>JACSVZ010000002.1:89672125-90910875 GCA_014706295.1 Lycocorax pyrrhopterus obiensis
GAGTGTGCTAGACAGTGTAGCTCTTTTCTTGGAAGAGAGGTTGGAAAACCACTTATCTATATTCTTCTGCAGGGCATTCCATGTTTCTTGTCGGGTCGGGGTGAGCCGTGTACCACAGCCTGCCCCCATCTCACCTGATCCCCTTCTTACAGCTCAGTTGCATCAGATTCAGTGTAGGTCTGCATAACAACCCCCACACCTCTTTCCTGCAGCATCAGGTGGACCCCATACCCTCAGATCAATCACACTACGCACGTCTGGCTGCTCTGGCATTGCTGCTCAGTCACCATAAAGGTCTAATGAACATTTTCTGTCTGCAGCTGTTTCTTCGCTGGTCTCGGGAGCAGGTGTGGGCTAAGTGAGTGCCCTGGCAGGGAGTGCACAGCCTCAGAGGCACAGGCAAAGCACCCAGCCTGTAGGACAAAAGTCAGTCCAGGCTTTTCAAATTTCTCTGTTTTCAAAATATTGTTTCTTTCCTGGTTTTGGTCCCACTTTTCTTTCCCTCATTTAAAAAAATGCATTCTCATATTAGTATGCTTTATGTCAGAGGCATTTCTAATTTGAATGTCAGAGTAACAGAATGGCTGTAGTTCCTCTGCTTAGTACATGAGCTGCTGTTTTTTCTAGAAGGTATTTCAACAACACGTCTCATTATCTCAGGAAAAAAAGAGATGGTGCGTCCACCATGCCCTTACATCATGCTTCAAATTATTATATAAACTTGTTGCTAACTATTTTCACTGTAAAGACAATGGAACAAAAACAATTGTGTTTGCCAGCAAAGTCGAACATCAACTTTTAAAATCTTTCTCCCATATAAGGTACAAACCATGGTGTATGTTTCAGAAAAACCCTTACTTCTTTCTACTTTTCACCTGGTTTGTTGCATGTGGAAGCCTTTTGTTGCAGCTCTGTTTTATGGAATCAGCTACTTGCCATGAGCATTCAAGTAGAAGTGCTGATTTTACAAACATATACATACACCTGTCAAAACCATAATTCACATCAAATGGAGATTGTAAAATTAACGTACTTTCATTAACTAGGTTGCATGTGATCTTAGATCTGATGAAACAAGAAACTAGGACAGAGACAGTTTGTGGTCCTAAAATTGCTGCTGTTAATGTCTAAAATGTATATGATTAAAATAATTTAAAATTTATGTGATTTCAATTGTTCATATGGGCCATTCATTTAGGACTTGAACTTGATGATCCTTGTGTGTGCCTTCTAACACAGAATATTCTGTGGTTCTGTCCTGTCACTCCATGTCCTTGTCAAATTTTTTGCAAATAATTCAAATTATATTTGAAAATTTCTGTTTCAATTTATCAGTGATGATTCAAAAGAATTGCAATTTTATTTGGAATACCATTTCCTTGAGTTCCTGTACTATTCCAGGAGTCAAAGCAAAGCACTGACACATCCTGAATCTCTGTGGGCTCATTACTGAAGCAAGTTCAGGATAGGGCCACCAGTGTGGTAGGGGCTGGAGCACTTTACCTGAGGAGAGGGGTTGAGGGAATGGGTCTTGTTCAGTCTTGAGAAGAAGAAGCTTCAGGTTGGCTTCACATCAGCCTTTCACTACGTATGAGAACAATGCTGAGGAGGTGAGATGAGCTTCCTCTCAGAAGTACATGGGGCAGGATAAGAAACAATGGGCACAAACAGAAAAGATAGGCTTGGCCTAGACACAATGAGAATCTTTTTTTGCAGGGAACACAATCCTGTATTAAACCAGGTTGCCCAGAGAGGTTGTGCAGTCTCTGTCCATTGTGAGGCTGGACTGGATGAGTAACTGGGTCTGACTCCATAGCTGACCCTGCTTTGAGAGGGGGGTTAAACTACAGACAGGTCCCTGAGGTGTCTTAGAATTTTCCTGTGAACCTATAATTCATTGTTTCAAAGGAAAATTGTCTATTAGTATGTCAGAAACATACTTAAATGCAATACTGACACAGTAGGAGTTACATGAGGAAACCTCTAAGGTTTAGCCATCTCAAGAGACCTCCAACAATGTCATGCTAAACTGGATTTGTTCTGATAAAGGAGCTTTGCTGTGATTACACATAATGATCCCTAAAGCCACAGGAGAATAGTATTTTCTCTCCTTGTCATAGGCATGGAAATATCTACAGCAAGGTTGTCATTGGGAAGGAAAAATTAAAATAAGAAGTTCTGACAGGAGGAACTCATGAAGTGTATCACCCTCGTGTAACAGTGGTTATGCACTAGGAGGGATTGCTTCCATTTCTGCCATTCTTTTTAAAGAGTTTAGCTTAAAGAATCTAAATCTCTGAGGCTCTGTAGCCTTTTATGTAGTTATTTGAATTTTATTTAGATGTAAGATTCATGTTAAGTGGAGTTGTTTCTGCTTAGTCTGAAAGGGCTCTTCAGAATAATTTGCTGTGGCTGTCATAGTCTTCTCTTCTTCCCCAGCCAGAAGGGTAAAATCCTGCATGAGATGTGCTTGCAGATTTCATGTACTGTTAAGTTGTATATTTAAAATACAGATTATTTGTGGTGACTGCAAAGCAAGCTCTAAACATAACTTCTCTTTTCTGTATGTTTTAACTGCACAGTGCAGGGAAGTTCATTTCAGTGCTCCTTGAAGGTTGTTTCTTGTTCTTGATGTTGGGTTTTTTTGAATAAATGGAGACTTGCTTTAAGGTAGTAAATCTATGCTTTTGCCAGGGATAAATATAGTCCTGGATTTAAATCATTAATTTAGCACCTATGAACGAAAACAATTGAAATCCAAACTGAAATATTCAAAGAAATGTAACACTACCATAGACTTCAGCAAATCATCGGATGATACATTTCTGAAAAGATGACTGGTTTTTTCAGGCATATAAGAAATAATTGGCTGACAACCTGGGTATATGAGTCTTTTCAGGAATAATTGCTTCAAAAATGAAAAGAACAGCCACAAAGTGTGAGTCACTACATCCAGTTGTGGAAAACAGAAACTAAATATATTCGACATGCTCTAATAGTCATATATGAAGAACGTAGAAACTTTCAAGCACTTTTGTAGGACAAACCTCCCACTTTCAAGTTTGAAGCATAAAGAGAAATGTAATTCTAATAAATAAAATACGTAGTAGTCAATGAGGATACCTTTGGAGTTTCACTTTTCAAGCACAGCAGAAGCTGAAATAGCCTGCCTTCAAATAGCTTTTAGGTGTTTGGAAAGAATACAAGATTACCATTCCTTTCAGACATCACAAAAACAGCAAAACATTTCTGTCCTTTATATTTTCTTTAAAGTTTTGAAGTTTCTTAAGGCTTTAAAGAATATACTGAAATGCTCTCTTGTCGGAAATACCAGAGTAAAAGTATGAAGAACAGCAAAATTTGAAAGTATGCAGGTTTGAGCAGTTGCACACATTTTCCAAAGGTTTTCTTACACATTCTATCTCTCTTATTAAAAGATACTAAATCATAAGTATATCCCAGTAATAGAGCTTATATGTACTACACAAACCAGTGATCCAGTCAATCATTACTCTATTACAGAAAATGCATTGTGGTATTATTACCTTACATTTTAATAGTGAAAGTCAGAGGATGGTGGTTTTATTTTGCTATTTTAGTTGAAAGAGCAGATAACAGATCAGAAAAGGTTGGCTTCATACATCTATTGGTTAGAAAAAAGAAATATATATGTGTATATATATATATATATATCCTAAAACTTACAGTTGTCCCTAAGTTCAATTATATTTAAATTGCTGTGAGACAACTTAAAAGGAGTGAGGAAAGGGCAGCAAAGAGAAGCATAATATAAGAGTTTCCATTTTGAAGAGCAATTTTATAGCTGATAAGAGTGGTAGGTGTTGGTGGCACATGGTGATGAAAGTGGAAAATATAAGGAGGCACGATCACAGAGATGAAACAGGAATTTCAGGTAGTAGGAGGACAACAAAAATCATAAAGGAGTTTAGTTCAGATGCTTTCTGAAAACTCAGAAAATACATAGGAGCTAACTTGATAGTAGTATATAAAATAATTAAGGGTGGAAAAGGCCAAACAGTGTATTTACTCTTTCTAATGTGACATTAGCAGCATTCTAATGTGACTGTCAGCCGAAGTCTTCATTTTATCAACATATTTTTAATGGATAAAAGGGTATTCTTTGCAGACTATGCATAAACAAGCTGTTGAAGTAACTTGTGCAAGAACTGAAGAAGAAAAAACTGCAACATTTATAGAAGTAATAAAGATTTTACCACTCCTTCAGAGAAAATTCCGGTAGCTTGGGAGGAAGATTTTATTTTCTTTTACCTGGAAATATGGTTAGCTAGAAAGTTTGGACATTTTGCAAAGCACCTCTGGAACTAAGGTTCCAGCTAACTGCTATTGGTCTTAACTACAGTGACAGTTCCTTTGTCTTTGCTGTGGTGCAGTGCAGATATATTAGTTACCCTAAAAAAATAAAAAAACCACTGAAACAAATTATGGTTTTAAGTGTAAATCCACACTTGTCTGTGAAATATAGGTTGTACTTCTACATAGAAGCAGCAATAATGAAGACCTGACTTTTTCTGTAATATTCTATTGAAAACCCACTTAAATTAAATGAATTTTTCTTTACTAGCAGCAATAAAATAATTCTTTATGTAAAACAAGCAACTCTGCTACCACAGCAGAAGTTTATGCTGCTTGTATGTTGTCATGACACTTCAGGGTAGGTCATTCCTTTTCCCACCCCACTTCTCAGAAGCACTTTAGATATAGATAAGTGTAAGGGTGAAGCTTCATTTCCTGCCAAGTTTGTCCTTGATATTAATTCAATAATTGTCCTTTATGCCATGGAAGTGTGTTTTGCACCAAGGAACACGTGAGATCTTAGGATGTTCAGTACAAAATGTAATCGAAGCTATTGATGACCAGGGTAGGAGACTGGCATAGTGGCCTGGTAACTTACTCAAGATTCCAATTAAGTCCACTCGAGTGTACTTCTTACCATTACAACTTTGGGTAATTCATTTAATCTTTCACAGTTCCCCACCACTAAAATGGGAAAAACATTCTTTTCTTCAAGATACACTGGAAGTATTTGCTGTTGGGATTGGAGTGGGAAAATTTCAATAAAAAACCCTATTTTAGGGTATCACTTCTTAACTCTACAGGAGGGTCAAAAATACAATTTTTTATTACTTCATAATAAGATAAATAGTAATATTTTGTTGTGATAATACTTGTCATTCTTACAAAATTCCTATGAAAAATACATGGTTTTTCTTCTCTCTTCTTTTTGCCAGCCAACTGAATGGTGACACAGATAATTGAGCAGTTTCATATTCTACCAAATGCAGCTTTCCTCTAATTAAGTGTTGTCCATGTATGGGAAAGATAAAATACTAAGGACTTAAAGTCAGGATTAGCTGTAGAAGCTGTCTTCATCCTCAGGAAACAAATTAAAGGCACTGTTGATTAAATGGATGATTTCCAATAGTCAATGTAAATAGTCCATGTACGTCTTCCTGTCACCATCTTTTCTCAAAGTGACTGGTGTGTGCATGTATGGGAGCATTACTCCCATTCAGGAGAAATTAGGTGTTTACTGTGTGCAAGGAAGCACTGGAGATAATTTTATTTTAAAAGTATGAAGAGACCTGTTGATGGCAGTTCAGGGTGTTGATGACCCTGATGCCTCTTTGTTTTATTACCTTCTTGGTTATTTGAGTCATGCAGGGATTTTTCAAGAAATGTTTAATTTACCTCGACTCCTACCACATTTAGAACTTGTTTTGTTCCTTGAAGCCAGTGAAACTGCTGGCAGGATGGATTTCTGTGCAAAATGGAATAAAGTGTTAGACTAAAAATAGAAAAGGATTAGAGACACTTAATGGCCAGTGATTTCCATATTCTAGTACACGATCTCAAAATTTCTCAACCTCCTTCCTAATCTTTATACCCATTTCTTTCACTGCTGCTCAGCCACACAGAGAACTGGGTCTATTTTCAAGTACTTGCACTAGTTAATGGAATTCCTGACCCCAAATTAGGTTTTGAGGTGCCGCATTTCAGCATCTCCTCTCCTCCAGCTGACAGTTGTACATCAAGGGACAGGAGGACGTAGCAGTTTCTCTCATTCCCTCTCTTCCCAATTTGAGTACGAGGTTTTAAACTCTGCTGTGCTTCAGCAAGTTAGTGTGCAAAAGTGGAAGATGCTGGTTCAAATTTGATGAGGCAGGAGAGAGTTTAGAGCATGTCTCTACTCCATCCTGATAGACAGCAGTTGGGATGGGGGGAGGGAAGAGGAAAAGGATGCCTCCCTGCCCTTCCCACAAGCTGTGTTTTGCACAGGGGTAGGTACTGCCAGAGCAGCTTTCGAAAATCAAGCTGCACGTGTCAGTCAGCTGGGAAGCATTTTGTGGTAAGGCTCACCATAAGACAAGCTGCAGGTGAACAGATGTCCTGAGGTGCCATGCATGCACCTCACTGCCAAAATGGAAGTGCCTACTAGAAATGTTTGCAGAGGAAACTCAGATGTCACGAGGATCTGTTGCTTACAGAGCTAGCCTGACACAGGTACTGGTGATATCAAAATGATGGACACGTATCCCTGAAACTCAGCACTCCTGACCTCTTTGTAAATACATCCTTGAGCATCTCTGATAGTTCTCTCCTTCTTATTTGTTCTCTTTTGTTGTCTTTGGCCTTAGTGAGAATGATCTCATGAGGTGCCCTCCATCTAACACTTGGAAGAATTGCCTATTTATTCCTGTGTTTTTTCTTCTTCTAATGGCTGTGTTTGAGATGAATTGGAATTTTCACAATAAATGTAAATAGGAATTGCTTTGTATCCTTATCTATTCTCCTTCAAGGAAACTGGTTATAATTACTGTTTAAGGTTCAACTGTAGGTACTGCTATGACAGACTTCTGCTTCTTGATTTAGTACTCAGAACTGAGATGCAAATAAACATGAACAGAAATAATTAAATCAATTACTAACTTTGACTGTTTTCTTGTTAATCTGTGTAGCCTTTATATTTTCAGAATAATAATGTCCAAATTCATCTTAGCTGAAGTAATTTTTTGGTTGAGATTCATTCCTTCCTCTCAGTATGCGGAACTAGGTCTTGCTTGAGGCAGTCATTTAATTTGTAAAGAAATTTCTTCTCTAAACTTTGTCCCAATGTGACTTTTGACCAGTTTATGTGTGGATAGCTGAAACAATACCTCACCAACAATTTATTAACTTCAGCTGCCATTTCTCTCCTTCGGTATTATGTGTTCAATACTTTTTATGATTTAGAGGCCATAATAACCTGCCAAGTATGTCTTTCAAATGGGGTGAATACACATTAGTTTTGAAGTTAAACATAATAGCTTCTGTTTGGCTTGGGGAACTCTGGATACAGCAGGCAATTATTACCAGGTTTCTGCAGCTTTACTGTTCTAGCCTTCTCTCAGACATCTATTTCCCTTTTCCACTCACCATGAGTAGAAGATTGCCTGTCCCTCAGCCTCCCGTGGGCTGAGCTGCCCTCGGCTGCACGGGTGATGTGGCAGCGTCTCTGGTCCTTCACAGGTTTTCTCATCCTCCTAAAAACCTGGCTGCTTCATTTGTACCTCTGCCACCAGAAATGAAGGAAATTGTAAATAAGGAATGTGTCCACAAATGCCAGGGATGCATGGAATTAAACTAATTAGCTACATGGTAACTGTTCAGAACTAAGGAGGGGAACTCCTTGGAACAGAAGAAGATGGATGGGTGCAAGGGAAGCAGAAGAAAAGGATCTGGAGAGGGCAGACAGGGTGGTTGTGTGTTGACAGTATTTGTTGCATGGTGGTGCATTGTTCAGGGAAAGCCAGCAACAGCTAAAGCCCTGCAGGACGTACGTGGAAATGCAGGCTCAGGACTCCAAAATCATTTAAATTCTTAATTTCCTAGATGTCTCATAGGCACCTATGTGCAAATTCATCCAAGCTCAGTCTAGCTGCCACTTCTCATTCCCTGAAATCCTAGCTCTTAACTTTTCAGATGCCCAAGTGCAGTGTTGAGGGTAGAACTGCCTAAACTTTGTTTGCTCTTGAGCAGCTGGACCCTTCCAGCTCTGCCAGGGTTCACAGGCTGAGCACTCCTCCATCTGATACTCTTTTTGCGGTCTTGTCTGTATTACAGGATGCAAAGCGGGTATCAGACCAGTAGTAGTCTCTTTCGTAACCTGTACAAATACAGGATGCACGTTTACAAATTTTTCTGCTGGCTTTGATAACATTTCTTGGAGAAATACCTTGGTCTTTCTGTATCCATGATCAGGAACTGAGACTACCACAGGCCTTTAATGAAGTGCTCTGTTTTTACGAATCCCTGCCTGACGCTAACCTGTTTTTACAAAAAAATAAACAGTGGATCTTTAGGTTGTAAAATTTAATATCCTAGGTTCTTGTTGTGAGCCATAGACAGTCTGCCCTCCCAAGGACACTGTGACTTACAACAGATTGGGCATGGAAAGCAGAGGAAATGGCTTCAATTTTGAATCTGTTATTGAAATTTCCACCAATAAACTGAGGATCATTTCAGTGCTACAGGTGCACATTCACTGTACATCTAACAACAGTTTAATTGTAATGCTAGGCTTTATTTTTGAAGATTAATTTTTTAATTGGAGATCAAATCGTCAGTGCCTGACTGAAAGCAGCTCTCATTTATGTAATAAATTTATGTCTAGCAGCTCCACTCAAGCCACTGGATTTGTACTAGGGCCGCTGAGAATGCTATCATCTTTAGAACAGTATAAACTTATTAGGATAATTGCTTGATCTTATAAGTGAATTCAGCAAGCTAAAATCACCCTTCATCTAAAGCAGATAATTGCATTAGGGTTAAATTAATTGATTTATTTGATGGTTATGTGCTGGAGCCTGACAGGATCTTGAGAGCATGTCTCTCTTCCCTCTCTTGCTTCCTAGCATGAAAGTGATGGAACTGAAAGAAATGTGCAAGTTGCAAATTCAAGTGTGTCACCGCTTACTTTTAGGTTATTTGTTGCTGTTTACATAGCAGCTCAGGTTTGTGTGGCACATCAGGCAAGTAAAGCATCAGGTTACTGCCTGACAGCAAGGGAAGCCTGATTGTTCACCACTTGGCTTAGGCATTCCTGCTTGCACAAAATGCAGGTGATGTGTGCGTAACCCGACGGCAAATTTGAATGCTTCGTTCGCCCACCTTCCATTAGATTTTTGCTTCATGCTGACTGCTCAGGGAGGCATACCAGTGTAACAGATGTGTGCTGTACCAGCTGTGGTCCTGGAACAGGAATCAGATGTGATGGAAGTTTGCTACTGTGACAGCAAAGAGGCAGGAAGGATAGCCTGCAGTTGTGGAATCCTTTTCAGAAATGACATTTAGAAAGGCAAGATGCAGATGAAAAACGAGTGAAAATTTGTAAGGAAGATCTTCTTTCCCATACCTCCCCTGTTTTCCTTTATTTTTATATGTATTTCCTCTTTTATCTGTATATGTATTTCGTCTTTTATCTGTATATGTGTTTCCTCTTCTATCTGTGTTGGTTTTTAATTCCTACTTGAATCACAGATGTTGTTAAAAGCAGTTTAAGGTCACCCATATAGAAGTATGGGTCATCAATTCATTACTGCTATGTGCATCATACGTCATCTCAGGTGCCTTTAATTTTGTTCCAGACTTCACCATACAGACAGTAATATATATGTTTGATTTATCTATCATCGTTATGAACACTGGTTGAATATCAGGCCTCTGGAAAGCATGTTCATCCTTTAGAGTCTCCTGACAGGAGAGCGCTGGTGTAAAAGACGCAGAGGGAGAGAGAGAGAAAAAGAAAGAGGAGGAGAGGCACTTTCGATGTATTCCTTGAAGTTGGACTTTATTAAACAGCTGCATCTATCAATCAGAAACACTGATTCTGAGCAATCAGGCTTCATTAGCTCCATTTGATGCAGGACTAATTGTTTAAACACAGAGCGAGATGAAAGAAGTCATAAAAGTTAATCTGTTTGTTAAAACTTTTGCTTCTGGTAGATGATAGGGTAATTTTCATTGAAAATTAAATTGTAGAAAGTTATATATGAATGTGGCTAAATACAGCCTGGGAAATTGTTCTGAAAAAAATATATTCTATATCTTGGGATTAAAGTAAAACATCCTGAAATGTAGGAGTTGCTATGGAAATGCTTAAATTAAATGTAAAGCATGCATGAATTTTCAAGATACCCATCACTTTGGGAATTGGGGACATATGTTAGGGGGAAAGACATATACATGAAGATTAAGCAGAAGATAGAACATGGGATTTTTTTTTTTTCTGAGAGTCTGTGTTTGGAATATTCCACTGGCATATCTGTACTTCATTTTGAGTGCAGACCAAAACCCACACTGAAATACCAAAGTATTCCTGTGCAAACTTTAGGACAAGCCAGAAACATGGACCTGAGATAATTGTGCCACCAGTGCCCTGTCTTCTCTTGCAGCACTACAGCTTGACTAGCTTTGGGCAAACAAGCTGAATATCCTGTGCTTTTTAGGAAGGTGCGAGGTACCAGCACAGCTGATTACAGCATGTGGTTGATCCTAGCTGGCCCTGTGTGAGGCAGAGAGGACAAGATGACTTCCAGATGTGCCTTCTGACCTCAGCTATTCCATGGTTTCATGAAGTTGGAATTATCTGAATACCCTTGTTGTCCTTCCAACAGTCTGTCCACTGAGGTACAGATGTTCTTCAGAAGATGTAGTTATAAAGTGAAAAAGACAGAAAAGCACACTGGGTGAATTTCACCCCTTTACCCCCATTCTCCATGCACTGTGAATTTGACACAGACTAAGGATTTGAAAGTATACACTGTACTCCAGAAATTGCCAGTTAACTAACAAGACCCTCTTTTGGCCATAAGAAGAAATGCTTGGGAGAAAAGAAATGCTTAGCTTTTTGCTAAGTGCTCCGACTGTTGGTTCTGTGAGCTCTGTGTACTAAGCAGGGGACAGCACACCGTGTCTTCTCTCCTGATCACCTTCAGGGAGTTCTGGGCTGGCTGCACATGCACAGGAGTATCTGTGCATGCCATAGGATACCAAGGGACGGGTTGGATGCAACGCCTGTAAGGCACTACCAAGAGTGATTGGTGTTCTGTACCACGGTACAGGGGAGCCGCCCTCACAGATCAGCCTTACCATGCTTGATAGTTTTCTATCACTGTTTGACACAAGTTAAAAAACACACATCTAGAGTGAGAGTATAGCTAAAAAAACCCTCCAGGTTTCTGTCTGTGGTAATGCTGACATAGTGAATGTCTAATCAGCCTGAAGACTGCAATTTGCAGAAACATTCTGAATCTCTCTTCATGCTTGAAAGGCAGCTTCTGCAAGGTGGTTCAGTTTTCTGTTTTGATCTTCTTGTTAAATTATTGTTCAGCATTCTAATGCAAATTAAAAGAGAAACTCTGAATCTTCAAATTGCAGCTTCTCAAAAGTCAATTTCTTCTTTAACAAAAAAGATATCCATATCAGAGATATGTCATATGAAACTATACACATACAAACACACATTCGCCTTTAATAATCAAGTTATTTAGTTTAATCTAAGTCTTGACTTATGATGTAAAAGTCTTCCCTCCTCAAGGAACTTTGTGTCTGCCTGTCTGCATCAGCATTTTGATTTGGGAATGTGCACTTCTGATTTAGTTTCATTTTTCCAGTGTGCCCAATGTGCTCCATCCACTGGTGGGTAACAAGGCCGCAGGGCTTTGTCTGAAGAGGTGTTCCCAGCCCAGGCAGTGCTGCAGGTGGTGACTCTTAGCTGCAGTTGTAGGAATCCTGTTAGGTTTGAAAGATGTAAAAAATCACAGGCATAATCTTGACTGCACTAAAATGAGAAGTAAGGTTCCCATTCACTTCAGGGAAGGCATGCTATTACTAGAGTAGGTGCTCTTCCCACCCCAGCAGCTGCCTGGCAGAAATGAACAACTACAGCAATCAATTTTTAGATATGGCTGCTGGATCCAAAACAATAATACACTCTGAATTGCACTTCTCTGCAGAGCTAGAAAAATACACCCTTTTCCACCCTTTAGTAAAGACACATTAACCTTGCTGGACAGCTGCTTTAATGGATAGCTTTAATAACATCATATCTTGTTTGTTTGCCACTGTCCATGCACACAAAATAAATTCCTCTGCTAACACGGCCTGCACCTGCCTGTCTTTTACAGCCACTTTAAACACTATTTTGTACAGATGTGAGTGTTCATCATTTGTTAAAAATGGCGTGATGATGGTGGTAAAAAAAAGAAGTATATTCAGTCATGTCCTTCATCTGTGTATTTATCATTTCTAGTTTTGTTTATTCATTTAGATAATGCTGGAAAGCTAAGGGTTGAAATAGCCATTCACATGTGCAGATAAGCCTAGGAGGCTAGGAGATGCCAGTAAAGATATTTTTATGTCTATATAGGTGAGTGTTTGATCAGGGAATTTCAGGTATATGTTTATATTATTTGTCCGCTAAGTAAAATATTTGGAAAAAAAACCTCAGAAGCAACAAATGGTACCTGGTGGATTTGATTTCAATCTCTAAGCAATATGCTGTGTCTTTGTAACCCGTGGCATAGGCAACTTATTTTAACCATGGAGTTAAACGTTACTGGATTCATTGGAGACTATTTTGGCAAACATAGAGCCTATTAAAGAGAGAACAAGAAATCATACTTGTGAAAATATGTTGGGAATAGAAATTGAACTATAACATCTGCATTATGATAACATACTATTTAATTAAAAAGAATGTATTTGCACAGCTAATATAGATGAGACAATATTGGAGGAAGCTTCTTATTGCTTGTCACAAGAGATGTTGGTCCTCAGGGTTTGGTTTGATTCACACATGAGCAATGCATATCTCAATGTTTAGATTCATGATCCTGTGATTCAATCGAAATTGCATATTGTGACTACTATATTTGATACAATACTTGAAAGCAGTGTGTTTAAAAATACTACACTGAAAACTGAAACCTTTTATTTAGTCATAATTAGCAGATACAGTAATCGAGATACCACAGACTTTATGCCTTCAGGGGGAGAAAGATATTTAAAGAACAGTAAGAAGTTCATATACCTCCATAAAAACTTAAATGCATAGGGCCATATTGGGACAATTTGCTCATACAGTACTAAGGTACTATTTGTTATGCAAATTGTGTAATGGGGACTCTTTATTTTGAAACACTAGATTCAGTTATTCAGGCTTATTTTGATTACTTAATTATTCCATAAGTTGTCCAAATTACTACAGAAAAGAATTATTTGTGGAAGGTGGTCTTATTTAATTGAGGAAGGCTGTCATAAACTGTCTGTACAGAATGGGTTCATGTAACTTTTAGCTGTGATTAAAAGTCCCAGTAAAAACTGTAATATTCTGAAATTTAATGTAAGAATTTGTTTGGATTTTTCCCTGAAAATAACATTATGAGTACACTTTTGATGGTGCTTTCAAAATGTTTCATGAACAATAAATATTCTAATCCCTAAATTGTATGCAAGTAAGCCATGCTACTTATTCACTATATGTTATGTATAAATCCTGATGTTTTAACAGGTAATCTAAATCATGGTCTACTCAAATTTTTACATTTTGTCATCCCATTGAACATATCCTCGCACTGCTCAGTGGTGGATATACTTGTCTATTCATGAACAGGTGTATGAAAAACTGTCGTATGTCTTTCGCTGTCCATTTGTCCCTGGATGGTAATATTGGATGGGTATTTTTCAAATTAAGACTTTGTTAAGTCAAGCTCGAAAGACTACATTTGTATTTTGCCTCTATAGGCGTTCCTGTTCCTGTAATAATAATAATATAATTTCTGATTCATATAGAGGTAGTTTTCATAGCCTTCAAACACCTTCTAAGAAAGCAGTTTTCAATTTCCATCCAATAATTGCTATTGTTTAATTTGTTGTATTGAATGCCTGATGTATTCATAAAGTAATGTCAAGGTGATTGTGGGAACATCAGACTTTGCTGCCACGGAAATAAAGACTTGCTTACACAGACACATTTCAAAAATAAAAAATCACTTTTATAAAAGTTCACTAAGAGATACTTTTTAAATTAATTTTGATCAGGTTGCAGAAAGAATTTTTTGCTATTTTTCATTTATATGTGTTGGTTTAAGTGTGTTAACTGGGGGACCATGTATGGGATTGATGCTGAGTCAGTTCATACCCCACTTGGTGGTTACAGAGGGAAATGCTGTTTAGGGGGAGTGTGTGAACCTGCCCGCTTTCTGCATTAGCCCTCTCTTCCCTTTCTTCTTAGTTTGGCAGGCAAAAGTGGTCACCTCCACTTCCTTTCTTCCACACAGTCTTCTTGAGCCAAAATGGTCTGATGTTTCAGTCTTCTTGAGTTTTCTATATTTCCCTCATTTCATCAGGTCTGAGAATTTCTCCCAAGGTTTATTTCTGTCCTTGATGTATTTGTGAGGTTCTTGATTTTCTGAGTGATTTACCAAAACTCTACTGTGCTGTGTAGAAACTCATGTGATCAAGAACTGTCACTGCTGACAGTTTTTCAAGTCTCAGATGAATTGTGAATACCACCTCAAGCTTCAATTTTTCAATGGTAATGAACGTTTACTCCAGCAGAGAAGTAAGACCTCTCACCGAGTTGGATCACTTGGCTCTTACCATAGGTGCTCCAGGGATCCTCAGTGTGGATTTACTTCGGGGAGGATCGACTAAAAGCTCTGTGGCAGAACATTCTGCATTTTCCTTAGCTCCTCAAAGCACATCAGCAAAACTGAGATTTCCTGGGGCCATACCAGTGCTGCTTACCCAGCTGCTTCAGCTGGTCCTGCTCCAACGAGCCCTCCAGCAGCCCAGTGCAAAGTGCCAGAAGGTCACACCTCCTGCCTCTCCTAAAGTCTTGTCACGCTGCAGCCTTAAAGAGGAGATGGTGACAGCATAATAATTGCTCATATAGCTCAGACGGAAGAGGTTTGTTCTGAAATGTGTGACAGGCTGGTTAGTGGCTGTAGGTGAACACTGCAAAGGAGGTGAACGCCAAGTCAGACAAACCAGGCTGACACCAGACATCACTGTGCAGAAATGTGCTGCTTTTCTTACCCTCATGCTGATAACGCCTGTCTCCCTGTGCTTATCTTGTCCTCTGCTGGTCCCTCAGTGAGCTCTGAAAAGTGGCATCAAGAACAAAGGCATCAACCCCTTACTGTTTCTCTTCGATGCCTTGATCTCAGTAATGAAAATTTGGGTGTAAGTGTAAGCTGTCAGAGGCTATGCTGAGAAAGAGTTTTTGACGGCTTTCATGTCAGGTCTGGAAGTGCTCTAGAAGAATTACACATGCTCACCTGTCAAAATAAAACTATGCTATAGACATCCCTAAAAAAATAACAGGAGGAATGATAAAATTGCTAACTACACCCTACTAGAAAAATGATGGATAGATTTAGAGGAAGCACTTTACCACAGAAATAATAATCTCAATGAATTCTTGAAGTCCAGTAAAGATTACAGGCTTTGCTTCCAATACTGGAGCAATCCAGTTTCCTGAAACATGCTGATACCTGACACAGTATGATACACCTGTACTGGGAAGATGCTTGTAGGTAAGATCATCTCTGTCTGCCAGGACTACTTCAAGTTCACATGACAAGAGGAAAAATGTACAGCTATGGATATACACTGTATATTTAGCTATAGAAAAAAATTAAAACACGTCAGATCAATGCTTGCTATGATTCTCTAGTTTGAAAAAATAAACATTTTGTCATGTCCAGATCTTCTAATACAATAATTCACTGAAACATAACCTTAAAAATAAGCAAATGTACTACTATTATCAAGAATGTGTTGGAATTTCAAGGCAGAGTAGGTTCAGAGTTATCTGCTTGTGCTACATATATATATATATATCATATATATGCTTCAAAAACAAACAAAAAACCCTATATGATTTAGATTTTACAATGTAAAAAAAAAAATCTATGGAAATATAAAACAGATTTTATGGTTGCTAGGTTTTCTTTCACGTTGGCTTGCTTTTTCAACTGAAAATTCTTCTGTTGTATACCAGAGAAAGGACCTGCAACATTTAAAGTGTGTGGCAGACTTGTGTTAAATGAAATCTGGTCTGACAGATGCTGAAAGAAAATAAATTATTTAAGAAAAATGTTGCATAAAAGTTTTACTGAACTGAGAGAAAGAAAAAATTCCCATGACTACATGCTTTGCTCTAAATAACGTCAATAGAAGTGGCAACACCAAAATAGCTATTTGTAGAAGAAAGGTGTAATGGAAAAATCAAAAATCCCTGTAACTGCTATTCTTTTTGTGTTTTGGGGGCATGTAGCTTTCAAGGTAGCTTAGTGCAACTATTGTGGGTTCTCACTCATGTCAAATATTCCTATTAAATCAAGAGAAGCATTTGGTGAATAAGATTTCAAGATTGTCTTTTTTCTTTTCTTGTCTTTTTTCTTTTCTATAGCTTTTAAACTATCTTTACATTTCTGTCATCATTTAGAATAGAGAAAAGAAAAACTGAGAGATTTTGTGGCATCTTTGGTTACATGTGTATGCTTTGGTTTCACTTGACCTTGGGTGTTACAGTGGTATTAATCCTGGATATTCCTGCGGGGCAGCTATGACCAGCTGAGCATACTCAGTTCCACTCTTCAGATTTCAGGAAATGTGCTGGTCCAATGGTCCAGTGAAGACCAATAAGGCATGTTAAAGAAAGATAAAACACATCCACAGTGAAAAACACTATGAGCTCAAGACGAAGCTTATCAAGGACTACATTAAGAGTTTACTGGGTCAAGATCTGTAAATACCAACCTAGGAACAAAATTTTGTTATGTAGCCTTTCAATTCAGTAGGCAAAACATGGTAAGAACTTAAGGAACCTGACAATCCATTTTAGACATCAGAACCAAAATTAGGGCTATTTTTTCTGCAGTCAATACAACTGGCTCAGCAAGAGCTATATAGGTTTATTGTCATGGGATGTTTTTTTCTAAAAGAGATGTTTTAGTTCAAACTGGAGTTAATGCAATGAAAATCTATATTCTGTCTTTTACTGAAGATGAGACACCTATCAAGACAGTCTCATTTAACTGTAATGTCAATATAACTATGAAAGCCTCATTTCAGTCTTTCTTTAAAGCAGGATGGACATTGATTTAAGACTCCAAGTGTAATTTTAGTTTGTTTAGGCCTACATTTTTCACTGCTGAAGCAGGACTCTACCGAAGACGAATGCATACTTTGTACACTTTTAATCACCCACCCTCACCCTCAGTCTGCAAGCTTTGCTGGCATAATTACATCAGTAAAAGTTGCAAAGGTGTGTGGTTCATTCATTGGTGTCACTGGTCTAATATAGGATCAGTTTTACCAGCAAGTGTGAATCTTCAGAAGTAATCCGTCCAGACCACAGATTTACTATCTTATTGCTGATGCTAGTCCTTAATTTAAGTATTGAGATATTTTTCTCAGAAAACATTGAGTAGCCATAAGATTCATATATTTGTAATAAAAAAGATGGTCTCAGTCAGTTTCCCCATGCAGAATTATTTTGGTAGGAAAGTGCTAAAATATTCTCGTTGACCTTTATTAACTAAAGAACATCTCTTTTGAATTCAACATGACCTTTCTTTTCAAAATGGAGTTAGGTTATATCAAAGAAGGTTATCAAGTCTAAAAGGTCAAAATGAAATGAAATCTTTTGAAGTAATCAAAATATTTCTGTTGACCTGAACTTTATTGATTTATTCATCCACTTGTTTTTTGCATGAAAATTGTATGTAAAAATGTTTATATCTGAGACATTACTAGTGTTGCAAGGTGGGAGAAAAAAATCAAAATCTTCAAAATTTTTATGAAAGACAAATGTTTTCATGTACTTCTGTATCTTGAGATGCACCTTAGGTTTGACTGTCAACAAGAAACTGGGAATTGATAAAAGAGAAAGCAGCTTTTGTGTTGGGAAAGTTGAATTATCTAATTTTAGAAGGACTTAGGGAGGAGAAGTAGGTGTTTCTGCTTCAATTATAATGGTGAAATTATGGAATATACTTATTATGCTGGTCTTACCACTAGAAATTAAAGATTTTGCTCAAAATTTTTGAAAACAAAGGAAAGATCTCCCCCTACAGCAATCCCTCAATTATGTCTTAGTGCAGTCATAAAAATAGCAGCAAACTCCTCTAAGAGGTTGATGGACCATCACCTTACCATTTTGGAGAATATAAAAAAACAAGTAAGGAAATTAAAATGGTCCTTAATGTTGAGAAATATTTTTTTTTTATTTGCCATGGCCCAGAAACTATTCATTTATCAGTGCCTGCATAGGGTGGCAGTGGTGTCTGCTGCTATTTGCCTCTGAAAACATCATAGGACCCTACTTTATGCTTCTCTCTCGTCCTACACATGATACATATGTTTTTAAATCCTCTTAGGGAATGGATTTTTCACTTTCAAAATTAAGTCAGTGTCCATTTGTTGTTGTTGTGACTGCAATGAAAATAAGCATAGTGATAAACATTTTCGGAATCCATAAATCAAGGGAATTACAGCGCTAAATAGAAAATATAAGACAATTGTAGAGGTGAGATTGTTGTCCTCCTTGATCCAAATAGCTGGGCACCATTGAGGACTTGATTTTTCTTATATGAAGAAGCAACTGATGACAGATTTTGTTAGTTGTTGGATGCAAGTCTAGCTTACTTACAGGAAAAGTGTTAAATCCAGTTTCTCTGAGTGCCACATAATGGGCAGTAAGTCATATCCCTGCTTACAACTCAAAGCCTACCCACTAGGAAATTAATTACAAAAACAACCTCTACCTTGGTTCCAGCTGGGGCCACCCAAACAGTTTGTCCCTGGCTGTCCTCTGTGGTTTCGCTCTACTGTTCTCCTTTCTGCCTTTGCCATCCTTCCCAAGAATGCTGTCTGTTTCCATTACCATAAGCAAGGAGGAACTGAATTGCTCCAGCCACCAAAAGGGATGCCTGGCATGGCCTTCAGTGTAGCAGGAAATCTAGCTAGGAAAGAAAAGAAAACTAGAAGGAACGGCAAGTCTGGGTTGTGAACAACAATTCTGGGCAGCTTCGCAGGAAAGGAGGGGAAAATCCTCATCCTGTGAAGCTGATACCAAGAACTGCACATTTCTGGGAGAATCTGTGCAGTGCAAGAGGGTCTGAGTAGTAACAAAGGTCTTAATTCCTCTGACCTACTTTTCTCATGTGTCTTGGCCCCTTGCCCTCCCTTCAAAGAAAACCACACATTCTACTGCTGAGAGTGCTTTATTAAGCCTTTGTGACACTCGTCCCTCTGTCTCCATGCACATACACAGAAATTACATACACAGATAATTTCATTATCCAGTCACTAGATATGCAACTGGGGCAACATTCTCTGAGGAAATAATACGATGTAAAATTTCTACTGAAGCTATAGCTGAGTGCAGAGTGGGAAGACTCAGTCACAGTTGTTTGAAACTCTCCATGATTCAAGAGAATTTTGCCTTTTCCCTTTCATTTGCTAGTCTGCAATTGTTTGCAGGGATCACAGTGGTTTCTTGACTCAGTCTAAACTACTATTTTGCATTTTATGTTAATATAAATAAAGGAAACTGCTTGGATTAGGAGATGATGCTAATAAAAATAGCAAGAAATCTCTGGGAACATTTTGGCTCTCAAAAAACAGTTTCATTTAAACAAAAATGAACCACCACAACAGGAAAATAAAACTCATTAAGTGAAGTGATGTTATAAATAGTGCTGATGGGAGATTTTCTCTACAAATAAATGTATGGGCAAATTCATGATATGAGAGTTTATAAATAGCTCTTCTGCCATTTTATCATCTTTAAATCACACTAATTTACAGTATGTATGCTGACTGATTTATGGAAGTATTTGTATAAGAGGCAGATGGAGACCTAAAAAGTACGTTCCTTTTAAATATATTGCAGGGTGATATCACTGTGTCTGTATTATCAAACATTATTGTTTTGGGATAATAGGAATTACAGTGGTTATCTCTAACATATTTGGGGGAGGAGGGGAGGTTTCCTGTCTTTCTTCACTCCCATTCACTTTCAAATTTAGGCCTGGATTCTGTACATGTAACAAGCTGAGGGATGTAAAATAGCAACATCAATATCCTTGAAGCCCCCAAATGTATCAGTACTTTTTTCCTTGGCTTGCAATGTACATCTTCTTTATTCTTTAGAAAACCAAATTGAGAAAAGTTAATGAATAAAAAAAAAAGGGGGATATTCATGTTGGTATTCCAGCAAGTGTCATTTCATTGTGTCATATTTGCTAGCTAACCATTACTGAATTACTGTCTCATACTAAAATACCACTTGGAATGAAGATTTTTTAGGAGTTACAATATAAATATATATATTGATATATTGAATTGTGGGAAGAGTTTAATTGTTGAAGTATTTGTGAAGCCAGACAATGCCTAAAGTCCAGTCCACTGACTTAGGTGGGGTGGTGAACTGGATTTCAGTACAACAAGAAAACGAATGAAGCAGAAAATACCCTTTAATCCCATTGGATAACCAAAAGACACCCTTTAGTTCATGTCACAGAGGCAAAGGGTGGGTGTTCAGATCTATGTAAGAAAGCTCGTGTCCTAAAACGCTTCATACCTCATCTTTCAATTATTAGAACGGTACAGAAATGTCCAAACTTCTCAATTAACATTGAAGGGAAATTAAATTGGTCACTGGATTGCAAGAATTCAGTAATAGTTTTGTGCTTTGCTGAGCTACTCTGTGACATACAGTGTGACCCGCAATGCACCCAAACCCAAGCTCAGGTATCAAAAACAAGGTTGCCTATTATTCTAGGCTGCCTACCACATTTTTAATTGGAAGACATTCCAGATGAGCTACCCTAGCTTAGTATTACCATTCCTATTTTGCAGTAATGGAAAGAATGACCGTACAAAGTAAAAAATACATTAAACAAAAGGGATCCATTTCCTGGAAAATCTCTTTTTCATATCACAACTGTTTTGCTCTAAAAATACCTAAAAATTATTAGGTAATCAAAAAGTCGACAGTGTCTAATCCTCGTCTTTTCATCAGTAATTAAGAGCCTGGCTCTCAATTTCACACTGCATGGTCAGACTGAATCCTTTTGTGAAACACCTTTACAAAATTTAGAGTATAAACCAACTATAATTATCCTTGGGAAAAAAAAAAGTGAATTTAAGATGTAAGAATGATCTTCTAATTTAGCAAATTCTGAGTTTTAAGACAAGGAATCACATGTGAGCTCCATATGCTTGCTAAATGTGACAAATTAAAGATGCCAGAGATATTTAATTCACCCTGCAAATTAGCTGTAGTATACAGTCATTATGCTAGTTCAATTGAAGCAATTTAAAGGGAAGATAGAACAGAGAGTGGGATGCTGTATGAAGGCCATAGTGTGACAGAAGACAGTGATCCTGCATTTTCTTATACTATGGGAAACACACAGTTTCTTTTAAACATAGTAAACAGAAGCTGCAGCTATTTACCTTATGTTCCATACCCGTCTCTGGAAAGGACTGAGGCGTAGCGTTGTGGCTGTCTCACGGGTGGAACTGCAGCCTCAGAAATGGCACAGCGTCACACTGGAGTCTGCTGCGACGTTCCTGGCGAGCGTGCTGAGACTGACCCCTGTGAGCTCTGCCACACAGCAGCACCACGGCTCTGCAGACAGAGTCATCTGCTGTACTGGCCAAGGCACCTGAGGAGGAGACCATGAAGAAAAAGTACCTTGGGAAGGTCAAGGACTTTTGGATACTGTGTGCTAGCCCAGCCTGTTCTTCACAGACATTTGCTGGATAAAATGCCTCATGGAACAAAGACCCTTCCTCCTTTGAAGACCTTTGTGAAGCTACAGAAAGGAATAGCAACAAAAACACAAATTAAGTCAAAGGTACATCATACAAATATCTGCCTTTTCCAGAGGGATTTTGGCTAATATAACAGACACTAAGAAATTGTACTTATAGATTAAAAAGAAAAAAAAATCAGATTTCCCTGATGGTTCTTAGTAGTTTTAAGCTTCACTTCTCCCTCTGGCAGTTCCCACCTAGGCCATCGCTCACCTATTACGACAAGGATCTTCCAGCCCTCCCAGCAGACTGAAGAGCAAAGAAAATGAAAAAGCAACAGAACTACAGAATTGACTGATAATAGTTTAAACACACACACACTGGGGATATAAACATTCTGTTTACTGGTTTGGGTTGCTTTCTAGACCTAGCAGATCTCATGTAAAACAAGCATTTTACTGGTGATGATACACAACTCTTGTATGAAGTGAACAGACTAAACTATTTATGTTCAACTGCTGAAAGCACTCCAGAAATTGATGTCAATGTCAGAAACCTTATTAGGTTTCAGAAGAGGTAGGAAAGCTTCAGCCTAATCACAAGATAGGAGGTCTTCAGGCTTTTGAGAATGACATCTGAAGGGCATTGAGATTGTTTTCTATAAAAGGAAAGGGCAAATTTCCAGTACATATATAATCACTGGTAGCATTTATGTTGTCATCCTCTCTAAAGCAATAACAAAGTGCACAAATGGTGGATGATTAGAGAGGTCAGTCAAGTGCCCCATTCAGCTGTAATTGTAGAGTTTTTGAAAATTCTTTTGACATCAGAAAATATCATATGTTTTTTTAACCCAGCTTTTTGCTATGATTAGTTAATTCATACAAAATCAGTGAAGAAACAGAATGGCAAATTAAAAGCAGTAGAACAGGAATGTCATTTTGCAATAGTGACAAGTAAACAGCAAAATCAGTTCACTTTAAAATTACTGCTACCTGCCAGCATTTAACCCCACATGCAGAGGACCTCGGCAACTTTTTGTTTCAAATACTACCACCTTGCAGATCTCGAAAGTCTTTTGAAAGACATACTGCCCCAGGTACACTTTTGCTAATGCTGCAATCAGTGTTCTCTCTTTTCCTGCTCTACCTAGAGCACTTCACAAGATTTTACTATCTCACAAAGAAAATCTGAACACGCTGTTTTTACTTAATTAACATCAATTTTGAACTACCATGCCTCATGAAATCTGACAATCTTTCTACTAAGGAAATGATGCTTACTCTCTAATAGTATTTGAAAAGAAGTTATGTTTTCCACTTCATCATTTTGGTGCCTGGATCTTAAAAGAGAGATTTTGAGTAATGAATGGACATACACTTTCCATTTTTGAAGCAAATTTTCATGAGAGAATAGCCACATAGGGAAAATAAAAATATAATTGCCACAGAACAAATAGGAGTTATCATTTCAGTAATATTCTTCAAAACAGGGAATTATTCCAATGACTTATAGTTACTTAAAGGTGGAGGAATCCTTCAGTCCAAGTGCGATTGGAGTTTTCAATCCAGAAACAAGGGAAAAAAACCACATGATGTTGTCCATTGCACCACGTGGAAGTCTATATTATTTATACACTTTCTTTTTTCAGGAAAGTGGGAAACTGGAAGAGAAGAAATACCTGGCAGGAGGGATGTGGAACTGGGGAAACAAAGAGACAGTCCTGAATTGGCTCACCAGTGGGAAGGAAAAAAAAAAAGCCTGATGACCACAGCCTAAAATTTTATGTCACTTTTGTAATTCCAGACCCTGAGAGATGGAGCTATTGGCAGACTTAGATGTAATTTAGAATTTTAGAAAAATGTCTCTGTAGTGCAGTCCTGTTGACACATCAGTTACTTATTCAGACCACTGTGTGAATGATTTGCCCAGTGAACTTTATTACATAATAGAAAAAAAATATGTTAAACATATCAGGTTTTTGTATATTTTCATGTAATTTGACATGAAGGGGTGCTTTCAGTGCACCTAAATTTTAGCATTGGGCTTTTGTCATTGATCAGGGAGAATGAGGTAGTTCAACTGATCCCCAGACAAACATTTGTAGCATCTTAAATGTTGTGATGACTCTTAATGCTTGCAGTCATTTCAGTTCTTCAGCTAATGGTTGTTTGCCTGCCATCAACAACCATTAGGATGGAGTCATAAGCTCTTTGGGAGAGTTAATATTGCTGCCTTGGTTTTTATCTTACTTTATTTTAGCACACCTTTTTTTCCAAGAGCTTTATTTTTCTGTTCAGGGTTTCTACAGAAGTTCAGGATAGGAAAAGGTTTTAAATGCTATTGTCTTGCCTACTGAAGGCTTTGCAAAGAAAGTTGTGAATACTTTCACTGTGCAGTGCATCATAGCACAAGGTTGTTTGGGTTTTCGCATTGTTTACAGTGTATGAGGTCAGGGGAAATGCCTCACTTACAAAAGCACCAGTGGAAGAAAGTGAACTGAAGATTATTGCTGTGACCGCTGAAATACATAGCAGAAGTCATACATCATCAGAGACAGCAAGAATAAGCTTTAGGAAATTATTCAGATCTCTCCAAAGTCTTTCCATGTACAATTCTAACTTTCAGTTGGTGAAAACATTATTTTTTCATTATATAATAATCATTATACTTATGTATTAAATATTTTACATGTGTTACTCATCAAAAAGGAAAATTGAAAAGCCCACTGGGACAGCCAGGTACAGAAAGCTGCGTCTGTGTTGATCTTGGTTTGGCTCAAGTTCAAATCCAGTCTTTCAAAGTAGAAAAGAAAAATAGCTTTCAGTATTTCAGAATTTTCTGTAAAAGCAACAGACTATAGGTACATGTGTCTCAGAATAGCCAGCAGGAGTGTTCCACAGTATGTAACTAAAACAAGTTCTCTTAGAATCACATACAAGAAAATCTTTGTGTTCTTATACAATGTGCATCATTAACAAGCAGTTAAGCCATTTGCCCAGACCCTAGTATCTATTCTAATTGTGTACAGCATAGTAGCTAGTAACCTTTTGCTCTGTGTGTCGGCTGTTCTTTCCTCTGTTCATAAAAAAATAATGTGAGGACGGCAAGGGGTGGTTCTTGCAGGTTTCTCTGAGTCTTTATTATTGCTCTTTCTACATGCAAACAGTTCTGATAGTCTCCAAGTCCTCTTGATTCTGCAATATTATACAATCTCCTTTTCAAAACAAATGGAAAGCTACAAAGCTTCCAGCAGTATTTCATTCTGAATGGGCAATCACTGGATCTAAAAGACTTTTTTTTTCCATATTTTTGATTATTTTTCATCTCTCCTAAACTACTGGTGTAGTTTCCATAGTAAATGGTCTTTAATTTAGCTCATGGTTATCAATGAAAAACCACCTGAAACACAGCAATGTTTATCATTGTTTATCAGCCATTTGACACAAGAACCGCAGGTGAAAGGAAAGAGGAATTTAAATATGTTATTTTTCATGCCTGTGCTTTCAAGCTGTTTGCCTTGTTGAAAAATTTTATGTCCTAAAGCTGATAAATATGACTGACAGTGTTAAACACAGAGTGACTTCAGACATTCTCTTTCAGGTTTGCAGTAGGTGTGACCTCACCAGGTAGTAGCTATCAGGCAGCTGTTTCCTGAGATCCTTGCTTTTCACTGTATTTCTCTGCAGGTTCATGGGTCCGCGCTCATCCCAAGTTGCTTTAAAGTTGTCCACTCTGTGTTCTGCACATCCTCATTTAACTGAAAATATATTTAAGTACCACTGAGGTGTGAATGCAAAGGAAATCTGAGTCCAAATATTTCACCTTTTCTTTTTGCAGCCGGACCCTGCGGGCAGAGATATCTCCATCCGACCAATCTTGGAGCACTGCGAAAACACCCACATGACCATTTGGCTTGGGATCGTCTACGCTTATAAAGGGCTGCTGATGGTAAGCACAGCTTCTCCTGCACAGCACTGACTTCAAGCTGCTATTTACTGATAGGCAAGGACCGAATGTTATTTGCTTTCTTGATGGCTGGGAGTCAGTTAAAATGGCCTCGAGTACAAGTTTTATAATCAGATCTGTTTTAAAGTTCATTAGACAATAATGTGTGGATATAGCATTCATAAAATGAAAAAGACATTAGTAGCACTTAAGCTGAGTATTATAGATATACCACAAACCAAGAAACTCACTAGTGAAAAGATGAGCCTGCAGATGAGACAGCTTTGTAAATAAAGGAGTCAAATCCTCTGAATTCCTATAGGTTCTCCAAAAAGGTAGATTTAGATTGTTCGAGGTGTTTGCCTCTTAGTTGCAAATGTCCTTGAGAAATAGTCGCAAGATGCAAGATTAATTTGGGGCCTGAATCAAAATAACCCTTTTGTCACTGAGGCCCATCTCCATAAAAAGATCTAGTAACAGACCTCAGGAACGAAGAACCCTGAGGCTTGAGAGTTTAAAAAAAAAACAAACTGGGACTATTAGTGATTAAAAGCTCCTGAGCCTTAAGGTTTTGAAAACATCTGATTTTTACAGCACTGACCAGCAGAACACCCGTCTCGAGTTGAGCCCCATCTGGATCCTAAGCCTGATAGACATTAGTCTACAGTGCCTGAAGGGGTCAATCTGTTCTGTGCATTTGTAGCATGCTGGTTCCTTAGGACACCGGGAAAGATGGGGTCAGCTGCTTCCAGTTGACGTGGTTGGTGCTGCTGCCCAGAGGGGGCTGCTCGTGCCAGGAGTCCTCTTCTTCCCTCTCCCCTGTGAATGACTGCTCTGATGAGTCCTGCTGCTTTTCATGCTGCTTTCTTCAGGCTGAAAAGTCTTTAAATACCCAATACAAGATTCAACGGGGAGAGATGGAAGGTTTTGTTTCTTTAAATTCTAAACAGTTGCTTTGTGGTCAGACCATTCTGCTGGGGTGAGCCTTCAAGCAAGAAGGCACCAGCATCAAGTGTCTGCAGGTCCCAGGTGAGAGCTCTGATCCTCAAGCTACTAGCCAAAAGGATGCCTTCTCAGCTTAGGCAAGGCGAGGCAAGGCGAGGAGAGGCGAGGAGAGGAGAGGCAATGTTAGGTGTAGATAACTCTTTTTCAGACAGAGAATGTCCAAGCAGGTTATGAAATCAGGAGCTAGGACACACTTGCTCCCTCCAAAGGGATCAGGAATCAGGAGAGATTCCACACCTCAGCATGTCTGACTGGTCAGCTGTGGGTGGCTCTGGGTGCACATCAGCCTTGGCATGTAGCCCAGCATTGAGGGATTTGTGTCCTGAAGGGTGCCACAGGTTGGGAGCCATGACATTGACCAGCACTGGGGCCACAGTAAGATTCAAACAAATGGTAGGGTTTCTTTGGTTTTTTAAATAACTTCTTCAATGTTTTCAGTAAAAGTATTTTAAGTATACATTCTCAGGCAACTTTCTTTGAAGTTTCAAGTTTGAGTGGTGTTAGACAGTAGTCAAACTACTTTGGTTCTCACTAGCCCTTTGCTGTATATTGGTTTGTCAGCATGTATGTTGGACTATGTTCTGCAAGATATGTGACTCTCTTTAAGTCTGCAAGTGTCATTTGCAAACTTATTTTGCAAAAGCCATTACATTATTAGACAATAAGATGTGCATATATGTGGATATATGCACATGTAAAATAGCCATGTCACTATTGAATTTCTTGGTTTGTGGCATATCTATAATATTCAGCTTAAGTGGTACTAATGTCTTATTTATTTTATGTATGCCATTACTCGCTAATTTCAGACATACAGCTTTTCATAACCACCAGTGAAATACACACTTTTTATTACTCCAGTGCCCTCTTAACACACAAATCGCTACATATTAAAAAGGAAGATACTCATCTGAATCATTTAAATAATTGCTATGATGAGTGAATGAGTGATATGAGGACAACAGAATTGATGCATTTTATCTCATCACCAAAAACATTCTGTACACCACACATACTTTGCCTTCAGAACATAAAACAGAACCTCTCATGTTATTGTCTCATTTTATGAAAGTTTAGCTAATACAAAATTCTGTGATTTGTAATAATAAAACACAGATCGAATTTAACGTGCTGTATGCTAAAGAGCTAATATTGCTTTTTACAGTACAATGCAATATTTAAGGTAAAATGGCTTTACTCAGGCCAAAATTATTTACCGTGACCTCTTGTCTCAAAATAGGAATACAAAAAATGTGGTTAACCTAAAAAAGTTCTTTTCTTTTTTGTCTTGAGGTAAAAGCAATACTGTCCATTCTGATGTCTTAAATGCACTGATGCAGTGAATAAATCACTCAGGGTAGGGCAGAGCACAGAAGGGAAGGCAAGTTATGGCAAAATAAGGGAAGGCATTGCTTGACAGGATACACTGGTTCCCTCTACATTAAAGTAAGCAAACTTTAAAAATCAGATTCACAATTCTTCAATTGCCTCTGAAGGGATGTGAGGAAATGCTTACTTATTGCATGAAGGCTTCTCAGTTATTAGGTTCAGATTCCTCAGGACTGGTGACTAGAGAATAACAGGAAAATGACCATCCAAAATTTTGCCTTTACCGCTTCATTAATCTTCTTAATGACCAATGTATTAGTCTTCTCCAGTTGCTCCATACATAGAGGATTCAGTGTTTTCTCCCATCTCAAGTTCAGCTCCTAAAAGGCTGCAGACAAGTTCAAGGTCTGTCTATGTGTACATGTTGACCACCACAGAATTACAGAATTAGGCTGAAAAAGACCTCTGAGACTGAGAATGTTCTATGCCTGAGCACCATTACGTCAACTGGATCAGTTGCAGAATTTTGATTTTTGATGAGGCAGACATAGTTAAAAAGCACCTTTGTTTCCTATATTCCAAAGGACGACAGAAAACACACCATCTTAAACTTGCTGGTGGTGCATTATTAGGGAGTGCACTGGCATCTTTCTGAGGAGTATGAATTATTTTTTTCATGTCAGCCAGAACAATACCAGACTGGACTCCTAGAATGCTTTGCTTATTAATCACACACACATTAGTCTTGTCTACTGTTTGATTCCTCTCTTCCTGATAGTGCTTTAATATTAGACTCAAGGTGTACACATGTTGGAAGTTTCATTGTGTCCCTGACATGTTATTACAGGTACCTGTTATTCAGCTACTGAGAAACAGGCTTTTGAGGCAAAACTATATTTTGAGCTTGACTGTTGCTCTCTGTATGAAATTCTACTTTTGCCCTGTGTTAATTGAGGGGGTTTAAAGCCATAACCAATAATATTGACCGCTTGCCATACACCGTTTTTAACGTATCGTCCTTAGCTAAGAATGCCAAGAATGCCAAGAATGACAATATCAGTATTTAATGACTGAGATAGGAAAAAAAATAATGCATATGTACCATGGGACTTGATAAAGGTCTCTAAGAATAAGAAATTTATTTTCTTCTAATGATTCATATTCCAGCATTCCACTATAGTTGATATACTGCACAACACAATTCTGTAATTGATTTATGAAGCCAAAGAAAACATTAATTCAACTAAAATATATCCTTGGGATAATGTTCAATGTTAATTTCAAGTCTGAAAGAATCCTCTGCTTCCTAAGGCTCTCTAATTGCTAAGCTGAATTTTTCTTACTTCCAAATCTTGAACTTTGTTGGGTCTTGCTTATATGTTATCCCTCTTTCTCTAAAATGACCTGATGTCTTTATTTCATTTGGAAATTTGGCCAAATTTCCTTGAATTTGGCCAAAGTTCTGTGATTTTTCTAAAAATCTTGCTGTGAGTTGTCTACCGTTCTTCCCCTCTGCTTCCTCTGCATCATTTTCAGCCATGTTATTATAGCCTCCTCCAAGTCAATGTACATATATGGGACAGCTTAAGTTAGAATTTTTTAAAAAACCATCCCTTTTCTTCAGTAACTTCTCATTAATAGCTACGTGTTGAGATCTATCACGTAGATTTCAATCAGTTTAAAATTTTTGCATTGATTTTATAGCATTCAGTATTTAAATAATTATACCATGCAGTATTAAGACAAACACTACTGGGAAATCTGTATAACCTGCATGAATGTAATTGCCTTTATTCAGTCTTGCAAGATAATAGCATGTTGAATTATATTGCTATCCCTTTTTTTTTTTCCCCCACTTATTGGCTGAGTTCATGTGTCAGCCTTTTCATTAATTTGCTTAGGAGAGAAATTACAGTAATAGCTCTGTAATCACTGGGGGTGTTCCACTTTCTCTTTTCCCATATGGTCTCTTTGTATCTTAAGTGGAGCTTTGCCAGAATTCCAATAAATATCAACAAATATCAAAAAATATTTGATACCTATAAATATCAAATTAAGCCCAGCAGTCCAGACAACTTCTAAATCAATTCTTAAAACTCTTGCATGTAAGTTACAGGATCTCTGTGATTACAACAGTTTGTCTTGACAGAGTTTTCAAGAGGTGTCTTACTTCTGGAATAAGCTGCACTTCATTTTTTTGGCAAGATGTGAATGGACTGTTCCATCTCTATGTAAATGTAGGACAAAATCCCTTGTTAAGCATATCTTATCATGCATCATTGCTATTGAATTTGTCATCTTCCAAGGAATGAATCATTATTATGATTAATTTTTCTCAACTTACATTTTTATAAAGCCATATGAGTTCTGTTAATGCTGCTAGTCGTTCATTTGCTACTATACATTTAACTTACCTTTCTACTATCTCTATTTTAGATCTTTAATTCATAATCATTATTATGAATTTCCTCTTTTTAACTTTTGTTACGTTCTGTCTAGTCTTTGGCCATTTTACTGCCTGTTTATTTTACATTCCACAACAACCAAAATAATTTTTAAGGTACGAATAGCTTTTTTACGCATGTGAAGCTTAGGACAGATCATTTACAGCACATACCCGGACATCTTTCAGTTGCTGTTTGTAAATATCCCTGTTGCTTCCCCTTCCCCCTTCTCCAATGGCTTCCTTTGCTTCGTTGGCTAATACATAAACATTACTTTTCCATTTTTTTAATGCACTTGGAAGTAGTTTTTCAAAAAAGGAGTTAGGTACCGTGGGTTAGAGCTTGAGTTCTAGTCATGCCCACAAGCCCCATCTTCAGTCAGGACTTGGTGCTCTTGCCCCTACAGGCAGGAGGGAAAGCAGATGCTGGTTGTGTGACAACCAGTCACCAGTTAGCAAATATCCAGCAGAAAATTTGGTCATTGACAGCATTTAGGTACCTGCAGATGGTACTGAGGGATGGTCTGCCTGTCCTTGTTGGATGTTGGGTGTAGCTTCTCACTGCTGCTTCAGGTGCTTAAGCCCTCTCTGTGTGTCGAGCCCAGGAGCTGTGTATGAACAGCACGGCTGTGGTGTGCAACATGGGCTGCTCCCTTTATTATTTTACTATTATTTTATAGTTACTCAATGAAGGCTGGATGTAAAGAATTTTTTTTTTTCTGTCACTGAGAAAAGGGAAGCAGTGGAGCAGCTCACCCAGAGAGTCTGATCAGCTTTTGTCCTTAGAAGGTTCCAAAACCAGGCTGGAGAAAATTATGAACAGCCTGGACTGAACTCACATCTGAGCCTGCTTTTTGAGCAGGAGGTTTCACTACATGATTTCCTCAAGTCCCTCCCAATTATCTTACGAGACTATATCAACCATATTATTAATTAATTCATTTATCAAATTAATAAATTTGACATGTAGAAAAACTGAATAGTGTTCAGATGTTAAAATTCCCAATTGTTTTCTGTTAATACCTTTGATTTTTAACACATATACTTGCATTCTTTCCTAATTCCCTTCATGATTAAAAAGAGTACTCAGAAGAAGGAACTACCTCCTTGTCAATTAACTTGCATGATTCCAACTCATATATATGGTGGGTTTAGCACCAACCCATCTGTCCCATCTTACAGTGATTAGAGAGGAAGGTAGTAAAGTTTTGTGGTGGGGGAAAGTAGTTTATAGTGGTACCAGATATTTATTATATCTTTAATAAAACATGGACAGTATTTTAGCATCCAAAACCACATTTCCATATGGTTTTGTTGGATAAATTTTTCCCTAATATGACCATAAGGAAACTTCAAATATGTTTTTGAAATGTTGCAAATAGTGCAGTGTTCCCTTACATGTCTCTTGGAATCAATTTTTGCATAGCAGAAATAGATTTAAACTGTAGTACACACTGTTTCCTAGCAGAGGTGCTTCACCTCTTTACAGAGCTGTGATTGTGGTAATCTTATGCCAGAGACAATATAAAGCTATTCCAAATGGATATTTTCTAAGGACCAGTTGTGTATTTGTTTAAACTTGGTTACTAGAATGTGTTTCATGACTAAGCAGAATTTTCATGAAAAAAAGTCAAACACAGTCGGAATGGAAAGAGGGAAAAATATTTTATTGACCTGTTGATTTGGGAGGCTGGAGTATAAAGTGAAATCTGGATGCCTGTTAGTGTTTTTAGCTTTGTGCCGCTGCCTTTCTGTCCTGCACTGCGAATAAAAGATTTTGCCAAGACCTTTAAGAAGAAAGTCCTTCAGCTGAGTAGCTGAATATCATATCTTGCAATTAAAAACAATATTTAGCTCTCGTCCTAATGCTCAATAGAAATATTAAGCTTCCAGAGCAGCTCTGTGAGAGTGAACTAAATACACAGCTGACTCAGATCAGGGGAGTGAGCAATGGTTTAACGTCAGATTGTACTGACTGTGAAGGTAAGAGGCCTACAAGGGCATAGTTTGTCTTTCAGTTTTCTAACCTTACTTATTGTACTGCTAATTAAAAAAAAAGTCACTTTTCTATGCATCTTCCTGAAAGCTGCTCAGTATTTTTACTGCACAATTCTCCTCTAAAAACATGAAAACCAAAAATCCCTTTTTTTTTTATTAAGTTCTGAAAAATCTCATTGAAAAATATCTGCAGCCATTTCACGGAAATAAAAATGTGCCTATGTCTGTGATGATCTGGATTTAATGAATGAACCTGAGTAGAGAACACACAAGTCAAGCTTCACAGTTACTTCAGGCTGAAAGGTCTTTACAGGCCAGAGTCCAGAACTGCCTTGGTTTAAGGGGGCCAGGAGGGGAAATCTCATGGTTTTCTAGCTAGAAAAAACAAAACCAAAACAAACAAAAATCTCCCGATGTTAAAACTTTGAAGAAAAGGCTTGCTTTTATTCTTTCACATGGCAGAGCAGGGCCACAATCCACAAGTGAGCAGGGTCAGTGCTACTACAATATAGCAATTAGCTGCAAAGCTGCAGCCAGGTCCAATATATAATCTTTCCAAAACCATATTCCCTGGTTATTGGCAAGCATGAGTTCTGACAAGATTGGAGATTTTTCCTCTGGTATTTCCCTGCTCTTGTCAGATATCTTCAGTATAAGTTTCTTTGTCTTTCTTTCCTAATACTGTTCCTAACCTAAGCTGACATGACTTTGAAAAGAAACATATAAAAAATGGTTTAAGGGCAGTAAAATGGAGGTGAATAAATAATTTCCTTCCTGTCGTGTTACAGTCTGTGCAATCCAACAGCAATTTAGGCACTTGGTTGTATCTATTTATGTTGTGGATCTAAGCAATTGTTACTGTGTCTAGCAGTAATTCTCATGAACAAGATTTAAAATTAACTAGCTGGTAGAGTTTTTTTAAAATGTATTAAATGTTTTCCAATACTTCAGCTACAAACAGCTATCAAAATTTGGTCAGTACAAGTTTCTTTAAAATTGAAGTTTGCCTGTAAAACTCTGTAAACACAAGTATTATATTCTCCATACAACTGTTATGCTTCTAACATCTTAATACAGATTTCTCCTAGTGACCACTATTCTATCTTTAATCACAGTGGTACAATCCTGTTGTCTTCAGATACTGTTTTCCCCAAATTTATACAGTGGTTTTCTCACAGCCTTTTGAGGTGCACTGACAACACAGCCTAAACCTACCATACCAGCAGTTGCAAAGGTAATACTCTAGATCAGCGTCAGATGGAAGCTGCCTACCCTCAAACAAAAGATGAAACAAACCAATCCTGCCTGTACAGCTGCCCAGATCTTCTGAGAAAATCCAAACCAATATTTTATGTCACTTTCTACATCAAGAAGATGTGCGTATTTATTAGACCACCAAAACTGAGGAAGGCTTTAAGTTCTTGACTGACAGTGTAGGAAGCCTGCCTAGCTGCATTCTCAGTGTCACTGGTTGAGATCCAAAAAGGACTAAAATTAGTCCATTAGACTTGATAGTAGGCTGATGTGTCCTTAAATTTTAGACAGCTGCTTCCTATAGGAGAACGGGTAGCCCTGAGTTATTCAAACACCAGAGATGCGTGGGGTCCATCAGAAGCCTCGGGATGGGAATTGTAACTGCCAGCAAGGAGCTGCCTAAGGGAGCTGGCATAAAACAACAGAGACAGATGTGTCCTACACCTCTCCCAGTCCAGCACATTAGCACTGCTAAGAGCTGCCTGCCTCCATCCCAGTGCGTACTCACGCACGACTTCTCTAGAGACTGTTTAATCAAAATTCTCAGCAGAGATCAGAGCTAGCATCCCATGCAAGTGCCCAATTAACTAAGACAGTCACTTTCTCGTTACATAAAATCCAACAGCTCTGAAAGAAGTCTGAGAGCTCCTTCTGAAGCCAGACTGTGGTCTGGGGTTAGGCAGCCCATCTCAGGCAAAATTTAGAATTGTGCTGTGCTCTCCAAACATGAAGCTACACAATGGTCATCACCAGCATCATTGAATGAAGCTTTGAATGAAGATGGCTGCTGCTCTATTCTGTGTGGGGCCCAAGGCAGTAGACAGTCTGAGAAGCCTTTACCAGCTTGAGCCCTGGAGGAGGAGAGACAGCTGCATTGCAAATCCCAGCAGGCAGTCTTAAATATCAAATAGTCCTTAAATTCCACAGCAGTCTCCAGAATTAGGTGCCCCCAAGCATAATTTGAAATGTAATTTTCTTGTCTGGGGAAGATGAATGTTTAAAGTTTAGGTACCAGGAGTAAAGAGGAGCTGAACTAGGTACTATGAGTCTGTGTTTTTAACTGTAGCTCCCAAGTTTCATATTCAAAAGCTGTCAAGGAATCAAAGAAATCTGGACCTTTCACTAGCAATATCTGCATCCCATTCCTCAACTGAGCCATTTTACAGGATTGTACCAAGGGATTTACAGAATTTTTACTGTCATAAAGCTGAATCTTTCATGTGTGCATATTGTCTGAGCCTCAGGAAGGGGGAAAATAAGAAGGGCAGATGGAGGGAAAGCGAAGCATCGTGTTCCCTCAGGAAGGCTTTATCTCAGAGGAGAAACCTTACCAACCCCACAGAGCCCTGCAGGCATCTGTACCAGGCAAACAAGGAGCACCTTTGCAATCACCACTGCACTGGCAGCAGGATGCAGAAAACTCTCAGCTTTAATTCATGTTTGGGTCTCAAAGATGAGCTATGGCTTCTAGAAAAGGAGATCTCTCTTCCTGAGGCAAGCATTTTAGCTAAAATACTTATAAAAATTAAAAACAATGCTCTCATATTTACAGTGCTTCGTTCTAAGGAAACCCACTTGCTGCAAGAGCCTCTCCCCTTCTTTAGTTATCGTATAAATGAATATGTATCTTCCTTTCATCTGAAAGATATTTAACCGTTTTCCACACTGTTCTCAATTATAAATGAGAATGGGCCAAATCGTAACCCCCACAACACTCCAAACGATCTTTTTTCCATTATAATTGATATTTTAGATCATTTTATAACTGCCTCAGCTATAAATTCATCCCCATTATTTGTAATAAGTGCTGGCCTCATGTAAGTATGTTGGCTGTATTCCCAGAATAATGCTTTTGGAATGGAATCTGTTCATACTGGGGGAAGTGGACAAGAGTGAGGGATGACCTACAACCCTAAAAATCTCATTAATAATTAACCATAGTAGGAGATAGCAATCTTTTCCATAGTTGATCAGGGTCTCATCCCTTTAAAAATATGGTGTAGAAATACAGACAAGGATTCCTTTTACCCCTCTAAACAGCTTGGCCCAGACCACCCTATTTGTCAGTTCATGGGCTGGCAAGATGTAAATTTCCAGCAGAACTGAGCTGTGCAGCACCAAGAGTGCAGGGAGTGGAGAACAGGCAACCCCTGAGATGATGGGGTGTCTGGGAGGAACAGGTGTGTGCCCTGAAAAAAGGTACCACCACTGTATGTCCCCGCAACACACCCAGGTGAATACAGTGACAATTTGCTTCTGCAGAGCCTGTAGTGCAGTCTGTACATTCCTCCTCTGCCTGTGCACAGTGCCAGACCCAGCAGCAAAGGAGAGCTGCCTGCATCCTTCCCTATTGGAGGTACTGCCTTGTTTACCAGAGGGGCTCTGAAAATGTATCAGAGGATGAGCTGTTGCTCTGGCAGAAAGCTTGATAACGGGCTCACGCACCTCGGCTGCCCTCCCTGAATGGCTGAGACCCCTTGCTGACCCAGGCAGCTGTCTACAGACCCCATAAGAGCATCCTCTTGCCAGGCTTTGCCTGCAGCAGCCACTACTGTTCTTCCTGCAAATCTTAGGTTGCTGGGAAGGTGAGGAGAAGAGGCAATGGGCCGGAGTGAGGTGTGGGCTCTAGTCCTACTAAAGGAGATGGGTTAAACTGAAGAGGAAGGATGGCAACAATGAGGCAATGGAGTGCCCTGGACAGGACCATCTTCTGAAGCAGTGTGTAGAGAGATAAGGTGGGAATGTTCCTGAGAAAGACTTGGGTAAGGATTGCCAGGTCAACTACTGCTGCTGTTGCTGGGAAGGGCCACCTGTGTCAGTGTATCTTCACAGGGATTGCAGCAGTGATGGCAGCATTGGAAAGTGGGTGAGCACGTGATTCTATATCCCTTGCCTGGACTGGGCAGCCCCTGCAGCCTGCCACACTCCATGGGCTGAGAGTAGATGCCTCATCTGCCAAAGACTCCCAGCCAGCTCTGCTCATGAACATGTGGCAGGGTGATACATGTGCTGTAGGCAAGAGAATGAAATAAGCCAGCAGACAAGCTCAGGGAGGGCAGGGCTAGCCGTTCAGCAGCAAGTCCTGGCTGGAAGTGCCTGGGTGAGTAGGTAGGTGGCTGCAGCCTGCAAGTGCCTGTGGCAGTGCAAAATAGCTGAGTCACAAGTGGTTGGCTTTGTTGCCATTGTTATTTGAGACAAAAACTAAGCAAATAACCAAGGAAATTTGCAGTTACTGGTGTCCAGGTGTTACTACAGTCGAAACCCAAGTTTGTAGAGCAAACATCACTCTGCCACTTCCCTACTCTCTTTTGTTTGTCTGGCAGCCAAACACTGTTCTTCTAGTCCAGGTTATTTGCCATAGAAAAAAAAACCCAGAGAAATAGAAGGTAAATTATGCTAGACGACTGCAATTAATCCCCCAAATGGCATCACCATTGACCTCCAATTTCCTGGATTGCACATAAATTGAAGTTGTATAAAAGAGAATATTATCTCCATGATATGGCAGTGGACAAATGTGATGGTCTGGGAGGAAGGCTACTAAGGTCAATGGGAATGCACCTTTGCTCTTTCTCCTTCTGGTCTGTCCCTGCATTGTGATCAGAAAAAAAGCTAGAAAACATAGAAACCATGTCCTGGACCTTAGTGATAGTTCTTCTCTCTGTCTTTCCCTTCCATGCAATACCATCTGCTCTCTGTCATGCTTCCCAAGTCACCATACACTCCTGTGGGGCTTTGCCTAGACTGTAGGCTGGGTTACCTATTCACAACATCTTGAGTTCGTTTAGGGTTTTACTGCATTGCCAGGACTTTTCTGAGGAATGCAAGAGGAAGAAAATAATTGTTTGCAGCAGTTCATGTTGCAGAAAAATCTAATTAAATTTCAAGGGATGGAGATGGCTTCCTTCCACTAAAGGCTTTCCCCTGCTGAATTGCAAAAGCATCTTGCAAATAACAAAGGGGCTAAAACTTAAAAATACACCAAAGCAAAAAAGCAAACAAAAAATTGCCACAAGAATGTTTTATGCCAGAAATCATTAGGCAACTGCAATTGAAAGGCCATTACCAACTCCCACTATAATAAAAGACATTATAATTGTAATCTGAACAACTCGGGTGACACTTTCTACATTGTATATTTATCTCTCATGGGACACATCTTGGAACTGCTGCTTATTAATGTAGGTGATAATCATGTAATGAATGGCTGGATTGATAAGAATATATTGAGAACAGCTGCTAAAAATAGCTAAAAGAACAATACACATTATATCTTTACTGGAATCCTTGAAAAGAAACGGAAAGACTGTCTTTAAAAATTATTAAAAATAAAAAATAAAGATAACCATAGCATTTAGAGAAATTTGTTTCAATCAGGACTAATTTTAAATTTCACACTTTTCTTGTTAGAGTGGGAATCTGTCCTAGTGAGCAAAACAAATCACACAGGTAATTAGTAATTGAGCAAAAGGTAGGTGTATATCTCTGAATTGTAATATCGCCTATATTTGTCAAGTTGGAAAACACACCTGTTTTAAATTAGTGCTTTTTCTGGATGACAGCCAATTCCTCTTATAATTATCATCTTTTCTCCTTCTTTTACCATTTCAGTTATTTGGGTGTTTCCTCGCCTGGGAGACACGAAATGTCAGCATTCCTGCTTTGAATGACAGCAAGTACATCGGAATGAGTGTGTACAACGTGGGGATAATGTGCATTATTGGTGCTGCTGTTTCATTCCTTACCCGGGACCAACCCAATGTGCAGTTCTGCATCGTTGCTTTAGTTATAATATTCTGCAGCACCATTACTCTCTGCCTTGTGTTTGTACCTAAGGTAGGTGAATTTGTTTTGCATGAATCTGGATTTTTTTCCTGCTGTTTTGTAATTATGATGTAATATGTAGGTGTTTATAACCTTTTCAAGTGCCATATTATAAGTAAATATAACGTGAGGATGTATATGAGTTCTTAACCAAGCCCATCTATAAACTCTTGTCTCCGGACCCTGAAGGAAAAACAAAGCTTCATGACATTTTGGAGAAAGTGTGAATACATGATCTTCTAATGTTTATATTTTTACTGAAACTGTGACTGGGGAAACAAAAGTTGTTTTCTGTAGTTTCAATGGAATAGTCTCTATTTCCAGCTTTCAGGAAATTTTTGGAAAGAGTGGAAATGTAAGTGGAGATTCAGGGGGAGCAGGTCCTGTTGTCTACTCTGCCACATTTCGCCTTTTCTCTCTTCTTTTTGGTGACCATTTACAGGTACCAAAGGAATGGCATAAAGCTGACCCTGGGGAGTTTTAGGTCGGATATTAGGAAAAGTTTCTTCACCCAGAGGGTGGCTGGGCACTGGAAAGGGATACCCAGGGAAGTGGTCACAGCACCAAGCCTGACAGAGTTCAAGAAGCATTTGGACAATGCTCTTAGGCACTCAGTGTGACTCTTGGGGTGTCCTGTGCAGGGCTAGGAGCTGGGCTTCAGTGATGGGTCCCTGCCCAGGATATTCTAAGATTCTTGCATACCCTAAGCAAGATAATCAAGATCTCTGTTTCTATACCTACAAAATAGTAAGATCTTTTTAGTTCACTAGCATGATATGAGATCAATTGTGTTGAAATCTCTAAGTATTCATTTATGGTGGTACAGTAGGCTTTGTCAGCACCTCAGAGGAAAACTGCATGTATGCTGCAAATGCTGACACTGAAGTTATATTTATTAATGGGTATATTAAAGGACTAAGCTAGGCACAGACTGGGAGGCACGTGCTTTCATTTCCTTTTGCTCTTTTGGGCCCTGAGGACAGGTTCCTTGTGCCTTGTTGGAAGAATCGAGAAGATACTTACTTGCAGAAGGCTGAAACTTGATCAGTTCCCTTGCAGAGTTATGCTTTAGACATGAATATGACAGATCTTAAATGAAGGGAAAACTGGTTTTTATGTAAGCTTACTTTAGCAAAGCCTCCAGTACTAGGGAATGCATTTGATGTTTTGAAGTAAAATGTTAAATTGTATTCATTTAACGTGGCTTGTGTAAACATAGCTTATTACCCCAAATTAGATGCATATGCAGTTGGATGTCTGAAACATTTGCAAGGCAAAATGTAGGTCTTTTTGCCTCTCAAATCTGTTTTTAGATTTTTCAAGTGAGTGTTTATAAGAAGTTTGTGGCTCTTTATTGGACCATAGTCAATCAATGTACAAGCAAATTTTAGTCAGTAGATTCTGGTGCTAAGGGGGCATCTCATCTACTGGGGGGCCAAGAACTATGTGTGCAAAAGAAACGAGCTGAAAAACTTATCTCAAAATGCAACCACTGAAAGAAATTAGAGGCACAGTCTAGCAACAGAAGGTGATTTGTGATCTGCAAACAAAAGCAAAGTAATTCGTTCTCTGGGACTGACTAAACAGGATGATTTTGCAAGTTCTGCAATTCACTTCTCAAATATTAAAAAGCCACGCAGACACTTATAGTCATATTTTTGTTCTGGTTCTTAGGGAAGAATCAGAACTTTGTTCTCAATTGAGGGAACATTCACAAACATGGCAATAGAGTGTGCTTTGAAACACTGCAAGATTTAAGTGGGCAAGCTATATGAAAATGCATATTAAAACTCTGGTGCCAAAAATACCTCCACAGAATGTCAGAACTCACTTCAAAGAGAATCATTAATGCTGTCCATGCTCTTTGCCCCTTTGCTGTCATGCTCCTTTGCCCGTCCTTCTCTTCTCTTGTCACAGGCTCTGAAATGACTTTTCTGATTCCTTTTTTAACCTCTTCCTCTGATCTTCTTTTAAACCCCAATTACCCTACCCTCATTTTTCCTCTCAGTTCTTTTTTACTCAAAAAACAAACATGAACCATAGCCTCCTAGCATGAAGTACTTAAATTCTTTTCACGTAGTGTCAGGTTTCCAAATGATTAGCTATTTAGCAATAAAATTCATCATTGGATAAGGTACAAAAGAAAGATGTTGAAGCAGGGGCTGGAATGCAGCACTTCCAATGCCCATGTGAGTGCTTTCACAGCTGGAGAGTTCTTCTAGCGCTCGTATATATTGTCCTACATCTCCTCTCGCTGTGCTGTGCCACAGTCACAGCAGGACAGCTGGCAAGCATTCTCCCCTCAGCCTGCAGCAGCACAGGTTGCACAATAGCTTGTCTGGACCCCACAGACAATTATATCCAGCTCTACCTAGTTTGTACATCTAGGTAAGATGTCAGTGTGAGACAGGCACCAAATCTCTCTCCTTAATCAAGTATGTCGTAAATTAGTACAGTCTTGGTGACACAGGAGGATTGTTGGTGAATACTAAAGCCTGTTGCTCAACAAGCACAGGGGATGATAATGAAGACCTGGAAGACTGCACTTTCTCATTTATTAAACTGACCAGACAGATGCAAGCAGTAATGTGGTTCTGAGCCAGGTGAGTGTCACTACTTCTCTGCTATACCGAGTAAAGTGCATTCCTTTTAACTAATCTTCAGCAGTCTCCTGGGTCAACAGTGCTGAAATTCAATTTTACCCCACAGCCCTTCTATGAATCTGAATAGGCAACTACTCAATGATGTAGACACACTAGGGAATGAAACATGACATTTTCCCCTTCCTTCCTGTCAGCTCTACTAATCTTATTTAATTATAACATGGCAGTTACTATACTTCTCCAGTTAAACGTCCATTTCATCCACTGCCATTTTGTTCAGTACCAAGTGCCTTAGAAAAAAACATGAGGGAAATCCCATAGCAGAGTAAGACAGATCAGGGAAATAAATGTTCATTACCCTCTCTATTTAAAGGTACAAATGTTGATAGCATTATACTGCATCGTTATACTGCATTAACTGCAGACATTCTTGTTATCCAATCAAAAACTTTCCAAATATTGTTAAAACTGTGATAGATTTCCGCATTCAAGTATACCTTGTAGAAGTTATCTGCAGAATTCAAACACGTGTTATGCGTATTTTTCCTGTTAGAAATTAACTGCTACGTCTGATTATCTTTATAACGACCAAGATATCTATAGTACTTTTCAGCATATTCTTCACTTCTTTAAAAGAAGAAATCCTAATATGCGTTCTCTCTTCATGAAGTAATTGTTGCAAGCTTATCCATGTTTATGAAGCTTCCATGTCCTTTCATTTTTTCTACTCCATCCATTTTGAGACAGAATACTGGGCTCACTTGTAGTCACCCAGCAATTGCATAGCATTTCTGGCTGCAGTGGCATTGACGCATTAATTCTTATCCAGTTTCTTGCAGAGCAGCAAGGCAAAACCAGTTCTAGGGATTAAAACATTCGTCTTCTGTGTTGGTAGCATTTTATGCCTGTTTGCAATTGGCTCTGTGGATACTCAAAGTTGATCCTTTGTGAAAATTGAAACTGCACAGATGTAAGACAGCAAGATATAAGTTCCACCGACTTTGTGGTCAGAAAAAAAAATTAAAAAGCTCATCTAACCTCATTCTTTGTACAGCATGAGCCAACAGTATTTCCCATGGACTTTTCAATCTAATCCACACCATGTGAATGAATTCATTACAGCATGTCCCTGTTGCAAAACACCCGATCCTTAGCTGTAAACTCCCAGGTGAAGATGATTCAATGGCAATACTTCTATCTTATATTCAGTTTGAACTTAGACCACATCAAATTGCAGAACTTTTATCTTGTAACACTTTTGCCTGCTGCTTTAAGAAGCTTTGTAATTACCATTCTTCACCTTTAACTTCATTTTCATGTAGTTTTTTTGTCTGGGACTTAGACACAGCAGTCATTACAATCAGCCTAATTCGAAACACAGATTTGTGAGAGTGAAGACACTTCCTTCTGGAAAGGCTCAGCTACAGCAAGATACCCAGGGCCTTAAGCAGTTGGCTCTCCAGATGAATACTTCCCAGGTCCTCTGAGTATCTCTACCAGCATTTGACCACATTCACAATAGGAAAAGTTTTTCTGATGTTTAAGTGAAAATTCTTGTTTTTCAGCTTGTGTCCCCCTCCCCTTCACTGCACATCATTGAAATGAGTCTAGCTCCATCTTCCTTACTCTCTTCCATCATATATTGGATACACATGAATAATGCCATCGCCGCCCAATGTCTTCCATCTCAAGGCTAAATAATCAGTCTCTACTTGTATCCTAAGGGCTGTGTTCATCTTCTGCACCTTTGTGGCCCTTCTCTGGGCTTTCTTTACTACACCTATCTCTCTCTTGCTCTGGGGACTCCAAACTTGGACACGATACCCGAGGTGTGCTCTCGCCAGGCTGAGTAGAAAGGAAGGATCGCATCCGTTGGCCCAGGGTACTGTTGGCTCATGTTCCACCACAATTCCCGGTGCCTTTACTGGAAAACTACTTTCCAGGCAAACACCCCTCGTGCTGTTTGGGTAGGTGCTTGGGGTTTATTTCTCCTCAAGGGCAGGACTTAGTATTTCCCTTTGCCTAGCTTCAGGAGAGTCTTGTTGGCCCAGACCCATTTCCTTCCAGACTGAGGAACAGCACTAGTGACTGGCTACCACAGTTCTCTGAGTCTATCAGTTCAGCCTGATTTGAATCCACTTCAGTGGCCCCTTGTCCAATCACTATTTTATCAGTTTAACCATGAGGATGCTCTGGGAGACAGTGTTAAATCTTTGCTTAAGTCAAGAAAAATAACTCTTTACTCTCATCTACCAGCCCAGACATCTCGCTGAAGAAAGCTATAAATCAGGTTGGTCAGGCAGGATTTTCTTTCATAAATCAACAATGACTCCTCCTAATCACATTCTTGCTCTTGTTTGGAAATGGTTCCCCAGAGGATTTACTGTAGCATCCTCCACGGACTGAGGTGAAGGTGGCAAGGAGGCATTTCCCCAAATTCTTCTCTCACATCTCCTGAACACAGCTGTGACATTTCCTTTCTTCCAGTCCTCAAAAACTTCTCCTAATCAACATCATCTTCCAAAAGTAACTGAGAGTGGCCTCACAATGACATGGACCAGTTCCCTTAATTCTCAGGCATACAACTTGTCAGGTTAGCTGAACTTAACATATTCAATTATTTTAGAGGTCTGGAATTTCTGAAGGCAAGTTTTACCAGAAAACACTAAGGTGAAGAAGGCACAGAGCACCTTATCCTTCTCCATCTACTTTACCACCAGAAAAATTAAATGTATTATCTGCAAGCATCATCCCAGTCTGCAGCCTTGGTCTGTAAATACATGCTAGGGACCACATTCTTCAGAGTCTAAGCAGTCATATCTCTCTCAATCAGAAGGTAGGTCCTTACTTCATGCCGCCGGAGCTGCAGAACAGTGCCACGCTCTTTAAAATAAGAGGAATCAATTCCAAAATGCAACTATACCACAAAATCTGGCTGGGCTGTGCATACAAAATGATTGCCCATTCTCTCTTTTCAGACAACTCAACACCTCTGGATTTATGATTCCACGTCTATCCTCTCAGGGCAGGGAGCTCCTTCAGCTTTGTCTGTATACAAATATATATGTATGCTGCTTGGCAAGTAACATAAATTTTGTATTCTCCAGAGTAATCTGAGAATCTCTCCCCCTTGCCAAACAGCAGTAGCTTTCTCTCCTCATGTCGAGGTGATATTTTCACATTGTCACCGCATGTTAAATTTTACTTACATTTGCTTAAATTAAATATGTTTAAGGTTAACCTTTTTTTTTTTTAAGTGGCTTATTTAATTTGTTTGAACAGATTTGGTTTATTTTTGGTCCCTAAAAACTAATTAAGTTTCTGTTATCTCCAGAGTGCAATCTCCCATGAGTTCTCTCTGTTAATACTCCTGCTGCGTGTCTCTCTCTGCTTGAGTGTTACTTGTAACAGCAGGAAAGGAGAAATTTCAGATGGAACTGTACTTGGGAAGGGAAGGGTTTGGTGGATTGTTTTTTTCTTGAAGAAGGAACATATTCTTTTAAGGTATAAACATGTCAATGAAGGAGAAAAATACATTTGATAGAATACTAAAATATATTTTAATATATTTAAAATATAGATTAATATATTTTGAATGAGTTTTTTTCCTAATTTTTTGAATCCTTCCCTTCTCGTAATCATTTTCATTCAACTTTATTCTATAAAGTTATTCAGAAATCATCTCAAGTAGTGCACATGGCAAGCAGAGCTCACTTTCCAGAATTTTATACTTGAAAGTCAAAAAGGAGCTCTTGGTTTGCCTTTCAGTATTTTGACATACAAAATAAATAGCTGCAAAAATAAAGCAGGATTTCTCAAGGCTTTTCAACCTTTCAGCTCATCACACTGCGAACAAATCCAGATGCAGCCACACAGAACAGACGGTTTCAGTTCACTCAAAATCAAAAGAAAGAAGATTCAAAAACATCAACATCAGTCACCAGCGTCAATCAGGCCAGCACATCTCGACTAGAAGGATTGCAGTCAGAGAATCACCGCTTGAGAATGAAAATTACAGAGGTATTTTTTACTGCATGTACTGCTTAGGCACTTTAGTTTTCATTGGTTTTTTGTTGCAATTCTGCAATCTGCTTAAATGCTGAGTACTTTTTAGAGAAAAAATTTAACTTTCCCCATAGAAATAATAGGAAAGAGACAATTTATATGGTTTGCTAACTAGTACAGCAAATATGTAGCAGGTGTGATAAAATGAAAATGTGCCTTAGCAAAATTAGACTTGCCCTATTTATTTGTGACAGGCCAATTACCCTGTTGTTTTACATGGACGTGCTGAGCTCCACAGCTCCAGAAGTGTAACCTTTGCAAGCAAGCATAACAGTGATCCGCAGCCCCAGGGGCACTTAAGGGCTGTCTTTGTTCCTGTTTATGGCTGAGTTCTGAGACTGCTTTTGCTGTTATTTCTCAGCCTCTCTGAGAGTTTGCTCCAAAACTTGCTAGACAGATTTTTACATCTTCCATGAAACAGCATTACGTATTTTCTTAAGGTAGAAAAAGATGTTTATGAACATGTGAGCTGACCCTTTTGGCACAAAGGTGGTGAAGTTTCTTCAATACCTACTGAGGAAAAGGCTAAGTACATGGAGTACATTAATTCCATTAAAGCTATAGCAGGTGCAGTTATAATTATGTCTAGCCTTGCTCAGTAGACCTGAAACGATGACAAACCAGTCATAAAGGCTGCCCAATTTTTAAGACAAGATAACCATAACTGATGATATCTTAAAGAAATTAACCTGTTCTTGCCCAGTCTGTCAAGTATTCTTATATCTTGAAGAAAAAGTATTTTATTACAGCAGTTATTTCTTTGCCCAGATCTTAAGTAATGACAATTGCCTAGGTAACTAAAAGGTATTCACTCAGGCTACCAGAGAGTCCAAAAGTAAAAGCTATCTCTGCCTTGTTAAAGAAATTTAGTTCAGCTTTGCCAGGTCCCTTTCATGTGAGAGCCTTGAAATTTTTAATGAAGGCCTAGCTGCCTGCTGGCTATTTCTGTTCCTGTATTCTACTGTAGTTTTTTCTACTAAGCCTCCTAACACAAGATCTCAGCCTGTGCCTCACAAGGCTCATGATGGCAAGCAGAGGAAAGCACAGTCAGGGCAGCCACATTAGTGATTGCAGGGCCCTGCCTATTTCTTTTGGACTTTGCTTAAATAGATTAAATTCCCAGAACCAGTGGGTCCAAATCAGTTTCATTGTCAAGGGGATTTGGAGCATGCCCTACCATGGCTAGCAGGTACATCTCTGGCTCATCTAGTTTGAGTTGCTGAGCCCCAGTTCTATAAGGACCAATGTAAAGCTAAATTCAGCACTTTTAAAATTCAGTTAAGCTGGTAGTGAGTGGGACATGCTCTGGACCCCACATCCTGCACAACTGTTCACAAAGAGGGTTATGAAGCTTGTTTCCTGTAATTTTCAATTGGGGCTATAGACAACTTGTAGTACAAGTTGCCCCTTGAGGAGAGCACACTGTGCTCTGCTCAGTGCTAAATGCAAAGCATTCCTGGTAGAGTTGACTGCAGTTATTCACATGACTGGACGTGCCATAGTTCCCTTACATTCTCCTGTGTGTTCGATAATTTGATGGATGAAGTGGTTACAGCTATGTATGCCACAATTTTACATGTAGATAATAAATAGTTGAGAGGTTTTTAGACTGGGCTTTCTAACGCCCATTTCTTTCTGATTTGTCAGTACACCTGAATTGCTTCTACTGCCAACTACTAAAGCTTATTTCTCTCCTATGCCCTGTGTGCAATATCACAGTTGAACAAAATTTGTTACTTGTAGCATTATTTTTAGAGGTAGTGTAGTAGTGCTAAAAGAAGACTGTATTTCTGACAGTGTAGCAATTGCATTATCACCTGACTTCCAGTCTAATTATAGAAATCTATGCCTCAGTGCACACACCTGAAGCAAGGACTCTTGAATTTTGAAGGATTTGTACCCTCTTTGTTTTGCAGCTGGACAAAGACTTGGAAGAGGTCACAATGCAACTTCAGGACACTCCTGAGAAAACAACATACATTAAGCAGAACCACTATCAGGACCTTAATGACATTCTTAGTATACGGAACTTCACAGACAGCAAAGGTGAGTGTTATAGTAGCTTAACCTGCCAAACCTTTGAACAGCAATCTCATCGAACTGGTTTCAGAGCACTCAGACCTTGGTAAGATGGACCTTTAAATATTTTGGTTTAATTACAGAGAGTATGCAGATTCACATAATAAGCTACATAGTACCCACTGAGTAGTTATTTCTGTATGTGTGTCTTCTATTGTAATACACATGGTGAAGTGGGAAACTTTTAAAAGCGTACTTGTGTTCAGAAGTCAAATTTTCTGTGCTGCATGGAGAGAGGAAAGTCACAGAATTTTAAGCCCAGTTTAATATGTGCTTGTCTGACTAGGATGCTGAAATCCTGCTTTTGGACACTGCTATCAAGCATGTAAAAGAGAGGCATGTAAATATTTCAGTGCTGATTTGGATTCTAAATGCAGAACTGAAGGCACTCATGTATGAAAATTCTTCCCTGGGAACTGATAAAAAAGGATTTCATGACAACTGTAATATTCCTAAGTTGTTTCTCCTATGTCTCCTGCATGGCTCCCTGAAGAACTACATGCAAGAAAATTGCTTCCATTAGAGCCATTTTGCTTTTTGGGAAGCAATAAAATCTGGTGCATAGCACAATAAAAGTGGAAGCCAGGACACCCATCTTCCATTTCTGATTCTGGAATGGATCTACTTTGTGACTTCTGGCAAATAGCTTTGTACTGAATATTACCATAGTATGTGAAAAACTGGCTGGTCTGTGTTTGTAAGTTGTAGATTTGCGTGTTTGTTACATTGCAAGGCTCTGACTTCCTACTGATGTGGCACCATAAGCTTGGTTAAGTGGGACAGAAGTTACTCCTATGAATAAACTTCAAGAATAATTTTAGAACAACAGCAACAGGTCACATATGTTTTTGAAGTATATTGAAATTTTGGTTGGATAAGGTTACATTTTCTTATGCCTCTTGTTTTAGGCTGGGTATACACTGGGTTGTATAACTTGTGGCAAAAAGAAAAAAATGGAGAGTTCCCAGTGTCCTTTTTAAAAGTAAAAAAAAAAACCAGAAGAGGGGAAAGGAGGAAAAGGAAAACGTAAATAGCTGCTGGAGGCGTGTGATTATTGGGCTGAGATCAGGAGCAAGAACTAACATCAGTGAGTGGGATGAGGCAGTTTGAAAGGAACACATAGAATGTTCCTCTCATGTCAGATGCTCCAGGAAAAATGATAAATCATGAATAATATTTCAAGCAGAAAAGATACGTTGCATTGTGCCAAATGCCCATCTGAGTTTGGGTATGAGAAACAAAAAATGATTCTCAAGAAATACACTGGGTATAAATTTAGGATGGATGCATCCCACAGCAAGATGCACTCCATTAGCAGTAGGAGGCTGGCAAAGAAATCAAGGATAAAATATAACCTTTCTGCACTCACTTGTGTCTATGTATACAAAAGACATTGATGCCTAACTGCTGCTTGAAGCAGCAGCATCCAAGATTGTCTCTGTTCCTGATTTTCTCCCAGTACAGTTCCCCAGCTTTTACACTCCTGCTGTGGGGTGCGTATTTAAAATCATCTGTATAGAGGCTAACTATGGAGCCTTAATATCCAGAGTAGCTTGGAACTATGTATTATTGGGATTTACAGGGTAGATATTCTGCATACTGAAGTTTCTGGACACAATTTTCTCAACAGACCTACCATATAAAGGTCCACACAAAAGTTGGGACAGGTAGAGAAAAATATTTTCCCTTGGCCAACTTTATATGAAAAGATTAGAGCATCCATTGACCTGGGGATGAGGAAGACCTGGCTCCCAATTTGCAGCAGGTGTTTGAAGCTTGGTTCCACACCTGGTGGCAAATACTCCACGCATGTACATTGCAGTGTATCCTGATTCTGACACAAGTGACATTAAATATTTGTACTTCCAGGCTCTGAGCCACACTGATCAACAACCCTTGCCAGCCCTTTCTGTCCCTCCAATTCCATTTCTTCTGCTCCTTCTCTCTCCACATTTCCCCGTCCCTTAGCTACATGTCTGAATCTCTTGTCTATTTCTCTCACCGCATCCATTCCCAATAGTCTACCTATGTGCTTAATATAAATTTGCCATTCCAATCAAAATAACAAGGCTTTGGAGAATTCATGCTGCTGAGTCACTGCTGCTTCTGTGCAGATTCAAACAGACATCGCTTAAATGGTACTTAAAAAAATTCAGGCCCTTACGGCTACAGGAAAGCTAACTCTGAATGACATGACTATGCTTTCTGTAGCTATGCATTTCATGAACTTTCGGGAAAGGAAAGTACAGAACCTTGAAATTATGCATCCCTGGTGGTACTTGAGTGAAGCTTCAGAATTGTAAATAATCTATTAGCATGACCTAGAAGTGACCATCTCTCTCATCCCCACTGTGCAACTGGGGAAGCCAGTCCAATATTGGTTTTAAGGTGATGATGAGGTTTGTGCCTTCCTTGATCTTGTGAAAAATGTAAGCTGGGAGAGCAGGGATAGAACAGTGAAGAGAGAGGCTCAAAAGAGCAGCTGACTTGGAGCTAAAAATCATACGGGATAATTTCCCACATTCGCTTTGTGGTTCACTTCTATGTCACTTGTTTTTATAAAATACCTTCTGTTCTGGAGGAGCTCACACAGAGAATACCATGTAGTGTAACCCCATTGCTATTGCTTACACAAACTCAGGGCACTCCACAGAACAGATCATAACGTGGGATTTAGGCAATGCATCTCAAACAAGCCCTAATCAAACTTTAATGTCACAGTACACGTCAGTAGGCTTCTGATCTGTAAAAATTGCCCAGAGTTAAAAATCCTAACTCCTATAACCAAGTGCCAAAGGAGGTTATTTGATTCATCTCTTCCTTCCCCAGCACCCTCATTTACATCGAACATATGGATTTAGGATACGAAAGTTAAATTACTTTAGCCAAAATAGGTAGATACAGCTGTGAACTCCTATATCTGCCTGACCTCAGGCAGCGTTTCGTAACTTTGGGATTCCTGGTTAGTTATTAACAGCAACAGCTCCTGGTGTATCCCAGGAGTCCTTTGCTGGCACAGGGACTCCTTTACAGCACATTTCAGTACGTCTCATTTAAAGAGAGATATTATCTGAGCCACTCATCTCTTGTTCACAAATGCATAATGTACCTGAGACATCTACAGCAATTGGCTATGTAAGAAAAGCAATTAGGAAAATGTGATTTGTGGTTTATGGCTTGATTGCTTTCTTTTAATGCAGGCTTTTTAGCTGCACTGCTACACAGCTTTGTGTGGTCAAGCAGTTTTCAGCATGCTGCACAGACTGTGGCTCTGGGACTTAGAACGGCTTCCCCAGCTGCGTTTGAAAGGGCATCCCCTTGACTTCATTTGATACCTTTCGCCGATGACTGAGTCACTGTGCCTGGTAGTGACCTCAGCTCTGTGCACACGGCAACATTAACTTCTCTCCTGGCATTTGTGAGATCTGGTGGCCTTGCTGGAGTGGCAGAGCCACATTATAGCCTGGGTTTGAGGCAGGGATGGGGTGTGGGGGAGGCCAGGCTTGGCTCAGGCCATCTCTGTGACCGACAGAGACGTTCAGGAAGAACAGTCAGGCTTGGAGTCATGGCTGCATTTTCCAGGCTGACATTTGGAAAAAAGGAGGACAAGTGCTTCAACTATGATGCTGTGTAAAGAGGAAGTTCCAGGGAAGTTCCACACAGTTCCAGGGAAGAAATGTCCTAACACGGACACAAACCAGAGCTTCCCAAAAGGGGCTCCTTGAATCCATGTTGGTGTGTCTGACAGGAGACAGTTCATGAAGGTGGAAGTTATTTCTGCTGTGCAAGTTCCTGCAGAGATAAAAGCCACTGAAGAGACAAATAGACAGAGGAAAGATACTGGGGGGGGGAAGGAGGAGGAGGGGCTGGATAATTTTGCTATACTTGGAATCTTACTATCTTACTCTACTTGACTTCTTTTTGATGTTTTAATACATTAAATTATTTCCATGTGAAATAATTCACAAAATCATGGATTGCAAGTGTTTCATATAAAGCAAAGCTCAGAAGAAATCCTGGAGAAGAATCTCCCTCAATTTCTACCTTGGCCAGTACATTTCAGAGTAGCATATTAGGGAAATTAGGCCATTCTATGGGAAGTACGTGAGAAGCAAGAGACAGCCTTGCCACAGTCCCCTCTTATGAACAAACCCTTTTTGCAGGTTCTCTCTCTATGGGCACCCTTCCTTGCTCAGAAAACTTTGTTTTAAGCCAGAAAGCAGTCTTTACTCATTGCTGTAAACAGGCTGGGAGCATTCATTTACATATCAGATATGCCTACATACTGTCACTTGTCACCCCACTCCGATGTTTCCTAGTGTTAGTTTTTTCCCCATGTAAAAGCAGCTCAAAGGAAAACAGATTTCAAAGGCATGTTGCTCACAAATGCGAACCAAAACAGAGTTCATCTGTGATAGATGGGGGAAATATTATTTCTATGAAGTTCATGCAATTCAAGCATTAAGCTTGAGATTGAAAAATAGATTCAAAGGTGAAGGCTTTCAGAAATAACTCCTTTAAAGGGATGCTGTTTTGAAGCAAGGATATAGTTCCTTTCTTTCTAGAGATATATAGAGATATGTATGCTAGTTTCTATGAAGCCTAACAAATAGATTCAGTCCTGGAGCTTGTTTCTATTTCAACAGGGAGACCAAGCTGTCAGAGGTTCAGTACCTGCCCTTTCTTGCACAGAAATGAATTTGTAGTGAAGGGAATTTCTTCTGATTAAAAGTAGTACAAATCAGAACAGAGTCTTGCTGCCTTTCTTTTTAAAAAATCTTCCTCTCAAAACATAACTATCAGAAGTTATGATTTGGATTGCCAGTGCAGTGTGCTTCCTTCAGGAGGTGTTTTTTTCTGATTACCCAGCAGACAATGTGATCCTTTTAATTTTTCCTTTCAGCTTACTTTCTTTACATCCTATCCACATGAAGAACAGAGACTGGCTAGTCATGTTTCACAGTCCAAATAACAGAACTGGGAAAAATTACCGTAGGTTTTAGAAATCTACCTCTAGCTTTAAAGTTTCCTGAGCTCTTTAGTAAATCAGCAAAATTATCTCTGCCACATCTTATAAGTCCTTATTAAACCACACTTGCTTCTTTGTGGAGCATAAAATATGCTTTCTAGCAAAGAGAAACAACAGTAGAATTGAAAGATATTGGATAAAGAGTAGTTCTGCCATCCAGCTCTAAGCCATCAGAGGAATATTGCCAGTAAAGGGTAATGATGAAGATGTTCAATAAAGCTGCAGCGTACAAACATCAACAAAACCAGCTTCTAGTTAAAAATATATGTTTTCTAAACTCTTGGAAAAAAACTGAAGCATCATCAGTCACCTGGTGCTTTCTGCCTGCAGCTGAATGAGGGTTGTTAAAATGCGTGGCGCGTTTAAGCCTGCCCAGGTAATTTTGGCAGCACGAGGTTGCAGAGTGATTGTAGGTGACCCCTGGCAGAGGGAGAGGAGAACAGCTGGGAGCAGTGACCTCCTCGCTGAGCCCCTCGGCAGCCTGCGTGGGTGTGCTTTTGCAGCTCAGAGCTTTGTAAATGGAGGCTGTTTCTTTGCTACAGGTAGGCAAAGGTCCTGAGCTGAAGCCTTCTGGCTCTCACCGACCGCTGGCAGCGAGCTTTGTTTTACAATGAGCCCATCGCTGAGTGCTCTGTGCGGCCCTTGAGATGTATTTGTCTTTTCTCCCGACAGCTTTCTGAATGGAATGTGCTCAGGCATCACTTATTCCGATTTCTGAGTTCCGGTTTGAGGTCTACAAAGGTGAAAATTATCTAGAAGGTGCTTCTGGCTAATGTAATTTCAATTTAGAAGGTAGTTACAGCATCCCAGTGCAACTTACTGGGTAGAATCTGCAGTGGCAGACAGTACCCTGAGAATGAAGGGCGTTTTCCATGTGGCATGCTTAATGGACAGAGACGAGAAGATGGGAAAGTATCAAAAACACTGCTGCACTTTACAGGGCAAACTGGGAAATCAAATGTTTACTACTACCCCTAATTTCTTTTCTTTCTGTTGCTCAGGTATATAAAACTAGTTTTCTAAACCCTTAAGTTTTTTAAGTGCATATGGCAATAGTGTTTTTTCTTTAAGCTCCAGCTCCCAGAAGCATATGACTAAGTGAGAATCTTGCTCTTCATTATTTAAATGAAAGGTAAATAAAAAATAAAGATATTCTAGTTTCCATAGCTGCAAAATAAAAATCTAACAACTCCTCTTCCAAAATGCCTAACAAATAAGAATTACCTAACTTTTTTTTTTTTAAATTTTGTAAGAAGAAAAGGAAAAAGGAAAAAAGCGACAATTTTATGTGCATTTTGTCTGTATTTTATGCATATACAGTAAAAGTTGCATTTGGTAGCCTTGTATACAGAAATCTATTCAGTGTATTAAGGGCAAGTCATCTGCAAGAGTGGTAGAAAAGAGTCTATTAAGAATAACACACGGTGATATATGGGCAGTTGGTGTTGAGAGGTGAGTAGGAAGAGAATATATGATTTCTGCTCTACTCTAAACTAAATCCCCCACCTTTTTGACAAGGACCACCTCCTTCTCTCTCTCACAGCACATCTGAAAGCACATGAAATTCCTTTAGTGTGTACAACACAGATTATTCTATTAAATAACATGGTCCCAAACAGCAACAGTTGCATTTTCCAATCATTTGATGAAGAATTATATCTTTAATGACTTTGTAAAATGTTAAATTGCTTGTCTTGTCCAAAGGAGTTGGAACCCTAAAATAATTAAATCACAGAGTTTTTCCATCCCTAATTACAAGGGTTACTCAAATTTTTACTTTGGTCTATATCCAAAAGTCAGCAGTTTCCATTGTCAGCTTAGATCAGCTCAGGACTGAATGTTGGTTTTAATCACAGAAGAAAAAAGTGTTCTTTTCTGCATGTCTGTTTATAGACATCACAAGACTTTTATGCAAATGTCAAACTTTATATACAAAGAAATGCAATGTACAGAAAGTCAAAACTGAACTCTTGTGACAGCAAATGCCACACCAGCAAACTTCAGGCTGCCCTGAGATGATAGACCTCATTGCTTATCTTAGCCACTCTCAGATTTGACTCTTTACTGTACTCCCTTCACATCTAAACCATCACTGAATCCTGCTATCTCTTAATTTTAAGCACTCTTCTTGCTACAGCTGAATTCCTTAGCTCTCTCCTACTGACATTTTCCTGCCCCAACGGAAGCAGCTTTACGTGTTCTGGTCACCTCCTTTCTCAGCCAGATCCTTCTCTTCAATGCAACATAAGTGAAAAATCTTGTCTCCTTCTGAGCTGTAGTGATCCCCATGTCTGCACATTGTTGCCTCTTCACCTACACACTTGCTCGTTGCTTGCTTTTTAGGTTTTTCCCAGCAGGAAGTGAATGCTATCGAATAATGCCAGGGATGACCTTACTGGGAGGGCAATTATAGATGTGGGAGTTTGCCCTCAAAATATTTATGCTTCCAGCTTCTTTCCTCACTTTGTGCTTCTGCTGCTTGTTCTGTACCCCCGGTGCCTGTTGATAACGTAGATATTCCTAGCATGCTGGGAGCTGAGCATTATTTTGGGCTCCTAAACATGAGTACAACAGAAAAGCAGCTTAACCCTTCAAAATATATCAGATTTTTCATGCCATTTTCCTTTTTTATTCACTCTTTTCCTGCTTTTCCCCCTCATACCCACTTTTATGTTCAAATCCTCCAGTACCCCCCTCAAGAATTTACCTCAGACTCCTCTTCCATGCTGCCTCAATGCCTGCGGCAATCACTGCTTCTGTTTGTGTGTCAAACAACTGCTGGTGATGGTTTTGGAGCTCTCTGTAATTATTTATGAAAACTGTGAACTGCCCTCATTATTCAGATGCTTTCCATGTGGTTTTATTTGGCTTAACACAGAAAGACACTTTGAAAAAGCAGGCAGGAACAGAAAGGATCTTCTTAAAATGGCTGCGTTCACCCGTGTTTCTGAGGGGGAATGATGCCATGGGCGTCAGCACAGCTAGCCAGGGACTCCCAGGACACCCAGGGGAATCAAGAATTACGATCTGTTTTGTCATCACTATGCAGAAAAGAAAAAAGAATAATGACATCATTAGGTGTCCTTGCTGCAGACAGCCTACGGACCAGTGCAACTGATATGAATCATATTTCCATGCCAAAAATGATAGCAGTAGCAGACAGGCAAATGACAGCACTTAACTGCCTGTGTGATCACAAGAGTATCAAGGGTCTATATATCAACAAGATTATAGGTTTTCTAGGAAAAGTCTTAAGAAAGAGGGATTATGAAAAGGTTACAATTTTTAACTACAAGAACAGTATAGTTACATTAATTTTTCACATAGCCCAAGACTAGATGTGAGAGAGTGATACGGCTGCATAGAGGTGGACAACAAGGGTTGGTTTGTGGGGTTTTTTTAAAGGTGGGGGGCAGCAAAGGGAGGACAAAGAGGTTTTGTTACTTTTGTTTCTTCATGGTAGTTCATATGGAGGAACACATCAACCAAAACGTAAGAGTACCAAACTTTCACAGCAAATTTTGAGATTTGAGATATATTGGAATAGAGGTAGTATGAGTTTACTTTGTGGCATTATGGATATCTGGGAAAATTTAAAATGAAACAATTTTGGAATGGTCACCTGGTCACAGTAAAGTAAAATTGAATGTGTTGTCCATCCAGACGGTGAGAAAGCCATTTTGAAAAATCATCTTGATCAAAATCCACCAGCACAGTGGGGCTCATCAGACCCTTCCAGAACAAGCAAAGATCCCATAGAAGACATCAACTCTCCAGAACAGTAAGTATACATCATTACCTTGCTGACAAGATGGTAATTTAAATTATTACATTTCATCAAAGCCCATATTTCCCTTCCATGCATTTTTTTATGGAAAGACCTTCACTGTAACCCCCTTTCATCCAGCCCCAGCTACAGAGAGAACCTGAAACATCAGCAGTAGGGAATGTGAATGGCACCTCCTAAAGCACCAGTAGGCAGCAACGTTGTACTGTGGTGCCTCCCTGCCACCAGCTCACCACCCCAATGAAACTCAAAGGATAGCAGGGACTTTAGACCCTAAGGTGCCCCAAAGGCAAACAAACACGCTTCTTTTCTCTCGTTGGAGACATCCGTAGCATGATGTCTAAAGTTGCTGTAGAGAGTTCCAGGATGAGCTGTGCCCAACCACCAGTGTGTGGAGGAGAGAAGAGGATGTACATATGTGCACATATGTCTTATGACTCTTGTCAAACATCCAAGTCCTTCTGCACACCAGCCAGAGGGGTTCATGGTGTACATAGACATTTTGTTCTTTTACATTCTTAAGCTAGATGAGAAATAAAATGTGTCCTGAGGGCTGTTCAACGTTGCCATAGCAGCTGGACCTGAGTTTTGGCACAGGAAAGCCTGCACTAAGTAGTTTCCCTTAGAAACAATGCTGCAGATACAAGGAGAGGATGGCACAAAACACTGGCTAGATTTACAGGGGGGAAAGAATCTTTGGGTGTCTGCTTTTCTCTCTAGGAACCGATACAACAAACTCGTGTCCTACCCTCCGCTATCTGAGCAGGACCTGCCACGGGCCAGAGCTCAGGGAAGCGCCGCTCTCGTGTGCCTGGATCAGCTGCTTCCCCACAGCAGCCTGGTTACACGAGCATCGCTTCATCAGTGTCTGAGCTAATAGCTGTCAGACTCCTGGGCAATTTAAAAGCTTATTTAAAAACAGAATAAATTAAACAGGTTACTAGAATGAGTCACGTTACATCAGCAACAGCAGCCCTCATTGCAGATAGTAGCTACTGTCTTGTACTACCTGGGGAAGGAAAACACGCGGATTTCTAATTCTGTCCTTGCACTCAAAGAAAAAAACCAACCCAAACCTGCAAAGAATCTAATCCACACACACACACGCACCAAAAAAGAGTCCCACAATAGATGAAATATCTTGTAACTTCACAAAAGCAGGGCTCTTGCTGAGAGTGCTCTCATGACTTCGTGGGGTCAGCAGAGTGCTTTAATGCATAGCTATTAGAGGCCTGTGTTTTTTTCAGCACCATTTGTCAGAAATAATGTAGTGTGAATGCAGCCTCATCCACATGTGGCCCCCTTACATTAAGAAAGATGCTAAGAAAAACACAGACTCTCAGATAATCCAATTGTCTCGATACAGATTTAATACAGACAAAGAAAAAGAAAAACATTTGGTGATGACAGAACTTGCTCTAGGCTAGTGATAACTGATGAGAAGACTGAGATTTCCTAAAGGTCCTGGAGAGTGGGTCAGTACAAATCTGAACAGTCATTTATGGAAGGCAATTAATAAAGTCCTGCTAAGTCTAAATGGTGTCGTTCAGCATTTGCACAGCTGTGGCTGTGCCAGGTCCAAGAGCCAATGTCTTCCCTGAGAATGAGGTGGCAATTTGGGTACCAGAGCCACACTGTCCAGGCACAGTGGATCTGCCAGAGAGGAGAAGTATAGCTGTCTTCAGGACTTCCCTCTTTTTGATAAGAGATTGACTCTCTCCAAAGTTTGTGCTCTTTAAGTTATCCTTCTGTGCCCCTGGGCTTGTTTCTCAACTTGTCTGGCAGCACTTCTGTCCTTTGATGGTTGCTAAATATATAATTTTTGTCAAAAAAAAAAAAAAAGGATTTAAAGGCAAGCTGTAGTTTCTGTCTTTCTAATTTCACTTCATACGTAGGGCATCTGATAGGTAGTCACACAGTCTGAGAGACTTATTTCTTATTCAAGAACACGAATCTCAAGGACATTAGTCTGAAAAATATTTCCTCTTGTTCACAAGCCTTTGAAAGGAGGATGTTAATACAATCACTTGCCTGCAGAAATTTTAACTCTTTAATGGCTGTGGGAAAAAAAAAATCATCCCAGCTTCCTGTGCTTGTCAGCACTCATGAAAACTGACATCTTCCGGTACGAAAGCTCTTACAGAGTCCACAAAAGAGCTGATTCGGGATTTTTTCATTCTTTCTTACCATTAGTGCTACATTTGACTCATTGCAAGTAAGGTCCCTTATTCTACAGTTGCACCCAAAGTGAACCCACAACAGTATACATGCACTTCAGGCAGTAGTGCAGGAAGTTGTTTCACGGTTTTTAATGGGGTGATATTTACATTGTCTCAATCAGAATGTGAAAAACAATTTTTTTGTGCTTGGCTCAGATTTAGAACCCTGCACCTAGGGAAAATGCATTCTGTAGGACTGTAAAGCAGCCTTAGAGCATGAATATAGATGATTCTCAGTTCTGTTGGCGTCTTACTCCTTTTCCTGCTGGACAGGACCCAGTAGGTTTTCCATACTGCCATGTAAAATTTTCCATACCAAATCAGGCCATCAGATAAGAGGAGCAAAAAGTGGATGCTGACTGCTTTCTTTCCTGTGTACACTGTCTACACAGTATAAATTAACACCTCCTATAGCAGGCAAAGCAGTGCCAGTGCACAGGCGCGAGCCCTGCACTTTGATTTCCCATTGTGCTTTTTAGCATACTCCCTAGCACAGCTGTACCTGCTTGTACTCTCCCGGGAAATGCTCAGCAGCAGTCTTGGGGGCTGCTTAGCTGTGTGGACAGACACTGCACCGTGCCAGCTCATCTCAGGTCCAGAGAGCAGCCTGAACCGCTTTAGAGTAGATATCATTCATTTCCCAGTAGGGTGAGTTGTCTCTCAGGCGAAGTCATCTGCTTTGATGAGCATCAAACTGCTCATCTTTCCTGATGGGCAGTCCTGCTTATTTATCTAAAGATCACATCAGTCAGCTTATCTGCATGACAGCTACATTCAATGGTTTATCTTCTGTGACCCTTAAAGACATCCATTGATGCCTCTTCATTCCTGCATGTTGTCCCTTCTCATCAGTGACCTGCATCCAGCAGGTCGTTAGTTTTTGGCACCGTTAAAATTTATACTGTTCTCATTTTAACAGCAACAATATGTAACAGTCTTCCAGATCTCTAAGTAGAGGTGATGACAGATTTCTGCGGGACCCCACTAAAACTTGTGATCCTAATAGACTATTTCTATATGCAGGGTTTTTTGTAACCTTCAAAGCATAACTTCAAAGCATAACTGGAGCCAGTTATGTTAATTTAAGTAACAAAAAATTCTCATTCAAAAAAGTTGGTTGTGACTGGTTTATTGCATTGCAGCCATATGCCTCAGCATGAACAGGCCTTTGTTACTCAGTTTCTTCACTGAGAGTGGTTTATATTAGTCTATCTACGATCTTACTCAAATCTGTCATTAAAATAAGGTGGGTTTAGAACAGTTAGTTTACAGAATCAGATAATCACTGGGTTGGAAGAGACCTTCAAGATCATCGAGTCCAATCCATGCCCTAACACTGCCTCAACTAAACCATGGCACCGAATGCTACATCCAGTCTTTTTTTAAACACATCCAGGGATGGTGACTCCACCACCTCCCCAGGCAGACAATTCCAGTACTTCATCACTCTTTCCATGAAAAACTTTTTCCTAATATCCAACCTATATTTCCCTTGGTGCAGCTTCAGACTGTGTCCTCTCGTTCTGTCAGTTGCTGCCTGGAGAAAGAGACCAACCCCCACCTGACTACAACCACCCTTCAGGAAGTTGTAGAGAGTGATAAGGTCACCTCTGAGTCTCCTTTTCTTTTACTTGCTAGTAGAACATCTTGCTTTACTGTGGTCTTTTAGAGCTTCTCCAGCTTCCCCTCAGTTGCTCAAAATCAACATTAATGTGCTGCAGAATTAACTGAAATAATCCCTGAGTGCTCAGACACAGTTTACATACTCCTGCAGAACTTCAGATGTTTGACTGTTGCAGCAATTTGTTTCAGTCTCCCCACTTACCAATGGATCTGATTAGTGATTTTCTATAACAAAACCAAAATATATTTCAAATGCCTCAGCCCCCTTTGTGGTATCGTGCATTCCCATGTGCACTGCATTGTATTTCTGTGTGCATTGACATTGGAAGTCAAGGTTTTACTTGATTTTATGTTTCCCTAATAAATGGTATTTCTGTACAGAGCTGAGGATACGTGCCCTAACACAGAATCCTGACGAGTAGGTGCTCTGTGTGTGGAATCATCTTTCCTTTCCATCTCCTTCAGTGGTTGCCTGCGATTTTAGACCCACTACTACCAACCATTCCCTCTCCAAAATACTTGACCATATATGTGCTTTCACATACGTATATATCTATATAGTATGGACAGCTTGAAACAGATTCATGGAGTCACATAATGGTTTGGGCTGGAAGGGATCTTTCAAGGTTAACCAGTCCAATCCCCCTGTAATAAGCAGAGACTACTTCAAGTAGATCAGGTTGTTCAAATCCCCATCCAGTTTGGCCCTGAATGTTTCCAGGGATGGGGCATCTGAGCCACTTGTGGCAGTGTTTCACCACCCTCATCATAAAAATTCATTCCTTATATGTAGTCTAAATCTACCCACTTTTGTTTAAAACCTCACACAGCATCCTCTCACTCCATGACCTTGTAAAAAGTCCCCCTCCAACTACCTTGTAAGCTCCCTTAAGGTACTGGAAGGCAGCTTTAAGGTCTCCCTGGAGCTTTCTCTTTTCTAAGATGAAAAACACCCGTTGTCTCAGCCTCTTTTCATGGGAGACATCCTCCAGCCCTCTGATTTTCTTTGTGGCCCTCCTCTGGACTTGCTCCAGCAGGTCCACATTCTTCTTATGAGAAGAGCTGAATGCAGTATTCCAGGTGGGGTCTCACCAGAGCAGAGCAGAGGGGCAGCATCACTTCCCTCACACTGCTGGCCATGCTGCTTTTGATGCAGCCCAGGATATGATTAACTTTCTGGGCTGCAAGTGCACATAGCCTGGTGATGTCCAGCTTTTCATCGACTATTACCCTCAATTTCCTCTTGGCAGGGCTGTTCTCGATCCCTTCATTCCCCAGCCTATATTGATACCAAGGGTTTCCCCAAAAGCACAGGCAAAATGTGTCAGAAGTGGGAGAAGGGAAATTCACCAATATTGTCAAAAAAAGAAGCCCTAAATAGAGTGAGGCAAGGCACAAGATTTACTTTCACTTCAGGTGAAAATAGCAGGTTTGTTTGGATTTTGCTACTTATTTGTTTTGTTTCATGTTTCACCCTAGCAGTTTTGTCTACACTCTCAATTGTGTGCAAGTCTCCAGGCTACAGTTCTCTGCCCCAATTCCAGGAACCAAGTTTTCAAGTGAAAGTAAACTTTTAAGTACAGTTAAAGCAAAATTTGCCACCCACTGCAGCCACTGTTGGCATAGCTAAATAAACATGCTTTGTCCGTGGTATGGCTAACACTGAAATGGATGAAAAAAAAAAATCCTATTCACTCGATTATGCAACTGGATTCTCTTGGAGTAGCTTCAAAAAGCCCTTTAATGAGAAGTCTATAACAGTTGAACAAAGTAAGTATTTCCACTGGTGGGAAAATAAGTGCGGGCAATTCTGCATTTGACCCCTCAACAAGAGACAGAATGACAATCCACAGCATCAGGCTCATAAGGATTCAGCACAGGGAAACAGTGAGCCATGCCACCTCTGCACTCCTTGGGAACAAGGCATGACTTCATTGATAGCACCAGAAAGAGTTGAGCACAGTGGCAAAATAACAATGAATGGATTTTGCTCAGTTCCAGGAGTGCATTGCCAGCACAAGGATGGTCATCACTGAGGACTTAACATTGCATGAAAGTTTTAAAGGGAGTTTGAGGGGAAGAAACAATGAGAAAGAGTTTCCTGGGTAGGCAGACAGCAGCTATTTCTACTGCACCTCTGTATAAACAAGCCAAAGTTTGTAGTGGAGAAACTAAAGAGAAGAACATTACATTTCTTTCTGTTTGAGTTTAAAAGCTATATTGCTTGGTCCCCAAGCAGTGCAATGGATGCCTTGGTATCTGTGTCTGCTACCTAACACAAGCAATTAAATGTCATTTGAATCAGAAAGGCTGTCCAAAGGGCTAGCTTTCAAACATACACCTCTTGTAAAGGCCTGTCTATACACTGGCATTATATCAGATAACAGGCAAACATAAATTTAAAACTCTATTATACTGCTACAATGCTTTCTGTGGGCATTTTTGTTCTGAAATCTAAAAGCCAGTCTTCAGTTCAGCTCAGTCACTTTGACATCTTTCTTCTCTTTAGAAAGTGCCTCTGTGTTTCAAGGATGAATGTCTCCAAATGCAAAGCCATCCTGAGGATATAAAATGACTGAAAACATCTTTTACACTAGCAAACCTCAACAGGATTTTGATTTTGTGAAAGGTGCTAGTATATCCACAGCACAGGGGTAGCAGAGGCCTTTTCTCATGACACCATGCTCTCCAAAGACAGGGCTTAGATGGGATACCTGTGAGCATGATTAATTATCCATTTAAAAAAATTTATACTAGTTATTATGACATTAATCTACTTAGAAAAATGGATACAGAATGTTGTGTTTAGGAACACTGAATTTTGGTATGGGTGTTCGGCAGGATTGCTTTTAGAGTGCCAACTCCTCAGTCCCATAGCACTGACTGAAGCATCTATCACCTCAAAAGCACAGACCCAAACTTTAAAGAGGAACTACTTAAAAGAGGAAAAAGCTGTCAGTCCCAACCACCATGCACCTGCGTTTGCTTTAGCTGGAGTTGCAAAAATGACATCCTTAGTACTGACATCCTTGTACTAAGTGATGCGTGGCTTGAAACTCCGCCTGTGACCTCGTGCATGTCTACACTGTTGGCCAGGGCTCTGAAGGCAGCAGATCGCTTTGCAGGGGGTGGGGGGTCACCAAGCCGTACGCCCTCTTTGCAAGCTTAAGGTTTTCCCTTTTCCTGGTATCAGCAGTCTAACAATTAACCTGAATGTGCCTGGGAATTTCAGAAGGCTGTGGGATGCTGAGAAAGCACACTTATTTTCCTTTGCCATGTCTAACCTGTCAGAAGAATTCCCCAAGGGGAAAATAACATCATGGTGGCGTAGTTCAGCATCGGCAAGCGCAACGCTGTTGGCATTAACCCTGCCGGTCACAGCGGCAGGCACAGAGAGCTCCCTCGCAGCAGCCTGGGAGCACATCAGCCACATAATGTATTCCGTGTGGCCCTTGGCTAACGCTGCTCTCCCTGTCTCTCCCGCAGCATACAGCGCCGGCTGTCCTTGCAGCTGCCCATCCTCCATCACGCCTACCTGCCGTCCATAGGAGGAGTCGATGCCAGCTGTGCCAGCCCGTGCGTAAGCCCCAGTGCCAGTCCTCGGCACAGACACGTGCCACCCTCCTTCCGAGTGATGGTGTCAGGGCTGTAGGAGAGGGAGATCAGTGCTTCCTGAACTGCTTTTAAGTACTCAATGACTGGACTAAACATCTGACCTAGAACTCTGCTACAAACATGTAACATTGGCTCTTAAGGCAGAGGAACTTCTGCTGAGGCCCTCGTCACAGGAGTGCCCACGTAACTCGTGTGAAAAAGCAAAGGAGGACACAAGGAGTTTGATCTGTAGCCTTATTCATGGAGTTTTTATTTCTTCACCTAGAAGTCACTGAAAAATGTTTCTTTCAAAATTTCTACTAGCAACAAGGAGGCTGGGATATATGGATCTTGCAAAAAAGACACTAGGAAAAAAAAAAACACTCAAATGTCACTGAGCTTTATATGGCTGCTGAGAACATGCAATTCTATACTGTATCCATGTAAGGAAAATGCAGTGGTTGGGCTATACCATGTTGGAATAGATACACTCATTTTTACAAGAGTTGTGTTAAATCGCTGGAAACATTCTGCACTGGTTAGTCTTGCTTTTTTTCATTTCAGGGACGATGTTTAGTAGGAAAGAAGAATTGTGAGAAATGATTCCTCAGGTGTCATTGAGACTCTGCAGTGCTGTGAGCAGGGTCACCTTTACCTTGCAGCTGTGTGTGTAACCCAAGCAGAGCCTGAAGCTCCAGCTCTGAGTTGCCACCAGCTGGAGAGCTGCTGATTGCAAGCAGAGCACTTCACCCTTCTCCAGGGGCAATGGTAGCGACTGCTGACCATCTGCATCTTCATTTTTAGCAAAGTTCCTGCACCTATTTCAGAAAAAACAGCACCAACCATAACACACTAAACTGTCTGAAAAAGTCCTAGGGCTGATAACTCAGGACACTGAGGACAGATGGGTAGTAAAGTCTTAATGCCACAGGATGAATTGTTTTTCCTAGTTTGTTTGAATTGTGTCACACGTAATTACAATAAAATTAATTTAGTGGACTTGGGGGGGAGGGATTAGGGCACAGCACTTTGCTGCTGCAGGCAAAGCCTGCAGGACACGTAGATGTGAATACACACAATGTTTGCTTCGTACCTGCGTACGTGTGACAGTTGTAGCGGATAATAGAGAGGACAAATCAAATTTACCAATAGAATATTTTATCTGAATCCTGAAAGGACTGTGAAAAAACAATGGGTTTTATACTTTAGCTCCTTTCCCTGAACCAAAGTATTTAGGAGGAATGATAGTGGTGTACCATCTGGACCAACTCTGGAGCCAAACCCTCAGGCACGGGTGAGACACACATGCAGCTTCTTTTTTCAAGGGACTGGGAAGGTGTCCTCTCACTGCCAGGGCTGTTTGCTAAAAGTAGGGGGAAAAAAACCACATGAAGCACCCACTAGGCTCTCAGTTTTCTTTGATCAACACCTGTGCCCCTCAGACCAAACCTTTGGAATGACATTCATACAAAGGTTTACAAATCAGCAATGACTGAAGCATAGCTGAAGGGGTTCATTAGCTGAGGGAATTAACTGCAGCTTTGACAAGCTAGCATAAATCTCCATTAAAAATAAAACACACCTCATAGTGGCCAAAACCAACATGAATATGTATCTGAATCTTGCAATCAGGAGCATCACAAAATATTTCACTTGGCACATACAGTAAGAGAGGTTATGGAAATATCTGTAGCTTTTAGAACAAAAAACCATGTAAGTATAAACACAGATAAACTAGAACTCATTACTCTGTTTAAGCACTAAACACTGATGTCGTCACTCAATGTGTGTTGACAGTATTCTCTTGCTTTATTAATATCATCAGGGCCTGGTTTATTTTAAAAGGAATGTTAATTTTTAAAAAGAGAAAATTACGATATTGTATATAATGTATGCACAAAGATCTCTGTAGAAATATTATTCCAACTTAGCAGGAAAAAAAAAATAATTCAGAAGTATCGGACCATTGGAGGTGAGTGTGTGTGTGTGTGTCTGTAACTTCGTGAATACTGACTGTGTGACGTTTATTAGGTTTAAACCATGCAGTACATTCTTTGTCTCAATGATACTGTAGTTTCTCCCATAACATTTTTTTTACTTTACTGCAGATAACAAGACCAACCAAGTGAATATAGCTATTTAATGTTTCTGTTCTTTTATACTGCAGCAAAAATGTACTGTAAATTTATGAAGAGGCTGTGCCCCAATGGCATTTTCCAATGATGTTAGTGCACAAATGCTTTAAACTAGACTGGAACTGCCAGAAGAAAATGTAAATGAAGAATTTCTTGTATAACCTTATACTGCATGAGATCAATTTTTAATAAATTGTTGCAAATCTGTTTTTATGAATAAAATATATAAAACTTAGCTTTTTGCACTCAATGCCCTCTTCCCCCATAGCAAAATCATTTTTAATGAGTGTGTGTATGTGTATATAAACATAGGTATATATATAAAAGCCTCCTCAGAGAAAGAGGAATCCTGTTACAACACCACATTTTAATAAAATGTAATATGTAATAAAAATACACATCCTAGTAGTTGAACAGTTTGCATTTGGAGATAATAGATAGAAGAGCCTCTGCCCAGGAATACAATTACTGCAGTACCCAAGAGTGAAGTCTAAGACCTTTTTCAAATGGGAAACTAATCAAAACATGTACTGAACATTTATATCCAAACCACACTTAGCCCACACGCTGTTCTCTCTTGCCCCACAGTGAATGTGAATTCAGAAGAAAAAGAAATATTTTACTATTTCACACAAATTATTGAAATTGAGCCAATCTTCCTGCTCGATAGTAAAATCTCTGCATTAACAAATGAGAAGTTTCTGAGAATAAACACCAATTGCTTCATGAAGGCAAACACTAAGCCTCTCCATCTAGTTTTGTGCATGTGGTGGGGTTTGTGTCTTAAAGCAGGTTCTTCTGCATGGCAGAACAGGAGGAGGGTGAGAATGTAGGACAATGAGACAGTGAGAGGAAAGAGCATTTTGAGTTGTTTGCTTTTCAACAGGGGAGCATCCTCAAGCCAGCACAAAATGTCATAAAGCCCAAGATGTGGGAATCAGAACAACCACAAATGGTTTTCCAGTAGATTTCTGATGCAGCTTAGGCGTCCCTCCAAACATATTCAAAAAGAGAAGATACCAGTGAGGAGTTAACAGTGTGGATCGTGGCTCTCAGTGCAGAATACCAGATGGCAGGAGAAACTCAAACAGATACATCAAAGCTCATTCAAGAAAGGAAAAAAGTACAGAACAACTTCAATGTGAGCCTATATTCAACCAGAAATTGTGGGAGGATGTGAAGAACTTAGAATTGCTCATGAATAATAGGAAACCAGAACAAAGTGAAATATTACTTTAAAGGGTCATGAAAAAAAAAAAAGAGGGAGATGTCAGGGGAGCAGCTTTACTTGAACCATTGAGTTTCCACAGGCACAACAAATATGCTTCCTATTCAATCATAAAGTTGCTATTGAATTCACAGAAGATTGCTAATCTTGCAGCACTACTTTCAAATAAATAAAATCAAGGAAGGTATGGAAAGAGCTTTTTTTTTTTTCTTTTGAGATACAAAACCTTTCCTTAAAGGTTGATAGCCAAATCTTTTCTGGTCTTTTCAGAACTTGTTTGTTCATTACAAGTCTCAGCACAGTGTGCATGTTCTCCCCAAGACCGGAGTAGTGTTTCTGCTGATCACTGGTCACGATTGCTTAGGTGCTGGAAGCCAGCTCAGCAAGGCTTGTCCCAGCACTTCCACAGCATCCTATGGATATCAGCAGGGCTTTACTGTGCTCTCGAACCACAGTCCAGGACGGGCTGGTTTGCCTGTTCGGCAAGCTGACTCTCCCTGTCACTGACTTGTTTAGTGGGGATTTTCTGCTCACAGCCTGAGAAGACTGACAGATTTATTACAATGGTTTAAGCATCATGATTTTTATCGGAGTTCAGTTCTCAGTTACTGACTGCCTTTTCCATCTCTTGACATGGTGAATAGTACTTACAGCCATTACTTTAATATGTGTGAATATTATTCATGAGTGCACTTTCAAGAGCACTCTGCCTCTTGAGTCGATCAGGACTCTGAAAGCACTACTGTGCTTGTCACTTCTCACTCAATGACATTGCAGATGATCAACACAGGGTCTAGAGATGCATTGGAAGAGGTGGGGAAGGGAGAGACCAAGCTGCTGGCAAGGGCAACTCTGGGTGGCAGTACCACCACGTCAGTGTTGCCACAGGCAGCCTGCAGACATTTTGAGCCATAAGCTTTGCAAACTGCAGCTGATTTAAACCACAGCCCTTGATGATGAAGTGCTGAAGTAGGCCAAATGAAGGGAAAGAGGGAAGGACACGTGGGAGGAGAAAGGTGGAAGAAGCATCTTCAAACACTGAGAAAGTCCTTCACTGTCCTGAAGAAAGTGGCTGCTACTTTCTTTTTTTGATGGATGCCCATCAAAGCTAAGCATCACACAAGGATTTAAACAAATTACTGAACTTTAGAGACTAAACTCAGTAAAGGTCAAATAGATCTGAGGACAGGAGCTGTAGGTACTAGCAGCAAGCAGCCTCAGGGCTGGCTCATTAACAGAAAGGAGCATAGTAAAAAGGAGTTCACATGACCTTGACCTTCAGGAGAAAGGACACCTTCATGAGTCAGCAAACACAGGCTTTGACCAGAACTGATCCTGTGTCCACATGCAATGGGTGCAACATGAGCTAAGAAAAGCATCAATTACATTTTCAACCCACTGCTGCAACCACCTCAGGGACCACATCACCCACCTACCCACCTACCTACCACCACCCTCAGCAATGTGGGATGCCCGCTGGAGCAGAGGAGCTGCCACTGGTAGCAAATCATCCCACAGATCTGAACTTGTTCATTCTGGCAAATCAAATTGACTGGAAAATAGGGGGCAGGTGTGGAGCAGAGAGTGTGTTATGTGTGTGTGTTGCAGCGAAAACTGGCAGGACACAGAGAAAGTATAAGCAGCTCAGCATTAATGGCCTGGAAAATATCATGAATGTCAAGGCAGAGACACCCATGCTACCTCCCTCTCTGGGAATTTGTCAAGCATTTAAAAGAAAAGTCATTCCAAACACATAAACACACAAGTCATCCCCAGCTCAGAATTAATTCTCCTCAGCCCTGGCCTACTCTGCCACAATATCCTGAGCCTTTGCAGCTGAACATTCCCTGTTTGAAAGGAAAATGGAGCCTAATGCAGAAATAAAAACCTGGAAAACAGCAGGTAAGAAAACACGCACATGGCTTTGTCTTCATAAAGTGCTCTACTGTACTGTTACCCAAGTGGCTCCTACTCTGCCCTGCCTAAGGATACTCCAGTATCCCCAAGCACCAGGGACCCCTCCCAGCAGGCAGAGGGATGGATACACCTCTTCTAGCGGAGGGAGGAACCTCACATCCTCACCAAAAGCTAGCTGACATAAAACTACTCCACGTGATTAAGCAGGCTATCAACTGGTGATACAAACCAGCATGAGCTTTGTAAGAGCAGTGTTCTCCAGAACACAAACATCCCGCTTTGGGAAAGGTTGCATTCCTTTTACTTTGGACACATCATGTACAACACACCACAAGGACAGCTCTTACTACTCCAGAAAACAAAACCATTCCTCCAACTGGAGAAACCCTTCACTTTTTCCCCTACTGCGCCTATGTCTGAAGTGGAGAGACACAGACAAAACGGTAGAGTTGAAAGTCACCTCTTGAGCAGTTCAGGAGAAAAAGGCAACATCTCCTGAAAAGGTACTAGGACCACCTGCCTGAGTGAGAAGGTCATCTGCAGATAGAGGTGCCACTAAAAGACCTGCTGAGAAGAGCAAATTGCTGAGCTTCTCCTCAAGAAAGGTAAAAGAAATGTGCTAGTTGCTCATCCTAAAGGCAGCCACATTTCCAAATACATTGACTCTCCTCGTGATGAGTGGTGGGTAAAGGACGCTAATAACAAGGGGAGCAAGGACAGTAACTTCACTCTGGGGTTGCAGAGGGAGGGTGATGAGGTAAAGGGTTAAATCTTTAAGTTAAGAAGTCCATAAGCCCCACAACTCATCTTGACTCAACACTGGAAAGAAAACCTCTTCGGTTTGCCTTTGCTCATACTTATGTCACTGGAAGACACTATTCGAGAAAAGCAAAAGAGTTAATGGGAGAAAAGGGGAAAAATATCAAAACAACCAACACACATGTACAAGAAGATGTCTTGAGAGTCATAAAGATGAAAATGAACAAGGGATTCAGCTGCAATCACTTCTGAGGAAGATACATCAGTGTCAGCATCAGATATGAGCACCCCTAGCAAAAGATAGTAGTCACTGTCATCCCAGAAAGCTGGCTGTACAAATAAAGCTGTTAAAATTGTCAGAAACTAAGCCAACACCGTCACTAACTGCCTTGGTGTTGCTAGTAACTAAAATGGGAGCAACTTTCCTCCAAATTTTGACCTCGTATTCTAGTAGGCTCAAAGTTTGAAATTCAGCTCAGTACCTCAATATCCTAGGCTGTTTCCAGGCTTTCATTATTACTGAAAGGCTGCAGGAGTGCGAACCTTGCAAATTACCAATCCTTATGAAAGTTTTACACACACTCGTTCTCACAGACAAAGAAACAGTTTTTTTAACCAGACTGCCCTAGTCAGGGAGTGGGGAGAGGGCATATTTCATTATTCTTCCTATGTACACATAGTTTATTGTTTTCAGAGGCCTCCTTTGAAATTTCCTTTGAGATTATGAACTCTCCAAGCTGAAAGTACAGCTGAACATCTGTCATACTGCTGTGTGATAAAGAATATTTCTGTTATAAGTGTCCCCGTTATTTGAGAACCTTTCAGTCTTTTCTCTCCCAAAATATTCCATATTTTCTGCTTTGTACTAATTTTAAAATACAAGAATCTATTTACCTAAGAATTAACTGACATTTGAACTTAAATAAGCAATTTATGATGAGAGTGAAGCTCAGCAAAGTGGAAAAAACGCATGAGTTGTTCCAGCATAATCCATGCAAACAAATAAGAACAGTACTTGCTACAGATCAAAACTTTCAGGCATATCTCACTGATACAAATGAAAATAATTTCAAAACAAAATCAAGTAAACACATCCCAGATTTAATGGACCATTGAGTTAGAGGACAGCTTTCAGTTATCTTGGAGCAGCTGATTTGGGTTGCCACAACCTGGGATCCAGCCTGCCTGCTCCACCCACTGGGGCCCATTTTCTCACTGCTAATTAAAGCCGCCTTCATCTCCGCAGAAGCTGGCGTGTAACTTTTTGAAGGTGAAAAATTAGCTTTGAAATTCAGGCTTGCACGTATGAATTTTCCACAGACCTTTTATTGCCTTGTGTTAACCTGTCCTTCCGTCCATCCCGTTATGCTCTATACGATACTGTCGTTTTATATAAAACTGCTCCTATTAGGGACAAGAAAAGTTTTAATGAGGATGGAAAGACATATAAAGACATTCATCTAATTGGTCTGTAGCACAGCATTTCAGTAGTAGAAGTGACAAACTGATCAACCCAAAGGCATCTGAACTACCTGAAAGGAGTTTGTAGCAAGGTGGGGGTCAGCCTCATTTCCCAGGCAACCAGTGACAGGACAAGATGAGAGTCTCAAGCTGTGCCAGGGAAGGTTCGTGCTGGACATCAGGAGGAATTTCTTCATGGAAAGGGTTGTTAAGCATTGGAGCAGACTGCCCAGGGAGGTGGTGGAGTCACCATCCCTGGAGGTGTTCTGTGTGGGACTGGACATGGCACTCAGTGCCATGGTCTAGTTGACACGGTGGTGTTCAGTCAAAGGCTGGACTCAATAATTTCAGAGGTCTTCTCCAACCTAAATGTTTCTGTGATTCTGTGATCTCCCCACACTGAGCAGCAAGTTACTTGTTTTGCCACGGGAAAGTGGTGTCAGCTGCCCATCCATTCTTCTCAAAAGAAGTTTGCTTTGAATTGTTATGCTAACCTGATCCCATGGCAGGAAGACTAACTACTCATCTCATCTTACAGATTTTAGCAAAGTCTCCTGACTGAGCCTTTTCAAAACTACCAAGAAAGTGAAAATTCTCCTTTATCCTCCTGGACTGCACAACTCTGCTCCAGCACCCCGTGCTCCTGCAGCCAGGCAGAGTGGCTGGGACATTCAGCAGCCAGACAGACCCTCTCCGAACCACATTTCTCCACAGTGCAACATCCAGAAAAGCTGCACAGTTTTACACTTCATCTTTATTTTCTTTTCTTTTCCTTTTCATCTACTTTACCACCTTAACTCCACATGCCATTCCCATTGTTCTTTGTGCAGTTGTTACTGATGCTGCAACATCTGAGATGTTCAAATCTTTCTGAAAAGGCTGTCAGTCCTTACTTGAGAAATAATGAGAAGTGAATACTTCAGGAGACCCAAATGTGATAAAAATAATTTCAAGAATCAAAAAGTGACTATTTTAATACAGCCTCCTTTCAAATAAGCTCTATTTTTTTCCCAGTGTACATCAGCAATCATCAACTATCATTGTCTTCTACAATGAAAAACGTGCACACCCAGCTTTGTTTCAGACCTCTCAGGCATGCTTGCATTTCTTTTCATACCCCTTGTTTTTTGCCTTTTTTTTTTCTATGTTGCTGATTTATTGTTTGTTTGTTTTCAAGCAAGACAGAAATAAAATTAACTTTCCCATATGGAGAACACCAACCACAGAGCACTCGTGTCTGTGCAGTACAAATGCTCAAGAACAAACTGCTTCTCCTCATCCAGCATGCAGAGTGCGTATCCCAGGCTGTGCGGGTAGAAGCTTAGAGCTCCAGTCAGATGAAAGATAATAAAATGAGCTTGGGTCTCATTAACTACCCTGTTGATGTGAATATTAAATAGATTAAAATCCAAGCTCCAAAAAGAAAATGCAGTCCCAGCTCTCATCACAGGCAAACTGCAAGCAATACTAACTTCCTTGAATTAATTTACTTCATCATACTCTAAAGCTACTGTAAGACACTCAACATAAAGGCCTTCTTCACGTGGTTTTGAAAGTTTTGTAGCCAAGTGCAATTTCAAGAATTAAATCTCTGGTTATGCACTTTGTTTATGGCTTCTATGAATATGCCGCTGCTCTGGCTGCATATGGAGAAAGAGTCTAGGAAGGCATTTTTCTTTCTTTCAGGACCTAGTTCAGCTTGCTATGCACAAAAACATTTATGAACATACCAGAATTTAGACAACCTTGCTCAATTTAATGGGGTGTATTCAAAATGATGAAAAGATGTTTCTCATTAATTTCTCTCTCTTCTGGAATAATGCTTTCTTTTTACTGATGCTCAGTTCTTTTACTCTGTTCTAAATAGATGTTATATTACCTTCATTGCGGTTACATTATTGGTACTACACTAGTTATGCAAATAAGGACTCTTCATCTTATTTTTCCTCTCTGCTATTCCTACAGGGGATCTGTGTTTACAGTATAGTCTTTGTACTTATGTAAGAAGACCTAATGTGGAGAGAAGAAAGGAACTGCTGGGTTTTTTACATACACTACAAACTTCATGTTTATCATGGAAGTTAAAAAATGTGTTTAACAACTTATCAAAGGGAAAGACATTTATGGATATCATTCATTCCTCCTAAAGTTCTGTCCAGTCGAACTGTCTCTTAGGAAAGCATCACCCTCTCCTTGGGGTAAGAAGCTCAATGCATTAAGGGGTCATCAGCAATCCTAATTCGAAACCTTTGGGCTATCTTTTAGCTTTGTTAATCCCAGTCACCAGATAATTACTTAAAAAGTGCTTTCCTCAGAATCCACTGCCTCATTTGACTCCTGTCATGAGATTCATCTGCTACACCACATGAGACTGCTCTGTTCTTTCCTGACATAGCTGACATGGAAAGACATTGTAGTTGAGTTTACCCTCAGATTCCCCATGCTGAATGGATGGACTCCCTTGGCCAAGGGGATTTTATTCATCGTGGAACCTACTCCACTCTTTAGGATACATCTGCCTATTTGTCCATCTACATTCAGGGTTGTAAGCTGTCCCTTGTGAACTGTGGTGGTCTTAAGATAAGCATCTGTTCCTGCCTCCGTGACAGAGACATTTCATACCAGTAACTTGTACCCCCCTGTAAGGTAGCATTAACCCAGCAGAAGGGTAGAGCAGCAGATCATATGACTTCCAGGAATGTGTTTACTTAATTGGCAAAGATTTATTTGGATTTTTGTGACACATCAAGCTACATGCTGCTTTATGCACCATAATTTTCTTTATATTTAATACACAGATGCCTTAGCATACAATGGATGCCTCTGCTGATGGCAGTCCTCTGTCATACCTTCTTTCTGACACTGATCCCGATGTGATTGCTGTGGGCAGAGCTGCACGTCCCCAAAGACTTTCTGCATAAAAAACATCCCACAATCTGCTAAATTGCTTTTACACCTGTCAGGCAGTCATTTGGCTACCCATAAATTACGTTATTCCTTCTTGCTCTACCTAGCATCCTCCTCATGTTTCTTTAGTTCTCTTGATGAGAGCTTCTGCCTTCAAACCCTAAACCTCTTCTACCGTTCTCTAACTACTCAATTTCATCTTTTTGGGTTTCTTTGGTGGCCAAACCTGCTACTCACAACTGCCAAGTGCATCATGCCACCTAATAGCTAGATTACTGACTGAGTCTTTCTTTCGCAGGTGAAACAGCAAGAATGAAAACCAAGAACAAAACCCCTGTCAAAGAAGATGTAAGGCAATAGATCAGTGTTGTTATTGCTATAAGGGCCGTGTTATCCGCATTTTCTGAGTGATGACTCTGCTATCAGGACTTACTGGATTGTGTTTTGGCATCTCTGGGCTTGGTTCAGCTATGGCTACAGAATCACTAAATAGTTGGGACCAGCTGCTTAACTTTTTCTTTTCTTTAGCCTGAAGCTGACAGGTTTCAGTGTATATGGTAAAGGACTAAGAAAACACAGTGATTGTTGTGAAACTACTCCTGTTGTCTCGCCAACAAGAAAGACTGGTCAAACAGTCTAGGAACGCACAAAGATAACCTCCCCAAGCCAAGCCAGGGCTAGAGGAAGGGAACCTACTTCCATGGCAAGGAGGAAGGGAGTCCACTCCCACTTCTGAGCTCCTCCTGGGGAAGAATTTGAGTGACCAACAGCTCACTTCAAACACTTTCTTCTAAAGGAAATCCAGTGCTCTTGACCTTCAGGGCTCAGAAGGGAACAGGTAAAGTGTGTACAAAAGCCCACATAAGTTTCATGAGATCTAATGCAAAAAAAGGGGAAGTGCAGTTTTTTCATCTGTAGTCATTCAATCATTTGGAACATCATGTGTTTGATGGTCTTCTCCCCTCCCCCAGAATTAGCACAAGAGAGAGAGAGCATGGGCTACACTAGCTCATGTGAGATGCAAGGTAATTTCTGTGCAAAGTCTTTATCCTGAGAGTTACGTAAACTGAATGATTCAATGCTCCCTGAAATCACCATAGAAAAGGCTGACAATGAGAAGTGTTTTCCTGTTCCTGCCTCAGCACTCACCATTATTTTCCGCCATTATATTTATGCCACTTCATCTTAGGTTTACTCTAGTGAAACAAGTTAATCAAGGGGGAGCAGGCTGTTGCCTTATTATGATCATTTTTCATGAACATTCTAGACATGAGCAAGTATCTGGAAACCAAAGCAAATGAAAAAAAGAGACCTAGGAATACATGAAGAAGGGAGAAGAATGATTTTCCTGCTCTTTCTCCTTGAGAGAAAATATTTTTACACATGGTTTTTACATCAACCTGAGCAATGTCTCAAAAAGCGCAGAATCAAACAAACAAAAATAAGAAAACAAAACAAAAACAAACACAAACAAACTACATACAGACACATTACAAAAAAAAAGATAACATGCAGTTTTCTAGCACTTGCCTACTCTTATTTCCCCAGTGGTTATGCTGGTCAAACCTGTCACTGGGCAAAACACATTACTAGCAAAGGGAGAAGACAATTCAATATTGAATCATGGTTATTTCATATGGTTTCCCAGATGGAAAACTATAAATCAGGGTGACAGTTTACTGCAAAACAAAACAGTCTGGAGAAGGGAGAAAACATATGCATGGATGCATACATTAAAAGCAGTTTGAGAAAATCAGTTAGACATTTAGAAAATGATAGGCAATGGAGAATAAGTTTCCACGTTTTTTCCAATCAAAACTTTGCATTAGAAACCATTCTTTGGATGTATTGACAATTTGCGTACATACAAGTACATTGATTTTATGCTGCAGAATTAAACCTCCCTGCTGCCAAATTTGGAACATTAGGGTCCTATGTGCAAAGTTAATATGGAATCATAGAATCACTATGGTTGGAAAAGACCTCCAAGATCATCGAGTCCAACCTCTGAGTGACCACCACCATTTCAACTAAACCATGGCACTAAGTGCCACGTCCAGGCGTTTCCTGAACACCTCCAGGGACAGTGGCTCCACCACCTCCCTGGGCAGTCTGTTCCAACATTTAGCAACCCTTTCTGAGAAGAAATTCTTCCTGATGTCCAACTTGAATCTCCACTGGTGCAAGTTGAAACCATTTGCTCTTGCCCTGTCACTAGCCCCTTGGGAGAAGAGGCCGACCCCGACCTTGCTACAACCTCCTTTCAGGGAGTTGTGGAGAGTGATAAGGTCTCCCCAGTGACTCTTTATCTCCAGGCTACATAATCCCAGCTCTCTCAGCCTCTCCTTATAGGACTTTACTCTCCAGACCCTTCACCAGCTCTGTCACCCTTCTCTGGACCCACTCCAGTACCTCAGTGTCCTTGTAGTGAGGGCCCAGAACTGGATGCAGAATTTGAGGTGTGGCCCCACAACTGTTGAGTGCAGGGGGACAGTCCCTGCCCTGCTCCTGCTGGCCACACTACTCCTGCTACAGGCCAGGATGCCACTGGCCTCCTTGGCCACCTGGTCACACACTGGCTCATGTTCAGCCCCTGCCAGTCAGCACCCCAGGTCCTTTTCCACCGGCAGCTTTCCAGCCACTCTGCCCCCAGCCTGTAGCGCTGCCTGGGGTTGTTGTGACCCAAGGGCAGGACCAGGCACTTCACTTTGTTGAAACTCATAGTGTTGGCCTCGGCCCATTAATCCAGCCTGTCCAGATCCCTCTGCAGAGCCTTTTTACCCTCCAGCATATCAACATTCAGTGTTATCTGCACTTACTGACTCAATCTCCTCATCCAGATCATTGATAAAGACATTGGACAGGACCGGCCCAAATACTGAGCCTTGGTCAACCCCACCAATGACCAGCCTCCAACTGGGTATGGCATCATTCACCATGACTCTCTGGCCTGGCCATCCAGGCAGTTTTTCACCCAGCAAACAGTGCCCTCATCCAAGCCATGGATTTCCAGCTTTCCCAGAAGAATGCTGTGGGAGACAGCAACCAAGGCTTTACTGAAGTCTAGGTAGGCACATCCACAGCCTTACCCTCATCCACTACAGGGGTCATATGCTCATATAAGAGGATCAAGTTGGTCAAGCAGGGACCGCCTTTCCTAAACCTGTGCTGGCTGGGCCTGATCCCCTGGTTGTCCTGTCCATGTGATTGCACTCAAGATGGTCTGCTCCACAACCTTTCCCAGGCCTGTACTTCTCTGGATCCTTCTTCTGACCCTTCCTGCAGATGGGTGTCACATTTGCTAATCTCCAGCTGTCTGGGATCTCCCTAGTTGACCAGGACAGATGATTAATGATGCAGTGTGGCGATTCTGCCAGCTCCCTCAGATGCTCAGATGAATATCATCTGGTCCCATAGACTTATGAGTGTCAAAGTGGTTCAGCAGGTCACTAACTACTTCCCCATGAATTGCAGGGCATCTATTTTGCTCCCTGTCTCTGTCTAGAAGCTCAGGGGGCTGGTTGCCCTGAGGATAAGCAGTCTTTCTGTTAAAGACTGAGACACAGAAGGTGTTAGACACCTCAGCCTTTTCCTCATCCTTGGTGACAATGTTCCTCCCTGCATCCAACAAATGATGGAGATTTTCCTTGGTTCTTTATTTATTGTTAACATATTTATAAAAAAACCCTTTTAGTACCTTCCTTAGCGGTGTCCAGATTGAGTTCTAGCTACGCTTTCACCTGGTTTTCTCTGTACATCCTCTAATGACATCCTTGTATTCTTCCTGAGTGCCTGATCTTTCTCCCAAAGGTCATAAATTGTTTTTTCCCTGAGTTGCAGCAAAAGCTCCCTGTTAAACCAGGCTGATTTTCTTCCCCACTGGCTCATCTTTCAGGACAAAGGGACAGCCTGCTCCTGCGCCTTTAAGATTTTCTTCCAAAAGTATGTCCAGCCTTCCTGGACCCCTCTGTTATTAAGGACTCTTTCCCAATGGACTCTCTAAACCAGTGTCCTGAACAGCCCAAAGTCTGCTTTCAGGAAGTTCAGGGTACAGGTTTTGTTGATGCCCCTTCCTTACTTCACCTAGGATTGAAAACTCTGTCATTTCATGGTCGCTGTGCCCAAGACATCCTCTGACCACCACATCTCCCACTAGTCCTTCTCCGTGTGTAAGCAGCAGGTGTAGCAGGACCTCATCCCTGTAGGCTCACCAGCCACAACAGGAATTTATCTTCCACACAGTCCAGAAACCTCCTAGGCTGCCTCCTCTTCACTGTGTTCAGTTTCCATCAGAAGATGCAGCAAGTTAAAACCTCCCATCAGCCATATTACTGAGCTGATACGACATTTTGCATAAATATTATTTTGGTTCATCATGTAAGAATATTTTGACAGGATGTCCTGGGCTCATATATTTTTTATAAATCATTGCTTTTTTGATAAAGCAGAAATGTGGGGTGTACAACAGCAGTAAGTAGTTACAATTTCCCATCTTGTTACTACACAGCATACCAGGATTTATAGCTAACTTCACCAATAGTTTTCATTGTCCTGCTTTTTTACATTTTCCTTACTCTGTTATTGTTGGGGGGTTTTTAATCATTAACTTCAAATTGACATCCTTGGGCCAACTCAGTCTTAATTTAGGAGTATGAAACAAAAATAGCTTCATGAGACAAGAATTAAACAAATGAGAAATGAGCAGATGGCAGAACCCAAGCCCTTTTAGCTGCTCTTTGAATGTAATATGATTTATAACAGTGAGGTTATGTGGTAGAGTTTAGAGTGCAAAGCTTACTAAATAATGAATACAGTGCTTCCATGTAATTTTGTTGGCAATAGCCCTGAGCAATTTTAATTAGCTTCACCTCCCATTAACAGCAAGGACAGCTGTGGATGCGCAGCCTTCCTACAAGAGTTCTGCAAGCTGACTTATCTAGATTTAATTTTTTTGCTATCAAAACATCACCAACACAAAGGACCACGGAGGAGTGATGACAAGCAACCAAACACCAATGTCCTAATCAGACAGAGAGGAGTACCCTGACCTGGCTATTCCCAGGCTTAGTCCACTGTCCTGGTGTGAAGCCCATCGTCAAGATGAGTTTGGTGGGAGAGCCCTTCTGGATCACCTTACAGGCTGAGGGGGTGTTACTGTCTTAAGGGATGTGTGATTCGTTGAAGCATGCGTGGGGATTTTGCAAGACTAACTACAGGTTTTAGGGAAGGAACACTGAGGGATCAAGGAGGTTTCAGAGAAATAAGCACTGCAAAACCCCCCAAGAAATAGGATCAAAGCAGCTGATTGTATGCAAACAGGTAATTGCTCAGCCCACTTCTCTGGCCATGCCCTGTGCCTGATTGCAATAGCCTGTCCTGTCTTCTCATTAAACTCCATTTCTATTTTCCTGAGTGAGGGGCTCTCTGCTCTGTGTACATGGAGGCCCATGTACCAGTGATCAGGCGAAACCGGCAGACCTTCAGGCGTGCCTGGATGTGCAGAGTGCTGTGTAATCACTGGCAAAAATGGAGTAAGACTGAGCAGGGTGAGAGTCCTGGGAACCAGGTCTTGCAGCAGCCAGAATTATGGGCTGGACAGCAGAGAGCCCAGGAGGTCTGAGAGCTGGCTGCTGGAGGGATCAGGAACCCAAAACCAGCTATTGGAGAGATTGTGGCATCTGCAGGTTGGCTCAGACACATCTTTGGCATGTTGTGTGCTAGAAGCACTGGAGAGCAGAGGATCCAAGGAGCATTTACTGGGTAGGCTGTGGGTCTAAGGCCAGTGGCTAGAGAAATCCTAGTGTGCCTCTGAGCACCAGCATTGGGTGGTCGCAGATGTCATCTGTCCCATAACTTGGGGTGATCTTGGTTTGTCTGGTGAAAGGCGTACGAGCAGCTGCTTCTTTACACAGTTTGCCAACAGTGGGAATTTTTGTCTGGATGCATTACCCAGGATGTTTATCCAGACAAACCAGACCTTGTCTCTGCCAGGCCTGGAGTTAGTGCCATCCTGTGGTTCCCTTCTGTGCTTATCTCATGGCAAAGTTCTTCTGTGGCCTTAAAAGTGTTTGAGACAGGGAACTGTGCTCTCTAAGTCCTTACAATTCCCTGTGTACCTGCAGGACACACCTGCTCAGCCTGGCTGCTGGGGACATGGGGCTGCAGAAGCAATCTCACCTCCATCTGGCTACCAGATTTGGCAGCTCCCAATAATTTCCTCCTGAGACTGCAGCTGAAGGGTGCAAACAGCCCCATATCATTTCCTTAAGGAAAGGTCAACAGGACATCTTGCTGCTAACTCAAGGTCAGACAGCAACAGTCCCCTGACACTCTGACACTTGCCTGCCCTGGTGGAATCAGTGACACCTGTGTCTCTTGCTACTGTCTGAAGCCTGGTGTTCCTCTACAACATTGGCCTCAGCTGCAGTTCCAAAAAGGCATGGCTTAAGGAATGGGTTTGGTACTCTTTGTCCTTAACCACGTAGCTGCTGCCACATGAAGAAATTGCATCATTTATGTTCTTCTGCTGGTTTTCCCCCTCTGTCCCACTAGCCAGCTTCCCGCTTGATTTGTTTTCCCTTCACTGCAGAAGCCTTCTGGCAAATCACTACAATGAGCTCAAGAAATTGCTGTAACACCCAGAGAACAGTGTGCCCCAGGAGCCCCTCTCCTCTTTGCTGCCTCTGCCTGCCGTGCTGGTGGCTGGAGAGCAGACCTCCTGCTCACTTGTGAGGCACAGATCCCTGCCTGCTTCCTAACATCAGGGAAATTTGGAGAGACAGCTGTAAGCAAAGGAAACTCACCTCAGGACCAGAGATCTGCTGATTAGAAGATGACTATGGCTAGGTGTGCCCAAAGAGTTTTTACCCTGCCTTTCCTCGGAGGTCAAGCCCTTTCCAGCCTCAGCACCAGATACAAAAACTTTCTCTAGTGAGTGTGGATAACCCAGTAAACAAACATAGCCCAAAATGCAAGATGGACAATCTGTTCCTTGCCTGTCCCAATTTTCACTTATTTTAAAGGAGGAAAAAATGAATAGGGGTGTTTTTGTTATTTTTTTAATAAAATCTAATGTGATTTCTGTATTATTACCAGAGATGTGTTACAAGGACCTTAAATCCGACCTCACAGTTCTCATTTCCTTCTGTTATCTGGTAGCAATTTTTCGGAGGTTTTTGTTTCATCACTAAGGGAATAAGAAAATTGGACCTATTCTGTTTCACTCTACCAATTTGCTACAAAAGGTTGATATTCTTGGACAGCAGATGCTTGGAGTCTTGCCAAATGGGAGAAGAAAATCGAAATAGCTTTTCTGTTGTTATTACAAAGAGTACTGTGTACTTATAGGTCTATAACATATTCTCACCTCTTTAACAGTCTGTCAGACAGCTGGAAGTTTTCTAAATTACACAAAAATACCAGTTTTAGGTTCTGTCACTACAGACACTTAGAGCGGCCAAATCCAGAGAACAGAGAAGAAGTCTACACCAAAAGGATAAGCCAGATGGGAGGGCTCTACATGATGACAGACTCCACAAAACAGTCTGACTGATCAGAGAAAGCTGAATGCATTACTGAAAGTTTTTCCTTAGACAACCATTCATGTTTGACGTGGAATATGTGAGCCCAGATGTTTTCTCCTGTTGTATTTTAACGGAACTCTTACCGCAATAGATAAAACAGCAGATATGTGTAACTCCTTCCACAGCTGCTGGTGAAGGGTGCAATGGCTCCAGCTACTTTGCTGAGGAGGAGAAACAGTCAGTGAAACTAATCAAGGAGAAACAGCAAGTGGGAAAGGGACTCAGAGATCAATTAGCGTCTTGTACCCTTTGTTTTCCAAAACATTTTCCCCCCAGCCTGACCCACCACCAAATGAAGAAGTGTTAGCTAGCAGGAGATGCTCGGGTGATGTCTGCACAGCCAACACTTCCTTCCCATAATTACAGTGCTGCTGCAGCTCATGTGCACAAGGCTGCTTGGGCAGCACTAGAGATCCTCAGAGCAAGAGGCAGCTTTATGGCACCGGGAGCCATGCCTTACAGCTGCTAACACTGACTTATTTGATCGTGTCTCTGCTGTTATTTCACTGCTGAGCCTTTAAAGAAGTAGCTTTCTGGAGGGAGCAGGCTAGCTTTTGCAATATCACAGGGTTTGTTTTAATTTTGGGTACTTTTCAAACCTGAGGTAAGAAGTAGACTATTCCCCAGTAGATGGAATTAGCAACAAGGACAGAGCACATACCTGGAGCAAGTTAATTACTCAGTACAAGACAAAAACTGATAGCTATGAAAAAAGCAGCTGGGGGGCTGATCAAAGTGTATTTAAGGGATTTCATTTTTTAAAACCACTTGGCCCTCAAAGTAGTGTGTAATCAGATATACAAAACAGTGTTAACAAAAAAAATCACTGAGTTTCTGACATTTTAAGTCAGAAGATTTTCCTCTCAAGAAAGGGAGGATATCCTGTCTCTAGATAGCTTTCTAATTTAGTAAAATAAGTTCTCTCTATACAAAGATGTTGGCAGGCCTACCTAGCTCTTATCAACTCTGTTTAGGCTTCCCAGCAAGTCACCACATGGTGTCTTTAACTACAGAGTTAAAGAAAGCTTCTAGCTAAATGGCTTACTGACAAAGATATCTGCTTTTAAGCTACAAATGAAATAAGTATTTAAAAAGTCATCCAAACCTCTGGCCTCAGAGGTAAAATATATTAGAAGAAGAAAACAACCACACATATCCTAATGTCAACCATAATCAACCATTCGTGAACCCCATAAGTCTCATCCATCAGCCTCTCCTGATCCACCCCACTCTTGTCACCCAGGAAATTTTGCACCAAAACCTTCAGATGCACAAGTACAGTCCCTGGAGGACAAGCACAAAAGCTGTTTCCAAGATCAAGGTCTCTTCTGTTGAAAATACCGTGCGTCTCAGCTTTCTTCAGCTAAGCTGCGATATGTCAGCTTTAATGCTTCAGGCAATCGTAGCTGTCACCAAATGACTCAAGAGAAAGTTGGCCTTTAAGATATTTGAGAACTTTGACCATTTTCTGGGGAATTCAATTTGTAATAACAAGAAGCGAACTCAAGATCAATATGTAACGCAGAACATGGGTTAATCACAATTTTACTGACAGGCTCATTCACACAAGGAAAACCAGTGCATTTGGAGAAACAAGGTAAGGAATGACTTTTAGAAAGACTAAAGCTCTTCTATTGGGTACTGATTAGCAGAAATAGGGCTGGTCCTATTCCAAGACGTTCTCACTAAAAGCTTACACTTAGAAATTTGGAAGTTAAAATGTACTTTCTGGGGGCTGAAGAAAAAGCTGGATGCAAGAAGTGGCATTATATAAAAGAGTTTCAAGCTATCAGAAAGATAGGATAGGGGAGACAACACGTTGGTATGGAAAATCGATCCCAAAACCCAGAACCATTGTTCTCCTCTTCCCATTGCTTCCTCGCAAGCAAACAGTAGCCCCACTGTCCTCTTCACAGAACAGCCCAAGTGGAAAGTGATCTCTGGAGGTCATCTACTCCAACCTGCTTGCTCAGGCAGGGCCATCTAGAGCCATTCGCCCAGGACCCTGTCCAGATGGCTTCTGAATACCTCTAAGAAGAGAGATTCCACAACCTCCCTGGGTCCTCTGTGCCTGTGTTTGGTCACCCTTACCCATAAAGACGAGCCTTTTGACATATAAATGGCATTTTCCCTATTTCAGTTTGTGCCCATTGCCTCTCATCCTTCCACTGGAAAGCGGTATCCTACCTCCAGAGATCACGTCGAGCCAAGGTCTCTGCTGTGCCAAGGGTACTTGTTTGAGTCACTGCAAGGGACCATGTCTCGAGTGATACCTGCCCGTGGCCCCCAAGCAGCCTTACTTGGCTGCCTCCATCAGTGCCTCTCCTATGGCACCCTGCATTCTCATCTTCTAGTTAGAAAGAAAAAAGCCAGTACAGAGCTGCCTCCCCACATCTGTTTTCCTTTCCCCAGTCTCCTTCGCTGTCCTGCTGCCTGGATTATTCCCACTCAGTGCCTGCTCTGCTGTGCTTTCCTCCCCCACCCACCACTCGCACCTCTGCACAGTCTCTTCTCCTTTACTAGCTGCACCCTCACATCTGCCCCACCACCTCTTACCAACTGTTCAAGGCAACCAGAGGTGGAGGTGCTCATGGCAACCTCACTCCCGGGCAACCCAGGTCCTCACAAGTCTTTAGGAAATTCCAGATTACACCAAGCAGTCCAGCCTAACCCACCACTCTGATACATTTATGAGACAGGATCGGGCACAAAGTCACACCAATATTTCTGCTTGTCATTTTTACTCCCTGTCCACTAATTCTCTTACTTTTATATTTCCTGTTAGTTTTCCCAGCACAAGTGTCAAATTCAGCAGCCTACATTTTCCACTGTCTCCACTGGAAAACTTTCTAAAAAACTGGTGTCGTGGTTGTAACAACCTTATAACATCAAACTGGTTTTAGACAAGAGTTTGCAAGAGTTTGCTGTAGACAGATCAGCTCTTGCATCCTTACATTCTCCTTTGGAAGACTTGGGTGAATGTCGTCCAGTCTTGGTAATCTGGTGATATTAATTTTGTCTATTCCTTCCATAATCTGTTCTGCAGTCACTTAGGACTGGGAAACTCAATGTGTGACTTCTTTATGATGTGCGAATCAAAGATGAGCACTGCAGTCAGGATCCTTTCCCCTGAAACATCCATCCTTTTTGAGATGGTGGGAAAGGAGTGCAAACACTTTGCTCTCTCACACACCCACTCCCTGCCTACTGAAAATGTATTTTTTAATGCCCACACTCAGAAGAAAGAAGTGGGAGTGCTGTAATTTTAGTATACTCATTTTGTTGAGAATTTATACAACCTGCTTGCTTTCTTCTTCCCCCACCCCAAAAGGCTCAGAGAGCCAAGCAAGATGCTTTCAGCTGCTCTTGGCAGATGCCCCCAGTGGCCAAGGCATACAGGAACCACTCCTGCATTCCCCTGGCGCTGCAGAGCCTGGACCAACCCAGACGTGGGCTGGTGGTACAGTGCAGCCAAGTCCTCTTGTACCAAAGAGTAAACCTCAGCTGTTACATAAAACACACGGATTCCCTCTCCCATGCTGAAGAGGGCTTTGTTTAGCTCCAATCCCTGCCCTGGGGATGGCACAGATGAGATGCAAATCCATTCTTGTTCCACCAGCAGAAGAGGTGGATCCTGCCAGCTCTGTTTCCAAGGACCAGCCCTCACATGCATTTACACACTTGCACTTGGGGGTGGGCAGAGGTGGGGTGTCTGCCTCCCTCCCATCACTGTCGTTTACATCTCTCTCCTTCCTCAGAGGGCTATTACAGATTTGAAAAGACCTAGCTCCACTCTACTGGCTTTGACAGGAGAAAAAGCCCCCCTTCCCAAGCCTCATCTTACAGGAAAGCCCATGCAGACTATTAAAACATATATAGTGTTTATAATATCATACAGTATAATCCCACTGTCTTTTATCGAGGAGGACTAATATGGATTTCCATTGTTTCATTATGCAAAAAAATATATAATCTAATATTCTGCCAACCAAACTGGCTGTGAAAATTAAATGTTACAAGTGACCCAAATAAAATTTAACCACTATGTTTCTCATTCTCTCGCAGTGAAGGTCCAGGTATCTCCAGCTCTGATCCCTGACTACAGATTATGGAAGCAAAATTCCCCATGTACTTCAGCTCTTTCTACATTTTAAAATAAAAACAAAGCAATTAATTTGGTGTATAGTGATTCAGATATAGGATTCTAACCTATATTCCTATAATCTTTGAGGAAAGCACTTGTTCCTGCCTAAATGGTCGTAGGTTTGCTGCCTGGATGATAATCCTGATGCAATTTCACACTGATTAACAAGGTTTTTTACTGTGGCATAGCTGATCAGAGAAGTAGGCTCATAGGTGATTCTGTAGCAGCCTAGGTGATCTGTAAAGCCATCTTACTTCCTTACTTCTTCATTTTTAATACTAACAAAAATTGTTACATATAACACAGCAAAACAGAATAAAGAAGTAAGAATACTATAAGTTGTTTTAAGCAGTGTAAGCAGAAAGGTAGTGAAGGGGGTGACGAGACCTGAGAGGAGCCTGCTGATGGATTTTGTTGTCAGAGAGCAAGACAATTTCATTGCCAGGAAGCACTCCAGGAGGAGGGGGGAATTGCTAATAGCAGCACAGCTCCACATAACATCCACACTTCTTCTTAACTGTGTGCTTGGGCAGCAGTACAGGCAGTGAAGCACAGAGACATTACCCAAGAGCATCTGATGGTTAAACTCAGTACATCCACAAGAACCATGAGAGATCGCTCTCAGGTAAAGGATTTAAATTACATAGAACAAAATTCCATCAGAAAACCCTTATTTTGAAAAGGGCTGTGGCTCCTAGACCTGGCCCATCAACACACTGCTTCAGCTACTGACAGGGCGTCTGTCCGTGCTCAGCTTCATGCCAGCCTGCTGTGGGCAGATTTGAGTGTTTTAAACTCTCACTTTGAGCTGATCTCTGTCAGCTCTGACCCCACCATAAGTGGAGAGTTTAAGAGAAGATCACAGCCACTTCCCACCAGCCATTAACCTCTGCCTGCCCCAGACCTTCCCCCTTGCTCAGAGTGCTGGTGCACAGCAGCTCCTGCTGCTCCTCTCTCTTGTCAGCAGCTGTCCCAGCAAGAGGCATGTTTCTCTTGCTTTCCCTTCCCTCCCAGGCTGGGATCCAGGACAGCTTCTCCTCTGTCTAAACACACGGGAACAAGCAAAGACCTCTCCTGAGCAGCCTGGAAATGCAGCTGATTTTCACACTTCAGCTTCACGTCTAACATTATCTGCTAGGACTTACAAGTGCACACCCAATGGATCTCCTTAAGTCAAATAAAATACAAGTGCTTGTTCCATCCTTCAAATGGAAATATTTTTATACTTTCCTACAAACCATCAGCTGTTTCACAACCTTAATATTCAGCTCCTTTCCTCAACTAGTTAACAGTGTTTCCAGAAATGCTCATTCATAAAATCATGGAATCATCAAATTGGAAAAGACCTCTAAGATCATTGAGTCCAACCATTAACCCAGCACTGCCAAGTCCACCATTGAGCTGTGCCCCTAGGTGCTACATCTACACGTCTTTTAAACACCTCCAGAGATGGTGACTCCACCACTTCCATGAGCAGCCTCTTCCAATGCTTGACAATCCCTTTAGTGAAGAAATTCTTACTAATATCCACTCTAAACCTTCCCTGGTGCTATTTACACTTGTCCTGTTGCATTTTACTTGAGAGAAGAGACTGACACCCACCTTGCTTCATCCTCCATCTGCTGGTTTTGAAGGACAGCTAGAACACACAGCAGCAGCAGCAGTCAGGGTCAGTCAATTTTTGAGCCAAAAATAGGACATGCTCCCAGCAGTAAATTTTATTTTTCACTTAATTTTGCAATTACATTGATTTTTTTTTAAAAAAAAACAGTTTGGGCCACTGTTTGCATAAAAGATGCTTTGGAAAAGTACACAGTATTGGTTTTCAAATTATTTGCTAGCGTATCCCATAAAAATTTCTGTTCCCTTTGCTGACTGTCCCCCTATATTAGGAAGGGACTTTAAAAACTATCCTAATTCCAGAACAAATAAGATAACAGTATCAAGATGTATTCCTTCTGTCCAGTCTTGCCATGCTCAAAATCACTGAGTTGTCCTAGTGCATTGCTGCATTTTTTTTTCAAAATCCCATTTCAGTTTCCATTGGATTTCTTAGATGCACAAGTGACTTTCCAGCCAATGCTCAGGCACAGAAAATCATTCAGCAAGTACACTCTACTCATCCTGTACTCCTAATGAACGCAGAGATTTTACCTGCCCTCTGGAAGTTTTACTCAGTAGATAAACAAAACTTCTCCTCTTTCAAAGCCTGCTGCAGCCCCAAGAGCCTCCCCAGAAAAGCAACAGCTCCACAGCCACCCTGCAGCCAGGTAACTCCAACTCTGTGCAGAAATGCAGGACAATTACAGCTGAATTTCCACAGCAGGTGCACTCAGCCCACAGACCTTGCCATCTCCTGGGGAGCAGAGACAGCTCCGTGAGAGAGAGAGGGGCCCTGTGGGGACAGCTCTGTGAAAAACTGAGCCCAGGGAACATGTTTCAGCCACACATCAGCTCTTGTTGCTTCTACATCTGCTCTCTTTCCTGTGCCGTCTGTCTCTCCCCATAGGCGGGGATCCTCAGACCTGTGCCGGGATGCAGCTCCCCAAGGCAGGTGTGCAGGCAGACCCTGCTGGCCACACACGGCCAGGCTGCCCCGAGCCCGAGCCACAGCTCCTTACGCACGCCCGGCATCACAGCCTGATCCTGCTCCCGCTCCCGGCCACCCTGTGCTGCCTTTAAACGCCTGCCGTGCTCCACGTGCCGCTCCTCTGCCGGGCACCCACACCTGGTCCTTTCCAGAGTTATCCCACATGTCAAGGATCCTCGGCACCAAATTGTGGTGGGTATGTTGCTGCCAGCATGGGCCAGGTCCCTTTGTTTTCATACATCTGCTGCCATTAACACTGTTCTGCCCATGACAGAAACCTGACATTGTCCCCTGTAGTTTTATGGTCAGTTTAGATTTTAGTTACTACTGAAACCAAGCCAGGCTTGAAAGTACACTTTTTCACATGTCTGGGAATTGAATGGAGACTAGCTGCTTCATCAGCAAGAAAACTGTTTTACTCTTTCAGGTGCTTTTTCCTTAGCCTAATTGCTAAGGTCTTGTTTGTACTTAAATTATTGTTACTTAGTTTGTTCAGGCAGGTTTAACTTGCTTGTTCCTCACCCTGCAGGTCAGAGGTGTCCTTTGCAAATATAATCCAGTCTGTTTGTAAGAGAAGCAGTAAGGAAAAGTCATACTTTTAATAAAACATCTTGTGGTCATTTAGAAAATAAATTTTAAAAGTGTTTTCAGTTAGTCCTTTTACTGAGGCAGAAATTTGAACAGGGAGGAACAGGGAAATTGTCTGAGAGAAACTGTGGAACAGAAGTTGAGTGGCATGCCAAAAATTTCTGATGGAAAAAAAGACAAAGCAAAGTTGTGATCTGTATTCTGTTCAGCTTACTGGAGGTCTGCATGTGTTACCCTCTGCATGTCCTTCCCTCTTTAATTATCTTGCCAGCTTCAGTGGCTCTCAATCTCAGGGTCACCAAAGCTACTTGCTGGTAACCTGATTGCCAACAACAACAAAAGACTCAGAATTGCCTGTTTTGATTATTGTTTAATTTTCATTCAATTCACAGTCAGTCCATGGTGAAAAGGGCTTCTTACTGTCTATCTCATGATCTGGAAACTCTCACCAGTGAGTGAAAATAGCTGCCCCTCAGAAGGGAGTACAAGTCCAGAGCTACTGGTCACTCAAGGACACCCAAATGCCAGCGGTAGCTATTTCCTCCTAAAAGAGCCTGTCCCAGATGTGCACTTATTCCCCCATCCCCATCACCCTTAGGTGATACTTCAGCTTCTTCTGGTGAAGTCAACTGAAAAATACTTGCTGTGCAAAGATCAAAGTAAAGCAACAATTAAAACTGGGTGAGGGTGTTGCTGAAGTTTACAGGAGAAATGCTGGAAGACATTCACAGAGAGAAATGTGGAGATGATGGGCGTGTCATTTTGCAGCACCGGAGCTCTTTCTGATGTGTGATTTCACACGGCCTTAACTGGCAGAAAATTTTCAGAATACCTTTTCAAAACAAAGTTTCAGAAATACTCTGAACTTCTTTAGGCACAGCTCAATCAGGCTTGAGTGGAGGGATGAGAAGGGGAAAATTAAAAAATATAATGGAACACGGATCAGTACCCCTCAGTTTGCTTTCTAGCTTTTCATTACCCACCTGTGAGGTAATAGCAGACTGCTGCTATTGCAAGCAGCCAGTTTTCCCTGGGCCATCTAGATCTGGGTGAGACGACAGCAAGGAAGCTGCGGTAGCCTTTGAAGAAAACACCACTAACACTGAATTGGCAGCTCAGTGCAGGAGGCAGAGCTGTCAGGGATTTAATTTGCCTTCCTCACACAGGCGCTTCTTTGCTGCAGCCACCACCGAGGTCCCTGGAAGCAGGACTATAAGGGAAGAGGGCATGTGAGAAAAGGCTTTGATAGCTAGCCAGTACCTAATGCTCCTCTTGAAATATTTAGGGAGAGAAAATGGTGTATTCCTTCAACCGCCTCTCCTCTTTCTCTTCTTGAAACTCAATCTCAGTGGTTTTCCTATGTGAGAAACCCTAGCTAACTAGGCATAGCTTTAGGATATTTAAGGCCTCATCCTTGTGACATCAACACAAGGACATTGATAGTTCCAAGGTGCTAGGGAAAATGAGGTGGTGGTATACTGTGTAGAAATAGTAATGATCTCATTCACAAGAACTGGGGAGAGCCAGAGAGACGTGCCATTTCATGAAAAACTGTAATATCAACAAATATCTGTAACACGACTCCAAAGAGTATCTCAGAGTGGCTTTTACATAATTGAAGAGGGAGTTTAGGTGCTGCTGAATGATGATGTTCTGGGCTTTCAGGCCAAGTTTTCTGAAGTTTACCATAGATTCCAAAGAGGGAGTGCATTCTAGCTTGAAAACAGATCTGAGTGAGCATTGAGTTGCCCTGGGATCAAAGTTTGTTAATATTTTAATGTTCCTAACGTGACGCAGAGTGCATGAGAAGTATAAGCCTTGGGGACCATCCTGCTTGATTTATGTAGTGAGTCACTACCAAAAAGCAAGGCTGTAGTTCTGCCTTCCTGATGGCACATTAAATTCTGGCTATTCTGAATAGTCCAATATGGAGGATTAAAACAACCTCTTCTTCCCCTTCTACATTTTTAACAAAGACAATAGAAAATTAAACTGGTTCAGGACAATAATAGGCAATCAGGAAAAGATGTTGGAGCTGACTGTCATTAGCTATACCACTTTTCAGTCTAGTATAGTGATAAATCAGATCGGCATTTGGCAAACAAAACAGTCATGCTGGTGCTGGAATAATTGCGTGCATTGTCTGAAATGCAAGTAAAGGCCTTCAAATGTTCTGCCTACTTAACATCAACTCTGCTTTATTTAAAATAGTCATCTACAGAGCAAACATGATAGAGGGAAAAGCAACACTGAGAGGCACAAATGGGTAATAGTAATCACAAAAAGCTGAGTAGAGCACGTGCGAAGGGCCCCACCGTGGGACAAGCAGTAGCAGGCTGGCTGCCCAACAGCAGGACACACAGTGGGGTCAGGGAGAGGACAGACCTCCCAGGGCTCTTCTTTGCCCCTAACAACCCCCTATACAACCAGGCAAAGCACTGGTTCTCCAGCTTCATGGGCAGAGGGGTTAGGACAGGAATCTCTCCAGTGAGAGGGTGATGTAGCACGGATCTCTTCTCTGTGTAGGAAAAAAACTCGGCAGCCTTAGCCTGCAAGCATTAGATGGTGAGCAGAGTGAGAGAGAGTCCCAGTCTCCAGATAGCTTTGGATGCTGAAAACCACTGTGCCATCAACAATGCTTTTGGGCTCTCCTGCTGTCCCTGCTGCCTCTGGTAATTTTGTTTTGCTCAGAGCAGGATGCCAAGGTGAAATCCCGGACAAGTCACTTGTGGCCACTCGAACAGTAAGGCAGTTGATGAGAAGGGCTGTACCCGTCCTCCTGACAACAAACTTCCTGCAAGTCACACGTGTCTTGGGAGGTGTCCCCCACCCAGGAAGTCCATATGGACCACAGTGCCTTACAACTGCTACTGCTTTCTCCCTCCCAGTACACAATACTGGGCATTAAGGGAAGATCACCTGTGCAGTGGGCATTTGACCTCAGTTCCACTTTCTGGCCTCCCAAAGCAACGAGTTATCTCATCCTGCCACCGCTGCTGCCCTGCAGTGGAAGTTCTGGGTTTCCATGGCTAGGGTGGGAGCTTGCAGTTTTTTTAAGTGACTTGAATGCGAGCAAAGGCTGTGAGTTTGGCTTGGTCACCAGTCCCTGAACCATCTCAATTTTACAGCTTCTGCTGGCAAGAGATATACTGAATTCAGCTGTTTTAGGTGAGCTTTAATCCTCAAAGAAAAAAAAGGGAAAGCAGGTTGATGTTCTCCTCTGATAAAGCAACAGACGTCAATACATCAGGCAGTCTTTGTACCTGACAAAGAAGCAAAAATTGTGCAGTTCCATGTATACTGGTGAGTGGTTTTTTTCCCTCGTTACAGAAGGCTACATCCACTGATACGATGTTTTACCCTAGTCTGAAAAGACAGAAGAATCTGATTGTTTAGCTACAGCTTTGTTCATCCCATCACAACGATTCCTCAGAAGGTTTCACTGAAAATGATGCACTGTTCTGTTTGTGTCACGAAAAACTGGCACATCTCAGAGATACTGCAACCTGACATTGGCTTGGTGTTTGTAAAAGGCTCCACAACAGCCAGACAAGCCAAAGGCTTTAGGAGGCAGAATGACACTGTAGGGGCCAGCTAATCCTGTGGCAACCTGGAGAGCACTGTTGCCTGAAGCTGTTAAAGAAGCACCAATCATTGATCTGGGCCTGCAGTGGATCTCCCAAAATAGCCTGGTACTGACTATCCTACTGGAAAAGGGAATAGCACAGCCAAAAGCCTGCAAGCATCTGGCACCAACATGCCTCCACATGTCGTGAATGGCTGCTAGCAAAGCTTCATATGGCCATTATCCTATGAAAGGTTCATTTGCATATCTGTGCCACTTGGGAAGTGAATATTGTTTATATTAGCCAAGAGCTGATGACAACAAAGGAAATGTCTGCCTGGGACATGGTGTGCTTTCAGAAGCAGAGGTGAATTGGTCGTCTGCCGACACACTGCCATGAGACATGGCAAACAGCTTCACGATTTGAACATGGGAATGGCATCACAGCCAAAGTCATAACTGGCCAGTTTCAGATGTCGACAAAACATTGTACGTGTCTAAAACAGAGTTTCCACCTGGCTGCAGCACAATGTGGGAAGATGTCTGGAAGAAAAAGACCGCAAAGAAGAACAACCCCAAGCCACTGCAGCTCAGCTGTAGGAAGACTGGCCTTGTCACCACTGCCAGCTGAAGGGATGGTGCAGAATAGGACTCTCAGATCCAAACGCACATCGACCTCTACATTGACCTCAGAGCCTACTGCACCTGTCAAGAGCTACTCCTGTCAGAGGGTAAACTACGTCCCAGTGACTCAGAGAGCACAGATGGCACCTTTAGAAGGAAACAGGGATACAACAGCTCCTTCAAAAGCATATGTTCACCTTTCTCCCACACCTACACAGAAGCACAAGGTGCAGAACATGCTCTACGCACACATCATCGTCATCACCACAGCAGAGTACAGTCTGCTCCCAGGAGGGGCAGGGGTGTTGCAAACACTGAGCCTTTAGGCAAATCTCAAAACTCTGCAACTTTTGTCTTCATCTGCTGTGGTTCTGCCCATGCTGAAGCTGTGCTCAGGCTGAAATCAAGTATTTTTGCCTGCTTTGGGCTGGCTCTTTGGCTGGGTCTGGGGCACCAGTTCTCACCCTCAATCAAACAGCTGCTGGGGAAGAAGGGGATAGGGACAATTCTGAGCAACATTTTTCTAACATTTGTTTCCTCTTTGAGGCATATCAAACCCAAATTTTCATTTGCTTCCTCAAGACGTATGAAGAAAAATGGGTACTACTTTTTTCACACAACTTCTCTCATTGGTTAAGAGACCACATTTTGGTGTCTTACAGATGACCAGTCAACCCCACCATCACCATAACAGAACAAGACTCCAAGACCAACAGCACAACCTTACAAGCTCTTTTTTGCTTTTGGAGAACCTCTTTTAGTCACATTACAGTAAGTGAGTTGCGGAGGAGTAAGAAGATGTTTCCAGCTTGTTTTGCTTTTTTAAAGATCTTCCTGGATAACCTGGTTAACCACAAGTCCCTGCACTGCTCAGTAACTCCACAGGGTACAATGTCTCCTCCTACATTATGCAAAAGGACAAGCTGAACAGCAACTGCACATTCCTCTAGGCTTTAAAAAAATCAAATATTTGTTTGTTTTTAAATCTGTAAAATCCTATGGAGACTTTTGCCTCTTTGCTGATTTCATGGGCAAGGACAGCTGGAAAGGGTTTCCGACGTCTGCCACGTCTGTGGGGAGGCTTTCCACACGGTGTGAAAGCCCCTCTCCTGACATGGCTGGAAAGGGTCTCACCAAATCACAGGAGTCACTCACCAGCCTCCTCTATTTCTACTGAGTTGATAAAGGAAATTCTCACCACTGTGATTGACTGATGCTTTGATGGAGCTGCGAAGACGCAGGAGGCATAATATCAGCTGCTGCACAGACGTCCCAAACATATGCTGCCAGTACCTTCAGTCTTGGGTTACAGCTACCCTGTTATTTTAGTATTGGATTTATCCTTTAGCAGCAAGTGCTAATCGTTCCACACCAGGCTGAGATGGTGAGGTCTCTGCAACTTGTCACTGCCAACCAGAGTGATATTAGAAAAATCAATTTATGACTTAAATAAGGAAAGAACAAAACAGTCCAAAGACAAGACACTACACTGTGTCACAAACACCCAAAAGACAGCATCATGAGACTTAAATGCTTCAAATAAAAAAGTTTTGACTTGTTTCAAAACAAAACAGAAAAAAGAAAGAAAATTTTTTGCCAGTACTTTAAATAAAACAGTTTGGTTTGCTAGGCACTCCCAGATAAACATGAATAAATAAAAAGATGCAAAACCAGTAATAAATACCTCTTTATTGGTAGAAATATTGTAGTGCTGGGGAAGAGGCAATAAGTTCAATGAAAGGAAGAGTACAGCTGCCATAAAAGGGACATTTAATTACAGCAGGACCCTTCAGACTGCAAAAGAAATCCATGAGTAGGGAATATGCTAGAAGTCTATAACATCAGGAATAACAAGTAGACAGTGAAAAACAACTAATCCTTTTCTTTTCTAATATAATAACAAGGAGGCATTAAATGTTCCAAACAAACAAGAGACGCATCTTCTTATTGGCACAGACTTACCCTGAGGATTACCCACTAATCACAGGGGAAATTATGTGTTTGCATGGATTCAAAAAGCAATTAGACAAACCCAAGGAAGGAAAAGGAAATTCATCAATAGCTAACAGGCATTAGGACTCTCCCTCTGGTTGAAGATGTTCTTGAAACAGGAGTCACTGGCATCAGGGAGAGTTTCATCATAAGATCCATTATGGTCATCCATCACTCAAAAATCATAGAATCATGCAAAGGTTTGGGTTGGAGGGGACCTTAAAGATCATCACTCCTCAAAGCCCCATCCAACCTGGCCTTGAACACTTCCAGGAATAGGTCATGTACAACTTCTCTGGGCAACTTGTTCCTGTGCCTCATCACCCTCACAGTGAAGAATTTATTCCTAATATTTCATCTAAATCTACCCTTTAATCTAAATCACAGCAGTCATCAGGAGGTGCATGAGACATCATTAGCTTAAACCCCTCCCAGGGCACCCACATGGTCACACAGCCTTTCAGAATACAAAACACAAACAACAAAACAGATACAGAAAATTAAGTCCCATTTTACACTTTAACAGGGTAAAGCAAGAAAATTAAGATTTTTTTGTATCCTTTTCAGGCTGATATGTTGGGGTGAGGGAGAATGTCTATAGCAGAGAGTAAGACCCTGTGTGGTTAGGAAGTGCTCATTATTTTCTGAAGTTTACAGACACTTTCCCAACTGCAGGGCAAAAACAGAAGAATGTTTTCAAAAGCAGTGTTTCATGAGAAATGCTTGTCACTGAAACACTGCATTTAAACAACTCAGAGGAGACCAAATACCTGTGTTTGAGTACATTTGTAATTTTTTTTCGTTTTTCTGGTACACACAACAGATGCTGCAAATTCACACTTATCCTTTTTCTTATATTGCCACCTGGTGGTCCCGGGCATGTGGAAGCAATCAACTCACTGATTTTTCAGTGAAATGAGCACAGTTCAGGCATTTAAAAAAGCATCCATTTCTTTTCCTCTGAGATAGATGGTAAGCAATTTTTTAAATCTCGAATTTTAGGGGTGAGGGGCTGTTTGGGTTTACAACCAATGTAACAGCTCCTGTGTCAGCTCTCGATTATCTAAATAGATGGTTGCACTGACCACCCCAAGCCACAGGGAAACAGTTAATATGGATTGCAGCTCCGCTGTGGGCTCTGGACACCTGCTCGGCCTGGCTGCCTTGCTCCCAGGAGGCAGGCACCCCACACTCAAATAGAGGCAGGAGATGAATGGAGCTTCCAGCCAGAGCCAAACCATCTTTCTTCTGCCACTTCCACCTCACCAGTGGTGGAAGCATGGTGTAAGGACATTTAACTAGTATGACAGGAGTACTTTTGCTCCCAGAAGCAGTGTGCCATGTGGCCAGAGCAATGCCTGAGTTCCCGTCTGGTGGGGATGTTGGAATACACTGTGGGTATGGGGAAGGTCCCAGCTCTGCAGACACACATTAAAATCTGCAGCTCTGTCTTGGGATCGCATCACCACCACAGTCAAGTGCACACAAAGGAATAGTGTAGGAAAGGGACATGATAAGGTTAAAGAAGAGAGGGTTATAGACTTCGACTTCATAAGGAAGGAAACTGTACAATAGACTTTAGACACGTGGTCTTTTGTAGAGACCATGGGCACTTGTCCAGTGTGGGGTTTCCCAACACAGGAAAGATGATGTTACACTGGAGCAAGTGCAGCAGAGGGCCACCAAGTTAGAGGGAGCTGGATCAGTTGCCCTATGGGGGAAGGTGGAGGGATGCACCAGGTTCAGCCTGGGCAAGAGAAGGCTTTGCAGGCACTGGGTAGCAGCCATCTGATACTAAGGAGACTGTGAAGATGATGGAGCCCAGCTCTTCACAATGGTGACCTGAAGGAAGGCAAGAGAGAGCATAAACCAAAACAAGAGAGGTTCAGAACTGAGAGAAGTTTTCACCATTAAGTCAGCCAGCAGTAAAACAGGTTGCTCAGAGTGACTGTGCAGTCTCCATTCTCTGAGATTTCCAAGACCAGACTGGCAGTCTGAGAACTGGAAGTTCTGAGCAGCCTGGTGTGATTCCACAGTTGACCCTGCCTGGAGCAGGTTGGAAGAAAGACTTCCTGAGTTCCCTTCCATTTTTAATAACCACATGATTCTATTGCTCTGTGAAACATAATCTGGTTTTACTTCAGCTTTGAGCTAGCAATTTTCAGCACTAATCTATGGAAATGCACTTTTGAGCAATTAAGAATTGCAGAACTTCACATCAGAGACATAACTCCTGTTTTGAGCTTTTACATGATAAAACACACCAAATTTACTTTTGATGGGTAGAAAAAGTTGAATCTGGCATTTCTCTAGTAGTAGCTAAGGAAAACCAACATTTATATCTTTTTATTAGTTTTAACAGACTACATTCCATGCTCCTGTAACTACAGGGGTGGCCTGCCAGCCTGAATCAATGTTCACCAGCTGTAAAGGGGCTCCCACTTCAACTAGTCCCAATAGGCTTAGTGACCTGGAGCTTTTACTGAAGGCACAGCAACGTTTGTGATATAAAGAGACTGCGTGCGCACACCAAAGAAGCAGAAGCCTGACCAAAGCACCCACTGGAGGCTTCTACATCACACTTTTAGCACCTGTGGAGGTCAGACAGACCTGCCCTGAAGACCTACACAGAGCAACCTACAGGCACCTCAGGAGCTTGCCTGCGCTGCAGCTCATTCAACCTCCCTGGCTGAACTTCTTCTGCAGAGAGAGAATCGTGTTGCAGCTCAGTGCTCTCTGTGGACAGTGGTGAAAACTTGTAGCATCCAGAGAATTGAATATAGGACTGCCTGCCATGTCAAAGGAAAAAACTTAAACAGCAGAAAGCTCCTACACTCTAAAAAGCGTGTCTGTGGAGTACAGATATTCTCTCAGAGAGGCACGTATTTATATGATAACTCGCAGGAAGGAGATTCTCCAAGATTATGAAACAGAGAGACAAACATAATGATTGCTTTATCTTGAAAAGCACTTGGAAAGCTTCCCTTGGGGAGACTGCAGTCAATTCATTTTTGTACAGGAGAAAAGTTCCCCCCACTGGCAGGTAGACAGCTTATGCTTCAGTAAGGGAGGAGGGCACGCTGCTCACACATATGCCAGTAATTTGTTGTCAGGGAGAAAGGAGGTAATGAGGCTGGACAGGCTGTGTAAATACCAAAAGCCCAAAACCTAGCAAAGGAAGAATGAGAGGCACAGAAGGCAGAACACAAAATACCAAGAGGATGTTATACTTGATACATATGAATTTTCCTAGGATCATGTATTAGAAAGCATAAGATTATTTTATAAGAACAATAGGAAGAGAGAGGAGGCTGTTGAGAATATAAGGATTGGTTACAGGAGTATTTAGGGGCCTGAAGGAATGGAGAGGGGACCAAGGCAGCAAATCACCTTCTTAGAAGAAGAGAGGGTGAGTAAAGACAGAAAAGCACTTAGAAAAAAACAAAATGAGGCAGGACAAGACCGGTGTTTGCACAAGCTTTTGAGGCAAGGGGAACAGCCCTCTGCAGTAAAGTCTGTTTGCTGCAACCCTTTTACTTCAGCTGGGATCTGCTGGAGTCTATATAAGGGTGACACCACCGTAACACAGCAACTACCTCTGGCACAACACCTCCCCTCATCTGTGCAGCCAGAATGTTGGCTTATTCCTGCAAACACCAATTACGTGGAGCAGCTCTCCTCGAGGACTTCAAGTCCAGGGCACATCTGGTTGGTAGAGCTACCCCAGGATACTGGAGTAATAACTGGAGTTATTACTCACTGGAGTAATAACTGTACCTGCTATTATGGTACAGCATTGCAATTTGTCACATGGTCTACCCTAAATTCCCTCCAGAAAGAGAGAGATCATTTCTAGTTTTATTATTGCATTACAGCATAGGATGAGTGGCTGCAGAAAATGACAATGTTTGGATATGCCATTGAACACAAACTGCTCAAATAAAGTCACTAGAGCTGGTCACACAAGGTGACAGCAAGAGCTGTGCTTGAGCAAGAGTACCAGGGGCTGGCAAAGGGAGCCCACAGCCCCCTCAGCTCCCTACTAGCAAACACAGAAGCAGGATTAAGAGGAATCTGGTGGTTGGCATGGGAAAAAAGGCAGCTCCTGGCTGGGGGAGAAAAGTGTCTGAAGGGATATCCCACAACTGTTCGAGGATGTGCCAGTACATAGGGCAAAAATGGGAATGATTGGAGGGTCAAGGGCTGGGCAAGTCACGGGGTACACATGGTGCCCTGCTGCCTCAAAACTACTGCTGCAGAGCCTCAACAACTCCCACGTCCACCAGCTTCCAATGCACTAAAGGCAAAGTCTGATTTCTGTCCTGTCAGTGATTTTGTCTCATCTTTTGTACAGCTCCAGATGCTCCTTAAAACAGAGCAAGTAATATTTTTGCTTCCCGTTTATTTTAAAGTTTCCTTATTTGTAACAGCCACTTCTTTAAAGTGAGATTTGAGTCTAAATGAGGACACAGCTGCTTCCTCCTCTTCCCTCATCTCCGCATTAGCTGCAGTTGGCAGTGAGCCGTGGAGCATTCTCATTTCTTCACGTTAAATATTTTGGAAAACAGAGATTAGGCAGAGTTACCAAAGCGATGTTTTCAATAGCTCAGAGTTCAATAATTTACTTACTTGAAATTTTCAACTGCTTCTAGTTACTTCTGAAGTCCCAGCCCACAAGACAGACAAAAGCAGGATAACACACTGTTTTTAAGGCTTAACATGATGCTCCTGCTCCTTCTTTCCCATTTCATAACAGAAGAAATGAAGACTATCGATAGCTCGGCAGCAGTGTTTAGGGAGCCTGCCATGTGGAGCCCAGGCAGGAGCTCCTCAGGCTGAATGTCAGCATCCCACATCCTCCCAGTTTATGCAAACAGCTCGTTTTGTCCTCCTGATCCACCGGACACCACAACATCCTCACCTCTAATGTCAGTGTTAGCACGGCTTTTTGGTCCAACACAGACTTGAGAGGATGCCTACACCTGCATCCCGGACTGAAAGATTTAACATTGCTTTGGACAACCTCAATAACCATTTGATTTTGGTTATAAACAATAAGACCCATACCATTTCTTGCTTGCTTTTTCACACATACCTCTACTGTAAGACAAAACAATGCTCCTCCTTTAGGTCTGATTACATAAAACAGTTTGTTCACATCTTTGACCACAAAGTCTCTTCAAAACAAGCATAAAGCCAGTAAATACTGATAATACGCATCCAAAATCTTCATGGGATGGCTTTACCTCAAATGTATCAAAAGGTATTAAAATATTCTTTACAAAACTTCAGTTTGTCCCATCAATTTTCTCAACTCCATTTTCAGTGGCACTGTACAACAAGCAGAGAATTTCAGAGAGCCACGTGCATTGACAGCAGCTCATTTCTTAGTATTTTTTACATGCTGGTTGGTAAAGACATGAGTGGATTTTCTAAGAAGATAAAGGTGTATATACAAATCACACCTAAATGCATAGCAAAGTGATATGTGATCAAAGATAGTATCATACATAAAATATTAATCGTGTGTCAAGGTGTCTCCTGACAACGTCTAACTTAATTGAAAATTAAAAGTATCTATTATAAACATTTAGACTTGGGAGACCAACAGACTAATCTGGTTCATTTAAAGCTGGAACAACGAGGTGTAATCTTTAATGTGACTGAGTCACAGAGTCCCAGCGGTAATGGAGTGGATTACTAAATCGTCTAGTAGCTGATGCTTGTTTAATGCCAGCATTTCACAAAATAAAAGAGAGGGACAACTAATATGATGTTTCATTGTCATCTATACCCAGAAGTAGCCACATGACAAGATGTACTACTACTGGAAAGAATTGTACAGTATTATCATCAAATTGTAAGATACAAGATTACAATTGTGACACAGAATAAAGTTCCACTTCTGGCAGTTTTTTGAAACTTCATGAGTGGTAAGTTATGTCTTTCTTTTGCCAGGATATAGTTGCTTAAAAATTCCCAGACAGGTGAAATACAATACTCAAATGCTTGAATGCTAAAGCACATGTGTAAGGAAAGCACTGGGTACCACAAGTAAAATGTTGCAAATCATCTTTTAATAAAGTATTTTTTTTTTTATTCCCCTGCCCCCATTTTAAAGAATGATTTTTTTTTAATGGCTGAAAAACAGAACTGAAAATGAAGAGCTAAGATACAAAACCTTTCAAGGCATAAACTATAATTACTCTGAAAAGAGTACTGCCCACTCTGAAAGAGCTGCACTCTTAATTTAAATATCCAACACTGTAAAAAGTTAAACACAATTCCAATTACCTCTGCAGTGCCATTTACAGGTAGCAAGCGGCTCTGAAATAACAATAATTTCATTCTCAAAGTTTAACTGATTTCTAAATTAGACTTTGGAATCAGATACAGACCTGCTGAGTCTTTCTGAAGTACTCTCAGTCTATTAGCAACCTACTTAAATTACACTATGGGACAACTAAGTTAGCTTGTTTTCATCAGAGCAAAGAAGGAGCCCTCAAAAGTCAGGAAGAGCCCAAAGGCAGTGTAAGGAATGGCTGCCTCCTTTTAGCTCCTGCCTAGTGATATCCGTAAGCTTTTCCAGTCCAAACCGTAGAACACAGCCCTCCAACAGTCTAAGATGTGGCTCTTCTATCTCTGCTCAGAGAGGGCTCACAGGGGAGACACCAGAACATTTAAGTGGTCTGTGAGTTCAGCTTTAAGCCCCACCTGACCAAGAAGCACGAGCTCAGCCCTGCACAGCAGAATAAAGGAATAAAATTAAAGAAGCAGGCCTGTCCAAGCATGTGAACACAAACTACTCCTTCCAGAGTCAGGTGTTCAGGTGTATTACAGCCCTGGTCCAAGTCCTCAGACTTGGACCAGGGCTGTAATACACATTCAAAGGCAATCAGAGAAAGCTGCATGTTTAACCCTGATCTCTGGCTGCACATGCCTAAACACACACTGGCAGCACTGGCAGGCCAAACAACAGTTAAGTTTAACAGCAAGAGGAGTTAAAAAAAATTCAGTACTCCATGTGGAATCTCAAGCACAAGCAGCTTCCCACCTACTCTTGGAGTCACAGAGAACAAAGCTCTCTCATTATCCTCCCATGCCCTACCCCACCTCCCATCCCTCAGTTTCAGGATATTCACCAAACAAAACATATACTTCATATTCCCAGAACTGCAGGAGTAGAAAAATATTTGACATTTCAAACTTCCACCAAAGTTGCTTTAATAAGTTACATGTCATATATTTCACTTTCCAGAGCAGAAAAGAGAAAATGCAATAATCAAAGTGGCTAAAAGTTGGAATAAAATGCTGCGAATCTGTTTGGCACAAACAGGCATGCTGTCCTTGCTAAAGAGCAAATCTGTTGACATTGAATATTTTAACAGAGTGATCAGCTCCACAACTTGCAAGCTGCAACCACTTGCTGCTGGTCTCATCATTATGTCCAGCTCTACCTGCATGATGTCTCCAACATAAGCGTTTCACAGCAAGAGCATGACTTTGGCTGCAACAAAAAGAAATCCATACGTAACTGCAAAATGTTAAACACAGTTGGGCATGTGAGTGTAAACATCAACACTCATGTAATTAGTACTCTTCAGTTAACACTACAAACTGAGGAAAAACAGACTTCTGACAACCAGCAGGTATTAAGTTCTTATTAAGTAGGGTCATTAACACGAATGACATTTTATCCTCTCGCTCATCAATAATTCAAACAGCTATTGATTTTCAGTTTTACCACATTAAGCTGGAGGTCGAGCATCTCAGTTACTTAGATATGACAGATTTCTGGCTTTTAGCCTGCGATTCCTGTTTCCTGGTGTCTCTTTTCCCATTCACTTCAAGCACACACAGGCCAAAGTCACCATCAACTTCCATTTCTGTTACTATCGATGCCAGTGTGTGATAGAGGAACCCAGGAGAGTGCTTCAAGTGAAACATCCAAAGTGTCTCCACAGAGTCTCTCTAGCTGTCACCGCAGCAGCCCCGCATATAACTTGTCATTCCTTTGGTTTCTGCTGGAAGCTGCTCTTGAAAGCTTGCTGTCATCCACTTCAAAATGTTTTGCTGATGTACATAGACAGGGATCCTTTCCCCTCTTTCAAGTGTTTCTATCATCATATTTATGACTAAAAGTAAAGCCTTTTTTTTTTTTTTAAGTAGGGCCAACAAAGAGTAATACTTCTCAAAGCATCTGCATAGCATGAAGTATTTTGGGGTTTAACCCCCCTCTGGTTTTTGTTTGTATTTGTTGGGAGGTTTTTTTAATACATCTAAATAACTGATATTTTTATTTCTGGGTTTCGCTTCAAAACAACTTTAGACTTTCAAAGATCAAACTTTTCCTAAAAGGATAACAATTTTTGGTACAGAAATAAACTAGATTAATATATTTTATACTATAAGAACAGAACTTCAGCACTGTTAGTCTGAAGAATAATATTTCATTGCTCCTAACTCACTTCGAAAGACATACCTGTTATCTATCTCAACACTTGTGGTCCAATCAGCCAGTGCTGGTTCTTTCCCACTTTGCTTCCATGTGTACAAGATAATCTTCCCATTCTCTAAGCCTACTGCAACAATGTATCTATCAAGAGAAAAATTACATTAGTTTCATTAGAAATTACAGTAGACAGATCTGTGATGTCAGTTCTAATGAAGGATAGAAAGAACTAGGACTCAAGCACTGTTGTTGCACCTTGCCCTTCAAATCAGTATTTACTTTTCCATGAAAAAAATTAATACATCACAATTTACATCAAGGCTGCTTCACAAAAAAAAATCGAGCAAAGCAGAAACCTGCTGCACATACTTGATTAAGAAAAAATAAGGACATTTTCACAGCAGCAGATAAGTCAATATTGTTGGAAAAATTAATGTGTTTCAGGTGTGTTCATGCCTGTCTTAGGTTACAAGGTAAGATGTAACCAAAAGTATGTATTTTGTCACCATCTGCTGAAACCAGGTGGGGCAGTGTTCTTTGTCTCTTCCATGACACATCCCTGATAACTCCCTCCAGAGGGATACCTTCTGTTAATGGGCCAACCAGCCTCACTGCATGACTCATAGAATTACACCAGCCCATGGTGAGATGCTCCACACAGGGGGAGGAACCAGGCATTCCTACCTGGATATAATCTGAGGTTTGGAACACCACACTCAGCCCTTACCTACTGGGCTCCCAGAGGACCAGAGCTACATAACCAACACTGGACTATCAGAGGAAGACCAGACCCTTCTACAGGATCACCACTTTGACAGAACCACATCTATCACTCCAAGAGGGCTGCAGCCACCATTTAATCAGGCTGCTACCACCACCCTGCCCAACAGGGTGTCAGGTCGTATCCTGACTCTGGCAGTTTAAGCCAGTATTTCTGTATTATTGTCTTTATCTTAATTTTCCTATTAAATTGTAAATCTGACTTGGAATCTCTCACTGGTTTGCTTTCAAACTAGTACAATGCCTCTCTCCCTCCCCTCTCCCACTTTATTTTTTTCTCATTACACTTTTTTGGAGAAGTCACCATACACCTGAAAAGGTGGCTAGGAAAGAAAAAGTAGAGGTCAGTCAGTTAAAGAATGGTCAAAATAATTGACAGGTAGATTTTGGGAGCTGTTTAGCTACAGGAAACTAGTTGACTAAAGGGATAAATACTAATTTCAGATTAAACACAAAATGACATTACAGAAAACCAGCAATACCTTCCATCAGGAGTAAGCACACGGCTGATACCAACAGCAGTCACAGAATCCCCAGCATCTAGCACTGTTGAACAAGGCTTGATTGAATCCAGCACATTCCCTTCAGTAATCACTGACAAATCACACTGGCCCCAGATAATGACCTGTAAGAAAAAGAGTCATCTAGGAACTTTCATTTTAATCTTCTTGTAAATGCACATGCAAAAACATAAGGAATAACTTAATTAAAATAATTCCAGGGCACAGAATTAAGTGGATGACCCTGAAAATAGTAAAAAAACCTCTACCTACAAAGATTCAACTTTGTAGACTGTCTGATTTCATTAAAGTTACTGACAACAAAACCAGATTCTGTTATGAAAGTTAAAGAAAAACTTGAGACCCATAGTGTTATATGACATATGCTTGTCTTACTGCATGAAAAAAGAAGGGCGAATGTCCAACTGGCAGCCCACAGTCTTGTATATACATATTCAAGCACTTTATTTAGCTTATGAAGTATCACTGATTTCTGTGCTAATACATGCAATAAGATTTTTGTGTGTATATAAAATATGGGCTCATTAGAACACAGTGTTTGCTATTCTAAAATACATTTAAAATAACTCTGGGCTTTCTAAATTCCTTTAACATTATTTACCTTTTTGTCCCGACTACCAGTAATAAAATACTTGCTATCTGGTGTCCAATCACAGGACCAAATGATTCGACTGTGAATAGCTGTATTTTTATCTGTGTAGGCACAGCAAGTGAAGACTGGTCCTGGAATAAAACATATAGAGGAAAAGCCTTGTTTCAACTACTTTACATATTAAAAGTGATTGTTATTCTTACTTAACTCTGTGTCAGAACTGCAGAAATACTTGGACATTATTCTACTCATTATTCCATTATTTTTTTCTTTAAAGCAACTGGGAATACTTAGGACTACATGAGTATTTTTTTTCCAGCACTTACCACAGTGATAACTGTTCAAGACCATATCAGTCAGCCCTTATAGCCTTAAAACCGTAGGAACAGTTCAATCTTTTACATGCATTTCTTTTTCAGAGGAATTTAAGTCCAAGTATAACACCTTCAGGTTATTTCTATCAAGTTTTTTTAAGAACACTGATTTCAGAAGTTTTTGAATAGTGCAACATTTACCACGTGTTCACGTTTCCCCATTAATTTTGCTAGAGCTCCTATTTACCAGTGAAGTCCCAACTGCTCAAATCAAAACGGTCCAATTGTAAAAATTAATGTGTTCCCAAAGAGACAAGCTGCCATTTCAGCATGTATACAATCAGGCACTAAATCTGATCAGCAGATCAGTAAATGGGAATGCTTTTCCTGAGTAGAAAAGGTTGCCATTTTTGAGGATAGACTTTGAATAACCACTTCTTGGGATGCCAATAGCAGCAGTTTTGCTTTACACTGATAATGAGGTTATTTGTAGACAGAAGGGTTATTGACGAACAGATGAAAAGAGGATTTCCTCTACTTGCTATGAGTATTCACGATCCTTATCCTGAAACACTGTGTAACTACTGTGGACAATATGCCAGGCTTTAGAATAGAAGTCTGAATAGAACAGAAATTCAAGCCAGGATACGACCGGACACTGTCTGAAGGGGCCAAAACTCACTGCCAAGTCTCTAGGAACATTCTATAGAGCCCAGCAGTGTTTATATGTTATTAAGCCAAGAGTGCAATGATAATCGCTTTCAGCACAAGCATCTGTTCTAGGATTCTATTAAAGTGTTCAATAGCAATCTCCTCATGATTTTGCAAGGCTCAAAGTCTTAATGAGAAAGTCAACTGAATCCTTACTGTCAGCTCTTTTTCCAGACATAGCCAGTCCTAGTCAAATTAATCAATTGTGTAGGATTATGAGAAAGCCACACCAAAGACAGAGATTAATCCTGTCAAGAGTCTCAAAGTGTCGTGCCCTGCAAGCAGGGACAAGGCAGCCCTATGCAGGATATGGGTGCAGCACTGAATCTTCAGGCTGTGCCTGCATAGAACTCTGAGATGGCTTTCCTTGACAGAATGCCAATCTGATGTTCAGCTAGTACACTTGATTTCAGTAAGTCAAACGTACAATCACATGCAAAAGGCAGGAGGACTAGCAGACTTCATTACATCCATCAATTAAACACCATTTAAAGCCTGATTATATTCTTCTCTGCATTTTAACTTCCTTTCTATCTTTCCACACATTAATTGCATTTCTTAAATCCACAAGAGCCTACAACACTAATAATTCTTCAAAGTCGTAAGCAAAATGTTCATTAAAATATTCTATCAATTCTCTTTCAAATATTTTGCAGTCAAAAATATTGAACAAACTGCCAAGTCTACAAATGTGTATACCCCCTTCACATATCTTACCTGACTCTGAAGAATCTTGTTTCCTCCACAGTGACCAATTCCTGTCTCTAGAAACAGCTAGTAAAAATCTGTCATCAGGAGAAAATGCCAGCTGAGTTACAGTCAGATTGTGAAAAGACAAACTCTGCAGTTTCTTCCAAGAAGTAGTGCTCCACAAAATAATTGCTGCATGTTCTTTTTTGGAAGCCTGTATGGATGGAAAAAAATATCAGTGTGAATTAATGAAAGCAAATATAAAAGTCACACATTTCAAAGTATTAAGATATTGGACAGCTTGTTTTAAGGCTTGAAATCAAGTAAGACTCAACTTTCCTCTGGTAAGTTTTAACATTGTTTCACTTCTTCTAATGCTGACAGGATATCAGTTAGAAAAGATTTCAGATCTGTATTTGTTAGAATTTATCTTATTAGTATCTTCAAATGAATCATACACAGTTTAGGAATAATAACATATTTGCAATCACTCTCACCTTTGCAAGGCAACTCTCACTTATACAAAATCTTCCACATTTTTGCGAAAGAACAAAATTCAGTCCTAAAAGTCCGATAGCACTTTTCACTAGGTGGTGCTACAATCTTTTCTTACCTTACATGCCGAGGCAATTACAGTGTTTGAATTATTGCAAGCAACACAAAAAATTTCATATCCATGTCCATATCTGAAATACATGTGAAAACAAATTCAACACATCACAATCTTTTTTCCAGTATGTATCCAAGTTCTTACATTAATTTAAATCCCTTTTCAAAAATGAAAGGCACCTGCCAGGAACTTCTCACCACTGTTTCAGTATGACATCACAAATAATTTGTTCAGCACTCAGTTTAAACATCTGCACAAATTCTTCCATTAGAAACTAGCTACAGAAAAATCTCTCCAGCCCATTCCATAGTCTTAAAGCATCAGCACTGCAAAAGCTTATCCTAATGACTAACAAAGCAGATTAAAGCAGCATTTAATGTATCCTTATTTTCTTAAAAAGCAATTTTAACACTACCAAGAAAAATCCTAAGTCACATATTTGAAAACCACTGAAGAAATATGCCACAAACACACAGTCAAAGGATGCCTATTCTGTGAAATACTGCAAGAAGATTTCTGAACTAAAGGACAAGAACCATGTTGGAAAACACCTCTGTAAAACCCCTCAAATTTCTAGCCTTCTCCAGAAACACATTTTTTAATCAGTCTTTGCATGAGTTCTGCTGAAATTCAAGCTCACATATCCATCGGTATTTGGAGAAATAAGGAGAAATTCCATACAGACTAACACAAAATCAGTCACAAAAAAGACTGGAAGTAAAGTAAAATTGGAGATGCAACCTATAAACAGTAGACAAGTATCAGCTCAACACCAGCAGGGTAGGGTGGTTTCCTATGAGTCTCCTAGCTCTGAAGAGATGAGCAGTTCTCTTAATAAACTCCTCTGGTCAGCAGCGTTAACTTCTTATATGGGATTGACGTTCAAGGGATTTCACTTGCAGCCGGAACAGCCACCTACCTAAATGACAAATTACTGTCTGGACCTGTTGAACTGAGTCCAAAGCATCGTTGATGGGGATATCCCGTCAACAGACTTCCACAGTCATGTCTGAAGACTGGGAATGCACTGGCTTTTCATGAAATGTAACTGTGCCTGGACCATTTAACAGTGAGAGGGATTGGTGTGTACCCCTAATTGGAATGCTAAATTGCAAATTTGGTTGTATCTTATAATGATGAAGGTACTACTGCATGCCTTACTCTTAATTTGCCACCAGCAGGAGTTTTATCATAATGCTTACTTTGAAAGCACATTCCTGGAGACTATTTTGTAGTGAAAACCACTGCAAGTCAACTTTCTAAAACAAAAAAAATATTTATTGCATCAAACGTATAAATTTCCTGAAATTCAGCAAAGGAAAAATAACCTGTGAAACAAATCCTTGGTTGTTTTGGTTTTAATCTCCTAAAAGCAGTATTGAAGAGCAGTTGATGGAAACATTTTAAGCTTCTGCATGCAATGCTGCTTTTGCTAAATGCAAGCACCAAAATATAACAATTCTTATTCAATTAACAGAAAACATAAAATGTTGTCTTGTGCAAAGTCACATGAGCAGGACTATCCTAGGTCAGACCAGCAGCTGGAGTAGCCCACTGCTGTCCTCAGGAAAGAGGATTAACCTATTGGCAATAGGAGATGCTGTTTTAAAAGAGTGTATGAGCCTTGACAGCATAGGAGCTACAATCCAACCCCATCCTCTGATCCCATAAAGAGTCTGATTTCTTCACTATGTAGTACACCACCAAATAAAGGTTCACAATGGAGAGAAGTAACTGCATGTATGAATAACGAAATGATATTTTCAACCACAAGCAATTTTGCCTCAGCATTGTGAAATTCATAGCATTTTTTTAATGCACAGGTAAACTGACTGGACTTTCACAGTGTCCAGACAAATGAAGACAGTAATTTTCTAGTGTCAAAAAGTATCTCTTCCAGCTTCCAAGTGTATTACATGAAACGTACATACATATAAACATATATATATATATACTTATGTCAACACTCAGGCTTTAATCTCAGCATGCTGCATATGAGCACCCTATGATAATTTTCCAAGAGGATAAAGATTAGCATATTCTCACAAGATTTACTATATTTTTAAAGTTATTATATTATGTAAAAAATTCAGCAACTTCTTCATTCTAAAACTCCTCAAGCAAACACTTTGCAAAACCCAGCACTAATCCTTCAAAATTTGGTGTCAAGTTAGAGCTAGGAATACACAAATGTCAATGACAAACAAGCTATTTTTAGCAAGTCATTGCCTCACACTGTTCTTCTGCTGCTATGGCAACTTGAAATCTACATTATGCAATTTCATGTTACTTCTTTCAAGATAATTCTGAGCAAAAAATCTGAAAGTCTATGAATGCTTTACATCTTGTTGCTCTTGCATAAAATATATCATTAGCTGTGTCTCTAAAAACAGAAAAAATTGCTCAGATAAGTCATCTGAAGACCATCATAAAACAGAGTTATTTTAATGAATGCAGGATATAAAGACAGATAAGCAGTACTCTCATAGCAGAGTATAAAACATTAATGTCCCACCAGACTTTGTGAAATGTCAAAGGCAAATGAAGAAGAATTTTGGCCTGGGCTCCTTTTCACTACTTAAATATCCCTTATCAATCTACTTATGTGAGTCCATTAGCAGCCATAGCATGCACAGCAAAAACAGTTAAAGTAACAGTTAGAAATTAAAAAATGTGCAGATATGGTCTAACATCCACTGGCTTTCTTCCTAAAACCACTTTTGAGTGCAAACACAGTAACAGAGCTTAAAAGTATTCAAAGCAGATTTACTGCCCAATTCAAGGCAAAGATGAGCTCGCACAGAAGTTCCCCCTCGGTCAAACGAATGCAAGCTGCAAAGTGTTTCCCCAAAGCTTTTTATTTCCTCCCTCCCAACTGGAGTCACAAAACTGGTAATGTATAGAGGTAACTGTGATCATCAGCAAAGGCTCAACATTCTTCTTGTTCCAGTCTGAGACCCCTTTCAGGAGATTCAGATAAATAAACCCGTAAGAGATTGAGATTATTCAATTTCTTTGGGCTACACTTTGAAGATTGATGCCAAAACTTTGAAGACTGTGAAAGCACAGCCTCATGTTACTGGGATCCTTAGGGAACAAACCAGGTGACAACATTCATGAGAAAATTGTTGTGAATTTCAGAAAAGGAAGAAAATACAGCTGGAGAATTCTAAAGCCCTGCAACCTCAAAACAAATATCATGACCACATAACTCCATTATCTTTGCAATTGACAACCACTCTGTCAGCTTTCAATACCCAAACTGGGTTTGTAACCATCTTACTCAACATTCATCACTTTGCTCTACCACTAGATACACATCCTGGTTTGGCTGCTGCTTCCATCTACTGCACCTTACAACTCTGATAGGCATTAGGGGCAAGCTCCTCCATCGATGCCTCAGCCTTTACTTCCGTATCACATGTGCAAGCGTGTGCCAAGAAGTGGAAAGAAGCAGAAAACTCCTTACACAGAGAGACCTTCAGTATAGACAAGGTTTTAAGGAGAAACAACCAAGTAAAATAAAATTGTGACACATCAGTTCTAACTGCCATTTTCTGCACCACTTCCTGATTTTTACACACACACATACATACATATATATATATAATTTATCTTACAAGCAATAGAGCGCACACAAAGTCAAATGAGGTAGCAATATAGGAAGAGTTACAAGACTAAACTATATTAATATGTAGCAACAGCTTTCTGGAAATTTTGTAACTTAAATAAGACAAGGAAAAATAAAACTTACAACTTCTGAATTTCAGGCCATAAGGTATTCTGCAGCAAGTGATCCTCTGGTGGAGGTTCTAAAAAAGATTTGCACAGCATATTCAAATTTGATTTTTTCAAATCTGCTAAATAATGCTTCAAGTTTATATCCAATGAACCTCATTCTCTATTTCGTACAACAGAAATTAATCTCATACCTGTAAGGGTCAAGGGTTGAAAATAAATCTCTGGATACTGATTAGAAATGGTATTAAATGGTTCTTCATCCTCATCTGGTTGAACAGCCGTATCTCCTATTCAAAGTAAGGGCTTCATTAGCTAAAGAACATACTTAAAAGGAAGAAAAATATGAGGACTTACTATACAAGTGAAAAACATCTATTCTTTTTTACAAGTAGTTGAAACTAGGTTTCTCTGTTTGCAGAGTTACAATACTATAAATACGGGAAGCTTGTTATTCTAATGCATATGAGAATGAGAAGATTTAAAAAAAATAATAATCTAACCTTTATTTGGAAGCTGACCTCCCTCCACCAGCACAATCTTTTCGAGATTCCTAAAAAGACTCTGACTGAGCGAAGCAGTCACCAGAGTTCAACCTGTGTTTCCCCAGTGTTAAACCTTTCCTTCTGTATTTGAAAAAGTTTAAGACAAAAATCTCTGATACAAGTGATGAGTTCCTAAATTTGATGTAGATGACTAAACGAAAAGCCATACTTGAGCAAGTGTATCTACAACTTGCAAACTTCAGCAAAACTGCTGAGGACTCCGTTCTTAGCTTTAGGCAAAAGTACCAGAGGTAACCGAAACTAGTTAATTATAAGTTAAAATTCAGCTCTGTCCTTCACTGTGAAGGTATTAAGAAAAAGGTACAGAGACGGGGAACATTTCCTCTCAGACAGAATCTACCTTTTGGCCAGCTCAAGCACAGCAGATTCAAAAAGCAGGTACACAAAAAGCAAAGCAAAGACTCTTCTCATTAATCCCATCTTCTATTTCCTTGAAAATTAAATGAGCACTATTTATCTGAGACCACTATCTGATCATTGCTCGTCATGAAGATACCTCTTTAGAATAAGTGAGAACACATCTGTGGTGTTGTACTCTAAGCCATCAGTGCTGACAGCATTGTGTGAGCAGTGGTGGACAATGCAGGAAAGTTCTATTCATGGTGCTACTTTCGTGTGGGCCACATGAAATCAATTGAAATTAGTTATTCTGTGTGTGGCAATAATCTAGAAGAAGGAAGCTTTGTTCCCTCTCTCATTGGAAGAACTTATGAGAAAGCAGGGGGAAAAAACTTGGCTAAAATATATTTTACGAGTTATTTGAAGTATAACAAAGTTGGTTTTTCTCTCACAAATGATTTAGGAAAATCTGTCTTAATGCCATTGAAGACCCTAGAGACAAAGCTTATTAAAATGCTTCCTTTTTTAGATCACACCTTCTGATAAAGCTTTAAGCAGAGAAAAAACAGGTCTGACCTAATTTGTACATTCCACTGTGGTGCATTTTTATCAGAGACTTTATGAAAATCCAGACTCCTAGTCTCATTCCCAGTCTCAAGAGAATACTTTTATCATTCTAGGGAAATGTTTGTCCCTCCTTCCTTGTTCCCCCACCATGTAAACTCCCCTGCCTCTCCAAGACATTAGTTACTATTGGCTAACTAATTCTTCTTTACTTGTGCTTTTTCTTTTATTTTTAAGCACCATATTTAGGTGCTAGCAAAGAAATAAACATTTTGCATTATTTTATTTCTAGACTCTGAACTTGCAGTCAAGCCTACACTTACAGACCTAATACATACACTAAAACAATCCCTTAAATAAAGTTTCCACATGAAACACCATAACCATTATTTCTCACTAGCAATACCTTCAAAAACAGCTTTATTGGATAATCCCAAAGCTGGCACAGTTGCACCTTCTGGAAGATCAGATGACTGCTGAATTAAAAGAAAAAAGAAAGGTTACACAGATTGTCACGTAGGCTTGGATTTCAAAGGCCACAACTTAAGGAATCCCTGAGAGTTCCTAGAGTTACTTTCCTAGAGAAGTGAAGGGGGCACTTTGAAAAACTCTTGGACAAAATAAAGACCAATACTCTGCCAGGAAAAAAAAAAAAAAACCAACAAAAAAAAGCTTTTCTAAGGCCCCAGCTCAAGGATTTTCTTCAACCCTAATTGCAGGTTTTCTTCCACAATTATATTTATTCTAGCACATATATGACAATTAATCTATTAACTGAGAGCACTGCAGTTTTTAACACAATAGAACTGGGAAATCATTGTTCTGAAGTGAAATAATAAAGCAGCATTTCGGAAAAGAGAACAGAGGGTGACTGCCTGTGACCACAACTTGAAACACAACTCAGTAAATAGCACAGATATGTGGCTGGAATACGTGTCTGTTTAAAGCAGCACAAGGGAAAGACAAATCATCAGACAGAAAATACCTCCATAATGGTATAGAGAAAAGAGTGAAAATTTAGAAAGGGTAAGCAAACTTGGGGCCCTTAGTGTAGAGATGAAAGAAGATTTAACAGCTGTAAACCCACTTCCTTATGGCATCTGAAAAGTTCAAAGAAACACTGTTTTACAGAATTAAATCAATAATTTAGGTGACAGCTTAAAATGTATTTAAATGTTCATAATTAGATGAGAAAATTTATCAGACACAGACAAGTATAAGTCCTCTAAAACAAAAACGGTTCCTCATTACAACCCAAAGTATAATACAATACCATGGATTTGAATTGAATATAATCCTATTCAACCCTTTTTGAATATAAAGCTGGTTTTTTTTGGTTTTAGGTACCTTTTTGGGGAAGGCATTTGAGCCAAATTAAGAAAAAGCTTCCCCACTTTAATGATAAAAAGCTTTCAGAGAAAACAATTTCAAGAAAGCTATTTAAAAGCAGCTGTATAATTAGAGCTCATAAAGCCTCCTCTTTAACCAAAGCCCATGCGAAACACTTTGTGATATGAATCAAAAAACAGCACTCAGAGGAAGAGCCAATAAGTCCCCATAAAGTAAAATAATGACATCTGCCAGCCTTATAAAAGCACAATGTTATTTGTACAATGGTCATTAATGCAAATGCTTACGAAGTCTCGTGGAATTAAAGTACTAAACAGCTACTTATGTAACTTCTTGCTATTGAAAATGATTCTATTTCTATCCCAGATATTTCAATTGTTAAATTAAATGGAAAGGCGAATCCATCTATGAGAAATTGCACAGAAAACCCTGCTTTTGAGTGAGATATCCAAAGAGCATGCAAGGCACTGTACAGAGGCAACTATCTTGAATGAGGTCTGCTCTACAAAATGCAGACAAAATCAGAATTAGATCTTAATGCAAATGGGGAGTAAAGGACAGCAACACAGGACAGCAGACATACCCACAACTAAGAACTGGAATGTAAGGCCTCAAGAAAATTTCCAATGCCAAGAGAAAATAAAGCCTGAGCAAGTACATATTTATAAATATTTGTATGTAAGAACTAAAAACAGTGCTGAAAGCTTTATGCTATTTCCAAGCATACAATTACAAAAAAAAAATGGTAATACCAACACATAATCACACAACAATAATTAGATCTAGACAAGACTACTACACCCTTAAATTAAGAAGAAACGCATTACCAGGCTTTATTGTTTGTTTAATCCCCAAGTGTGTACAGCAGTCTACTTTGGTTTGAGTTACTTAAAATTTACCCACACTCTTTTCAATCTTCTGACACAAGGTCTTGTTTGATTTCAAATAGAACCTGTTTCATATGACAACACCATAAAAATACATAGGAAACAACACACATGGAAACAAGCAGAAGGGAAAGGAAAAACAAGATTAAGGTTTCAGTACAACTAAAAGAATTTTTACAGGTTTAGTGCAATCTGACATTTTCTGAAGCATTAACTTTATTTACATCTAAGAGGGTTCTCTTCACTTAGAATTGCTATAACACACTTACATGGGAGCACAGCTTCTCCATTGGGATACCAGTGATGTTACCGAAATTTTCTATAAAATTCTTGGGAGCACGAAAAACTCGAAGCACTTTTTCATCTGCTCCTGACACAAACTCAAACCGGCCGATCATTGCCAGACAGCGCAGGTCGTATCCATGCACTTGAGGCCTGGCAATTTCATGCCAGGTTACCTAAAAACAAACAGACACACAGCAAAACCACAACTCTTAAACAGAGAAGCAGCACAATTTAAAGTCCAAAAAAAGTACCACTATTTACTTGCTGAATTTATTAACCCAAAGCAAAGCTAAGAGCAACCTTCTACTGATGTGCATAAAACTGGTGCTCACATACATCAGCTGAATCCCATTTTTCCACCAAACCATTCCTGTAATTAGTAAACCATGTCCCTGCACAGATATGTTTAAGGCACTTGCTGTGACTTCTTTATGCTAGACAGTCAAGAATAGAACATAATTTGCCTAAGCAAAAGGAGGATTGTATCCTACTACTTTCAAAACTGTAGGTCTGAAAGACCTTAGAAAGGTAGTGATAATTATGTTGCTTCCTTCATCTGTCTTTCACAAAGAACAGCAGCACTGCTGTCAGCAGGCTACAGGTTCCTACTTCCCTCTTTTCTTTAAATACTTGATTTAAGTGAGACCACTTAATAGAAGCTTTGCAAAAAACTGACAAAACCAGAATAGATTCTTGCAAAAAATATCTGGAAAATCTGGATAATTGTAGAAGTGTTTTCTTTTTCCTACTTTCCTGAAATATTCTATCCACTCTTCAAGTGTTAATCCAAGAAAACAAGAATTAACAGTTAACCAAAACAGAGAGACAAGCTAGTTTTATAGTCATACTAAACAAATAATATCAGCAAAAAAAGATATTAAACTATTTTAATTGCTTTTCTAAAAATCTGATTTAGTCTATGCATGGGAAAAATTATTCTTAAAAAAATCCGTTTGTTTTCTAGCAAATGCACTTCCATGAAGAGTTTTTTCCTAAGTGTCATTTGCTACTTCACCTAAATGATACTTCAGTTGGAAAAATCCAGTGTGTACTTTTGAGTTAAGAGCTAGCAGAATCAGAATCAATTAAAATAACTTAGAGTACTTCAGTATTAGAATTCCTACTACTTCAGTATTCCAATGCCTGTAGCCAAGATGGAATTTACACTGTACTAGATATCATATGAATATAAGCAAAGGCATTATATTGACTGAAAACTGCACATATTACTCTAAAATTTCAATTGAGTTTTGAATGTTGAAGTTTCCAATAAGACCTGAATGGGAATTTGAGACATCCTACAAAACATCATGATTTCACAAGGGCTTGATTATTTTTCAGTGAGGAAAAAAGCATTCATTCTTAAAAAAAGGATAAAATCAAACAGTGCAACAAGCCCTACTTACCCTTTACTAGGTACATTTTTGCATACTTTGGAACATAACACATAGCAGGAACGAAAAAAACCCCAAAACTCAAACCCCAAACAGACAAAGAGAGGGCTGTATAAGTCACGCAATAAGCTTCTTCCAGAAAAATCAGGATGCAAATTTGCACGACAAATTGAAGCTGATGGTTATCCCGCTTTTCTGATTTTCTGATATCAGAACTGAGACTTTGAGAAAGGATATTTATTTGCATTTAACACCTAGTTTCCTTTTTATAGGGAAAAACATGAATATTGACCTGTAATACTAACTTTCCACAGATATCTGAACCATCCATTGTGTCTTGTTAAGAAAAACATCGGATGTCTCCTGTTGTAATTTTTCAGATGCTAACCTCAGCATTTAATAAGCAAAGTAAGGCATTTTAAAAGCCTATGCTACCCAAGTTCATGAGCAGCAGAATTAAAAACCTTTCCAAGGTTCAAAAGTCCTGAACAAACCTCTTCAAATGACCCATTTCTATCCCAACCCTCCACTTCACCCATCCAAAAAGGACACTAGGGCTTTCTCCCACACCTCATGCAGCAACAAATATTGAAACTACTTAGATTTATACCTGGTCAAATTAGCCAGGCGGCTGCTGTGTGTCAGAATAGGAAGATGAACTACAAGAATTCAGTTTATGCCAAATTTAGACATGAAGACTGCAATCACTCTGCTAAATCGATTCAAAAGTTTCGGGGAGAGCTGTGCAGGTAAATCATCCAGAGATCAGTTCTTTCAGAAAATAGGATTAAAATTTAGCAAGCAGCATACATAATAAAGAGTAGTACTTCAGTAGGTCACAGAGAAAGTGATATTGACAATTCTTGAATGCTGCCAACTTACATCACGTGCTAGTCCTGACTTGTTTTGATATATTTAATGTACCCTCCAGAGTGGAGATTAGGGTAAAAAGCAGAGAAGAAAACTGGAAATGTCCTTCCTACAACACAAGGCAAAGCGTAGCTCTTGAACTGGGACTGCCACTGCTCCTGTGTGGCCTGGAAGAAGGAATCAAAGAAACCATGCCAAATTCACTCTCTCAAAAACACCAGACCTCCTGTGCTGGTCTGCATTTCAGAAGCTTTGATGAGACAGCTATAATAGCCTCCCCCAATCAATGGCAAAAGGCCTTATATGACTACAGTCAGTCTAGTTTCTGCCAGTTTCCTGAATGGAACATTGGTACTGTTCTGCCAGAAAAGGTTGTATTTGTAGAGGAAGAAAATGCATGAGAAACAAGAGACAGGAACTACTGCATTCCTAAACAGACTATCCCCCAACCCAACGCAGGAGGAGTGAGCGAGCAGCTTTGTGGTCCTTAGTTGCTGGCTGGGGGTAAAAACAGGACAGGTACCAGCTGCACTCAGGTAGTTCAGATAATCGTTCTAGTAAAACAGAGTCATAAATAAATTAATGTAAAAAACTACAGTGAGAACTTTCTTTAGATTAAGTTCGTGTAAAAAAGCACAACCAAATTTGAGTTTCTTTATGGTTACCTGCAGCAGTGTTTATCCAATTGTTAAACAAGGGCAATAGGTGCTTATTAGTACCAGTCATGTATTCCTCCTTCTGAATTACTGCAGAGCCTGTTTCCCAAGACTCTGGGAGAACACTAACTGAAGGTTATCTGGAGGTGGACTCAAGACTGAATTGCAATCATACTGTGTGATTGCAAAAACTCTGCCACTAATATTTTTAAAGTGAAAACAGCACACACCGAATGACCAAACCACGCAGTTTTAAACAGATCACCAGTTGGGGAACTTTGAGTTACATTCAGGTGACTCATTCCAAACTCAGGACAGACCAAGCCCCCTTAACCACACTCACAAAATCTTTGAAGATCGTACCTCTGTCTCTTCCTTCCTTTTCCATGGAGCAAAGAGCCTTGTAGTTTGATCGGAGCCCACACTGATGATAAACTCTCCTTCTGGATCCCACTTTACATCCTCTACACTGCTAAAATGTCCTGAAATCCCAACTTCTGGAGTCCATTCTTTCTATTAAAAGAGTTCCACAAAGAAGTAAAGAGTTTTTCATTTGACTGATTGGTACATTATAAGCAAAATAAAAGTATCAACGTACTTATTAAGGAAGTAAGAAAAAGATATTTGCAAACAGCAAATTAGTAAAACTCAAGAGAGGCTGAAGAGACACAAATACCAATTTATTGCTCCCATCTAAAAGAAATTTGTGTTATTTGTTCAGCTGTGAACAAAGCACAACCACAGAGGAGTTCAGTCTATTCAAATGACTTCATGATCGCCACAGGTAAGAAACAGAGTTTAGAGCCTGGAAGATTTCAAACTCCCTTCTGTGCAGGACTGAGACTCCTACAGAGTATTATATTCAGAAAAGGACTATTTCAATCACTAATTTTAAATTATACTGTTACATTTTTCTATTAATAACAGATATTTACCTCAAACGACTTAAAAGTACAATTCTTTTAAGTAATACTACAAACAAAAAACCCCAACGTACCTTATTAACTGTAGCCTGTTTCCAAAGGTGTAGTGCTCCATGAAAAGCATGAGCAATGATCATCAAACCATCTGGACTAAACTGGCAGTCAAAAAATCCAAGAGTATTGCCACCCACTTCACCTACCCGTACCTAAATTAATGAACAGAAGGGAAATATCCATGAAAATGGTCTTCCATTCCTACAAAATCATTCTGGTTTCATGAGATTAAAAACTACCTATAGACAAGAGTTCACACTACACACACAAACCATTCAAAGAATATTTTAAATGCAAAGTTAAGCACTGAAATATCATGGGAATTAAAGCTGCATGCCATTTGAATGGAGCTTCCCTTCATAGACATCTCAAGACAGGATCCCCCAAGGGAAAGGAAACATCGCATTAGATGAGATGCAAACCCAAATGTTCTGTGTTTCAGTCCAGCTTGTTGGATGCAACAATTCCTTATCATCTGTTGCCTGGCTACTGCTCTGTTGCACAATATGGAAAAATGATCCAAAGAAACAGTAGTTCCCAAGCACATTTTTTTCCTACTTAATTTCCAAGGTTCCCTAGCATATTTTCACTTCTCTGTTTCCCCATGAACACCTGCAATTTGATCCACACTCCTTCTGTGGCATATTCTGGCCCCTGTTTTGTGCTTCCCTTATGACTTCACATGTATGTATGCATGCATACACACAGGCCTTATAGTTGCTCTAGTGCCCTTCCACTTCTTAGATTTTATTAAAAGATTAAAAATATTACATTTTCAAGTTTTATTCAAGACATATGATCACAATTTCTTTCAAGCTTTCAACTCCCCCATTCCTATATAGCCTCTTTTAAGATCAAAATGAAATGAACCAATGCCCCATTTTAAATGGCATTGCACTAGTAGTTCCATTTTATTAGCACTCATTCAAAAAAAAAAATACCACTCATATTGAAGTGACTTTGATATACCATGCTAGAGGCAGAATTCTAGTCTCACCTCTGAGCAGGGGAATGAATTTCTGAAGACATCTTGTTCATCATATCATGATGAAAGAGAGAAATTGGGATGTTTCCCTTGTGCCCCTCCTCCCTGCAGGATTCCAGCTCAGATTTCCCTCTCTCGATGCAGAACGGATTGTTGCAGTTAAAATGTCTGATCTGAACTTCAAGCTGCACATTTGTGGTCAAACCAATGCAAAGAGAATGTAAAATTAAAGAATCACAACTTGCAACAAGCTTTACTGCACAACCCATTTTTAGAAGCTTGTGAATTTAGCCACAACTATGCGTTACACCTAGGGACATCAAATGGCATCTCTGTGTGATCACCCTTTTATGAACTAATTTCTACTTAAAGCACAAAGGCACCACAACTTTTAAATGAAACAGAGGAAAAATTAAATACCCTACTGTACTTCTTTCTTTTTCACCCTTTTCTTTGTGACAGGAAAGATCACAAACAATGGCTAGCATAACCCAACACAAACAACGTCAACTGAACTACTGCAATTTGGAAAAGCAGGTCAGCTGAAAACAAAGACATCAATCAAAGCACTAGAGAAATCTGGCTGTACTACTTGTTTATTTAGGATGATCCACATCAGAACAGCTTTCAGAATACTACATGAGTGACATGAGTATTCGGCTCAAATGGCAAAAAACCTAATGACACAGCCCACGATCAAGTTACTGTGAGTAAAACCAGGCTTATGAATTGCGTGTCAGCTGCTGTGTAGGAACTGCTTAGGTCACATTCCCACAAGGATTAACTGCCAACAGTTCAAGAGGGTTTCTTCCTCCCTCTTACCAGGAGTACATAGCATGTGTTACTATGCAGCACCTGTCTTGTACACTATGAAGGACAGTTGAGCACAAACATCCCTTATAAACTCCTCAGTATAGTAATAAGAAAACAAACAAGCAATAAAAATCACATTATATCACTTTTTTTAAAATACAGTTTTACTCGCAACAGAGCATCAGAATGAGTATTTTTGCAAGAAAACACTTTTGCCTTTCTCTGCCAGAAGTTTATAGAGTTTTGCTCCCTACAGTACACACGTGATGCTGGAAACACAACTTGAATACTGTACATATTGTGAGAAAGACTGACACTTGCCTGTTCTAACCAGACTCCAGATTCCTTATCAGGTTCCCAGATGATCACAGTTTTGTCCATTGATGCAGACAATATCCTCATTGGTTGTTGCATGCTGCCATCTACAGTACAAGGAAAATTATTACCCTACAACCTAGGAGAATACTTTCTAAAGAAATTAGGTGATACTGAAATACAAACACATTAAGAAAATTGTTCAGCATCAGAGACATGCAATGCAGTTCTTATATGCCAAATTTACAGGCTCTACATTCTTGCCAGGCATTCTTTAGGAGGTATTGTATTCTCAGCCATAATCATTCAAAGAAAAAGTAAAGTATGTACAGGAGAACAACCATATTCCACAGTTTTCTCACTCCCAACTTATATTGAATTAAATATAATTTGGAGGAAAAGCTAGAACTTCACAAAGAGAATGCACAGCAATTCTCATTTCCATTCCTTAAGTAAGTTTTTACTGAAAGATTTACAGTTTAAAACAATTGCCCAGAATTCACTGCTTGCGGTTTTTTTCCAAATTGTTAGGTTTGCTACCAACTTCAGCAGACTCTAGCGCCCTGTAATACATACAGTAACTCAGGACTGCTCCCCAGAATGCAGTGAAACACTCCAAAAAAAGCCCAACACAGAATGGGAAAGAGGGAGCTGGTTCATCGCCCAGTTGTGAAACCTGCAGGAAAAGAACTGAGGAATTTTTCTTGATAATAGAGAGATTGGTGGGCATCTCATGAGGCGATACGTTAGCAAGAGACCTCCCACCTCACCTTTTGCATTGAGAATATATCCCTCAGATCAGTTTGCCTCTAGTGAAAATCTATTTTGGAGAACCCAACATTGGGCAGGCCACAGAACACAAGTAGCTTCACATATGCAGAAGCACCTGGAAAATTTCTTGGTCTAACAGGACAGTTTTCAGATTGCAGTGCAAGGCTGACAGGCCTATATTGTGCCTAAACCTTGCTCTAAAAGGCTAAATCTAATCTAGAAAAAAAGAAAAGTTTAAGGACCAGATACCGAAACCAATATTTTTAAAGCAAGTCCTGTGTCTTTCACTACATGTATTTTGACATTCTAATGGCACTCCGCTGTTCAAGTGTTGTATGTACACCAGCAAAGCTGTCCTCTGTACTGCTGAAGTCACCTGCCACCAGTAACTCTAAAATATATCAGAACAAAAGACACCTTTGGCAGTACAAATATTCAAGGGTGTTCTGATTGTGTAATGTCAAATCAAGAATCTCCTTCTCTTATATGCTGGGCAGACAAGTAACAGCAAATCAGTACTGCAAACAAGGCTGCCAGAATTTAAGGATTTTAAAAAAAAGATACATACTAGAGCGAAATGCAAAATTAAACTATAAATAACACTGTTTCAATGGGAGTCTGCATTAATGCCTTAAAAGTTACATGCTGGAGAAAACTGATACTCCAGGAATCTACACCATTAAAAAGAAAGGAGTGCTCTTGAGGTAATGCTTACCTTCTGAATAACAGACATTTCAAATACATGTATCAAGGTAACCTATTAGAGCTATTAATTCATACTGATTAATTAAACTAATTTGTACACCATAAGCCACAAATCAATTACAATAAAGTCATTGCAGCTCAGTTATTTAATTTCATTCCTTAAAGAAAACATGAGTACAAGGCAACATCTGTTAACTCATAAAAGATTATTTACAGAATTTAAAGACTGTCATTGTCTACAGGAACGAGTGAACATGCAAACACAATACAAAGACACGTGACTGTGCTCTATGTATATGACACTTAACATTGCTGGTAAATGTTTGATATCTCTTTACCTTTGGAAAATGAAGGTTGCCAGTGAACTGCATACACCCAGTTTTCATGACCAGCCAACACAGACTCCAAAGAAACTGCATATGATGTGTCAGCATCTACCACAAATCAGAGAAAAACACATTTCTTTCTAAAAGCGAAGAAAGACCAGGTCATTTCTGCTACCATTAGTAAAAATAATCAACTGCTTTCAACATCTACCAATATGTCAGAAGTTTACTGACACTGAACAGCTCCTTGAAATCCTACTTTGCCACAAGCCCTGAGTACCAGATTGATGGTCATAGGTCAGTGTATTGCCTCAGAGAGGTCTCTCAGTCAAGCAGCGTTGAAGCAAATGCTCTAAATTGGCACTACGCATACTCTTACGCATATTTGCATCTCCAAATGACTGAAAACACAAGCATTAAGATACTTCAAACGATGAATCAGGATTTGCAGGAAGTATCATGAGCGCTTTTTACATGTAATATCATATACACTTCGTTATATTACCTAAGTTGCCAAATAACTTACCCTACAATATCAACAATGCAAGCATCTGACGGTACTGTGCTTAAACAGCTTGTTAAATGACCATAAAGTAAGCCAGCACATACTTATCTGTTCTTTTCAGTACATTTCTAATCTTCAAATAATAGCAGCACCTCTTAATTCATTGTATTTGAAAGAAAATGAAAGGTAAGCTATTAAACTGGAGAAGTACACAACAGCTTCCCTCCCACAAATAAGCGTTCCATATATTGCATTTGGAATACGCATAACAATAACAACACGTTGATATTGAGCTCTCTCACTGCTTTACCATTTCTTGTAATACATCATTAACTTTCCATAGTCATGCCTTTAAAACAGTAACTCTGCTTTTTCTAACAGCTAAAAATATTGCAGTCAACAAAACAAACTAGGTGGTAACCACCTCGTTAGCTTCCCTGAAACCATAAAGAGATACACAAGTGCAAAGTTGTGACAGAGAATTTTGCACCTGTTACCTACCCTTAACAGTAAAAACATTCTCCTTCAGTTTTATGGAATCATCTTCAGTTTCTGGAAGTTGCTTTGATTTTGCACACATTTTCCAAATTCTTATCAAACAGTCCTGAGCACAGCTTGCTAAGAAAAGTTCTTCACCTATTTGTTTTCAAAAAAAGAAGAAAAAAAATAGAGCCACATTTTCATTGCAACCACTGCCATGACTAACCTATCACCTTTTCTTACATGCATCTACAGCATTATTCCAATTTTTCCTATTGTACACAGTACAAAAATATCCACTGTTTTATTTCAACATCAACTCACTTTCCCATTCAAATTCTCTATTTTTATAATGCACTGACTATGAATATGTCCCTGCTTGTAAGATGTGGAAGACATGGTAAACACTGAACATGTTGTACTTATACTTCCCTACTATTTATGGCCTTTGCTTTTGGAATTCTATCAGTCTCAATACATGTCCTTTCCTCCTTTTCTTTCTCCAGGCTTGCAGCATGCTCTAATTCCATTTGTTTTTGTGCCATTGCAATAAATATTTGATTAGTTAATGTCTGAAAAGGTTCTCCTTTTAATTTCCCAATGAAAAAAAAAAACAAGGGGGGAGGGCGCAGGGAGAGCAGGAAAAGAAAAGATAAACATACTATTTCCCCCTACTACCCCCACTTTGAAAAAGCAGCCAACTCTCCCTCACTGAGATACAGACATTTGTATATTGAAAAGGACAAGTTGCTAAAACCCCAATTTGTTTGCAGTTAAATATGAGTCAGGTAAACATACCTGAGGCAAGCAAGAAAAATAGGTTTTAAAAGGATACAAAGTTTCATCTTGAGTTTTAATATTAATACCACCATCTCAGGAAAACAAACATCACAACCACAAGAGCTTAGGTGCTACAGTGCCTCAAGGTCATCTGTTGGAGAGGTAAAACACTAGTATTGTCATTAAACCAGAATTCCACTTTATTTATCTTTCATACTGACCACAGACTGCCCACTCAACGCCTCTTATCCAATCTTCATGGCCAGGGAGTATTAAAGTTTTCTGAAACTGAATAAAAACTCCTGTTACATCACAGAAATGCACCTAATTACCATGCACATAACAGCAATAAGCTTTATTTTTTCAAGTCTTTTATATTTACAGCTTCTATTACTTGAAACTGGGAAAAAAAAAAGCTGCTACTAAGGATTGTAATTTACACATAGATTCTAGATAAGCCTTTTTGGTTTTGTCACCACTGGATAAGCACATTATGGCATTTCTCATATATAAACAGGAAAGGATGTGAATTTAAGGTGCACACCTTCAAGAAGCTACAGTCTCTCTATGATACAGTTGAAATTTTTTTAAAGTTTATCAGAGTTACTGTGCTACACCAAGAATAACATAATGCGGGTGTGATGTGACAAGTAATTTCTCATATTTGTGTGAAGTGGATACAACTGCAGACAATGAAGAAAACAAATACAGGCAAAATCAAGTATAAAAAGAAGAGGAAATGCTTTGAAATTATTTCAAGAATAAGTTTGTAATAGTATATTATTAATAAGAATCAGTTATAGTGCTGGAAATATTCCCTATGTTTCTTAAGTTTATTGACAAAGTTTCTAAGGAAGCTATACATCAAGAACTGCTGATGGAAAACTGCATGAACACAGGCTCAGGAACACAGGAATGCAAACACAGTCTGGATTCCCTTTTAAGAACTTTCACTAGTAATTTATTTTCACTCATAACATATGTAATATTTCTGTTTTATTTTGATTCAAGTACAAGTATTTACTCCTTACTTAGCATTTAAACCATTTCTGCTTTTCTTTGCCCAGAAAAAGCCCTACTTCCACGACATTTTTTTAATCCAAGTTGACTTAAAATGCCTGAAGTAACTGTTACAGTTAAAACACTACTGTAGTTTAGTATGAATAACTATCACATTATTTCTGGCATTATATTCTACTAAATTCCTTGCCTAGGCCTACTAAGAGCTATGAGTAAATGATAGCCTCTGCTATCAGTGCAAGTAAAAAAGCCTTTCTTATTGTGTTGTTGCTGTTTCACAAAATCTGTCTTCAGCTTCAAAAGAGATGGTGAACATTAGTAACTCGCTTGAAGGAAAAATCTGTATGAGTATGAAAAAACTCATACTCAGAAACTGGTGTGTCTCTCTGTGACCCAACATTTCTGATATTCTCCAAAACCACCTTCCCATCAATGTTACTCTGCTTCTCCTCATCATACAGTTGCAGTCACACAATCAGAGAATGGTTTTGTTTGGAAAGGACATTAAAGATCATCTAGATCCGCCCTCCCCAGCCACAAGCAGGGACACCTTCCACTAGACCAGGTTACTCAAAGCCCCATCCAACCCGGCCTCAAGCTGTTCCAGCGACGAGGCATCCACAACTTCTCCGGGCAACTTGTTCCAGTGCCCCACCACTCTCACAGTAAAGAGTTTCTTCCTAATATCTACTCTAAACCCACCCTCTTTCAGTTTGAAGCCATTACCCCTTCTGCTGTAACTACATGCTCTTGTAAAATGTCCCTAAAATTACAGAACAATCTATGTATGAGATACGTGGCCAGAGGAGCTGATCAGGTACTTCCAAAGCAGAAAGTTTAGGTCTTATGATGGTGTTCTCAGAGCCACCTAAGCCTCATTTGGCTGGTCACTTCTGCACTCACTGGCACTTCCAGATGGGGCATTCCAGACAGAGGTTTATGTTAACCACCCACCAGGTTATGTATAAACGCAGAAGGGAACAGTCCAGGAAGTGACATGAAACAGCAACCTAAAGATTTTTCTGAAGACTACATGCTTCTGGCAATACATAAAAAAAATCTTTAGCAATTGCTATTTCAGATAATAGATAAAACACATATTTATTTATTTATATGATCTTTGACAAAATGCTCTGTATTTTATAGTCATCAAGGTTAGTTGGTAAGCTTATTTCTAACTGAAAGATTGGTTCAGGCTGAACTGTTGCTAACATCCTTCTCTTTCATGGTTCATTTTATGCTAAACAGTGTGTATATCTACTGAAACTTGATGCTAATATTAATCTAAACAAACATCTAATAATTTTCCTTTTTCTAATTTCAAGGTGTTGTGGTGTGGGTTTTTTTTTAATTACCCTCCTCATCTTACATCAAAGAGATCTATTAAGAAAAGCAGCCATTTTGCTCTCTTTTAAAAGAATAAAACTAATTACTTTGAGATTATCAATATTATCCCAGATTTTGAAGTCAGTTCTCAAACAGGTTTTTAGGCACTACTTAGCTTTAAGTCAAGTATGCAGTTATTTTGTGCTACAGAACAAGCACTCTTAACCAGTCAGCTAGAAGCCTGTACTAATTTTTATTTTTACATGCTTACATTGAATTTACATGCTTACTACTGAACTATTCACATGATTTAAGGTAGAGGCTTCTGAATCCAATTACATCATATTCATGCACAGCAGTAATACCAGCACAAGATGGTGTATGAGGCCTCATTGTTAAGGAGAGATAGCCCCAAACCTCTGTACATGCACCCACTCCCTTAAATGAGAAACTCATGCTGCTGTCTCTCCCATCCCTGTAACATCATCCTCCACTCTGCACCAGTCTGAGCAGTGTCAGTACAGTGGCTGGAAGACAGAGGTGAACACAAGGGCTATTACCATATACAGAAGGATGATGCCATGAAGCACGAGGAACACCACATTCTTAGTCATATGATTTAGTTTTAGGCGGTCTGTGAGGAGCAAGGAGCTGGACCCAACAATCCTAATGGGTCTCCTCAAACTCGAGATTTTCTATGATTCTATGATTCAAAGTTTTCTTTTTCCCATACTACTGTTTCCCATAAAAATAAAAATTGTCCACTGAAACTGAGTAAAGAGTACTGTTGCTGTTATGCCTTCTGCTAGGGTTTCTAGTATTGTTCTTGCCCTTTTCTTTGAAGTCTGTGTCTCTTGGTATCCTATACACGGTTTATTCAGATGTATTCAGTTCTAAAATTGAATCAATGTAAAGGTTCATGCAGATGCACATGGTCATTATTTTTAGGTGGTTCAGTCAAAGTTTTTATTATTGTCTAGGTTATATATACCAGTATTTTGAGCTGTCATTCTCTTTTTTACAGATTTTGTTTTTATAGTCTCATATTTCTTCTCTGTTTCACTTTCGACATGGTCCTCACTGGATACACAAGAAGTTACAGTACCAATAGTTAAACCTAACAAAACCTCCTGGTCTGACTCTACTTCACAGGCCTTCCCATGCCTCTTACCTAATCTCTGAACATTGTTGCTTAGCAGCAATCTGGTCTCTTTTCTTTTAAGCAAAGAACAAAGCTGTTCTGTAGATAGAACAACTAATGAAGCTGTGGACACGCCCAGCACACTCTGCACAACTAATCCTTCCCCCACTTCGGGTATATCTCTTTCAGGACCAGGCTAGTAGCAGTTTGGTAAATTTGTCAATAGTGGTCCAAGTCTTCTCATTTTTTCTCCAGCAGACACTAGATGTGATATCCCTCCTCTGTGCAGCTGTTAATCAACAGATTAGAAAGAGCCTGGATTACCTTTGATTCATTCCCCTGTTACACTTCTCAACTAGGCCAAACTATTTGGGTGGAATCCAAAACACACAGTGCCCCATCTTCTCAGAGAAACAAAGCTCAATGTAGAAAGGTTTTGGTTTAAAGACCTAATTTAATCCACTGGTTTACTTGCTTGCACTCCACAGGCCACATCTGTAGATGTTATATCTCAAGCAAGAAGACATATTATGCTTTCTGAAAGATTTTTCCCTGGATACTTTTATAAATCAATACCCTCCTCCAACAAGTCAGAAAAGCAAAGAGTTCATTTTCTCTCTACTATTTAACACAGTAAGGGATCTATGGGTAGGGAATCTGAAAAGATACAAAGCATGCCCACTCAGATTTAAAGACCAAGCAGTTTGTAATGAATAAATATATTTCGACTGTAAAATTAATGAGTTTACCAAAAAGTAGCCTGAATTAGCTAAGTAAAGATGCCTCACCCTCCCTCAGAGACTAACAGTGCCCTTTAAGTTTCATTAGAATGCCCTGTTACTAACATATGTTCTGCCTTTGGATTCATACAATTTTTTTGAGGATGTTAACCAAAGGAAGTGGTTTACAAGAACCACTATTAACAGAGCTACAGGCCCTTACCAGCAAGGGAATGACACAGGAGCTAAGATTCTAATCATTCTCCTGTGCCAAGTTCCAGTAAAAAATGGCAGGGCTATAGTAACACTTCCTTCAAATACCTTTAATACTACTAAGAAGCCACAAATAAAGGTGTCAGTAGATGTGAAAAAACCTGATGAAAGAGAACCTTCCTTTAGCAGCTAGGCAGGAATTAATGTCAAGGCTCGCAAGGATGTTTTAATTCTCTTAATAGTTGTAAAGTTACTACATGGGCTCTTCTCTTTGAGGCCTGCACAGTCCACTTAGCTAAAAGAGATGTTCTGCAAAGTTAAGATAGACACCAACAAAAAGTCCCACCTCATTTAAGAGATATTCTGAACACCAACGCTGCCACAACAGCTGGTGAAAATACTTTCTGAAATGGAAGGTATGAGAAATAACACGTGCAAAACAAAATTGCTCACCCCCGGTATAAACAAAAAAAAAGACAGCACAAACTTGCTTATGAAGCTGAAGAGGGAACTTGTTTATTCAAGTTACAGTCCTTTACACTCCACAGACTGACTGCCTTTAAGAATGGCAGACTACTGTTATACTGGAAAGTTTGGCCGACAATGGGCAAAATAAGTTATGTATCTCTGAACATTTTTGGCAGTCAAACTGTATATAATTTGTTCATCTGAATCATACAAGAAAACAAGTTTCAAACTCTGAATGAGAAAAAACAACTGCACAGTCCCTGAGATAAAAGTCTTTCTTTAGCACATTGAGAATCAGTAGTGGCATTCTGCCACTGCTAATTCCCAGAGAATTCATTAAACTGACTTAACTCCCAAGCTACACAGGAAAAAAGAAAACTAAAAGTCTAACCAAGCACCCTGCTTTTCCACTGAGTGGTCAAGAAATCATTAAACATAGAAGAAAAGGATGAAGTACTTATTTTATTGACAACAGCAACCAAAAAATCTTAATATTGTACATGGCAGCACAAACTGGCAAAATTATCTATAAAGTAGCTTTTATCTCTCTCAAAAAAAAAAGAAAAAAGGAGTATCTATTCTTTAATCCCTAAAGGGAGTGTTTCTGAGCAAATCCAGAAGACTAACTGGTTCTACATATGCCAGTTTCAAAGGGGGATTCTAAATAGTAGCTTCACTGGTGCACTGGGAGAGCGTTTGTGGTTTGAAAGGGGCTTTTTTAAGGGAGTGAGAAAAAGAAACAAGTGATTCTGAGTTATGTTTTGGAAAACAGTCATTCAACACATGCTTAGAATCTAACAAAACTTCTGAACAGATGCAAGAGAGGACATGTTTTTCTACTGCTCCAAAGGAATATTTATCTGTATGAAAAACTAAAATTTGCCAGCTTCCAAATAACACATGAAAAATGCGTGTGCTTTTAGAAGATCAGATACTCCTAAAAATACTTTTTTTTGATGTTCAAAAGCATTCAAGCACAAAGGGCATACTTAGCAACAAACACAAAATTCCTCAGACAGAAGTCATAACAGTTTTATTATAAGAATTTATAGAATGAAAATAACATCATTTCCATACAAACAACTCAATGCCTGGATACTTAATAAAGGAGAGTTGCAGCTCTTTTGTATCAGTGGGAATAGAAACACAGGTTATCTTCACACAGGGAAAAAGGAAAATCAAGAAAAACTAACACTTTCATGCACTGAATTAACCTTCAATATTCTGTATGTGCATTTCATCATTACCTAGAAAAATGCATGAACTATTTGAAAAGAGGTGGTTGTACGTGCTGGCAATGTAGAGACAGATAGGACTTACTAAAGAACTTGAAAAAGATCAACAGCACATTTGAAAAGAAGCAGAAGAACTGAGTAATGCTCGGAGCAAGAGACAAAAATGTAATTACCTGCCCATTCTGCTGAATAAACAAACTTATTTTGCAGTCATCACCACCACAAGCCAGTATTGGTACTGGAAAGGAAAAGAAAGTCTTAGTTTTTTATAAAATCTAATATTCTAGGATATGAAAAAATATAAATAATGTAAAAATCAATATAGAAATATATCAATACTAACAGGCAATTGCAATACCACTTTTTAATGTTTTCTACATTAGCTGCCTAATAAATTAGTATCTCAAGAACACAGAACGCAGGAGTTATTTTTGACATGCAAATAATATCTATAAATATTTAAGATGCTAAAAAGAGTAGTTTGCCTCAAGCTCACAAATCTGTAGGAAGTTCAAGTACTAGAGTTTTTAATTAATTATATTTTATTGATACCAACAGGCATTTGCTCTAAATACAGAAAGAAGGAACAAAACAAAATGACTCAGAACTAAGGCAATGCAAGTTCCTAAATCAGCTAAGATAGGTTTAGATGGAGTTAGCATAATAAATATAGCATAATAGCATAATACAGCAAATAAAAAGACAGACCAAAAATGGAAGACAGATCACCACTATCTGTACCCAAGAATATGAAAGCAATGAAACATTTTTTACACCTACTCAAGTCTTGAGTACTAATTGATTTCCACTGGCTAACCTAAAAAGTGCACAAACCCCGTAAGTCTACTGAATCAAAGTTATGTCTGAGGTTAAAAAAAGAGAAGTTAGGGAGTGTATTGCTTCCTCTCTCCTACAGAAGAGGATGGGGAAAAATAGTTAACGCTTACTCCACTCTTCTCTTTTTAAGTCATAAGGAGGAAATACTACTGCTAGAGACTGAAACAGTAAAAGAAAATAAATTTAGAATAAAATTATGAAGAACTAAGTTATAAATTAAGGGCTAGACATTTGCATTTCTCAAGTCTGGATAGAAAACAAGATACTAAATTTCACTAAAATCAACTACTTCTTTTGCAAAAAAACCCCATGCCATCCCTTTATATAGATAATTTTATCTTTACTACGGATAGATAAAAAAAATCAACTTGAATATCCATAATATGTTTATCCTCTATACTAATTTCTTCTGTCTGCTTGTACCAAACCTGTGCCTAGTTATCCACTGTTCCTCTTGCACTTCTCCGTCACATTCCACATTCTTATAGTTCCATCACTTGCTTCTTCTCTCCAACCCCTAAGTCACAATTCGCCTCCATCTCCTCCTCTATTTAATAGGGCTAAAAAAACCCCTGTTTTGGATTGAAGGTAATGAGCTGCTTTGAATGAAGACCTGGTCATCAGGTCCACAGAAATTGGACAAGAGTGAGATTTTCTTCCATAAAATACGACACAATGGATGTTCTTAAAGACAATATCATCCTTTCCTGAGAAACATATTTTATGGGCCATTACTGTAATTATATTTATTCAATGCAATGAAACTTTAACTAACAAAAACAAAGAGAGAATTATGATTTAGTTGCTGTAGCAGACAAATGCAAATACTTTCACTCAAAAAGTTCTATCAAGAAATACGTATCTGGCAAAACCAGACTAGTATATAGTTTTTCACATAAATGCTTTAGGGTATTAGAGTTTGGATCTGATTAAGATAAAAGTCCTGCAGAGGAAATAAGAAAAGTATATTGGATAAGCAGAGCTTTTCCAAGTTCACTTGCTCTTTTTTTTCCACCTGTTGCAATTCAGCTCTGATGAGGCAATTATTTACTGTCAGAAGCCAAGCTATATCATGACAATTATCCAGGTGGTAGGAAGAATCACAGTATATGACAAATAGCTGATCAAGATTTGTAAAATAGTAAAACCTATTGCCAGCAATTTAGAAGCAGAGTTTGAGCAGACATTGCAAGGCAAAAGCAAGCAAGCAACCAAAGCAGCACAAAGCTCTTCTTCAAGGCTTAACAAGCAAATGTACAGAAACTACTTAGCAAAGAGGCTGCCAGAAAAGTGTTTAAGCTGCATTCCAGCTCCAAGTGACTGGTCAGGTTTTTATAAGCAGTCTATCAGTTCTCCCTATTTGACTTTTTCACAAAAGTGGCTCAATTTTTCTTTTAAATAATTTAGTTTCACGGACAATCAGTTACAATCCTAGGCATCATGAACGTCTTCTGAAAGTTAGAGCATCCATTGCATATGAATCAATTTTCAGTGCAAGCCTCAAACTTCTTTGCTTGGTGAAATTAGAGGTTACTGTAAATGCTTCAGGAAATGTAGTTTATGATTTTCAGAAAAGTAATTCTGTATTTAGTTCCTGAGTTAAGAAATGCAGATTGTTCTCAAGAGAAAAGCTTCTTTGAATCTCTGTACAGCTGACAACTTAGCCTTCGTAAAGATTTCTGAGCAACTACTAAATTTATCATAGATCATTTTTCCCTGAAGCTCATTAAAATTCCAAATTGCCATTAGAAATTAATGTTTCTGACAAATGATCAGCAGTGATATTTTTAATAATATATTTTAAGCTACTTTATTTAGATTTCAGAATTAACATGAAAGCTATATGGACTACCATGTTAAGTTTAGGGAGAAAACACTGGCTATGCTTTACTAAAAGTCCCATTACAGATTTCTACAGGAAACTTTTCTATCCATTTACTGTTCAAAATCTAAACTGTTTCTTGGCAATTTTAGCAGCAGAGGTCATTCATACTGGAACTGGAACAAAAAAGCAAATGTCTAGAAAATTTTTTTTAATTCCATACAAAATGAAGTTTTTTTGCAAATTGAAATTATGCAAATTGAAAATAATTTCAGTTCTTGAGAAAAATAAAGTACTCTTTTTCAGGTTATGAGCACTGCACTGCTTTGGATAATTAATTTGAATTGGGATGAGAAGAGTTCATGATAAAGGATTATCCTGCTCTCAATGTAACTTTAAGCAACACTGTTTTTGGGGACTCTGGAAACAAAATCCTTGCTATTCCACCATTCAAAGAAGCTTCAAGCACTTCATGCAATTTGAGTTTCAGAAACATTTAGTTTAAGAACTAATTTAATAATTTTAATAATTTTAATTTATGGTGTTTTCAAAATGTGTGGTTACTTCTCTGATATACAACATGATTTCAGCATTAAACAGATGCACTAGAGTGTCACAATGAGAATTTCTTACTTGTACAGTATCATAAATGACGATATAATCTGTTGTTTTGCAGTACGAATGTTATACTCATTGACACCACAGGCACTTCACTTCTAAAGAGTATTCACACTGGAGGTAATGATTTTAATTTACCCTCAAGCCTTTTAACTTCATCTCAACAAGCACATGTTAATGTATTTACAGGAAAAGAGAGAGAGAGGTGTAAATGTTCTTCAGTGGTACAGATGCTGCTTTTGGTATCAGACATGCTCTGAAAACAGACACTGGCATTTCCAAATGGGACAACACATCTTGATAGAGCTTTCACAGCTCCCAGAATTATCAAGGCCAAAGAATAAAATATGCTTGTAGGCATATAATCAAAACAACACATCAGTGTGGAATGCATGCAGCAAAGAGCTGAAAATTCTAGATACAGTAAGAAAATTTAGCACTTTTTCAGTTGGGAGCCTGGCAGGTCTCCATCCAGGTGAAAGACTAATGATACTTAAACACAAACTTAATTCAACACATGTATCTGGCCTGAGGATACATTTGCTTTATTTAAAAAAAAATTAAAAAAGCTTCTACCTATTTGCAGAAAAAGAATGTGTCTGTGGCAGCCTACAAAATCTAACATTTCTGTTAATAGAAACCCACATAAACCATACTGAACAGTCAGGTTAAAGTAGTTCAGCACCTCAATTTTTCCACATTTTAGATTGAACAGGTGATAAATTCTGCTTGGGAACCTAAATTTTTTGATGCAGGCCTTTAGAATTTTTCTGAATCTTGCCCTTCAATTCAAACAACAAGAACAAACATATGCAGCAGCAACACAAGGAGCAGGTGGAACTAACAGCATCATCCTATCCCATTCACTTACAGCATTGTTACCCTGTTTTAAAGCTTTTCATCTCAAGAGTCCAACCAAACGAATCCATCTGAGTGCCATTCTGAAGACACTGAAATCAGTCTGGTTTTTTAATTACTAAGAAGAGTTCAGAAAAAGTCTTTGTATTGAAGAATCAGCTTAAGCAGATTTCATAGAAAACAAAAACTGTAGCACACAGGTCTGGAGTCAGTCAAATGAAAATCTGTTTGGGGGGATTTCTTAGATTTTGTTTCCTGCATTGATATTCAAGATGTGCAGCTTTACTTACCATTGCTGCCAGGCAAGAAGGATAAGCAGACATCCATAACAAATCCATTTCCAAACTGCAGAATTTCAACACATTTAGCTGGAAAACAGGAACAGACAGTGCTGATCTCATTCACTGTAACTATTACAGTTACACTGTCATTTCCTACTATGTTATATAGTTAAAATTTCCCATCCTTTTTTATTTTAAGAAACTGAAAAAGTCTACATTTTTTCAGAAGCCTAAACAATAATATCATCCTCTGTGTGACCATAAAAATTCATCTAGAGTTAGCTGAGTTAGAAGATAATACTGAGTATTGCATTTATACAGCTTCACTGGGGTAACACATCAGAAGCCATAAATATAACAAAATATATCCTGTGGCAACAGCATTCCTACACAGGAAGCGAAAACTGAATCCACTTGCTACAACAGCAGCTAGAGAGATGAGCAAAAACGTGCAAACATCCCTAAGATCCTGGAAATGATTAAACTAGTAAGCCATCCAGATCAAAACAAACAAGAGGATAGCAGAAAAAAAACCTCTCTACAGCAGAAGAATTAGTCTCTCCATCACTGGAACCCACAACAGCAAGACAAAATGGAAAAGATGGGATTTCATGGGGTTCTTTGGGAGCATCAAAAATGCCTTCTGGAACATGGGACTGTAGATTGGTAACTCCCACCCCTCTCATGTAGGCAAGGCAATATGAAATCTTCAAATACACCAGACAAAGAAGAAAGTAGCTAAAGAGATGCAGTCACTATAACTCAACCAGCAAATAACACTTTAAATCTCGATTATCTACCCAATTTATTCCTTATGTATTTTAGAATGCTGTTTTCCTGTATTTCCATGCAAGGGCCTAGTTCAACAGAAGGTCAAGATTCCGTTATCCCAAACTTCATTGGACTCAAGCCAATAGCAAAAAACAAGTGAGCAGTTAAACCTCACCTTTCTAATGCCAGCATTAATCATTCTATTATGTAATTTTACTTCACACACACGTACAGTTAGTCTGCCTCCACATTACAGAGCAAAACAATGGTTCAGATTATTATAATCTGAATACATGTTTTAAAAAAAAAGTAAATTCAGGCCACACATCCCTGATTAAATATAAAGATAAATCATTCTGCAGAACAAATCTGACCCAAGGCTTTCAAAGAGTAATACAGTGCTTTGATGTACTAAAGTCTGAAGAGATATCAATGTAGTTGCATCACAAGATGTTAGTATTTAATGCTTAATGGATAAGCATTCATCATTCTTATTTAGCCAGTATGTTATCCCTAACACTAAAAAAATGTTACCTTCTGAACCATGCCGAGACCAGATTCTCACAGTAGAGTCTGAGGCTGCAGAAGCTATTAGCAGATTTAAATCAGGTTCATCTGACTGACAGACAGCATCCACAGCAAAAACAGCTTCCGTGTGGCCTTTGAGAGGAATGCTTTTCACAAGCTGAACACATGAGAAAAATTTTACAAAGTTTTAAATTCCAGTAACTTATGTGAGAGAATTTTTAAAGCCACTTTAGGAAATAAAATAACTTAATACTGAAAATTAGTTGTATACCTGCCATGGCAGAGGTTCTGCCAAGCTATGCTTAAACTATAGCACATTACAGGAAACCCAGAGAAGGGATGCAGCAGTAATGAACATTAACATGGTAAAAATTTGCTCAAAGCTGAACAGAATTAAATGTTGCCGTGTACACTACACAAACCTCACCATTCCTTGAGGAAAGCTGGAAACAGTATAGAAGTTAGGAAGAGCAGTTTTCCTTCCTTTTTCTCCTTCTCTTGTCCCTCACCCTAAGGAACAACTCACAAAAGTTTGGAGAACCTTAGTGAAGGAGACAGAGCAGAGAACACAACGGAATAAGCAGCAGCTACAGCAGCGCTAGCAGCAATGTTTAGCGTGTTCTCACAAGTCAAAACAGCTTTTTACTCCTTCAAAATGCCAACATGAAAAACAACACTGCTAAATTTAGACTTAATGAATATAGGTGATTCAATTTGCAATCTGTTCCTCATGAACACAAAGATCAAAATGAGAAGCTTTTAATTTTGCAACCAGAAGTTATCCAGCATTTATCCAAATTTCAGCATAGACATGCTTGACATCTCTTTCCAAAATACAGCCTGGTAGGCCCCAGTAAGAATTTTTGATTGGTTCAATATAGAACTTTGTTTTTAAGATTTACACTAGTCTAGAACTGCCATTAAAATGTGCACATTTAGCCACATTCTTTTGAAATTATTGCCACATGGCTGTGCACCACATCAGCAGAAAAAGTTTATTAAAAACTCTGTATGTTATCTTAAATAAATGCACGAAGTTACAATGGATCAGGATCAGAAATAACTTGTATCTGAGAACCTTCCCTCATCCAAGTGGGTTCATTTCTCCCTACTATGCATTCTCATGCATTTTAGAATGCCAAGACTAATAATCTACTTTGAGACAGATGATGAAATGGGTTACCTACACAGCCATTCACAATCTGGTGCCTAATAAGCAAGACTTTAAAAGTTAGATAATAAATTAGAGTGGTTTTTAAATCTAAATTTCAGGTCATTCTGAAGGCTCTTTCACAAAATACTACATCTTTTGCCTTACATTTTACAGTACAAATAATAAACAGCATGTATGCTTACTTTTCTCCATTTGTCTAACAAAATTAAATTGTTGCACAGATTTTTTTATTTTCATTTTCATTAAACATCTACTCCAACTCGTATATCATTCTGGTAAGACTACCTATATACAAACCCCACACTGTTGCACAGATTGACTGGAAATCACTAGAAATGGATATAAGGAAACATGGAAGAAGAGTACAGAAAATGCCAGCTCAGAATGGGCGTCATGGTTTGAAGGTTTTAAGGTGGTTTAAAGAAAACTGCCGCGTGAGATCAGAAAGCTGACAAGTCAAGAACAAACAGGGTCTTTCAGACACCTACACAAATCCACTCGATGACTGATGAGGTAGTTTCTTTACCAATGCTGATTTGAAAAAGGTGAACTACAGATTTTATTTATAGTAAAACATAGCAAGACACCAACAATTTCAAGGATATACATATGGGGTTCAATTTAAAAAAAACACCAAAAACAGTCAAAGTGACACAAATAGTATGAATCAGAAATACAGACAAAACAGATAATTTGTGATATGTGAGAAACTACTGAAGAAGGAGATTTGAAAAGAGGTTATTCCTGCTCACCTGATTATTCCACGTTACTGTATCCTTCCATTCCCAAAGAATAAGTTGTTTATCAGATCCGCCAGAAATTAACTCTGTTTCGGAAGCTAAAAAATATGTTTTGGTTAGTTTAGAGTACACTTAACTTTGTAACAGCAACATAAGCAGTTCTGCGGGTTACTACTCACAAAGTATCACTGGTAACCAAAGCTTCCATCAAAATAAAGTATAGTTAATAGGAGTTGCACTGTGCAGAACAGGTTAAGAGCAAAGACACTTCCCAAGAAAACATAAAGAGAAAATTCCCAGGACTATTTAAAGTTCTGTATGAAAGTGGTAAAAATACCTTTCCAAAAGACTCTCAAATCCAACAGTGTAAATTAATCTTGTGGGTTTTTGTTTGGTCTTTTTGGAAGATAGGAAAATAAATCAAAAGAAATCTAAACAAATAGAATTCAAAGCTTCACAAGAAAATTTAATTCTCAAGTTCCCTGAAAATAACTTCTTTTAATAATTTTTAAGAAGAATATGTTTTAGTGCAACCAGTTGAAAGGATGGCAGTTTATATCACTATTAAAAACTAATGTCTGCACCTCAGTACTTCTCAAAAAAAGCAACCAACACATTACATCAACAGTCCAATCAACAGCCCCATTTCTCTTTTTCAGTGAGTTTCCATAAATGCCTCAGGGCACAAATTTGTGCCTATGAAAAGTCTGCATTAAGCAATGTTAAATCCTGGAATTACTATCCAGCAAAAGCCTCATAAGTGTCTCAGACATTTCTATCTATCTAAAGATTATTTTTTTTCGAGCACATGACCTCTATGCATCTCAAGAGCTTTATACTCAGAGATTGCTCAAAAGACATTGCAGATCAGTTTACAAAGTCAAAACACACAAACCTCCAAACTTTCCCGAAGAGATTGGTGGCAGAACAAGCAGCACAAGCCATCGACCTGTGTGAGCTGCTGCAGCCCCAGCCAAACATCCTCCTGGGCTGCCCTTGGCTGTGGGGCCAGGAGCAGAGATCCCCTCACAGACCAGGCACCTCACCTGGGTTCGGCAGGTCACATTCCTACAGACCCACCTGCTAAAATGAGGCCACACCTCGAGTACTGTGTGCAGTTCTGAGCCCCTCTATTCAGGAAGGGCATTGACATGGTGCAGCAGGTCCAGAGACAGGCGATAGAGCTAATAAGGGTCTGGAGCACACGTCTTATGAGGAGCGGCTGAGGGAGCTGGGGATGTTTAGCCTGGAGAAGAGGAGGCTCGGGGGGACCTTATCGCTCTCTACAACCACCTGAAAGGAGGCTGTGGCCAGGTGTGGGTCAGTCTCCTCTCCCAGGTAGCAAGGATGAGAGAATACAGTCTTAAGCTGTGCCAGAGGAGGTTGAGATTGGACATTAAGGAAAATTTCTTCACAGCAAGGGTGATCAGACATTAGAATGGGCTGCCCAGTGATGTGGTGGAGTCATGGTCCATGGAAGTATCTACGGAAAGACTGGAAGTGGCACTTAGTGCCATGGTCTAGTTGACACGGTGCTGTTGGGTCATAGGTTGAACTCAATGATCTCTGAGATACTTTCCAAGCTAATTGATTCTGTGAAAATCCCTACTGGGAAGCAGGGCTTAAGGCGAGAGGATGCACTGCAAGCGCCGCAGCCCCCTATTTCCTTCAGGGCACAGCCCAGCCCCGCTGCTGCCGACCCTCCCCCGCCTCCTCTCCCCTGCACGGGCAGCAGCGCCCGCGGCCCGAGGGGAACCGGCCCCGGCCCCACCGCGGCATCGCACACCCGAGGGGACGGGGGGGGCAAGGCCGCGCTACTCACCGCGGTCCCGCCGGCGGACCCAGCGCACGCAGTTCACCCTGCCGGCGTGGCCGCGGAGGGCGGCGACCGCCCGCCTCACCTGCGGGACAGACAGACAGACAGCACGGAGTGTGAGGAACCGGCCCCGGTCCCGGTCCCGGTCCTACCCCACAGCGCATCAACTCACCGCCGGGTCGTAGAGGACGACGTCGTGGCAGCTGCCGAAGGCGAGGAGGCCGCCGCGGCCCCAGGCCACGGCACCGCCGCTGGCCCGGTTGGCGCAGCAGGCGATGTGACAGAGCGACACGGGCGCCGCCATCTTCGCCGCCGCCGCGTGCGCGACCCCGCGCGGCTCCCGTGGCAACGACCCCGCGCGGGGCGGGGCCTGAGGGGGGCGGGGGCCGCCGGGCAGAGCGGCGCCGGCGGGAGTGCGGTGTCTCGGTGCGAGGTGGGCGTTCTTATCCGTATTGCAGCTTTTGCCGAGACCTCAAGGGTCTAAAAAGTTTAAAACTTTTCTGTTTGTTGGTTTCTGTGAAGGAATTCCTCCTAGTGCCCAACCTGAGTGCCCCCTGGCGCAGCTTCAGGCTGTGTCCTCATCCTGTCACTTGTTACCTGGGCGAAGAAACCGACCCCCACCTGGCCACAGCCTCCTTTCAGGTGGTTGTGGAGATGGATAAGGTCGCCCCTGATCCTCCTTTTCTACAGGCTAAACAACCCCAGCTCCCTCAGCCACTCCTCATAGGATTTACCTTCTGGACCCTCCACCAGGTGGATTCCGCCTGAGCTGCGAGAGAGCTGAGATGAGTATCAGAGATCATGTCGCTGTTGCCCATTCCTGGGCTGTTTCCATCCCCTGTGAAGCCACCTCCTGATAAAGAATCATGGTCAAATTCACTCTCTGACGTCGGGATGTATTTAATACTACAGTGTATGATGTCCTAAAATTACTGTCATGGAAAGCATGAGAATCTGCAACTGAGCGATGGCCAGGCTCAATGGCTTGATCTGAATATGTTTGAATAACTCCACTTTTCAGGGGAAAAAAAGATGAGAACAGAGCAATTAGTGAATTCCATCTGTTACATTTTTATTTTTCCTTTTTTATATATATATATTTATTGCCCTTCCTGCACAAGAAATCAAAATCAAATCAAGAAAAAATAAATACTGCAGTAGTATTCTAGTTTTACTTGCATGCTCACTGGCCTTGAGAAAAGGGGTCACTACAGGGTATTGCACTGTATAGATGTGCTCAAATTGTATCAGCCACTTGGTTTCACAGGTTCAAGGATTTTGCCAGTTCCCAGTAGCCACAGGTGCAAACTGTTGCCCCACAGGCTGAATAGGAGTCTCAGCAGGACCTTCAAGACATCCACTCTGCCTCCAAATGTGCTGCCCCACACATGCAGAAGGCCCTGGAGCAGAAGCCAGGCTGAAGTATAAATAGAGAGCTCTGCAGTGAAAGCGTGGAAAGGGAGAGAAACAGAGATATGCTTCCTGTCCCCAAATCACACCTAGGATATCCTGAAATAATTGAAACTGAACCAAAAAGCTGGAAAGTCTGGGCTGGAGAGAGAAGCTGGCTTTATGGGGCTGTGCAGGGAATGGGGCAGGAGGTGAGGGCAGGAAGAAACAGCAGCGAAAAGGAAGCAGGCATCCAGAGGAAACACTCTGCATAGCACATGGACCATTTTGGGCCCTAAACCTCTCCTGCCAGGCCTTTATCTCCCCGTGTGTTCTTGAATCCTGGCTGTCGGCAGCACTGTAACCTGACACAAAAACACTGCAGATAGGCACAGTTTTTTTCCAGTGGGTATGAGAGGAAGGAAGCTGTGCCTGATCACACACAAGATGCAGCCAGAAATGCTAGCTGCTAGGGGAACAAATGACTCCTTGCAGAAAAATGCATGGATCCAGTCATCAAAGCATGCCTTAACTGAGGAGTGCTGTCTGGAGCTGCCAAGGATGGCTGCGCAGCAGTCAGGTTGCGCGGCAACCCCTTCTCATCAGGCCTTGCCAGGGTTGGAGTCAGGGCTCCGGCAGAAGGAGATCGGGCACTGCCAAAAAGCAAAAGGGTCTTGTTATAGGAGTTGCGTCTGTTGCTGTGGGAACAAAGCTGGCTCTGGCTGTGACTGTAGGCCTAAGTGTAGGCTTTTCCAAGATGGATTGGGTGAGAGACTCCTCTGTGACACAGAAAGTTAACTCAACTGATAGATAACCTGCTCTTTTGCTGTCCTGTAAACAGGAGGACCTGGGGTGCTGCTTGTTTTGCAGAGATTAGGGGTGTGTCATGCCTGAGGGTGCAAGGGCACTGTGGCCCAGTGCTGCAGGGTTTTGTGAGGCTGGTCCTTGCACACCTCAGGGATGGTGCTTTCCCAGCCAATTTGAGATAGCACGTTGTGGAGGCCTGCTAGTGCCAAGTATTGACAATGATTGCCTCTTTTCTCCAAAAAAATGTCTGTCACTGTCACCCCTGTGCCACCCTAACAGTCCAACACCAAGAGAACTGGGATAAATCAACACAAAATATGGACTTAAAAGTGCCATGAGGAATGCTGTAGCAGCACCATGGTGCCATGGCTAAAAAAGCACAGGAAGCTGGATTTATGTCAGGACAGATCAGCCCAGATGAGCCTAGTTTTTTACTTTTCATAAGTATTATGTCTGACCAAGCCCTCATCCAAACGAGACCCTGAGCCTTTGGTCAAACCCAAGAAAGTTTTTTGTGAATTGTGATGTTACAGGTTCTTCTCTTGAAAACTGAAATATCTGGAGGATATTGTATGAGAAGTTTAGAATATTGGATAATTACAACAGAAAAAATATGCCATTTAGGAACACATACTTTATAGTGAAATAATAGTGATGGTCAGTGATGTTACAGGGATGGAAAAGGACATACTCTGGACTTGTCACCAGCTGCCAGTCTTCATTCACAGCTAATGTCCTCATGGAATTAAAATCTCTTGTAGCGGCCCAGAGAAACTGGGGCTTCCTTCCCCTTAAGAGTGGGTCATCACATCTGTCCTTGTTTTCCTTCATATTCCCAGAAAATAACTTTTTCATTTTTCAGAAATACATGTAAAAATAATCTTCCTCTTTTCCCCCCTTTGGTGTAATTTTTGAGACACAGGAAGAACTCAGTTCATTGAACATCAGAGGTGGTTGTTATGGTGCCTAAGCTGACTTCAAAGTCACTCCATAGTTTTGTTCATATCTTTTATGTGTCCCAGTTTGGTTCTGCCAATGGAGGTACAGCAGCAAACTCTGATAAGGGAGATACTGCTTGAACAAAAGTTTTCTTGTGCTTGAAATAAATTTGCCAGTTAGTTAGGCATTGGAAAAACTTCTGTTACAATAGTAATTTAGTAGCAAAATAGTAATTTTTTGTAGTGATTTTGTATAGTAGTAGTAATTTTGATGGTAAACTTACGTCTACAAGTGAGGTTTTGCAGGCAGAAGTGGCTCAGTGCTCTTCATGTGCTCCCTACCCAACTCAGTTATGCCTAGAACTTTATGAGGGAGACGGAGAAAATGCAACACTAATCAAAAAGTTATATTTAGTGTTTAATATACCTATCTAACTGTGTCTAAACATTGAGATGAAAATATAATAATGTTGCAAATATGTTAAATAAAGTTTAGTGCTTTCTTTTATTGGGTGAAATCCTGATGTGCAGGAATGTGTTAATAGACAGGAGTCATTCTACATGATACTATGAACAGCAGCAGTCACATGTTAGGTTTACAGCTTAATTATATGTAGTTTAATTCTTTAGAAGAAAGTTCAAAAGTTGTTAAATGAGCAAAGCCAATACTCAAAGGTTGGGGGCCTTGTTCTTCTTGTAAGTTGTTGAACTTAGCTTGTCTTTATGTGTCTTCATTGTATACATGCTTATGAAGTAATCCCTAATGAAATTGCCTCATATACAAGTTACTGTTTGCTGTTTTTACTGCTGTTTGCCTACAATAGCAACCTGGATGAGTAGTGCCTGGTGAATGAGACAGCTATTCAGTATTTTAATTTCTCCTCATTAGTTATATCAGGACCCTAGGCTTAATTTGTTGTACAGTAGTCTTTTCTGTACAGCACAGAATTAAAATTTTAATGTAACTTCTACTGCAGCAGCACCTGAATGTCTCAAAACAAAGTTATGACTTGCATTTTTCTTTATAAGGTAACACTTAGGTAGAGGGATATTATTATTTTCATTTCCTAGGGTGAATTTCTCCCTAGACCAGAATTCATAATAAAATCACAGACTCATAGAACTGCTTGGGTTGGAAAGGACCTTAAAAATCACCTACTTTCAACCCCCTGCCATGGGCAAGGACACCTTTCACTAGACCAGGTTGCTCAGGGCCCCATCCAACCTGGATGTCAATACTTCCAGGAATAGGGCATCCATAGCTTCTCTGGGCAACCTGTTTCAGTGCCTCAGCACCATCACAGTAAAGAATTTCTTCCTAATACCTAACCTAAACCTGCTCTCTTTCAGTTTGAAGCCATTCCCCCTCTTCCTATCACTACACTCCTTGATAAATAGTCCCTCCCCTATTTTCTGTAGTTTCCACCCACTTTAGGTACTGTTAGGCTGCTCCGAGATGTCCCCAGAGACTTCTCTTCTCCAGGCTGAACAACCTCAAATCTCTCAAGCACCGTATGTCTTTAGGGGTAAAATGCCCGTTGTGGAAAACAGAATAGCATTCAGGAGAGTGGCAAACTATCCACAGCATCCTTTGCGTCTGGCTTGAATTGAGAGCATTCAAAACTTGGAAATCAGATTCCAGCCCTGGGACACTTCTGATGGCTTGTGCCAAGGCTTCATCTGAGGGATCAGAGCTGCAGTACTGTGAAAATAAATATTGAACAATAGTGTCCAAAACCATAAAGATGAGTTTAAATAACTTCCCACCTTCACAGAGGATACCCTGTACAACAGCTGGGAGCAACTCCAGTGCTTTTGATGTCTTGAAAACAGATCCAGCCTCTTCCTTTTTGACAGCTGTGGGATCTGTGTTGGAAGGCATTCCACTGCATGAGGAATACTAATTTGTGGGTTTGCTAGGATTTCCTTCCCTTGAGCATGCACCTACCAGATTTGCTGCCAAAGGGATGACCGAGGAGAAGTGTCATTCCCAAAGCTAATAATTGAGTCCATTAAAATTCAGCATCAGACTGTTTTTAACTGCCACTGGAACAATTCTGGAATTGTAGGTCCTGCATTCAATAAAAGTTAAGATTTCTAGTGTATCTTGAGTATAATGTAACCCTAGGGCATCCTTTCAAATACATTTCTCAAGAGAAAAAAGCAGATATTGTTACTTGAATAGATTTAATTTCAAATGTTTTAAGTACATTTTTAGAAACAATTTCTCCTTTAATTCATCTCACTGAAGACTGAAAGTTGAATGATGTTGGTGAAAGAAGTTGAACTGAACAAATCTTAACTATAGCTATTTCCATTTGTCTTGAAGGCTGTATTTTAAGTATTCTATGAATAGCTTAAATCCCCACTGCCTAAATGGATTTCTAATTTTCTAAAGAAAAAAAAAACAACCCTAATTATTTAGAAATATAATTCAAAATTAGTTCTCCAAACAATGACTGTAATTGCTGGCTGAAAGAAATTCTGCATAAAATCTGATATTCTTTTTTTTTAAAGGAAGACCTAACACAAACATGACCTAGAAAATTACTTGGGGAAGAAAAAGAGAAAAAGGATGAAACAGCTTGTCATATAATCAAACTGATTATGCATTATGTTTTTGAAACAGAAGCTCTAAAAAGAGACATGATAATGGGCATTCATTCCAGAGGGCGTACGTGTACAAACACACATGCACACACACAAAAGAAAAAGTACGTGGAAATGCCATCTGGAATAATTAAAATAATATTTTGCGCTTAATTCTGTGTTAGCAGCAGTTCTTGTAGGACTTGTATAGGATATTATTCCACACCATAGAATAGTATCTCCCAAACCCAAAAATAAATTTTGTAATAATCTCCTGATTCATGTCTTCATGCTCATTTAAAAACCCCGAACCTAACACGTTGAGTTAATACCAGTTGGTGGTTTTATTTGTACACACACATATTTATACATGCAGCCTCATCTACTGCGTATATATTCAAAACGTGTTTGATCATGAAGGGGTTTTGTACAAGTTACATTATCTCCAGAAGGATATGCCTGATCCAAAGCCTTCAGCAGTCAGATTCCCAGTATTTGATGAGGCGCTGAGTCAGAGGTCTGGTTACTGACACTCGGAGCCAGCAACCTTTTTTATCTGTATGAAAATGCCATGCCTCCCTGCTCTTTGTCACTGTCTCACTCCCAGTAGCTTGGTGAGCACAGGTAGGAAAATTAATAACCTTCTGTCCTGCAGGTCTGAAGCTGTTGAGGGTTTCAGCTCAGGGAAAGTACAAACAGCGTTACAAGTTTGTATGAGGAAATCCCCATTCCCAATGCTAAGTCCTCAAAGACAAATGTCTGCTGAGTCTCACAGCTGCAGAGAAAAGAGGAACATGACACAGCATATCCTATGCTCATACAGCAGCCTGCTTGTGTTGGGTGAAACTTCCTCTCCTAGGAAAGATAATGAAAAACTCTCTCACTTCTGTCAAAATACGGTTTCCTTTTTAAAATGGAGGGGTTGCGGGGTGGTGTTTCTTCTTTTTTTTTTATTTTTTCACTATTAGTGTATATTGGTGTACAAAGTTTCTGTAGTAGACAACAACTTCTCTAGAGAATTTGATGAACTGCTTTACCACATGTTAGAGATGAAGTTGCGAGAAAGAAAGGCTTGAACCTGTCCTGCCACAGTGGCCACAAAGTCCATGGTGCCATTCAAGTTGGAGTTGGCATCACAGGTGACTCTGCTGTTTTTCCCTTGTCACCCACAGCAGGACACAGCCCAGTCAGATGCCACAAGCCACAGAGGAGAAAAACAAAAAAACTTTATTTTGAAAGGGGGAAATGTGCTTTCTATTTGATGTGGCTCAGCTTAAATAAGTGCCTCAGAGGAAGACTTCATACCACAGTAGCATTAAGAAAACATTGTTAGCAAGAAAGGTATTTCTTGCAGAGATATAAGACTGAATAATACTTGATGGTAAAGAAATTTAGAAGGGAAAAATATTGAGTGAGTGAAAATGAGGAAAAAAATCCCACTGATAGATAAATTAAAGCATACCAGATTAGGAAATTGCAGTGTACTGAACAGGAACTTGTGATACCTCTTCAGATTTAAGGTAGTGAGATCTGCTTTGCACCTAAAGCTGGAGTTCAGCCTCCTTCTTCTGCATAATAATTCTAAAAAACATACACTTCGGAGATTGAGTTAGAATTTTGACACTTAAAATTAACTCACTGGATAAAATAGAAAAAATGAAAATTAGTTTGCATAAGAAAAACACCATGAAACAGAAAGAACATGAAATATGAAAATATAAAAAGCTGCATCATTTTAACCATTTAGAAAAACACATACAACATACAGCTCAAGCTGGCATTTCCAAGCACATTATTTTTAACTCTCACATGCTAAAGTGTTTCGAGGCAAGGTATTTTGTCTACATTTCTAGTCATAAATAGAACCATTTAAAGAAGTAAAATACTGAAGCAGGGATGTGTAGAGAATCAGGGCAAAAGCAATCTCTGCACCAGTGAGCCTTACAGAACATTCTGCAAATAGCTTTGCATGAAAGAACCAGGCAAAAGGGGCATCTACCAAAAGCCTGCAGTGCACACTGAAGTTCACTCATGAAAATCAAACTTCTGCACACTCAGCAGTAGTGACACTCAGAGAGTAGATGCTTACCTTTCATGCTGCATTAATTGTCAACAAAACCAAACTTACACCAGGCTAGAGTAAATTTTTACCTCATTTTGAGTGCATGAAAAATTCTCATTTCACCAAGGAGTATTGTCAAGGTAAATTGCAACATGCCTCATAGTTCCTTCCCCAGTTCTTCCATTTCTTACATCCAAAAAGTCCATCATCCATGTAATCAGCAATTGCAAAACTTTGCTTTTGCCAGGCTTTCCCTACAGACCAAGACATGGAGAGCTACATCCTCCTGGTTATACATACAAATTGTGGGGAGAACAGGTTGGAGAAAGACATCTGGGAATTTTGACTTGATTGATGGATGGCAATTTGAATGAGTCAGCAGTGTGCCCTGGGCCAGCTGCATCTTGGGGTGCATCAGGCACAGCATCGCCAGCCGGTTGAGGGAGGTGATTATCCCACTCTGCTCCACACTGGTGCAACCTTACCTTGAATATTGAGTGCAGTTTGGGCACTACAGTGTAAGAAGGATATCAGACTATTGGAGTGCGTCCAGAGAAGGCAACCAAGTTGACAAAAGGTCTTGAGGGCAAGGCCTCAAGGGGTGGCTGGGGTCACTTTGTTTGTTCAGTTTTGATAAGAGAAGGGTGAGGGGTGGCCTCATTGCAGTCTACAGCCTCCTCAAGGGGGGCAGTGGAGGAGGAGGTGCTGAGCTTCTCTCTCTCTGGTGACGAGCAGTAGGACATGAGGAAATGGAATGAAGCTGTGTCAGGGGAAGTTCACATTCCTCACTGCAATGGTGATTGGTCACTGGAACAGGCTCCCTGAGGGAAGTGGTCATGGCATCAAGCCTGTCAGAGTTCACAGAGTATCTGGATGATACTCTTAATTATATGGTGTAATTTTAGTTAGTCATGAGAAGAGCAGGGAGTTGGACTCAATGATCTTTATGGGTCCCTTCCAACTTGAGGTATTCTATGATACTTTTCCTAATCTGTCATTACCTTCTAGAAACTTTTTTTTTCCTTTTCATATCCTTTTCCCTCTCCTATTCACTTCCCTGTTGTCTTAACTTCTTCACTGAGTGTTTTGCAGAATGCATTGTGTTCAAGGTGCTGGCAATCCTCAACACCCCTGTTCTACTGGGCCTTGTACACAGGGCTTCACCAGCCCATTCATAAGTGTGAGCAGCCCTGCGTGGGAGCCCCTCCACACCAGCTGCACTGGTGTCTGTAGGATGGAGATAGCCTTCTAAGCTGTTGAAAGACTGTCTGTTAGCTGGACAGCCTGCTCGGATAATCCGTAATTTACAAAAGAGCTGAGAAAGGTGACTTTTGTGTGGATCAGGGGGTGGAGCACCACTCTCCTTCCTGGGAGAGGGCTGTCTATGGAGGAGTGAGTGATTAGCTCAGTTGTTTGGAGCATGATGCTAATAACACCAAGGTCACTGATCCCATAAGGGCCATTCACTTAAGAGTTGGACTCGATGATCTTTCTGGTCCCTTCCAACTCAGACTATTCTGTGTGATCATATTTCTCTGTGACCCCAAGCATGGTCACTGTAACCCCAAGCAGGCACAGGTGGGTGCTGGGCTGCCTGCCCAGCAGGGTCCTTGGGCTGTGCCAGGCTGCACAGCTCCTCTGCCTCCAGGGTCACCTCACCTGCAGCACAGTCAGAGCTGCCTGTGGGCAGCTCCCATACCATACCAGCAGCTTTGCCTCCTACGTGGCCTTGCCTGTATCTAACCATGCAGCAAAAAGTTCTGTGAGCATCCTTTGGGAACAGAGTTTTCTTGTGAGAAAATCCTATATTAGCTCAGAGAATCAAAACGGGGAGAATGTCCCTCCATGGACAGGATCTGCTCTGTGTGGAATTCCTTGGGGAAATCCATCTGGCTCCATGTGATGCTGCATGAGCACAAGAGTGTCCAGCATCTGAAGGGATATAAAATGTACTCATTGTATATATATATATATTCCTCTTCTTTTCTTATTGTACAGAACGTGCTATTTTATGAAGTTGTTTAGTTTTCTAACCTTTCTTGTTGATATCCACAAGAAGCCCTGCTCCATCCCTTTCCCCCTTCACCTCATCCCCTTTCCAGTGCAGAACAACCTCCTCTGCCTTTTCCCCACTGCAGGTGTAACCCTGCCCTCTAAGCCCACCACCCCTCTGCACCATTAGCTCACTTCCCATCTCACAGCCCTGAGAGCCAGGCCGTAGAAAGACTTTGAGATGCCCATGAAATGGCATAAAGTTCAGGTACAGGGGGCCGAAAGATTCTGTCGCCCACCTCAGTGTGTTTGCACTACATTTATATTTCTCATACTATAACATATCCCTTAAAAACAAAAGAAGTGCTATAGAAGTTGAGAGATCTGCTCTGAAGAGTTGCATACATGCCTCGTGCAGAAACGAGTTAAACCAAGCTGGGGAGCTGCGTGTCATCCCCAGACTCTTCATGTGCTTAATGCTACCAAGTCACCCAAAAACATATAACAAGCAAGCAAGGTAAAGGGGAGCTGCTGAGATGACTTCTACTTGCACACTTCTCTGCTTTTTGTTTAGAACTTTGTGAGACTGGCTTTAAATTATTCTGTTTTCAGTGGCCTTTTCCTTATTTTTTTTTCTCCTGACTGTCATTAGTCATTACCTGACTTGGAAGTGCTCAGGATCTGGGGAAGCCAAGGCATTTTGGTTCAGCTGTCAGGCGAGGCATGTGACAGATGGCAAAACTTTATTCTTAATGAGATGTTTTTCCACCACAGGTCTCTAGCAAGGGAGTCCTCCCTCCCTAAGCCTGCAGTGAGCCCAAGGTCACTGCAGCAGGACAAGCTCAGGTGAGTATCAGGGAAAAGCACAAGCCCCGGGGGGGTCTGTAACAGACTGCAAGTGGTGGTGTTACCCTGAGGACTGTTCTACCTTTTGAACACCAGGGTAATAATAAGGATGGCAAAGAAAGGATAAACCTTTAGCCTTGGGGAAAACTGCAAAAGGTGCCTTCACATTGGAGCCAGAAAACCAAAAAAATGGTGTTATTTACTTGGACTTTATTACAGCCTGCATCCAACTGCATCAAACCTTAGTCATAAGGTTTAAGTCATAAGTCTTTATAGGGTTTTTAGTAGAAGGAATGACTAAATTATAATAAACGCAATATTCTTATTTTGTAATACAGTACAAAACCGACTAAAGTATTAGCAGGTAAGGTCTAAAACCATAGAGCCAGCTTATTATGGTCATATTTGAATTACATAATCTCTAATAATTCTTTCCTATTTTTACAGATGTATACCAATGGAATTGTTACCACAATCTTTTCCAAATTCCTGATAAAAGGCATCAATGTGAATAAAAAAAATTATGGCATAGTAGTGATTAGCTTTAGGATATGTAAGAGTCATGATCTCTCTCTTGTATATTTGTGACTTTCTGTATAAAAATTTATATCTAAACAATATTTTCTGATCCCCTTTTGAATATGTAACATCTGTTGGGAAGTAAACACAGATTTTCTTGTACTGTATAAAAGATGTCAATGTTCTATAAAATGCTAAGAAAATGTTTTAAACATGATCTTTTTTTAAAAAACATGAGCCTTTTTTTTCCTCCTGAGATCTGTGAAGAGAATATGTTTTCCTTCTTGCTATTTCCATCACATACAGGAAAATTTTATTTTCCTTAGTTTAATCATAGAATCATAGAATGGCTTGGGCTGGAAGGGACCTTGAAGATCGTCTAGTTCCAACCTCCTTGCCATGAGCAGGAACAACTTTCACTAGACCAAGGTGCTCAGAGCCCTATCCAACTTGTCCTTGAACACTCCCAGAGATTCCGAGAACTCCTAGAATAAATCTAATCTCTCCCTAGACATAAGAAGCATTACAGGAGTTGTCCCAGGCTGATAGAAATTGTTATACTTCTCTTGGAGCAAATCTTTGATTGTTTGCATCTTCTGAAGGTCTGCTTCTGAACTGTGATAAAGAAAGTGGCATTTTATTCTTTACTTTAGTAAGTGTTCAATATGCCCTGTAAGCTATGACATGAATCCATTTATTGTAGCCCCAGTACACTACAAAAAAACCTTTTACGAATGTTGGAAATTTATTCTACCATCTTCAGGGCAGCAGTTGAAAAACAAATTGAATAAATTTTAGGTGGGTGTTCATGAAACTGAGAAAAAAAACGGATCAGCAGCCTCTTAGGCAGATTTTTCCCTTTCTGGGTTTTTTTTTTGGTTTTGTTTTTATGACATGGAAACAGGATGTACCTTCCCTATTTTATTACAGATAATTGCATCCAAATCTTTCCAGATATTAAAAATAACTCATTTTCATGCATCTTTGTAAAATACGGGTGGGGGGGGGCGGGCGGGGGGAGGGGGAGGTGAGGATATTCTATTTTCTGCATCACTATTATTCCACATTTTTTTATTTCTATTTGTCCAGAACCATACCTTTTTTCAAAAGAGATCATCAGATGCAATTTGACAATATGTTTGAAGAAGCTCTGATAAACAAAGAATGACTAATAAGGGTTTACCATTATTTCACATCACTGTTCACTTCCAAGTGAAAACCTCAGCCTACATTTTTAAGGATGCTGTTTGTATGAAGAGCCTATTGCTTTGTTCGAATATTTTCTCACAGAGTAGTTCCTTTTCTTTCCTTTCTTTACAGTTACTTTAAGTCCTTACTTGATTCTTACAAGCACATTATTGCATGAATATTTTAATTTTCAGCACATGGACATCCTTCTGCTTTTAGCCTGTATATATTTTGTCATTTCAAAACTTTAGAAATTATTTTTTGTGTCTAAGAGTCTTAGATACGTTAGCTGTTGTTTTGCTAAGCCATGTGCTTCTTTCTGAGTAAGACTGAATTCTAAATAAGATTAGTGGTAAACTAAATATTATACACAGTTATGAAATATATTAACCAACAGAACTGAATAATCTGGCAATAATTTAGTATTTATATGTATAATAACCATAAAAAGAGAATCATATTAAAGCTCAAAAATCTTCTTGAGCATTGGAGCCTGAGATAATCTGGTTTAAGGTTTACATTTTGTGATGGTTCCATTGATTTATGTCTCATTTGACAAGAAGGTATCTGATAAAGTGTCTTTTGAGTCATATGACAGGAAGATTAAAGAAATTTAAAGTTTTCATATCTTTGGTTTCCAAATCCAAGTTAAGCATTGTAAAACAGAGGTGACCTACCTTGCAAAGATGCCCAGCTGGCATGGACATGAGTTGCTCTCACTCATCACATTATCCAACTGAAATCCTCACGTCTTGCCCTGTCTGCTCCCTGTTACATGTGACGTGTCTTCTCTGATCACACATTTCTTCAAATTCTCTTGCCCAATTTTTTTTCTCAAACCTCTTTTCTCCTTAAACCCTTTCAACAAAACTGTGTATGCTTATAAATATTTTTAAATTTCATACAGAATTTCAAAAGGCAAGACACTGAGTAAAACCTTGACCATGACCTTTTCTTCAAACCCTCTTCTTCTATAATCCCCATTTTTCCCCATGGTGTATTATTTCCCGTGCCCCAACCCTATGTAGAGATTTACATTATTATGCTTCTATAAAGAGATTTCACATTTTTCCTTCTTCACAGACAGTAATTTATTCCAGTCAATGAATTTTTTTTATATGTCTGAGCAAATATTGGTTAAGACCATTCTTCAGTGCATGAAAATTGTTGACGATCCTGCAAATCTGAGTTTGATCATTTGTGGTTTTAAGTTCTGGGGCTCCAGTTGTCCGTATTTTGGGCCACCACCCATCCTTCCCATCCCCATGTGCTTTCTGTAGAAAGAGGAATGCAGTGGAAGGGAACTCCTTTCTCCCTTCCACCTTCCCCCAGTGCATCATCCAGCCCTACTGTGGAGCCATGTGAACCCACAAGACTGAAGGTGATCTGAAGTCCAGTAGCCAGAATTTAACTTAAGAAGTCTGGCTTTGCACGGAATTTCTGAGCCAACACTTCTGTCCTGCCAGCTTTGCTTTGCACTGGAGAGCTGTTACCCACAGCCGAAGTGCAGAGTGGGTTGGCACATTTTGTTTTCCTAAGTTGCTGCAACAAGTTTTGCCTGAACTTTTTGATCAATCTCCTCAACTCATAGAGCGAATATAATAACCAGGCAAAACACAATATTCGCAAACAAGTAGGCTTCTTATCTGTCAGAGACGTTATTTCTTTCTGTCCTGTTTTCTTTTCCAGCAGCTGGATAATGGAACTGTCATCCTTTATCATGAGATGTTGTGATATTCCTCTGTTGCTTTACTAAGCAACAGAGTTCCTTCAAGGCAAGTACAGTTACGTTTTCAATTAAAGTACAATGTCATACATTTGTTTCCATCTCCATCTCATCGACAAACAGTGAAGGTAAAGAATATATATTGTGTTTTCATCCAGTTTTTGAGAACCACTCATTGGTTGGCAGGGCCACTGCATCACAGTCCTTACATAGCTTCTCACACTTAACACAAATTTGCACAAGCACATCTAGCTCTCAAAAGCATATCTATCTTTTCAATGTCATCTGATTTGAAGTAGTCACTGACTTCAGTCTGTATCATTTAGGTAATACCTTTGACCCCAATGTTCTCCTCCACTTCTGAGTACTGTGGTCATTTTGATCCATTTGTGCAAACGCCCTCCCACACAAAGACAAGTTAGAGATGTGATACTGGTCTTCACTACCTGGAAACCTGTTGCTTTGATAGAGAGGTATTTTGGTCTCATTCCTGAGTCCCGCAAATAGTTTTACATTTACTGGTAATATCTCTAATAAAAAGCATTGTCCTTACATGAATCATTTTGGTGGCACTGAAGAACTGCAGATTTTGTTTTATTTTTGACTGAGTACCAGGTTTGGTTTAAAATAAGCTTGGTTTGTTTTGCTGAGCATCATTTATAAAGGCCTGGAAGGAGGTATTGAAGATGGCCGGATGTGATGTGCTCTGAGCCCTTCGTCTGCTGATGTGCCCCTGTATAAGCTGCACTACAACATACAGGGTTTATGGTGGACACTAGGTAGCCTCCAGCAGCGCTTTTGCCACAGTTCACTGATGTTACAACTTTGCAAATGACAAAACTTAAATTATTTAATCTCCAAACTAGAAGCTAAGTCCTTTTGCTGTCTCTGAATGTAGGGCTGCCAGGAATCCCAGGGCCCACTTATATAAAAGCAAATCAACTCTGTATGAGGCATTCTGGAAAATTTTTCCAGAGCTGCTTCTGTACCATCTACACAGGCTGTCCTCAGCCTACCACTGGCAGACTGGCCAAAGCCCTGTCTGGCTAGTTTTCTTAAAACTTGGCATCTTCTTATTTCTTCCCCTTGTTGAAAAGAGCTTCTGCCTCTAGGTTGCTTTTTGCTGTGCTGTGAAGGCACACGTACTCTCTGCTAATGAAGTATGATGATAGCCTTGCTGATCTTTGCCCCGCTCTTTGATTTTCTTCCTTGTTGTTCAGCTGAGGCTGATTTTCAAACCTTTTCAAGAAACTTTAATTAGAAAGAATTTTTGCATGCATCATCCTCCCTCCCACTCATAGCAATTGTGATTTTCTCCTGTTACTTGAGGGAACGATATTTCTAAAGAGACATTTCTTATGTGGAAAATTATTGCTTGGAAAAAGGTTTCTTCTCCTATTACTATTTCACAGTTTATCAGGTAGGATCAAGCTAAAATGGCTAATCCTATAACCAGTTTTCAGGCTGTAAACCACATGTAATAATCCTATTTTGAAGTCCAGCAGCAGACATAGGAGGGATTAGATGACTCAGAGGAATAAAAAAGGCTGGGTGAGTATCTGGAAAAATTTTCTTGGTCAGTCTGTAAAAGATTGAACAGAGTTTTCCCCAGAAGAAAAAAAAATTATAATTTTGAGTAGCTCAAAACATTGAAAACAAGTTTGGATGCGATAGCTCGTAGAGGAAGAATGTTGTACTAAAGCAGATAATAAGCAAAAGGGCTTGAGAGTTCTTTCTGATGTTTCTTCTCTATGGAAGGGTAATTAGGTATGTGCACAATTACAAAGCAAATGGCATGCATGATGATGTTTTCCTCAGTCAGATTTGTTTTTCTGTTCGTCTAATTTGGCTTTAATTAACACTAACACAAACAGGTTTTTTCCTAAATATAAGCACAGATATGTACTGTGGTTAAGGTTTTTAATCACGCCTGTGGTGCACTTAGGTAATTTCTATTGGTATCAGGGAGAATACCACAGTTATTTTTATGTGCAGCTGGAGCAAGTGGTACCCGAGTATAACACTGATAGTCATGCTTTGTTGCGTGTGTGAAATTTAGCAAAGGGAATTAACAACCCAGTGAGCGCTCCCACATGAGGGATAGTATTAAACAAATCTAGCTCTAAGTCCTGACCTTCCTACCCATAATTCCTGTCAGGAGACTTTGAAGTCTGATACTAAAAAGACTGTGGAGCTTGGAAACTGAAGACAGCATTTCACAGGTATTAGCATGATAATTAGGAGTCTGTTTAACACATGATTTTAATTCGAAAGTAAGTAATCAGAGTTTAGATGACACTTTGCTTAATTATATTTGTGTGAGTGTTTGACATGAAAGTAGATTAATAGCAAAATTGATTTCCACCATCTGCTACTATTAATGCTGGGAAAACCAGCAGAACTCCAAATACCATATCTTTTTTTTATACATATATTTTTAAATATTATTATCCAAAAAATATGTTGCATCTTTGTATGAAACACCACAGTGCATTCAATGGAAGAATAAAGCAGCCAAAACAGTTCTCTAGAGAGCAGAAGACAGTGTGGGATGTGATTGGGATGGAGCCTGTAGCACCATCACTGCCCACTGCACAAGGCAAATGCAGTTCCTGAAGTGTTACATGTTCCGGACTGTGTCATGGAGTATTTTGAATGTAACTGGATAAGAAAGGGAAAGAGTCCCACTACAAACACTCAACCCTTTGCAACATGGAGAGAACTGGAAGAGAGTACACGTGCTCAGATTTGTCATTATTCCTTATAGTTAACCAAGGCTCCATACACCTCAGCCTGAGCAAACTGTCAAGTGTTATCATCCCTCAGTTTTACAGCCGGGTTGTTAGAGAGAACATTTCTCTTTGGAAATGTTCTGCCTTTGCATTTTTATGGGGATTTTTCAATCTCACAATGCAAATAATTTCACAATTTAAATATAGGAACCATTATCACTCTAATATTTTTCTTATGAGGAATATGTAATTGGAAATTGCTTCCTCTCCTGAAGAGCACAGCTTTCTATACAAGGTATACAATTCATATCTAACAAAAAAAGACTACAGTGAAAATGAATTAGGCAGTAAAACAGCGGAGGTATTTTTAAATGTGAATGCTTACTTGCTTTCACAACACAATTTGAAAAAGCTGGACAAAGTCTGGAATATTTCAGAGGCAAACACCATTCCCCATCTAAAGATGTTGTTGCTATGTGTTATCTCTCAGAGTGGGTATATTTAATTTATAACCTAGAATAATATTGCATCCAGCTAACATATGCTATTACTGTGACCTAATTCAAGCTGGGACAGGTTGTGCTCAATTTGTTGAGGAGTGGCGATCTTAAAATATTCACGTCCGTAACATAGAAATCTACGACGAAGGTGGGTCAGGTGTGGTACCAGTTCACAGTAGCTTAGGGGTAAAATGGAACTGCCAGGTTATATCTCTTGAGACTAAGGTACTCCGAGAACACTTCTTCAAATGATGTGAACACTCCAGCAAGAGAGCTCTCTTGTCTCATTGTGCTAAACAGCAGCAGGACAACTGTGCTTGAGCTGTCTTCTTTACACTGCCTTTGGCTGCTGTTTTTCAGACTATTTTAGAGATTAGATTAGCTAAAAGAAACTATCTTAGAGAACCTGGAAAAGAATCCATCCTGAGAAAATAAAAAAGCCCAAATGAAAAAACCCCAGCAACTACACTGAAGACAGCCAGGTTGCTCAGAGGCAGAGCTCAGAGTTCTGCAGCCAGCAGTCAGCAAGGCACTTACTACCAACGACTTCTAGTGCTTTACAGGGTGCTTGAAGAACAGATTTGATCAATTTCTTGCTGCTTGTTTGGTGCTACCTGAGCCTTCTCTCCAAAATTCCTGTCCTTGTTTCAAGGGTAAACAGTGTTAGCAAGCCACAGAAATTATAGATGTTGAGGGTTGTGATTCTCTAGGATCTCAAATGGGCATTTGTTTCAGTCCTAGGAGATGAAAACAAAGAAATTAAAAATGTTTTTAGCCAAGGAATACAGTGTTACCAGTTCCTGAAAGTGGAAGCAAGGCAATTTTCCCAATAACTTCTGAGACTCCTGAAGCATTATAAAGACATCAGCTTTATGAAAGCATCAATAAGAATTGAGAATCTCTTTGCAAGGAGCATCCCTCAGCAACCAGCCAAATGCTGTTTGGTTTACCCTGTTTTTTCTCTCACCAGTAGTAATCAAGAGTAGTCCCCCTCCCATCAAGAGTGGGGCAAGTGTCCCTGTTCAGCTGCAGGTTTCCTGCCAGGGACACTGTGACCATCAGCCACCTCAGGGACACTGGCTGTTCTGGCCATGCTGTGAACGGGCTGGTCTTCACCGGGAAGAGCAGAGGCAGGATTTCCTTTAAGCATATATCTGGGCTTTTTGCTCACGGTGACAGTCTCTAAACATATTGATAAGGAATATAATTTTTGAAGCTGCCATGCACCCTCTTTAGAGAATATATTTCCCAAATCATATTGTTTCTTGTTAATTATGAAATTTAATCTATTGTATGAGTGTAGACATTTAACATATACACCTCATGTACATCCTCAGAGGGGGATGCTGAAAGCCTTTGATTTAGGCTTCAGTGGCAATTTAAACTACATGGATTGCACATTTGTGAAGACAAAAATATCAACATTACAAATTACTCTGTGTTAGCTAACACTTTGCCAAACAAATTAATTTAGGCCATATAACTCTAATGACAAAATTGAGGTGACTCCTTATAGCAAATATCCTTAATATCCAATTTCATTTTCAGACAGTGTTCAGAGAGCTCCTGAGAATGGCTGTGAAATCAGACCAGTTTATCAATTACCACTTTCACAAAAGAGTTGTTTTAAATCCATTCTCCCTTCAAAATGTCTCAGCTCTACTCAGTGTGAGAAAAGTTTGAATGGGGGAACTGGAAATAATTTCTCTTTGTCTCTCCTTCCATTTTTTTTTAACATTTAAATAAATGTATAGTGATCGAGCTTAAATAGAAAAAATCAAATACTATTCATGAGCTATATTTTCCTCCCATGAACATCCCACACCAGATTTTCCAACAAGCTAAAAAACCCCAGGTTTTTAATCTATAATGATTTTTTCTCTGAGCTTTACTTAGTAGTCCCTTGCAGATTTCCTTGAAGAGGAAGAACATCATACTACGTGACACATGGCTGTAGTTCTCACATATACTCTCACACAGCGTGACAGGAAGGAGATTTAGGTGCAAAGCACTTGGTCAAAAATTCAAGCAAAAAGATCAGGCCTTCTGAAACAGTCCTCAGGTTTACACTTGCCATGAAGTATTAGAAGAAGGAACCCAGAACCCTTTGTTTTTCTTTTATGACTCTTTGTGTCACCCCATGTACACATGTTTTTATCAGGTCTTCCACAGATCACCCTGTGTTTCCCATCCTAGTGGTGTCTTGCTTTGTTAAACTCTAAAACCAGAGAAGCAAGACATGGATTTGTAATAATTAAAATTTTAACTGGACAAGTATGTGAGGAGAAATGAATCATATTATCATAGCTAGAAAATAAAGGCAAACCCTTGCTTTTAACACTAGAAATAGATTTTCTATGCTGGATTTCCATAAGAAGACTGGAGTGTTTCCACCCCTAAGAGGGAGCAGTAGCTGCTGTGCTTATCCAGTGCAGCTGCAGAGTCTGTGTGTCATCCTTGGGTGGGCTATGGGCCTTCCCTCTGACAAAGAGATTGTGTGTGGTAAAAAGTTAAGAGATGAAATTTAGAGGCTTAGATTTTTACAAAACCGGTTTGGTGTGAAATTCTAGGGGGACAATATTTGCAAATGATGTTAGAAGTAGGCAGAAATTATTAACCACTCCAGCACATCTATTTGCATCTTTGAAAAGAACTTGTCTTTCTTAATACATTAAAGATGTAGTAAAAAAATGAAAAAAAAGATGCATAAAAACTTAAGAAGATGTTTCCAGCCTATTTTACAAAGTGACTTTAACCACAGTAATATCTGAATTTTTATGACTGGCTGCTCTCACGTCTGTAGTCAAAGAAACAGTCAAGGAAAAAGAGTATCTTACTCTCCTGGGTCTATCTGTACTGAGACTTTAGACTATCATACTTACTGGAGCACAAGACAGACTTACCTTCTCTTTACAAGACAAATAAGGGAAAGATGCACCTGAATTTGAGGTAAGCCTGCAAAATCGTGTCAAGTCAATGGTCATATTAAGAAGCACAGATTCATTTCCTTGGTGGTGATCCTGTGAATAAAATATCAGTCTGTTAGACTTGTGCTATACCTATATGTTACATATACTACTGTTGTTTAGGTATTTATGAAAAGTTATGGGCCTTGATACTCAGGATGGCCATCAAGGGCAAACTTGGCATTTTACTTACTGATTCTTACGTCTGATTATAATGCTGTGACATTCAAATGCAAATCCATGAGGGAACATCATAGCCTCTAAAACAAAATGTGTTGCTGAAGTGATTTTTAATGCATAAGAACAATTGCAATGGCCCAGACTCCCAGGACAGATATTTCTAATGGTCATATTTGTATGAATCCCAAACTGGAAGCAGAGCTGTTTCTATTAAACAGGTGGTCCTGTGAACACCAGATCTGAGGAGTCCTGCTTGCTTTCAGAGGGATCTCCCTGCTGAGGTGCAATCAACGGAGACACACTGCTGGAAGACTGGGTTCCCTGGCATCTAAAAAGGTTTGAACTCCAGATTAAGCTCTCCTAAGTTTGTATCTCTCTCCTTTCTCACCTGCTTTCTTCAAATGCACTGGAAACTTGCATCTTTGAAACATATATACATATTTTTTTTAATGTACTTGAAACACAGTGACAGACACAGAGTCCTTGGCTGTGACCTGTATTCATAGGTCATTAGAGGGAAACTGAAATACATACCTGAAAAGCAGTATCACACACTCTGCATTCATTTACTGGAGGCAGTGTAGAGTGACATGGGCTTTCCTGTCACACATGTGAGCATAGGAGTTAGTTCTTAGGGCCAGGATGTCAATATATTTTAATGTTCACTGACTTCACAGTAGATGTGGTGTTTTATCCAAGTCAGAGACTTCGACCCTTGTATTTACAAAGTGCAAACTCATTTAACTCAGTTGATCTGATTAAAAAGACTTTATTAGGGATAGCTGTTCATTATGCATACCCACAGCTTCCCAGAGAAACTCATTCTCAGCATCCTGCTGTGACAGAGATTAGTCATTATGCAGTAAAGCTGTACTGCTGGGACCACATTTGCATTATTAAATGAATTAGAGTATTACTTACAAAAAAAGCAGTCCCATAGCTGTGATCACCACCCCCAAACCTAGGCAAATGTGGCCAGCAAATGTTACAGGACATGTCTCACCATTTGGGAAGAGGACTGCATCCTCAGTCATCTGTCACAGTTAACCAGACTTACACTGGCATCTATAAAATACCATGGAAGGGAGGCCTCATGGAAACTTCACATTCATAGCCAAGTACCTGCTATTAGGAGCAAAGCAGAAGTAGATACTGGTTATAAAACACTACAATAGTGGGTTGGGTTTTTTTCCCCACTGCTCAAAGTCTGCAGCACCACTGAAACACATCAACATCCAAACTTTACACGGACCTTTCTTTCAGGGCACTGCCTGACCCACTGTTGCTGGCCACTTCAGCACACAACTGGGTACTGCTCAGCCAGCCAGGAACAACTAGCACTTGAGGTGCTGGCAGGAAAAGCTTTTAAGTGACCACTGTCCAGGCATCTTTTCTCTTTGAAGTTTCCTTCTCATCTTAAAGCAAGTTTAAGTAGCTGTGTGGAAAGCATCTTTTTTAGTTTGAGCTAAAGTGAACTAGAAGGACTTACAATGTCAACCTTTGTTCTGGGAGAACACAAAAATGAGCTGAGGGCATTTCACTTTCTGGAATGGCCTCCTGACCATCCTAGGACACTTGAGCTTTTCCAGCCATTTTCAAGGCAATTTTAAATACAACTTTAATAAGGTAATGTGTTTCATGTTGAACCTTTGGGAATTAGGAAACTTTACATGTAGTGCAATTAAAAATAAATCCTTACTTCTGTGCAGCTGTAGACTGCCAACTTTTAGCCTCTGTTTCTGCCTGAGTTATTCAAGCCACACAGCATGTAGAACATGGGTCATGGCCCCCTTTAGAAATGGGGCTGCTCTTGCCTGTGCTCTGAACCACATCCTCAAGGAGCTAAGCCAGCACACACTACAGTCCAGGGCTGGTAGTATGGCTGGAGAGTAAATGAGGGTGTGTGCTTTTATTCAGGTAAAGGCTTAGCAGTTTAGACATCATGTGCCACAATTCAGGCAGCCTGGAAAACCATGAGAGGAAAACCAGGAAGGAAAACTGGGCTGCAAGCACGTCCTGGCCATCCAAATTAACGAGAAATGGACGGTGGCCAAATGCAACAAGCTGGTGCACTTTAGGGTGCAAATACCAAATTCAGTAACATTTTGGAAAAAATGCCAAAATCATGCACTCTGGAAGCACACAGTCCCTGTCTGAAATGAAGGCAGCTTTTTACCCCCTGCAGTAGCTATTACTGCAAGCTGTGAGCAAACTGGAGACTTGAACTCAGTTCATATTTTCAAAGTTATCACCACAATCATAATTCCATAGATCCAAACACAGTAAGGTATAGATCCTCGCTGTTACCAAACTCCTTGGAAAGCAAATCAAAAGGGAAGTTACAAGTCTAGAAGAAAAACTCACAAGCCTGAACATTTTATTAAATCTGTGTCCAAAAGCTTGAACTGTGGAGGCTTTGGGCTATTGCAAATCTGTTGAAGGACCCCAAGGGTCCAGTCAGACCAATTAGGCTGAACTGATCCATCAGCCCAGGGCTGCTAAAGAAGCAGTTCTTCTCCCTCTCTTCCTTCTCCTTTTTGTCACCAGTATCCTCCTTCTTACTCTTACCCCAGTGGTCCCCAGCAATTCCCTGGGCTAACTCGGTGCTGTCTAACCTTTCAAGGAGGCACCTGAGCTCATGAAAGTGGTAGAAATTAATATTAAAAAAAAAAAATGAGAGAGAATAATTTTTTAGGCATAGCAAGCTATGAAGTCAGCTCAGCCATCTCATCTGATTGAACCTTCAGACCTGCTGAGTTTAAAACAAGCAAACACTGGCTGCTCTTGAAAAAAATATGCTGAGTTTTTCAAATACCAACATATGGCCTTTATTAATCTTGCAAAATTGTATGAAGGTGCAAGACAATAGAGTCTGACTCAAAATCTGTAGAGTTCCCTTGTGCTAATTAGAAGTGGCCTTTCCTTGTACCAGTTCCAAGATATTGCCTGAACTTTCAAGTGTTTCTGAAGACAGCTGCAATTTCTTACTTGAAAGGAAGGACCAACAGCTTAATATTTAACCTGTAGCTGTTGTCAGCTATTTAACCTTGTCCAGAAGTGAATGGGTAATTCCCCTTTGCTAACAAAAGTGTAAAAAGTATCTAAAAATGACCTTGTGCTGAGTTTATGGTGAAAAGTCACACTTCAGTAAAGCCACACAGCTAGTAACAGGGTCGACCTTTTGTTCTTGGCCATCTAAGGACGTTAAAATCTGACTGAAACCTGATTACAGCATCTTAGACTCAAAGTGCTTAAATAAAATAAGGGGCAGCGGTAGGGAGGACCAGCCAGGCTGAGGCAGAGTGAGCTGAGCCCTGCTCCGGGCAGCCCTGAGGAAGAGCTGTACTAATTTTATCTCACTGATACTTGGCTGGTTTTAAAATTTTTGTTATCAGAATAGACTTCTTTATTTGGACAAAAGCTGACTAAGAAGGGGGGATTTATTCACATTAACAGGCAGTCAGTATTAATGACTCATTAGCATATGATCAGAGAGGGTTTGTAACCCTGCAGGCCTGTGAGTGGGGCTGAAAAAATCAACAGAAGGAGAAAAAACAATGATGAGTTTGCATTTGAAAGTTTGTTTTAGGAAAATAATCCAGATAAGAGGGTCATCAGTTATTAGGAAACTAGACTGGCTAGTGGATATTCCTATTCAAGGAATGAGCATATTAAGGTTTCTCAAACTGTAGTGTCTGTGCAGACATATGAAACTGAGACTAAGCTGCCAGCAAAAGGTAAAGGACCTTACTCATGGTGCATAGAGCAGTCTGGGGCTCTTGATGGCTTGGAGATGTCAGCCTAGTTACTCACACATCTGAAAGAAACAGAGAAGATTTTGTAAAACGCAGCTCATCAAGCTCTGTTCACATCCCTGAAGGGTGAAATGTGCCTTTAAATTTCACTCTGTCAGGGTAAGACCTACCTGATGCAGCCCTGTGAAAGCTAAAAGGGGAAATTTGGATATTAGCCCACTGCTCTGCTACAGCGTCTTGGTATGCTTTAGCACAATCAGGCTCATCTGGAGAAGAAATCCCACTTCTTGAGTCTTAGTAATGCAGCTTTCCTGATTTCCACTCAGTGCCAACCATGCAAGGCCTTGCTTCTCCAAAGAAAAAAGCTCTGCAGCTCTCTACAGAGAAAATCCCACTGCCTTCTGACTCAGCCATCATTAAAACAAAACCATTTACTTTGATGTAAAATGTTCCTGAATGCACATAAACAGGCAGGATTTGAAATTTTGGTGCAAAATTTGTCCTTTGGGTGCAGTTTACTGTCTCTGCCATAATTATGCTTTGAAATGCTTGGTTTCATTTGTACTTCTGTCCAAATGAGCTCTTATCCTCTTCTCCTGTAACCAAGCGGATCTCGTGTCTGTTGTCAACAGAGTGGTGGCTTCTCATTTTAAGAAAAGAGAAGGTGTGTGTTACCCTGCACACCAGTGATCACCATCACAGTCTCTTCAAAAGTTTCCAAGAGCCAGAAGCAGGATTACACTGCAAGTTCCATCTCCTCATTGTCACTCATTCAGGGCAAGGATTGCCACAGAAAACAATGTCCCACTCAGCACTGTGGGATGGAAGTCTTGGCTCTTTTGCCATGGGCAGCACGAGCTCTCCTGAGCAACAGTCCCAGCCCTGCATTCAGCATTGCCTTTGCAGGCAGCCTGGCTGCCTCCCACCACTGAGAGAGAGCTGTGGCGCCTCTGCCCACGCAGGCACAGCGGGATGGACTGGAAATCACCGGTCACGGTCCATTCCACAGGCATGCTAAATAAACAGAAAATAATGGCTGGGAGTTCTCATCTGCGCATGGGAGATTCGGTGTGGCCTGCTTTGTTTTCCGAGTGCTGGGAGAAATCTGTTTTGATTGCTCAGACTTCAGAGCAGCTGCTGTAAACATGACGTGTCTGAATGTTTCTTCTGGGCAAACACTGGCGACAATGCAGCTCACAAATTCTGCTAAAACAGATTATGCTCCATCTTCCTGCTCATCCTTTTTGGGGCCAACTGACAAGTCATTAATCCTTGAAAATTTAAGGCAGCTATGGGTCTCTTTAATTTGCACCTAGCTTCCTCTAATCTAAACTGATTTTTCCAGAAGCCAAAAATAACTGCTGCACATATCCAGCTGCTCCTTTATTCTACCACAGGTGGCCTAAATACCACTTGGGACAACAACACGATTTTCTGCTAAATACCTGTGTCCCATCCCATTCCTACCCCACTGATATGATTGTCTTGGGGCCCATGACTGGCTTTGAAGCTCCTTGTGGCAAAGGAGAAGCAAAGACAAATCACAGCAGAAGGGAAAATCAAAACCTCAAGGACACAAGATTGACACTGAACTCAGCTATTTACTTAAAACTTTGCCAAGGAGGGAAATGCAAAGCTGTTAATGATGGTAACATTGCAACCCAGAAGGCAAGTTTTTATCCCAATTCTGGAAGGTCAGCTGTGCTCTAGTTTCCAAGTGAAGACAATGTTTCACAGCAAAAATGAGCAGGTGCAAATATACACCAGCAGTGACCCATTTTATAAAACAAAACTTTAATTTGCAGGTCTTTTATGAGTGCCCAGCATCCAGTCTGAAAGCATGTGCCTGTAGACATCATGATTTAATCACAGCCTCATTAAAGACAAAATCAAGCAGCTTTGGTCTTTTGGCCACCTCCAGGCTGTAGAACTGTCCTCCCAGTTTACTGTGTCCAAAATCCCCTTTTGATTTTCTAAACCTATTATGCAAATGCAGGAAGCATGATAACTAGAACAATGAGCTCTGAAGTTAGGACTTTGCCACCCAAAAGACGCTTTCCTGTGACCTCTGAAAAATAAAAGTCTCCCTAGTTCTTTTCTGCCAAGGCAATGTCTGCATTAACAAGTTGTGTAATGCCAGTGGAGCGAATCCAACTTTGCAGCCTGCAATCTGAGGCTGTGGTGATGATCCGGTGTTGACATTCAGTGTGTTTCAGCTTCTCTCTGGTCACCTGGACTGACAACCCAGTAGTGGCTGGCACACACGGAGAGCAGTCCTGAAGTACACTGTCTGATGGAACCAAAGGTTTGGAGTACTTCCATGCTAAAGGAAGGGTTTTTCTAGGGACCTTAGGAAGACCTCGTCCACCCATGTCAAAGACCTCTCTGTGATGCAAATAAAAACATGGTAGGTGAACATAATCAGGAAAACCACTTAAAAGGCATAATTTTGATCTGAACTACATCATTAATGACAACACATTCTGACTGAGCCAGCATCTGTCCGGGCTTAGCTAACCAGAGGCAAGTTTTAAGGACGATGCCAAAAGAGGGGCAGTTTCTGATGTGCTCAAGTCTGTGAAGGCTGATGAGACCCCACAAGGATCAGCACTCCCTGCTGGCAGAAGAATCTTTTTCACCATGGGTGCACTCCATCCTTAATTGTAAGGGACATCGTTTTTTTCATTCACTTCTCCAAAGGATATGGGGAAGGTTGAACCATTCAGTCAAATGCTACAAGCAGGAGTTTTGCCAGAGAACACCAGCAGGTCCAATCACTGACTAAAACCTTTTTCAGGCTGTAGTTCAGCCTGAGGAAATGAAATATTTTTTTAAAAAAATCTAAACAGCCTAAGAAAAATATAATTTTCTGTTGTTCTGTGGCTATCCTGAATTACAAACTTGAAATATGAAGTCATGGGTGTGGAATTGTATTTGAGCCATTGGCTATTGAAGTCTGATGTTTATGCATTTGTAACCCAGTTAGGGAAATGGCATGCAAAAAAAGGAACTTTTCAAAAGCTTCATGTAGGGCTATGTGAACAGAAAATTCTTCATGTTATTTGAAGTCTAGCATGTTTTATTGCACATGTTTAGTGAGTACTGTGGGAAGGGCAGAAACATGAAACAAATCAGCCCATATGGATTCCGTAATTTCTTTCTTTTTTTTTTAAGTAGAAGCTTTGCTAGTGCTTTATGGGAGTTTCATAACAAGATCAGTATCCTATAAACAAAGGAGACCTTCAGCAACTGGGAGTTTTACTGTGTCACTGATGTTTTCATCCCCACAGACTACCACACTGAACAAATAAAAGCTACAACCTTTTGAGGGAACTGGAAGTGAGCTGGGACCCTTCTGATTTTAAGAGAAGGACCATGTGAGCATTCCAGAGACCAGACATCCTCAAAAAACAAACTGACATGGAAATTCCTTCTGTTTTCTGAAGACTAGGAACAGTTGAAAGAAGTATGATGAGTGCTCACTCCTAGAGAGGCTTCTAAGTAATTGAATTAAATCCTGAACCCCAAACCTCATATGTTCCTTCATAAACTTCATATAGAAAGGATTTCAGCCGCTCCCAAAGTGTAAGATGTTACCCTATGTGTCTTCCAGAAAAGCTCTAGCTGACTCCCAAAATCTCTAGCTAGAATTACCTTCTATAAAGATTGTGCTATCCTACTGTTTAAAATGTCATACACAGTCAAACATGATGCTTGACTCTGGACAGGCACTGAAGATGTGAGTAATTGATTGTGGGTTAGGGTTGGCTGTGGCCCCAGTGCATTACTAATTTATTGAAGTATTTACCTATATATATGATGGCCATGACTTTAAAGATTACTAAAATAACTCATCTGCAAAACAAGAGGAACGCCTTAACTGTAGAAGAATTATGCACATATCAAAAAAGCTAAGAGCTTTCCAGTTTTTCATGATGGATTGTCAGACATGGGATAGAATGTTGAAAGAGAAAACATAAAAACAAATTCCAGCATTTCTGCTAAGTAACAGCTTATTTTGTTGGTAAGAAAAAGGCTGAAGTGACTGTACCACAAGAAATAAAAAGTGTGCCAAGCAAACAAATCGTGATTGTGGCAGTAGATTATTTAAGCTGAAATGGGTGACTCATCCTCCAATACTTGAATGGAAAAAAAGTTTAAAGTAGTTTAAAAACTATAGTAAGTTTTATAAGTTTTTTAAAATATTATAAGTAGTTTATAAACTACTTCTTTTAAAGGAGAAAATAGAGACTTTGAAAAGGACATATTTTTGTCACTGGCCCCTGATAACTCTTGATAACTGGAATTAAACAGCTACCATAGTATTATTAATATCAGTTTACAAGGGCGATACTCTACTATGAATACAAGAATATTTGCTTCTATCTAACTGCTCAGATCATATAACATGCTGCATATAACAACATGCATAACATAATTCTTGATTTTAAAAGTATGTAACAAAACTTTCTTGTCATATGTCATAAAAAAGTCTAGGAATTTCAGGATATGTTTAATTTTGTCGGCAAAATATACAAGTACTCTGAGGTTTATTCGCCAACAATGCATGTTATCACTGAAAGGCATTTAAAAGTTTTCCGGCTTCTATGAGTTACCTCTGTATGTTAGGTGAAGATTTATCAAATGCAGTCTCTAAATTGGTTCAAGATAGTGAAGGTGTGGATGACAGCAAACTACTTTTGGTAACTGAAATGCTACTTATATTCTGTTATAGTGAGCTAAAAGTCTTTTAATGGTGTAATCTTGGAGAAGTTTCCTTTTATATGCTGAAGTTTCTGAAATGATGTGTTCTCTGCAGAGTAATGAAGAAGAACTGATGACAAATTCTTTTGTCATAGCAGTAACTTTTATCTAAGAAACACATCAAAACAAACCACAAGGTGTGAGAAGGGATTAATTCAGTAGCATACTTCAGCTCTCAGAAACCTGACTTATCGGTTTTGTATACGTAAACAAATTTTCAGCACCTCCTATAGAAAAATATCACTTTTCAACATAAGTAGGACTGAAGGGCTGAAATATGACAAAAGGCTGGAATTGGACTGTTTAATAGTAATATGGATGAAGAATAATATGTGTTGAGAGATTCAGGAGAGAATTATTTATCTGAGGAAACTGTGAATGTACACCTAAAGTTTACAGAGCTCCTACTTAAAACATTACCTGATATTTTTACAGTTATCCTCTTTCCTTCCATCTCAAGGTGATCACATAATTTCAGTTGCTCTTGTTAAGCCCAGAGTTTTTAACTTTTAACTTTTAACTTTAGCCCAACAGTTCTAACTACACCATCAAATACAGAATCATCAAAGCTGGAAGAGACCTTCAAGGTCATCCAACCATCAACCCAGCACCAGAATAATCACCCTTAAACCATAGCCTCAAGTGCCACATCCAGAAGCCTCTTGAACACTTCCAGAGACCGTGACTCCACCACCTCCCTGGACAACTTATTCCAATACCTAACTAGCCTTTCAGTGAAAAATTTCTTTTTCTAATAGCCAATCTAAACCTCCCCTGGTGCAATTTAAGGTCTTTCCTCAAATACCCATCACAATGAGTTACTATTGCATTCCTATTACTTTGAGAAGAGATTAGAGGTGGCACACAGAATGGTCATATGGGCTCCATCAGTGTCTCCCTTCAGTCTTCATCAGCAGCATCACCTACCAAAGGGCTCTTCAGAAAGTTCAATGACTATTTCTTGCACATCTTTTCCACAGAAAATGTGTTGTTTTCTCTCAACCCAGTGGAAGTGCTCTCCAGGCAGGTCATCACAACAAAGCAGGAAACCTTCCTGACACTCAGGGATGCTCACCCCACCCCAGACCCATAAAATTATGTTTGTCATAAGAAACTGTTCTCAAATACCACAAAACCAAAACATGCCTATCCAAGGAAAAGAGCATGAGACAGCTGTAAAAAATAATTCTGCAGCTGTTGGTCTCAGTCGCCAGCTCTCTACCATTCCCCCTGCTTCACAACAGCTGTTGCATAGACTTTGTGGGCGATTTCCAAAATCTTTAACAGAAGCTGTTTTGCCCTGTGACGAAATCACAATTCCATTCCTGTTTCCAGTTTTAGAAGAAAACAGCACCATGTTCTGGGGGATTTAACCCACAGTCTCCTAAATCCTGAGAAAGCTTTCTAAAATCACTTGGAATTTGCCATGGAGGAGGCTGTGTGTTAAGTTCAGTGCAGCTACAGTGGGGTAACACAAAGCAGTGAGGACACAAAATATAGTGCAGCTAAAACTGCTCAGTTGCATAAATATTGCGCTTCCTATACTCTCATGGATGGCAGACCTTCAAAGTACTCAAGTTGGAGGCAAAATCTGAATACAGGTCAGCAGCAATGAACACGGAGTGGAGGACCACTGGAATTCTCTCAGCTGAGCATTTCCTGCAGGCATCCCGGTTAACTTGCCTCAGATTTATCAGGATGGGACAAGAGCAGTAGCACTCTCACCAGTGATGAGTGATTTCACTCTTATTTTTCCTGGTACTTTGAATAGTTCTGTCATCCATTTAACTCTCAGCAGTATCAGTCATCAGGGGAAGGGATGACTTAACTGAATCCATAAATTAGTGAGTGCTTGGAAAACAGCTTCTCCTAAGTGTCCCAGTGTCTTATCCCAAGAGAGTTGTGTTTGTGTCCTCTCTCTAAATATATTGTCTTTGGATAGTTTATTTACTGTTTAATTCCCCAAGTATAAATTGTTCAAGATGTTTGTGTTTAATGTAAATGAGAACTAGGATTAGGTATGCAGTGTAATAAAACTTCTGGCCCCTTAACATGATGAGTCTTGGCCATCTGACCAGCCAAAGCTATTTTAAAAATAAATATGGACTCATTCTCTGGAAATTTGGAAGGTCTGGTGTCATCTCCAGCATCTTAGTACCAAAAAATATTTTTGGAAAAAAAAAATAGTACCCAACTGCCTGCTGTAATTAATTAATTCATATTCTGTCCCCCCATGCTCTGTTATCCTTTGTTCTGAGGTTCTCTTCAAATCCACATAAATATTTACATGGTAAAAGTAGAGGGGAATGAGAGCACAGAGAGTGAGTGGAATTTGATTTGTGGGATTGAGAAAAAAAATCTCCCAGTAGCAAATTATGCTCAGATAAAACACCAGTAAATTTCAAGTAACGAAGTGACCAGGTCCAAAATGCCCAGAAAATAAAATGCTACTGAACCCTAACAAACAGAAAAATGGCAAAAATACTCAATGTAAAATTAAACCAATCAACCGATAACCCCCCCAAACATGCAAACGAAGGCAACTTTTCTGCCCTAATACTGTGCCAGTTCCTAATGTCATGGTTCATTTTAACCTCTCAAATTTACAGAACAACATACCTGATGAATCAAACTTGGGTTCAGAAGCTCACTAGGTAGTATCACACAGCATAGACATAAAATTCTCCAGAATAGGATTTTACCCAGACCTATTAAAGATTTTCTTATTTCATATTGTGAGCTGTGCTCGGTTTTACTGTGAAAAGAAGGGTGCACTATCCCCAAACCAAAATGCAAATGCTCTGGACTAACACAGAGTCCTGACTATGCCAGCACAGGAAAATGTAGAAACTGGGAGGCCTTTGGAGAAAATGAAGAAAGTGAAGAAAGCTGTATTGTAAAGAAAAAATACTCTGAAGAGAAAAATTATTGTGATGGGATTCTTTTGCTTGTAGCAATGAGAGCACTGCTTTGCCAAGGCACCGATCCTAAATGTTCTGGTCCCCTTGGGGAACTGCTTTATACAGAGCACTGCTAGCTCGTTCCAGCAGACAAGGCATACTGGCTGTCACAGTCACGGATATGAAATTTATCTTTCTGTAAATGAATTACAGGCTTAGGAAGCCAGAAAGCAGCCAAGCCTCAGAAGACAAAACTGGGATTCAGATTGCTTATATCTTAGTGGACCACTTTGCACAGTGACCTGCCATTTTATCTCAGACTAAGTTCTTACAACATCCCAGCCCAGCTGCTCAAGACCCAGGACTTTCACAAATCTGAAATAAATCTTCTGAAACAGCACTAGCAATTGAGTGATTCAGAAAGCTATTACTGTTGTAATAGCTGTGACCTGTAAAGCTGAAGTCTCAATGATAGGAAGGTCTTAGGTAGCCATTCCTGTGAGAGGTATTTAAGAGGCCCATCATGTATTTTATTTTCCAGTAGTATTTCTTAAAACTGATAATTTGTAGTTCCTGGGAATTCTACTGTTGAAAAATGGATGATAACCAAAACCCAAAATATTGATTTATTAATTTTCAATCCGCAAATTTCAGTTGAGAAATGTAAAACCCCATAATTCTGTCTTGATTTGAAACTAACTCGTACCTTCTCCTTCCTTTGGTACCTCATGGTAATCCCATTCTTCTCAGCAATCTGGGCTTGCCAGACAGGTTGCTTGTGCCATTGCCCATGGTCCCCAAGTGCACTGTATCAGTTTAATGATGGAGGACACTGCCTGACTTAGAGTAATTGGAACTAAAAAAAAAAAAAAAGGACTTCAAACTAAGCTGCTTCAATTCAAGTCAGACACCCTTGAAATCTCCTAATGAAATAATGAATTTTTTTTGGCCTATATATCTTTTATTAAGAAAAGAAATCGTGTACAGTTTTACTACCCTGGCCTACATTGGGTAAGAAATGGATTTCTAGATAGGTGTTTCATTACTGGAGCTCAACAGGAAAGTAAATCAGATAATTTTCCCTTACTCTACTTCCTTTTTTTTCAAAATATATTCAAATATATATTTTTTCAAAATATATTTTTATTAAGTGATGGAAATCCAATAATTTAAATGTTATCTTTGGAGAATGAATCTTTTGTTAAATATTAGTGATTTAGAACAACTATGACGTATTTCATATTCATATCCACTGCCTATTAATTTTTCTCTTTCCATTTTTCTGTCATGTATATTACCCAGTGCAGCTGCCAAGTTCAGCTTAGAGTGTGCTCAACTTTTATGAATTTTTCCTTTTATGTTCATGCTGAATTTATAAAGCAGTTTATAATGAAAATTCACCATAAGAGAAAAACTTACAAGATATTTTTATGGAGCAGTCATAAGTTTTACAATTTAAACTGGGAAGAAGTAACTGTGAAATTGTTGCTATACCCATGGTATATTTTAATCATCTGTCTACAATATGCATACGCTGGAAAAATTTTTTTAAAAACTGAAGGAGATTTTCCCCTCCTTGAGGAACAACAGAAACAGGAATAGAATTCTGAGATTTGGAGACTGTCATTGATACCAACACTCTGTAAAGATAACAGCAATGGAATGTTACTGAAAGAATTGATTCACTGTTTGTTGACTCTTTTGGTATGTACACATAGATAGAAAGGAACCATAATCCAAGGATGGAACTAATGACAGTTTCCCCCATGCTTAGAAATCCCCTTCCGAACAGATAACAAAGGCACAGAGATCACTGCCTCGAGATTCTTCAGCTAAGTCTCTCACTTGAACATGACAGCTGAGAGGGAGCACAGTACAGGAGAAAATAACAGTCTCATGAAAATAAGTTATGGGCCAGCTAGAAATTTACATAGCTAAAGCAACACTTCTGAATCCCCAAACATAATCCTCAACTAGCTGTTGCAAAGCAGAAAGCACTAGTACACCGGTTCACAGTAAAACATCCCAATTAATGAAGCCATCCATCTTGTACCAACTTCAGTCTGTCAGTGGCTTGGACCCAGTCACAGCTGGATTTTGCTGTAGTCCAGCTCTGAGGTGCATAGGCAATGTGTAGATATTTGCTGGAGGGGATCACCATCACCATTTGATCTGTCCCTGGTTTTACTCAGTACCTAAACCAGCAGACAGGTGAGCAGAAAGCTCAGTCTCACTTGGGAGGACACCTAAAGGAGCAGGGCAGAAGAAGGAGGGAGAAGGGGTAGCCTTTCTTCTGGGTAAGAAGCTGCAGGACAGTTATGTTGTAAGGAGAGTGATATTCCAGAGAAACATGGGATCTGGGTGTACCTGCAGGATTTTTTCCAGTGCTTCAAGTTTGAGGAAAACAAGAAGAGAGGGATGCAATTTGCAGAGGTAGAGGTCCAACTTAGAATCATAGAATATCTTGAGTTGGAAGGGCCCCATAAAGATCATTGAGTCCAAGTGCCAAAAGTTACCAAACTAGGACCAAAGGAAGAGGTCTGCTCCAGACCTGAATACAGTTTGTGTGACCTGCATGGAGGGTTGACAGTGGAGCCTGTGCTGCAAAGGACCAGTACTCATGAACTCATGCTTTTCCTGGAACTTAATTACAGCAGAACTGAGAGTGTAACCTTCAATTTAACTTCTTCTGTGAGTGGGCAGGAGACCAGTAAGCCAGAACTGAAGGTCAGGTTTGGGAAGGCTAACATGGAACCTTGTCCACACTCTTGGACTCCACAGCCATATTCAATGCATTTAATCAGTAGTTACACCTTTTTTGGAACCCTTAACAGAGTGTATTTGTGATAAACTAAACAACAGAAGTTCTCACCATGCTGAAATTGCTGGTAATGTGCCAAAATGTAATAGCAAATTCACTGAAGTATTAGTCATATTAGTAACATTTTATTTTATGAAGTTAGGAATTTATCACCCAAAATGTCAACACTTACAAAAATATTTGAAGCCCTCTTGTGAGCCCTTTTGAATGCCTGAGCAGAAGAGCAAGTAGCTGCTGTCCTGTACAAGATGTCATGGAACTGTTGGTGGATTGACTTACCCTTTTTCTCGGATGGGCAGAGTACATAAAGCACCATGGGCTCATGGGTCAGCAGGCTGGGCTGCATCCCACAGCAGGAGAGGAGGAAATGGGCTGTGCCAGGAAAAAGGGTGGTGCAAACCACTTCCCCTCTGCAACAAGGAGGACGCTTGACCCCATGAGTCAGAGTTCCCAGGTCGGTTTAGCTGTGCTTCTCCTTTACATGGCTTGAATTGCTTGGTGGAAAGCCAATGTTCTGGGTTTGTTTTAGAGACAAACAGTTAAATCCTTTTGTTAAAAGTATCTGCCCTGAGTTTCCTTTGCTTTAGGGTGGTAAAACTTCTTCATTGTGTTATACAAGGATTGGAGTGGTTCCCCATGAGATTCAACAATACCAGTGTTTGAAAGGTGGTTTTCCGTTTAGCACTGTGTTACAAAAAAAGTGTAACTGGTATATTAGTCAACTTTCCAATTTGCCTGACAAATTAAAAACCCTGCCAGAACTCAGCCTCTATGCTTCTTTCCTTGTTGTTATCTGACTCGTCAGAGATCCTCCTGTTTTGTAGTTGCGAAACTTTTTTAAATGTATTGGCACTGGTAACTTCTCAAATTTTATGGCTGGTATAGTTTCTCACTGCATTAATAGTAACAATAGTCTGTGTGAAAGTAAACCCTCAGACTTTACTATAAAAAATACACCTGTTAAGGAGACATCTGCTATATTTGTGTGTATGTAGTGTTTGGCATATTTTGCCTCTATAATCAGAATTACACTCTAGATATAAACAAAGCCTAGCTGCTTCTCATGTAGCACTCCGGTTCCTAGCTTCACATAAGCAGTATATTATAATATCTTATGCAATTTGCATAAGTAGCAGGGTGTGCTGCCGAGCAGCTTAGAAATGCTTTCTGGCAGGACTGGAGTAAAAGCAAATAGATGGTCTGCAAGGAAATATCCAGCCAAACTGATGCTGGGTAGAATGGATGGTGAGAGGATGACACCAGTTAAAAATACAATCCACCAATGAGTCAGCTTCTACTTGAGCAGCTTCCTAACTATCCAGAATGCTATCGGTTCAAAACCCATGAGCTATCACATATGTATTGGCAAAAACACACAGTGAGTCTCATGGTTAGAGCAGAGGACAGAAGAACCCATGCATCTGTTTATGACTTAGCTACAGATTTGCTGTGGAAGTCCAAGTAATTTTAACTCTTTATTTTCCCCTAACTCAGCCTGCAAACTAGAGAAAGAAAAAACCAGCTAGTTATGGTGTAAAACAAAAGTCTTGTCTTTAAGGAGTTAAAGGAGAAGCAAATATGTCAAAGTTAATCCCAAATCACAAACTCTTTTTGCTGTAGCTACTAGTAAATTCCTCCCAGTAAGAAATGCCAAAACGAATTTAAAGTTCAGTCTCTCCTGGAAGTCTCTTGCTTTTGAGAAGGAGGGGAAAGGAAAGGCACCAGCCACATAAAGGCATTCACTGTAGAACTGCAAATGAGCCTGCACAATGTTTTATCCTTCACCAGTCCTCTTTGTCTCCTTCTCTTCTGACTGCATTCTTGGAACATCTTGTACAAGAATTTATAAGACTATTTGTTTTATTGCCACATTTTTAACTGCACAGACCACATTGCAGTCTGAGAAATACATTTGAAAAAACTGGTGAACTGTGTTATTTCAGTAAACAACAGTTCTTGCTAAAACCAAAAGCCGTATTTTTCTCACATACAAATAAAAAAACTTTGGCAGAATTAGGACATGAAAGGTACCTGAAAAGTTGAGCTGTGTAAACACTGAAATGCTATCAAGTAGAGTTTAATTAGAAAGTATGGGATGCAGCATATAAGTCCTTATAAGTACTCATGAGTTTTATATATTTAAAATATACAAAAGCCACCTCAGTTTTCGGGCATTAGCAGCTTTTCTAACTTGATAATAATACCTGAACATAGTGTACCTCTTGATAATCAGAATTAAAATCAGTCAGAAGTATTTAGAATTTGAATACTGTTTTTATTAAAACCAAGCTCGAAGCCGTAAGCTGTGCCTGGAAGAGAGTGCATATGGGAATCAGTCCTACACCATGGGTGCAAAAAGCCCTTTGTAGGTAAGATCCCTTCAGGTATCTCACTTCAGAAGGCAGCAGCACTGCTCATCTGCTGAAAGTGATGGATGTGCTGCTTTCCTGATTATCAGAGCAGTGGCAGGGGATGGAAGCGCCGCAGACACTGCTCCTCCAGCCATCTTTTTGCACCAGCTAATCTTTCAGATACCATGGGCAAATTTCATTCCATGGAAAAAGTGACAAACGTCAGCAAACTAATCTGAGAACAGAGATTTCATCAGCAGGCTTTTGGTTACTGCAGAGCGCATTATTGGATGACTGGATCCATGAACTATATGGTAAATAATAAAGAAATTACCAAAATTATACCATTAAAATGATGACAAAATAGAGTCTGCTTGTTTCAATCATTCAAATTCCCTTGAGATAAGTGAAACAGACAATGATTACAGAGGAAAATATAGAAAATAATTACAGGGAAGTAATACAGGTTAGATACATTAGTTGATGAAAGAAAACAAGTTAAGATGTTTTTAAAAATACATTTAGGAAAAATTAATAGGGAAAGCAAGCTTAGAGGCTGCAGGCTTATACTTCATGATGTGAAGACATATTTCTTTAACAACGTCACTCCTAATCCATAACTAAAAAAACCTGTGGGAATGGCATTTTTTAATGAGAGGATACAAAATCTGTTGAAAATAGTATTGGATACAATTTTTTTCCCATAAGTATTTCAAATAATTTGATGAATCAATTTTATGCATTACTTTCGACACTCATTCATTTGAATGGTACCATCTGTGATATGTTTGCATAAAATGAATTTCAGTCTCACTACAAAACATTTGTTGAAAATAATTCTGAATTTACTTTGCAAAATATTCAGTGCAGAAATCTGATGAAAGCTCTGTATTCAGCCAAGTAAAAGCAATTACTAGGGAATCTATAACCAACAATATTAGCCTCATTTTTGGCTTTCAAATAACAAATAAAACAATATAAGAAATTAAAGAAAACTTTGGTTTACATTTTCCAGTAAAGCCTGCCCTGGAAAAGAAATTGAAATAAATTATATTCGTTGCATCAGGCTGTTACAAATTATATGATGGACTGTCAGAAAACAAGACTAGTGTTCTTTATAGCCTTCTCCAAGAGACCACAGCTGCCTGGAACATGTTACTGGTGCACAGGTAGATGCTGCTGCACAAGGACCCTTCCAGTTTTATGTAATTGCTCGTTCAGGTTTTCCTTAGTATGACTAATATATGGCTCCTGAGCCTTTCAAATGCAAAGGCATTTCCAGGAACTACCAGTTTTATAATAGATATTGTAACTTAATCCAGTATCCCTTTATTTTGTAGAACTAAGATGTGTTACATACCTATGAACATTAGGGATCCATATTCATAGAGTATCTTCAAGTTTAGTTTGTTTTAGGGTTCCAGAGCCCTGTTCTAATCTCAGTTTTAGTGATCAACAGCTTTCTCCAAGTATTTAAGTGTTAGGTCAGAAACTGTGATAGCTGAAGGTTCCTCGCTCTGCATTATAGTAGAGCAACAGGTTCCACCTATATTTGACTCAGAGCTTTGCCAAATGTGTTAGAGAAATTGTCCCAAAAAGGAAACCGTGTCTAATTAGCCTGCTTAGCCTGCCAGCCTTGCCTGCCCTCTGTGCTTTAGTGCTGTGGAACAGAGGAGGCTCAGCCATCTCCGTTTGCCAAAAGGCTTTGATTTTAAACATCCCTCTGAAAACATGGAACTCCTCCACGAAGTCATATTAGAGTTGGCTGAAGAATTCCTTCTCTGATTGAATGGTTATGAATGAAGTGGTTAGTGCTTAACAGCTGCATGGTTGGAAAAGTATGAATTGAAATGTCCATGTTGGATCATACTGGTATTTTTTTATATGGGACCTAAACTGCAGGACTTAGCACAAAGAGAGGCAGCTGTTAACAATAAGAGTTTGACCTCAGATAAAAAAATTGAAAAGAGTGGCCTAAACTTAACCTTTTTAGCCTTGACCGTAGTTCCTGGCATTGTCTTCTTCCAAGGCTGAACTTAACACAGTCCTACTTTCCCACCTAAAAAACCCTTCTAAGTTACCCCTCAATTAACTGTTTCAAAACTTTTTCTGTCATCCACTGGAAAGGGATAAAAGTATACACAGCAACATGTCTCAACTAGAAATCATTAAAACACCTACTCAGCTAAACCATGCAAATCCTATCTTTTTTTTTAGAGCAGTATGAGGTCCTGTGGAACAATAAGACCATTTGTTACTTTTTCTGACTCTCCAAGATGCTCTCCAATATCTACAGAAAGTAAAAGCCAGAGCGTTGAATACACCAATTCTCCCAGCAGCCGCACATAAATAATCCAGAAACGAGAACACTAACTATGGTTGGATCAGCTTTCAGTACATTCTTAGGATCAAAGGAAAATCTCTTAAAAAAAAAATCCCCAGAAAATCAGTGACTGATTCTTCTGAAGGAAAATTGCCAAGGAAGGAAAAGAAGAAGGTAGTACCATCTTACTGGGAACAAATCTACTTCTGCTCTGTCTGAGTTTGTCATTGATCTTTGACTAGAGAAGTCTGTATCTCTGAAAAGCAGAGGAACAACTAATAATATGCATCCTTAAAAGTCAAATTCATCATTAGAAGGTGAATTCAACTACTGGGATACTTGATGATCAGTACTGTTCAGGGTCACATAATCAAAGAGCAGGGAAGGGATTCATTTTCCTCCCTCCCTCTCTCCCTCCCTCCCTCCTTTCCCCCTCCCAATTTGCATCCATCACATTAGACAGGAAATAAATGTAAAAAGAGATGAGTAAATAGGGATAAACTGTCTCTCACTATTAACTCTAGGACAGGACAAAAATAGGGTCACAACAACTATAAATATTTTAAGGTTCAATAGGTGCTTGTTCCCTGCGCCTAATTCCTTCTAGCAATCTTTCCACATTAGTCTGCCAAAAACTTAGAGCATCCATAGTGCTGAACAGAGGATAAGTAACAAAAGTTATCAGATGGTAGGAAGCCAGAACACAGCGTTCTCTGATGACCAGAACTTGGGCTATGTAAGTGGGAATTCACAAATGTCCTCTGCCTGACCCAGAGGACTCAGGAGAGGACAGCTGACTTCCACTGGAACAATTTTAGGCCAGAGTCTGAAGGGTTTTGACTCTCACCAAAGAATTTACTTAAATGAAATCCTAATGGGAGAAGTATAAGGTAACAAAACAATTTGTAGGGTTTTATTCTTCATTGCTAGAGAATTGTAACTAAGTATAACAGAACCAACTATAAGCAGGTTTTCTGTATTCAAATGAGAAATATGACAAACTACTGATTCTAATCTTATGAATATTTTGGTCTGTAAAAATTGAGAAAAAATATCCTAAGGGATTACAAACTCAGGATTTAAATGAGCAGAATGTTTCTGGAAAGGAGTTGTGATAAGACATATAAAAGTAACAGTCTAATTCAAATTGCATGGCTATAGTACAGTCTCATCATGCACATTAAGTCTATTGGGATCAGCATATATACACAAAATCCCTGTCTGAGGACAGCTGCTCATGCCTTTTATAAAGTGCCCTTGGAACACTGAACTTTCTCCAAAACTCGTATTTAATATGTGACTTCTTTCTAAGAAAGTTTTAAGAGGACAAACAAAAATGAGGCATGATTTAGGAGTCAAAAGTATTAATTCAGTTTCCATTATGAAGGTTTTGGGGGGAAGTGTCTTAAATCATCTTCAGATACTGAAAAGAACATTAGGAGGAATAAAAGAAAGTTATGTTTAAAACCTTAAGTGGACTCTACTGTTCTTTGTTTGGGATGAAAGGTAAACCTGCAGAAACATTGCTAAACATAATATGAGTTTCTCCAGGTCACACTTCTAAGTCCCAACTCTATTTTGAAATAAAAAGAACAGTAAATCATAAGTACATTAGTAAAATGTTAAGACTGAAAATATACTATTGAATCTATTTTTTTCCCTAAATTTAGGTAAGAATTAATTGTGGGGAACACAGCAGTTTCTGTTTTGTACCCAGATGAAGATAAAGCCTGACTGAGATTTCTTCAAAAAAAAGACTCCACCTTGAAACATCCATAGCTAAACACTCAAATGGGAAGTGGGAATTTAGTTTCAAGACCGTGATCTGAAGCTGGCTAAGCAGGGATTTAAATCAGGTTATGAAAGCTACATGTTTGACCTGTACAGCAGGCTACACTAATCTAGGTGGATTTTCACTTTATGTCTTGCCTCTGCTGTGCCCATTTTTAAAAGAAATGTGAATCTTAATCATCTGTCTTTCAAAGTCAAGGAGAAGCTCTGCTAGAGCTAAAAGAATATTATCATTCGCTGTATCCCCTCGGCACCTTGATCATAACTTTAGAGAAGGACACAGAGGTAGATAAAATACAGTTGTTGCACACTTTCCGCTGGAAGGGCCAAGATTCCCTACCCAATGTGTACCAGTATTTGAGCATGACAGGCAGAGTAGAGAGCAATTCCATCAGGATGTAATTATCAATTACATATCACTCTGTGGTATTTTAAGTTTCAAAAAATGCACTGTTTTAAAATAGAGTGATATTTTTCTAATTATGCTGCTTGGTAAGATACATAGTATGGTAAGAAATCAAAATGGGTATATAGCGGTATAGACAGTAAATGAGGTCTTGAGAATCCTGGAGCAACTTGCACGCTAAATAGCTGGCATGAATCCTGGAACTCTGAAAACACAAACTGTCTCCTATAGATTGGTTTCTCTTCTCTTCAGACAAGCAGGATTTTTGCCATCCTTTATGGCAGGATCAAAGAAACATTTGATTAGGGAACTATTTTCTCCTTACCCAAAGCCCACGATTACATTTCACATTCTGATTGCTAGAACAGACCAATTGTGAAGGAAGAAAGCTTGGACTTTGAAGCGCTTTCCACCTGTGATCTGCAAACTTGTTCCTGTTAGAGGAACACGTAGAGTGTCCTGAGCATACCTGAGCTCACAGTCCTCATGTGGCACCACTCCGAAGTACATCAATGGCAGAGTCAGGACTACTGTTAGTGAGTACAGCAAAAAAACATTCTGTCAATGTCCTCCTTACACTGCAACACCTTATCTTGCTTTCAAAACTTTTGCCTATTAGGGCCAGTCTACATTATGAGTTTTCCAAAAATGGCTGATATTGCATTGGCAATTCAGTACAAATGTCAGGTTCTAAGAAATGCTTTTAGTACTTTGAGCATGACTGAAAGAGAGAGGCTTCTGAATTTTCAGTTATTTACAATATGCTTTCTGGAACTTTTAATATTTAGTATAAACTGACTGAATGTACTTATTTCAAAAATCCTTGTGCTCCCTTGGCAGTAGCTTGCCGCTTTCCCTTCCATTTCAGCTGCACTTACAATTTTCTGCTCCAATTCTGATACTTCAGCATGTACTCTCCTGCTGCCAGAAACAGAATTGAATCCTACCAGCTGCCTGTAAGGCTTTAGCAACAATATCTTTTAGCATTGGAAGTATTTTGTTAGTAATGTGTATTAGTAAAGTCTTTGCTGGGCTTAAGTTGGTTTGTTAACTGAGAACTACAACCCATGTTTTATAAAGAACATACACTGAAACAAAGGGGGGTTTAGTACCCTGTTAATAAGGAATTTTGAGTAATGCTATGAATGTAAGTCTAGAAGCTGCTCATTTTATTTAGAATGGAGCCAGGTTAATTTAACAATGTCACATGGGAGAAATTCCTTAACAAATGACAGCGGCTTGGAGGTCAGGGAGGCCTGAAAGATGTAGTATCCTTAGATATCCCCAGGTTCCTTCCTTTAAGCAGATTTGAAAAAAAAAAAAGGAGGAAAACACAGCAACTGGGATAACTGATGGTCAGTAGGGTATATTCTTAGATGTTGCAAAGACTTACGCATGATAATCATCTAAATAAAACCCATGTGCATTAGCATCTGTGTAATTTTCCCCTACTATCTCATTAACATCACAAAATGCAGACCGATGGGATTTTGATAGCCAGCCAGCTCATGCATGTTGCAATTACCCTTCGTCTCATATAACTCCCATACTTTCCTCACATATCTGAGCAAACTAATAGAGTATCTGTGGTTTAAATCATTAATATCTATAAACAATATCTATATTATCACACTTTTCAAGGAGTGTGGTATTTATTGCATGACTAAGTTAGCAAATGCACATTTGAAAAGAAAATAGCTTCTAATCTATGTATTCATTTGCTGATGAATTAAAATCACCAAGTTATTCAGCACAATTCAAAATGAAAAAGCTGACATATCATTTATTGCAAAGGCCACAGCTATAATAGGAACGTCATTGTTTCCCTTTCTGCTGGTCTCACACATTCTTTTTTATCTTGATTATTTGTCACCCTGTTAGGGACTTCTTATGGTAATGAAATCCTTTGTCAGTGATGTAACCAGAGCCTTTTGCTGCATTTTTCCTTCCTACATAAGTTACAATTGCAGTTATAAACACTCTGGAGGTTTTTTCTGAATCACACAATTGCAGATTGAAGGAAACTCACGTTCCTGGCTGTTGCTAGGTGGCAAATGCTCTTAAAGATTTTGCAGGCTAGAGATTTCTTCAAACCTTTAATCCTTCATATTTATTTTATAACCCACAGGAACTGTTAAAAAAACAACAAAATACCACTAAGTGCTAGGATGATCACAGATTTGAAAGAGATAAAAGATTTGGCATCAAAAGCTTATTCCCAATCCTAGCTACAGGTCAGTTTAAGACTTTCATGAGGGTTGATTATCCTGTATCTGCATATTGCAAGGCTGCTCATGCCTTCTTGTAAAACTGGTGTTAGCTCCTGTTTAGAACAAGGTCCTTGATGTAATGAATAAGCCTCAGCCATAGTCCTTTGAAAAATATGTATGTACAAAAGAAGAACTTCACAGACTGCAAGGAAAGAAGGCAAAACTTTTGCTTAACATCTAGGAACTGAACACCCAGGAGATTTTGCCTGGTATGTTGCAGCAGCACTGAGTTTCAAAGAGTATAGCAATGCATTGATAAATCTATATAGTGTTTGTCTGAAAAGAGTCTTGCACTCTACCACTCCTAGGGTATGATTTTACAAAACTGCACATTGATTCCTACTTACAGTTCCAGTTGAAACCGTATTTTTTAGATGTTCTTTTGAAATAAGGCCAAATTCACAGCTGAAGCTAAACTAATGAGATTTTCACCTCCAAAAGCTGTCACACCAATGTCAGTGTTAGACTCAAGTCTAGATACCAGTAATGTGCATTAAAGGACAGCCCAAGGAAGCTCTAAATAAAGAAAAAAATACCAGGCTTTATTACAGAGCAGCTTCAGCTTCTCCTGCAGTACATCATACCTGTTTTAAAGATCAGCATATTCATATTCAAATCCAAGCATGGGTCTTACAATGGAAAGTCTTATTTAACTCTAGCAGTATCCATTATATATTATTCACTACATCTTTCCTTGCCAATAAAGTCTCATATAATCATTAAAAAAGCAAATTTTTACAGGATTGAAAATTGTTCCCTTGCTCTTCCCTACCTCAGACACACATCTTCTACAACTGCTTTTTCACATCAGTGAAAGAAGTGGGATATAATCTTCAGACCCTGACTTTAATGATCTTTCTTTAATTCTGATTGGTTGATTAAAGCTTCTGTGCTCTTTGTGTTCAGCATTACAGAGGAAACATTTGTTTCGTGCCTAGATGTATGCTCAAAAACTGCTACTCATTACAGAAGGCTCTTGATGGTGCTGGGATAGATGAAAAATACTTGGTCCTTAGACTTCCTGGAGAACTAGCACAGGTAACTGTATTCTTTTGAGGTCTGTAAAAGAGACAGTGAAGCCATGATGGGCTATCTGCATCTGACCATCCAAACAAGGTTCCTCATTTTCCACAGTCACAGGGGACAGAAGTGTTTTGGAGGTGTACCACCTTTGGTAGCATGGCCATACAGCTGTCACTTGCTGAAGATTTTGACAGCTACCACCTTGTAAACTCAAAGGGAGAGAGTGCTTGAAATCACCCTCTGGCTGTACGGGCACAGATATTACATATATTGAATATATATATTATTATTATTATATCATTATTCTGGATAAACATTCAGATAAAAATAGACACTAGCGATAAAAATAGACACTAGCTTTAGTCCTTCAGATATGTCTATCCATTACTTTTATAACACCTCTTCTTCATAGTTTCTGTAATAACTGTTGCAATCCCACTGTGAAACAAGTAAATTCTCAAAATGACAAATATAGTCACTGTATAGTCACATAAAATGCTCTCTATGTAAAAAAAAAAAAAAGTAATGCAATGCCTTTGTAAAGAGAAATATTTTACTATGGGGCATGAAGCAAACATAAAAGATTGATTGTTTTTATAAAGAAGTAATGTCCCTTGGAGTTAATAACCACTAATAATCAGGATTAGACATTTCACGCAATGCTTGTCTCCCATCTTCTGACATTTCTCAAAGGCCTAAAATTTTTAGCTGTCTTTAAAATCACTGATTTCACAAGCTGCCTGCAAAACATCCCCACTGAAAAAAAAAAGAAATATGACTTTGTCAAATTCTAGAGGAAACTAGAGGCAATTGAGGGAAAAGCTTAATCTTAAAGTGGATTTCTAAATTTCATCTGGAAAGATGATTGATGTGCTTTCCCCTCCCACACTGCTATAACTTTAATCTCACCTGGAGGAAAGAGAAAGGGAGCAATCTGACACTTAGCCCACTCAGCTCAGCTTTCCAGACTGCAGCAGGGAGATAAGGAAGCAATGGAGGCACTGCTTCCTCTTGCCCCTGGATATTTGGGATGCTCTCTGTGGGAGGATAAAGACCAATTACCCCTTGGAATTCATCCTCAAAGTGTTATTAATTTAGATAATTCCTATGTTTTATTCATTATAAGCATATGTGGAGAGGTGCCCATTATCAAAATTGACTAAAAAGCCCTCTGATCCCAGCAGCTGGCCTTTACTAGTATTTCCTTGTTCTCCCTGCAGTTTGTGCTTCCTAGACCAACTGCTCGTTGTGGAGAGAAACTGCTAAGCTCCTCTTCACAGCTCACAAGTTCAAACCCGTTTTGACTGGTTAAATGGCATCTGCTTTGCTGCATGTGCCTCAACAGCACATATGGAACAACTATAACCTGCTTCCTAAGGAAGGTTTCTTCACGTGGAAAAGGCTTCTCTCTTCACTGCTGACCTTATGCTGGTCAAAACGACCAGATTACAAAAGCATAATTTAAACTGTTTAAGTGTTACCCATATCATTTTGCTTTAAACAGACCAGGGAACGCACACATCTTAGTTAGAAGGTAAGAGCAGGTGCCAGCTGCTCCATCAAACTGAGGCTGACTGACAGCTTCTTCAAACAAGCCACGGCACAGGTAGCACAAGATATGCTTAGTGCACTCATTAGTACGTTTCATATAATTCTCATCAAAGCTAAGAGGTCAGCATCCATGGTGAGGCCTAGCTACACATAAAGGCACAGAACAGCCATCCTTGTCAGAATGTCAGAGTGTGGGGAACAGCACTTTTCTCTGAGAACTTTGGCACAGCACCGTGCTGGGTAGTAATGTTGTCTCCCACAAAAGCAACTTCAGATAGGAACAAATAAAGTGAAGAACTAGACGAGGGAAAACTGGCTTACATTCTGTGAAGGAACCTGTCACCAGTCACAGAACCCAAGCTCATGGGAGATCATGGACAGAGGAGCAGGTGTCCCCTCCTTGAGTGAAGTCTGGAAACAATACAAGGAGGACCAGATTGACATGTTCATAACGCTATGAGGATATGAATCACTTCCTTCCCCTTGACCACTGACTAAGTTATGAAGTTAGAAATATAGTCCATTAGACATTACTCTTGTCCTCCATACTTCAAATGCTTTTCAGGTTCAATAGCAGAGTTGAGCAGTGGTAACTCAAGTGATAAATCAAGTGGTAACATGAGATTGCCATGGCCAGTGGGTGGTCCTCACATCCTGCAGCCACGAGGGACATTCTTTCTGGGGTGATGGGCTACTGCTTTCGTGGGCTGAAGATGATCATAGGCAAAATATTCTACTGCTGTGCATTGCACAGTGAGCTCCCTCAGAGGTATGTGTTGGCATGCCAAAGGTGTGGTTGCAATCTATCACACTGGCTCACTCAAATTGTCTTAAGATAATTAAAAAGCACAATTAAGCTCCAGGCTATGATGTTTGAAGATCTCCTCAAGGTGCCTTCAAAGACATTAGTCTGCAGCATGCTAGAGCTTTTCAAGTGTGTTGTATTAAAAACATCGCAACATGCTTTCTGTTTGCCTAGCACAGGATTCCAGAAGCAGAGCAGTGGTTTCCATGCTTAAACTGGAAGCACCTGAGGAAGAGAATTGAGAGAACTAGACAGTGCTGTCACTAGCACCACCCACTAATGCTGCTTCTCGAGGGAAAACAAAATGCAAGCAGTAAAAGAAAGTGGTAGATTGGGAACAGGACTTCAGTCTGCAGAAAGGCACTGCAAAGTTCACATGATTTGTCCAGTAAGTGTAAGAAATTATTTTTAAACTATTTTTTGCCACTTTTAAACTCAATTTTTCTTCTTTTTAAAAAAAAAAGTTACGATCTTCAAAATTAATCATTAACCTCTGTTAGTAACACTGCTTTGAATCAGAAAATGTCATTCCTGGAATGTCTGGTCTGTTATTGTGTTGAAGACGACAGGCAGTTGTCTTTGAAATTAAGTGACACAAATTGTCAAATTATAAACCATGTGTGCATCCAAGTGTTCATGTCCTTCTAGTGCATTTCTAACATAAATCATAGATTTGTATCTGTAGATGTTGATGACATTTAATTTACATTATGGAAATATTCATAAAATAGCCAATAAGTGGGAATAACAGGGGAAAGAGGGAAAAGGAATGCACTTCTCTCTGGTATTACTGACACTTTGTCCGGTGAATACTTCAGCTCATGATCCAGAAGTGTCCTGTACCAGTGTAGAGTCTTGGGGAGGCTGCAACCATACCTGCCCTCAGTACTCTATCAAGGTGTAAAAGAAAACAATTGTTGCCAAGGCTTAGAATCTGGCTATTAAAAAGTAAAAGAAGAGCAAATTACCTGAAAAAGAACAAAAGATGTTGTAAGAATATGAAAAGTTTGGGTGAAAAACAAAACAAGAAATCTCAAGTGTGCTCTAAACCACTTTGATCAAGCGTGACTAGCATTTATTTCAAGTCTACACCATCATTCAGATGTTTTTGTACCATGGCAGGTTTAAGCCTTCAGTTCTCTCCTGAAACACTTGATGTTATATAAGATGTCATTTTAGAAAATATGAGACCATGTTGGAAACCAATTTCCTGAAGAGCTAGGAATAGGGTCATATCGTTATCTAGTGTTATACTTGCAGCTCTGGCAATTTTCTTTTTTAATAAATATGGATAAGTCCATAGGACTCTAAAGGACAACAAATATAGTCCTTTATCTTATGTCTGCGTTTCGAAATTGTGGAAAAGATGCTTTGTGCAAAATGTGTCAGAAAGCTTTTTGAAGACACAAAATGATACAAAGTCCCTGATCTAAAACATAAAAAACCCCAAAGACACGATTGCAGAGTTGTGTAGTGTGAGAGCTGAGCAGTCAAATACAACTCATCAGTTCTGACCAGGAAACTAAGTAGTTATGTTGAAGTGATTTACTGTCCCAGACCCTACACAGGGCTTGCTGGCTCCCGCACAGCACTGCACTGAGTGGCCCCAGTGCTGGGCTGGAGCTGCTTTGCACCTTGGTAGTTTGGATCACAGCCAGAAGCGCTCCGTTCCCTTTCCACAATTTCGGGCAGACAAGCCTGTAGAAGAATCAGCCGTACCAATTACATACAGCCAAATCAGACCTGTAAGCATCCCTGTACTGATACTTTTCAAATACAGGTTACTAAATAACGTAGAGAAGCGAATTTCGCCCATTCCAAATCAGAACGACGAACCCCACAACACAAACCAAACCACTTTTATTTCTTTGAATTACTTTTGCCTTCTTTTTGCTGGATCAATCACAAATGTTCTTGCTTTAACACCAGGGCTAGGCAAACCCGGATAAGCACGATAGCTGTTTTCTAAGAGCAGCCAGGTATGGAATACAAATCACCCAAAGCCAGAAGCCTTTTTTCCCTTCGCCGTGAGGCTTCTAAGAGAGAAGCTGATGGCATTTAGTTTGAGACACCTCATCAACCCCCGGGGATGCTAAAAGCAGGCAAATCATGACTGCAGCCGTTCCCAAGAGGAGAGCGGCTCCTCGGCTGCCTCTCCCTGGCCCCCACACCGGCGCCCCACACTTCCCGACCGGGACCACGCTTCCCCGGGTCCGCGCCTGCCGGTGCCGCTGCTGCCCAGTGCCGGCCACCGGCCCGGACTCCCGCCTCCCTGGGGCCACCCGAGCCCCTCAGCCACCGCCTGGTCCGGCCTCCCGCCTCGGGCAGGGACCTTCCGCCTACCCCCGCCCCGAGCGAGACCGGCGGGGAAACTCCCGGTGGGAGCGGTGGTAGCGGGACCAGTCCCGGCTCCCTTCCTCCGCCGGCTGCGGGGTGGGGCGGGGGGAAAGCAGGGACGCGGGAGAGCAGGCGGCAGCCCCCCGGCGCTGGCTCCGCGGCTGGGCGGGAAGCGTGCGAGCGGGAGCTGCCGCTTTAAATCCATCCCGTCCCGAGGGGCGGGGAAGGGGCCGCCAGGGGGGGGCTGAGCGCGCGCGCGCGGCATCGCCCGGCGCGGCAGCGGAGCCTCGGCGGGCGGGGAGGGCGCGGGGCGGGGGCGGCGGCCCGGGGGCGGAGCGGCGTGAGGGGAGCGGCGGGGCACGGGCTGCCCGTGCGGGAGCGCGGCGGCGGCGGCGCGGCTGGACGGGGTTCCCGGCCCGGCTCCCCCGCTATGGCCACGTCCCCGTGCAGCAGCAGCGGCGTCTCCTCGTCGTCCTCGTCGGGGCTGGGCGCGGACGCGGGGCTGGAGATCCGCACGCGCTCCGTGGAGCAGACGCTGGTGCCGCTGGTGTCGCAGGTAGGAATACCGCCGCGGGAGAACGATCTCCCACCTCCCTCCCCCCGCAACCCCCGAGAGGCGGGCGGCAGCCCCGGCTCCCGCCGGGAGGCTGTGCCCTCCCGGGACGGAGCTCGGCCGCCGCCGAAGTTTGCTCGCTCGGGTCGCGGCGCTCCGTAGCCCCCTCTCTCCGGCCGCGCCGGCGGGGCCGGCTGTTCTGAGCCGCGCCCCCTCCCGCCCGTCCCGGGGTCCCGCCGGCCGCGGGCGTCTGCCGGAGCCGGCGCCGTGCGGGTGATGCTGCTCGCACGTCCCTGCCCGAGAAAGACTCCGAAGTTCCCCGCAAGGTCGCGGGGGAGCGTTGCGTAACGCCGGGCGCTGCGGTGCCGCCGCGGTCCGAGCCCCGGGACGGCGCGGCGGGTGGGGGACGGAGGGACTGCCCCGCCGCCCGAGCGCTCCCGGCTTCCCGAGCCTCCCGCCTTCTGGCTGTCCGCGTGGGAGCGCGCTCCTTCCCTCCCAGCTCGGCGCTGGAGAGAGCGCTCGTCTTCCAGGGGCTTTGGCGGAGCTTTGTGTTTTCGCGGTCTGGCCTGAGCGTTGCATTGATTGGAGCTCCTACCGCACCCCAGGGTAGTGCCCGATTTTTAAGAGGTTCGATAATAGGCAAACTGTCTTGGTGACCTTTTAGCGTGTCCCGCACAGTGCTCAATGTCCTTAAAACCCCCCAAATCGGTCTTTTTAATGGTCTGCTAAGTAATCATATGCCAGTCCTTTTGTTGTTGTTGATGTTGGGTGGTTTTTTTCAGACATTTAGTTATAAAATTGGCGTTTGACATACTCATTAGAATTTTGTTTCTTGAAAAATAATGTCTGAAAACAGCACAGTGTTTGCTGTATAGGATTTTGTACTTTGAGCACTGATCAATAAAGTTAGCAAGTCAAAACCTATCTGTACAAAATCTTTACACAATATGTAACAGCTATACAAAAATAACTAGTCCTGGTGAGGTCAAATTGTGTTTCTTCCATCATAACCCATCTGGAAACAAACTGTGGTAAGCCTTGTTCTGCATTTGTATGTCTGGGCTTCAGGAAGGGTTTGTGATGGGTAACTGTGTTTCGGTACTTATCATGGTAATGTGTATTTATTTTTCTGTTTGGAGAAATCACAGTCAGTACAGCAAAGCCCTTCAAAGGGATTGAACCACTTGTTCCAAGGCAAAGTAAAGTTAAATGAATTTTCTAGTCCTGAAACAACTGAGATAAAATAGGGAGACCTCTTTTAGGAAGCTTAAGGGCAATCAAAAACACATCCATTTGCAAAAGCCGAATTAAGTTGCATATGTTAAATTTGTGCCTTTAACAGATTTATTGGAGATGTTCTTATTTCTCTGGCGTACTCTCTAATAACAATGATCTTACTGTGCTTGCAACAAACCCACAGAGAAGTATGTCATGTATGAGTTTTCATTGTCCACAAAGCCTGTGACAGCATCTTCCAGAAGGGCTAAGCGGATTTCACTTCCCTGTATACAGCGTGTCTGAGCATTTGTGAACACTCAGAGCTCACTGTTCTCTTGCTAAGGCGCTCCAGACTTGAGACAAGCGCATTCCCTTGAAGCGCGAGCGCTGAGCTCTGTTCAGATTCAGGCTGTAGTTGCTGATGGTGTCAGCAGTAGCACCCTACACCTGCCTGGGAAAACGCCCCCGTTACTGTAGTGGTTTATCGGTTCTGCCTGTACTATTCTGTCTGGATTGCTCAGTTGAGATCTCACTGGCTGGCTTTGTTTAGAAATTTGTGCTAAATGGTGTTTATAGAGTACTTCTTAGTCTCAGAATTTGCTTTTAAGATTCTGCATAAGCTGTGCATGCAGTAACCCTCAGGACTTTGTTTTTCTGCTTGTACAAAATACACTTGCAAAGGGCTTTGTTCCTGCTGTGAAGTTAACTTCACAGTTTATCCTTTTGTTAAAATCTGAGAAGTGCTGTGTGATACTTTTATACTACTGGAAAAAAATAGTCAGAATGTTCCTGCTGCTTTTCAGTACTTATTTTAAGCAAAGAGGAAACAAAAGGTGCCTTGTCTGACAAACTCACTTTCAATCTCTGATGTGGGGCTAAATCTTTTCTTAAAGCAAAAAAAAAAAAAGCTGCAGTGATTCTTATTTAAATTCATGTACTGTACCGTGCATTGTCCTGATTGTAATATTGTAAACATGTGTATGCCTACTTGTTCTTCCTCAGCAAATGTGTGGGTTGGTTTTGTTTGATTTTTTAAATTGCATTTTACAGCTTGTTTTCTTTTTTTATAGACTGTGTTGTAACAGAGTAAATTTGCTATCAGCAGTGTTATAAGATGCCTATTTTTCCAGCAGGAGAAATTACCCTTAGAGTCATTACTGCATGTACTTATTAAACCAATTAAAATTGGTTTTAAAAAACTTAGAGTATTTACAGAGTTAAACTAGATCTGTTCAGACCCTGATGTGGCCCATTTTTAAGAGTGCCACAAATGACAAAGACGATGGATTTAAGCCACGGTATTAAGCATTTTTGCTTACGCTTCTTTTTCACTATCTACATAGCTGTACTGTGAAAAGAATCACTGTACAGTATTTTGCAAAGCATGTGGCATGCAGTTCAGAAAATACGGCTTCTGGAGTCAAGCACCACAGTTTTCTTTAAAATAAGTAGTATTTTCTTCTCCTGGATAGGTCTCTTTAGTTCAGTTTTCCATGCATAAATACTACAGCATTCTTTAAAAATCTAGACATCTCCTTCACTGCTGCTACCCATTTCCAGCCTAATTATTTTGGGGTTGATTTTTTTAATGGGAAGTTTTTGGCAACACGCATCAGGAAGGGTGTTTGAAGTGGTCAGTGCTGACTCATTTAATAACAAGTCATTTAAACAGTTGAGGAAAAGCAAAGACAGGGAAAAAGCACTTTTCAGGATGTGGCTCCACCAGTGGCTTCCGCAGCTGCCATTCAGTACCTGTTTGCTAGTCTAGCGGCAGTCGGGTACCTTCACAGATGTAGGAGTTCGTCTGTCTAGATCTGTTCCAAGGAAGCATTCTGTGAAACAGCAGAATAGGTATTTGTCAACGTTCACAGTTGGGTACTTGGGAAAAAGAGAGAAACTTTGAGATCTGTTTGCGTGGAGAAGAGAAGGCTCTGGAGAGACTTGTTGCAGCCTTCCAGTGCCTTAAGAGGACCTATAAGAAAGCTGGAGAGGGATTTTGTAAAAAGGTGTGTAGTGATAGAGCAAGGGGGAATGGCTTTAAGCCAAAAGTAGATGTGTTTCGATTAGATGTTAGGAAGACATTCTTCTCTGTGAGGGTGGTGAGACACTGGAATGGGTTGTCCAGAGTCAGGTTGCCCAGATGTGGGTGCCCCATCTCTGAAAGTGTTCGAGGCCAGGTTGGATGGGGCTCTGAGCAACCTGGTCTAGTGGAAGGTGTCCCAGCCCTTGGCAGCGCAGGAGAGGAATCAGGTGACCTTTCCCTTCCATCCCAAATCATCCTGTACTTCTATATTCCTGAAAGAACAAAGTCACTTTTCGCAGTTGAAGGTGACCTATCCTCCAGCATTTAGAGTGAGACCAATATGATTATAGCTGCTCAACCTTCAGAAAGCCCATTTTGTCACAGGCACTTTGGAGAATGATTGTGTGCCCATATGTTACTGAACATGTTTTTCTGTTTTTCTTGGTATAGGAGATCCTGCCAGAGGTTTTGGAATTGACTTGACCTATATAGTAAAAAATAAAAGCTTTTAAGCTTTTTTTTTTTTAGCTACAAAAAGCCCATCATACCAATGCTTCTGAATGTTGTTGTTGTCAGTCTCAGATTCTACATAAGTTAACAGTGGTACATGCCTTGAGGTGAATGAAACAAACCTTTTCTTACTAGAGTATTGTTTCCTTGCTTTCTCTGAAGCTAGCTAAAATAATTCCCGTTTCAGTAAATGTTATATAACATTACATAATGTTCTGCCAGTATTCTGTTTTTCCAGAAGTTTCTGGAGTTGTATATTAGAGCCCAAAGAAGCAGCACAGCTGATGTTTTCCTAATTATGTGAAAAGCTCACTGATGCAGTTTTCGGACTGGAGGTATGACTTTAGAATACCCATTGTGCATCAAGCTAGAGGTCTCTATATAATCTGTAAACTTTTCTCTGGGTTTTTTTCTGGTCAATCATCAGGAACTGATATGGGGGCCAGTACTGTTTAACATTTTTATTAATGATCTGGATGTTGGGGTGAGCATGGGCCAGCACATTCAACAGGCATGTGAACTCCCCTACAGCAAGCTGGGGAGCGTCTGACACTGTGGAGGACAGGGCTGCTAGACAGAGGGACAGGCTGGAAAGATGATATGACAGGAAGTTTGTGAAGTCCAAACCGTGCATCTAAGCCAGGGTAACACCATGCAGCAATACAGGCTGGGGTCAGCTGTCTGCAGGAAAACTTTGCATGAGAGTCCTGGTGGACAAGTTGAATGGGGGTCAGCAGTGATGGCCAGCCGCACCTGGGGTTGGTAGCAGGAATGTAAGAAGCAGACTGCAGAAGTGACTCTTTTGTTTGGCTCGTGTGAGGCAGCATGGGGTACAGTACTGTGTTCGGTTCTGTGCTTCTCAGTACCAGGGAAAACACTGACATAGTGGAGTATGTGACATAAAGGGAGAGGTTGAAGGAAGTGGGCTCGTTCCACCTCAAGAAGAGAGGTGTAATGGTCTGTTAGCTTCCATGTTGAAAGCTAGGATGGTACTTTCCTGTCTGTGTCACTTGAATCTGCAGTGATTTTTTTTTTTTTTGTCTGGACGATGGCAGAATTTACCAAGGTCTACAGCTACCCACCTAATGGCAAGTATGGAGAAGACAGAGACAGACTGATCCCAGACATGTATGGTGACAGAACAAGAAGCAATGGACAGAAGTTGGAACATGGGAAAGTCTAATGAGATACAAGGGAAGGCCTTTTTCAATGTAAGGGTGGCCAAATACTGGATGAGGTGTGCAGAGCTCCTACAGTCTGCAATTTTGGAGATGTTCAGAATGGATAAGACTATAAACAGCACACTCTAACTGGACTTGGTTTGAGCAGGGAACTGCAATAGATGACCCTGGAAATTGCTTTCATCATAAGCAAGATTTTTTCATGGATGTCTGTTTTGTTATCAAAAGATCTTGTTGCTGAGGAGTAATGGTCAGCTCAGACCTAGCTTTCGTAAGGGAAGCTAGGATTGTACTTTCCCGTCTGTATCACTTTAATCTGCAGTGATTTTTTTTGGTCTGACATTTTGTTCCCTGGTCAGTGCTGCAAGATGTTTCTGCAATTTTGTAGTCAGATCTTATCTTTACTGTCCCAAATAAATTGGGATCACCAACAAATTTTTATCATTTTATTACTTGCTTATCTCTCCTCCCTCTTTATGATTATATATAATAGTTCATGTTGCAGTACAGGTTTCTGTGTAACTCTATTAAAGTAAGTAATCATTTACTTTCTGATATCCTTTATTTTCCTACTCATCATTCTGTCTCTTGATGAGTTCAACATTCATACAAAGGGTCTGCTTCTCTTTCTCTCAGAGACTTGTTTGATGTCCTTTGAAAACTGTGGTGTGAACTTTGTTTCGTAGTTTTCTTTCAGCAGAGTGCCTTCTTACCCATGTAATTGGGTGATGTCTATAGAGAAAGCTGGTTGTTTTGTGAGGCAGGAATTCTTTTAACGAACATTTTTGTTAAATCTTTGCCAATATGTCATATTTATTTGGGTGTCCACTACTTCTTTCTAATGTTTTGTATTGATTTGCCATGTACAAGTGTCAGGGCTACATTCGTACCTTGACTGTTGATCTGGTTTTAAGTGGGAGATTGCATGAGAAAGTTGACACAATCCATTGTATCTTTGAGCCCCTTGAAATCTTAGTGAATAACATCTAATGTTGGCAAGTTGTTCCAGTTCATTTTACCTAACATTTTCATAGTGTGTTCTGCAGTCGCTTTGATTCCACACAGATTCTCCGAGTACCTCACATAGGTACATTCTGGAGTAGGGAATGCTTCACTTTCTTTTGCAGTGGAGCAGAATTATGAATAGCTGCTCTGCTCTGTTCTTATTTTCTGTCAAAAAAAGAGGGCGGAATTGTGGTAAGGAAGTAACTGAGGACATCAGTGTTATAACTCCTGAAGAAATGGACTGAAATAGCTGGTACATTATTGTGTCTTTAGTAGAACTTCTTTTATTCTCCGTGGAACTGAAAAAGCATGTACTGTCCAAGAGAGAGATTTAAGAGAAGTGTAAAACTGTGGACATGGAGTTCACTGTGGTACTGTCAGTGCTACTGACACTGGCCTTTGGATTTTGTCTGTAGGCTAGCAGTGTCTTTGGGGAAGCTGTTTTGTGGATTTGCTGGCTTGGAAGTCCTCAGATGGCTTCTTCAAATACATCAATAACAAAAGAAAAACGAAGGGAGATGTGGACCTGTTGCTAAATGGAGGGGAGGCCCTGGTAACAGAGGATGCAGAGAAGGCAGAGTTACTGAATGCCTTCTTTTTATCAGTCTTCATTGACGAGACCAGCCCTGAGGGATCTCTGACTTGGGAGACCAGAGTAAAGGAATGTTGGAAGAAAGAATTTTCCCTGGTCAAGGAAGATTGGGTTAGAGAACACGTAGGCAAACTTCTCATCCACGAGTCAATGGACCCTGACGGGATGCATCCATGAGTGCTGAGAGACCTGGCAGACACCACAGCGAGGGTGCTCCCAGGCATCTTTGAAAGATCAGGGTGATCAGGAGAGGTGCCTGAGGACTGGAAGAAATCAAGTGTCACCCCGGCCTACAAAAAGAGTAAGAAAGGGGAGCCAGGGAACTACTGGCCAGTCATCCTCACCTTAATCCTTGGAAAAGTGATGGAGTGCCTCATTCTAGAAGCAATCTCTATCCACATGGATGACAAGAAGGGGTTCAGGAGTAGTCAGCATGGGTTCACTAAAAGTAAATCATACTTGACCAACCTGATTGACTTCTATGATGAAACAACTTCCTGAATGGGTGAGGGGAGAGCATTGGGTCTTTTCTACCTCAACTTCAGCAAGATTTTGGACACTGCTTCTTGCAGTGTCCTTGTAGGCCAACTCAGGAAGTGTGGGCTGGATGAGTGGACAGTGAGGTGGGTTGAGAACTGACTGAACGGCAGATCCCAGAGGGTTTGTAACCAGTGGCACAGGGTCTAGTTGGAAGCCTGTCACAAGTGGTGTCCCCCAAGGTTCAATACTGGGCCCAGTATTGTTTAACTGGTTCATCAATGACTTGGCTGAAAGGGCAGGTGCCTCCTCAGTGAGTTCCATGGTGACACAAAGCTGGGAGGAGTGGCCGATACCCCATACAGCTGTGCAGCCCTTCAGAGGGACCTCGACAGTTTGGAGAGACTGGAAGAGAGGAACCTTCTGAAATTCAGTTGTTTTGTTTCTAACAGCTTTAAAGCAGAGAGTTCTATATTAAAAGCACTGTTAGGCTTCTAATTTAGTATCACTAGCTTTTTTTTCTTGAAAGTCTACAAAAAGTGGGGATGTAACAACCCACTACATTCTCCATGTCTTTTTTTCCTCTGCATCATGCATCGGTCTTGTATATAAGCTATGTTTGAATGTCTGTAGTCATAGTATTGCATTGCAGTACAGGCTCATTACATACCAACTTTCGAACTTGTTAATCAAATGTGTTCTCTCTTTCTCATTTATAGTCTAAACAGAAGTGTCTCATATACCCTCTGGACAATATTCATAATCTTAAGGAATATGTGTAGTCTCATTCCCTTTCTGAACTTCAGCATTCAGTCCAAACTCAGATCCATTTCAAGTTACTTGCATTTCCCATGCAGCAGATGCGCTGACAGATTTGTTCCAGCAAATCCCTTGGCTGCCTTGTTTCACTGGGCATTTTTTTGGTTCCTCTAGGTCTTTCTCTTTCATATGTCTAAGGTGCTAAAGGGTTCTTGCATTGTTGGCTGTTGTTGCTCCAGTATGGTGCCAGAGCTTGTGCATTGCCCCTTATGGCTCTTTTTGGAAGATGGGAAAATTCTTTTTTGGAAAAAGTAGGATGATGCATATTTGTCTTTAGCTCATTGCATCTGAGGGAAAAAGATGATCTGCGTGCACTCCTTTTAAAATGCTTCTTGGGACCTTGTCTTTATTTTTCAGTACTTTAAAAATCCCATTAACTTGAAAGCTTTGAGAAACTGGTTTCTCCTCTCTTCCAGAATTTTCTGTCTCATGAATTAATTTGGTACTCACTTTAGACTTGAAACTTGGCGCTACTGTCGAGTAATAAAATTATGAATTGTGGTGTAAAGGCTTGTGTTGTAACTTGTATGGAGCGAGGCAAACCTCCTGCTAAACTCTTGTGAGTTTACATCCTGTATGGCAGAGAAACTCTGCCGTGGATCGTATGCTCTGACTGCTGTGGGTCCGGAAGCATATGGTGCTGCCTGGGTACAGAGTTGCACCTCCGTAGTTCCAATTAGTCACTGACTCTCCTCCCTGCGCTTCCATAGGTATTGCGGGTTAAGTTGTGAGCTTCTGGTTTGTGTTAAGCATCTCGCGCTCCGTGTAAATTCTTTTTCTGGCAGAAGCTCGGCTGTTACTCAGCCTACACTTGGTGCTCTGTGCCCCTAAAGGAGCCTGATTGTTTCACTTTGTTTTATGCAGAAGAGCTTCTCTTAGGAGATTGTCATCTGGATGTAGAAAAGGTGATTATTTCAGTCAAAGTATCAATTGTATTTCTTGGCTGATGTGATTGCAGGTTTCCTTTTAATGCGACCAATTTTTAATTGACAGCTTTTAGTCATTGAAGCTAGGTCATCATGAAACATTGAAAGAGAAATAGATAATCATTTACAGTTGTGGTTTTTAAGGTATGCTGGGGAGCCCAGGAGTACCTTAGAATAACTTAAAGAGGTAAATTATTTTGTTACATTAATAATTAATGATGTTACTATCACTAATTATATTCTTCTTTACAAGGAAAATTACGCTTGAACATTTTATCACATGAGCAACAGGACTATCATGAAACAGCTGTAGTTTCAGGCTTTTTTTTGTGTGAACCTTTGGACAGTAAAATTGGCTTTGAATTAAGCTTGGCTACTGCATTAGAATGTTCAATACTTTAGTCTTTGATGTGATAAATGAGTCAGAGTAACATTTCAAGTGGCTGAAGGAAGATGCTTTTTACTGACATAGCTGAAAACCAATTGCTCTTTTTCAATGGTGACTTATCTTTCGTATTTTTGAGATCTGATTAATGACTTCTACAGATTAAACAAATTTTTGTAGTTCTCCAGCAGAATGAGTATTAAATCAAAACTGCCACTCTGTGATCTTGCACAAGAAGAATTAGAGCAGCTTTCTTGCTATTCAGCATTGTTAACAGATGGTTTTAGACAGATTAGGTAGGGAGATCCCCAAAGGATGACTTATGAATTAATGATTGCAAACAACTCTGATTATAGTTTAGTAAAACTGTTGTATGGTACTATGAGCCTGTGGCTTTCTTCATGGATTTGTTTTATGTTTCTTAATTAATTGGAAAGGTATAACCCTTTCTAGATAGAACATTGAAGTCTATTTTTTACTCATTGAGCTGTATTGCATTTCATTAATAGCCTTGTGTAAAGCTAATGGGGTAAATGAGAAGTGATATAGACTCTAGAGCCAACTTATAACTGTTACTCTACTTTAGATACTGAATTGGACTGTTTCTTACATGTATGCCTAAAATTAATTCTCAAATGGTAAGATGACTCCTAAACACAAATTGCAAAAGCAACATATGAGCAAATCCTAAAGTTCTTTCAGATGTACATAGAAAATTAAAAAATTGTGCTGTTGCTTTTGTCTTACAGAAACATGGTTTTATTAAGGAGAATAACTATTTAGAACCACACAAATCCTGTATTTTCAAATAACAATAAAGCAAAATTGTTCTGTAGTAACATAATCTTTTCAACATGGGGGTTGTGATAGTATGTTTGTTTGTTTGTTTATTCACAGGTATGAAAAATGTTAAGAAGTAGAAGGGTAATATTGTCCAATGTTGTAAGCACTTAACATATAGGAGTTAGACCAGTGCATAGAGCGTTCCCTTTTCATTATCAAAGATTCTGTATTGTATCTCCATGTTACATTTAAATATTCTTAAATTTTCCAACTGAATGAGTTTTTATTGCCCTGGAGGTCTTCAATGAAGCAATCAAAAGAACATACAGGCAATTTAGCATAAATAAGATAGTAGTTCCTGGATTATATGAAGTTTTTGTTTTGTTTTGCACTCCTGTAGGTGGATAGTGGTTGGATTTGCATAGCCTTTTCCAGAGCACACTGTACTTCTCAGTTAGTCCCTAGGGCAAGTATGTGCTTTTCAAAATGGAATACCAGGTGTCACTGAACTGAAGTGGAATGGCAAAATGCTGCTAATGAAGCCTTCTCTGAAAGAGGCTGCAGGAACTCTTCTGTTGGGAACATGCAAAGCAAGAAGGATTGAATAGCTGGTATTCACGGCAGGGAAGCCACCTGCTTATGGAACTAACAAGGATTATTTTCCGCATCTTCAGGAGCCAATCCTGGTTTAAGAGAGAGGATTCTCAGTGGCAGGCGGTATAAGTATGTTGTCCCTGCTACATCCTTTATTACAATGTCTGAATTTTTAGTAGCACAACAGTGGTGTTTTTTTGAATAAGCAGCTTGGAGAGGGCTCAGGCATTGTTTGCACAAGCAGTACAAGGTTAGGTACATTTACAACAGCAATTTAGGGGGAAAAGCCAGAATTATTGTTTGCCAGTCTCTGGTTTTGAGGTTACCTGTTACCTGTTTATGTTAGTAAATTGAGTTATTTCTGAGACTTGCATCTCTCTGGTGCTGAAAACATGTCTGCATCTGTTTTGACCACATCTGAAAGTACACTTTAAACAATGATCTTCCCTCTGAGTTGGATTTTCTTAGGCTTAATCCTGCCCAGGATTTCTAGGTGTGGAATGAAAAACGCGAATTGCTTTGTTTGTGAAATCTAGCTGTTTGAGTAAGAAAATACTGAACTGAAGGGCAACAGGAGGGGAGGAAAATGTACTGCCTTGTATGCCCTGAAAGCCAATTATTCGGTCTGCTAGCTTATGCTCACCTTTTCTAGTGAGGTAGTTGTGCATTTCAAATTTCAAGACAGCAGTTGAGTTAGAAAGCCAGTTTTCGTTCTGGACACATTTTGTAATAGGTAAACACGTATTTTATGATGTCCAGTGTGCATGTTGATACACATATTGTATAATCAGAAGAAGTTAAGTTGGACCTTGTTTGAAAAAATATCTTTGCCAACTCATCTCAGGTTGCTCAAAGGTACAAATTTTGGTGCCAGCTCAATGTGTGAACTTGCATACATCTCTTAAAGAGAAGAAAGCTTGAACTTGAATTGTCTGAAAATGACAACCTTTTTCTTGGTCTCTCATTCCTATAGAAATTCTGACGATGCCTTTTTTGGGTGGAAGGTGGGGCAATCCTCTGACTGGTACAGCATGTGGCAATAAGACTAAACAAGGTATCTTTGATCAGTGATCAAGCCTTCCTGATGGTTTTTCAGTGATCTGTCTCCTCTTCCATGTGTGGAAAAAAGAGGAGGGGATAGCAGCAGTGCAGGTCAGTTTCTGTGTACTTTTGTGCTTCACCTCTGCAGATCAGTGGGGATCTCTGATTTTGAGGAGTCTGTGAAAAGAGAACATTAAAAAGAAAGCATATTTCTCCTCTACAGTAGGGTACTTTAATAACATTATTAAAGTAATTCAATCCTCTACATAATATCCAAGAATCTACAGGCTGGAAGAATAGTGAGCTGTGTTCATTCCTTTTTTTTTCCCCTCTGATGTTCCTTTCCACAACTTGGATTAAAAAAAAAGGAAAGAAAAAAGAATTGGAAATAATTTATTCCCACAGAAAAAAAAAAGTCCTGAAGTTTTCAGAGTTCTTATTGCTTTGGAAAAAAAAAAACCAACAGCAAAAAAACCCCACCATGCAGAGCTCCAAACCCAAAATAACCCACACTGGAGGAGATAAATTGGTGTCATCAAATTGCTGCACCGCATTTGAACAAGTTCATCGATATCACTTTTTGTCTAATCATTTTCTCAATGGTGTTTGGTTAGGAACTTGAAATTTAAAAGTTCCTTGGTTTTCTAGGAATGCATTCAGCACAAAGAAAGGGTATTCACTACTATAGTACAGTCTTGCTCTGAGTTGAATCCTTTCTTTTGATCTCTTAAGAATTCCAAGAATGTCTAACAAGTACATAGCAATGGTACTAATAATCTGAGGTGCGTATTTGAATTTGAAGCTGTGTACTCTTGTCTTTCCTGGTTAACTTTACAAAGAGTAGATTTTGAAGTGTAAATGTGAAAGAGGTGAAGAGGGCCGTTTTCACCCCTTCCAGATAATACTTGTATCTGCTGAAGCTCTTGTGCTTGTGAGAAGTGCACAATTAGGTATTGTGGTGTTTTAAAATTAAATGTACAGTTTGCAGTTAACCAGCTGGAAATCTGGTTGCAACTGCATTATAGCTCGTGTTGCATTTGCTGCTTAAACTCTCATGATCTTTTCTAGGCAAGCATGTTGAGGACTATGGGATATAAGATACTAGGTCAGGTACCCCAGTGATCCGAGCTAGTAGGGCTGTTCTTGTGTTGCTTGGCAGCTCCTACTTGTCACTGCAGGTCATGGATTGTTCCGTCTTCCTTTTCAGAGGTGGCTTGCCAGCTCTGAAAAGTTAGACACTATGTGTGAAAGATTGCCTGAGTCTCCACTAAGCATGTTAGCATTTGCCCACAGATAAGTGAATGAGCCTACAGGTTGTTAAAGTTGTTTATTTAATTTGCTTCCCCGAAGGTTTTTATGAAAGATGTGTATAAAGCCAGTGAAAAGATACTTTTTTAAAGCCTCCAGGTAAAGGTTCAAATACAACAATCTCAATGCCACAAGTCTGACAGTACTCAGCAGTCTTGGGTATGCAGTGCATTTGTACTGCTCTTCTAGACACCGGTCTAGAGGAACTATGGGGAAAATTCCTAAATAGGGGGTAGCTGGATCACATCACTTCATGGAAGCTGTCTCAAAAGTGTTCACTCATCATCCTGAACGATGTGTTAAGGTCTGTGTGACTTCTGTAAGAAGGAGTTGATTGCCCCTTTGAATAACTTGTGGAAGAAACTGTTCTGGTTCAATTGTCCATAAAGCAGGAACAGTTGTTTCAAATAATGTTTTCAGTATAAATAGAATATTGGTTTTTACAATTAACTAGTGCGGTAGTAGTTAGTGAAGTTGAATTTCATTTTGGTTAGTCTTTTCCAGCCTTTGAAAACTTTCAAAATTGAGTTTCTGCAAAGTTTATTTGTTGAATTTTTCTACAAAATTAAATATGAGTAGAAAGATAAGGCTTTCCAATTCCGAAAATCCACACACTAGCTGAATTTTAAAAAAAAATTTTAGTGCTTGAAATTCTACAAAATGCTTAATATTTCCATTAGTGCCTGGACAGGCATCTAATCTTAACAGACTTTTGTTTTTTAGGACAGGTAAGCAAGTAGTCCTTGTTCACTTCCTAAGAACCCTGAGGCTCATCTTGTGATGAGAAGTCTGTGTGACAGTTCTGCTTGTAGCCCTTATGGACAGGATGTCAAATGCCAGCTGCTGCTTCTCTGCTCTCTCTGATGCATGGTTGTATTCTGTAGCAGGTGTGGGTGTTGGAACAACATGTGCTGCTGTCTGGCTACAGGAGTCTGAAGACCTGATCGTCCACAAGGAGTACACGAGACCTAATGAGAGACAGTACCTAAAATTTAATATTGTATGTTCCTCTGTGCCCCCAAACTCAAGATGAACTAAGGAAAGTACAAGCTGTCTGGGAAAGGCCTTTTTGACCATGATTTCTACATGTTGTATTAAATGCAACTAAATTTACCTTGCAGCACTCTTCTTGTATGGGTTTGTAACTTTTTTTCCCAGTATGTACTGCTATCACATTTTCTTAGCAAAGGCTTTCCATTCCTGGTATTACATTTTTTTTTTTTTTCAGAAATAAATTTTCTCTCGTTATAAAGTTAATGGAAGGTAGAAAGCAGAAAATACACAAAATGGAGGAGGAGCTGTTACTCTAAGGCAGCTAATCCTCATAGCATAGAGATAACATCTTGAATTTTTTCTAGCAGGAAAGCTGATCAATAAAGAATTAAAGAATCAATGGCCTGGGTTGGAAGGGACCTTAAAGGTCATCTAGTTCCAACCCCCTCTGCCAAGGGCAGGGATACCTTCCATTAGATCAGGTTGCTCAGGGCCCCATCCAGCCTGGCCTTGAACACTTCCAGCATAGGCCATCCACTTCTCTGGGCAACCTGTTCCAGTGCCCCACCATCCTGAGAGTAAAGATTTTTTTTCCCTAATATCTAATCTAAACAGATTCTCTTTCAGTTTGGAGCCATTCCCCCTTGTTCTGTCACTACATGCCCTTGTAGTAGACCCTCTCCATCTTTCCTGTCGGTTCCCTTCAGGCACTGGAAGGCTGGAGTGAGGTCACTCGAAACCTTCTCTTTTCCGGAGTGTATTGGGTTTGCGTGGCAAGGTTTTGGTAGTGGGGAGGCTACAGGGGTGGTTTCTGTGAGAAGCTGCCAGAAGCTTCCCCCGTGTCTGACAGGGCCAATGCCACATGGCTTCAAGATGGACCTGCTGCTGACCAAGGCCAAGCCAGTCAGGGATGGTGGTAGCACCTCTGGGATAATGTATTTAAGAGGAGGGAAAGGGTATTGTGCAGAAGTAATTGCAGCCAGAGAAGAGAGGAACGATAATATGAGACAAACAGCTCTGCAGACACCAAAGTTGATGCTCCAGTTGCAGAACTAGGGATTCCCCTGCAGCCTGTGGTGCAGGCCATGGTGAGTGAGCTGTCCCCCTGCAGCCCATGGAGGTTCACAGGGATGCAGAGCTCCATGGTGAAGCAATAGTTGTCTGAAGGAGTCTGTGACCCTGTGTGAAGCCTGTGCTGGAGTGGCTTCTTGCAGGAGATGAGCTGATGCTGGAGCAGGTTTCCTGACAGGACTTGTGATCCCAAGGAACATCCATGCTAGAGCAAGCCTGTTTCTGAAGGACTGCACTCCATGGGAGGGACCCATGCTAGGGCACTTCATGAAGAGCTTCAGTCCATGGGAAGGACTCGTGGTGGAGAAGTTTATGGAGGGCTGTCTTCCATGAGAGAGACCTCATGCTGCAGGAAGGGAAGGAAACCTTGCTGAGGAGGAAGCAGCAGCAGAAACAGCATGTGAGGAACTGACCACAGCCCCCGTTGCATATCTTCTTGTGCTGCTGGGGGAAAGGAGGTAGAGAATCAGGAATAAAGTTAAGGCCAGGAGGGAGGGGTAGAGGGAAGGTATTTTTAAGATTTGTTTTACTTCTCACAATCGTACTCTGGTTTGATTGGTAATAAATTCATTTAATTTCCCCAAGCAGAGGCTATTTAGGCCATGACGGTAAGTGGTGAGTGATCTCTCCCTTCCTTGTCTCAGCCCACAAGACTTTTATTATATTTTCTCTCCCTTTTCCTACTGAGGAGGGGAGTGATAGAGTGGCTTTGGTGAGCACCTGACATCCAGACAGGGTCAACCCACCACATAAGAGGCAGTAACAAATACTACTCTTGAGAGTCAAAATTATCCTGAGTACAATGTGGGTACTTTCCCAGGGAGGGAGGTGGGCAGGGAATCTTCCAACGTGACTTGTCAGTTTAACTCTTGTGTTTGTAGCAGGGGCCGTGAAATAGCTATGTTTCCTCTGGTTTTATTTATAGATGTCTATAAATACTTCCTGAAACCCAGTCTCTTAAGTATCGCTTAATTCTGTCATGCAAGACTTAATTACACTGACAATAAATAGACATTAGAATATTTTTAGCTAAGCTTGCTGTCATGATGCTTCCTGAGCATGAAGCATATAATGACTTAAATGTCAGTATCTGAAGGCCCTCAAAAGGATCTGAAAACAGCTGCTCAAAAATTGCCACAACTGAGCTTGTTTCCTTAAATATGAAGTACATCTTGATACGTTATGGCTATATCAGTTAGTTTTGGTAAAGTACTTGAGAAAAGGCCGTTATTTTTCTGTGGCTTCTCATAACAAGTTGTTAAGATCAGTCTCTGACACAAGTGACAAAAGATCGTAGCTGACAGATTCTTGAGACTGTACACTCCTTAAACTGATTGTCTCAAATCTCAGATAAACATTCCATGGAAATAGTGTAAGAGCTCACATTAAACAGAGGGTGAGTACCATCAAAAGGACTGTTTCCTTTCTAGGACCTGATCAGTAAATCCTTAAGTAAACAGCATGTAAAGTGTTGCCCTTGTTCAAAGAGACTTGCAGGTAATCTTTTCAGCTGCTAACTCCTGTCCAAACATCACAGATGTTGGTGACTGGGAAATACAGGATCAGAATATAACAGATTAAATGTCTGGGAGGTGTTAAGCTTGAGGGAGGTCTTAGATGATGTTCTTGGACTCGCAGGGGTTTCCTTCATTAAAAAAAAGATTAAAACACTGTAATAGTTCTAGTCTGGTTGCAACTGGATGGACTGCAGGGGAAAAGCAATTTAGTGTAATCTGAAATATCTTAAATGCTGCAAGTTTTACTAGTCCAGTTTTTTATAGGCTCTTAGGGTTTCTTTGGCTGGTTGTTGGGGATAAAATTCCTTGTTAATTTTCTTCTGGGTCTTTCCTTTTCTCCATTTAGCTTGTCCAATTTTTTATCTTTGTTTTAAATATTGTTTAAAAGTCAGGAGTAAAACCTTTGCTTATTCTTTATTTTAGAAGCCTTTCCCATTGGCCTTTTAATGCTCACTGCTGTATTTGTGTTCTGAGGCACAACTCAGAACTGTTTCCTTCAGTTTGTCACTTAATGAACTAGTGAAATTCCTCTCCTTGCTAAGTTAAGATCTTGGTTTTTTTTTTAACCCTGACTGTTAATTACAAGCTTAATTAATTCTTGAAAAGAATCCTAAACTGCAGTTGCTATTACCTCTGCTTTTTCAAAACTTGATTTGAGATGGAGGATGTACCTGTCACTCTCAACACTATATGAAGGAATGAGAATGCATAATTCTGAGAAATCTTTTCTCCTTGTTTGTACAGCAGTGTTTTCTGCAGGTGGCAGGTTATGAGAAGCCCATCTTGTATCAGAACAGCTTTCCTCATGCCTTTGACATTATTAAGCATTTTACATTTGGTTTATATGTAACTCATGTTTCTAGAACCAAACCCAGCCCTTTTTTCTTCAGCTGATCTATATTTCATATCTTTCTTTTATCATGACCTACCTACTCCTATTTCAGGGCTGTTTGTTACTTAGTTTTTTATAGGAAACATCCTATGCAAATCTGATATCAGTTCATGCTGCATTTGCTACCTAATGTTGATCACACTTGAAAGAGGTGTTACATGAAGCTATTTGCTGTGATGTTTCAAACTTCTTGACCAACTTCTGTTTTGGTTTTCTCACTATGGTTGTTTTTAACTGTCAATCCATACAGATTTTTGACTTATCTGAAAAAAAAATTATGGAGCTCAACAAACTTCCCTCCATTCCAGTGTTAAGATAGTTACTATACTGGCCCCATGTTAGCCAGTTGGAGAAGAAATTCTATTACCCAGCTAAGAGTTCATTATTCCAGGAGGTATTTGCAAAGCCTCAGCTGCTGTGTATAACCATAGGCTGAGTTTAATCTTCATATACAAGCTACTCAAGTGGGTGTCTAGAGTAGGTCATAGAATCAGAGAATGGATTAGGTTAAAAGGGACCTTTCAAGACCATCTAGTTCTGCCCCCCTGCCATTGGCAGGAATACCTTCCACTAGACAAGGTTGCTCAAAGCCCCATCAAAGCCCCAGGTTGTTCAAACTACCTGGCCTTGAACTCTTAAAATGATGAGGCTTCCACAGCTCAGGGAAATTGTTCCAGTGCCTCACCACCTTCATGGTGAAAAATAACCTCTTTAAGTCCAATCAGAATCTACCCTCTTTTAGTTTTAAATTATTGACCTCTCTACTGTCACTACAGGCCTTGGTAAAAAGTCTTTCCTAATCTTCTTCTAAGCCACCTTTATATATTAAAAGGCCCCTCACAAAATATGCCTTTTATATATTGTAAGGTCTCTCTGGAGCCTTCTGCAGGCTGAACCACCCCAGCTCTCTCAGCCTGTCTTCATAAGAGAGGTGCTCCATCCCTCTGACCGTCTTCATGGCCCTCCTCTGAGCTGTTCGACAGGTCCATGACCTTCCTTCTTCTGTTGGGGACCCCAGAGCTGTACACCCCACTCCAGGTGGGGTCTCACCAGAGCAGAGTAGAGGGGGAAAATCCCCTCCCTCAGCCTGCTGGCCGCGCTGCTTTGGATGCAGCCCAGGATACAGGCACACTGTTGACTCATGTCCAATTTTTCTTGCAGCAGTACCCCCAAGTCATTTTCTGCTGGGCTATCCTCAATCCATTCGTCCTCCAGCCTGCATTGGTACTGAGGATTGTCCCAGCCCCAGTGCAAGACCGTGTGTTTAGCCTGGTTGAACTTTATGAGTGAAGATGACGCTGGTCATGGACCTGTCAAAACAGGCGCTTGTTCTTGCTTAACCTTGGCTGGGATAGTAGAGGAGTTTTTCTGCAAAAATTATGATGCCCTCTGAAGAGAATGTTAAAGAAATGATAGAAATGTAAAGGGCACTCGTGTTCCTGGGAGTGTTTTGTCAGACTTTAAAAAAGCTATTTAAGGTGTGATATCTTCATGGTTTTTATTATTTGCATACCTCTGCAGTAACATGGGAATTAAAATAAATGCCCTTGATGATTTGTAAGAGACAGTGGGATTCCTTTCACTCTGCAGTGTTATTTGCATATGCATTTTTTTCAGAGTTATGCAGAACACGTTTAAACTTTTACTGGTGTAAAATGCTGTGGGAGGTAAACTTGCAGCCAGAATGTGAACTTGCAGTTTGTTTTAGGCCAGTGTTATTTTATATATACTTCTGAGAAGTCAATAACTATATGAATGTAATATTAACCCAGCGTTGGGTTGCTGTTTGCTTAAAAACCAGTTGAAGAAGCACAGTTGTGACCCTCTATCAATTTGGTTTTCCTCAGCATTTGGACTAATGCTCTCAGTTGGCTTGCTAGCTATGCCTATTCAAGAATTCACCAGCTGGCACTGTTAGATTAGCTGCTGATGGGTATTTTTTAATTCTATATACCTGAAGTATCTACAATGCAAGAATTCAGGAGAGCTGCCTAGTGCAGTTGTTTTTACTATGAATTTCATGTTGGTCTGGATTTCTATTGAAGTGATGGTAATTGTGTGTTTTGAGGAATGTCATTCCTCATCTAAAATGAATTTGAAGATGCTCAGATGTTTCCTCAGTTTACTCTCTAATAGGACTCTGTTTTCATCATAAGAAGATCTTTTCACTGGAAAGACATCTGGGGTTTATAGGCATTGGAGTTTAAGTTTGGTGATCCAGGGGACTCTTACAGGGACAGATTTGTTCTGTATAATTCTGTATGAATTATAGAAAGTGGCCTTTCTTTAGACCTTGTGGCTTAGGTACAAGTTGGAAAAGTAGGGCATATATAAGAAGACAGTGGGCAGACAATGCATTTCTATACTGATGTTTTGTACTGATGCCTTTCCCTGGTCTTAAAATCAAGAGGCAAACACTGTTAGAAGGGAAAAAGGGATTTTACCTTGGTATTTATTTTAAGGGTCCTTAGGTGCACTAGGTCCAGGTCGAATGCACCTCAATGCGCACCACAATGCACACTCCCAAAAGATCTGGTAAAACATTATAGGTTTTACTAATTAGCATATCTATCATAAATTCCCCAATGAGAGGCTCCAGTGAGCCCCCCTCCCCAAGGAACCTTCCTGTGGATGGTTCTATCTTAGTTTACAAAATGTGTTCTGGAGAGGACCTTGGGGTCTGGGGCACACTGATCCCTAACTATGAAGCTTCTAAAATGTCTAGTCTCCTAGCCTAACAAACAAGTCCAAGAATGTAGGCAAAAAGCACTAAGGATACAGAAGTTGTAAAAAGTTATAAAGGGGCATAAAAGAAAAGGCAAAAAATCATCATGGCATCAGTACCAGAACAAAATATTCTTTCATTCTCATAGCAATTCTTCTGTAGGGCACCACTGTTCATAGTTTTTTTTGCTTTTTTATTTTTCTTGTGTGTGCAAAACCCTCTATGAAGTGGTGACATTTCCCATTGCAAAGGGTTTAATACTGGAAACTTGGCTAAACCAGCTCCTGGCATTCAAAACCAACCTCAGCAAGGTGTTAAACAACACCACTCTTTTTTTTCTCCAGAAAGACGACTCAGTGATATCTGAAGGGTAAACCTTGGGCATTGATCTAATCATGAAGTGGAACAGTTCCTACACTGCTTCCTGCTATGTCCTTGAATCTGAAGTGAGCATTACAGGTACAGCTTGTGTGCTCCTGTCCCACCACAGGCTTGACTGGTAGGAGAATGTATGAGTGAATGATGATTTATGTTTTTTTGAGGAGCAGTAAAGACATCTGTGATCAATCTGATATAGCTAAGATGTCCAGACACTTAAGTAATTCATGTAATTCTGAGATTCTCTCAACAGATGTCTTTGAGCTCCTGGGGGTGTGGCTTACAGTGGAGTTCTGTGGGCATTTTGAACTACACTGCTGCTGAAAAGAGCACATCTGCCCGTCTTTCTCTCTCCAGGCTGTACTGTTTCCCACCAAAAATATTCATGAAGCTATGCAGAGGACATGGCTGAGGACCTGGTTATGGGGAAGACTAACAAGCATCACCTTCTCCGCAACTGAGATTTAACCCACATCAGATAAATTCATTGCAAACATGAGAGTGGGAGACAAGGGCAGGCAGGACTATTTTTGTTGGGTTTTTATGCTGGTTTAGGATGTTTGAAATTACAGAGTTTAATTTCTGTCCTGCTTCGCACTAGAAAATAGTTGTTGTAGCAAAATGTAAAGCTCATGTTTGTAATGCAGTTTATAGTTATTTAATTGTGGGTGGCAGGATTCCGTATGGTTCTCATGTTTACCTAATGCCTTGGTTGAGAAGCTGCTTCTGCAATCCTGCCTTTCTCCTGTGTGAGGGGAAAGGATTTCTTTGTTTCCTCATGTATGGTGTTTTGGACAAGTCTTCAGTCTCCTGCAGCCAGCATGCAGCTGATCTCCAGTCTGTGTGATCCAAGAGGGAACGTATATTGCTGGGTAGTGGTCAGAAAAGCCAAGTCAGGAGTTCAAAATAAGAATGTCCTCACAAATTGTTTTACTGATAACTTGTATCTAAGTGGCAACCTTTTCCGAAATTCCAGGAAACATGTGTAATGGAGAGTGTTTAAGTTATGAGTATGGTGGATATTTTAATGGGGGAAGGGCTGGGTCTAGTGTGAAAAAGGCTGTTGAGACCAGGGCAGCTTATTTTAATACTGCAAATGGGAGGGAAAGAAAAATAAAAATCCCTCTGTTGATTTGAGATAAACTGAGATCACAGCAAATGAGCAACCTTGACTATACTCCAAATTTTTTTTTCATTCTCTGAGAAGTTAAATGATACCTCATGACACAGCACAACACTAAACTTTATTAGTGAAGTACTGTAAAAATCTATTACTGAGTTCAATTCAAAACTTGCCTTTAGTATTAAAATGTTCTAATAAATAACTCTTCCTGTTTGCAGATAACTACTCTTATTAATCATAAGGATAAACCAAAGCGTTCAGACAAGACTCTGCAAGCAATTCAGAGAGTGGGCCAAGCCGTTAACCTGGCAGTCGGCAGATTTGTTACTGTGGGTGAAGCCATAGCCAACGAAAACCATGAACTGAAGGAGGAAATGAGTGTTGCTTGCATCGAGGCAAGGAGAGCAGGTATGTAGTTACTCATGAAATTGTACTTGTGCCATTTTTGGCACACTATTTTTAGTGTCAGGCATAATGTAAGAACTTTATTATTTAATTTCTTAACCTTCCTCTGCTGGTTCATTCAAGGCCTGATCTGTTACCTGATTTTGTCACTTAAATTACTGTCATCTTACGAATAGGGAATGGAATTGTGTGTTGGCTTTGATTTTTATAGGCTCATTTGCCACAAGGAATTACCTGACTGCTCTTTTTTTTATGATGTTGCTACAGACAAAGAGCAGAGTGTTGGGAATACAACTTCAGGGTTTATTGCTGCCGAGTTAAAACAGTGGAGTATTTAAAGTTGTTTGAGTGTTATGCTATTGAGGTCCCTGCATTCCAAATCTCAATGTCTGAATGAAGGTCAGTGTCAACCCATATTTCATCAGAACTCTGTAAGATGACTCACATCAGTCATCTGTTGACTCCTCTCAGTAGAATGAAAATCATATTGTGCTTGCCTTTTTGCTGGATTCATGTTTTGTTGCAAAGTTGCTGTGTGTGTGAATTGAATGTGAAGTGTGGATAATTGAGTTGCCTGCTGTCACTCTCCTTCTCCTAGAAGACTCTGTCTAGGCGAACAGGGGGTTGCCTTCTCTGATGCTGTGAGAGAATGTCTATATTGTGCTAGAAACTACTTTCCTAGATGATAAGTACTATTCCTTGCATAATATTTCAGTGGCCCTCAGTAAATGCATACTCTTAGATCTGCAGTGAAGGCTTCAAGATGACATCTAGTAAAATGTTCCTTTTGTTGTTAGTGGGGTGAGGTTTTGTTTTTGCTTTCAAATACTTTTGGATTATGGGAAATTCTACTTGAAGTTTTCCCAGTTTGAGCAGGTGGATGAACCTGCAAGTGTGACAGACATTCTGCTTGCTGAGGCTTCAGGGAGACAATCTTGAACTTCTATTGTGGAGACAAATAAATGACCCTTCGACAGCCCTTCAACACTAATGTCTTGATTCCTGCAGGATGGTGCAGTACTCTACTCCAAGACGTGGATTACTGTACTTAAAACTGATCTGTTAAGTTAAATGGAGGGCTTGGGTGGGTGTTTGGTTTTTATCTTTGAAATGACTTCAGAGTCCTGAAAAACTTGTCTTTGCTGTCCTAACTCATGTTAAATGTCTTGCTGAATCACTGTTCTGGCCTCAGACTTTGGGGATGCAGTTCATACTATTTTGTGATTAAAAGAAAAAAAAAAGAAGCTTAGAAATTGGGCATGGTGCTGTAAGAAATCCTCTGAAAATCCCTCAACAATGAGTCACAATGTCTAGAAACACGCTGATGATGAATGATTGTTCTTGTGATTTGAAGGACTGTTCTGGATAAACTTTAGACTGAAAATTCCTAGTCGCTCCAGTAAACTTGGCTGCAAACAGAAGTGTCCTAATTTAAAAACATTCCATTTGTTATGTGAAGCATGTGTTTTCTCTTCAGAGATCCAAGTAAAATGCTGACAAGCCAAAATTGCCAAAGTTCACATCGATAATCTCAGCTGCTGGAAGAGCAGTGCAGTCTGAATCTCTCTTTCTTGACTTGCCGGTTATGCTGTGGTTAAGTATTTTTTTCTCCCTATCACTGTATGCAGGAGGAGCTCAGAACCTAAAAATAGTCTGTGGCATTTTATCCCAGCAAAAGACTGTAGTTCTTTTGCATTGGAAGTTTTATTTCCTGTTATGCAGTAATAGCCTCAGTCTAGAGGAGTGAAGATATGGGCTGTTTACCTTTCTATCAGCCTGACGTTTACCTTGGCATGGCTCAGCTGTTCCCTGTATTTGATATCTAGCTAAAGACTTACCTGGGAAATTCAGTATAGCAAACATGTTTGCTCCTGGTTACTTGTCTGATGGAGGGTTTTTTGTGCCAGTATTATCTCTGTGAGCTGTTGTTCAGTGTTGGACAAAGTAACACAATCCTTTGAGCAGATAAATTCTTATGGATAAATGTCCTCTGAACTCAGTTTCTGAACACGGTTGCTCAAGTGCCATTTTTAATAATTTTGGTGATCCCAAGCAAGCCAAAAAAATTTCCTGGACAATTATAGCCAAGACTATTGACTTGTATTAAAGAATCTATGTTCTGAGGGTATAGGCAGCAGAAAGCCTTTGCTCTTTCAGGCAGAGAGTCTGGTAGAGCTGTTCATACTTCTTTTTAGCCAATAAATTAGATTGTGTCTCAGAAATGGAGATTTTGTTAGGCATAGAAGATAGATTTCAACACAAAAGGATTGAGAACATTAAGCATCTCAGTTTCTAAGAAAAGTAGGGAGTCTTTAAATCAATTACATATCCTGCAGAGGCTTTGAAGGCTGACAGATGTTGTATCTGTCTCTTGTGAAGGGTATAATCAGTGATCTGAAGTGTTTCAGACTTGTTATGACTATTTCCTTGTAATAAACCTTGTAATTTGATTGACTCAAAATAGAATCCTAAAACACAGCAGAGGGTCATGTAGCAGATTTTGCCTAACATTATTCTTGCACTGTGTCAATGTTTACAGTGACAGTATAGTAGTGGAATGTAACTTAAAGAAGCACATTTCAGATGCCCATCTGTGATTTTTTAATCTTTTTTTCCTCTCTAAAGACTGGCTAATTTAAAAGAGAAAGCACGTGTCAGGAATGAGTTAGTGTCATAGCATTTCCAGTATTCTCTGCCAGTTGACTATGTAGCCCTAAAGGAAGACATGGAGTAAAATAAAAGCAATAAATAGCTCTCTCCTATTTTTGCCTTGGGTTTTAGTACAGAGAGGGCTAAATTAAGAAGGCTGAAAAATGGAAATTTAAATGGATAAATAAATATTACAGAATAACTGAAGTCGTAAGGGCCATTTTAACTCCCCAGAATTGAGATCTTGTACACTTCTCATTTCTTACTTCTATTTTGTACCCTTACTTAAGGGTGCTTGACCACACTTGTCATGGCAAAAGTATTTTCTTACGTCTTGTTCCTTGCTTCTTGTTCCATCACCATACGTGCTGGGATCGGTCTGTCTGTGTCTCTCCACACCTGCCCACTAGGGGGATAGATGTAGACCACAGAAAGCTCTGCCACTGGCCTTCTCTTCTTGTGGCAGAATAAACTCCTTCCCTTCAACCTCTCCCCTTCTGTCCCTTGCTCCACTATGTCAGCTGAGGTGCTGAGGAGCCCAGAAGTGGACATGGTACTCCAGATGCTGCCTCACAAGTTCCAAAAGGAAGGGAAGAATTATATCTGCAGCCTTCTACGTGCAGCTGGCCATTATTGCTGACTCCTGTTCCACTCTTTGTCTTCCAGGCCCCCCATGTCTTTCCCCACAAAAGTTCGCTGTTGACAGCTGATCTCAGCATGTAGGGCTGGGTGGTGTTACCCTGGCCTAGATGTGGTATTACTGCCCTTGTTGAACTTAACAGATTTTCTGTCAGGTCATTTTTTTCAGCCTGTCCCTCTGTCTAGCAGCCCTGCCCTCCACAGTATCAGACACTCACCCAGTTTGATATTGTTCACACACTTGCTGAACGTGCTGAGTCATCATCCAGGGAATAGTTTTGATAACTCCTGTCAGTCCCAGAGGGACACCGCTGGAAGCTGACTGCCCATTGAACTTTGTACCCATTATCAGCATCCCCAAGCCCAACAGTCAGGTTCATTTTCTACCCACCTTTTTGTTCACTTAGTTCGTATCTCTTGATGAAGTTATCGGGACACTGTGGGAGATCATGTCAGAGGCCTTGCTGAACCTGAGATGCACAGCATCCGTTACTTTCTTTTTTTAAAAACAGTGTCACCTCTTCATAGAAGGCATTCGGATCAGTGAGGGACTATTCACCCTGGCAGGTCTGTGCTGGCTTTTCCTGATTGCCTTTTTCTGCTTCATGTGGTAATGGCTTCCAAGATTATTTTAGTGATAATCCTGGAGGCTGATGTGAGGCTGACTAGCCCACAATTGCCTCAGTTTTTCTTATTAACCTTCTTGGAGATGGATGTGACAGTTGTCTTCCTATCATGGGAAATACCACCCAATGGTCACAATTTCTCAGCCGTGATAGGAGAATTACAGTGACACTGAACTGTTTCTTTGACATGCTCAGATGTGTTTTATGGACTGGTGTATACCCAGCTGGGTATAGCTTTCCTAGCTCCATCTCTTTACCCTAACAGATCTTGTTCCTCATAGCTTACTCCCCAGTCTTAATTCCTGTTCCTGTAGTTGCAGATCTACAGGCAGAGGAGGAAGCCTTTGTTCTGTTACCAGAAGTCTTGAGTTCCTAGGGCTGTCTGGAGCTTTTGACAGGCAGATGTTGCAGGTCTTTCGGTGTTCCCTGATATCTCTTTGTATGACTAGCTGCTTCACCTATGACTTGATTCATCCTCAAGAAGGTGAATCCCATAGCATAAGAAATGGGATAATGATGTGCATCATTTCTTGGTTACCAAATGAGCTTTGCATTTGTTTTAATTGTTCTCTGTGTGTTTCTACAGCATTTTATGTTGTCACAGATATTGTGAGGTCAAAGAAATAGATTAATCTGCTGACAAAGGTGAACGATTAGAGACTGGCGTGAACTGAAATGAATTGGACTGTGGAGAAGGCAATGGCCAATGTGTTTTGCTGGCAAATGATCTCCTTGCCTGACTGGAGACTTGTCCTACAGCTTCACTGGTAGTGCATCTGGCTGCCCCTCACTCTTTGAATTGTAGCTGTACTTTTATAACTCCTCTTGCTTCTGTTCATTTTCAGGCCCTTCAGCTGTGGAATTCACTGTCTCAGACTGTACTAGAGTACAGTATATTGGAGTGATGCTCTGATTATTTGCAGCATGCCTTTTGTGACCTGGCCTGGTCCCAGCAAATGTACTGGAAGTTCCTTGCCATAATGTAATACCTATTTAGGCAGCTTAAGAACCCAAGGGATTACAATTATCAGAGTAGAGAAATCTGTACATAAACATGAAATGTGGAGCTCTGTCGTTTGAAGGGCTGTCAGGCTTTCCTTGTTCTATAGTGTGTGGTATTTCTGGAGTACCAGAATAGCGCAGGTTCTTCATATGGGAGCACTGGCTTTATCAGGCCTTTGGAGTATGTTGCCTGCTTAGGTGAATTGCCTTAGCTGAGGTTTTGGAGATGAGTCATAGGGAATTTGATCAAATCTCCTAGATTTTATCTTCAAGGACGATCTATAGGTCAGTTGCAGGTTGATCATCTTGTCTTGCACGCTAACAAAAATCATGTCTCAGAGCTTGCCTGAGCTCAGTCTCCCAGCAGCCCTTCTCTGGTTATGGACTAGCAAATTGCTCTGTCTTTCATCTGTTGTACTATTATCTAGGGTACTCCAGAAGGTTTAATTGGATAGGGTCTGTGTTTCTTTCTCAGGTAAAGAAATCCATTAGCTGCATTAGATGTAGAATTTTTAACTCCATAAAAAATAAAAGTGGTCAATTAAGCCTATTTAACTATCTATTTAACTCAATGCAAGTTGAGTGAAAAGACAGTGATGAACTGAAAAAATCAGCACTTCTTTGTCTTTTTTTCCTTTCCTGTCTCTGACAGTGCCCTGTTTAGTGGCCCTCCTTTGAATGTAAAGTGCAGTAGTCTCACTATAATGCTACAATCCTGGAAGTTATAAAGTTACTGTTTGGAATCTCTTTATTATTCATGCCTGGAGACTTCTACAGGCGTAGGAAATCCTTAAATTATGGGAATTCTGACTGAAATTTGGAAAGTGGAGGGGACTTTGTAGTTCTTTCTTCCTTGCTGCATCCCACTCTTTCAGTGGATTTATCCTGCAAGTGTGGCCACTGGTTTGACTTTTGCTATTAAAATCAGAAAAATGCCTCTCATTAATGTTTTCTCCCTCCACGCTTCCCAGCTCCACCCATCACTCCCCCCCTCAGAAATCTGTAGATTACTGTAAGAAAATTGGTGTATGTTACAGATGGAAGAATAAGGTAGCAGTGAATAGTAATCCACATTTAAATATGGAGAGGGTGCCACCAACAGTCAGTCGAAGGAAGTGAAATGAAATAAAAAGAGTTGTATGTAGTTCTGAAATTGTCTTATCCCTCAAAGGTAAAAGTTACTTTCTTCTAAGTATGGAAAGTTACTTTATTTTTTTTTTCTTCTAGGTGAAACAATTGCACAGCTTACAGACGTGGCAAGCTTGGATCATCCTGAATCTGATAGCCACATAACAATCTTTACGGACAAAACGGGTGTGGTAAAAGCTGCAAGGTTGTTGCTTTCTTCTGTCACAAAGGTGCTGGTGTTAGCAGACAGGATTGTTATTAAGCAAATTATAACTTCCAGAAACAAGGTATTTGTAGCTTCTTTTCTGTTTTGTTTAACTGATACCTGTAGTCAGTGCAAAAGAGTGGTGGTAAATTATGTGATATTTTCATTGTCTCTCTGGAGGAATTGTAAAATAAAGAGATAAAAATGAATGTCTTGCACATGTTTATCTACCAGGTTTCTGAAAAGGGGATGGCTCTAAGTCAGTAGGATTAAAATAATAATTTTCAGTGACTCTGCATTTTATGTCACCTGTATTGCTTTATTCACTAAGTATGCTGGAGAAGATGCTGTGTTACTGCTTATTTAACTTTAAATTTGCTGTGAGGTGAAAAATGCGTCTGTTGGTAAAATGGTCAATGAAAGCTTCTACTTGCTAATGACAGGATGTTTGTACTGTCAGGATCAAGACAAGAAGAGCATTATGGCATCTAAGCAAAAAGCTGTGAGGAATGCACATAAAATTCTGTGCTAGTGAAGTGAGGCTTACCGATTAAAAGGTTTCTGTGCAGTTTAACTTAGGTCTTGAAACTTAGCATGAAACTACTTGGTTTAAATAATGTATGAAGGCCCATCGAACCTCAAATGTAATCTATTTCACACAGTGCAGACTTCAGTGTCTTGCCTGTAGGATATTCTTCCATTTTTTTTCTCCACAATGTGCTAAAACAAAAATAGAAAAATCTCATGTTTGAAAAATGATAATCTGATAAGGCCTGGGGTTTTCCATTAATTTTGGACTTGTAATCCAGAGCAGTGCCCCTCTTTCCACTTTTGACTCCTCATGCTGTCTCTGTTCCTTTGTCCCAGTTTACTTTCCAGACCCACTGGTCTCTATTTTGCAGCACCTAGATCCAAGGCACTTAGTTCAGACCAGGATTCAAAACCAGTGAAATTACCTGCTTCTCTCTGGCTTTAGACTTGGCAGCACTGATCTGCTGTCCTTGTGCTCATTTCTTCTCCCAGTGGTTGGTTCAGGTGGCAGCAGTTTTATCTATAACAGTTTGCTGAAGCTACTTGCAGCTTTGGTCTTCTTTTGTACTGAAGACCAGAATGATGCATTTAATACCTTTTGCTGCTTTTCTGCTGTCATCTGCAGCCATGCGGTAATCCTAATTAATTCACCTTTTCAAAAGTGGTGGGTGGTAACACAGGTTTAGGCTATGGAGCAACTGTGCAAATGCATGCATCATGAAAGGATAAGGAGGGGATATACCCTTTCAGGCACAGGCCAGGTTTCTGATAATTTTAAATATATATACACTGATGTGAATATAGTAAGCATAGGTGCAGCATTTAATTTTGAAAGCATTCCAAGCGTCTCTTAGTCTGGAGTACGTATATTTGACTCTGACTGCCTAGGCATAGAATCACAGAATATCCTGAGTTTCAAGGGACCCATGAGGGTCATCAAACTCCAGCTCCTGGCCCTGCACAGGACACCCCAAGAGTCACAGCATGTGCCTGAGACCATTGTCCAAACACTTCTTGAACTCTGTCAGGCTGGTGCTGTGACCACTTCCCTGGGGAGCCTGTTCCAGTGCCCAAACACCCTCTGGGTGAAGAACCTTTCCCTAATACCCAACCTAAACTTCCCCTGATACAGCTTCAGGCCATTCCCTCAGGTCCTCTCGCTGGTCACCACAGAGAAAAGATCTTCCTCCTGCCCCTCCTCTCCCCTTTGCAAGGAAGTTGTAACTGCAGTGAAGTTTCCCCTCAGTCCCCTCTTTTCCTCTCCCTTGCCTGGTTGTCAACGCTGTGCCTGATGCACCCCAGGACCCAGCTGGTCTTTGTGGTCTCTTGGGTTTTACTGCATTCTCCTTTCTGTGCATAGTGCACATGTTTGGGAAAGTCTGCTTCCGTCTGTGGTATCAGTAGAGCAATTCACATCTCTAGGACCAGATTAAACAAATGATGGTGTCTTAAATAGGCCTAATATTTATATATACCCTAATTTTTACAGAGCACACTCCTGAAAAGTGTGTCTGACACCGCTATGATGGATAGCAAAAAGGTTCTACCTGTAGGAGATGTTGTGGTAGAGGGATAATACGGGCGCAGGGACTTAAGAAGTGCACACAAATACTCTGAGACAGCATAGTATAATGTGGCAAAGAGGATGGAAAGGTAGGAAGAGGATCATCAGTACTGCCAGCTGGAGAAGATTCTGGCTTCTTGAAATGAGTAACTGTTCCAGAAGAACTCAGCTCCATTTTTATCTTAGAGACTGAATCCCAAATGCTAAACTTCTATTGCCATTTTTTTTTTGCTGCCTCTTTCTGAACATCTTTATTTTCATTGTCATCATCTTCCTCATATGAATAAAGAGTCAATCAAGGGCAAAGGTTAGAAAAACAGAGGAGTGGTTGGACATCCAATCCCTCAGACAGGTGAGGGAAATGATTGAGGTCTTCCAGAATGGTGATCCATTCCAGAATCCAGCCTCTGGCTGATGATCCCCACTGATCCTGTTCCTGCTTCCACATTCTCTGCACCATATATGCTGTCCTTGTGTTCTTGGATTGTGTACATTTTCTTCCGTCCCTGCCCACGTCTTTCCTACCTTTCAACATTAGTTTCATTGTCCATCAGACTTAGTCACTGCATCAGTGAGCTTAAGGTTTTGCTCCACTCGCTGTCACCAGTCAGGTTAGGAGAGCCAGAACAATGAGCAGGAAAGTGACAGATAGTGGGGGAGTTGCTTCACTGTTCGTTTTGGATCAAAATATGGATGTGCCCTGAAGTGATGTCAGCCTACGACTGCTGTCTGCAAGGCGACATTCATCCTGCAGCAGTAGCTGTGCAATATCTAGTGCCAATTTAGATATTAATAAGGACTTACAGCCTTGGGTTTTTCACGTGTTTTTAACCTTTTAATTAAAATTGTACTTTTTCATTACTATCTGCATGTTTCTTGTTGAAGAAGTTTTAAAACAAAAAATTATGAAGATGTCACAGGTATTTTGCATTGTAACAGCTTCTTGAATAAGCTTTAGACAAATTTAGATCTGTCTATGCAGTTTTTTGGAATGTCAGCTCTGCCTGGGATGTCTAGAATTATTCAATGTAATGGAAATGCATGTGCTTTCACTGAAATTTTTATTTGAAAAGAAATTTGTAATGAGAGAAACACAGAAAACTGTAACAGAGTTGTTTGCGAGTAAGGTCATACTCATAAAGTGCTATACTTGCTTAAACCAAGAATGGTTGAGCATCATTAATGTTTTTTTAATCTATTCTTAGAAGAGAAAGCTGGACCTTAGCTTGTGTGTTTTCCTCTTTTATCCACGTTTACTTTTCTACATCCTCACTTTCCCCGTCCTGTGGTTCTCTCCTTCTTCCACTCGCATACTGCTGTTTTCACATCTTTGTGCATCTTCCTTCCAAGTCCTTCACACTCCAGCCTTTCTCATGCATCAACACCCCAGTCAGGAGGGTCCTTGTTTCTACAGCCTTTGTGGAACTGCCTGCCCAACATAATATACTCAGACAGATGCTGCAGTCTAATATTGCTTGATAAACAGTCAGTTCCACAGCAGTCACAGGGTTCAGTGGAACATTTCCTTTACTTAGTTTACAGCTGAGATTGAGCAGCTGCTCTACCACAAACACATGGGTGCTTCTAGGAGAGTTTGCCAAGATTGCTGGGAAGGGGGAGTTTGTCATAATCAGGTGTGTACACTGCTTTTGTAGTTGGGGGGAAGATATTTTTGGCATAGAAAAGGAAAAATAAGTTGAAGTTTCTCCCTTTCAAGTACAGTCTGTTAAGTTTTCATGTGGTGTCTTATCTCCAGTCTGAAAGACGATAAAGAACTGCTTTTAGTGTTTTCCCTTCTGAAGACATTTAGTGGATTTGAAAGATCCCTTTGAGATTAGCAAGTATATGTCTAACCTGAAAAAAGCAGATGTTAATCTCTGTTATAATCCGTAATGTAGCGACTTCACAGGATACCTTCAGTAATCAGTAATTTATAAGGTTTATGATAGTATTTGCTGAATGTTTAAAAAAATGCTGACTTTACATGCTTTAATGTGTCTTGAGTAAGAGTTTGATACAACTTGGGTGTATTTAGTTCTTTGTTTTATATGCAACTAGTAAAAATCTCCAGAGTTAGAGTAGATTGTTATGGGAAGTATAAAATTATGTATTAACTTATTTCTAACTTTTGTGTTTAGTTTTGTTGAATTCTTTTACCTTTTCTTTAATGTACAGAGCCACTGAAACACCTGTCTGTGCAACTGTGATTTTAGACTTTAGAAGTTATGCATCTGAAATTGAGAGTTACAACACAGGGATATAACACGGGGATATAATCCACACTTGTTACTGTAATACTAAATTTAAAACCACATTTTTTCCTAAATCTGGAAGCTGAATCCATTAATATTGTTACTCTTAATACTGTGAGGAGCAAGGAAAATGTTTTTTGAGGGCTGACAACAAATGACTCATTTTGAATGAAGCATGATAATTAACTTACACTTGCTTTCCAGCTGTTGAGTTATTAATGCTTAAATAGTAACAAAATATATATATTTTTTAAACTACACAACTTAGAAGTGTCTGTAAATAATAGTACTCCTAGTTCAATGATAATGTTTTTTGTTTAGCATCTTGATAATCTACAGTATTTTCTCCTATCTTGCAGGTTCTTGCAACAATGGAACAACTAGAAAAAGTCAGTAGTTTCCAGGAGTTTGTACAAATATTCAGCCAGTTTGGAAATGAAATGGTGGAGTTTGCCCATTTAACTGGAGATCGGCAAAATGTAAGTATTAATAAAAGATTGTGAGAGATGTTGCACAGTATCATCTTCATCTTATTATCAGGAAGATATGGGTTTTTAAATACTGGGATGATAAAAGAAAACAAAACAGTTGTTGGTGTCCTGTCTCTGGAACCTACCCTCTCCTTGCTCCACCCAAAACACATCTTTTGATTTTAAAGCTCAGCCTGAGAAATATCACTGCCTTGTTTGACCTGCATATCTTCCAGAAGCCTGGGTGTGTGTTATTTGCATTCTCCTTTGGCTTCAGTCACTGTCTTTTGGCTCTCACTTTTCTGGCTCATTACTCTGGTAGAGAGTTTGTCTGTTGTTACTTGACAGAAATATTTGATGTTTGCACATAGCGAAAGGAATTCATTATTTCAGGAAGCTCCAAACATGAAATCCTTAGACTCTAATAAAGCATCTGCTTGGTAGCTTATTAGAGTTTGGTTTTTTACTATTATTATGGAATGTTTTTCTAGGTTTAGGTTGAAACCTTCTTATGTTAGGGCAATGAGTTTTAGTTCTCACATGCAGCGACTCTTTCAAAGCCTTTCATTCATACCAAAAGCTTTTTTCCTGCTACTTCCATGTTTACTGAGGCTTAAAACTTCTGCTGTGAACTCTAGTTGCTTTCCCTTGATAATCCAGTCCTCTGTTCAGAACTGAACCAGGGTTCAATATAAATATACAGAGTCCCTAATATCCAGCAAAATTCAGAATTCAGTTTGTATAAACAAATTGGCCAACATCATGTGTTTCCTTTTACTGTTGATGTGTGCATGCTTGGTGTCAAAGAACTATTACTGGGAAAGCTACTTAAAATTAAAGGAAATACCTGCTTGGAAGTGAACTCTCCTTGTTTTTCCCTGAAGTATTTTTTCCCCTGAAGCTGTTGTTCCTCTGAAAGGGAAACATGCATTATTAGGAAGTGGTACTCTTTTCAACTATTTTGGATTTTCAATGTTAAGTGGTCTTTTGCTCTCCCTTCCTTGCCTACTTGACTCTTTTGGAAAGAGTGCTACATTACCACTTTTTCAATTGTCTCAGAGCTTTTTTTGATATGCTCAGTTTACGATGTGTAGGCTGCTATGTGGCAGTGCTAGTTTTATGGGGAGGAAACATCGCTCACAGTATTTTTAAGTGTGCCATAAATTCTTGAGTGCCATCAGATTTATCAGAGTGTAATGTCAGCATTTCATAAATTAACTGTTTTCTTGTGTGGTTGTTTTGTTGGCTTGGGGTTTTTTTAATGTGATTTTGATCTTAAAGATTTTCTGTAGTTGCTAAATACAAGCATTAAAAAAATGTCAAAACAGCCTGCTGCTGTGATTTATCTGGGTGTTTTTGTTAGTCTAGGGTATATTAGGATTAATTACATCCTGTAAACCTTCAGCTGGTCCCATTCAGTTGCCTGTTTAACACTCAGATAGCACTCAGGTGTGTTTGTGAGCAGTGAGAAGATCATAGTTGTAGCTTTCCAAGTTCTTCCCGTTGTTAGACCCCCTTGCATGTTGAGCGATTCTCTACACTCTTCTGTTTTGATGAACTTTGCTGAGGGTATAGTTCAATTTTGCAGGTGTATCCATCTTTCCCTGGAAAGTTCTTGATAAGTTTCTGTACTCAGAGCAGAGGAATACAGAGGAGTTGCTTTTTCAGCCTGTTAAGGCTTTCTTTATTAGTGGTATGTAGCGAATATAACACTCAAGTAGAAAAAAGATTGAGTTTACATTTCCTCCACTGCAGTACAATGAAAAGCAGGTGTTCTCTGTCTCTACCTTACCCTCCCCTCCATTTCAGAAAATACTTCTTGTCAGCTGTTCTTTTCACCTCATATTTCTGTTTTATGAATAATGCTTTGTGATAAAGGTATCAAAATTAGCAACAGTTTACGTAACATGCTCTGTATCTTGGAGATCTTCCTTCTTTGAAATCTGAATTGAATAGAGCCAAGAATAAATGCATAAATTAAAATCTGACTGAAAAGTAAGTTCTAGATCATGAGTTAGGCCGAAAATAGCAGTTGTCAGAAATTAGGAAGCTTTCTCACAACTCATTCACCTGCAAGAGAGTTTCCTTTTTCCGGTCTCACAAGCAGTTAATATTTTAGATACTGTGTAATATTTGGGTCTGGTTTTTTTTTTTTCATTTTGGTGTTTAGGATTTGAAGGATGAGAAGAAAAAGGCTAGAATGGCAGCATCTAGGGCTATTCTTGAGAAGTGCACTATGATGCTCCTGACTGCTTCAAAGGTGAGTATGTGCACCCTTACACAACTTGGCTAAATCACAAAGCATGGTATCTGCCAGGAGAGCTGACTCTCCTGTCTCAGCCCCACTTTAGAGTTCACGCTAAAGAAGAGTGTAAGTGTAAAGAATAAGGAAAGAACATCTTTATATTCTGAGTAATGGTGTGAATTTTACTTAACAGCAGTTTAACTGAAAGAATTCACCATATTCTAACACATCCTTTAGACTTGCCTTAGCAGGAAGCATTCATTTCAATATACTGCATGTGTACTCTTTCATAATAGTTACTTTACTTTCTTTGAAAAGACTTGTCTGAGGCATCCAGACTGTGAATCTGCTCGTATTAACAAAGATGGAGTTTTTCATCGGATGAGACTAGCTTTGGAACAGGTAATAGAAATTGTAACTGACTCTAGACCAAATGGAGAGAATGAAATGGCCCCCATCAGCATATATTCTGGCATCAAAGAATTCAAGGTAAGAGTAGAAATAATACTGTTTTCTACAGCCAATAAAGTCCCTCTTAACTAGGATTTTGGAAAAAAAAAGTGGTTTTAGATTTGAAATCATAGAGCTGCATCTCTTCAGCAGTGTTGACTTAAATAACTGTCCCAAAATGTCAGAGAATCTGACAAGAGGTGACTATAATTTAATAGTCATTGCCAAAATACACCTCCTGATACTTGCCATCTCCTTCTGAATCAAGATCCATTCAGAACTCTAATGTTTTGTTGAGGTGATGCATTGACATTGAATAAACTGAAGTACCAGGTTCTGATCAGATCATCAGTAAAATAGTTGTTCTTTGAGAATTCTTGCTTTGTAATTGTTAGTGTTTTTAAAACTGCATGCAAAAATATTCACCCAAATATTTAAAAGAGCAAGCTGTCATTCAAAAGAAATGTTCTGAATTGAAATTGTATCCTGTAGCTCAGTTGACTTTTTTCCTCATAAAGGCTTTTCTAAATTTCGTACTCCATTAAGAACAGTTAATCAGCAACCATGGCTTACTGCTTTTGAGCCCATCACTTTGATTCAATTCATTTGTTTATCTATTTCCCCCCTTTAAATTTCAACTGAAATATTTTGAGAGTGCCCCAAAGTATTCAATTTGCTACATACACATTTTTAGAAAACTGCTGAAAATGGATTATATGGATGTGGAAGGATCAAACAAAATTGGAACACATATTTAATTTCTGAAACTTACTGAACTCAGAAACTTTTTATTGACAGCAGTAGAACAATGATGTATTTGCTGTTATTCCTGATAAGGAGCGAGTAACCTGCTGATTGCATTATCACTTTAAAAAAAAACATCCCAAACCCCAGACTGCCAGTCTGGACACAAGCAAGTTGTTGGATTACTTGGAAAATAAGAGAATAAATTTAAAAAGCACTAAGGAGAAAAATAAAATGTAAAATGATGGATCTGCTTTCTGCATTTGTGTCACAACTAAATAATCATGTAAATTCTCAAGGAACTGATGTGCTTCTTTTTCAGAATAAGGTGGAAGGACTCCGTGAGAATCTTTATTTTCTCTCAAAAGAGAACCTTTCAACAATGCTGGAAGTTATCCTGGAACATACAGAAGACTTCACAGACTCTGCCTATACCAGTCATGAGCACAGAGAACACATTTTGGAGCTGTCTAAACAGGCTAAAATGGAACTAGAGCAGCTGGTTTCAGTGTGGATGCAAGCTGTAAGAGCTTTTTAGCAAAGTAAATCTTTTCACCTCTACTTTGAAAAGAAATTTTTAATGCAGTCTTTCTTCTGGTCTAGGAAGAGAGAACTGAGTGTATTCCTCACAGTGGGAGCTGATCAAGGAAGCCACAGTTTGTTCTGTGCTTCTGCAGCTTCCATATGTTCTATCCTCCCCCCACCCCAGTGGTATTGTTTCATTGATTCTCTGATGGCTAAATTAGGCTGTTGATGGTAAAATTAGGCTGTTGATGGTAGTAGACTAATTTTAATGAAGATCTGAGTGGAAACAAGGCAGTTAACAGAAGTATCATTGCACAGTCCTAAACAGTGAGGTCTTTTGGTGGAGTAGTTCAGAGATTTCAATTGTCTTGATCCCATAGCAGGGACCATAGATTTGTTTCTTGTTTTCAACAGAATATTGAAAACAGTTAAACTGTTGTAAAGGGAAACATTCTGAAAAATTGACTGTGTTTTTAATATTATGGAGAGGGAGAGAAACAATAAGACAGGCTATTTTTGTTTGTCCTTTTTTACATGATTTAAATGATAGTAGCTTTTAGAGAAGAAGCATGTTAAGCCTGCCTCTGTCATTTGTCTTACTTGTTCCTTGAAAATGATAGAAGATATATGCAAAAGGGGAAGCAAAAGCAGAGAAGGAAAATGTGGCTTCTGGTTTTGATGCTGACTTGCTTTCAGTCTTGCTCCTGGGGAGATGTATAGCACAAAATCTTACCAACACTCTGAAATATGGCAGATGTGTCCTAGTATAGGATATTTACTTAACTGAGTGTATTTCTTAAGAGAAAGCATTTTTGTTCCTTTTTCCCTCTTTGAATCAGGTACTGCAGTCAGGTGTTTTTAATGCAGTAGTGCGGTTTGAAGGGCATATAAATCTTCCTGATAACACAGAATATTGTTATGACAAACAAGACACATATAGAATATTAATTGCATAGACTCCCTTTAGCTGTAGGAAAACTAAATCTTAGCTTGTGTTAGTTTGGTGTTGGTGGTTAGCCCTTATAGGCAGCTGGGTAAACACTGCTCAGCAATAACTAACACCATGTTGTCAGCACTGCTTTTATCACAAATCCAAAGCAGCAGCATGCCAGATTTATAAAGAAAATTAATTCTATCCCAGACAAAACCAGGACAGTTGCATATTTCTAAGCTCTATTACTGGTGGAAAATAATCGCCTCTAAATAATTTACAGGCTACATCTCACGTGATAGAAATGAGAGCGTAGTACAAGATTATGCATATATATGATCTGTGAAAATACTTGGGTGTTCACATGCGTGCTTATGCATTAAGTATTTTCATTAATAAATAACCCAGCCTAGCTGTGACTAAAGACAGAGTAGCAGATAAAATAGTAACAGCTCAGTGAGGTGGATTTTTGGTTGCAGCTCAACAGCTTCGTTGCAAGGTGAATGTTCTGAAGAACCATTTCATAATTCAATACGTTTGGTATAACATTTTAGGTACCACTTTATTTTGAACGGATGTTTATATTGAAAAAAAAAAATCTTAAGTGCTTTTTTTACTTTAGGATGGTCAGGCAGAAGATTTCTGGCAGTTGTCAAGCTAAAGAAAACCCTTTTCCTGAAAAAAGATCAGTGATGTTTAGAAATAAATTCCTGTTGAACAGAAGCAGTCAATTAGATTGCATCACTACTTGTTCTAGATTTAATTTGGTGATAAATGTTTCTATAAAAGAATTTTTCGGGTAGAATATACACAGGCTGCGCAAGTGAAAGCATTTCATCTAGAAAGAAAAGGCTGTCTTCTAAAGCTTCTTGAGCTAATGACACATGATGTGAAGGTGGGGTTTGCTGGGTTATTTGTGTAATGTCTTGTTGGTTTCTTTCTTTGGCTTGTAGCAAAACCAAAAGACAAAGGATCTCATGGAAGACTTGGAAGTAGCCATTTTAAAAACGTGTCAGTGCATGAATGAACTTAAAAGAGAGGTAAGCTTAAGCAAGATAAGCTGAATAACAGTTTGAATTTCTCACTTTTTATACGTGAAGTTGTAAAATGGGATCCTGTGCCCAAGAAGACTAATGTCTATTTCTAGACAAGAGAAACTGAATCAGAATTACATCAGGGAGCTAGTATCATCTTTGTCTTTACTGATTAGAAATCTGTTAGCTGCATAGGCTCATTGCTAACCCACAGAAAAGAGGTGTTTGGAAGTAAGTACTATGTATGTAATCATTAATTTGGAAGTATGTAATCATTAATTTAAATGTAAAGGCAGACTTCCCTTGGGGATGCATACATCACTGTGTGTAAATACATTTTCTTGTACTGTGTGCCCAAATTAATAAATTGCATTTGCAGTTTATTTGTACTTAACCTGTCCTGTTGATTTCCCTAGCAGAAATATGTCATGACAGTGCCTTATACTCAGGATTTTCTTCTCAGCTATTGGCAGCTGTGTATGTGTCTGTGGTAAATCATTATTCTTTTCCTAAGTGCAAGTGTGCTGAGGTCAGCTTGCATACACACATGGAATAGCTGCCCCATTTGGTATATGGGATGGAGTGCACTTGCTCCTCAGGGTCTTCACCCTTCCTATTAAGGATAGCATTGCTGCCTTGTCTGTTCCACAGAATTGAAGCAAATACAGAATCTAGTTTCTGGCAGCTTCCTAAATATTTGCACATTATTCAGCTATCTTTTCAACTGCTTCAAAGTGCTGTTCTTTTAAACAGATGGAAAATGAAGATTAAGAACAGTGAGAGTTTCAACACAGAGCAGTGCAAAGATGTTAGAGAAGTATGGTGAACTTGCTTAGGCTGAGCTGTCAACTGCTGTAACTGGAAAACCTGAACTGCTCAAAAAAATCACGCTCCTCTTTTTTATCATAGACAAAATGAGAAATTCTGTCTTCTGGACTATAGTTCCTGCAGCTGTCCTGAAGATTTGAACAGTGCTTTCAATCTGTTTCATTTCAGTTGCACTTCTGCTTTCAGGCAGAGTGTTGGGCTCCAGAAAGTGGAGGATACACAATTTTTGTACTTTGATTATGTGCTGGTTTGTAATTTGGTCACCATTATGTAGGAAATGAGTAGCAGAGCTTTACCAAAGTGTCATTCAGCTGCTTTAACTGTAAGATTATCCCTTTTGAGTAGCATTGTTCCCAGGTGCTGAATGAGGTGGAGGAGTTCCCAGTCAAATTAGGATGTGACTATGTAATTGCATAGATCATAAAGCCACAGGGGGCTGGAGTATGGTGTGTGAAAGAAAGGATTCATGCTCTTAGAAGTAAGTTCAGAGAATTATGTCGTTTTTGTTGTTCTCTGTGTAGTGATTGAATTGATCCCAGAGTGGCCATGCTTCTGTGCGTGGCTGAGGGCTGTCCTGTCAGTCTGAGTTGGGGGGCTACAGTGTACCACTCAGCAACCAGGATTTCTACTGGTAAAATTCAAATATGGTGACTCTAATTAAAATGTTTTTGAGAGCCTGAGTGGCTGAGAACAAAAGACAGCCTTGTTAAAGTAGTTCTCGCCTATCTCTGTCCTTTCAGGAAAGAAACAAAAGTTATAGCCCTTTCTTGAGACTATTTTCCTGCTAATGATCAGAGACAGCATTAAGTAGAAATATATTTCTGTTTTGGATCAGGATGAAAAGAATCTCTAATGAAAAGGTAATCTCTGTGTAGTCTATATATAAATGAGGATTGCCAGTTCCTGCTCCAACATTACAAGCCTTTCAGATACCCTTTCTTCAGAGCTGACTTCATTTCTGGGATTAGTGATTTGTGCTAATTTTTAATGCCATGTGAGCAACATTATATAAATAGTTTGTAACAGGTTGTCATAGCTGGTTTTTCCCTCTCAAAAACAATTGCAGCAGATTTTGAGGCAATAATTCAGTTGTCTTGTCTTTTGTGAAATTAAAAAACAAATCCAGAAGAACAGGAAGTACTGCCAGAGGAAAGGAGTAAAAATGGAGTCCAGTGGAATAAAAACCCCAACATACCATTCCAGTAAACACTCTTCTCTACAGAGTCAGTTCCAAGCTCATTGCATTTGTAAGAGCTGGAAAAATACTTTCTCTTGAACACTAAGTTTGTTCTGTGCTCAGTGTATTTGTAGCAAAGTGAGTGCAGTATTACAAGACACATAATAGTCTCATGAGCATACTCTGCTGTTTCTAAAGAGGTTGCTATTTTGGTTTTACCAATGTTCTTAAGATGGGGCTGATTGCAGGGGGCCGGTAAACCTACTGACTAGTTAGTAGAACTAGCATCAGCTGTCACTGGTAGCTGTTGTCAACCAGAGTCCTTCACAGCAGTGTCTGAGTGTGTGCCTGCATTTAGGGATTTGTTTAAACAAGATGCTTCTCCTTGCTTGTTGGGAGTGTAGGGAGACTGAGACTTCTTCAAGACCCATCTCCTGGTAGAAAAGGTGCTTTTACCTTCCTAAGGCTGTGTCACAAGCTGACTATATTCAGGCTTTTCTTTGCATCACTGATAATTCTAATTTCTAATATATTATAAATTCAGATTTGTGTGGCTTCAGTCTGATTCACACAGTTTAATGTGTGTTCTTAACAAGAAGAGGAGTGGCCATTGTGCTTTGCTTATGCTGAACTTGGTGACCCACAGGTTCATGCACCTGGTTTTTCCCCAGCTGTAACATAATCAGAAAGCAGTGGTATGATAACTTCATGGCCTCATTTTACCCAGCTGCTCTTTTGTTTCTCTCCATATTTGTTGTGGAGTTGGTTTTTCTTGTTTGTGGGGATTTTTTTGGCTTTTTTTTTTAATATTGTAGTGGATTTTATCTTTATACTTTGAATAGTAATCGAAGAAATAAAACTGCAGATGATAAGCAAGCTGTATATGAGCTTTCATGGCAGTAAAGTTTTTGCATCTTGAAAAATCAGTCTGTCTGTTAAGCTTGTTTGACTTGGTACTGGATAGATTTTTTTTTTTCCTTCTATGGTTTATCTCTCCTTCTTTTAATGCTATTCAAGGTCCACAGTGCAGCAACATCTCTGGCAGCAGATCTTCTAAAATACCATACAGATCATATGGTTCTCAAAGCATTAAAAATCACAGGAGTAGAAGGAAATCTTGAAGCTGTAGCAGAATATACTTGCAAGCTATCAGAGCAGAAAGAACAGCTTGTTGAGGTGAGTTCACAGCTGCTTTCATTGTGTAGGACACTTAGAACCTGAGTGGCTGGATTTGCATAAATCTGTTCTTTAGGAAGGCTTTGGTCTGTGGCATTGTAATTTTATTTTATTTTCCTTGTATGCTGTTGAATTTTGTATTGTTCTTGGCAGGGTCTGAGCCAGAGGTGTCACTGTGGCATGCAGGCGTTGTAGAAGGGATATACATTTGTGCCCAATTCTCCTCATGGATCTAGACTCAATCTGTATCTAGACATTTGGCCTAAAATATGGCTAAAAAAGTAAGTTTCTAGATCCAAGAAGAGATGATAACCCTTCTCTTTCAAGTAGCAGGCACCCAGCAGTAGCTGAATCCAGGTATACAAGAATGCTGGAGATACACAGTTAAGTTTTTTAATGCAGTGAGTTTGATTGTTTGAAGATCAGTCAGGAGAGCCACTGAAAATCTTTCTCCTTTGTGAAAAGCAGTGTGGAGGGGATGTCAGCCACGTGTACCTTGTTGCTGTCTCGTCTCACAGACAAGCAGAGGTCCCTATGCCAGCAGGATACATACAAAGATAGATCACTTTGATGTGAAACGTGGTGATGCCAGCAGCTGTTCTTGCGTGGTGTCCAATACTCATTTGTAAAGAATTAAGAGATACAGGGCTCAAGGATTCCTCCCAGAACTATGAGTATTCAGAAGCAACACCCTTGAACTTGCAGGACTGGCAGAACAATGCTGTGAATTTTTCATTTCAGCTTTAATGTCCTCTATATCTGTGACTATTTAGTGTTCCAGTGAGACACTAATTTTTTTTTCAGGCATATCCACGACGTTAAATAGTGCTTGAGTGTGAGACCTTACAGCATTTCTGATGGTGGACAGTGCAATAAGTTTCGCATGTGCTGTCTCTGTCTTACAGATTCCTTTTGATGTGAAAACTTCCATATTCCTTCTCGACCCAAGGTTCACTCTTAATCTTACTAAAAAAAAAAAAAGGAAACAGTATTACTTCCCTAAACTAATTAAACTAATTTGACACTGATTTGCTCAAAGATAATTCAGTCCCCTGGATGATGAAAGCCTACATTTTCCACATGGTTGCTAATTGCTGAATAAGCCTGTTCTGGTGAAGTTACTTCTGCTACAATTTTCCCAAGTTCTATATGTGTTTGTTAACTTTCAGTTTTATTCAGTCATAAATATATGAAATTGTTTTTGTTTTACTTTAATTTATTTATTAAGATTTTCCTTTCGGTAGTTTTCCATACCTTCCAAGTCAGGATTTAGCCCCATTTTTATTGTTGATTCTCCCTGAGAAACACCCAGCTGTGCAGTCCCCAGTAAATTTCTTAAAGGACTGTCAATAACTTTGTGTTTGTTGGTGTGTATTTTTGTATGTACACCTTTTGTCACTAATAATAAAAGCACATTTTTTACTATTCTTTTAATATTTTTAAAACTAATTCAGATGTGTCGCTTATTGAGGCATGTTTCTGGGACTGAGCCCCTTGAGATTACTTGCATACATGCAGAAGATACCTTTCAGGTCACTGGCCCACAGGTATGTTCAGCTTTTAACTGGCTTCTTCTACTACACATAAATCAATAAGAATTACTTGTGTGAATTTTTAGGATACCTAATGATGACCTGTTCAAAACATTCATTTCTAAGAAGGAATTATGCACTAATGCTGGGTGGTAGCTAAAAGAGCTCACAAGAAAGATCATCAAGCCTGTAAATGTCAGATGAATACACTACAAAGACATAATAGTAGCAGTTTAATTTTGTGTTTTGCCTGTGGAGACATTTGTGAATTCATGTGGAACACTATGTACTAGGACTTGCAATAGCAAATGCTTTGTTCTTTGTCCAGATAATTTCTGCTGCAGAAACCCTGGCATTACATCCATCTAGCAAGATTGCAAAAGAAAATCTTGAGGTGTTCTGCGAGGCCTGGGAATCTCAACTGAGTGACATGTCTTTGTTGTTAAGAGAAATCAATGATGTGTTTGAAGGAAGAAGAGGTAAGAATGCTGTGTAGAAATAGAAAAATTTTACTTCAAATCTAAGAATTTTAAGTGTGATTTAGGAAATTCTGCTTTCTTAAGAGAGGAGTGCAGTAAACAGTTCCACATCCTGTGGGATCTAGGTAGTAACACACAAATATATTGGGTTTGTATAGATGGCAAATCAGGCTGCTTATTGGATTTTTTCAAATAAAAGCAGCCAAATATTTAAAGGCCTGATTTACATAAGATTAGTTATGTTTAATTTTCTGCACTGGGATTAGTTCTAGCAAAATCAAATGGAACTGTTCAAAGGACACAAAAGTGTTAGACACAGCTGTTTGCCAGCAGTGTTCACATACAAGGGGTGTAGGACTTTCACCCACCTTTTGTTCTATCTCGGACATAATTCATGACAGTCAAGATACAGCTTGAATTGTGACATGTTTAATTAATGTCCTGTATTTCTGGAAAATACATATATATAAATATATATTCTATACTGTCAGCTTGCCTTGTATTCACTTCATAATGTAGTGAATGTAGTTATTTGATTTTTAAACTGCTGTCCTTTCTCCTGGATGGAATTTCTGACGACTCTGCACAATCTTGGGATATTTTCTCTGGTTGGTAAGTTTATTGGTATTTGTACAACATGTAGAAGAAAAGCTTGGAATCTTAAGGAAAAAAAATTCTGTGTCTACTTTTAGCATAGGGTAATTTACCTTTAAAATGGAGGCATTTTGGTTTTCATTTTTATACCACATAATTTTCTTTCAGATTACGTCTTTAATGTAGCCTGTCATACTTCTTACAGCTACGTGTTTGTTTCAGTCTTTAAGGTATAGTTGCATACAGATAGAATGTAATATATAATAATACTGAATGTCTTGTATTTTTAAGAAAATCGCTCAGGTTTAAAAGCTTAGATTTAGCTAAATACAGGCACTTAATTTTTTGTATCTAAGATACAGAAAAAGTAAATCAGGTTAGATGATGCTTTATCAATGATACAATACTTCATCTTACTATTGAGACCTTTTTTCATTTTTAGACTTTATTTTATAGTTTAACTTTCTGTTCTTGATTTTTGTGTAAGCAGTTCTTTACTGCCAGCATTTCGAGCACAGTAGCAACCAATCACAGGGTGTAATATCTTAAATTGTTGCTGCTGGTTGCTAAATGAATGTGTGCCTGAGCCTCAAGGCTTGTAAAAGAAAACATATGTTGAAATTCTGAGTGGGTTTACAACAATTGTGTGTAGAGCAGGTTGTTGGGAGTTCGAGACATTTGAGAAAAACATGGTTGTTATCCCAGCTGTTCTTCTACCTTGGTCTGGAGTACCGCATAGATATGTGCAGCAATCAGAGATCCTGTTCATGGGCCTTTTAACTTTCAGCAGATTTGTTTGTTTGTTTGTTTTGGGAGCCAGGGTCACACTCGCTTTCCTTACAGAGAATATTTTATAAAATGAAACTTAAATTACAGTATTACTCTATTGTTAATGTGTTAGAATAAATTTGGAATCTTTAGGGCTGATCATGCAGTATCTGATTTTTTTCATATTCATACAATGGTCTAGCAGGGTTGAATGATAACGTTTTTGTATTTATATCTATCTGTGCATTTGTGCATACATATACATATATATATATATATATATATTACTGTATTTAAAAATATTAGGATGAGAACCATGCAGCCACAGCAAAGCATATACTTGGCTCTCCAAACAAATTGTTCTTGATGTCAGATGCCCAGACTCCTCTTTAGTTAATAACTTACTCTTGGGGCTGCTGATGGCAGATAACACATTTTCTATAAGTGGTATTTTCCACTTTCTTTAAAGCATCATTTCACCAGGGCAACCCAATGTCCTTGCTTGAAGGAGGGAAAGGAGAATGGGTAGGTGTTGCTGAGCAGGTTGGAGGCCGTCGCGTGTGATGCAGTGAAGACTGCTCTTGTTTGGCATAACCACACAAGTGTGTTCTTGTTAGTGTCTCTCATTTCCTCAGTCTTTCTTTCAGCATAAAGTGTTCTGATACCACCACTGACTGGTAAGATACTAAGCATAGCTTGTGTTCTCCCTGTGGCCTTGGGTGCATTAGGTCTTGTATTGCCAAAATGACGTTAAGAAATCTCCATTTTCCTTATCTCGTGGCCCAGCCTAGTAAGAGACTTTCCTCTGAATCTGAATTGTTTCATAGTAGCAACCAATTATCTCCTTAGAAGTAACTTGGTCTCTATATCCACCTGTCTTCTACAAAGTTTTCCTTTGTATTGTGGGCTAATCTGGTTTTGTTTGCTTGTTTTCTCTTGTTGGACTTCAGAGTGACTCTTGTCATTTAAAAAAAAGGGAGGGGAAAAATCTCCCCCAAGTACCCCACCTTTTTGCTACCAGAAAATACCCTGAAATTATCTGGCCACTTGTAACATTTTTCTTCTCTGAGAAAACACAACTGGTGAGCCAGTAAATAAATGAAACTAACATATTTATTTGCTAAGAGATTATAGGAGTGGCATTCACAAAACTTTTGCCATTGCAAACACAATGAAGTTTCGCAATATTTGATAAGACTTTATTCTTCTCGTAATTCACGATACTTGTCTTAATGTTGAGGTTGGTAAAAGTGTCTTTATTTTACAGACTAAAATGTATCAAGTGCTTTATTCCTAGTAAAATTGTGACTGTATGTAACAAGAGATAGAATTACAGTAAGAAGTATATTTTTTTTTCTCCTCAGTTTAAAAATGTGTATTTTTGTACTACCAATTTAAATGTTTGGCTTTGTTAGAGAGTTCAGAATACTGCTTAAGACGCAAGAATTGAATGGTGACTAAATGTGCTGGACACATGAAATAAAAGAAGCATTTTTCGGATTACATTAGATTGACATTGTTTATACTCATTTCTTTATTTTTACGAGCGATTGAATAGCTCCTTATCCAGAGTTTTTTCATAATGGCAAGTGAGGTATTTCTCATGCTGAGGTTCCAAACGCACGTGGGAGGAGCTGCATTTAGCTTGAAAGTGAGGCAATATTTTACTCAATTTTAATGAAATTGTACCAGAACATACCCAAATTGAAAGGGGCTTGTTTTGGGGAGCAGGATGCACAGGCACAGGGGGGTGGGGGAGGGTGGCGAGTACACCACAGCCCAGTAACCCTCATGTATATTTTGGAAATAGTCCTGTGCAGTGCAGAACTGTACAGCAAGGACGAGTTGTCGTTCTTTTGCTCAATCCTAAACCATTTTTTAATCCAGTGGTGAGGAGGCCCGTTCTCCACAATGTTGGTGTGTCCAGGCTGGGATGAGGAGAGTGACAGGCTCCTCGAGAGGGTGGCTCCTGCCAGGTATGGGAAGTTCGGTTCTGCCCACAGAGAGATCGTTTGGTTCATTTCCATGTGATGCTTAACTCTGAGGCTCTTGCACCTTGAGATGGACCACCTGATGAAGGTACCTCTCATTGAGCCAAGCTGCTGGATGTCAGCCAGTCTCTTTTTTCTAATGTTTTGGTTTGAACGTGCTGGAGAACAATGTAAATAAATAATCCTCTGATTTGCTCCCTTGTAACTTGGGTCAGAAGTGAGAGAATGGTTTCTGAAGATGACATACTTTTCTGCCCTCCTCTTTTGTTTTGCCCACTTGATTTGTGAGGAGTTAAATGACCATGAGGTTTTTGAAGGGCTGTAGTTGATGAATAGGTGATACAGGTCAGAATTTCAGAATTAGGAAGCTCAAATTGTAGAAAGAAGAGTGAAGCAGGCATGCTGACATACTCTCAGAGAAGAAGTGACATCAAAAGCAGGACTTAAAGTTGAACAGGGGCATTATGGAGGGAAAAACATGATTGGAACTAGTAGAAAGCAGAAAATTGGAAGACAAAGAGAATGAAATAATGAAGATTAATTTTAAGTGAAAAAAATAAAAAAGGAAAAACACGTTAAAGAAAACACATTAGGATAAACAAAGGCAGTCGAGTAAAAAGAAGACCATAATGTGGTGAAAAAAAGCCTCTTGATATATTAGCAAAGATCTGACACACAAACTAAGGAAATCAAATACCTAAAAACTTAGATATGTATATTCTATTAATGGAATCAAATAAAAGTTCTGTGATTACACTGATGAAATTAAGTATTTTCTGGTTAAGTAGGATTATCTCTGACCTGAGTTGATCTGCTCTTTTAAAAGGTCTGGTATCTGTAGGTCTGGTGAAGTGTGGTTTTTGTGTGCATATTTTGTGGTCTTCAGGGATTTTTAAAATGTTCCAAAAAATAAATAGTTAGATCTTTCTTCTTTCTGAATATGGTGAGCAACTAAACCTTGTAAAGCCAAATAATGGGAATTACTAGAAGAGCAAAGGAAACTTTTTTTCTTACTTCTGTTTACCACCACTTTCCATTTGTTTTCCATAATTCTGAATGCCTGCCTTGTGTGTGCAAGTACTGTGTCATTGCAGTAAATGCTTGTATTCCATTTGTTATGTCAAAGCTTTTTGTGTTTGAACTGTTTAACAAGGCACAACAAGTTTTTACCTAGCTCCAAGGAGATCTTTTGTGCTGCAGCATTTTAAAATTACAAGTTAGCTTTTGTTCTTGGTATGTCTTACATGCTTTCTTACATGCCCTTTAGCTGATGTTTTGATGTACAGGATGTTGTAAATGACTTTTCATAATTTGTATCAGTCTTTAGGGAGAAATCTTGCTTGGTTACATGTTTGGGCAATTAATATCTGAATAACTCTGCATTCTGAAAAAAAATAGTTAACTCAGCTTGTGCCCTGTTAGCTCATTCATCTTTTGCAAAACTGGGTAGGGGAAGGAAGAGGTAATCTTAGAAAGGAAGGTCACATTTTTTGTACTTTTCAAGAGGGTTGAAGGACACTTCTTGGCGTCCTAAAATTTTAGGAGTCAGTTGCCTAGACACGGAGATTATGATCTTCCTGTCATGTCAGGAGATAAAGGGCATGCTTTCAAAAAATCCTGAATGCACAAAAGAGCTGTCTCCTGAGGACTCAGAATGGAATTTCTCTAGGAGCTGATAAAAGAGGAGGAATTCGCAATTGTTGAGGGGTTTTTTGCTTGTCCTTTGTTGCGATGCATCCTCTCTATGTAAACCTGTACTGACACCCATTGTAGTAGCCCTTGGGTTTTGGTTGGAGGGGTGGGGGTTTTTTTATTGTTTCTGGGGTTTTTTTGGTAATACCAATTTCTTACTAGCTCTTAAGGTCTTTACTTATTTTAATTTGGTTTAGCAGACTTTCCTCTCCTGAATCTATTGTAATAAATGCAAGTCTTCATAGACCATTATGTCTTCTGCTAATTGAAGCTGTAATCTTAGGCTGTTAGCCCAGGCACGCTTTCTTCTTGAAAATAAAGTCGTCTTACCAACTTTTAGGTAACACCCAAAAAGGATTTTTTCTTTCTTAATTTGTTTTGCTCAGACTTGGAATATTGTAGGCTCCTGGCAATACAAGAAACAATTCAGTAAGTGTGTAAAATGCTGTAGAACTTCCTTCTTTATAAAATACAGCACACATGGGATACGTATAGTACAGTACAACATGAGAGTTTTATTTGCATTACTTAGGAAAACCTGCCTAGGTATTTCTCACTAGTGGCACTGTCTACTCCAAATTTCAGACCATCTAACCCATGCCAAGAAAAGCCATACATGGAGGTGCAATTTTCTGTTATTTTGAGACAAAATTAGTGCATGTAGCTAGTGAGTCACTGGAGAGAGTTGCTTTACTTCCTTGTGAAATACATGCAGGGGACTACAAATATTACTGAAGGACATGGTTCAGAGACACTTTCTTAATTGCCAGTTGCTGGGAGCTAAAATCTGAGCAGTACAGAGCTCTTGGCCTGTCTCTGAACACGAGACAGATCTTCTGCAGTACTCAGAGAGGAGGAATTACAGGTAAGTAATTTGCTTTTATGGTACTGCAATTTAAGTGAGGATGAAGGCATTTGATCCCACTGATTAAAATCTGCATGCAAATTTTGGTATAAACCTGTGTGTTCTTCATAGGAGAGAAGCGTGTCTACCTATCACTGCCCAGACCAGGGGTAAGTTGCTTTTGGGTTTGTTGTGTTTACTTTGTATCTGCTGTTCTCTGTTTGACTTCTTTCCCTGTCACAACTTGATGGGGACATAGCAATATCTTGGTAGCATGCATCCTGACTGGATGGCTGACAGTAAAATATCAAAGTTTGTCAGTTTATTAAATTAATAATAAACAGACTGAAGACTAAGGTAACTAGTTATGTAATGTGCTTTAATCACTTTGATTGTACATAAACTTTAATTCCTGTTCCTTAATTTTTTACCACATACTCTACTGTCATGTGCCAAACCGGCACACCATATAATAAAAAACTGCATTGTTGCTATTAAAACAGTAGGAATATGCCGCAATATACTGAAAACTAAAAGAAGAAATAGATCATATTACCAAGACTTAACATTGTAGCCTGAGTTAACCTATTTGAACAAAGGGTCATGTTCGAGCCTGTTGTAGGCTCTTTAAATAATGGGTTCTTGTTTCCTTCTTTGATCTTAAGTGTGTTTAATGTAGAGAAAAAACTTACACTAAATACCCAGTTTTTAGGTGTGGGGTATTTAATATCCTAGCTGATTATAATTGATATTACACTGTTTCTGAGAACGTCTGTGTGTTAGGAAGTCTCCTAAACCTTGTTAGTATCATGTAATCAATCATTTGATTCAGTTGCTATGAACTGAATCTTTTCATGGGCAGGAAAAAGGGCAGAAATTATCTCAAAAGCTACAGTAAGCTCTAGCTTGTTTCTTTCTCTCCTTGCTTTCTTTCCTTAACCTGTACTGTTGAGGAATTTGGGTTTGAAATGGTCCCCTGTCTCCATGTCCTCTGTTGTGCTATTCTGTGGCTTCAAACACAATACAACTTCTGACCCTAAATGAAAAGAGAAAAGCTTTGTAAATGCAATCTTTATAAAAAAGCTTTATAAATCCAATCTGCAGATTTAAATAGAATATGTTAGTCAAACTGGTAAGGGACAGAAACCCTACCAGAAGTTTCAATATTTAGTTTCATAACTGTGAAATTCACCCATTCTCATGCAGCCTAAGACACATAGCTTCTGGACTTTATAATTTAGAAATTAGATATTTGAAGTCAGAGTCCCACTTATGGATTCATATGTTTTTTAAAATACTTCAATAAAACATTGTGCCCAGCATTTAAACAGTTCTGGTCTGTTATTGTTTTAAAGGTTGCTGCCTTCTTTTTGAGTTTTGCAAGATACTTACCATCGTGAAGAGTTACAAATACACAGTTTGAAAGTAGACGGGAAATGTAGATTGCATCCACAAGACACCAGAGTTTTTTCACAGAGTAATTTCTTTGCCTAACAGATTCTCTGAGCTTTGGAACTGCCTCTCTTCCCAGTGCTGTTCCTCTCAGCAAAGCCTTTCCTCCCCCTACTGCCACCACAGATCTGCTGTGCCTGGCTGACGCCCACGCTGTCCCTGCACAGAGGCCACGCTGTTCCTGCCGATCTAATTAGATTACATATTTTGTTACATCTGTTTAATTGCCACTGTGCTGTTTGCTGGTAATGAGTGGCACCCTAGACCATGCTGTAGATGAGGACCAGAGCAGCAGTGATGATTCATGTGTGTGCTTAATGCATGGGTATATTTTTTCTCTATAGCATTAAGTGTCAAATCATGTTTTTAAAGCAGAATAACCTGTCTACTGATCTGACTTTTAACAATAGTACTATTGAAATAATGCAAGTAAACACTAGAGTGGAGAAAACTGCAAAAACATTCTGATTTTTCTTTAGTTACTTGTGAATTGAAAAACTTATTTGTTGTAACCAGTGCTGGTTTTCTTGACTACCCTTCATTCTGCAGCTTAAATAATTGCCATACCTTCTAGACCAAAGTTTGTGTTTACAAGCAAATCTAGTTTGGTTTTGTCTTCCTTTCTTCTTTTAAGACACTATCTTAAAAACAGCATTTCTTAAATTGCATCTCTAATGTGCAATATAGTCTAACTTAAATCACAATTACGAGTATCAGTTCTTACCCTTTGTGCTAAATCTTTCTATATGAGATCAACATTTCTAATGCGTAGGCAGAATTACAGTGTCTAATCTGGATAGACATTCATAAGATTCAGAATATTTAAACATTTTGGGATGGGAAAAGAGAAATGGCATGAAAGCTAAACTGAGCACCAAATTGCACTAGGAACTTCAGTATGAGTACTTTTGCTCAGACTCTTGAAGTGAGAGATGGAGATGGCACCTGAATCTCATTGCTGATGCTGTTCACAATGAACAGTGTTGCTTCTTGTTTATTTTTTCCCCTGCAGGCATTACTGAGCCTAATTTGCCCAAGTACTCCCACTAATGAATAGCAGCAGCTTTTTTCAGAGTCTCAGACAAGGCTCTCAGTCAGGCACTGAGATCATCCAGCTTCCTCCTGTGCCTCACACCTCTCCAAGTTATGACACCAACTTTGTACTTGCCATTCCTCTGCAGTCCAGTGGTTTCTGAATGTGGACTGTGGCTCCCACGTCTGGTGGTTTTGCTGTCTTTGCACAGTGACAGCACCAGTACACGAAATTAAAGCCAAGAATGGCAAATTAATGTGAAGTAAGTGATGTATTACTGCATAAGTGTGTCATGCAGTTGGCAAGCACTGCCTTACCAGGTAGTCCACTCACATCAGTACCACTAATTATTGTTTCATATGAGCCAATATTTGGCTTGCAGCCAGACTGGTATTTTGGATAGTTCATGATTTAAATAAAAGAAGGAAACCCATGATAAGATCAAAGCATCAGTATTTGTTTACAGCTGCCTCTACAAAGTGACACAGCATCATGGGCTGCCTCCTCACAGCAGCATTCGTATGAGTTGTAGCCCACATCAGCTTGCTGTTAGCCAAATCAGCGTCCTTGTTATATCAGTATCATCAGTGATAGAAAAAGCAGTGCAGGACTACTTGGTTCAGACTGTTTAGTCCTGCATATTATTGAGGATTTACAGGGTAAAGGGAAGAGACTGTACTGCATTAGGAAGTAGAGTCTGAGAACTGTGGAAGAGGTCTTGTCTTTGAAATTTTGGGGCAGGCATCTGCACCTGCCATTTCAAGACAGACAGATCAGAACAGGTTCTCCTTTTCTGCTGAGAAGTTCATTTGAACCTCTGGAACTCTCTTGCGAAGTCTTTCTCTGAATATAGAGCTACCTCTTTAAGATTTGCTAGTAAGATGATTACCAATTCCTTTTATTTAAAAATACTATTTTTTGTTTGAAACAGAAGCATAATGCAAATCTGAAAGCATTAAAGCCAGTCAAACTAGATTCTGAGGTAAGATGCCATCATTTTAGTAAAAAAAAACTCCTTTCATATTTTTATCTTGTCAGAAGAATGTGTTTTTAAGTGCCATAAATATGGTTACCATTTACAGGAACAGGCAAAAATTGCAAAACTTGGATTAGAATTGCATCTGCTAACATCTGATGTGGATTCTGAGACAGAGAAATGGGAGGATCAGGAAAATGAGATTGTGCAACATGGGCAAGGCATGTCAAGTATGGCCTACTCCATGTATTTATTTACCAGGTAATTATACTGCACATGGCAAATTTTGGTGGGAAAAAGAGCATTAACAGTGTTCATAAGAAAAAACAAATTTTCATTTTAAGAGCATAATAGTTGGAACCCATTCAGAAAGGAACTTGATTCTGTCCTTAGGCTTTATAAATTTTTGTAAAATTCTAAGCTGTTTAAAAACCCCCTAATTTTAAACCCCCCTTTATTTTTAAAGGGCTAAACACTTGTTTTGTTGGAGGGCATCTATTTAAATATCTCTTGGGTATGGAAAACATTTTAAGAAGTATGTTCATAAATACTTTGAAAATTAAGGGAATTAAAGCACAAGTATATACCTGTAGGTGAAATATAACTGTAGATGAGAATTACTGATCCTTGCTGTACTGAAAAGTGTTGTTCTGAAACTTGCCTGTGCAATGTCAGCTTTCTTACTTGAAGAATTTAGGTTTGCTTGGTTTTTTTTTTTTACCAGAGTTGAGATTTTTTTGTTACCTACCAGTCCAGTACTACTCAGTATGCCAGAGACGTGGATTTCTATTCTTGTTCAGCTTGTGAGAAATGAACCATTGTTAATTCCCCAACAGTGCTGTAGCTACTGAGGTGTCTGTGCAATATTTTTAATGCAGTTCCTGTAGGTAGTTATTGTTGTGTCTAGTATCTTCTAAAAGACCGATGTTTACAGTTCAGTGGTGTGAACTATAAAATGTTCAGTGGTGAGACTATAATTTTTGCAAGTAGCAGGCAAAATAATCTGCAGTCTATAAATGCCATATCTTCTGCTTTTGTTATTTCCCACAGAGGAGAAGGACTTCTGAAAACTACTCAAGATTTGTTTCATCAGGCAGAGGTAATGTATTTTTAACAAAACAGGACATAGACACTCTGAGTGAAGCCAAATTGGAACTTCAGTGTCTGATTCCTTACACATAAGTACAGTGTACCATGAATTGACTGGCAGCTGTAGATTTTGAGCAGCCTAACTCTGGTACATATTCTGAAAGTGAACTTCCCAGTGTTCCAGTAGTCGCTTCAGACAGAATTCATTACACAGATAGATTCCAGCTAGGAGGAGGGATAGCAAACTGGCATTATGGCAAATACAGTGGACTTCAACACATTTGTAGTATTTGTTGTGTCACTTAACTCAGTCCCTGGTAGTGTTAACAGATACTAAATCCTAGTCTGAGCAGCAGGATTTTCATGGGAAAGAAAGAAGGTGTAAAAATTTGCACAATGCAAACAGAAGACAAGGGCCCAAGTGAAGGAATGTGCGATGCTATTTCCAGGATGCATGCCTGTGTGCAACAGGAGACTGGTTACCTTTGAAAGGACAATAAACAAACAGGGCAGGTGTCATCCACCCACAAAACATTTGTGAGCTGCCACAGTGAAAAAAAATAATTGGAAGTTGGGGTTTTTTTTATATGTAAAGGGAAAGCCTTTAAACTCTGCTTATCTGTGAGGATGGCAGTTTCTAGTGAAGCTTGTTATTTCAGAAGTCACTGCAAACTGCTGACTTGTGAATTATAGACATACACAATTATTGCAAGTATTTCCTGCTACCTTTTTACTTAAAAGCACACTATTAAAACAGGAGGGAAAAAGCCTCATCTTCTGTTGTGGTTCATTTTGTTACATGCTTTCTCCCCCTTTCAGATTTTTGCCACAGAGGGCACAAAGCTTGCTTCAGCTCTTCATGTTCTTTCTGATCAGGTGATGTATCTTATTACTCCAGTGATACTGCTTAACAGTTGGTTGTGCTGTCTTCTCCCTTAACCTAATGCTGAAGTCTTTAACACAGAGTTGTTTTGTCTTCCTGAACCACGTTCCAGGTACACAATGATGACAAGCCTTTGCTTCTGTTGGAGGCTGAAAAACTCATCTCTATGTGCAAGCAGCTCCAGCTAACAGCTAAAGCTTCTGCTCAGGGTAAAAGTGCTACATTTACAAAGGTAAGGTAAAAATTATTTATATTTCCCAACACCTAACTTGTTTTGAAATAAAGTAATTTACTAATTTATGCTCCAGTTAAAATATGGGGCTAGTTTGCAGTAATACTGTAATCCACTAGAATTCCATTTGGATAAACAGGATCTGTAATCAGGTGTACCTCACTATGGACTTGAGGGACCAAAATTTTAATGAAGGTAATATGTATTTCCACCACTGTAATAGTTACTGTTATTATTGTTACTGATGCTTAACATAAATGTAACAAATTCCAAACCCCCAACTCCACTACTGAAAAACATTTGCTTCTCAGTAGGTAGCATCTACCCTGGACTGCCCAGATTTTTTTCCGATACTCGTATTTGCTACAAATAACTACATAGACAGCTGCCATGGAAGTTTCCACACTGTTAACACAAGAAGTAGATGTGCAATGATCAGAGGGGATCAGTATCCTTTAGCCAGCAGTGATCAGTGTGAGCAAGACCATTTCCATGCACCTGGATGTTTGTTTCCAGTTGGCTGTGGAAAAGGTGTTTCAGTTTTACAGCAGGGTCTGAAACTGGCTAAAGCATGCAAGCCAAACTGAGCACCTGGGGGCTACTGCGTGGTTTGTTTTACCCTCTCTCAATTAAATGGGAACTCCACTCTGGTTATACAGTGATGTGTCAGTACAGAGCAGTAATAGCTTCTCAAATTAATGTTCGAGGGCTCAGGCTTGTGACCTGTGCTGAGTGTTAAGATAACTTTTAGTGTAACATCGAACTAAGGCTTAGATGATGCATGGCTTTCTAAATCATGCTGGCAAGACATAGAACAAAAGGAAAACCATGAAGAATTGGGATGATTCATACTTAGATGGTAAGAACTCCTTTCCAAGAGACTTCTATTACTATTTAATATAGTATTATTAGTAGTTCATTCTCTTGGGATGTGTCTGCATCATAGCTCAAGTTGTGCTTCACAGAAGGGATGTTCTTGTTTTACATATACTATACAGAGAAACTAAAAAAAAAAAAATTTAGGCAAACCCATTTGATTAGGAGATATTTCAGAAGGACAAGTATTACTTAACCCAGCTCAAAGCAGATCACCATCTCATGCCAAAAACAACTGCCTAACACAAGAATTGAGTGGTATTACTCTACTATTAAATGTCTTGTTTAGGTTGATGCATGCATTCTGAAGACAAGGAATGTGATGACTCTGCTATGCCAACTTCTTCCACTTTGCTGCAAATTACTGAGAAAGGTACGTGGTTTATCTGCACTGTTTTAAAGTTTTGGGGTTTGGTTGGTTGGGTTGGGTTTTTTTAAGAAATCTTTCTTATATACATACACAGAATAAAGCAGGAAATGGTTGTCTTAAGTCTGCTCCACCATGGAAAGAAGACAGATTACGAACTGCTACAAATGCACGTACTCCAGAAAGAAGAGTGGACACATTTGGCATCAAGTCTTTAGAAAATCATGTAACAAACATGACGTTTTTAGAGAGCAAGTAATCATAGCACTGAGAAATGCAGGAATTCCCATTTGAAAATAACACTTGCTGAAGTTTCAATACTGCTTTCATTTGTGGAAAGTCAAGCCAGGTTAATTTGATATAAAACTGTTGACCTTTTGTCACATCTAATAGATGTCCCGTGACTTAGCCATTAAAACACCAGCTAGTCTAAGTTCTGTATTTTTATAATGTGAATGCCTTTCCTATGCTCACTATTGATACTGATTTTGTAATTAATGCTTATGAATGTCTTAATGGATGTGTCAACCCAAAGATGCTGCTAATAGACATTTTATGTAAAGACCCCTGTGCTGCATATGCTATATGTAACACTACTGTTGAAGTCTGTAAACTCATCTCTGGCCTATTTCAGTCTATATATTTGATAAAGCAGAATCAGGAATATAGTCTGAAAGGCTGTGGCCTGAAGCACTGAAATGTTACCTTAGTTACAAGTTATGCCTGCAATGAAGTAGTCCTAGGGAAAAAAAACCCTCTTTCAATAGCTACACCCCTGAATTTTAATCTTGACGATGTGATTCATCTCTACAAAAGTGTATTTCTAAGTGATTAATAGTCTTGACTCAAACCCTTTTTCTTTTACCCTATTTGTAGATGGCAGTTGTTGCTTTCTTTTTTATGAAAACTTACTGAGCATAATTTGAGTTGCCTGTAGAACCAGTGAAGTATTATGCAGACTTGATACTATGCCATTTAAAATTGAAGAAAATAGATACTGCTTATTACAAAATTCTGTACAAAGGGCATTATTTGACTTCAGGATACCATGAAAATACAACTTGGTGTGAAATACGTATTTTCAAGTTTATCTGCTCTTTGTACATAGGCTTTTGTTGCAGTTTTATTTCCCATTCATCTGTGTCAAACTCCATATTGTATCAATTTAGCTAAATTACATGATAGCCGAATGCTATGATTTTTCTATATATACTATGCTAGCATTAAGCAGAAGCAAAGCTGATTGTGGAACATAAATAATCTCCAACATGTCATTCTGAGCTTATTTAAAAACCTGTAGAGCTAGAATTCAGAGAAAAGGAAAAATTTTACATCAAGTTTTTACAGAAGTTTTAATATACAAACTATTTGAACTGGTTTATTCTTTTATGAATCAAACAGTTTAGTTCCCCTTTTAAAAACTGGCACTGGGTCTTTTCTACAAAACTCACAGTGTACAATAAGAGTCACTTATTTAGTACCAAATGCAGACAGGAAGTGTAGAATTGATTTCATGAAGCAGAACTGCGGCGTTTCAACAAAACTTCCTCGTACTCCTTCTGCGTCAGAAGTCCCTGAGTTATGCTCTTGCTTTCTTCAAATTTGGGTAGAACCACTGCGATGTACCCCTCAGTTGATGGCTAAAAAACCAAGACTGAAGTTAGCAGTGAAATAAAAGCTGGAAAATAAAGAACAAGAAAGTGTCTTACCTTTTCTTGCAGAAGAGCAGGATTACTAAGAATGTTCTCATTCACTTCGATCAGCCGCCCTCGTATGCAGCTGCAAAAGTGTTTAGATTCAATAGATGTGTGTGGTATGTCAAGGTAAGAAGAAAAATGGAAAAACCTTACCTGTAAATGGTGTACTCCTCTCCATCTGACGAAGATATCCTGCACAGAGGGGCAAGTTCTGTTAAAAACTGAGCTCCCTGCATTTGGAAAATAAATAAATGTGTATGTAGTTTTAATTGCACGGGGCTTGTAAGAGTATTACTGTCAGCAAGGTCCAAAAGGAAGGATGAGTGATAGTTACAGGTCAGTGCAAGTTCCAAAGTCTTGCTTCCCTACAGAAGGGAAGATGCCAACTTAAGTTACGTACACAAATCAAACAGAAGCTTGTTACAAGCTTACAGATTTAGTCATAATTAAGTTTCTTGCAGACCAGCAGACTCGTATTTTGATGAGACTAAAACTGGGGGAGAGAGGAGAGGAACAGCACCATTGATTTCGGTGTAAGCAAGTTAAACTGCACTTCAAAAACCCACCACACTGAACTGGCCCATCTGCTATCTAGATCTGCTTGAAAAAACAGTAGTCTCCAAATCCTTTGCATCTTCTTGGAAACTAATTTTTAGCATTTCAGGGATGTTTATGTCCCTCTGTACACTACCAGAAAAATTACTGGAAGTGAGTGGGTTTGAGCAACACTGGAAACCACCAGTGCTGTAGGAGCACTGCAAGACGCTGGCTGGGACAGGCAGACAGGCACCTCTTGAGGAAGCCTAAATTCTTCAGCTGCAGAAGGGCTGGTTTAAAATGAAATACAAAAGCAACCTGCTGGGTTTCTATCCAAGAAAGGACAGAAAGATCTCAGGCACTGTGAGGGATTAAAATAAAAACTAACCAAAGCAAAAAGCCATACCCTTTTTGACTTCCCAGAGACCTTATTTTGAAGTCTGCTACAGTTTGCACTGATTTGGTAATTAATGTTTTTAATTGTTTTCCCACTTTGAAGAAGAGGGTGGGCTTCTGCCAAGGTGATGACACAGATTCTGCAAAAGAAAAAAAAAAAAGACAGTTATTCCACTGTAGTTTTAAGAAGCCACACTCCTTTGTGCTCTAAGCAAGTTCCACAATCTTCTCTATCTATGTTATTTGACACCTGCTGTACCAAATTGAATGAAAATGGCTTTCTGACCTAAAGCCGCTCCCATAGAAAACACTTCATTTTGAGATACCAGACTGGATTGTTAAAAGCCCTACACTTCTTACTGAAACAGAACCACTGATTTTTAATAAGCCAGTGCTGTTCTATCTGTTGTTGTACCCCACGGGAGCATGGTTGGTTCTTTTCAGCCAATAGCTGAAGTAGGTACTCATCTTAGGCCAAACAAGTAAAGCAGAGTGCACTTGTCACAAAATATAACACAAAGCAGTGTTTCTCAACAGCCAAAGGCCTTTTGTGGTGAACAGTTACAGCTGATGAATTCTTCAGTGATCTGGGCCTTAGTTAACTTGCTGCTTGCATTTCATTTTTTTCTAAAGGAGGGTTATTTCTTGCCATGAAACTGGACAGTTTGAGACAAGCCTAGCTGAAGAGACTAGGCCTGCCTGGCCTAGAACCATGCCTAATGCACAAGCATGAACTTGCCAGTAAGTGAAGAAAAAGGAATCTATTTTGTTTGAGAGTATAAAACCTAGAGCAAGGACCAAAATTAACAGAACAGTGACTGCAGAAAAAAAACCAGGGCACGGAACCAAGTCTCTTCCTGTGGATGCTGTATCCATGTCCCCACACTCCTCCTGGGGAGTTCTGGCTGCGCAGCTCCCACAAGAGGGAGCTGGATCCTGGAGAATGCCTCCAGCATGTCCTAGCAGCAAAGCTACCTCCCTTCACGCCAGCCTCCTTCTAAGGGGAAGATGACAAATTAGCCGTTTGAGCTGTCATCTGATGGAGCTGAGACCTGGCAAAACAAAAAATCAGGAGACAGCTTTACACTGCCTTGAAACAGCAAACCGAGCCACAGCCCCATACATAACAATGGTAAAATACTTCACAGAACATCTGCTAAGCTGCTGTGGAATCCAAGGGTCCTGATATTTCAGAATTCAAAGGAGCAAAACAGTCTTCATAGACAATTGAACAAATCAACAAGATTTAAACTAGTTTTTCTATCAGACACCTGAGATTAGCAACTTTGTATTTAGTATTCAGTACAAATGCAAGGATGTCCTTTCTTGCTGTTACTGTCACACCTGTTATTCGCAGGTACTCTGGCTTCCCTTTTGAAAGAATGAGGAAGAACTGCAGGAGACAGCCACAGAGAAGCTCCAGTTCCCAAGGCTGCAGCAAGGTGATGCTTCTGCCCTGTGCCAAGCACACCCTTCCTTTTACGCTGAATTCTTAGAGCAGGCAACTCACTGGGAACACAAATGCTGCCTCACCTTCCCTCAACACATGAACCACTGGTCCTGCCAGTTTTTGTGCAGACAGTAGTTAGGTTCTGTTGTTCCCTCTGGGACCAAACACCCCAGAAACGCTCCCAATGCCCTAACAGGCTGCTAGAGGGGAAGGTAAGGTATGGAATGAGACTCCACATGAGGTACAGGTTGATTTACTCCAAATAACTGGATACATCCAAGCAGAAGCAAGACATTTTCCTATCTTGCCTTCACCATCCATTAGTGCACAAATGTACAAGGAAAAGCAATTACGTTTTACTGAGAAAAAGCTGAATGTTCGTTCAAACAGAAGGAGTCAGAAATCAAGTTAAACAGACTCCTGCAAAATGTCATTAGGGAAAAGCCTTTTGGAACGTTGCTCTTCTGCTGCTGCTGATCACAGAATCAATTAGGTTGGAAAAGACCTCTGAGATCGAGTCCAGCCTATGCCCGACCACCACTGTGTCAACTCGAGCATGGCACTGAGCGCCACGTCCAGTCCTTCCATGAACACCCCTAGGGACAGGGCATGTGGCCCTTCCAGCAGGCGAGGGTGCCGGGAGCGAGGGCAGCACCACGGACACTGCTGAGCAGTACGGGGGGTGAAGGGAGGGTGTCGGGGGGGAAGAGTCCAAGCCCCACTGTTTCTCACTGGAGCAATAATTAAAGGATGGGGAGGCCGATTTGTCGCTCTCCCATCCTCCCACCTTCCTGGACAACGCAGGCCAGCCCTGTTCATGTCCCGGCTGCTGCAGCCGCCGCCGCTCCCTCCGGGCGCAGGGCGAGGGCCGGGGCTGCGGCAGCGCCCTGGCCGAAGGCAGCCCGAGGCCTGCGGAGCGCCGGCACCCCGCGGGCAGAGGCGGACCCCGCTCCCCGCCGGCCACTCGCCTGTTGGAGTGCTGCAGCACGCAGAAGTCCTCGCACGGCCGCCCCTTCACGTCTGCAAGAAAGGCACAAAGAGGAGTCAGGGCCCCGCCGCCGTTCCGGCCCGGCCCGGCCCCGGCCCCCGCGGTACCTGGCTTGTACCAGCGTGTGAAGTACCGCTCGGCGCCGCCCGGCCCCGCCGCCCCCTCAGCCATGCCCGGCCCGGCCCGGCCCGGCCCGCCGGCGCGGAGCGATGACGGCGGCAGGGCGGCTCTGGCGGGGGCGGCCCCAGCCCGGCCCTCGCCCCGCCCCACCCGGGAAACCCGAAGGAAATAAAGTATTACCCTTTTTTTTTTTTTTCCTCCCTCGAGAAGGTAAACGAAAGCTGTTAACATCTTCCGCCGTATCGCCATCAGTGAGGAAAACGCTCCCTCACTGAGAAAAAATGCTCAAACGCCTGCGCTTTGGTTCAGTGGTTTATTTTCTCTAGCACACAGCAATACAGTAACAGCTAGAGTGACCATATATATACACACCAAAAACGTACTTCAAATTTAAAAAAACCTCAACAACCCACATTTCATTAAAGCATCTTTTTGTTTGCTGCTCGTGGAAAACAGAACGACACAGTTTTTCCACAGAGATTTTAATTGCACTGGGTGTCTCAGTTCAGGCAGCAGGAGAGCCTCTGTGAATTCCGTTTCAGCCTTCGAATTCCATTTCAGCCTGGGCTGTGTTTTATATAAATATAAACGAGCTGCACTCCCACAACACACGTGGCATCACATTTAGGCACAAAGGATGCAGAGAAACCGTACCAGCACCTGATCCCCACAGGCCAGGCAGGTGAGAACTTGAGAACCTCCACACCTTTGCTCTGACTCCTGCTGCACAGAGTAACTACATGACACCTTTTCTGTACAAATACAGGTCCAAACCATTATAATATGTTACCAAAAAAACTCCCAAACAAAATTGATTCCAGCATTGTTTGCCTATTCTGTTTACCTGCATCTAGCACAGGCACTAAAGGCAGCTGTAACAGCATAGAAAATTAAGGTCTGTACCGTTATTAAGCTACAGACGGATACACAAAGCAGACACTTCCATTTATTATCCAGAGTAGCCAGGCATATTAAAAACTGCTGCAGAAAAATATACGCATAGAAATAAAGGGCTACTTAGAGGCTCTGCCCCACTGGCTTGCCAAACCATGAGTATTTCCAACACGAGTACATTGCAACAGATGCAGATTCAACTTTATAAGGCTGACAGAGAAAAACAACAAAACAAACAAACCAACTCAAACCAAAAAAACAACCAACCTTTTGTCATCCTGCTGATACAAAACTACAGCAAGTTTCAGTCTATAGTCCTCTCAGTTACTCGTTTGGACATCTGCCTGTCATGGACATTTCTCCATCAATGACTGCAGAGCACTGAATGGGTGGAATATGCTTGTGTACAGGATAGAGACATTACTGCCCACATGCTCTAAAGGCAATTCGTTTTTCGTATCGTTAAATTAGTTAGGGTTAGGGTAACCCCAACTCTAACCCTTACCCTAACCCTCACCCTAACCTAACCCTGAAATCTCCCAGGACTAGAGAGATGCCTGATTACAGTAGCAGCCAGGGGTGCAGTGCAGAAGGCAGAAGCCCCACGGGCTGAAGTGCACTGCATTTATGGTGTTTCCCCACACCATGGGTAAACACTGTGCCCAAGCCCTACAAAGCCAGCTAGGACACAGGGATGCATTAGGAGAGCTGAAGGAAGCACACCTTTCTCAACCCCTGGCTTCAAAGGAGGTGCAGAACAGGATTTCATCACTGTGAGCAGAAGAGCAAATACCAATCTTGCTAACCTGAGGAAAGGCTGAAGGAGGAGAAGCTAATACTGTACTGGCTGCAAAAACTCCTGTGGCACCCATTTTTCAACTCCTAAAAAACCGCCAAATCTTTCAATTAATTGAGAACATCTATTTCTGAGGTGACAGAATGGTTCCTGGCTTCCACTGTATGACAGACTCACAAACTTTTAACCTGTCATACACAGTATTATCAAACATTTCTCTGTTTTCAAGCTTTTTATTCAGCTGAAGATTTGAAGCAGTGGATCAGAAATAGGTTCTAATTGTTTTATTTCTGGGATTTTTAAAGCTAGCTAGTAAGATAGCATAATTCTATTATTTATTCATCATTAAACAACTTTTACATGTTCACCTTCCCTGCAAATGCAGATTTATTTTGCTATTGGTTTTTTCAACCTTCTTCCTTCAGTTACATTCAGGGTGGTTAAACATACTAAGACTGTAGGCTCAAACTACATACTTAAGTATACACTCATTATCCTTAACTCACTGCTTCCCTAGATAGGCTACCAAAGAAATTTTGCTGGTTTGGATTTGTCAGCTTTAGTTCTTGCAAAGAATATAGCACAGGTTTGTGTGCAATCACACTGAATTAGAAGTAGGCAGCTCTCCCACTCAGCTCATTTTCCCAAAGTAAATCAACACCTTACTTCAGGAAGCTGTTGTAGGAAATGACTGTTTATCTCAGCCTGTAGCACTCCGCCCCTTGATATCAAACAGGCTTTAATACATCTTTGTCACTTCAGGCAGTGTAAGTGGGATACAGCACTGCTTTTAAAGTCTTTTTGATGGAATTCACATATCTTAAAGCTTTTGCAATTTAAGAGCTGGACTTTTGTTGCTGATTTGAGAAATCAGTGAAGAGCAACTCATATCAGAAGGGATGAAACAAGTAAAGCATTTGATGTAAACACTTAGAACATGGTTTCACATTAAGTTGTTTGGAGTAGAAACCAACTGGAATAAGACACAGGAATCCACAACCTATTGAGAGAACCAGCACCACCACAAAGGATGGAGTGAACTCATCTGCCTTTCCATATAAATCAGGTGGATGCAGAAGAGATGAGCTTGTACCAATAAACACGTTACCCATTACATGTCTTGTTCTTGCTTTACTTTGTTCACTGTGCTTTGTATCCACTGATTTTAATTGTGCTAAAATAAAAACCACTGTTGTTTTACCTCTTTAAAACAACAAAACCACTGAAGTAAAAAACATTACATATAATTACGTACAGTAAATAAATTCAGTAAAAAAAAACCTAATCCCCAAACAATACAGACCATACAAACAATAAAGATTTGGCACTTTAGCCGTGTTTTACTAAGTACCACTTTCCACAGTACCATAAGCAATGCTAAATCCCAAGTAAAAAAAAAAAAACCACAACCAAAAAAAACCACCAAACAAAAAAACCCAGTAAATCCCAAACTTTACAGTGTTCCTTTCTATCAGGCAAGAAGGGAGGGAAGTACACAACAACAAAGCACACCAATAAAAATATCTAGTCTATATCAAACATACCTTTCCAACAAGGAAATTTGTAGAAAAAAACCCTACCACTTATAATTTAACACCAAGCTGTCTTCCTGGCAACCAGGATTACAGGTTTATGCTGAATACAATCTTATGTTCAAACACTGAGATAAGCAGCATTATCCCAAAACCCAGGAGAATCCCAGCATTCTGTAACAGGAAGTATCCCCACCGGCTACATCCATGGTCACTGGCATCATTGTGGAGCATTTCAGGTACCTAAACAAACACAGAAGTGTTAAATGCCTTCAAAATAAACAGTTACTTCAAAGCATTAGTTCTTAAGCTGTGTTAAACAAAATTCAAATCGGTGTAGTCACTTACCATATCCACAAGAGCCACATACATGAACAAGCCAGCAGTAAGTGCAAATATCCACATTGAAACATTGTCTGCATAATGACCAATAAGGATCCCAGTCGCCATTCCAAGATAGGCCAGCATAGCTGACAGAGCATTATAAAGCACAGCTTGCTTGACAGTCATACCAGCTTTGAGAAGTACAGCAAAATCTCCTAAAACAGGAAAAAAAAACCCCCAGTTTTCATTCCTGGCTAAGTATTGCAGCGTTTTCTCACTTACAGGTCTCTTACAAAATTACTAAGCTATATTTATGTTGGCTTTTGCTTTATTTTTTTTCCTTCATAAAATCAGAAATCACTGAGGGACCAAAAATTAAAGGATGCACATGAACGACAACACAGCAGCAAATACTCTTAAGTTTATATCCTTAAAGTCTTAGCAATTTTGAAAGAAGCAGCTTTGTGCTGAATCACAGAACATCCTGACTTGGAAGGGACCCACAAGGATCATCAAGTCCAACTCCTGGCCCTGCACAGGACACCCCAAGAGTCACACCATGTGCCTGAGACCATTGTCCAAACACTCCTCAAACTGTCAGGCTTGGTGCTGTGACCACTTCCCTGGGGAGCCTGTTCCAGTGTCCGAACACCCTCTAGATGGAGAACCCTTTCCTAGTACCTGATATCCAACCTAAACCTCCCCTGACACAACTTCAGGCCATTCCCTTGGGTCCTGTCACAAGTCACAAGACAGAAGAGATCAGTGCCTGCCCCTCCTCTTCCCCTCACGAAGAAGCTGCAGACTGCAGTGAGGTCTCCCCTCAGTCTCCTCCAGGCTGAACTGACCAAGTGCCCTCAGCCACTCCTCACAGGGCTTCCCCTCAAGACCCTTCACCGTCTTCGTACCCCTCCTTTGGATGGTCTCTAAGGGCTTCATATCCTCAAGCAGTTTGCATTTAAACCACCTCTGTAAAATGCTGCAGTACCGGATATGCATGAGTGTTTCTAAAATAAAATATTCCCACTCAATTGCATATTCAATTTATTATCCTGTAACTGTTCTTTGTACTTTTAATCTGTTTTATAAATTTAAAATAATTTCTTTATTAATTTCTGTAAATGATCCTTGTCTTATTTTTACTCGAAGGAATGACAGACCACCAGCCAGAAACAAATTTTCTGTAATTCAGAACATTTTTTTTCTAAACCAGAGTAATATAAGCTTATTATTTGAAAATAAAATGGATTCTTTATAAGTTATCTCCAGTTAAAGTAAACAAAAGCGATTGTCAAAGCTGAGTTAAGTAATTTGTTACAACAGCTTCTCCTACAAGCTACTGCAATTAAGATGAACTGGTATATTACAGACATTGTTTAGCATTAAAAACAATGATACAATTTAAATCCCAGCTAACCTCAACTAGTCCCAACTGTTTCAATATTCCTATGCCACTTCATATCCTCTGTTAAAGAAGGTATTTCCTATCAAGTTTTCTGTTCTGATTAAAGAAGTATGACTTAAATTTTAGAAGATTTTTTGTATTTCCCAAACCAACAGAACAGTTGAATCTAAAATAATCAGATTCATAACATTAATTTACTTTCTATATCTGAACTAACAACATTTAGTACGTGTAACTAATACAAGTTCCATGACTAATACAAACAGGACTCAGTTCCTCCCAGCCCATAAAATCAGGTATGTTTTCTCCACCATAATGTATTTCTATATAACATGACTGTACAAATACATCAAACTGTTTATATAGAGAGAGTTCAATATTTACACATACTGGTTTACAAGATCCATTAAATGAAACTGAATGCTCTACCATCTGGGGAATTAAACTTTAAAAAAGGTGAAAGCAAACTGTTCCTACTTCTTTCTATACACCAAGTATGACTGTGACCATGACAGCTAAGAAATAAACACCAGTTGCACATCCAAAATGATTTGACAACTGGAAAAATCAGCTTCGTCTCGAGTTCAACTAAGCAGATCCATCCTGTTCTCACCAGCTGCCCTTCAAAAGGGCCAAACACTGAACTCACATTGTAAGACACGACAATAATGTCTCATGGGACTGCACACGAATTTAAATCACTTGAGCTTGAAGGACAAACTGTTTCCAGAAAGATTTCTAAGTAGTTTCAAGTTTAATTTAGAGCTACAGCAGTTCTTTGCAAGACTTAATGAAAAAGCAGCAAATGTTATGCAGAAAGTACTTTGACTATTCGTGACCTTCCTTTTAGCAGCACAAGCACGAGAATAAAATTAAGAGGAGATGTGAGAAAAGCAGATTCTGTCATGAATTCTCCTGTAATTCACAACTTGTGTTATATACAAGGAGAATAACAACTACAACTAAAGGAGACAGAAAAAGCTGCAAGAAACTGCATGAAACAGTTTTAAACAAAGTAGCTGAAATATTTCAATTTTTAAAAGATTACTTCAATTAAGAAATGGTTAAATAGTCTTTAAGTAAATCAGAAGTATCCTTGAATAGACAACCTGACAAAGATGAAGTTTTTTGATCAAATTTTGTTCACGCACATGCACCTGTAAGTACATACACATGCAGCATACGGAAATGCTGGGTTCTTACCTAGCTCATGAGGTAATTCATGGCAAAATACAGCCACAGAAGTGCTTAAACCACTAGACAACCCTTCAGTAAAGGCTGCTCCTATGAAGAGACAGGGAAAAAAAGCAAACAAAACATTACTGCATATTCAGACATCAAGTGCAGAAGCATTGTTGCACGTGCTTGTGTCATATTAGGACATACATTTCACTCAAATTTTTTCAACTTTTTTTCACTCAAGCATTTCAACTTTAACTGAACAGTTGTTTGTGATGCTAAAGAAGAATTTGGAAACTTAAGAATCCTACTATTAAAGAAACTACATTTCACTGTGTTATTTCTGAACGAAGCCAAATACATTCCAAAAACACAACCCTTCCCAAAAATGCAATAAATGGAAATACTGTCAGAAAATACTTTTTTTTTTAATATACTAAGGGAAGAAAGCAACTCAACTGCACCTGAGAGTCAGACACTTTAAGAAAGCAAAGTCAAGCCAACAATAAGAGAGGCTATGAAATCAACAGTGACAAACTGACTTCTAGGCAGCTTGCTTTTAAGTAGCTACCACACTTTAAGGGGAGAAAAAAAACCCCCAAAACCACAAAACCCCCTTAAAACAAACTGGACTAGCCAACAGTCCTCATCTTTCTTGTCTTCTCTGCTCCTCCTGCTCTGCTTGCCATTTTTCTTGTTTGGCAGCAGCTCAGGAGGACACAGCACACTGCAGGGCTGCAGAGCTGAACCACAGCTCACACTCAGCATGTCAGGTCCCCAGCTGCACGGAGAGCCTCTCCAAGGATGCAGAGCCTCATCCAGCTTCCTCTTCAGCTGCTACCAGGAGCCTGCCAGCAAACAAGGTGCTGCCAACAAGCAAAGAGGCACGAGGCCATGTCACAGTGGCTGGCACACAAAGGACCCAGGAGTTCGGCTCCCAGAGGAAGCACTACAATGGCAATGACTCCACTGGAGACAATTCCTTCTTTTCACTGAGGAAACTACATGCTGACCTAACTCTTGAGGGAGACACTGTTACCCAGGTCTTAATGTGCAAGAAATGACTGATGCTCCTTCCCGAAGTGATGACAACAGCAGCAACATTATGTCTGGGATGTGTGCTGTGGCATCCAGGGAAGAGGACGCAGGAAGCGGTGAGCAGGCATCTTTGGACGAGTGGTAACAAACGGCATCAAGAGGGTCCCCAGGAGAGGCTGTAGTGAGGCAAGAGCCCAAGCCTCTCAGATTAAAGAGGAAGGCAGGACCAAAGCAGCACTGGAACAGGAAACATGAACTCTCAGATGGGTAACATCTGAAAAAAGTGAAGTCTGGCAACAGGAAGAACCTTCTGTCCCCACTTGCAGCTACTGATCTGAAGAACATGGTCATGACCCTGGCAGCAGTGAGAGGATAAATGAGTCCTGCCTTGCCCAGCAGTTCAGTACATCACATTAGGGCCAGCAGTACAAAAAGAAAGGAAAGATTTTTTTTTTACAGATAGGAGATGCCCTCCTGTGCAGGACAGAGACAGACCTGCTGATCTATTGCCCAGGGAAGTCCAACTGGTTGCCCAGAGCCTGCCTGAATGACACTGTGCAGAAACCACCAAAGCTTCTCTGGCCTATCATGGATAGACACCAAGTGCCTACAAACAGACAATACAATTGACTTTGGGGATTTTTTTGCCTACCTACATAAAGGAGTTCCTTGACCCCAGAGAGCTCCAGTACAAATGTACGAACTGCAGTTCTATGTGCCTATTTAGTCTCTTGGCCAAGATCAAAATAACACTAGGAATAAGGTTACAAATCATCTAACCAAGAAAAGGTGGTGGATAAGCCTACCTATGAAAACAGGACATCACCATTCACACAAGAGTTTTCAGCTGTGGAGGTAACAGTACTGGGCACACAAACCAGGATGTTCCTTAATTGTACTGGTAATGGTTTCCTACTATAAATGACAAAAAAGCCAGCCAGGATTAGGATTGTAATTGACCTGCTGCTCAAAAACAAGGAAAAACTGATGGCAAATACAGCAAAAAATGCCATCTTGTGAGCATGAGGTAACTTGAATTCAGGACACAGGAGGAGGCTGGAAGAGGAAGAAACAAAATTAGGACTCCAGGCTTTAACGAAGCAGACTTTGACTTACTTGAGGAATTGCAGTGTAGAATATCCTGGGAATCAGTCAAAAGGGATAATGTGCCCAGAAGGGGTGGCCAGTTTGTAAAGAACAGAGATGCACAAACAAACAAGCCTGTTTGTTTGGGAACACTCGCGGAAGATGTGCCCAGCTAAGCAATGTGTCCTAATAAATAAGGATTCAAAAAGGAAGCACACAAGAAATAGGAACAAAGACTGGCAACAAGAAAGTTAAAAGCAGTAGAACAAAAGGGAGGAAGACCAAAGCACAGCTAGATCTAGAACTAACAAGATACAGAAGATAACAAGAAACAGTTCTACAAGAATGTTAGCTGAGAAACAGAGTTCATGAAAAATTTGGGTCTGTTGATAGATGAGGAAAGGAAATAAGCAGTAGACGTAACAAGAGGCAAAGCACCAGCACAGCCTTCATCTCAGTCTTTGTCAACAAAGCCAGATCCTAGCTCCATTCCAGAAAGAAAAAACCACAGAAGCAACAGTTCAGAGAAATGTGGAAAAAACTGGAAATGCTCAGGTGCATCCCAGGATGGGACTCACCTAAGGGTACTACTGACAGAGTTACTGGTGTGACTAAAAAGCTGCTGTCGATCATGTGTGGAAAACCACGGCTACAGAAGGCCCCAGTGGAACTCTGGGAAAAGGATAACATTATCCCCATCTTTAAGAAAGGCAAAGAACAGGACTCAGGAATGGTCATTGTCGTCTCAGTTCCTGAAAAGACCATGTTGAGCACCCTCTTAAAATCCGTCTCCAAAAGCTGAATCTAGCTTGAGGAGATAACTGACCATAGAGATGGTGAATGTAACAGAACTATAGTAGGATTAACTTTAGTAGGATTTCTGACACTATCTCCTACATCAGTCTCATCTGGGCAAAGAGGAAATACGGGCTTGCACATTGGCTGGACTGCTGGGCTAACAGGGCCTGGTGGCTGGTGAGTAAGAAGCAGAGTTCACCAGGACAAAAACTGCAACCCATTTTCTTCAGTATCTCCACTAATGATCTGGATAAAACAGACGGCACCACCAGCAAATTTGGGGGAACGTGGGGAGAAAGTAAGGGCTGAGGTGACACACCAAGCACTAGAGCATTAGACAAGACCATGGCAAACTTAATTCTTATGAAGTTCAAAGAGGAAAAGTAAGAAGTAATCAAAGTACAAGCTTAAATAGCAAGAATATCTATTTTTATTTTTTCGCTGCTAAAAAGAAATCCTGAAATGTTAACAAACTGAAGATGAAATTAATATATCTGGCATTATCCCCTCTTCAAGACACTGATTTAATAGCATCACCGGTATCTTAAAATAAACTTTTAAGACATGACTTCTCTCAAAAGCTAAAGAAAAAAATACGTATGCAAGACCAGTGTAAAAATAGTGTTCTGCATTTTACTTATTTAGTTGTAATTACACATAAAAGTTCAAATCACAGATGATCTTTTTGCACAAATGAGTCAGATGCAACTGTTCCATGCCTTAATAAAAAAATAAGCACTTTTAAATCTTGTTCCTACATAATTACCACAACAGATTTGAGGGAAAAAGTAACTGATGGAACTTATGAATAACGAATCACATGAAGTGAATGAACTTAAATGAAGGGTTATGCTGGCTAAAGCTATCTTTACAGAAGCTTCACATCTTCTTTAAAATACAGATGAACTACTACACAAGCAGCATTGGCATTTTCACAACACCATCAAATTGATGGTTTCCCATAATACTTTTAAGTACATACAGAACTGAAAGAAACCCATATTTCCATTAGCCTGAACAAGCTACACAGCAGGACTTCTGAAAGCTATTGCTCTCACTTGTTCAATAAGCCTTTATTAACCTTTCTCATACTTTTCCCTTCATAACTATAAAGTCATAGCTCCTTCCCAAATCTCCCTAATGCCAAGAGGTAATTGATTCTGTGTGTCATTTGTATGCAAATCTTCCTTCTACCACATTTTCACTACTGATCTGCTCAAAAATTTACATTTCATGCTTCAACTTTCATCAAAAATGAGATTAAATCAGAAAGTCTCTTTTCACGTTATACTTTGAATTGACTGAATCTTAACAACTGCAAATATTGCTGTGAGAAATAGTTATTATTGGGTTTCCACTTCAAATACGAACGAACTTTTTCCTACAATAAAATTTACAGAAAGACTGATAGTGCTGAACTGCCTCCAGTATGCTGAACAACCTGGAAATAAATCCAATACCTGTAAAGATTAGTCTTAAATACAATAGTCAAGATCAGGAAAGATTAGCGTAAGTACTGAAGGTTATTGATTTGACTTCACTTTCTGTAACTTACTTTGACCTTTTAAATTCCAAGTATCTGTAGTCTAATTCTCCTCCTAGAAAAAACATGAGAGAGTTGCCAAACCTGACCTCCCAGACAGAAGTCCAAAACAAAATATTCAATCTACTATTTTTGTGATAAAGAAGTATTTTCACTGAAGCATTATCAAAAAAGACTGAGCAACTACACACATTAAGGAAAAAATAGGGGCATGAACTAATCAGGAACAAAAAGATAAATGTTTTATGAGTAAAATAACTGTTTATACCTGTTCAAATTTTTTAAAAATGGACTATTATGCTCAACTTTAGGAACAAGTTTTTGAGTACAATATGACCACTGTATCAGAAAATAAAGTTTTCAGGCTAAAACAGATTGAAGCCAGGCCCCATCTCCCTACCCACCAGTGCTCTGGAGGAACACTGATGTGTAACCAGGGCCCAGTACAGACAGGCAGGCAGATATGCCAAGAATAGAACCTGACCTTGCTGCATAACACAAGAAGATGAAAGAGAAAAAGAAGTAAAGAAGCCAGTGACACCAGTGGCCTGACTGAAGTGAAAAAACACAGTTACTTTGTATGTGATGAAAAATATACGCTTTCCATAAAAATAATTAAAATTTTTAAAATTGCTGAGCACTTGCAGGCACTGAAATACAAAGCCAATCTTAAATATTCTTTATAAGCCCAGCTTTAGTTTTTAGCTCTTCAAAAGTAGGAAATGAAGCCCAGTTTATAGATCTTCTAAAGATGCACAGCTGCAAACACATAATTTCTGTTTCATTTATCACTGACCTCCAGGTTGTTAAGCTGGAGATTTTTCTTACTCATTAAGGTGATGCTCTCAGGAAAAAGTTTAGGCTTCAAAGATCCTCTGCTAATTAGCTACATCCCTAACAGAGGTAAGAGGCAGCTAGAAGACTTCACTGCCTTCACATCCAAGAAAGCTGCAGCATCCAAGTTGGCACTTACCAATTGCTAGTCCATCACTAAAATTGTGTAGTCCATCTCCCATGATCACCATCCATGCCAGAGTTGCTATCCCTGCGTCCTTCAGTTCTTCGCGTGAGTAGCGCTGACTGTGGCTGTGGGGATGATGGTTCTGATGATGATGGTGATGCAGAATGTGATGGTAGTCATGGTGATGGTGACTAAGATGATCTGTCTGTCCTAGAGTATCATGCAAGTGAGAATGGCATTTATTTCTACAGCCCCTGGACACATATTCATTGTCAACCTCCTCTCGATGAGAGTGAGCTATCATCACTTCTTCTTCCTCTTGTACAGTTGGCTGCTGAGAAATGAAGGTTGATGGATCTTGAGAGTCTGTCCCTAGATAGCTCTCAGGCCCTGTTACAAAAACCCAGAGTAAAATGTTACACATTTTAAAAATCACCTAGGAAGCAAAGATACAATAAACAGTTTGAATACATGAAGCAGTAAAGAAGTTTAGAAGTCGAGACTGATAATCTGACTTCTTGCACCAGAAGATTTTTTTGAAGGGTTTCCACAACTTATTCAGATTTCAGAGATAATTCCCAATAGATTGAAATAAGGAAAACTTTTAGTTTCTGTCCCCTACTACTGAAGCAGCCCTTACATTACGGCCACAAATGATTCCTAAAAGGCAAAAAATCTTTTAATCTAAAACCCACTGCAATTTAAACACAACAGCAAAAGGCTCCAAGTCCCAGTTTCACAGCATGAAGACTGTCAGTTCAATTGCTTCAGAAAAACCAACTATCTGAAAAGCATGTGCCATTTACTTATCTCAGGGCTGAAGAGAAAGGATACAGAAAAAGATTATGTTATAGATAATTTTGGAAACTCCTATATTTCAAAATAAATACAGGCACTTGAGTTTAACATCTGGAAAATAAACACTAAAAATGAAGTCATCAATACAGACCATGAAAATACCCTCACATAAACATTGCTGGCACAGCACAGTTGGTTATTTTAACTAATTTCTGAAACTTGATAAATTCTTCCCCTGCAATTAAATGAATAAATACAACTCTTTTTTTTTTCTACATTACAGACAAGCATTTCATTAGCTATACAATTACTCCAAAAAACTGAGCATCTCTTTTAACAACAAGAGCTAACAAGTAACTAGTCAATCAGTTTCGGCTTAAAGCATGATCTTGGGGACACATGGTCATTTGCACTCTGAATATTGAACTTCAAGTATTGTCTAGAATTTTATATTATTACCCTTATATATAAATAATCAATCAAACTAACTAAATCCAGACTTAAGGTGCCCAGAAATCTAAATAATGAGTCATGCATTTAACATCTAGCAGTCTAAAGAGAAGTGTAGAAGTCAGTAGGTACAGCTGTATTGCAGCCTTCACAGAATGACTTCAACTTCTGCTGCTAAATGCAGAATTAAAAGGCTTAAGGTTTCAAAACTGTGAATTCACTCCTTCTACTCCACCAATCCTTTTTAAAGAAAAGCAGCAAATAGAGCTAGTGCTCTACATATCAGCACAGACAGGTTCTGTTTTGAAAACAATTCAAATAGGCAGTGATCCAACCTACAGTAAGAAGCAGATCTGTGAGCTGCCATCAATCAGGTGTTTTTTAAACAGTGCTGCCACAAAATAACAACTGTGTGATATTAATGAGACTCACGATCATCCGTATCCAACTTTTCTTCATTCGTTGAAAACTTCTTGCTTTCTCCATCGTCTTCACTTTTTTTCTTATTCCAAAAGAAAATACTGCAGTTATGAATATTTTACTTATTTTTCAGGATATACATGAGCAACATTACATTCACATTTATGCAGCCTGAACAGAAAGAGGACAACACAGAAGCCATACAAAGTGTGTTGAAGAGGAATATTCGAAACTGAGCTAAGTAAAGTAAGATGACAAAGGTTCCTCAGTCTTCATAGGAGGGAAGAAAAAACAAAGCAAAACAAAAAATCACCACAAACAAACAAACAAACCCACACACATAAATGCCCTACATTTTTCACAAGAAATAAGCAGGTTTTCATCTGAGAAGCGAAACACATCAAATGCTGAGTAACTTATTCTGCTAATTCTTTTCTATCATAATGTCAATATAATGGTTTTTTATAAAGTACAGAAGGAAAACCAAGCAAAATCTCTACACTTTGCTAACTAAAGTCTGTACCACAACAATTTATGATCAGTGACTCAGTATCTAGGAGGGCATAATTAGCCTAACAGGAAACCCATTCCTTGTGGCTGTGAGGAGACAAAATTCTTGCTTTGCTTGAAACTCTTCATGTTCCTTCCTGTCAAACAAATTTAACTAGAGATAGGGAAGGCTCACAGTTAGTTTAGCTTCGTATAAACCACACCAACACAACCTCCCATGATCAAAGAGCTTACATGGCATCTGCTCTGTAACTACTGCCTTAATGACCAATTAAACAAGAAAACAAAACAGAGATTATCAGTCTTTGAGGCAGTCTAGCAATTAGCTGGTTTTAAACTAAGTAATTAGTATTTACTAACTTTCTTCAAGCAAAGCTTAGGATTGGTTGGAACCAGATGACCTTTCAGATACCTTCCAATCAAACCACTCTATGATTCTATTATATCGCCAGCTTCTGCTTCACCCTTCTCACTGAGTCAACTTTGATATCATTCTTTATTCCTGGCTATACTGGTCTTTAAAGAACTGTTACCAGTAATTGGCAAGCCACCAACACTTACAACCTGCAAAATTCAGTTATTTGCCTTACACATAAAACCCAGCATAACAATCTGAGAGCTGCATTGCTCTTTTTGGGGGAGAGAAGGGAAAGCAGCAAGGGGCTTGACAGACTGCATTTTCACATGGAATGCTATTCCATGACAACACTTTCTATGGCATACTTGGATGCCTATTTATGTAAGCACTTACTGCCAACCCTTATCTGTCTACACAAGTGCCCTCCTCAACAGCAGTACAGTAACTGTACAATGCAAGCTTATTGCATCCCGAATTGGAATTAAAATAATAATAAAACCAGTTCAGATAGTTATAATTGTCTAAAGATGTTAGAAGGAAGTCAGTAATGAAGTGAGTTATTAAATCATAAATCGCTCTGAAACGAAACATTCAACTGGACATTTGCTTATTGCACAATTCACTGCGATGTCAAAGCCTGTACTATATTGTCTGGTTATAGAAATAGCTAATAAAAGGACCACACAAAAAGGTTATCACATATTTTAGAAATGTATGTCCCCAATACAAATGAAATTTTAATACTAATCCAGTCAGCCATTGCTATTAAATCGAAAGCTATATGATATTCAGAAAGGTTTTTTAATAAAGTGTTTTCAGAAATGAGCATGCAATACAATAGAGCTTTAAAGTAATAGTCTCGCTACCTTTTTCTTCTTGTCTTTAAATTGCTTTATTAAAGTGATCAAATGCTCCACTAGAAACATGAAGTACAAGCCTCCAAGTGCTGTAAGTCCTTTCCACGTAGAATCCAGGTAAGCGCTCTCCTCTGTACTTTGAAAAACAAGGTGTTTGTACATAGAGCCTTTTTGATCAAGCAGAGGATTTTCCTGGTGATGGTGATGGTTTCCATGAGACTACGGGGAGAACCAAAAGGGGAAAGTCATTATATTCAAAAGAACTGTAACGTAAGAAACACAAAGTATTCTTCACATCATTTTCCTCATGTCTGGAGTCCAGACTTAGTTTTCATGGGGCAAAGGCTCTGCTTACAGACTCAAACAATTACAAAGAAATCTGTTGACTGGAAATTTGTTGATAGGAAGAAACATTGCAAGGACTGAGAACAGGCCTGGCACTGACCCACACACTGAAGCTGCACGGACACTGCTTAATCCAAGGTGTACAGCAGCCCCCACACAAACTCCTGACACTGTCAAGAAAACCACATTTTAAGCAGTGGTCACAGCCAGCACACCAGTTAGTTTCCTTAAAAAAACTTGAAGATGTCAAACAACTTTTTTTACAAGGAGGTTGGCGGTAATTTCCTTCCTTCTTTAAAGAAAGTCTGACATTTTTCCCCTCCTTGCTGGATACTGGTATGTTCAGAAATAAAAAAACTTTTTGCAGATCTCGTTCACATGTTTTGATTTACATAACCTCACACAGCAAATGCAAAATTAACTAAAAGGAAAAAGAACCACCTGATGGATTACGGGCACGACTGGGAAACCACCACAGAATCTGCAGTCACTTTTATGTATCTTATTTGAACGCTGGAACAAATTACTTTTGGGAGGGTGTCTTGGGGTGACTCTATCATGTGTATCCCCTATCATGCTCTATGCCCAAAAAGTAATATTGTGACTTTTCTGTGCCTTTAAACTGAGCTTGGGAACAAAAAAAAAAACCAAACGAACTTTTCAAAACAGTTTCCCAAGGACACGGAGATTACACTGCTCTGCGTTCTCTGGCTGCAGGAGCAGGAGGGAGCACCCTGCTTGCTTGCTTCAGCCAGCGGTTTCGGTTTTTTTTTTTTCTTTCCCTCTCTTCCCGGCGTGAGACGGAAAGCTGCATTTTGTTTCCTGGGACTTTGGTTTTTCCCTTTTTCTCTTCTGGACTGTTCAACAACATCAAAACACATCGGGAGAATTTTTCCCCGAGGCCCGGGGGTGGGCCCTCGCTGACCCAGCTCCGAGGAGGAGAGAGACCACACCTACAGAAGGACTCTGAAATCTTCCCAGGTTTCTCTCTACAGCAAGAGATTTCATTTCATTATTTAGCATTATTATCCTTTTCCCGTGTGTTTGTTAAATAAATAGTTCTTATCTCATTCACTTTCCTTCGAGGAAAATAATTTTTTTCCCCGAACCCTGTGGGGGGAAGGGTGGTTGTAACCTGGTTTTCTCTCAGAGGATATATTGCTAAATTTTGGCCAAACCGGCACAGAGGGGAAGAATGTCTGTTTAAGAACTTCAAGAAAGGTAAAAATTTAGCAATCATATTGCCATTTCATTGTCCCTATTACATAACAGCAACTCCAAAATCAATCAAGTAGTATTTTCCCCACGATTTCAGAAATGCTGGATTCTGGTAAAATAAAAAAATCACAATGGGTAAGCCATCAACATGAGTGGCTTGTAACAAAAAATAGTTGATTATCCATTTCATATTTAAAGCTATCAGTGAGCAATTTCCACTATCTCTAAAGTCCATTAAACTAGGGAAAAAAAAAAGAAAAAAAAGAGGCAGCACTGCAATAAACCACTAAGAAAATTTATGCAAGATTCTTGCATGCAAAGAACAATAAAGGAACGTGGCAGCACAAATGACTAAGAACAAGAAACAGAAAGAAGGATAATGCTGTGAAGTTCTTGCACTTTTAAGGACTGTGAAATGAATAATACAGACGTTCCAAATGGAAAACGCTTCCATCAAACAAACTGCATAACAGCATTGAGAAATGACTCACCAAATGAATTTATTGAATTTATCACTAATACATACAGCTGTCAAGTTCTCTGCTTTGAGATAATGAATGAAACAGTAATTAATACTTACATGTGGAAGGAGGTGTAAGAATGCATCTCCACTCAAGGTCCCCACAGCCAATGCCACAAGAAAACTCAGAAGAAATTTGAAAAATACTCGATTCATCAGTGGTACCAATATAACACCCAGTAAGGAAAGAAAGCTGATGATGGAGATGGATATAAAGCCACCAATCCAAGCTGGTAAAAAAAAAAAAAAAGTAACAGTAAGTAACAGCTGTACATGATTTTGTTTGTTTAACATTTCTGTTATCAAGCACACCTGACCACTCAATTTCAGATGTTAACAAAAGGTATGCCACACAGATTTCTCTCTTAGTCTTGGTGAAATGCCAAAAGAAAATGACACTTCTTACAACTATGAAATAGGTTTCTACGATTTATAACCAACATAAACATTTTTCCATTAAGCTTCGATGTTACGAAAAAAAATCCCAGCCTACCTATTTCCAGAGAGTAACTTTTTGGAGGAGTTTCAGCTTTTTCACTAGTAGCATGGACTATGCAGTATTTGCCATCGATCTGATTAATGAGAGCTGGACAGAGATAACTAAATTCTGTAGCAGTCAACAATACTTGAGTGCCTATTCCATGCGACTGCATCAGTCTGGACGCATTGGAGCACTGTGGAAAGAGACATGTTAAAGATTAACCAGAACCAAAATACCACGATGTATCTTAAAAGGACTGCAACATCCCATCTTAATTGAAATGCAGTGGCACCGCATGAAAACAGCTATATCAGCACAACTCAAAAACTGGTAACAAATCCATTTAGGAAAAAATGTACTTCCACCCAAATCCTGTTCCAGAAAGCTGGTTTGGGAACCGGGTAGACGATATGTAATTATTACCTATTCTCAGCACAAATGGGTCAGATTGTTTTGATGTATAAATAGAAAAAGCCTAACACTTTTCAGTCAGTTTTAAAGGCCACCTAAGGAAGCATTAACAAGGTCAAATAACTTTTTGTAGCAGTGACTACTGCAGAAAAGTCTTGTAGAGAGCACGTTGTACATACACTTCTGCCAGTAAACAGCTCCCCACTGTACAACCTACACACAGTCTCAGTGGGTTTAAAGAGCAGCAGTACTTCTGCTCTGACAGTACAGAACACAGCACCAACTTGTGAATTCAGCACCCACCATCACATGCCACCCCCACCCACTCGGAATTACCTGGCACGGCTGCAAACATTAAGACCCCACATGCTTTTTTAAAGCCTTTAATGGAAAAAGATTGGACTGTTTAATAACAATGTCTACAACACAACTAATCTCTTTATCAGTGCTAATTTTTACTATTTTAAAGTAACACGTGACATTTTGCCACAATCTTTTTTAGAGTTGTTTTCTACATACAATCGTAAGATGGGGAGGGGAAGGTGTTAGAGGACAGTTCTATACCATCACAGTGTGAGACAACTTTGACAAGAATCACAGTACCTTAACTAGATTTTTTTACTTTGACCTCGTTAATAGGAAAACAAGACAGATTCCTGATTCAAGGCAAGTTTAAAATTGTAAATGTTTTTCAGTTTTAGTAACAGTTTAATATTTAGTAACATTTAAATATATAAATCATAAATGTATTAAACCAAGTGTACATCTATACTTCATTTTCCTCTGAGCTTGTGAACATAACACCATATTCCCTCCAAATGTTAAGTTCCAAGGAAAACTGTTTCCATGTGTTTGGCTATGGGTATTGTTACACCACAAAGCTTGCACCCAGGCAAATAATAAGCACCTGAAAAATAAGCCATGACAACATTCCTGGTGGATCTGGATTCCTGAGAATACAACAGAATCGGCCTCACCTCTTGAGTATTTTGTTTTTTCAGTTTAGAATAGAGGTAACTCCCTCTTTCCAACTCCTTGGGAGAAGCACGAGATTCGTTTGCCTTGCTGGCGCCAAGCCAGGTGGCATTGCGGCCCCCTGTGACATTAACAGCACCAGGGCCAGCCGGACCCACTCGAACAACCGTCTTGACTTCTCCAGGCTGCACGTTCTGGAACTCGGCGTGGCCGCCTGTGGAAGCGGTGATGACGGACGCCGTGATCTCATGAACCGTGTTCTTGCTGCGCACAAAGTTCTGCTGCCGTTCCACGTTCTCGGCTTTGTGAGGCTCCTTTGCGTGGCTGTTCCTGTGGTCTTTGCTGGCATCAGATTCGTGGTTTGGACAAGCAGTCTTCTCAGAGCTTTTACTCAACGAGATGTGATTATGATGAGAGTGATGATCATGGTCATGGTCGTGATGGTCATGACTGTGGTCGTGATCGTGTTCGTGACTTATTTTAATCCTTTTCATTTTATCTATACCTATGTTCTGGAGCAGTTTTCTAAACCCATCAATTGACAGAGAGTTGTTTTCTCCATAACGATTAAAAAGTTCTTGAAGGTGCAACTTCTGTATTAGCCCTGCCAAGTCAGTATTAACACTCACTGTCTTTTCTGGAAAAGCTCGCTCTGATGTATGCACAACAGTAGCTGTCTCCACTCCACGGTGATAACTTTCACACAGCAGTATGGAAAAAGATACAAGGAAAATAACTGATACCGTACTCTCCATTGCAGTCCCTTTTCAGTAGTGAAAATAATCTGGAAAAAGAGGAAAACTTAAACAGTTTGCATTAAAACCGATCACACCATCCTCTGTAACACGCATTTGTAATTTGCTTAAAAAAAGAACACCACAACAAACAAAACCAAGCCCTGCTCGAAGTATCAATGCAGCAAGAGACATTTAAATTTCTTTCGCATTCAGCACTTCTCCCAGATGTGCTGCCTCAGGCAACAGAGGAAGCTGAATACCACAGTGAGGTCACTGGCCATGAACACTTCCCCAGGTGCCAGCTTGCCTTTGTTTAGCTCTGCCTGAGTCACTGCCAACACGGGCTAAACAAGGAGAGCCCTCAAAGGTCACCAACTAAGTTCCACGTTAGGGTTTTCTCGTGCGTAAAAGAAGCCCTGTAATTTGTCTCTTAGCAATGAGTAAGTAGTATAAATTATATGTTTCTGTTTAAAAATCGAAATTTCCAGCCTTTCATTACTGGATTTCCCGGAGGTTTTGGCAAACCAGCTGGGCAAGTGTTTCCAGCACTCCACAAAAATTTGGTTTTTTATCCTGTCACGTTCTGTGTTTGTTTTAACGTTAGTGTCGCACGGCTCCTTTCACCAGGCAGACACACCATAGCTGTGGACCAGATGCTCACAAGTGTGAACGTTTGTGTGTTTCATTCCATAAATACTCCAGCAGGGCTACGAACTAACTCCTATGGAGACTGCGTGCAAGGCTATGCTGCCTCAGCCCTTCTCCAGGCAGACACGGAGAACCTCCGTTTCCAAAACTATTATAGTCAGCCTGAAAAACCCCACACCGCCGCTGGAAAGAAACGGCTGCGAGGGGGCCTCGTCAGTGTCCATAAGTATCTGAAGAAGGAGTGCCAAGAGGATGGATCCAGGCTCTTCCCGGCGGCGCCCAGCAACGGGACAAGAGGCAACGGGCAGAAACTGATGCACAGGGAGTGTCCCCAGAATATGAAGAAGAACTCCTACTGTGCGGGTAACCGAACTCTGGAACAGACTGTCCAGAGAGCGTGTTGGAGTCTCCCTCACTGGAGATATTCAAGAATCATCTGGACGCAGTCCTGTGCCACGTGCTCTGGGATGTCCCTGATGGAGCAGGGCGGCAGGGCTCCACCGCGGTCCCTCCCAACCTCTCCCACTCTGTGGCTGTGACCCGCGGGAGCCGCTCAGCGCCCACGGCCCCCACTGCGACCCCGCACCGGCGGAGGCGGCCCGGGCCGCCCGCGCTGCCCTGAGCGCCGCGGCTGCGGCGGGGCCCAGGCCCGGCACACACCGCACCACGAGAGGCCGCCGGGGAAGGGGACGGGGGATGAGGACGAGGAGGAAAAAAAACCCGAGGTTACCTCTCCCGCCGCCGGGACGGGCTGAGCCACGCCACCGCCGCTGCCCGCCCGCGCCGGCCGCGCCGCGCCCCCTCGCTTCCCTTTCCTTTTCCGGGTACGGCGGCCGCCGCGCGCCGCGCCGCCCGCTCCAGCGGGAGGCGGGGCGGCCTCACGGGGGCCGGGCAGCCGCGGCCGCCACCGCGCCCGGGGACAGCCCCGGCCCCTGCCGGGCGGGCCCACCGCTCCTGCCTGCGGCCAGGGCCCGCGGCACAGTCAGCAGCAAGGAGGAGGTGCCCCGGGAGGGAGGCTGGATCCCGAGAGGCTCCCTATTTCAGTGAACACTGAAGTTTGGGTTTAGTGTTTCGTGGGAGGTGCGAAATACTCCCCAGAGAGTTAAAAGGATGAGAGTCAGAGAGATCTTTTCCTCCCAGAAAACAGGAGTCATTCAGGGCTGGCAGCGGTGGCGTGGATGATGGCGCTGGGTGTGGTAGCGTTCCTTGGAGGCTTGGAAAGGGTTTTGTGCGAGGACTCCCAGTCGTAAAAAGGGTGCGTGTGTGGGCAAGCAAGGGCCGGAACTGGGCTGGCTGGTTGTAAGCAAGGCGTGCGGGTAAATGGGAAGGGATGTCGGGTTTCCACGGCATCCACGAGGCCCGTGCGGTGGGTGCTGTTTGGTCGAACCTGTCATCATAGTTAATGATCTGGCAGAAGAACCACTCTGTGCACGAGTAGACAAGGGACAGTAAGAAAGGACTGAGATCACCATAGAGAAAGGCTTGAAACTTGCTAAAAGCATGATGCTTTCTTCTGGAAAAACATGCTGTATTTTTTAAATGTTGCTTTGCTGTACCCCTTAACTAGTCATGAACCCTTCACCACTGTGAGTCCCAGGCACAGGCTCTTTTACGTTTCCTTTTTATTCCTCCACCATTTCCAGAGGTTTTTTTCTCTACCATCACATGATTAATATTGCTGGTACAGTGGGTGCAGTAGTGCTTACCCACCCCCGCTGCCTGTGAATTCGGCCTCTCTTGTGTGATCAGTTGCCAAGGTTTTTCAGCTTGCTAGAGTGTGAAGGCAGCACTGAATCCTGCCCTAGTATCTGGCTTTACTGATGACTTCTGAATGTTATGACAGTGACTTAAACTTAACATCCAAACCATTCTCAGCCATCTTTCTCCTGCTGCCTGCACTCCTGACAGTGCCACCTTGCCCGCCAGTCAGGAGGTGACAGATGTCTCTTCTTTATGTCTAATACCTCCCACTCTGACTAAATTAAAGCTCTTTGTTTATGAGTTCAGCTGACTGAAGGACAGAAGAGAAGTATGCATTGTGAACAACTCCAACAACAGAGAGCAACACATCAGAAGGTTATGGATTTGTTCCATGCACTCACTTTTGAAGTATTGAAAAAATTCTTTGTCATTCAACCTTACTCTTTTTTTTTTTTCCCCTGGAGGAAGAGAGGGAGGCTATAAATGCAGGAGTGGGTGGGGTTTGTTTGTTTGGGTTTTTTTTTTTTTGTTTAATACTAATTCATTTTGCATGAGTACTGTTTACCAGGTGCCTTTCTGTTATCTCAGTAACACAACAATTATGCCTAAGATGCTAATGTTAGGTGTTTGTTTGTGGATTTTTTTTTAATCTTTTGAAATTACAGCTGCTACATGATGTAGCCCCTTTTTCTAGCCTCTTGCATGCATCCACTGTCTCTGTTTCATTGTGTCAAATCTGGAGTTTACCCTCACATCCTGTCAAGGTCGAAGTGTTGGAGCTTAGGTCACACGGAGCTGGTCTTCAAGTGCTCTCTTTTTTAATTTAATTTGAGTAGTTAACACACATCAGCAAGGAAAAAGAATCCATTCCAGTAAAAACAATTCACCTAAAACACTTATTTTCAGTAAAACTTGAGGTCAGGTCTGTTTTAACTGAAATTATCTCAGTATGTTTATCTTATAGTAAAATTACAGCACTTTAGTAATTTTTTCCCATTCTGCTATTTAGTGTCTTAGTCTGAATACATATCCAACCATGGGCTCTGGAGTAGCTGTGATTGAATAAAACAAAGGTCTTGGTGACCCTTGTGGATGGCTTAATGAATGTATAAAAATCTCTCAGCCTGTGGACAAGTGGGAAGCATTAATTAGAGTCGGTGGAGAGCAAAGCAGGAAGCAGTTTGATTGCTGTCTCTTAGTCCATCATGGAACTGCATCTTAACTATAGTCTGTAGCTCCAGGCCCCTGTTACCAAAAGGGCATGTTTGGAATTGAAAAGATCATCTTTGTTGGGATTTTGGGGGTTTTGTTTGTTTGTTTGTTTGTTTTCAGGAGGTGACAGCCTCTTCAGCATGGAAAATAGATGGATGAGGAAGAAGAGGATGGAAGTGGAAAAGCTTGTGAAATAATACTGCGTGCTTAACTGATATGATTGGTGTTACCCAAAAATTTCTTGACTGCTGTGCTGAGTGTGTGCCAGTGCAAATGCCTCAGGACTTACCAGTTTGGAACCAGTAAGGAGCTGGCTGCTGGTGCAGTTCCAGTCTCTCTGCAAGGCTTTATCACAGCTGTGTTGTGTGAGCTCAGCATTATGCACTTAATGAAGGTGATGATAGGGAAGTGGCCCTGAGCATGATGCTGAGAACCACTCTTCTGTGGTCCTTCTAAGCTTCTACCCCTAGAAGTTTCTTGAGATTTGGAAAGTTTTTTATTTCCTTGCCTTTTAACTTTTTATTGAGAACAGCTATGTGATTAGAAATATTAAATGTTTTATAAAAGAAATGAAAACCCTGAAAGTTAAAAATTTTGGTTTTAGTTTAAACTGCAAAGTTGTTACCATACAATTTCTAGATAGCTGAAACCTCACACAAAACTCCCATATCCTTCTTTAAAATCTCCAGTAATCTTTTTATTCTATTAACAACACTGTACAATTGTAAAGAAATCCCTGAATCAGGAATTCCTTGTTATTGTTCCAATAGGTTCCTCTTTTCAGTACTATGCTGAACAACAAGTTGGAAATTGCATATTTGATGTTCTTTTATTCTGAGTCCTAAAGATACATTTTAATGTACCAATGTCCTTAGTTTGTGTGTTTGTTCTATGGTGGTTTGCAAAATCCTTAGAATTCTGCCTGGAAACAAAAAATTGGTATTACTGCCTATATCTGTTGAATGGCTGCAGATTTTCCACAGCCTCCAAGCTGAACTTTGGAGGAGAGTTTTGTTTTTTTTAAATTAGCATATTTACATAACAGTCATTTCTTAAGTAAAAAAGCATATATGAATATATGGCAGTACAGAATTCCATATGTAAGAATCTCCATGACCTTCTCCTGTGCTCCTGTCTTTCTTAAGTGGCTCATTCTCATGTCAACAAGTTCTTTTCTGAAGACCTCTCTGAAACAGAGGTTTTAGCTGAAGAAATAATTATCTGGAAGCTTCACAGCAAGAGCATTGGATCCTTTTGTGCTGTGCTTAGCTGCACAGATGTCTGGGGAAATACTAACTTCCAGGGTGGGGCTTTGACTTGTATCATACATTTGCTTACAAATTGTGGCTATAGACATGACCTGCTTGCAAATAATTTCTGAAGAATAAGCCCTGAAATGATTGAAAAAGTAAAGAATAGAAATAAAATATTAAAGTTATGCTGTTTCCCCCTGCAGAGCATCTTTTGCCTTTAGCCTGATCCATCAGTTATTGAAGTCTGTGGGAAAACTCCCTAGAGATTTGAACATGTGATCACAGATACTTATAAACAAAAAACTTTGCACTTTGGGTCTGCTGCAGTTTTCGTGTTCAGTAATTTTGACTATATTTTGTGTTCTTCAATGCTTATGATGCATGTAGAATAGCAGTATTGAAAATAATTTGTAAACTGTTAAGCTGTGCTTGATAAAGTAGCGGTAACACAGAAAGCATCTTGGTGTAAGGTGTGCATGGGGAGATCAGAGGCTCATTGCCATGAGCACAGAGGAGCAGTGGCTTGAGGTGAAAGTCCAGTGACCAAGTCACTGGGTAAGCACCAGGGAAAAACCCTGATCTGCATCTGGGACTGTTGAAGGAGAAGAATCAGCCTTGGGACCAAGTGTGTAATTCACCAGACAAGTTAATGGAAGCAACTATCTGGATCACTACAGACATCCCATCCCTCTGAGAGAGACGTTGAAGTCATTATGGGACGCAGGGACAGAGATTCTTGGAATTGTGCAAGACCTATTACATGTTTAGGGGAAGGACCAGGGTTGGTGAAAGGAGGATCAAGGTGATTTGAGAAGGAACAAATGTGAGAAGAGGTGACAATAAGGGCCAGTTGCAAGGCTGCTGGTAAGTAGTTGAACAAGCTCTTCTGCTTTTCCTGAGCTCCATTGTAACTTTGTGGATGAGGGTCTGTCATGTGTGGATGGACAAGTAAGTGCCAGTGGCTGGAGAGGGCATCAGGGGTCACAGGAGCCCATGCTTGTGATACCAGCAGCTGGAAAGATAAATGTATGGAGGTCTGAGTGCCAGCAACCGGACGGGTGTCCGTAAGTATGTCATAGGTATCTGTGTGTCTGAAGTGGCAGCAACTGGAAAGACTGGAGTGCGTGCGTTCTGTGTGGGTGTGTGCATCAGTGTGTGTAATTACTGATGAACATTAAGCTGGAGGTCCAAGCCAGCTGTTGGAAGGACCCATGGAATTAGGGGATGAGCTGTGAGAGAACCCGTTTGTGCATGAGGCAAGTGTCAGACCAGGGGATTCAGAAGCTGGGTATAGATTGACTAAGACCAGTTGCCAGAGAGAGCCAGAGGGTGTGTGTCAGTGTGTGCATGTGTGCACATGCTCCAGTGGGTCTGGGAGCCAGCAACCTATGGGGATACAGGCCTCGGGGGCCTTTATGTCCAGGTGCCAGCAACTGGAGACACCAGAAGATCCAGCAGCCGGTTACTGGACAGATGAAGTGTCTAAGAGCAGCTGCTGGAGGGATCTGTATTATATCCATGTAAGCATTCCTTGCTCACAGACTTTCATCCTAATCAGCCAGATGAGGGAACAAGATGTGGGTGCCGGTGCTGTTGTGAGTGCACGAGGGCTGTGTTTTGGTCCGTGTATCCGTGTGGCTGGCTCTGTGTGCGTACTGTGCACCTCCACCTATTGAGAACACATGCTCAGCCTCACCACTGCGGGATCCAGAGCAGCAACAGCCTGGCCTCTACTGGGTAATGAGATTTGGTAACCTCTAGCAATTATCTTTGTTTGGATATTGCGGTGGTATTGGATCTCAGACACAGAAAGGCTGAGTTTTCAGGAAAAAGAGTGTAAGCAGCAGCAAAGTATACTAGAAAAGAATATGGAGAAAATGAGTAAGGAAAAAAAAAAGAAATAAACACTCCAGAAAAACCTATTCAGAATTGCAGAAAAATGCACTTTTTTTATATAGCAAGGTTATATGTATACAATACAATAATATGCAATAATTCTATACATTCTTGTAGATGCTCTTGACTGAAAGATGCTGAAGGAAGAGAATAACAGCATTTACTCATGCATGGCATGCTTTTCAGTAGCATAAGTTATTATGTATCTTCACAGGAGACTTCACTACATCATTAAAAGGTATCCCAGGATGGAGATTCTGTTCCTTTGTGCCATAGAAATATAATAGTTAAAGTGTCTGAGTACAGTTTATCATCTGGTGCTTAGAGCTTTTATTTACTTCTAAAAGTTGCCAGAGAGATTCTGCATCATAGAATGTGCACATTTTGTGTGTCTAAAATACAGGGGTAGCAATTATTTAATCAGAAACTTTCTGCTTAATTAGAAAAAGTTATATTAAAAAACACAGAAGCAATAGCTTCCTCATTTGTTTGGTCATTTCTTTACATATTTGGTTGTGTAAATAGATGCCTGAATCTCAAATACCCTGGCTCAGTCAGCAGAGGTGGGCTGCCAAGTTTACTGGGTTAACACTAGGCTTTTCGATACTCATTCCCTTCACTTCTTTACCTGAGCCAACTATGCAATACTTACTTGCAATGAGAAAATTCATGGTGAAGAATGATGTTTGTGGTAGCAGTATATTCTCTTGTTTTGGGTGCAGTGTCCTGTAAAGGGGATGTTGCACTAGGATGACCTCTGTTGTGGCTCTTTCATTTGGGCTGAACACAGGACTGGATTTATGGCTGGCCACCTTTCCCTTTGACGCAGCCTGCTCCTTTTTTTTTTGTACCCTGCTGTGCTTTATCCTGACAGAAAAATGATGCCACTTTATTTTGTGTTTTTTGAAAATGGATTGTAATAATTGGAGTCATAGCTGCTTAGTGTACTGTTGGAATAAATTTTTGGAGTTCATGTTACTTTGCAAAGCTAGGGCAGTTAAAAGCTGGATTCAAAAAGCATGTATGAGCACTGCCATTTTTGCTGTATTTTAGGTTCTCTGCTGAATGCAGAAGATAATTAGAAGGCATCCATTTGGGAAGTCATCTTTCTAATCCCAAGTTTAAAATCAAAGTTTTCAAGCCCAGATGCCTTTGAAATCACTGAAGCTAATGAGTACTCAGCATCTCAGAATCTAAGCCTGCTTATTTATATTCTTCAGTCGAGATCCAAGGTTCCCATGCCATTTAAAAATCTATCTTTAATGTAAGCTTGAGTTCTGGCCAGTAAAGCTTTTATGAATGTCATTAAGGTAATGTTAGAAGTAAACCTGTTCTGACACAAAGGCTGTCTCACAGATAGAGTTGTTTACTGCATAATCTATACATTAAAAGTATTGCTGTATTTCTCCCTGGCACTTTCTGGAAAGAAATAGCAACGTGTGCGTTGGGTAGCTCTTGGGACATGCCACAGCTGCTTGTTTACATTCTGCAGAACAGATAGTGTCCAAAGTGTGTTGTACTAATTGTACACAACCAGATAAACTCTAAAAGTGCATGTGACACTTCTAACACTTTAGATAAGCTACTCCTTTGCAACTACTTAGCAGGTACAGGGATTCTAGATATCCAGCAGCCCAGCTCTAATCTTCAGAACTTCTTGCAACATTTCTAATAGTAGGAGACCTGTTGTTGGTCTCAAGACTTGCCTGTTTTCATAAACTTTTACACTGATGTCCTCAACTCTTGTTAAATTACTGCTGCTTCAAGGTGTGCTTGTTTCAAAACTGATACAAAAGTAACCTCATACAGCGGACAGATGCCACAATAATATTTAGCATTATTGTCATTATGTTTTCTTCTGTCTGGTACGTATTAAATTTGGATGGTGTAATATCTCTTGTGAAATAGAACACCAGCAGATAACTTGAAAACCTGGCACGGGCAGGTTTTTTTTCCTATCGAGCTAATTTCCTTTGAACCTGAAGCAGCATCCATCAGATCTTGTCAGCAGCACAATGAGGCACCTACTGTATATTGTCAGTGGAATACCAATTAGCCTTTAATTTTACCACACGCCCAATCAAAAGAGCTATTGCTTTCACATGATGCCAGAAGGTCATTAAAACAAATGATCTTGCTGCCAGACAATGACAACAAAACCACAGCTCAGTAAGTAGTGTATCTGTTATTGGGCACTGACAGCACACTAAATGCTGTGCTGTACTCCCTTTTTTCATTCTGCCTTGTTTCAGGTGATCCCATGGCCTGAGAGCTGTAAGCTAAAACTCTGTCTCCTAACAACCTTTTCAGATACAATTCTATTTGCCTGAAATGTTCAAGTACTCAGGTACTTTTGATGTCATAGCTGTCAATTTATGTAGCTTTTCCTTTGCTTTCAGCTGTGCTTGCTGTTTTAGTTCTTAACATTCTTTTCCAGCAAAAACAGCAACCTGTCCTTTAATGCCCTGAATGGTTGTTTTTCAGCCCTGCAAAGTGAGTGCTGGTGCATTACTTAAGCTATTACAATTTGTCTGGGTTCAGTCATTGGGATTCTCTGAGGTGTTACACTTCATATTCTGCTGTGAGGTATGGGCAGTTCAGTGCTCTCTTCTGTTTGGGACATAAGAGAATTTCCAGGTTCCACCTTTCTCATGTTTCTCATCCTACTCACTTTTGAACTTTCTTCTTGCAAGGCAGTTGCCTGTTTTTCTTCCTGAAGCTTGAGAGCAAGCTGCTTCATGAAATTCCAAAGTAATAGTTACTACTGTATAATTGGAAGGTGCTGTTCACAGATCTGAGTCAATCACACAAAGCTACTAAAATGTATTAATGTTTTTACATTCAAAAAGTAAAAAAACCTCTACGCACTGATAACAGATACTAATTCTCCTACCATTCACGCTTTCAAGATGTCTGTGCAAAAGTAAAACAGAGAAACAAAACTGGGAATAAAACATGAGTGACAGCCAAAAAAAAATCCTACTCTGTATGTAAGAATTTCAGTTCAAGTCTTTGCATTTTTTTCTGTGCTGAGTTTTTCCACTGATTCTGCTCAACAATATCATCAGCACTGAGAACTCCTGCAGAGGTGCTGCATTGGTAACAATCAGAAAAAAAAGGATTTTTACCCTTGCTGCAAAATAGTCTAGGCACCCAGTTTGTGATCTTTTTCTGACTAACTTCTTAAAAAAGGAAAAATTTGCACTGATGGTAAACGGTCCTGTGTGAGGTTTTTGGCCTGTCTGTAAATCAGGTAGCAAGTGAGCATCTAGAAAATGAGTATGGTGTAATCATTGACCCAATGACCACATCTCTTCACCCTCCTCCACAGCTGAAGAAAGTTTATTTTCTACAAAGTGTCACTGGAATGTTTTTATCAGGGAAGAAAAAAATTATGCAGCAGTTACACAATTCAGTTGTGAGTTCTCTGAGCCTCCTGGTAATAGTCAGATCCCTTCCTAAGCAGTGTCCCGAGAAAGGATGGTACATTCAGTCTGCTCCATTCATCAAATGCAGAGATCAGATGTTTGGGTTGGACATCACAGATACATGACAACCATTGCCTATACCATCTGCTGAAGCAATCCCAGGTGGGTGTCCCTGATGGAATGGGAACTTCTGCTAATTTAGTGCAGCACTAGTAAGTCTGGTTTTTCACTGAGGGGTGTTTCAGATGCTTTACCTGAAGCCATTGACCCAATGCCCAAGAATTAACTGGTACTAACTTTTACAAGTCGGTGAAAGGATGGAGCAAAAGTGAGACCTGAAGTGAGAGAAGTTCTGTCCTCCAGGGAGAATGTTTTAAGTAACAGTGTAATTTGTGGGAAAAAGAGAAAGGTATTTTTTCATGATCTCATTTCTCACACTGCTGACTCAAATTTGGTGGATCAGAAAAGCCTTCAGGTATTCTTTGTGCTCTGTCTCCTAGGCAGTTACAGCTTAAATCATAGAGAGGAGTGGAGATATGTAAGAATTTACATTAAATGTGTGTGTTTGGTATAAAAACCTACCTGCTGTGAATTCATGACTCCATACTGAACTTTGTTTTCTGGTGTTTATTTTAAAAACCTAAGGTACTGCTTATTTAATGTCTTTAGAAATGAGTATCAGTGTTAGTGTCTTTAAAATACATTTTTACATTGTTTGAAGTTCCGAGGAAAAGAAAGAAAAGTTGATTCACGTGCACTTTAGTATTTCGGAAATGAGCATGGAAAAGAGAAGGACAAATATGACTAATAATAATTATTAAAAAACAGCCTAATGCTGAAAACAGGTGTGAGTGACTAAAAGTCTCCACTCTCTTAAGATTAAAATGATAATAAAATTTGGCTTCTGATATCAGATGATTCAGCAATCTGCTTTCAGGTTTTTTTGCAATCATGAGCCTGGAAACTCAAAATAGCCTTTTTCAAATAACTCAGAGTTGAACACCAGATATTTCTGGACCATATTTCACACTTTATCATGTATTTCTGGACTCATGATAAAATCTCCACAATCCCTAGCTCTGCAGCCAGAAGCCAGAGAAGGCTCCTATAGAAGGATAGAAAGATGCAAAATGCAGAAAGATCTAATACTGCATTTAGAGCAATGTTTGCTGTATTATTTTCTGCAGATATTTCCTTCATCACTTTGTACTGTGACCTGCATATTCCAGTCTTCTTTTATACCTACTTTATGCGCCTTATACAAAGATGGTATGATCCTTGGGGTGGTCCTGTGCAGGGCCAGGAGTTGGACTTTGATGATCCTTGTAGGTCCCTCCCAACTCAGGATATTCTGTGATTCTGTGTTTCTTTATCTGAGTTGTTTTGATGTATGGATGGCAGGTACGAACAAGTTCTCTGCTTTCTGAGTAAACAGCACGAGGCCGCTCTAGCCAAAAAGCCAGAGACCACATTAGCAATTGACTTAGTCAGAACTTGTCTCTACAGACTTCTTGAAGAGCTTATTAGTTAGTGCAGGGTTGGTGCCAGACACTAATGTAGTCACATATATGTCATCAAAACAAGCTTACATCTGCCCACAAGGTCGCACAAAGATTAAAACTAAACTCTTCTTTGTGGACAGGACATTTCAGGCACTACAAACTACGCTCAGTAGGTTTGGGAGCTGAAGTAATTTGAAAACAGTCAAATATGTAAGTAAGCAGTCATACATACATACATACATGCATATAAAATGTGTTGCTTGGGATGATTTGGTTGAAGATGTCAAGGTATGAGTTAAGTTGTCAGTATCCTTTTGACTATAGGTAAGGTCTTCCTGTCACCTACGTGAGCTGCAAGGGTTTAACCACTGAGTCGTTATTACTGGAAATTTGTTCAAGCACCGAAATAATGAAAGCCCTAGCGTTTGATTTTGTGCCTTCTGGCAGCAGAAATTTATCTTGTGCCTTAGTCGGGAATCAAACTGAGGGGTAGAGAAGGGTGATGGTAGTAGTGACAGAACTTGTCAAAAACTTGTAGCTTGCTGAGTAGTCGTAGAGATGGATCAGACCATTTACTTACGATAAAATAAGTAAGTGGAGAATCTGAAATTAACCTGGCTTCTGAAGTCTGGTGCCTTCTGAAGTCTTCCTGGGCCCTACAGGCCCTACACAATTTTGTTCCACAGTCTTTTGAACAAGTCCTTTGTAAACAGGCTTATGTGTCCTTAACTTTTTCTCCACGGTAACCACTCAGTTACCTGAGGTGTTTGGTTGCCTCTCACATAACAGCAGGTTCTGGACATTAGTCTTTCTCATACTTACTAAAATAAAGTAATACACAACATTGTTACCAAGTGGAAGAGGAAGAAAACTCTGTTGCTAATAGAGTAATGGCAACCAAATGGCATTTTAAAATAGAATATTATTTATGGAATACCCTAGCTTTCCAAATTCTACTGTAAATAACATTGTTAATCATGAAGCAACTCTTACTTTAAGATGTTAATTTTCACTTTTCTATGGTGATAATTTTGTGCCTGAATGCAAATCCTACAAGTCCATGTAGGATAGATACTGTTCATTTGAAGCTGAGGCACAATGTTGGGACATACTCTCAATAATTATTGTTCTATATATGTGTACTATTTATTCTAATTATGGACAGCTGAGAATGCAGCTGCAAAATCATCATATCATTCAGTTTACTGTCAGTGTTCATTACTGGCAAGGTCTTTTAATTTTTAGAATACAGTATTTTAATCTCTCGCTATTCCCTGTGTCTCTCCACAGATGTTTGAACATTATTTTCAGAAACTAAATTTTACAGACTCTGGACACAATATTTTGATATTTAGGGTCTTTTTTGTGGAAAAATAATAATTTTTGAAGAATTTGTATGCAAACATTTTAACAAGGCAAAGCTTATAATTAGGAACTGACAAGCAGAGAGTTTAAACAACTCTACCATCTTCCTTGAAAATAGATAAAGAGCAGGCAAAATCAGAAAAGCTGCTTTAAAAGTTGCTGGGTTTGAAAGCTTTAAAAATGGTAAGAGGGTAATGAATTATTTAGACCGGAAGGTTTGTTTCTGAACAGTGGGAAAAAAAGACACATATTGTGCATCAAAGAAAAGAAAAAAATGCTACTGCCAATCTTTAATATTTTGGATACTGTAATGTTGTGGAAGCTTTAGTAGGTCTCCATTGTTAATGTCTAAAACTCCGTTTTCTTTTTCTTGCAAATAAATCTTCTAAAAGCAGTTTATCTGTGGTGTCTTTAACCGCATTTGCAATAGTTATTTTGACTGAAAGCTTCTTCTCTACAGTTACAGGAAAAACATGGCTAATAACTCTTTCTCCTAAAAAATCAGTGCCTTTGCTACTGTTGCAACTGTATAATTTATGATGACTCTATGTAGGAAGTCTGATGGTTTTAACACTTCATACTCCAAAAGGGACAAAGCAGCATTCTCTTCCTTTCTATCTTTTCTGCTCCCAAGATAGTGATGCTTATGGTGTGGGGTTATCCAAATCTGCAACTCTCAATTCTCTGGACATTTTCTCTTAGTATATTTTTATATAAATTGCAGGATTTGTGTTTTATAAATGGCATTGTTTACTGTTTCCTGTGAAGCATAGCCTGTCCTCCCAAAGCTCTTTACTCAAGCCTAAAATCCACTGAGCAATGGTTTATATTTTCCTTAATTTTATGTAATTAAAAACAGGGTTAGAAGCTACAACAATAAAAGTCTTCACTAACAAGGGTAATTCCAACCTGTAAAATTCCCGCAATCAGTTATGCAGTGCATATCAGGCTACACCTGGAATACTCTGTTCAGTTCTGGTCCCCGCAGTTCAAGACGCACGTGGACTGACAGGAGAGTCTCTGAAGGAAGGCCAGGAAGATGATCAAAGGGCTGGAGAACCTGATCTCTGAGGAAGCACTGGAGTTAGTCACTCCCTGGGGACAAGAGGGCTTGGAGGGATCTCATCACAGCATGCCAGTACTCAAATGGTGGCTACAAAGAGGATGCCCCTTTTTTTTTTTTCCAGAAAAAGAAAAATTCCAGCTTGTCAGAAGCTTGCAAGTCTTTGGTAACTTATCAAACTAAATGTAAGCACTGCATTTTCAGTCTTCAATACAGATAGCTTTTTAGAACCATATAGTCAAAATTTGCAAGAATATTTTTAAAGTAATGGCTTGACATAATTATTTCATTACTGTATAGGCATTATGATAGAAGGAGTAGCAGCCTCTAACGCAATTTGTCTAGTGCTTTCTGTGATAAAATAAAATGGTTATAACTTTTAACAGCTCCACTTCCATCATGATTAGCTGCATATTCTGGCAGCTTGGCAAGAAAGAGTCTTTGAGTTAGAAAGGTGTCTTTTAGTGCCATTATAAAAATTTCTATGGCATTGGCAGAATTTCAAATTGTCAGGAGCCATAATTTTTCCCATGTACTGTATATTGTACAGATTAGAGTTTTGCACTTCCTGCCAAAACCCTTGACATCTGAGAGCGCTGTGTGCATATCACGGAGCCATCCTAAATCATCATTCTATGCAGAACTCAAAGTCTGAATGGATCGTGAACCAAAGGAATCTTTTCCTGTTTAGAAAGTCTGCAGAGAATAGGAACTGATCAAGTAATTAATTCATTCTGTACCTTGCCTTTTTGTCTTCGGTATGATCTGAACCTTTTACTCTGCCTATTAATAAAAATGTCTCTTGGTTCGCAAGGAATATGCATGAGCTTGAGCAAGAAGACATCTAGGACAGGTGCACAAGCTACCTGTGCAATTACACAGGGAAAGCACTACTTAGAGATCCTTTGTTGTTTAGCCCACTAAAACAAGACTGGTCAGATATAAATAACTCTTTACAAAGGAAAAAAACCCAAAGTCAATCTGGCATGTCTTGGAAACCTTTTTGTGGATGTAATAACTAGTCACTGTAGGACTCCAGAACTTCTAGCAATTAAATCTCCCATCTTAAACTAAGGACATCAGAAACCTCTGCAGATCTCCAAGTTTATATTCCACTAATATTTATTTCTCCAATACCAAGAGGCTAAGTCTTGGTATAGAATAAAATCAGAAAAAAAGATTAAGGGAGATAGCAGGCTTTTATAAATCAATCTGACATTTAGAGAAATCTGAGTTACACCAGTCAGTGCATGCACCACAGGCAAAAATTTCTATCTGATAGCATTACACAATTTTGGTCAATAAACTTGCAATAACTTGAATATGGAGTGGATTTTCTGAATGATAGGATTTGATTTTTCATAATCATTGTGAAGATTTCAGAAAACTGTGGAGCTGTCATAGCAGTAGGGGCTCATTTCTTGTGCTGAATGTATTTAACACGCTGGATCGCTGCAGAGTAGCTGAAGCTGCCTGGCAGGGGAGCTCTGCAGATTAACTCATGTGAGTGCAGCAGCCGGGCTTGGAACCAGGGCAGATCCCACTGCCTGTTTCCAGCAGGACCACAGACAGTTTACTGTCATGTGCAAGGTGCAGCATTCTCCAGAAAAACACTTCTGTACCTAACCAATCCCGTGGATGTTCATTCTGCTGCTTTATGTAACAACACAAGTGGCACACAGTTTTTCTTTATATATATTTGTATATTCAACCAGTGATTCCTGCAAAAATTGCAAAGGAAGTATTTGCATTTGGACTGTGACTGCAAGGCAATCAAATGTCAAGCTGCCAGTTACCAGTCCAGTAGCCGTCAAGTAACGTAATACGGAACAAACACCATGGATGTAGTAAGTATAGTTCTGGGAGACAGGACTGCTGAAAAGATGACTTAGATAATGTAAAATCTAAGATAAATTTGTGTTGCATTTTGAGTCCCAGAAGCAGCAAGTACATCAAACAACAGCAAAATATCTCAAGAAAGTTATGTGAAATGTGAACAGATAAAAAACCCCTTTTGTCACTGATTATATTTCTAATGATATGTATCAAATGTTTAGAACATTGTTCATATCTAAAGTAACGATTTTCAAACCAAAGCAGTTTGAAACTAGTCTAAACCCTTACTTAAGCAGATTCAAAGTGTCACAAAAGCTGCACAATTTTTTAGAAGTTAGTGAATGAGCTAAAACCAGTTTCCTGTTAAAAAAATTCTTAACTCTTGGCCAAAAGCTCACCATTTGTGAAATCCTTTCTTGCTCCTACCAATTAAGTTTTTTATTTATAAAGACAATTCCAAAAATATTTAGCTTGTCTTCTAAAGAAGGTGCTTTATTGTCTGATATAGTTAATATATTTTTCTTCTCTGAAAAGTCACATTTGAGGTCACCAAATAATTTTTGGTTTTATTTAATTAACATTTGTAATTCTCATTTAGAAGCACGTACTCTGGCTTACAGAGCTGATTATGGATCAATTGTCAATTACTTATGGACACAGAGAGATTGAAAGCTGCAGTGCGTTATTTTTCGTAAGGCCCAAGCAGCACGGGCACTTAATTGATAGAGTTCATTGGGAATGACACACATGACACAGTGAGGTGCATTTGAAAGACCAGGTGTGCCTTTCTCTACCTCTTTAGGCTGAGAGTTTAAAAAACATTGATGTGCTGAAGTGAAATGTGTACAGCTGTACACATGTGTCTTCTGACAGGAAGTATTGGTCTCTGGACAGCTTGTGAGAAGGTCATGCTTCTCCAGAAACTCAGAGCCAAGTGCTCTTTCTCATAGAAGAGCAACTTCCATTCTTGTCCAGTCTTAATTTCTGTGATCTTTCCTTAACAGATGCTGGTTACAACTATATAAAAAAAGAAAAAAAAAATCACAATTTCCTTGAACATTTTTAGAGACTTGTTCTTCACCCACTTCATCTTCTCAAAGACTCATGAAATATATTATAATAATTAAGTTTATTTTCCAGAAATTTCATTTAAATAGCCATCAATTTAGCTTTATCAGTGATGTATCAGGACAGATTTTGTAGCAGTTTTGATAACTAAGACAAATATAAACTTCAGCCAGATAAATATAAACTTTGAATTGGATTAATGTTATTTGTCCATTGATTTATGGGTTTTGCAGGTTGTATATGTTTGGATTTTTAAACATTCTTGAGATACATAAATTAATTTGCCTAGGGAGATGAGGAAGTGATATTATCCTTCTGCATATACAGACATAATTTTCTCCACATTAGTCAAGGTTTAATTACAGTGGTGAAGATTTTTCTTCCTACACATAAGATACTGCACATTTTAATAGATCTTATTATTTGAAAATGTCTCTTGAAATTCAGCATTTATCATAATTTGACTAACTTTATCTCATTCACTAAATTAAAAACCCAGCTGACTTTTTCCTACATTTTTTGTTGGTTCAGTTTCCAGAGCTTGAAGTACTAAAGATCCTCCATCTTTTATTTTTATCTTTAATGTAACAGTTAAGCAGGCATTTGATTGACCATCTCTTTTTAGCTTTGACTGAGACTAAGAAAAAAACATGAGGCCAAGGGAGCCTTTAGAGCATTGAAGTTTGAACGTCCAAGGATTAGTTGCTTCAGTGAACTGTTTTCAAAAGCTAATTTCTGAAATGTAACTCAAGGAGAAGTATAAGTTATTCTCTGGCATTCTCAAAAGGTTAAGTTGGAAAGGAAACTGTGCCTCTGCCTGATATTCTGGTAAATAGTGGGGGGAAACAACGGCTGAAGAAGGAATGTTGCTTTTAGTCAATACAAGTTCTAAGTCTCGTAGTTCTTTCAGTAAGAAAACAGTAAGTATTCAGAAACATGTTGCTTTGACTAAATCTGCATTGTGAAGGAGGAAAGATTAAGTAATCATTAGGTGTTTGTAAAGTGACAGTGGAGACAGGACAGAATCACACGGCAATTGTACATAAAGCAATTTAAAAAAATAATAGAATATTTCATTCCAGTGTTACATGGGCAAAATCAGTACAAGCGGAATAAAGTCTGAGGAGGTGACTCAGATCTTACAACCCACATTCGTTATAGTTCTCAGTGCTTATGAAGATGTTTATATATCTGACTCCAGTTTAACACCAGCCACTTCCTGCTTTCACAGAAAATAAGGTTTCTGTATACAAATGCAAAGCCTTAGTACTCTCGTGACTCTTATTCTGTTCTTCCCTCCATATTCAAGTACCTGTAAAATCAATATTGTCTGCCTTGGTTTTATCTCATTTCAATAAGGTACAATGATTATGAATCCCTGTTGTGGAAGGGTGACAATCTGTTGAAGGGATTTCTTAAAGATTAAAGACAAGAAGGGATATCTTCAAGTAACCTTGCTAGGAAATTAGAAGTAAGAGTTTTTAAGCAGTACAGGGAAAGCAAGTGATAAATAAGCCATTGCAATAAAAATACCAAGACGTTGTATTCACAAAAGTCAAATAACAACTGCTGTTAATTTAGTAATTCTTTCTTGCAGCTCAGTAGTACATGTGAGTCATTTTCTATATTTCTTGCTTGAATTCAGTATTGCCACTGATGGTTTGTCCAGGCACCTTTCTTGGCTGAATTTTGTTCAACAGTGTTGTTCATAGAAGCCAGACGAGTGCCTGAGAGTGTGAGCTGTTCACAAATGAATAGAAACTTGATTAATTTTTCTGTTGGTGTTAAAAATAAAATCCTCTTGATTGTTTTCAGTGCTATATCTGCCTTTGTTTTTAAGTACATCATAGGGGTTTATATGCCTTAAGCTTTGAATCTCAGGTAATATATATCTGATACTTAAAACAAGGAAAATAATCTTATATTGCATTTAATATTCTAGAATGTTTTTTATTCTTTGCCACCACAAAAAAAAATGTTTACTCATTTATGATTGCAGTGTCATCTGTAAGTATTAAATATACTCAGCTGATACTTTAGTTGCCTTCTTATTTTGTCTTTTCATCACATCTGTGTATAAATCAGCAGTGTTAGGTTTACAGTCAAGTTTTATTTTAGTGCTCCCATGACTTATAAGAAGGTAATTTGGTAAGGTACCTCATTTGTATACATTTTGTATAGTTTTGGCTGCAGTAGAATTACAGATCAGTTGCTCTAAGTTTCAGTTGCATTGGATTCACTGAAGCTTTAACTACCCACTCTAATTATTTAGAGACCCTTCTGGATAGTTATAACCTTGATTAGTACAGACACAGGCAGAATTATAAATACAGAAAATTAATATAGAATATATAAAATAATAGCAGGGAATGTGTATCAATCAAATTACAGAAAAATTGAAAATTGAAAATATTAACTCTGTATGTCTGGAAATTTAATCCTTAAATTTTTCCTTCAGTATAGTTTTGAATGCACCCAGTAAAGGTTTTTCCACTATTTATTGATGAGAACTATTGTACTACCTGAGAGTTCATAAATCCCACGTACATTTCATTTTTCATCTTATTACTCATAGGATAGTGATGTAGGTTGTAAATTAGAAACATTCAAAGCTGACAAAGAATTGGCTTAAGAAATTTTAAAATTTAAACCTTGAGTTATTCTAAACCATTATAGCCTTGGGGCTGCCTGGATGTGTACTGCAGCATTTCTAAAGACATTCTTGGCAGCAGGAAAATTGCAAATTACCTTCAGGGCTCTCCCCTGAGGTCTCAAAGAAATTATATGGAGAAAGGTCAGTTCTTCTGAGGGCTTCCGCTAGGCATCCATAAACTGGCATTATTCAGAAGTACTCTCAGAAAGCAGATACCAAACTGACTACTCTGCATGAGCTGCTTATCCAACAGTGCTTGAAATCTCCCTGTTACCCCAGTCTGCCTGAGTGTCCCAGTTACACACTCACCAGGGTCAGTAAGTTAAAGTATTCTGCTTAAAAATAACAAAGATGATTTCTGCACCCAGAAATGTGGGAAAAGTGGGTGCCACTACTTTAGGTGAGGTTTGTAAGAACTTCCTGCCTTACAAGGAGACTGAGGCTCTACCAGGACATAGAAAGTCACAGCTCCCTACATGCTGATTTTGGAGACCTCTTCTCTCTTCTATGGAGGCTATTTCCCACCTAATTCATAGTCAGTCAGTTTTACTGAGGTGTTCAGTAAGAAAAGTGTCACCAGACTTTACTCAGATTTCTTGCTGCAGCTTCCAACATTGTTTATCACAGAAACTCCTCAGAAGTGGGATTAGAAATTTGAAGGGAGTCCTGACTGCATGAAAAAATCAGCTGTCCCCTTTTCTGAACCTCTGTCAAAGTCTACCATTCCACTAAATACAAATTCATATTTGTTGCAATTGTTCTTCAAGTGTATCTAGAGAAACTGAGGGAAAGTTTGTTTGGGATAAATGTGTCTATAGTAGTACTTTTCCCTTTGCATGCACAAAGAATGGAGCTCTTTCAGCTTCTTTCGTAGAACTTGTTTTTGAGAAGGAAAAAAAGGTTTCTGGTAGAAAACCACTCATTTGAATCAATCTCTTCCAAAAAATATATGTATCAGGAGCTTCTCATTGTCAGTTAAAGCCAGAGTGTCTTCCACCAGTTAGCCTGTTTCCTCTTAGCATTAGCTGATCTCAGCTATGGAATCCAAGGCAGACTAACTCCACAGTTTTTGTCTGAGAAAGTTGCAGTATTTGTTTCTTCACTCCTCTTGTGAGTGAAGAAGCTCAATGTTTGTGCCTAAACTTTGGACTCAGAATGCAAATATACTCACACTCAACACACCCAGTTGCATATTGTACATTTAAAGGAAACTTAAATTTTCAATAGAGCCTCATTTCCCATTTTGCGTAACATGTTGCTGATCTTTTGCCTCTGTTGTTATTCTAAAATTTCTCCTCTGAGGGGATGTAATCGATTCTCTAGTGGCCTGGTGTGGATGTCTGAGCTTCCACTGCAGGTTAGCTCAGAATGAACTTTAGGATCTCTTGTTTCTTATGTTTTGTGCTGTTTTTGAAAGTGAGATAGTTGCATCAGAAATTAATGATTTTTTTGTCGGACTTTTTTGGTTTTTTTCTGGGCACGTGGATCTCTAGCCCACAGATTACTTGGAACCATGACCGAAGTATAACTGAATAAATGTATCTGCCTAAGCTGACAGATAGCTTGAAACAGCTGCTTTGGGAGGTGAATTGCATAATTCATGACAAGGTTCAATGGCCACTTCTTTGACACTTCTTCCCTTACAAGAGAATGCTGTACATGTGACCATCTAAATCTAAACACCAAGGAGCTAAGGTGAAGAAACTTTCCTGTTGCAGCCAAGGGGAGAAGAAACAGCTCATTTTTTTTGAGAAGTGTAAATAAGAATGCTTTCACACCTTCTTTTCCGGGAAGGAAAGAGGTGTTCTCTGTCAATGTCAAAATCTTTCCTGCGAGTAGTACACTAGCTATTTTCAATTTGATAAAATTGATCATCTGCATTACTGCAATGTTTCTTAAGATAAATAAAAGTCCAGTTTCTCTTGCACAGTTAGCCAAAATCACATTGAAATTCCATACATCTTTTTCCATTTTAATGTCTCTAAGATTTAGTAGAACATGTCTAATTTACAAGCGTTACAATTTTTGAGAATAGTTAAACTTTTAGCTCAGTTCTCATAATATATGAGGATTTTAAGCAGACAAACCATTAATACTAATGGGATTAATTCCCTAAGAGCAAGAGAAAAAAACCTTCAAGATCTTTCAGAAAATACCGTCTGCTTTCATAATGTAATTAAATTGTAGTTAAAGTTGCATTATACATTGCTAATTAAAGGGGAAAACCATCACTAACTTTGCCAATTACTCTTTTAAATAATATTAATATGAAGAAAATACTTGCACTTCAATTTCCTTATACTAAGCATTTCAAATGTGATTCTCTCAGGACAGAGAGGAGGGCTGTAGGCACGATCTACTTCTCGTGCTGTGATCAGGGTAAGAACCGCTGAGTCAAAATCATGGAAACCACTTTAAGGGCAAGTATGGCATATGTTTTTATATTCCTCTGTTATTAAAAAGGAGTGATGTCCTACATTCTTTTTACAGCAGCCTAACTTACTCAAAATTTTTGGGAGGTTATTTGAATTTTTGAAGTCTAGAGTGTGAACTCTTTCAGGCAAGTGTTGCATGCTGCTTACTGTTTACACCACAGCTACTGTACTGTGAATTCAGTCAGAATACAAACAGCCCTTGAAACTTGCCCCAGACAAGTAGGTTCAGGTTGAGAGAGACACATCATCTCCTACAGGAACACCCTGAAAAAGCTCCTTTTGGGAGTTCCCCTGTGTTCTGTATACACTTACAGGGATCAACTCAGTGACAATGTCTGCAGCAGCCTCTACAAGGATACAAGCCAGAGCTAGGGGTGGTTTTGTCACTTGGAGTTCTGAACTGCCACTGAGAGCCATGGGAGCCATGGGAGCCATCTTCAAGGTAAATAGTATTATGCCTTTAGTGGATTTATGGAACAGCTATTGGCTCATTTCTGGATCTCATACAACTTTGTTTTTGGCTTTGTGACCTGCTTAGTGCTATAGGAATATAGCTATTTGCTGATTGCCATTTACTCTGTAATGGAGCTGCGGTGGGGACTAATCTAATACCGTCCCTGCCTGGCTCCGTGAATGCACAGGCACGTTCAGCATTGTAATCAGTAGCAAAGAGACAGGGAAGGGAATTTGCTTTGCCTTCATTCCGAGGGGAGTTTATTACATCTTCCCCCTCGAAGGGTACGCAAACAAATCCAAGGACAATGGCTCGCTCAGGGTTTTTCCCGGGGCCGGGGGAAAAGCGGGATCAGGGAGCAGGGACCAATGGGAGAGCCCCGGGGGAGTGCGAGGGGCCAAGGCCAGCAGCCAACCGGGGAATTCAAACTACAATACATTAACTTAACAGAACCATGCATCCTGGGGAAAGCCTTTTGGTCACTTTACATCTACTAATCCATTAATTTAATGGAACATTAAGATGAAAACATTGCAAGCTATAGAATCTCATCAGGAATCAGTGAAGAAAGGCTGGGCTGTATTTACAACCATAAGCTATTTTCATTAGAAATGTCTATTTATCAAAGCCAAATTTTTCATGTAAATGTATAAGATTTGGAGACATTTTGATAAGGCAGATTATATAGGTATTACGTGGAATTTCTGTCCTGATTGGTAAAAGTTCAGGTCCTCCTCTTTTCTGAGTCGGCCTGGTTGCTTTTGTTTCTTCAATTTTTTACCCATATCTGAGTTCAGACACTGAATTGGTAAACTCCACCAGTCCTAGGGAGACAGAGGAGACAACAGCTAAGACTAATGTGCTTGCATGGAAAGAAAGAGCGTAATTTCCCAGGAAACCAGACATGAATTCACATCTCTGTGGAAAGCTGATGCAGTCTGGTGTGTTGGATTTCTCACTCAGGCTAGCAGGGTATAGGTGTACCCTCAGGCTAATGAGTGTGGGCTGTGTGCTCTCCTATAGCCTCATAGCTGAAATAATTGATTTCAATATGAAATCTGAAATATGAAGAGTGCGTCTTATTTATCTTCTGTGGGTTTCACCCTATATTTTGCATTACTTGTGTTTACCCAGATTCTTTCAATTTTCAGAGACTTTAGCACTTCTGTCTAGCTGTCAACACAAGATGTGTCACACAGAAGGGGAGGCTGGTGCCCATGGTGCAGGACCAGCCATGCAGCACAGCACCTGGACTCCCCCAGGCTCAGCTAGTGGATCCAGGTGCCTCGTGGCAAAGGCAGCAGCCAGCCGCGAACAAGGCTGGAGTCAGCAGGGCAGGGAAAATTGCTTCCACCCTCTCCTCAGCTATTTGTGACACCACAACTGAGGGGCTGGCTCCCCCCTTGGGGGTCCCTGCCACAAGACACCAGTCCAGGTGATGGGTCTCCAAAGAGAGTAGAGAAGGGATTGTAGTGCCCCTGGAATGGCAGCACTTCAGGGGTCGGTCATGGGCGCTGTGCCATTGAACACCTAGAGGAGACAATGGAGCTCGTCATCCTCCAGTGTGCAGAGGGGTCCACCAAACGGGGGGGCTGAAGTTGGAGTTCAGGTTCCCTTTAGGAAATTGTGCAGGACAGGGAGGCCTCCAAGACTGCTCTTGGGGCTGGTCCCCAACACTGCAGGGACACATTCAAGATTTTGTGCCAAGAGGAGAGGATTGGTGGTGCAGGGGAGTTTCTGAGGCGAGGAAAAATGACCAGAGTGTCGTTCCAGATGGACAAAGGGGAAGTATGCAAAGTGCCTCTCCACCAGCCATACTTCACAGTTGACTCAGCTGTTATCAGCAGGCTGGATTAAATAACCAGAAGTGGGCTGGCAGGCATGATGAGGTCATCTCTCACCTTCCAGAGGCCAGGAGTGTGTAAACCAGGATTGATCACATTCCCTGTGACTTGGAGGCAGCCCAGGAGAGTTGTAACTATGGGGAAGCTTCCCATCTCTCCCTTCTCAGCTCTCCATGGGTTGTGTGCCTTAGTTAAATGGGCAGAAAAGTTTAACTCCTAAATCTTTGCCTTCAACCCATACCTACTATATTTTCATAGTATGTCTCTTTGGTAGTATGTCTCTTTTGGAGATGATAATTCCTATGCAATTCAATATCATCTCCGTTTGTTGGTTTTGACCCCAATTGAGTTTCACCAGTAGGATTTCTAAAGGAAAAATGTGACCATGTCATTAAATACAGAGAATAGGAAGTGGGGACAAGAGTTTCAGGGGAAGGATGCTGAGTTCAGCTTTTGTTTGTGTTGAGTTTAAAAGTTTGTCAGACCAAGATGTGGAACTTGGAAGAAGACAAAAGCTATTGTTAGAGAAGAAAAATCTGTGAGAAAGTAATTGAAATGGGAGCCAAGAGAGGAAGCCTGTGGATGAGGATGGTGTATCACCAACCAGGAAATAAGATGTTGAACACAGTCATCATTGAAGCTGCAGAAATGAAAAGGTGCCCTGGAGAAGAATGTGCATGATGGAGGAACTTGAATGTCTGTGACATTCAACTTCTATTCCCTTGGACAAATGCAGCAGCAGGACCTTTGCTTGTTATGTTTAGCTTCTGTTGGTTTAAGTGGAAGTTAGTCTGGGTTAGAGACAGGTTGAGGAATATAGGTGGCCTCGGAGATCACAGGCAGAGGCATCACTTGGCTTAACTGGCTGTTGGGTGACACTGAAGCAGAGTTACTACTGGTTGGAGTCACTGGACTTTGATCTAAGAATTTGTTCTTGGTATTGTAGAGTCCTGACCGCCCTTAAGAGTGTGAGGATAATTGACCCAGATCAAGAAGCTTATTAAGGAATGTATCATTCTGGAAAACACAATTTGCACTATAAATTGCTTAAAAATGCCATGTCCTTAAAAAAATGAGAGAGAACTCCTAGTTTTTAACTTTTCTTTTGAAAAACATGGGTAATTTTCCAGAAATAATATATCCTGATAGCCCAAGAAACTAAATAAAATGGAACTTCTGCATATATACTGGATTGAAATTCAGTGCTGAGGAATAATGTTCTGCAAAAGGGAAAATAAGAAAGTGCCTAGGAAGCAAATGCATACATTTAGCATAATATGGTCTACATGTGATCCATGTCCTATTCACTTCTTCCCTAAGATTACAGACCTGAAATGTATATTCATAAGCTTCCAGACAGTGCCTAATACAATGAGGTTACAAAGGTACTTGGTTCCTCTGAGTACTACTGCACTGTAAATTTTAAATTGTACTGAGATAATGACGTGAGAGGACAATTGGATTGAAAAGTCAAATACCAAAAAATCAGAAAAATACCAAACTCATGTCTTTAAGCCTCCATGTACCAGTTTAGCCTGGCAGAGCAGGAACAGTGCATCTTCCTGAGTCCTGGTTTACCGTGACCTATAAGTGAAAGTCGGGAGGTCTCATGGGCAAGGCCACTGAACACTTCAAAGGAGTAGCTCTGCTTCATGACAGTGAGCGCACGGGGACCAACACTGGGTGTGTTCTTTGTCTGGGGGTTTAACTGTCTGTTGCAAATGCTGTAGGATGCTTGAGTTGGGTGTTCAGCATGTTGCTGCCTCATGCTTCCAAACCCAAATGGCATTTAATGCCAAATACATCAAATAAGCAAATTCTGTGTTAAAGCATTAAACCTTCCTTGTGTGAAATATCTAAAAGAAGTTAATGGGAGACTGTTGGACTCTGACAGCATGAGAGGTCTGGAAACAGTTCAAATGAGGCAATTTCATGCATTATTTATAAATGCATTGTAGCATCCTGATAGCCGATTCTGCCCAGTAACAATACAGTTCAGAAGTATGGTTGTTTGGTTTTTTTTCAATTGTTATGTGGAACACTGTTCTAGAGCACTTTTTTTTTCAGGACTTGAATAAGTAGTAATGGATCATCAAGTAGACTGGACTCAGCCATAAACTCACTATTTGTAAATCTACACCAAGGAAATTAAGGCCTTTGTGAAATACTTGGGAATTAATCACAGCATTTTTAAACTATTCCTGTTTAGTGACAGTCAAAATGGTTATTCTTTCACATATGAAATGTGTGACCAAATGCAATGGAAACCAAATTACAGATTTCAGGTTGTTGTCCAGATACAATCTAAAATGATATATTCGAGAGCTTCAAATACTTACCTGGGCTAAGAAAGCTATGAAATAAAAATAAAGACACTATCTCCAAATAGTTATTCCTTTGTACTTTGTTTTGGTTTTTTTAGTGTCTGTCATCTTAGCTAGACAACTTATTTGACCAGGTATTGTAAAAATCTAAATAAAATTGGATTTATATAAAATAAACATTCTCTTTCTTGCTTCTTGTCACAATGTCACAAATGCAACCACGGCTTCACAAGTTTTGTTTAGAAAAGCAGTCACATAAGAGTAGTAACAACAGTTATTCCTACTAAGTCACATCACAGTTGTGGTATGGGCTTAAAAACTGAGCTGTTGAAAAAATATTAGTCCTGGTATTAATAAAAAAGGCCTCCTAGCACATGTCAGTGTTCTTTATAAAAAGTTCTTTATGAAGCAACTTCCCAAAATAAGATGTTTGGGAAGTTGCTTCATAAAGAAGCCCTTTAACCTGACCATTTGGAATAGTCAGTTGCAGAAGCTCGTCTCCCCTCCATTTCAAAGGATATATCAAATGGATCTTCGTTCTCTCTCTTGCTCTGTAGAAAATATCTTTAACTACACCTGGAGTGCTGCCCATATGAGTAGCACACATGCACATATTTATGTATGTATCTATATCTATACCCCCCTGTAGAACAAACCAGCAGTTAAATAATCCTCAGTATCCAAGTGAACAAGCCCATTTATGCTTCTGAGATTCGGCAAGTGATTTTTCAGGTGAGCATGTAATGGTTTTTCTCCTTTTCTTGAAGAAGCTCATAAATCTTGAGCTGAAATATTCCCTATCTCTTTACATGAGCATCCCTATTTTCTCTAGTTCTGAGGCTGATAAACCTGTCGCTTTAAGACATTGACTGATGGCCATGGACATGCAGAAAGTTTCCCCAGCACACTAGGACACTTGACCAGGGATCACATGCAACATATCTCTATCATCTCAGTCTTCATGGAAGAATTATACTGCAAAGCAAGGTGTTTCTACCTCTGCATGAAGCATTTTGATTTCTTTCCATGAGCTCTTCTAAGGCTCAGTCTGTTTGTTTTCCCTTCTGGAGTAATTTATTTTTTCTTGATGGCTTCCTCAGGGCAGCAGTCCAGCACTACAGGGTTTTTTTACCTTTTTTTCTCCCTGACATGCTAAAGGTTGTCATTTCAAAAAATTACACATGCTATATTGACCTTCATATTGATTACTCCTTATCCATTAATATTGGTTGAACACAGTTATCCCTCTGTAAGTTAATGTGCTGCCTGTTAGCATCTGCCAATGGGCTGCTGATGTAATGGATATGTGTTTGACTTAGATACCAATTGGCTTCGTTATTACTGAAAAAAAATAACAACAGTTACAAGTTATCCATATTCTCTGCTTCTAAAGAGGAAAAACAGTGTTGCTGAAGAACAGCTGATTTTACCCCATCAATTTTATCAATTATGTGAAGAAAGGAATGGCAGATGCTGGGAGAGTAAGAAGAAAGTGCCAGCTAATTCCTGAATAGTCACTGGAAAGGATTTTGCATTTCATTTGAGCAGAAATTGAATAATCTCAAGTTTTTGTAGCACACCAGAAAAAATGTATTTATCTAATTGTGTCTTTCGAACACAGCTCTGTAAAAACACTGTGAACTGAAAAATAATCTGAGAAATAACTTGTATTACATCATTTGACAGAGATAAGTCTACTAACACTTTCTGCAATATCATAATTCTAATGAAATTTGAGGAGTAGAGTTTTTACGCCCAAACTTACTAAAATTACAGGGAGATCCAAAAGACAAATAAATCCAACGTAGAATGAAATATGCAAATTATATACCTGTTATTTCTTTTTTTTAAAACTATACATAAAAAATTAAATCTGTGTATATGACAATAAAGGTAGTAAGAAAACTAAAGTGTAGCATAACATTTTTAAAGCAAAAGAAAACTGATTTGTACAAACTGACCCTGACCATGTACTGGGTCAGAGATAAATTCCTGCAGAAGATACATGTTCCATTTGAAAAATTCCAAAGGAGTTCATTAAAAGATTAATGAGAGTTATTTTAATGAACTTTCCTAAGAAGAGATTAACAGTGGTAGCTTTTAGAAATACAATTTTCTTTGCCTGGAGCAGACTCAGTGCCTATCATCAAGGAACACTGAGCTTAAGCCTGTGACTTGCGACCGGTCCCTAAACTGTGCCTTCACTGACTGAGAGCTTAGATTTAACATCTTCCTTTCCCCATGGACTGCTGAAAAGGTGACCAAAATGCACAGTTCCTAATTTGGATTTGTTCTATCATCCTCCAGGGTTGGGAGATGGTGGTGTTGTACAGGCAATGATTCCTTATATCTTCCTTTACCAGAAGTTGGAGCATAGATGCATTTGAGATGCTGGAAGGATTGTCTTCTACATCTGGCAATTCTAGCCCTCTTGTCCTTCAAGTATGCCACAGACCATGGGGCTGAACAGAGAGTGGTGGAGAAGTTCAGTGCAGTAATGAACTCCCTGTGGAGTCAACTGCACTGATTTCTAAGAAGAAAAGATGATATTAAAGGTTTAAGCCAAAGATTAAGTTCACCCTACATCTTTCACAGCCCAGCATTCTCTGTCTTCTTTCCTAATCACTTTTTCCTGCACTGCTTTGCACAGTCTTTTCCTTCTAAAAGCAGCTTCAGTGGCAACAGGAAGGGGCAATCTACTCTATTTTTTCTGTTCTGCTGAGAGCAGCAGCATAGGAAAGAGAATTTTAGGACTTTGTAGTTGAGGTAGTGGAAGAAAAGCATCAGCTGCACATTCTTCAGTGGGGCTGGTGAGTCTGAATACGTATGAAGATTTTAGGGCACATGACATAGCATACCTACCTTTTCAACAGTAATGTGTGATCTACCTTACTACATGAGGGGCAGAAAGCAGTGCTGTGCCATAACCACGCACTACAGTACTTATTGTCATGCCTCACAGTGGTTAAGCAGATCAAAATCCCTTTAGCATTACAGGATAAGCAGATGGCTTGATTCTACCTAAGAAATATATGTAAAGTGTGACTTGCTGTATCTGCAGTCTCAATCCTTGGTTCATATTAGATTTTTTTTTACAAGCTTGACAGCAGTGATGAAAATTTAAGACAGTGTAAGTGGGAGAGGAGAGAAACCTGTATATAATAAGAATTTTAAAAGAGGAATATTGTGCAAGTTCTATATATCAAATACTGTAAGGTAAGTAAACTTAGTGAACACTGAGAAAGTAACAAAGCAGAACACAAAATGTGAAAGCACAATATTTAAAATTGTCAAAAGCTATACTGCAGACAACATGAATACTTTGTTCCTGATAAATGTAATGGAGTCAAAAAGTCCAGCAGGCTTTTAAAGAGAATTGCAAAGTTTTACTGTTATGGCATGGGAACGTTATGGATATGAGAGAAAGCAGGGTGCACCAGATGCAGTGTTTGTTACATATATACACGTAGGTTGAAAGTGCAAACAGCATTCATTGCTATTGCATTATGTTTACAATATTGCATAATAATATGACATCATCCCAAAAGCATAATGTCATTACTGTCTGCCATAACTGAGCTATAGCCAGGATCTAATCCAAAGTTCACTGAATATCAATAAAAAGACCTTCAATGACATCAGTGTGCTTAGGATCCCTCAGAAATGAGGGAATGGCTTATGCCACTCCAGCCTCTAATAGCTTATCTAATTAATGCTTGTTTTGCTTGTTTGCAAAGACCTCTTAGAGGTGGTTGCAGCAGCTCAATGACAACCAGTATGTCCCGTGCTGTGGAAACATATCTGGATATACCCAGCCCCTGCCACAATCCTGTGTTACTACTAAAAGAGTAAAAAAGCAATTAGGTCTTGTCCTACTGAAGTACCAGTAAGCCAGCTGTCACAATCCCTGAGCACATTAAAATGGTTTCTTCTTCTGTGTTTCCACATATCTTTGAGAAGACATTTGTAAACCTAAGGTGAAGCCAGTGTTTGAGCCCCTACTTGACTAAAACCCAACTCCTAAAAAACACACAGGGACCCAGGCTAAAACAGTGGATGATATGCAGAATGTGATAGCTAAATTCAAGCTTGACTTCTTGTTACTGGCCTTTTTAGAGTGTGAATGGACTGCAGATGAAGTGAGATATGTTCAACCCTAAATGACAATGCCTTGCAGCACCATCATGAGACCAGTACTAGAAAGGCAACTCTGTTTTGGGATGACTAACGAACTGAAAAAATCACTGAAATACACCATTTCATCCTAATCTGATTCAAGTTCTTTCAAAGCAACAGAAACTCAACCAAAATTTAGAGGAAATAGCATTGCATAAATAAATACTAAGTATTCAACATGAACCATTGGAAGTAATCACAGGATAGTAAAATCATTTAGGTTGGAAAGGACCTGTAAGATTGAATCCGACTGTTAACCCAGCACTGCCAAGTCCACCAGTAAACCATGTCCCTCAGTGCCACATCCACATGTCTTTTGAACACTTCTAGGGATGGTGACTCCATCACTTCCCTGGGCAGCCTGTTCCAGTGCATGACCACCCTTTCAGTGAAGAAATTTTTCCTAGTATTCAATTGAAACCTTCCCTGGTACAGCTTGGGGCCATTTCTTCTTGTCCTATTGCTGTTTCTGTGGAGAAGAAGCCAACTCCCACCTGGCTACGGCCTCCTTTCGGGTGGTTGTAGAGAGTGATAAGGTCCCCCTTGAGCGTCCTTTTCTCCAGGCTAAACAACCCCAGCTCCCTCAGCCACTCCTCATCAATTTGTGCTCCAGACCCTTCACCGGCTTCAATGCCCTTCTCTGGGCATGCTCCAGCACCTCAATGTCCTTAGTGAAGTGAGGGGCCCAAAATTGAACAGGGGATTCCAGTTGTGGCCTCACAAGTGCTGAATCCTTCAACAGCAGTTCAGACAAAGCCACTCTGTTTAGGGGAAGAAGAGAGAGTCATCTGGAGATGAAGCACATTGTGTCATCTGTCCTCATGCAGCCAAAGAATGGTCCTTGGCCCTGTTTTAAAATATGTATTCCCTAAGAATAGCAGATTTATCAAAGAAAAATCTGTATGAATATGTTAGCTGGTCATAATCTTCAAGAAATGAACTTTATGCTGCAGTTGTCAATGTAGCAGAGACTGTATAATGATTAAGAGCATAGAGAAAGCACACTGTACTTTCTTGCTTGCCTAGATTAGATTTATTCTACAGCTATGTCGTTATGCACATAAGTCTTAGAAATGAGAATTGTGTAAAACTAGTTGAAAATGAGAGCTCAGCAATGCTGTCAGCAAGTTCTCACCACTACACAGACATGCACCTTCCCATTGCCTCCAGAAAAGGTTATTACATTTACTGTCATATGGAATGAAAAGCAAGTACCAGCACTTTAAAATGTTCGTACAGGATATTCTTGGGCAGGAAGGGCATGAGGTCTGACTGTACTTTTAAAGACAAAAGCGTGCTCACAAAGGGCTGTGAGTAAGAAAATCTTGAAAGCATGTGCAAATATGTGTGATGTTTAAGTGTCACCTTTTGAGAGATTAGATTCAATGTTGTCTTAAATGAGACCCTTGGTGTTAGACCTCAGACTGAAATCTACACTGCTACATAAAACTGTGGATTTGCATATACGTTAAGGTTAAAAAAAAAGTATTCTGTTTCTTTTAGGACCTTTGGAATTTCCCATTCGCCATCACTAAAAGAAGGAAGCAGATGAAAGCATGGCTACATTTGTCCCTTGAAGTGGTGTAACAATTGTTTCGTCAGTTTCATCATACTTTCTGTCCTGTTTTCTTTCTAATCATGTAGCATGGAAACAAAACATTCTTTATATTCATTTAAAAAAATTCTAACGTGTGTAAACACGAGCAGGGATCTAATTTCCTAAGCTATGAGTTCAGCATGCTGTGAGTTTTAATAAAGCTGGTATAACTGGCTACTTAGTTCTCTCAAGTGTATAATCTTTTTCTTTTAAAATGTTAATAACGACATCTTTATTGTGAAGGTTTCCCTTTCTTCAAAGTACTTCTATTGTTCTCTACAAATCTGAAATATTTGGTGCTACTTTTCGTGCAGCAGCGCTTACAGAGACTGAAAGGCACACGGCCTGTAAAAGACACAGTCTTATCTGAAAGACTCAGGACTTGCTGCCCAACATAATGATGGCTCAACACGGCCTATCTGTTCAAGGGCATCCACCCACTGGACATTGCTTGCTGACAGACCTAATTGTCAGCTAGGAAAACGTGTAAGGTCCTCACTTCCACTTACTGTATTTTCTCTCCTTGAGGACATATGAGTATCTAAGATCAGGGCCAGGAGTCACTTCTTCTAGCTGGAAGGAAACATGGAAATCTCTTAGGTAGCACCATCCCTAGCTTTTAGCCACCCAGTGCTGGACTTCAGGGATTTAGGGTTCCATTGACCCCAAATATTTTAACCTTAATGTGAAGTGCGTAAGCCCTTTCTACAACAAAAAAGAAAGTGCAGAACAATCTTTTAGTTCAGAGGGCTGTAAGCAGAGGGTGTTGTCCATTCTCTTTTATTCAAAACCTGGAGGAACACCATGAATTCAATGGTCCACAGAAGAGAGATGGAAGACCAGAATCCAGTGTCCTGCTCTGGCTGACAGCGTGTAACTCATCTTTTCTACAGCTAGAACATTCTCCTTGGCCAGGGCGTCTGTAATTGTTCTGTGCAAAGTTAAACAGTGAGAAAGACAAAAGGGAGCAAGAAGGTCCCATCCTAGAGTAGTTTGTAGCAAGGTTGCACAGCTACACCACATGGGAGAGCGCGTGGAAGACCCTGACTCTGCGAGCAGTGTTGTAGATACCAGGATGTGTCTGCATTGCTTCATTTTTGTCCACAGATGTAAGATCTGTTTTCTAAAATGTATGTGGAGAATTCTGAGTTACTTTTATGTCCAGCTGATTAGTCCTCTACATATATGCCTGACAACACCCCACTGTTACACCTTCTCCTCTGATCCCAACTCTCAAGCTATTGTATCCCTTTCCAACCCCTCTGGCTATCAGAAGCCATTTCAGTCCTTACCACTCTGCAGTGCATCCACCAAGCCCTGTTTTCCGACTGCATGCTTCCAACTTCACCATTTCCATGCCTCAAGGGTCCTTTATAATTCTTTACCACGTAGTCCTACCTTCATAGCCTTCTCTTCCATTCCACACATCCAAAATTCTACTTTCTTTACCCTTCCCACCTTCCTCCCGTGTGCCAGCAAGCCTGCTCTCTTCATTTCAAGCTTCCTGCCCCAAAACTCCATGCAGAAGTGCAGGTGCCAGTATAGAGGCAGTTGCCTCAGGGAGTTTTGCTGATGTTTGTGGGAATTGGCAGCTGCCATACTTAAGAGGGACAATTATAGATTCAGGAATACCTTGCTGAAGGATAAGAAATTATTGTGCATCAACTGCTCCATGACAGTGGCCCTGGTCCACATTATTACCTCATGGTAAACCAGAGATGATTTGTCTCTGTAAAAGCATATCACATCTACTCTGGGGTAGGAATGTGCCCCTGGGCAGTTATCAGGATAGATTTCCTTCATGCGTCCACACAGCTTTCTTTATTGTCATGCCAAATTGTCATGCACCACATGACTGGTGAACTGGTAATATCAGGTACCACTTGATCTTAGCACTCCGCTTCTTCTCCTCTGCCCATTACCAGGACTGGGGTCAAGAGGAGAAACTAGAACAATTTGCAGAGAATAAAACAATTCCAACAATCAGAAGAATGATATGGATTATGACTAAGGAGCGACATGGAAAAGAAACGCCTTAGCAGCATGTGAAATGGTTTGCAGAGCTGACGTAAATGTAGCTGTACACTTATGTGTAATTCTGGTACTAATTGCCAACTGAGCCCTGAGATGCTACAGTCTTTACTTAGGCAGCTGAAATGGCAGTCAGTAACAACTTGTGCATCTATGCAAAAAAATTTCCTGTATTTAAATTCTGAATGTCATGACAATTAAAAAGAAAAAAAACCCCAAACCTGGAAATGTGTATAAAATTTCTCTCTCCAATGAAATCCATTAGAGAACAATTAATTGTAATGTGATTTTCTGGAACCAGCTATTGATATTAATCCAGAATAGAAATATGAGTGGGTTTTTTTATCATTTTATTTACTAGTTCTTGCCTGCTTGCTCAATATCTTTTAAGAAGTATGTGAAAGGGCCACTATTATTGTGGAGTAATTGGTTGCAGTCAAAATTTAACCTCAGATATCAATAATCTTTACACACTTTTTATTGATTTTGTATTACATTCTCATTTCTTAAGATGAATACTGCCTTAGTCTGTAAGCAAAATATGTACAACTTGCACGTGGTTAGGAGAATATAATTATCTCCCTGAATATAAAATATGCTTGTGTTGTTACATGTCAGTTCACAAAAAGTATGATACACATCTACATTTTCAGAATAAATGACTTAGTTTCAGACAAGACAAGGAGGAGATTCTTCATAATCTTACAAAGTTGTGTCAGTCCACAGAAGGTTTTGTAACAGTTTCCTCCATTGAAAGCAGAGATGATTGACATTTCATATAAAAGTGGATTAAAGGCTGTGCTGGTGTTGGCTGGGGTAGAGTTAATTTAAGTAGAATTATTCACAAATACAAGTTTCTAAAATATGAAGATGGAAACAGCTAAAGAAAGTTGCATCTCATATGACCTAGAACCTTCAGAAACCTCTACAACTTTCTTAAAGTATGTGCATAAACTGACTCCAGATTTATTATAATTTTGCATGTCACAGAAGCCACAAAATCCAGATGGGTTTGCTTTCTTTTGATCTAAAATGATAAAATTGATGATGACTCATATATATGAAGTGCAATATTTCTGACTCAGCATTGAGGATTCAGAACTATCCAACTGATATAAAAGTTAGGTTTCCAGCACAGATGAAACACTGTCAAGTATAAAATAAGCAAACAAATGCAAACACCTTTTCTGTGTGTGGTAATTAAAATCTGAGTCTGAACCTTATGAGGCCTTGGAATAAGGGGAGCAATTACAGGATATATACTGCTTACTTGGGGATGGTGAGATGCAGAAATTACAGGTAAAGTCACAAATGGAAGGCAACCAGAGGGTTTGCTGAGGAATCGTGGTGGGCTTGCTGTGCAGCTGGATCCTCGAGAGGTCTGGTTCTTGCTGGCTTCCTTCCCCATGCTGCTGAGGATTTACTGAGCAACCTCTGTTCCGGCTCTGTCCAGCAGCCATCATGTCCACAGAGTCCTGGCAGAGGGATTGCTCTTGAATTTTCCACAAACTCACAAAGCTTGTCAGCCACCACTGAGCCTTTCTGTCGTAGAAGAATGGAAATAGCCTACCTAAACCTCAGTTCGGCTGGAAACTGACTGATCCTACCAAAGGCTTTTGCAAGCTTTCTCCCTTAGGTTTCCTAAGATTTTTCACAGTGCATATTATAAGAAACACTAAATCTTTCAACTGAGCCTCTGTTGGTAAACTTAAAGTGTTCTTTATTTCACCTTAAAATACATGACATGCTCTGCAGATAGCAGAGGTTGGATTGTAGAGCACGCCTGTGTTTCCGGTCATAGTCTCAAGGCAACACCAAACTCCCATGAACTCAGAAGGCATTAGGTTTCATGGCAGCATATGATTTAGGTCTCAGCTCCCTAAAATTTTCTGATTGCTCCCTTCTAGTCAGACAGGGATGCTCTCTGGTTGTGGTGAGTTGACCTTGGAGGGCTGTAAGTCACACAGCCAGCAGATCTTTCACTCCCTCTACTCAAGGGGATGGGGAAAAAATTAGATTGAAATAACTCATGTGTCAAGACAAGGACAGGGAGATCACTTACCAGTTATCACAAGCAAAACAGGCAACTCGGGGGAGATTAATTTAATTTATCGCCAAATGAAATACATTTGGGTGCTGAGAAACAAAGAAAAAAGCTACAATGCTCCCCTACTTCTTTCCAGGGTCAATTTGCTCCTTCATCTCCAAATTCCCTTCCTTCCCCTCAACTCCAAATAGCAGAGGAGGATGGGGAATGAGGGCTGCAGTCAGTCTATAACTCTTCCTCTCTGCCACTCCTTCCTCCTCACACTGTCTCCCTCCTCCAGAGCGAAGTCCTTCCCACGGGCTGCAGTCTTTTAGGATGCATCTGCTCCAGTGTGGGCTCGCCATGGGCCACAGTTCCTTCAGGAAACATCCATGTGCTGTGGTGTTGGGTCCCCCAGGCACTGTAGGGTGGATATCTGCTCCAGCACAGTCCTCTCCATGGACTGCAGGGCAACACCTGCTCCACTGTGGTCTTCTCCAGGGGCTGCAGGGGAGTGTCTGCCCAGGCACTTGCTACATCCTTCTACTCCTTCAGCTCTCCCCTCAGGGTTATTTCTTTCACATTTTTCCTCACTCCTCACTGCCAGACAGCATTTTACCCTTTTTCAAATACATTTTCCTCAAGGCACCATCACCTTGGCTACAGGGCTCGGCCATGCCATGCGGTGGGGCCATTGGAGCGGGCTGGAATGGGCTGTGTCCAGCACAGAGCAGCCCTGGCCACTCATCACAGAGGTCCCTGAAGCCTCCCCTGCCAGCATCTGGGCACCTGCACCCTGTACACATTTTCAATTTCTTTCCAGGTCTCTGGTCTTACTGTATTTTTAACTTGCGTGTTATAGCTCAAGTAGCCTACAATCCATAAGTAAAACTCAAAATTACCTGAAGCTGATAAATTTAAGATAAGTAAATTGCCTTCATATAGGTATTAAATAACTTACGCGGCCCCTATGTAAGAGCCTAATAAAGTTCAAATATGATCTGAAAAGTCAAATTCAAAAGCTTTCTTAGAAGCTGGTAGCAGAGAAATGTTGATGTTTGTGTCATGGCCTGGCACACAACTGAAAAAAAAGTGGGGGGAAAAAAGTGGATTGTCCTGCACATCTGCAGGACTTTATAATCATTCCATAAATATTTTGTCAGAACCAAGATCAGATCCTTTTGTCTGTGTGGTAATGTACTACCTGAAAAATTAAGCACAGCTTAAAACTGGCCCAGACAAGATACTGCCAGCATGAAGGGAGAGTTGCTAAACTACATTGACAATTTCTCTGCTAAAACTCTGAAAGGCCAAAACATCCCAAAAGCGATGAAAACAAGCGATTGATTTCTGCTTGAAATGTTTTTATGCTGTTTTGCAAGGGCTTGAATGAAAAGCTGTGCTTCTCTCCCAAAGTGCCGTGGTAAGATAAATAATAAATAGACTGCAGTGTTTGAGCCCTACAACTGAAAAAGTTCAAGGGCAGAGAGAGAAAGTGAAAGAAAGGAACTGGTGATCCAGGATGACACTATACAGACAAATGGAAAAATAAAATTTATGTAGGGAGTGTGTGGCTGGTTTCCTGTCATTCAGCCCCTGTATGAGCAGATCTTTCAAGAATATATCTACCTATTTTTTGCAATCTGACTTATTATGAGTTCATCACATAAGCATTTTCATAATTAGCATCTCACAATATCAGCCAGAATCATTAGTGAGGTGTTGCACTGGGCTATGAAACCTTTTGCTTCATGTGAAAGGGAACTTCCACATCAGATGCACTTTTTCTGGTGACTGATAAATGCTAGTTCCCAAAAACAGTGCTCATTTCTTCCAGAGTTAAGCTTGTGTGATGTTCTCAGAAACAGAGCTTGGGGTGAGGGGTGTTGGAATAGTTAGAAAATCAAAGGAGGGTTTAGCCACAGCTGCAGCTGCCGCGTATTTGTGCTTCCTGTCAGCTGGGCTTTGGCTTCAATGGAAACACGATGATCAAACCTCACAGAACAACTCTTCAAACATAAATTGACACAACTCTGCTGTGCAATTCTACATTGTAAGGTGATCAATAACAGTGTTCTGTAAATGCATAGCAGCACACTGGGCCTTTTCTACCATTGCCTTAGAAACAGAGAGCAAAGCTCACAAGTTGTGCCATTTGCTTTCTGTGGGTTCACACACTGTGTTGTTAATAAATATTAAATCAGTAAAGCAAGTAATCATACTGGTATAATTTAAGCTATAATGTTTGTTAGTAAACATCAGTAGGTTAGCCTTCTCCTCTCTTCACTTCTTCACATCTCCCCAGCACTTCACTGCAGCTTGGGAACCACAGATCCACAGCTCTTCACTCATGACTGTATTTTCATCATCTTCCTCCTGGAAGCACAGCTGTCTGTGGAGCAGAAGACAGCAAACCTCTCTGCAGAGAAATGACTGGACTGCACCTTCCAGACACAGAAAAGACAGACATTTACTCTCTTTTGGGTATATCTGTCTTGTTATTTGAGTATGGATCAGTAGCAGTCCCTGAGTGCATCTCCCAGTCCTCCTTAATGTTCCTGCTTTGATTCCATTATGGAGGGGGCCCTGAACACACGAATTTGATTCTTTTTGCATAAAACTGAACTGGAAGGTGCAGTCCAGATGCCTGGTGTGGTGTGGTGCTCATGGCACCAACTTTAACCTGGCTGAAGGAAGACATCCTCAAATGCATATTAAAAGGATGAAAAGTCCTCAGAGCCAGCTGCTTTACAGATCTCCTCTTGCTCGCTGCAATGCCTGCTAATGTGAACACAGGCTTTGCGGTGACCTTGCTTGACCTTGGCAATTTATTGCCAAGTTTTTATCTCTGCAGCTACAGATGTGACTTTGAGAAATTGTGGGCTCTGTGAAGTGAGCAGGTACACTGTGTCAATCTGGAGCACACCTGCTATCAACCAAGGAATATTTGGGTGATTTGAAGGGGCAAAAGAGTGCTGGTTAATCGGCTTCTCTCCCTCCTCTATGCACAATGCTGTCTTGAAACGCTGAAACAGCATAAGAGTGTTTTCCTAGCATTTTAAGAGATTTTGTCAGTTTTCCAGGCTGGAAAAAACAAACTATATGTGGAAGGGGCAAGGGCCTGGAAATTGATAACTTGCCCATTACTGGTTTTTATAAAGCCAAAAAAAGGGTCCTGGTTTTTGACTCAAGGCCAACCCTGGCACCAAACAATAAATCACAGAGAAACCACAGATCCTTAAATACTGCTACAAGCCATTTTATAATGAAAAAAATGCTCGTTGTTTTAAATAAAGGGCTCACTACTTCGTGCGTTACCATGCAGGGTTTAAAATAACACAACAGAGCTTGGCGTTTCACTTCAAAAGAAAATGTTGCTGTGCTGAAACCATAATTAGAACACTACTACCCAGAATAAATTAGTATACCAAAGTTAGGAGCAACTGAAGGGTGGTGGAAAGATACTGCAACAGAAGTTGCATGTCTCTGCGAATTAGAATGGTCGTTGTCACAGCTTTTATTTTAAGTGAAGCAGACTCTAAGCACTGGATTTTTAAGAAGAGTTTGGCAAGCTGTCGACATTTAGACCTCAAAATAGGCTGACAGGTTTTCCAGAGAGCCCGAAAGTGGACACTGCTGCATGCTGGGCTCTCTCAGGCATGAGGCTCCTCTAGACTCCAGGGCATTTGGAGACATTAGTAAAAAATTAGCAGATGTAACTTAGTCTGAGAACTAACCTAAACTTCCAGATGTCATTCCTCAGTTTCCTTGTACCTACTCTTCCAAGTTCAGCTTTTCTGAAGTGGTCTGTGTATTAATGCACAAAACATACAGTAGCTGGATGAACAAACAGTAGTTAGTAGATCCCAGCCTGGATCTAGCCAGAACATCGATAAGGGCAGCACAGTATCTCCAAAATCAGCATTTTTTTTCCTAGATGAGACTGGCCTTTTGTATCTTATGAGTCAACAAATTTATAAATAAGTCTTTGAGCCTACACATGAGAAGAACCTATTTTTATATCTTCATATTAAATTCCTCCTAATTGCATATTATATTTCCTTTTCTAATTGCATTTTTATAATGTTAAAAAGATTACCTATTTTTTAGCAGAGCTCTTGCTGTATCTCATTAGTCAGATAGCTCAAATTGATAATAAGACATTTGAAATAGCAACATCATGCTGTTGTAGTGCTGGATTACTTTATTTCTCTCTCCTAGTGGAAAAAATGCCTTTTTAATACCAGAACTGTATGTTCATTTGTCTAGCCATAAAAATAAGAAAGTTTTGAACCAAAAATAAAAATTAGTTTATTAATAACTTATGTCTCTTCTAGTCCTTTATTGGAAAGGCATCTCACTCATCATTCCTCCCAGATAGCATAAATTAACAGGAGCCTTTTTCTCTTTCTCTCACAATAGTCTATAGAAAATAGAAGCAAATCAGCTGTATTGTTTTTTTCTTAGATGTCTAAGAGCATATGATAGAATTATATGGGATTTTTAGTTATGTATCATAGGTATTTGTAAGCTGCTTTTCAACTCATCATCTAAATGCTTAAGGAAAACAGATGGTTTTTTCAAAGGGATAGTTGTATGTGCTTGTTTAAAAACAGCCTAGTTTTTAGTGGGCAGGAGAAAAGCTGCTTGAAACTTTTAGTATGTCCGGCACAGAGCCAATCGCTGAAGGCTCTGACGATGGGCAGGTTACCAGCCCAATTAGAAAAGTTGGCAACGCCTCTGTGATGACACATATCAGAAAGGAAAAACGGCAGGCAGTTCTCTTTCTTCTCCCCAGGGCTGGTGAGGCGGCCCCCAGGCCCATCCCAAGGCCAGGACTGTGTGGCCGGGGCCCTTCTGAGGCTGGGGCCAGCCGTGCGGTGCCAGCAGGGACCACGTGGCCAGCAACGAGACACATGGTAAGAAACTCCCCAGTGTAGAGCCCTGGACAAGATCAACATCTCAACTGCAACTTACAGGCACCTACTTTCTTCCAAGTCAGAGAAAAGGAAAAGTGAGGATGTGTGAGGAAAACCAACATGGTGGCACCAAGATCAGTGAAAAAGAAAAGGAGAGGGAGGAGGTGCTCCAAGTACCAGAGCTGAGATTCTCCTGCAAGCCATGGTGAGGACAACAATACAACAAACTCTTTCCCTGTAATTCACGTGGGGCATGTGTGGGTACAGAGATCCACGCGCAGCCCGTGAAGAGGAGTACTCTTCTGGAGTGCATGGATGCTGAAAAGCTGGAATCTAGTGAGGAACTCGAACAGAGAGAGAGGACCCTTGCTTTTAGAGATAGAGGAAGAGAGCCTTCACTTACAAACTAGAACAGCTCATCCTTAAAAGACTAAACCCTTAAAAGACTAAACCCCATGAACTAAAATGACCCATGCTGGGCAGTTGTGGGAAGGCTGCTTGACCCGTTGAGGGATTCACATTGCAGCAGGTTTGGGCGGGACTGCTGCTTGTGGAAGTTAAAACCACGCTAGAAAAGTTCGCAGAGAACTATCTCCCATGGGAAGGATCCCACAGCATAGCAGAAGAAACTCTTTTCCTTAAGCATACTGAAGAAAGATTTTTAAGAAGTGAAATACTGACCAAAGCCCCATGTTTCGTTTCCTTGCACGGTCAATGGAAAGAGGGAGGGGCTGGGAAGGAAAGGTGTTCTGAAGATTTGCTTTGGTTCTCATTACCCTTTTTACTTTTAATTCCATTAATAATAAACCTTTATACTGTTGTAAGTTTTGAACCTGTTTTGCCTTAGTGTTTTTTCCCCTAATCCTTGTCTCAGTTCAGGAAGTTTTTGTTTTAATTTCCCCTCTTCTTCTCAGCTATAGCAGAAGAAAATAAGTAGATGGTTTTTTCGTGGGTGCCTGGCACTTAGCCAGTTTCAAACCCCAGCATTTTATCATCTTTTCAGAAAACACAAAGCCAAGTCCACATAAATGTTGGTTGGGGGAAGACTTTTCAAACTGAAACCTTTTAATCTTACAATAATGTAGAAAAACAACCACCACCAGGACAGTGATATTTTACAAGAGTTTATTGCCTACAGGAGTCAGTCTGCAAATAATGAACGTGTACAGCAATAGTTTTCTAATAAAATGTATGCTCAAGTGCACTTGTGCTGTTCATCATCACTATGACTACAATGTTCCTCACAGTTCAGTGTCTTTCATTTCAACTGTACACTAAAATGAATCAGAGATGTGACAAATCGGGTTGTCTGAACCTGTGGCTCTGGTAAGCATCAGCTGTGGTGCTTCTCGCCGTGCCAGCTGTGCCACGGCCAGTGTCTCAGATAAGTAGGGAGGTCTGCTAAGCTCCCTGCTGAGGAACTTTCAGACTCTTCCCAACTCCAAAGACAAAGTCCTACATGACAGATGAGGTTTTCTTTTTCTTCCTGGCCCACTGTCTGCCTTGCAGAGAGGGTTTTCAGGAAGGCAGTGAAGGATGTGGCTTTGACAGCTCCGGGTACTGCAGGTTCCCAGAAGGCAAACGTAAGTTGGATTTTGATCCTGCCTAGTGGTGCACAGTGAAAAGAAAAGGATACCAAATCCACCTCTGAGACATGCACATTGATTTGTCCTTTTTGGTTTTATTGGTAGCAAGCCTGTCCTTTTCACAATCATGAGTGGGTGAGAAGCACGACCTCAAATTATGGGTCTTGTCCTAGAAGAGGAAGTGAAGACCTGGATAACAAAAACCCATCCTGATGGTGTGGGAGACTCCTGTCTGTTGAGGCTGTGAAAAGCGCATGTGCAGTCTGGAGGGCAAATTCAAAGCGCCTTGTTTCTTAGTGTGAGAAGAGTTTAACATTTTATCCTCAGTTACACTGACCGGATTTGGCTCTGTGCTCATCCAGCAGCAGCTGTGCCAGAGAAACTGTGATATTGTACAGCATAAGGAGACTTTAACAGCCCTTCCACCATTTGTTCCCAGGGACAGATTCTCGCTAGAAGTGGGTATAATGTGTAAAGATGGTATGTATAGGAAGCTATTTCAAGCAAGAGCCTTTGTCCCCAGCAGTGCATGCCAGGTGCGTCTCTAGGGGCACTGGCACCAATACACCTGATACATCCATCTGGAAAACATACTTTCCTGCATGCTAAAATGTATTTCAAAATAATGTACATAAGTGATATAGATGTTGCACATTTCAAACACCTCAAGTGACAGAGAGAAAAATGGAATTGAGAAACTGTGATATATGTCCTCTCGCTCAATTTAAAACATTATGCTGAATAAACAGAAACATTTCTTATTCCAAGAACGGAGCCTTAAAAGCAGATTACTACCATCATTGCTACAAATTCACTTAAACATTCTTTTAGAAATGAGTTGTCTCAGTGATACTGGTTACTAATCAATACAAGGTTTAAAAAAATGCTCCATAAAATTCAACTCAACTATCAAAAGCGTCTTATTTCCCACTTCCCATCAGCCTTCATGTGAAAGTTCATTGTGTGCAGATTGAAATTCAGAACACAGTTCAGAATGTGTTCTCTTTCCTTTGGTAGCAATCCTATTGTCAAGCTCCACACGACATTCAGAATCATGTTGTGCTATTCCTGAAGGAATATAAATATCCAGAGCTGTGTCAACAATAAGTCCACTACAGACCATGATAGTAGGCATAGAAAGTGCTTTGGTAAAATATGTCTTTTTAGAGCAATCTGCACTTTTTGTAGCTCTGATGCAATTCCATTTCTCTCTTTGTAAAAGGAAGAAGTGCAGCAAGTTCAGGGTCTTGTGAACTAAAACTCCTTTCATCATCTGAAGCATCAGCATAACATGCATGACTTGATGAAGAGCAAAGGGATTAATGATATTGTGAAAGTTAACTATGACTCATGTCGGTATCCACAACATCGTGTCTTTTGGGGAGGGAGGAAATAATCAAATATAAATAATATTTCATGGCATCTCTTGGGGCTGCACGATAGTCATATAATTTCTCTCTGTGTAAGATGGAGTGCATCTCTCGTAATAATTTTAGCTGGTGCTTTCATACTGATTGATATATTTCAGACAATTTAGCTTGCTCCCTACTTACAAGCAATTAGTGCCACTTTCCGACACAAAACACATATCCTCGGGCAGGGAGAAGGACTTATTTGAACCTTACAAGCTTAGAAGCATCCTGTGATGCAGACAAAAGTTCCGCATTTAAAAACTCTGTAATTGAGACTGCAATACCTACTGAATCTGCACCCTAATGCTGTCCATATTTTCTACAAAACAACCCCAACCATTAAATACAGAGCAATGTTGTTTCAAGAGCATATGCAAATGCTCTATGTTGGATGTGTTTACACCAGCCACGTGCCTCTGAAAAGGAAAAGGTAGCCCTCCTCCACACTCCATTTGAGAAATTGGGATGTGTTAGGAGACAACAGGGACTCCAGGTATTTAGGTAACTTGGCAATGAGGTTTCATCCCTATAGCAGAGTCATCTGTGCCCATGCCAGGTGGCAGAGCAGCCCGAAGAGGGAAAGCCCTGCAGCCTGCTGATGGTCTGGGAAGTCTGGAGAACTGTTCCTGGCCACTGCAACCCAGCAAAGTTGTGGTGGGAGTATCCCACAGAAGCAGCTCAGTCTGTAAACAGAAAGTACTTTTAATCTGTCAGAAGCAGGTGGTCTTCAAACAAAATAATGTTCATTGCAATATTCCATCTAGGGAAAGAGACACAACATCTCTCGAGTGGAAGCTGGGGCAGGAGATGCTGATGTCTACAAACAAATCATGTAATTACAGTGAGTCAAGAGACCTGCTCTATCTGCAAACATTTCATCTCCTATCTTTCCAAGTAGAAATTTCACTATTCATATGAAGGGACTACTTATTAAATCACTCTGTCAAAAAGATTGAAGCTGGATTCAGACTTTTATTACAGTTGTATAAGTGATGGAAATGCTTTGTACAGCTACCTTTAAAAAATAAAGAAGGCAAGCCATTGTGAAATCATTCTAATTCACTACAAAACCATTATTATGCACAAACAAAAAGTGCCATATTTCCAGGTACACCCTATTTAAGGTGCATCAGCTGTCACTTGTCACACAAAGTGACAGCTCACCCAATAGGTCTTGTTCTTACCTTGAAAACATCAAGACATCAGAACAGACATCAGACAGACAGAAACACATGGAACAAGATAGCTGATGCTCTGGACAATCTAAATCCGTAATAGTCTCATATTTCTGGGCACAAATGTAATCATATTAGACAAGTTCCTCTGGAAATGTATTCATTTGGCTTTATTATCCACCAAAGGAGATTTCACAAGGTTCTGGAAATCAAATAATCCTCCCATTTATAAATCATGGCTTGCAAATACTTAGAAATGTGCTCCATTGGAAAAAGGATATTACTATGTTAATGGACACATACTGAGCTTCCAAGAGTTTCAGAAGTCCTTTGGAGAGAAGAAGTATCCATGGAGAAACAAGATAAGAATATATCATAATTTAAGCATGTCATTATTCTAGGCTATAATATCTCACTAACCTTAATGTGCATTAGGTTAGAGTTGGCACCTTGTCTAATTCTTCTTTTATATGCCACAATCACTGTTTATGCTAAAAGAATATACAGTTCCTTCTTGACAGTTCTGCTTTTCTAAGTATATTGTTACATATTAACATAATGATAATGTAATTGCTTTTGTGCTTATAAGCATTATCTATAACGTGGATCAAGAGCAATGTAATCTGTGTTGTGTAAACATTAAAATAACTAAGAAAATTAAGTTTGGACTGTTTGGTAATGATACAAGCGTGAGAAATAGAGATGTTGATAACAATGCATATGGCTATGCTTGAGAAGGCTAACGGTATAATGACAGAAATCAATGTACAGCATGATGAAAATGGTTAATAAACTTTGAAAAGTTATGCAAAACCAGAGTATGAGAACAGCAGAAGGCTGGAGAAAAATAGACCGAGAAATGCAATGAAATATAACAATAAAGACAAGCTTATGTAATTCTGAATTACATACTGTCACAGCACAGGGAAGTAATAGTCCCTTTCTAAATGACTTCAGTGGGCTGACAAACTGTATGCTGCATCCACTTGTGTGCTTCTGCAGCAAAAATTAAAACAAAATAAAACTGACATTACAGAAGCCCTTGACAAAAATGTTTGAGAATATTTTACCATATAATGTACTACTAAAACCAGTCATTGGGGACAATTAAACACAGCATAAAACATGTCATTCTTTGATCTGCTTTTGCATTTTGTTTAAGAATTGCAGATAACAATGTGAAGGGTATTCTCAAAGCAAGGGGTATAATTGGCAAGAGCCCTAGTACTTATTAACTGAAGATTAAACTTAAAGCAAACTGAATACCCATCTGATGAAGAATACAGAGAGCTGTTGGAGCAATGGAGATCAAGTTCAATGAAATAAATTATATTTTTGCCTTTGAAGATGCCAAAAACAGGATTGAAAAATTGTCATGATTTTATGAACACAGTGGAAAACCTGCAGAACAGAGTAAGGCGTGACCTTCCTGGTACACCCAGGCACAAACAGGTTACTGTGCTGGGAATTAGCTGCAGTTTAAATACAATTCACTAACAAAGAACCAAAACAGTCTGATCAATAAGTGACAAAAGCATTTATCAGCATCTGGAAATCACTCTTACTGATCAGCAGTTAGTCTGGAAGTATTTGAAGAAGGAGAGATGTCAACAGATTAGAAGAAACTGAGAAAAGGGTAACAAACTGATTAATGTACTAAAGAATTGATTAATTAGGAAAGATTAAAAGATGTGAAGGTGCTAAGTGACAGCTCATATTTTATTATATAAGCCAAAAAAGAAGAAAAATTGTTTGGAATGGATGAACGAGAACAAGTGATATGGGCAAACAAATTTGTGCCAACCCTGAGAACATTTTGAAACTTCCCCTACTGTTCCTGCCACCACTCTGAATAAAAGTCAACAGAAGGTGTTAGAGTTGGGAGGAACCAAAGTGTGCTGGAGAACCATGTGTTTGAAACTGGGTTTTGAAAAGTAAGGATTTTGTTTTGCAATGGCTACAGAATCATTTGTGTTCTGTGGTTGCTGCTAGAAAAAGAAATCTCTCGGTGTCCTGGTTTTCTCAGCAGCAAAGTGGGCTCAGTAATATTTCTTGACTCATGGGGACATTGTGACAGGAAATTTAATGAGAAGAAATATATATTCAACTTGATTCTTAAAAATCATCTTATTGACCCAAATGGGCTTTTAGTCATGCCTTTTGACTGAATAAAAATATTCTGGGAAAGAAGAGGCAAAACAACTCCAAGAAGAGAAACAGATCTGGCACCATGGTGAATGGAAAAGGGAAAAGCATAAAATCTAGGGAAACATCTGAAAAATTAAAGATTAAAATAAAAGGAGGGGAATAGAGAAGAACTACAGGAGTGGGGTAGAAAATGCAAAACAGAGTGGCATAGCTCAAGGGAAAGAGTTCTCAGCTTCCCAAATAACAAGTAGCCTGAGCACGTTGCTGCCTCTAAAATTGGTGAGGCATTGAGGAAGCTTTATGCACTGGAAAAGGACTCAGCTGAACAGGACAGCAGGGTGCTGGGGGGGGGCTCTAAAATGGCCACTGCACCACTGCCTGTGTTACTTGCCCCAGAGCCTTGATGAAGTTACACTGGCAGGGAGAGGGCACAAGTAGTAGTCAGCCTTCTCTTGATGCTTTAGGATTTTAGCTTTTGTATTTTTGATATCCTGTAATGCTTTAGTGTGTAAGCCTAAGACTCCATGTAGCCTGTTAGCTATTGTTCTCCCTTTCTGGTCAGACACACAAATCCTCTCGGGGCCTGAAACTTCAAGGACACCTTACTGTCTCAGGCTCCCAAATATGTAAACAAAGCCTCTTAAGGGGGGGAGCAAACTTGGGGTAATGACTTCATTACCTGAAATTGTAATTGGGGAATTAACCCCGATATGCAAAGGGACCAAACTTATAAAAGTATGAAAAACTCGTGACCCGTCGTCCATTTTGGTTGTAGCCTCTCTGAAGGCTTTTGACTGCCCAAAGTGCACCTGAAGGCACTTCAATAAATACCTGCTTTTATCCTCTTAATTTTTTCTAGCCTCTGTTTTCAGGTAGCCCCATCAAGGCATCACTCTTTCCCACCGCTTAGGAGCAGCAGCATCAAGCCCGGCTTTACTGAGCTCTTGCCCTCCCCTCACTCTGTCCTCATTACTGTGACAGCAAATTCAGTTTGGCCTAAACTGGCTTCTTTTTCCCCCAGCTTTGAGTGGGATTAGACACTTGAATCTCTTGATCAAGCTTCTGCACCAAAAGTTAGACTTGTGAAACTTTGACAGAGGGCAAGTATTGATCTGACACTGGTGCCACATATTTAGTCCTGGATGGAAAGGAGCAAGAGAGTACTATGCTAAACACTCCTTCTGTTCAGCCTTCCAGGCAAGAAAACCTCTCCACAGTTATGTTTGCATGGTAAGTGTGGCAAGAACAACCTGTGCAGGCTCTGCTGGATAGACTCCCAAATCTGACATCATTGTAAATCCTGGGCCATGCATCTGATTGCTGAAGAACTCAGGAATAACACAGAAGAAATACTGTGGTGCTGAAAAAAATTTTAATTAAATACAAAGTTTAATAGCTAATGAACTATGTATGAAGCTAAATGATATAGCCAGTGCCATTTGCTTCTTTGCTGATTTTGTACTCATTTTATTTTATCAGAATACAGTGGGACTATATACTGAAGGTCCTTATTTGTATTATCCAAGTTGCAAATACTGAAGGTGGCAGATTTAGGTAAGTGTCATTTGAGATTTTGCGCACAAACCCCCTAATAGAGACAGATAAATAAGTTCAACTATTGGATAACCTGAGTATTTTTGATCAAGTAACAAAAGTGAAATAGTTTGTATGAGAGAACTCCTGAGTCTTTTGTTGATGCTGATTCTAGTTTTCATTAGATATCATCTTTGATTTAAAACCAGAGGCAATGAGCACAAAGTGAAACACAGGAGGTTCTCTCTGAACATCAGGAAACACATTTTCACAGTGAGGGTGGCCAAGTACTGGCACAGGTTGCCTAGGGAGTCTTTGGAGTGTCCATCCTTGGAGATGGTAAAAAACCATTTGGACACAGTTCTGAGCAATTGGCTCAGGGTGGCCCTGCTTGAAAACACAGTGAGTTGGACCAGATGACCTTTAGAAGTCCCTTCCAGCCTCAACATTTTTGTGTTTCTTTGATTCTGTGAACACTGTTCCAGTTTATACTCTTAATATTTTTGATGTTTCTTTACAACTACAGAAGTTGGAAAGGGATTTTTTTGGGTAAGAAGGAAAGTTGAGTTTAATAAGTACAATTCTCTGGAAAAATACCTGGCAGGATTCTACTGTCTGATGCAAAAGGCCACAGGGGGCTCCAAACAATGCTTTGATGGTTTCACTAAATTATAGATCTCTGCTCTCCAAGACAAAATAAAACAGTGCTTTCACAATTAAGTGTATCTGTATTGTGTCCAGATCTCTGGTAAATGAAATCACTCTCACTGGTCTGGCAGCTTCTCTCTGTTCTTTCATATTCCCTGCTTCCCTTTGGTTGTACATCTTCATTTCTAGAACTACTGGGGAAAAATAAGGGGGGACGGGGGCAGAAATTTTGTGTGCATCAGCAGGGGACTTAAAAACTGCTGGTGGTGTTCAAGAGCTCACCAAGGATGACAATTTTCAACAATCTGTATAGCTTCCTACTTTCACAGAAGAGCAGTTGGAGGTGAGCAAAAGTGAAATTGTTGGATAATTGCAATAAAGTTACATTTACTTGACAAAGATGGAAGTTACCAAATGTGGCAGAGTTTAGTGTGATCCCAAAGACATAAAAGATCTGTCATTTTGTTGGTGTGGCATTCCCTCTGTCTGCAACAATTTGCTCTGCAGAAGCAGCTTGCTCAAATTCTTTCTGAATTCTTTTGCTTTTAAAGCTGTCAGGAAAGAGTTTAGGGTTTGGTTTTTTTTAATACATGTATCAGAGAACAGAATAGAAATGAATACCCAGCTGGCGTAGTGTGAATTTGCCAATCAAGCATGACTGTATCACTCACTTTAAACTAGCTAGAGATGCTTCCAGACAGATAGCACTGCTCAGATGTGGCTTTTCTAGATAAAAAACGGCATGTCATTCATCCCAGGAGTCAAAAAATAACAACAACAAAAAGCCAAAACCAAACCCCTTACAATCTATCTGGACTTGTTAAAAGCTTTCACACTGAGGGCAAATCATGCCTGACAAATTTGGTGTCCTTCCACAATGGGGTTACAGCAGTGGTGGATAAGGGAATAGCAGCTGACATCTTCTACCTGGACTTGTGCAAAGCAGTTGACACTGCCCTGCACACATCCTTGTCACTACATTGGAGGGACATGGATGTGATGGATGGACCACTCAGGGGATAAGAAATTGCCTGGGTTGTCACATTCAAAGAGTTGCAGGCAATGGCTCAATGTCCAAGTGGAGTCCAGTGACGAGTGATGTCTTCAGGGGTTGGTACTGGGACTGGCGCTGTTTAACATCTTTGTTGGCAACAAGGACAGTGGGAGTGAGAGCACCCTCAGCAAGTCTGCCAGTGTCACCAGGCTGTGTGGTGTGATTGACACGCCGGGGGGAAGGGATGCCATCCAGAGGGACCTTGACAGGCTTGAGAGGTGGACCTGTGTGAGCCTCATGATGCTCAGTGAGACAAAGCACAAGATCCTGCACCTGGATCAGGACAATCCCAAGCACAAATACAGGCAGAGAATGGATTGAGAGCAGCCCTGAGGAGAAGGACATGAGGGTGTTGGGTGATGAGAATCTCAACATGAGCTGGCAATGTGCGCTTGCATCCCAGAAAGCCAAACATGTCCTGGGCTGCATCAAAATCAGCATGGCCAGCAGGTCAAGGGAGGTGATGCTCCCTCTCTACTCCACTCCTGTGAGATCCCACCTGGAATACTGTGGCCAGCTCTGGGGCCTCCAAGATAAGAAGGATGTGGACTTGTTGGAGCGAGTACAGAAAAGAGACACAGAGATGATCAGAGGATTGAAGCACCTCTTCTATGATGACAGGCTGAGAGAGTTAGACTTGTTCATCCTGGAGAAGAAAAGGCTCCAGGAAGACCTTAGAGCAGCCTTCCAGCACCTGAAAGGGACCTACAAGAAAGCTGGAAAGGGTCTTGTTACAAGGGTTTATATGAATAGGACAAGGGGCAGCGACTCTAAACTGAAAGAGTTTGTGGATGCCCAATCCCTGGAAGTGTTCAAGGCCAGGCTGGATGGGGCTTTGAGCCACCAGGTCTTTTGGAAGATGTCCCTGTCCATGGCAGGAGGGTTGGAACTAGATGGTAGTGAAGGTCCCTTCCGTCCCAAACCATTCTATGAGTCCAGGATATAGTTTGCCTAGCTAAGCTGAAAGACATGGGGAACTGAAACAAAGCTGTAAATTCAGTTGGGAACTCCCTACAGCCGACTACCCACTGCCCTGGAAGGGGGATGTTTGAACTGGAGAAGTACTGTTACTGTTAAAATTTGTTCTGAGACCAATAGTTTGTATTTGCGTATTTTTTAATTTATGTGGAAGTGCACACAAAGAACTGTGCAAGACTGTTAACAGAAAGGAGGTTCAGAATATACTGAAGACGTGACTATATAATCTTGAGGACTGGAATAAAAGAAATGGGATGAAATGCAATAATGGAAAAGATACAGTCATGCACTTAGACATTTATAAAAAACATTATTATTATTATTATTATTATTATTATTATCATTATTATCATTATTATCATTATTATCATTATTATTATGGACTGTAAATGACAAATACAAGGAGTAGCCTGTATTTGTCACTCACAGCATGACCTGAACCGTCAGTGAGATTCGGCCATATAAAAAGCAAATTGGCTGTATTAGAAAAGGTAATTTTGGAAGAAACCAGGAAACTACCTCCATTGCAGAAACTGGCAATAGTTTGTGAAAAGCTGTTACAAATTGCAGCTATGCTAAAGAAAGCAGAATCCAAACTTTATCTAATGCAGTAAAATCTGAGTTACAGAGGCTCTGTCTTACAGGAGGAGACTAATAAAATGTACTGATAGGTTAGACCAGCAAAGAGTGGCTATGACTACTGCCTATAAATGTATTACAGATTTAAATGCAAGGGAAAGAGAAATGACTACCTGAAACACTGGATGGCACAAGGACATATGGGTATGAACTGGTCTTGAATGTGTTTGAGATGAGGGTTGTTCTGGTCCAGCCCTTCAGTGAGAGGCACAGGAAAACAGCATATTTAGTGTAAGATGGGTCTAGATGTGTTTATGGAAGGAGTTATACAGAGCATTTGCTCCTACAACAGCAAAATACTGCCTTCAAAACATCTGTGCCGGTCCCATGACCCAAAGATCCCAAAGGTTTATCTGCTTAGCAGACCCGACAGCACCATGCAAACCTAGTGAGCTTTGAACATCTTGGCCAGTGTACCTCAGCTGCCCAGTTTCATCAGAACCAGTTCCATGCGAGTTAATGCGCCCCACCTTAAGGAGGGGAGGAGGAGAGGTCTTCTCACATCTAGCATCACCAAGTAATTACAGAAGAACATTTACTTGGCAGAGGCAGCCAGTGCTGAACCCCCTATGCCAAAAGGAAATTGCTCTCTCACTCTTAGTAATACAGGACTTCTTCACTGCTGTATTTAAACAGACAACAATCTGACTTTATGTGTCTGACCACTCTGCCTCCCCGAAGCTTACTCCTGGATTTATGGCCTTGCTCTTGACTGCTCTGGTTAACAAACTACTCAAAGGTCTCCTCACACAAGAGCTATACCTTAGTGCAAGCCAGATCTCCTCACACAAGCTCTACACCTTACAGCCCATCAGCGGCGTGTAGCAGCAGAGAGATCAAGGAAAGAGGCAGTTTTTGTTCCTGAAAAACAAATGGCTTGCACAGTGGATTAAAAAACTTGCATGAAATGTGACAACTGAGACAGGAAAAAATCTCGTTGAATGTAAAGCATTGCCTTGTGTTTTCACTATGTAAAACCAGTCACTGTGCTGTCAATTTACACAAAGCTTTCAGCTGCACAGATACATGCTGAGCATCTGCACTCAAGATATGTGCCTGGTACCTTGTACCTGTGCAGTGCTTCTGACCTCTGAAGTGTCTCCATGTAAGGGACTGGAAAACACGTAGATAGTAAAAGCAATGTTACAAAACTCACTGCCTTCACCGTAAACATATTAATTTACTTGGACTGGTACAAATGCTCCCACTCTATATGCTGGGCTTCCGTTCAGTAAAAATTAAACGCAACCCTTAAAATTAATCAATAGCAGAGATGGTCTCTTTGCTGTCTTTCCCAACCCCACTCACGCCGGCTTATTAGTGAATAATAAAAAATCATCCCGAAGAGTGACAAACGCTGTGCCAGCGGTCCTCCTTCCTCGACGCCCCTGGGGACCCTCTGTGCTCCATTCACCCATCGGTGCTGTCCCCGCACGCCTGTCGCCTGTGCCCGCTACCGCCCCGGCGCCGCCCCGGGACCCCGCACCCGCTCCCCGCGGGGGCGGCCCCGCCGTGAGGGCGGGCGCTGCCGCCGCCGCTCGCCCTGCCCGCCGAGCGAGGAGAAGCCCCTCACCTCCCCTCCGGTCCCGGGGGAGGGGGCTGCCATCACGTGTGCTTCCTCCCCCTTCTGTCTCTCTCTCTCGCTCTCTCTCTCCCTTCTCCTCCTCCCCCTCCGCGGCGGCGGCGGCGGCGGCAGCAGCAGCCTCTCGGCTCCGCTCCCTTTGTTGCAGGCGGAGCGGCGGCGCTGCCGGGGCGCCGCGCACAAAGGAGCGCGGCCGGGGCGAGGCGGCACCGCGGGCGGACGGACGCGGACCGAGCGCGGCACCGGCGGGGACAGCCCTGCCCGCGCCCGGGCGGCGGCGGCGGCGGCGGCGGCGGCAGCGGGTCCGTGCGGCCGCTGCGGCGGGGATGCTGAAGGTGCGCTCCGGCGCGGCGGAGAAAGGAGGGTCCCGCCCGGGCGGCGCCGCGGGCTCCGGCTGATGCTGCGGGCCTGCCGCCGCCATCCCGCTGCCGCCGGCGCTGCTCCTCGGCCGCCCCTCGCCATGCTGGGAGAGAGCCCGGCCGCCGCCCGGCCGCTCCTGCGGGCGGGACCCCCGCTGGCGCTCTGCTACACCTCGGCCCTCCTGGTGCTCGCCCTCTCCGCGCTGCCCGCCGGCCGCGCCTCTCACCCCTTGCCCGGCTCCGAGTGCCAGGGCGGCGGCAAGGGGAAAGGCATCAACTGCTCAGGTAATGCCCCGCCGGCTCCCGCCCCGCGCCCACCCCTGCGGGCAGCCCACGCGTGCACGTGGAGGGAGGGCTGAGCGCGGCCCCCCTGCTCCGCCCGGCCCGGCCCGGCGCGGCGCTGCGGGCGGCGGAAAACAAAGGAGCGGCGCCCGCCCCGGCCCCGGGTGCGGCGAGCCGGCTCCCCGGCCGGCGAGGAGATGCCCCTCTCCGGGGCGCGGGGAGCCCCTCTCCAAGGTCTCCCCGCTGAAGGGAAGGGCTTTGCCGCCGCCGCTCGGCTTTTGTTGTTCCCCGCTGCCCCCCGCCGCGGTGCCGGCAGGTGCGCGCCGGCCGCCCCGGGGCTGCCCCCATCCCGCCCCCTCCTCCGCCGTCCTCCCTCCCGCTGCCCCGTGCCCGTCCTGCCGCAAGCAGAGGGTGCGAGCCGGGCGGCAGCCGTGAGCGCAGCCCCTGACGGCTCACACGGGCTGTTTCTTGGGTCTCACTCTTGCTGTGAGCAGCCCAGACCCGGGGTAGCCTCTCCGCCCGTCCTTCTGCCGGCTGTTGTATAGATTCACTCTGGATGAGGTGTAGGCAGCAAAATACTCCGTGATGTGCTCAGAATAAGCTTTTTTAGGTTTTTTTCCCGGTTTTTGTTGCATGACTTATACGTAATATACGTAATTACATGCTGGTATTGTAAGGTTACAATGTGGATGGATTGGTTAGGCATGACAGCAGCACGTTTTCTTAGATCTTGAGGGATATGGTGGTTTTAAAGTAGAACAAAGTAAATACATACAATATAAAGTTTACAGGTTTTTAGAAAGATTTGTTTGCCTTCTAAAACTACTATTTAGAAAAGGGATTTTTTTCTTCTCTGAAAAATGGCTGTGCATGCCTCCTCCTGCCTTTTAAAATGATGGGTTTATTCCGCTGAACGAATCGCCAGCGAGAGCTGTGCAAAGTGCCTTCTCCAAGGTGATGAAGGTTTCTCGCCCTGTGCGCAGAGCCCCCCGCTCCCATTGTCTTCAGCGGGATTGGGAGGCAATTTACACGTTGGAGGGAACTCTCAGTACCTTCCAGGGTAAGGTCCCTAAACTGTACAACACATTTCAAGAAATGAGTGAACGGAAGAGTGATCTTCCTCCCAATTACATTTTACAATACGGATAATGCTGCTAAAGCAGGCTATCAAATTCGCAGACCAGCAAACTGTGGCAAAATGGTCTTGCAATATAATAAATCTGCTACACATTCTCGAAATGCTCCTCTTTTCTTCATTTTACCCAGTTCAGATATACACTGTGTTACTGTGTGATACGACAATGCTACTGTTTTGCTGCTGCTGCCTGACTTTTTGTTCTGTTTGTATGAATATGATGGTTACTTTTAAAGAGAGGTTAATAGGTTAATGTGTCACTGGCGTTAGCGGCTTACCCATCAGAGACATGTGGGTCATTAGACCATGGCATGAGCATAAATCAGTGAGATTAAATATGGAGGGCTGCTGAAATGTATGAGGAAGTTTCTAAGATGATGTGGAACACAGGGATATCATTATTTAGAAACCGTCACAGAAAGAGGGCTTTCCAGCGTGGAATTAGAAAACCGTATGCTCTATTGAAGGCTTTCAGCATGAATTTGGTTCTACTAAAAATAGGCACAAGCAAATGTATGTGCTATATACATACTTGTGGCAGGCACTCTTTTCAGGGTAACTCCAAAAATATGGAAGGAAAATTGCATTTAAAAGGCAGTAGTCAGATTCTGCTATGTGTTAACTGTTTCATGCAAAATGGCAGGGTTTCAGTACTCAAGTTTATTTTGACAGAACTGACATCAACACACGATATCTGGGTCAGATTTTCCCCTCACTTACCTTTGCACAGCTTCATTAACTTTTACTGAAGGAGCTAGTCCCTGAAAAAGATGCGTTTCCTGTATTTACACGTGGGGCCAGATGTTGGCATTAGCACCCTTCTCAGTGGACCGCTACCCCGTACTTTGCTGTTTATACTGAAAGTTAAACTTGAGAACACTACGACTACTTCTTCAAATGACTGGACTCTCTAAATTGCTTTCCATATTCAAAGAAGCAAAATGCTTCTCCTTTCTTCTTCTGTTTTGCAAGTTTAATATGTGCATCAGTCTGACCTGCTGCCCTAACACGTTTTTCGCACTTCTTGAGACGGATCCTGGGCTTGTAACATTTTATAATTGTTAGATTATGTAGCTACCTTTATTTATTTGTTATTTCTTTTCAGAAATGCTGAAGTCCTCTCCTTTATTGCTACAGAATATGCTGCTTAAGAAAGAGTTTGCTGTAACAAAAGAGCATTGCAAGGTGGAGGACACAGGCAGACAACATGAACATTAAGATGGCTTTTTCAGCCTTGATTCTGCCCTTTTGGCACAATCATTGCAGCTTGGTCTTTTGTTAAATTATGATATAATTGCATCATCCCTGGCCAGGGGAAGAACATATGATAAAGTGATTAGAGCAGGAAACAGACAATCAAGACGTATCTTGAGTTAATTGACAGTGTGGACTTGTGTGTGTTTGTTCATTTGTCAATCCATACTTTGCTAAGCTAATGAAATAAAACAACCCTGTTTTACCCAGAATGAGGTAAAAACAAAATAGGTATTTCTTTCTGGAGAAGAGAGTACTAGGCTGGTGTTTTGGAGATGTTATATTATTCCCAGTGCTGCCTGTAGTCTTCTTCTGTAACATTCCCGATACTCTGTGACTGTCCGTGAGCTGGTAGTGTGATGCTGGCTGCTGTGCTCAGGCTCGTCTTAGTAAGGGCTGTGAACTACAGAGGGTTATTGAGCACCCCCTGTGTAAAGGTAAGTACAACATGTAGTTACTTCCTGAGCTCTTAATCCGATGGTGCTCTCCAGAGACACAAACTGTGCATGGGCATCGTCAGCTTCAGTTTTAGCCCGGTTGAATCTCCAGTGTGAGATACGCTCCGGTCACCTGTTTGATCATAACTGACCAAACGCTGCAGATTTTGGTAGAAGGTGCACAGATTCAATGAGAGATATTGCTCAGTGCACTGGTATGGAAGTGTACACCCGGGATTTTAATTAACAGGAATATGTTTGTGTTGGTAAGGCTTTCAGTGTGCAGTTCCCTCATGGAATAAAATAGGCTTGCTAGGGACGATTCTATGCACCACCTATGAGTCCCACAGACTGTGTGCTACCCCTGCTTTTCTTAAGATCTCTCTAAGTGAAGTGAGTAAAGATAAAGTTGTTTCAGGATAGCTTATTGAGGATCGAACGAGCAAGATGAGATCCTGTTTAAATGCAAATATGGTGCATTTTTTTCCATTACTTTCTTAGATGCCTTCACATCTGTCCTGCAGATCCTGTAGAAGGGATCCCCCAGGCTTACTATTGTTGAACACCTATCATGTAGCTGTTTTTCCTTAGGATAAGATGGGGTCTAAAGCTACTCACATCTGGTACGTCTACACTTGAGATGAAGCCTTAAGTTTATTAGTGAGTTGGCCAAAATGATTTGTACACTTTCTCACTCCAAACTATTGCATTGTCTGAAGCTTGGATCCAGGCTGTCCCTGCTGTAACAAGGGAGAGTGAACACAAGCTTGTAGCTCCCTTGGCCCAGTCCACGTGGCAGATGTGAACATGGATTTTGGAGGATATAAACCTCAGGCACTGCTGGTCTCTGGAGCTCAGCCGTGGTTTCTGCCTGGGCTCAGTGGGGACTCCCTGAACCAGAATGAGATGTGGCCTCAAGACTGGCTTTCATCTGTGCTTATCAGCTAGAACAGACATACCCTTTGTTCTTTTTTACTCAAATTAAGTGGATGAGGGGTTTTGTTCGGTATATCATTCCAAGTTACACACGGCAAAAGTAATTTGTGCTAAAGATATGCAGCCATGTTGGTGAGAACATAAGGGGAAGAGAGATACAGGGTCAGGTAAATTATCGTATTGTAAGAATTACATGTCTTTTTATGTTTGCGTAGATACACTTGAGCTAGACAGGACTAGAATAATTGGTTATTTTATCTAAAATACTATGAGCTATGTTCCTGTAAATGAATTATAACAGTCTAGCCAAATAAAATGTGATATGTGTTTGTGCCAGTCGAACTTCTGCAGTAAATGATCTAAACTTAGGTTACATTTCACTTTGAGAAACTATCATAAGGCATGAATATAAATCAACTATAAGTAAAAAGTAAAAACAATTATTAAAAAGAGAAATTAAAACTCGGACAGTAGCATGCACATGTTTGCTTCCCTTTAGTGTAATTGCCTAGACATGAAATGTCCTTGCAGTACAGATTCTTATGCTGATTAAAGAGCCGAAAGGTAATTAAAGTAGAATTGAAAGTGTCAGAATAGCAGAAAATCATCTTGTAACAGGTGTCACTCCATCATTGTCACTAGTGGGAACTGGTAGCGTGATGGAGCAATTGAGACTTGACTAAGGGGATTGGATTGAGTCCAATTTCTTTATTGGTTTTTTGAAAAGAAGAGAAAAGAATCTGTGTTTGTTGTGGAAAATACTGCTAAGGAAACATTCTTTCTGTACCAAGATCTCTGATAATTCTTATTAAGGCAAAAACAAGAAGTCTGGTTGTTTGCTTCCTGTTGATATAAGGATAAGTATTTTATACTTATATCTTGTCAGTTTTCTTCTAGAGTTGACAGTAGACTGGATAAAGGGGAGAGTTAATACTTACTTGGACTTGAAAAAAAAGAAGCTGCAGCCTAGAACTTTGGGTAGAGAGGTACAAATGCAGAGAATCCCACTGATATTGACAGGAGGCTGTACCCTTTTCCTATAAAGAGATTATCACATTCCACCATTGATCCATCAACTGAAAGCGCTTGTGACTTTTCCAGCCTGTGGTCAGCCTTTGGCGAGTGTCCACAAAGCAGACAGTGGTAATAGTTCCCAGGATAACAGTAGCTGTAACATTTGTGGAAGGAAAAATGCTGAGCACCAGGGATGTTGAAAAAGCATCTATTCTTCTGACTCGAGACTCCTGCATATCCTCCTCAATAAGTCTTTACAGATGCTGTGGAACCAGAGTGGAGATAGAGAGGGCACGTGGGTGTTGAGGTGGAAGCCTGTCTTTTTCTAAACTGACTGTAATACTCGGTAGAACCAAAGACCAAGAACTTTCTTTATAGAATTACTCTTTAAAAAAATTGTTCAATCCCCAAAATAGCTTTAGATAATAAGAAAATGATAATTAAAAACTATGCTGTCAACTAAATAGTCCCTTCTAATTGCTGTAGTTTATTCCTAGCTCATCTTGAAATTCTAACAATTTAGAAATATGGAGAAATAGAAGAAGATAATGAGAGATTGTGAGAGAGTGGAGCTGTATTTTGCAGAACTCGTAAGTGTGTAGGAAAGAGCTTTTTTCACTAAATCAGTTGACAATAAATTTTATTTTACGAAACCATTTCTTGGCAAAATGGATCTTTGCATGATATTTTTCTTCCACAAAAGGATAAGAAGTTACAGAAAAAATCTGATTAGGAGTAAGTTCAGCAGTCAAAACTGTGATCTGATGAAATTAACGTTTCCTGGAGAACCTGAAATCTATTTATTTGTCTTGATGAACAGCTACAATGTATCTTTGGTTCTAATTTAGTTCACAGATGGCTTCAAGGGGATGTGAAAGCAGAATTATTTAATCTTGTACTATTAGGACAGTATCTAGTGGTGCCATTAGTGGAGCCATTAAGTATCTGGGATTTATTGGTCATATGTTCTACTATTTATTTGTTTGTTTATTTTAAAAGAGAAAAATTTCCAGGTCTTTTTTTCTCTTCACGATTCTTGCCAGGGAGCTTCTGTGTTCTGTGGAGCAAGATGCCAGGGAAAGTCTTTGCTACAAGAGTAGCTGGAAGACTCCTGTTCTCTCTGACCCGGTTACATCCCCAGACCTGGCTGGCTGGGAGCCGGTAGACAGATCAGGTTCTGCATGCATTTGCATATCTATTGATGTAAATTTCTCCATTTAGGAGAGCAATTTAATGTTACACTGATATCAGTGTTCAGTTTCTTTTTAGTTGCTCTAAAACTGCCTCATTGGTCATAGTGCGGTTTGTGAGGAGGCAGTGTTTGACTAGCAAACTGGGATTTATTTTAGGATAATTTAAATTCTCATTATAGTAGACAATTTCTAAGGACTGGAAAAGCAGGACTTTTCTGATAATAGATTATGTTTTACAGTAACAGTGTTTAAAGGATCTGGTTTAGAATAAAATTAAACCCTTGTAATACCTCTCTTTTGATTTCGTATTATAAAAATAAATTTAGTTGCAGTTACAGTCTTGAAACACCCACATTATATAACCATGTTCAAGCTTGCACAATCCTCATCCACGGTTCAAAAAGAGTGTTAATTAAGACCAGCAGGAAAACATGTAAAAATTAAAGGGAAGAAAATCTGGAACAAGACAAAACTGTCAGTAATTTTTCTGAAGTGCCTTGTCTTGGTAGCTGCTGGGTCCTTTCCACCCTTTTCTACCAGGCTGAGACCTCAGTGTGCTCCTACGTATCTTAAATAAGTGCAAAACTCTCTGTACTTTTGTAAGATGCACAGACCATCCCCTGGGGTGCAGCCAAAGAAGAGAACAGGTACAACATCGACAAACAGACAAAAGGGTGTTCAGGACATGAAATGGTTCTTCTTAGGTCTTGTCTGGAGGCCAAAACCTCCTGAAATCTGGCTCTGCCTGGCCACAAAGCTGTAGGCAACCTCATTCCAGTTATCTGGCTTGCTGGCAGGCAACAGCCGTGTTCCTCAAGGAAAGGCCCTGGGGCATCTCCTGTGCCTCACACCAGTCTCATGGGATCCATGTGGAAGCAGATGGGGTGAATGGGGGTGGTCAGGCAAGCCAGAGAGCTGGATTTGTGCAAACTCTGGTTAATCCACCCTTGATCACCGTAGTGTGTTCGAGATGAACACAAAATGCACGTCTTTAGGGGCTCCAGTTGCTTTATCCCAGATCCAGCCCTGACTGTTTCCCAGACTGAGACATTTCTACCCAGCTTCAGGAGTCAGACACATGTCAGTGTTCACCGGTGACTGACAAAAAAAATGCTGCTTTAGGGAGCATTTTAGCCAGTTCCAGTTATTAACTGATGAGAGCACTGCAGGCGGTGAGGGAAGAAGGGACACAGCCCCCCATGAAAATAAGCTGTCACATCTGCTTGTCTGTGGCTATAGAAAACGTCCCATAAACACACATATTTCAGCAGTGGGTGACAAAGTGTCCTGTTGCTTAAGCCTGAAGTGTATGGAGGAGTTTGTTGTGCCTCACAAGAGTTTTGCTTGCTTTCTTTCCTATTCAGAGACACTTCACATATGACCATAAAGAATGAGTGTTTGGATAAACATCATTTGCAGAGGTGGCTATATTTCCTCTAAAATTTTATACTGAACAAGAATCCTAACAAAAGCAACACAAAAGCTTGAGACAGAGGATAGTTAAAGGTGTTTGTGCATGTGCAGAAAATGTCCAGAATAGTCTAGGAATTCAAAATGAATGAGTGCTTTTGAAAATACAAGTTTTAATCCTTAAGGGTGTCCCTAAAACACATGAACAAGTTATAAAGTCTTTAGCTGATTGGTGGAGACAGGTAAAACACTGCTTTCAACAGGTATTTCCACAGAAAGTTTGGTAAAAAATTGTGGCTGGATAGAAGTTTGTTGCTTTAAAAATTCAGGGAAGCATTGATCTAATGAAATGTTTACATTTTGCTAATTAATATTGACTGTGATTGTGTGCTGCCTGTGCCTGATCCCTCTGTGAGAGACAGAGGTCAGTGTGTTGTGCCAAATGGGTTCTCCAGGACAGCAAAGAGCAGCAAAAAATCCTTAGGCTAAAGAAAGGGATGCCCTGCCCCCTCCTTGAGCGATATTGCCACGTGCAATGGGCAGATGAATGGTTCTTTTCCTGAAGCACCATGTCTCTCCCACAGCTTTTTCTTCGTCCTTCACCTCTCCCAGAATTTTTTCTGTGTGGCAGATTTCTTTTTCACTGTCTTGATTGGAAGTATAATTTTATGGAAGTATCATTTCAGGGTTATAAAAGTGAAAATAAAACAGCCAGGCTCCCGTTGAGGTTATAGAATTGTTTTCTCATATTAAACATGGGTTGGGAAGGCAATTTATTTCATTGTATTTCTTCTCTGTTTTAACTGCAAAGGATGTCCTTTTCTTCACTTGTGCAGGTGTTTACAACTACAAAGGATGTCTTTGTGAAAATAGTTAAATGTGTTTGAAATCTGCAAAATTGGTTCTGTGCTGTAAGAAATACTCTTTTTCATGTGAGAAACAAGTGGCTATGGTAGGAATTAAGCAAAAACTTTGGCTGGAAAACACAAGAGATACCTACTTTTTTTTTTTTTTTTTTTTTTTTTTTGGTCAACGAGATGAGGTTTATTGTTATCTCAATGCTCTTTGTTAAAACCTGTGTCTGCAATATGGAACTGTTATCCAGGTGAGAGAACACAACCTCCACATTTGCAAATGATATTCCTGCTGCTGACTGAACAAACAAAGAGGATCACTGGAACCAGGCTCCGAATTTGAGTGTTTTGGATGATTTATCTACCAGATGGTAAATGCAGTCCAATGTAAAAAATTAGTCTGGGAGCAGGGAATCAATCATTCAGCACACTGATCAGCAAAGGGATTTGGGTGTTATAGCAGAAAAATTAATGAGCTGGCAATCCACTGCAGAGCAGCATTAAAACAAAAGATACTACACTGTAATAAAAGAGTCCTCACCCAGAAGACAAAAGAGATGAACATCCTGCTTTATTAGACACTTGATAAACCTAATCTAAAGCAGTGTATTATATACCAACCCCCTTATATTATTCAAACATAATGACTCAAAAATTCAGTGTCAAAATCTAGAGATCAGAGTTAATTTAGGAAAGTGAAGTTTTTCACTGCTTTCACAGTTGTTTCCCAAATAGGCTTTTCTGTCATGGGAGTTACTTACTAGTATTCTGTATTATGCCAATAGATACTTCTGTGCTATTTAAAGTCACCCTACAGTGCATTCAGAATTACTTAATGAAAGATTATGAGATACCAATACTAGCTTTATGCCATAAGTACATCTTTCTTTAAAAGTCCTGAAAATGTGTCCTTAGCCTCTTTCAGTTACTCAGGCTACAAGAGATCAGAATAGTTTTACCACCAAAAGCTCTTCATGACTTATCTGATTTTCCTTGTGAAGCATTGAGTCTCTATCTAGAAAAGACTAAGAAAAGATGGCTTCTGTGCTCATTGTCCACTTTTAAGGTGGTTTTGTTGTTTTGGTTTTTTGTTATTGTAAGGATTAGGTGCAGGATAGGCTGTTTGGCAGATGACATAATGTACAGGCTGCTTCTGCAGGGAGGAAGGGCAGCAGCAAGGTCTGGCCGTGCTGGTGTGGGGCCGCTTGACACAGGTGGAAAATCTGTCTGTGGGTCCCCTCTCCAGCCTAAGGGATCAATGCATTCCTGTGACTTCAGGTAACTGAAAGAAATATGTTGGAAAATGTCTCTTTTCTACTGTGGAAAGCAACCTGAACCTGCTGTTGCATGTCCTCTGTCAGAAAATGCTATATTTCTGAAAAGAGCCAAGGAGAAAGGAGACCTTTGTGCCATATTGTCCTCTGATTTTGGCCTTTTCTTATTTGGTTTGGTTTTGTTTTTCTTGGGGGTGAGGATTGGTAGGTTGATAAACAGCTAGCAAAGCACACAACAAAAATTTCATGTATATCATGCAAATGTAGTACCCAAATTGTCTTTTATTTTCTTAGTATTTCTCCATGAATCACTTATAAAAAAAGATTTCTACAACGGGAAGGGAGCTGATGGTCTGACTGCCTAAACAGTAGAGCAAAGCCCACTACCTAAGGAGTTTTTCTAGCATTGCTGACCACTCATCAACGGGAGCTCCCAGATCAGGGTCCCTGTGAAAACCAGATTTCTCTATGTAGAGAGTGAGGAGTAAGAACCTGTAAATTTTAGTCTCATACAGCTCTACAGATTGGAGGTATTGAAACCATGATATTCTATCAGCTTGCAGCCAGAGCTGTACCAAAGTCATGGGCTCAGTTGCCTACATTTCTCCAAGCCACGCTGACATGTTTATATCCAGTTCGGCCTGGGTTTACATGTGAACTGTACCTCAGTCAGGGTTTGTGTACCCCAGGACTGAAATTGGCCTTTTATTCCATCTCAGAGGTGTGGGTGTGAGACAAAGGGCAGAATTCAGTCATGTGCATATTTACCTGGTTGGCTGGTTGGTTGGTTGGTTTTTTCCTGCTATATTTATATGAAAATATGTGCTGGCTAATTTTTTTTCTGCCATTTTGGGTGTGCACAACACTGTTAAAGACAGCTGACCGAGGCTGTGAACTGAGTGTGGCTGTGGCCCTGCCTTCAAACAGAAAACGCAGATTAAATTCAGATTAGCAGCGACACAAGCAGTGAGATGATGCAGAGCAGGGATGATAACAGGTCTGGTGCTCCTCCTCACCCCATCCCCCTGGCCTGACTGGTCGTATCTGCGGGGAGGATGGGGTTCTGCCCCTTGCTCACTTGGCCAGCTGTCCGAGCACCTGGCAAAGTCAAGATGTCCTTTGCAGCATCTGGGTGAGGGCAGAATGACAGCAACAAGTCAGAGTTCCTTGATTCTGTGCTGTCCAGCAGGTAATAGCAGCTAATTTATGGCAATTAGGAAGTCTCCCTCAAGAGCTGTAAACTGACACCAGGCGTATTTTGGCAGATTGTCCGCTAGCTGTGCTCCCTGGCCCCGGAGCCGCCAGGAAGACAACTCGTGAGCTCTCTAATCCAGCGTTACATTTGCTGAGGGAATCCCCAGCAGGCAACCGTGAATAATTTCCACCTGCTTCGAACTGCATGAGTGGCATGATGGGAACAGGCAGAGATGGATGAATATGTTGAAGAAGAGGTGGCCTCCTGTCTGTCCCTTAAATAAGGCTTGTTTCTGACTCTGAAATGCTGGGCATCACAGGTCCAGTGGCTTTGTCCAGCTTGCCGGTGTGGTGGGCTACAGAGATGCTCTCAGCTCCGAGTGAGCTGGAGTTCCACCAGTTCTCCACAAACCTTGTGGCTCTTCCAGCCCTGTGCCAGCCACTGTTGCCAGAGGTGATGAAATAGGAGAGCATTCCTTGCTCTATGGATGCCATGCTGTAGCCTGACTATAAACTCCCCGCCCCTGAAAATCCTTTCCAGGCTGGCAGAGGGGCTTAGCAGGAGCTCTGGGAATTGTGTTTCTCCTGGTGTTTCAGTATGGATAAACGAGCAGGCAGAGAGGAATTATTAACTATAGATTTATCTGACAAGAATGCATACAGGAGAAAAATGTTATTTCAGTAAGCTGAGCAGTGATTTGGTTTTTTGAAGCGTAATAGAGTTGTTAAAGATTGAAAGGAAGGGAGCTGGCTGCTCAGGTTCCTCCTGGCTTCTGTAACTTACTGGAATTACCAGAACTCATTAAGAAACCCTAAACGATCAACCAGGGGCTTGTTTGTTTGTTTTCTCCCTGTGACTTTTATGTGGCTGGTTATTTTGTTTCTTTTCCAGTGGTTTTCTGACTGTTTAATTACAGTTTTCAAAACTAGCCCTAAATAGCATAGTGTATGGGTGTTCAGAGGAGAGAGTTTCTGCAAACCTAATTATGCTCCAGCACCATTCATACTGCTAATGTTTCAGGGATATTACCCAGGAGTTAATTTATTTCCTTTTTCTGTATACCAAATAGGAATCTAGTATTATTTTACAAAAGCTTGTGTATCGTAAGAATACACCACAATGATTTTTTAATTTATAGATCTGCTAAAGGATTTTTAATGAGACTGAACTGCAAGAGGAAACGGAGGTTTTCGTATTAATTTGGAAACTAGGAGATTTAACTGTTACATTTTAATCTCTTACATGGAGAATACCCTCTTGTTGGAATTATCATCTATTTAGTATTCTAAAAATGAAAAGGTACTTAGTCCTGTGAAATCAATAACCACTTAAGATATTTTTATAAATTCTTGATTTTGATATAGACTGGCAGGGTCTGTGGTACATTTCCCTCTAAGTTTTGAAGTGTATCCCTCTTGCTTCCCTTTTGAAAATGTCTGTAGCTTTAGAACACGCAGCGTTGGCACTAAAATCTTTCAGACCACAAATAACTGCAACAGCCTTTAATTTTTTTTTTTGTCGGATAACTCACATATTTAGGTACGCCGATGTTTCATTTCCTATATCTATCTATCTAAGTTCTGCAACTTACAAATAGCTGTTTCTTTCTGTTCCTGTAAATAGAGCATTCCCACAAAAGAGCTGTCATATATGCTGACTGTCATGCTGACAGTGTGTCATCCCCATGGCTGGGGGAGATCTGCCATGGCATCGAGCCTCCTTGGTCACTATTTCTGCACTCAGGCCTACATCCCATTTCTTTATAGTTGATCCCACTATATATTATTTTCTTAACTCTGTCTTACCAAAGGAATTAAAACCTTTGTTTTAATATTTACTAGAATTTATATATTTATATATATATTAATATTTATTTATTTTATAGAAATATATTAAAGAGAATAGATATTAGGGACATTATAATAAATATTTTTACAATAAATTTGCTGTTAGAAATTCTGTGTTCAGAAATTTCCCACCTCAGCAACATAATCAATAACTTTTTTGGATATATTTCAAACATGTCTAAAATTACATATGGGCCAGACTGAAAACTGCTTTAGACTTTTTTTTTTTATGTTAATTAGACTTTAAGTCTGGGCAAAAACTTGGATTTTAGGGAAATAGTGGATTAGGGTACTTAGATTTTTTTAAAAAGATCTTGATATATTCAATGAACAGCTTCCACTGCTGTGAATTATTGCATCCCCGCTTGAATTGCTTTGAGGAAAAAAAGCGTCCAGACAATGAGAAATGCCCAATTAGTGAACATGTATGGAAAATCTGATTTGAGAAACTTGTCTAGCATTGCACAAGAACATAAAAATTACATTTGCTCAAATAACATTAATTCAGAAATCTTCTTGTTTCTGAGCACTTGATTTGAGCTTTTATTATGCGTTTGCTTAACACAGGGTTCTTCAGAAAAAAAAAGAGAACAAACCTCTCCACTAACAACTAGGGAAAATACAGACATTTCTAAGGAGGGACTGATTTTTAAGTGGCTGTAAGGAAGGCTAAAACCATTAAATCTCGGCAGAGAACTCTCACTTGAATTAATAGAGAATTAAGTTCTCTATCAACCAGCCACCTGAAAAACAGACATGGAATTTTTCCACATATTTACTGGAAAGCAAAGACCTAATGACCCTGGGCTCTCTCTCCAGACCTGGGATCCCATGTTTTCCAGTGGCTTTTATCCATCCTTGCTTCTTCCACTCTGTGATCCCTCTCCTCTGGCTTTCCTGTGGTCTTCTTTCCACCAATGCTGTACCTGCCAGGTCTCTGTCCTTCTCAGCTTTGTACTTGGACTGTTTTGTGCTGTTGGGCAAGGAAACCACATAAACATTACGAGTAGGACAGATATACAAGTTTGCCAGCACTGATTTTTGGTGCTGAAGCCAGAGCTCACTTGGGACATCATGAAAAAAAGGTGGTGAAAGGTGGAGCCTGTGACCAGTTTTGCTGGTGGCATGTAACAGATAAACCTCTTGTAGCAGCTTTAAACTTCAGGTGGATTGAATGTATTTTCACATAGCAGAATAAAATGGTCTGAGCCTTGGAAATCATACCTCCTCCACTGCACCTCATATCTCAGCTCCTGAATGCAAACAGGCTCAAACACAATAATGGAATAGCTACAATTTTGTTGCTTAAAGAAAACCCAAAGAACCGAACAAAACACTGTGAGTGCCCCAACTTCATTCTTAAAAACTACACAGCTGGAAATTTTCTGTGAAAACAATGAGCCTGCATGCTATGAGCAACTTAAAACTTGATCTTATGATGGAAAATGTTATACACCATTAGCTAAAAATACAGTTCCCAGCTGCGTGTTATTGCAACTTTAGAGTTAGAAAGTTGCATTTAAATCAAAGAACTCCATATTTGCTTGAGAAGCTGTTCAGAAGTTACAAAATACCAACATTTTGGACTGTCAAACTCATTTTCTCAAATAAGTCAAATACCCTAATTTTCATGGGCATGTTTCTGAGATTCTCTCACAACTTATCCTACAGAAGCTCTGTACAGCTTTTTTTTTTTTTTCCAGGATCAGTAAGACTGTCTTATTTCTTGCCATGAAAGGGAAAATAATAGAAGTGAAACAAGTATTTATTCTATGTATCTTAGAAGCATCAGCTGAATAATGTCATTAGATGACACTGGAAAAACTTTTGCAGAGTAGGAAGGGAAAGTTGTAGTTTAGTTTTGGGGAGTGGGTTCATCTTGGTTTTTAAATGTGACCAGTTCAAATAATGCTTTTATGAGAGAGGGTATTGAAGGGTGGCCTTGCCAAGGGTTTCACCCACTTCAGCCTTCAATGCACCCTGCTCTCAACTGGGTCACCTCACTGAAAAGTGCAGAACCCTAGTGCAGCAAAAAGTGGATATTTTCTTTTCTTAATGTTATTTCTTGGTTCTTAGTGTCACCATCCAGGGAGGTGTTCAAGAAATGACCGGACATGGCACTTAGTGCCAAGGTCTACTTGACAAGCTGGAGATTGGTCAAAGATTGGACTTCATGATCTTGGAGGCCTTTTCCAACCTAAATGATTCTGTGATTTTGTGATTCTGTGACAAGTACGGGATGTGACAGGGTCATGAGGTGGAGAGCAGGAAGGGATTGCGAGGAGATATGAGTCCTTGCCCCTGTTGGCACCAGCAAGCTGCCTGCAAACTGTACACTTGCCCCACCTGGAGAAGATCCTGGAGCAGGAATGCCAATGCTTCACTGCCTAGCAAGTGGAGCAACGTGAACTCCGGAGGTCAACCAAATAGGAAGATAAAACCTTTAGGAAAAAGTTTTTACCTCTTTGCTTGGCTAGAGGTGCATGCATGTATTTTACATATGGATTAACTTTTGAGTGGGCTCTTGGTATGTCTCCATGAATTCACACCCCTTAGTGAAACTTGAATGTCTCCCTAGCTTGGACAGACCTCACTACAGCCATAAATATGTCTTATGGTATAGATTTTCATCACAACAATGAAACAATGAATTTCAGTGTTTTGCTTTCTGCAAAATGGGCAGAAATCTTGTGGAATAAAGAAGTCTGTCAGAAAGAAAGAGTTTGTTTGCTTTTTTGGAGCCTTACGTAGCCAACATAGAAGCACTGCTTATGACTCATTTTCTTGTTTAATTTGCCTTGTTCTTCATGTTACACTTCACTAAATATATTTACTTTTATTCCTGCCATTCCACATGACAGAATCTATCTGCACAAAAGGAATTTTAACTGCAAGAAAGGTTTTATAGACACAGAGTGAAACAGCAAAAGATGAGGCAGGAATCTAATGCAAGATGTTAAGCACTGTTGTTCCCAAAATTGAGGAGCAATTATACTTTTTATTCCACTAAAAAATGTGAAATCTGTAAAGTAATATGGTAGCATAATGGGAAGCATCTCTTAATGGGCTTATGCAGTTATTGCAAGTCAAAAGCAGTTGCATGTTCGGCTAACAAAATACAGGGAATACATTTTCATTAAATGTCAGTGATAATGCAGTCACAAGAACAATATACATAAGCCTCACAGAGCTATTAAATTTGCTGTATTTTTTAGGAGGAGCAAAAACAAGCAAAGAAAACAAGACACAGCTATAGGGGAAAAAAAACCCCTACAGGATTAAACCAAGAAAGCCTGGCAGCTAAAAAAGAAGAGCAGCTGAGTTCACTTTGAGTGGCAAAAACAAAACAACACCAAACAAACCAAAACATAAACCTTTTATCTCAGAGGAATCCTCTTTTTCTGAGTTCACATCTCTGGAAACACACTTGGTGGGAAATTTTAATCATCTAATCAAACAAGTAATAGAAACATTAATGATTTTTAACCTGCTGAAACTCATTGTCTCATGGGGTCTGCTTCATCACCTGAGCTTACAACATCTGCATCTGCCAGCTTGGCTCATGAGCACAAACTCCAAGGAAAAAAAGCTGTTTCTAAAAGAGCTGTGTGAACCCTCTCCACTTTAGCAAGACAGTTGATTTGAAACACTGCGTAAAATATACAGGGGTTCTTTTCCCCTTTGTGTTTATGGAAGCAGCCTTTCCAGGCACTGGGCAGTAGGGAAACTGAGGACACGGTGGCTGTTCCATCCGTCTACTCCTGCCCTTCCTTGCAACCTGATGCATCCTGCGTGTTTGTCCATGGTGACTTCTGTCTCAGCACAGGCTGCGGATGAAGGTGTTCAAGGGTGCATGTCCTTGCTGTTCCGGGCCACTACGGCATGTCAGGCCATTGAGCCTGGCAGTCCAGTCAGTTTGCAGCCAATGGGTCCATCCCACCTGTATTTCCTTAGCTTAAAAAAGGAGATAGTATCACAAGTCTGAATCCATTGCACCTCTGCTGCTCTCCCTTCAGACTCTTCCTTCATGGAAGAGAGTGAGAGTCAAGCATGATTTTCCCTTGAAAGATCCATGCTGGCTGCTCTTGCTAGTCATCTTCTCCTGTCTTCAGAGATGGATTACAAGAGGGTGTTCACCTGGGGCTGAGGTGAGGCTGACCCACTAATTATTCCCTGAGTGCCCTTCATTGCATTGCTTGCCCTTCCATAAAGATGGGAATAACGTTAGCATTTTCCTTGTCATCAGGGAGCTTGCCCTCTGACCTTCATTTCCCACAGCTGATTGACAACAGCTTCACAGTCACATCAGTCAGCTCTGACAAATCCTTGGTGAAACCTGGCCTGGTGGAGCTGAACATACCTGGTTTCCTCTAAGTAGTCTCTAACTTATTGCTGCTTTGCTGTTGACTGGCCCTGTGTGTTCTGAATGGGGTTGATATTTGCTGGGACTTGGGAGCAGGCTTTGTCTATGAAGACTTGTAAGAAAGGACACTGAGTGGTTCAGCCTCTTCTTTGATGCCTGTTACTTGTCTCTTCCCCATTCATCAGCAGACTCACATCTTTCCTGACCTTCCTCTTGTGAATAGCATTCTGGTAGAATAGTTTCTTTTTAACCTTAATGTCCCTTGCTAGCTCCAGCTGGGCTTTTGCCTTCCTGTTTTTGTGCCAGAGTGCCCAAGCAATGCTTTTGTTCTCCTCCTGTCTTGCCTATCTTTATTTACACTTGTGTGCTCCCTTTTTGTATTTTCAATTCATTAAGACTCTTTTCAGCCAAGCGGGCATGCTGCCAGAAAGGTGAAGTCAAGACAGGGAACAGTCAGAGTCACATAAAGGTGCGCTTGTGAGAAATACAGCGGGTGAACAACTTCTCTAAAGACTATAGATTTAGGCCGATGAGGGCAAGGACTTTAAAATAAGACATAGTGTTGTCTGTCTTTGTCCAAGAAGAGGACATTGATTGAAAGGAGATGAGGGTGGGTGAAATGTCAGACTGTTTGTCCTGCTTTTCAGTAAATTTTTCATTTCACGCTAAGCTTCATATTACTGCAGCCACATTGCTACCAAGCCAGCTGTGCACAATTCACTGCGTGGAGTCAAAAGTGGACAGGGCAGCAGGACAGTAATGAGAGCAGAGAGCTTTCCTAGGAAATGGAATAGTTGTGTGTGTCGATGTAGGAAGAGTCTGCTGAAGGTCAGTGTGTAAGGCCAGATGGAGAGGGCAATTGGCTGGGTATCAGAAAAAGTGTGGCAGAATGGCAGGTGAGGAAAGCTGTTCCTCAGAGAAAAGGAATTTGAAGGATAAAAGATCAGAAGGAATAGTTCATTATTAAGTCTGGATCAAGGGACTGAGACAGGAGAAAACAAGCGAAAAAGGAATCGTCTTCAGTCAGAAGTGAATGAAGATTAAAATTGCACTGGTTCAAGGTAAACGCTGAAGAAAGAGGAAGAAGCAAATATAAGGACAGGAGGAATAGGAATAACAGAATTTGGAGACATCAGCCTGGAAAGAGTGTAAAAATCTTGCTGGCCTCAAACAAGAAAGCAAGCATGGGGTGAAAACAGGAGCTCTTCCTGGCCATTAGGGAGCAAAACTGGATGGTTGGGAGACAAGAGGCAGTGGGTGGCTGTGAGGAAGGAGGCAGCGAGGAGGGGACAGCACTGGGACCTGGGCAGCAGAGGTTGCGGGCAGCAACCAGGGTGTTGGACAGGAAACTGGAAAAGAGGGAGACGCGAGTAAGGAATGATATTGCATCTAGCTGAGGAGCTGGCTAAGTGAGAGGAAAAGTAAATAATTGGGGAAGGGAAACATGTTGAAGATTCCTGAAAAAAGCATCCTACATCAGGAAGCAGGAGAGGGAAAATCAGTTTGTCAAAAATATGATTTCTTTCTTCTTTTTTTCTTTCTTAAAAACCCAGAGAACCAAATGTTCTCCCTGCTACTGTATATTTACCTAAACTCTTTTATCAGTTATTATGGTTTCCCCTTAGAAATATATTTTTTCTCTGTTTAACAGGCCATGAGGAAAAATGACAGATTAAGCCTCTAATACTGAAAATATGCACGTGCTTAATTCTACAGTCATATACTTATGTTCTTAACTGTTTTGTTAGATCAGAGCTGAAGTGCTCAACTGCTTTAAATATTGAAAATGAAGATGCTTTCAAAAGGATTTAATACTGTTTCAGACTTAACAGATATGGATATTAGATCAAGAATACTTAAAAAACCCCTCCCTGAAAGACTCACATAATTTTTAATTTGCTGTGATATCTTCATTCCATATATTTATCATTAATGAGATTTTTCAAAGCTGAAATTACTTATCTAATGCTTTTTGGTACCTTTAAGAATCTCCTAATTAATTTCAGAAAAATTAAATTAAATTGCAGATAATGCTGGACTTAACATACAGTAATTTAAAGATCAAGCCTTTAAATTTAAGATGGCCAGGTATTTTTCTGGTTTGGAATCAGAAATATGGAACAAGCACAAGCTGGTTTTTTTGTCTTTATCATTCATATCTAGTTCCTTCAAAACATTTAATTAATGATTTTTGATTAAGATTTTTCATTGGAACATTTAGTTATGCTTTCTAGTTAAAAAGAAGTTATATTGTCAGGATTTTCTGAGCATACTCTGATTCCTAGAATACCATATTAAAATGAATGAGATTGATACGACAGAAGTTTCTAAACTCATTTGGAGGCCATTCTACTTCAAAAACTACAATTAATTTTTTGCTTTATTTTCTTAGGTATTGCAAACTTTTGGTGAAGAAAGTTAGACTGGTGACAAAGCAACTGTGCCCTTTTTTCCTTGGATAAATGTTGTTTATAAATATGGAATCACCCAATGTTATATTTTTGTCACCTAGTCTCTATGGAGAAATGATGGCATAATTTTATATCTGTGACTTAGAAAAATAAGTCTTATACCTCCTTTAGTTTACTTAGTTATTTCCAACATAGATATTATGTTATTACACTGTCAGAGCTTAATGTCGACATGCTGATCCTCATTGCCTTTTGTCTTGGAAACAGCAAGGTGTTTTGTGCTGATTTGATATTCTCAAATCATTATATTTACCTATGTGTGGATTTTTTTGATATTAAAATTATATGATAAAGTTTTAATATACAAGTTGTTTTTTAAACAACTCAGAAATTACTGTTTTTTTAATGGGTTACAATATTTTTCAGGAAATTGATGTTGCTTTCTGTGCAGGTCTTAGAAAGTAATGCGCTCATAATTAAATGCCCTTTGTATCATTCTGTGTTTTGATTTCCTCACTTTGTGGAAGCAAAACACCTTGTTGCATAGTAGAAGTGTAAGAGAATGCATGTTTTAGAGAAAAAACTGGTTGGATAAAAAATGATGAAAAAAATGTTTCTGTTGTTACCAAGGCCCTTTTGTGAAAGCTAGTTTTTGCAACTGTATTCGAAAAACACACATTAAATACAGGAAGCACAGTTGTGAGCTCTTCAGCTGCGGGGGAAACACAGTGTCCTGGTGTGCTGTCCCAAAAGCAACACAGGCCGGTGACAGATTAATCAGAAAGTCTTTTCTCCCTTGAATGCATCTGGCAGACTGAAAAAGGATCTCCTAGTTCTGGAGAAATTTTGCTGACCCATCCTGGAAGCAGAGGGGAAGACAGCATTTTGATGAGTGTCTGTTTTCCTTTCCAGTGCACAAGGCCATCTGGGTCCTACTCTGCTCCCGTAATTCATGCCCCACACTCTGAGGAAGACGAAACAAATGCTTTGTTGGTGTACTTATGGTGTACATACAGTGATTTTTATGTTAAGGTTGTCCTTGGGACAGCATGATTTAAGTTGTCTGCCATTTGGGCAGTGTTTGGGTTTGACTGAGCTGTCTGATGGATGAATAACGTAGTGCATTAGTGCTGGACAGAGGGCATCTGCGTTCTGTTGTATATAATTTCTGTAGGGTTGGCTGAAACACGTGGCCTTGTGCCTGTTAAGGCACGTTCTCCATGTAATATGCTCCAGTAGCAACATACTAGAGTAGCAATAGTACTGCTAGTGTACTACTGCTAACAGTATTCTGCTGCTATGTTAACAGAATTGTGGCAGAAACAGGATGCATCCTTGAGCAAGAACATTTCTGGCAATATCTGACTTTGTGAGTGGTCAAGTGGTCTTGCAGCCCTTGGGAAACAGCTCATTGCTGACTTCAGCCACTGTCCCATTCTCTGGCAATAGCCCTGTGCCTGAGAAACATGCCAGCATCTCCAGCTTTTCACAGTGGACACAAGACTTCAGAAACTTCCTCTGCAGTCTGTTGCTTACTTGATCTTTTCAGATCTTGTAGTTCTTTGTGGGTTTTTTTGTGTCTGTTTTGCTTTTTGACACCTTTTTCCTCTCTGAGTTTCTTCTTAGAGACAGCCTTCTCCTTGTATTTTCCTCCTTAGGTTTGTGATATTTCAGGCTTATGGACAGAGAAGATAAAGGCAGCCCTTCCACCTCATTTTGTTCTGCTAATGTGTTGCTGTGACAAGCCCACAGACATGGTATTTGGGTACCTGCCTACTGTAAATTAAATGAAATTATAGCATTTGTCATGTAGGATCCTTCCCTTTTCTCTTTCCATCCTCTGAGGAAAATTGCATGCTGATTATATTGCTATACTTAATGAGCTTATTAGTGAAGCAAAAGTTGAGGAGTAGAAAAACACAAAGAGAGGACAAATTGGAGGACCAGATATGTCAAGATGGTAAAACTGTGTGAGGCAGAGTACGAATGCTGTCAGCAGGAGATGTAGCACCTTGGCAGGAGGTAGAGTGTGCTGCCTCTGGGTCTAAGGGCTGTCACAAACACCATCATTGGATATGCAGGGGACAATGGATTTCCTAGTATTTCCGTGTTCAGGCATGCTCCATGTTTGGCTATCATCTTCCTTCACCAAAACTCACTTTCAAGGTCTTCTTGTGCTTTATAATCACTCTTTTTATTCTACATTTTTTTGCCTTTCTCATCTTGCACAGAAGTTGACTTTCTCGTGGCAGGGCAAAGACCTTCTACTGTTCGTGAATAACTGAAAGAGACCCAGCAATCAAGGGAGCATGACAATTTCAAGCAAGATTTTATTTCCCAGTGCTAGGAACAGCAAGAGGAAGGCACAGTCATTATGTCCTTGTCCCGGAAGCATGCTTAGTCCAGGATGAGTGAAAAGACAGAGTTACGATTTTATCCATCACTTGCACCCAGTGTTGCCTTCAGCAGTTCTGGATGCCCCTTTTAGTCCTACTGCTAAAGCTGCAGTGTAAAGTTACTTGAGTCATTTTCCCTGACAGCCCCTTATCCCCTCTCTGAAGCGTGTGAAGTGTGTGCAGGTACTTACAGCAGTCAGCAGATACTGATTGCGGCTGTATGGGGAGGGTATTTGGAGAGGTTTTTGTCCAGCCGGTCCACATCGAGCCTCCTTGGGCGGGTTTGATGTGTGAACAAATAAACATTACGTCTCTCCTTTTTGTTGCTCCAGACCTCAGAGAGCTCCAGACAAATTTGTCTTGCTGTTTGGATCCGCTCTGGAAAACATCACTGGAGTAGCCACATCCTGGAGACACAGGCTGTTAATGATGGAGGTGGCGTGGTTCCCTGCCCACCCTGCGCTGTTACAAGTGTCAATAGCAGGCTCTATCCCTGTGCAACTGTAGGACTGCAAATTCCTCAGCGTTTTAGGACCAGTTTCAATGAGGGTTTTAAGCAATGTGTTTGGCAGGTTTTCCTACTATTTCTAACAAAAGCTAAGGAGTGCCTGTTCCTACACTTTAATTTCATCCCTACATTTTTGTATTTCATGTTTATGATGGAAGATTTAGATGTTATTGCCTACATTTTTTACAAACTACTAAATTTGCTCTCCCCCCCCATACATGTTTTGATAGAATGGAGGAAAAAAAGACACTGTGATTTGTGAACTTGTGTTGTGACAAATATCCACAGAGGACTTGTGTTAAAAATGTTATTTGCTTAGCAAGAAATGCAAATACTTTATTTAGAAAATAATGGTAATTAAAAAAATAGACAAACAGAAGATCAAAATACTTACCAGATCAATTTACTAGTAAGTGTAGTAAAGCATACCTTTTTTCCTAACTCTTCCTTGTAATGCTGCTACTATTTCATAAGGTAATAAGTGGCCAATCTACTAACTACTTTTGGGGAAAATGTATTGTTACAGAATTTATATGGCACAGCAGTCCTGTGAACGTATATTTATTGACTAATTAACATATAGTTCCAGTTGATATAAATAATCGTGTCTGATATATAAGTATTAAATTAATTCAGTTGTCAACAGAATATGTGGAAGGATACTCGATGAATGATACACTTCAGCTTGTGCTAAATGTGTGATTACACCAATTTTTTGCATTGCAAAAAGCATGCACAGCATTTTTATAGGGCATTTGGACTTCAATGACTTCGTAAAACTAATTACTTGTTGAAAAAGAGTGGTTTTCTGTCTCTGAAGGTCTGTTTAATATTATTTTGTTGTTTTATCTCTTTAAAGACACATTCAAAGGGAATTTGAAAGATTTTGTGTATTTCTTCCACCTTAGTCTCTCACGGAGGATAATATTTTAAAGCTGGATTTTTGCAGGTAGCCTTTTGAATACAGTTAATGAAAACATTCAGAGAAATGGAAACAGTGTTATTGCAGAGTTGCAAAATTCTCCTGCAAATAATAGCATTTGAATATTTGAATATTGAACAGCTTTAACATAATGTAATTCAAATTATGGCTGGTTTACAAACATAAGCCTTAGTTAAACTCATTCAAAGCACATGGGTGTGTGTTTTTACCTTTTTAAACCAGGAGAAATTACAATTTTAAATAGTCACAAAATCTAAAATGGGAGGGAAAGTAATCTGAAATATAATTTTAAAGCCAAAAGGGACTGCTATGGGCATGTAGCATAATCTCTGCATGTGCGTGGCCTAGACTTTCATCCAGTAATTCCCATATAAAAGTCCATAATTTCTGTCTGAACTGAAATGTGGCTTTTGAGAAGACATCCCAAACTTGATTTTTAAAGACTTGAAAAGGCAGAGTGTCTGCCAGTCCCCAGGTACGTTGTCTCAGTGTTTCGTCCTCCTCGGTGTGAAATCTACTCCACATTGGGGCTTTGAATTAGTTTGAGCTTCTGCTTCCAGCAGCCAAACCTTGTTGTTTTTCTGTTTCCTAAATTAAAGTGCTCTCTACTGTCAGGAGCCATCTTTCTGCTGAGGCATTTGTGTACAGCATCATCAGCTCCTGAGCTTCAAGCTGAGACAGAGGTCGCTAGAGCTCGATGCCAGAAATTGCATCGCCTGTTTCCAGCTCACTGACACCCGAGGTGGAAGCCGTGCTCCGTGTCTATGGAAGTGCTGCAGGTGTTGTCCCAGGCTGCCACAGGGCTCTGGAGGTGTACATGATGGCACACCTAACTCAGTAGGCTCAGATAACTGAGCACTGATGTTTAGTGCATACGTGAAGCTTTGTTTTAACACAAGCAGCCAAGGTTCAAGAGCTTTGTCCCTGAAATTTCTGAATACCACAGAGCAGAGTTCCTCCTCTGCTAGTCCTAGATGGGTGAGGGGCTTGAGAGCATTTAATTGCCTGTATAAGGAAAGCCTTTGCAAATCTCTCAGTCTGTCTGGGGAGCAGAGCCAGAGCGGGTGGGCTGGCTGAGGAGAGGAGGTGGGTGCCAGTGGCTGGGCTGAAGCTGCCAGAGAGCCACCATGGCATGACCAGGGCAGTGGGGAGAGGCTGGAAGCAGGGGGCTGTTGGTCTTCATTGCTTCAGCAAAACCCTGCAATGATGGAAAGAAGATGCACCTGATTCAGCAAAGTGATTCAGCAGCCGTGCATGTGCTTGGCAAATGTCATCAGCACGGCTGAAGGGTCCGTGTCAAGCAGTGCTTTGATATCTCTGCTCTTAGAAAACCAGGGGCAGTTTCCCTGCCTAGAGGTGGCTGTGGCAGAGGAATGCTGCCCTGCACAGAAAAACAGGGAACTCGACACAAAAGGAGCTGTTGGTGAGGTATGAATAATAATTTTTGTTTGTACCTGACTGATATGATGAAAGCATAAACTTCACACAAGTATGTCTTAGGACAGTGCATATGTATATACTTGGACTTTTAAAAGAGCCAGTTTCACAAAGCTGATAATACTAATTAAGCTCTGAAGAAAAGCTATTTTAATTGAGCATGCATATTCCTTTTAAGATTAAATGCCGGGTATGCTTTACCAAATGCTTAAATATACTTATCCATCCACAGCCTGGTGCAGAGGGGAGAGAAGCAAAGTTAAGAGGTAAATTAAAGGTTCCACATGCACAGCAACAGGTCCATTTATATTCTTTTATCTAACTGCATGCATGTGTGCACAATCATAGAATCATGGAGTATTTATGTTGCAAACTACCCCCAGAAGTTGTCTAGTCCATTGGAGTGTGTGTGTATACAAGTATATATTTCTATATGTATATCTGTGTGTGTATTTACACACATATGTGTTTATGAAATGAAAAATGAGGATGTTGATACGAGTTCACGTTAGGAAGAGTGGTGGTTTGAAAAAAGGAAGCAAGAGGACACAAATGAGAAGAAATCAATGCCCAGCAGAGGTAAGAACACCACAGAAAGTTTTCAAGGCACAAGAAGATGAAAAAAAAACCCCAAACTAACAAAGATATTTTTTCATTACTATGTGGAAAGAGTAGAAAATCACCAATAGTCGTATAGAAAAGTGCTCAACTCAGGGAAACATTCAATAAACATTTTCTTTTGAAGTAAAAAAATAGCCAAATGATACATGTATATCAAGAAACAGTGAGAAGGAAAATGAAATATCTTCCCTTTCAGCAGTAATTGGGGAGAATTTCAAACAGTACCTGATAATAATGTTCAGGCTGTTTCTGAGTTTCAGTAAGGCTGAAAATGGGAATGTTTCCAGGATTATTTCACCAGTATTTCGAAATGTCAAATGGGACCCTCTCCTGGGAAATGCTTGTTATCCACAGCAGGACAGTTTTCCAGGAAGTGAGGAAGCTGGAGTGGTGGCTGGCTGGGAAAATGTCATTCCAGTGCAGCCCAGGAGGGCAGCCCAACAGGTTGCTTGTCTCAAAGAACTTCATGCTTTTTGATCTAGGAGATAATGAATGACCTCAACAACTCAACAGTCACTTAAGCAGGGCTTTTGCTTTGCAGATTCTGGGTTTTTTCACTCATCTCCAATCTCTTAGTAGACTTCTATCAGGGTTTCCCTTTTGAGGGGGGAGGTGGGACCAGGAGTGTCAGTTCCTGTTAGCTACAGGTTTCAAACTCATTTTTGTGACCTCTAAATCCTCTTCTGTGACATTTTTACCATGACAAAGCTCCTTGTTCTATGGACATGAACAACATAATTTCTTTATTTTTCCTACTATTGCCCATGACTTGGTAGTGTGGTATTAAAAGCCCTTTGGGAGTTCAAGGAAACTTAAGCTACCGGGCAAAACAGATCACTCTGCAGTCCAACCTCTCTCTGTCATCGTTCACCCTTTCATCTGTTGTATGACCCGCGAACTTTATTTGGGTGAAGACTATATTTTCTCTATTTTCTCTCAGACCATCGATAAAAGTGTTGAATGGTGTCAGGCTGAGAAGAGGTATCTGAGCACCTCATTGAAAATGCCCCCCCAGATATCACAATCTCTGATTTACAGTTACTGCTGATTTATAAGTCTGTTAGTGTCACAGATACCTATGTATGATTTTTTAAAAGTAATTCTAAATGAAGTTCTTTGCAAAAGTCTATTTGCCAACAGAGTTGCCCTTCACAAAGAAAAAGTAATCTCACCAGAGACAGTATCAAGTTTGCTGTTGGTCATAAAACTGTCGATTCACAATAATAAAAATTAAGGAACAAAGATCTCAGCATACTCATTTCATTGCCCATTTGCTGTTTTGTGATGTTACCCAGGACATCATCAGCCTAACATGAATTTTTTGGAATGTATGAAGCCTGATTATTTGTATAAGGAGCTGCATCTATTACGCAGTCTCTCCTGATTAGCTTGTCCTGTCCTTGATTGTCATTCTGCCATAGAGAAACACAGTTCCTCTCTGGGGCTCTCTTGTCCTTAGCAAACTGAGCTAATGCCCCATGCCAAGGGAGGACCTGATCAGAGGCCGACATGAATTTTCCCAGAATTAGAATAGATTTTGTGAAATAACAGCAAAATTTGGTCAACTGGCTGGAAAGTTAATGTGCCCAGCTTTGCACGTCACTCACATGCCAGTCAGCATCTCTACTGAAGGTAGTGGTACGTGATGTACAATACTCAATGTGGGGGGAAAGGGGGAACCAAAGCCTTGCCATCAAGCTAGTTCCAGCAGATGAAAATCAGTATTTCCTGCAGAATTCCTCTAGCATGACCATGGAAGTGACAATGCAGATATTGTCACTTTAAATGAGAAGAAAGGGGTGACAGCAGACTGTTAAAGAGAGAGCATGAAATAAGAACCAGATACATCTAGAAAATATGGTGCTGCATGGACGCCCCTCCAGGCAGCAAGGAGAGTCAGAAAAACCATCCAGCCTTTTCCTGCAACTGAAGTGAGCAAATCTCCCAGCAATTTAATTTATGCCCTAAATTTTATGAGGAATTGTTTTCCGCTACTTCCAACAAATTTCAACAACCTCTCTGAATCTCTTCATGACCTGGAGACTTTGCATGGACCTCACATCTTAATTTCCACAGCTGTGTTTGAATAAGCTTGCTAGTCAGCTACCAGCACCTGGTCAAGACTTCCAAACACCAGCCCTCAGCAAAGGCTGGAAAATTAAATGTATGGTCCCTACAAAGAGACCAGACAGGGACAGCCTCACCAAGTCCCTTTGCTGTAAGCGCAACACAGGCATTTTCTCCTTGGATGTTAGACCCTCCTTGGTTGCTTCTTCTGTTCCTTAAAGAGGATACTAAGTTATAGTTTAATATATAGTCCAGAATGCTGACATGGTTTGCAGTAATGAGAGCTTGAAAATCTCGAGTCTTAGGAGTAATTGAACAGACAAGATGGTCAGCAATGGCCAAGAGAAATGTTGGGAACAGAGAAATCCAAAATGCATGTGGGGAACTTTAATTTATAGCTCCAAACAACATTTCATTAATTTCACAGTAGTATGGGGAGGTTTTATAAGCTCAAGACTGGAAATAACAGGTCTTGCTGCTATTTTTCTTTGCCATCATCCTTCTTGATGAAACTTACTTTCCTCACTGTCTCATAGTAGCAGGAAACATGTACTTCTATTTTGAGAAACTGGAGGATATTGGAATTTGGGAACTGGGGAAATGGATTTCCCAATCAACTTCTGTCCTGGTAGATATCAGTGGTATTAAGTGACTCCAGAGCTGGAATATCACATAAACTGTTCCACTTGAGATGGAATGGGAGGAAAGTTACTTAAACCCAGCGGCCGAGAGAATTTTTTACTGCAAATAACTGCAAAGAGACAAGTCAGTTTAATTAGGAATTTTTCTTTTCTAATAGCTTCTTACCTGCATAAGTCCTTTATTCCTAGTTTTTCTTTTCTAGGCCACATCTGAGTTGAGCATGAGTCTGATGAGGGTTTTTGTGCTCCTGTCTTGAAAATCTAAAGAATGAGCGTGTTGTATTTTTAAGCAGAGGCTGGCTTTTGCTTCTGAAACTTTTTTCCTTCAGCTTTGAAGGTAAATAAATGAATTCCTTGAGCTCTTTTTACAGCGTTCTGAGACTTTTGATGCTGGAGAGAGTCTCTGAAAAGAATATGGCTGTGGAATGAATGTTCTGAGTTATACAACTGTCTTCCTCTAAGTGGTAATTATGATTCTTTTAGAAAAAATTAAAGTTAAAAAAGCCAGCTGAAATGATGAACCAGATCTGCTTTTCTCTCTTGTCCAGAGAACAAAAGTGTCTATTAGCCTTGTCCAAGTCCAACCTTCCTCAGCCTGCTGTATCAATTTACTTTAGGATACCATACAACACAGGGAACTTAGTCTTAAGTGAATATTTAGATACTATACAAGAATAAACCTGTCAGGAAAATGAGTTAATTATGAATGCCTCCCCTGTAAGCTAGTTATAATTTAGGGAGTTTGTGTATAAGTGGAATAAGAATAGAAAGACACCATGCTCAAATTAGCATTTTAATTTTTACTTTAAAAATTGAACACTATTGTTCAAAAGGTTTTGTTCTCACCTTCATCCTAACTATTCACCCTGGCTTTTAAAAAAAGTTTAGTTGTGTTAGACACTAAGTTCTTTTCTTTAAAGCTAAGAGCTGCTTTTAGGAGACTGCTCGTAAAGATGTTTAAAGCTATCTGTTCAATAAGCAGACTATTCTGGTGAGTTATTATGGCAGGAAAAACTATGTGGGAGCTGCCCAGGCACCTGGGAAGATGAGAAGAATCATCAGTGAGTCAGTGGAGGGGAGAACCTGCCAGAATCGGTTCAGTTCCCAGCAGCACTGTTCCCTTGCCATGTGCCTCCCTCTGTCTTGATCAAAACTAGAATAATCCATCAAGATTTCTGATCAATACTTTTTAGCCAGTGCCGCTGCTGCATTTGCTAGTGGAGAAGATTCAGAGAGGAGCATTCCAGGTCGCAGATGGCTGTTCCTGGTCCACGTTAGCCACGTCAAAGACAAGACGTTATGGGTTGCAGCATGCCTCAAAATCCTAATCTGCACAGGCCATCTGCTATTCATTTTACTTATCTATAAATAGTCTTAATAAAGCAGCTGACTTCTTGAGAGGGAAATGTGCTCTTTTAAGGGAACGAAGTTTTTGAGTAGGAGGTGCAGCTTTTTCTGTGTGTGGATTTGATAAGGAATCGTGAGTGCTTGCAGTGGTGGCTATCTGTAGATGCTGTCGTTCTCTCAGCGTGGGCAAGCCGACGGCCACGATGTTGGGGGATGTTAATCCAGCTCATGGAAATGTATTGAGAGGGCAAAATACAACCATGAAGTCTCTGATCAACATCTTCCGTTTTGTTCAGAGCAATGTGTGTCGGGGAGGCTCAGGGTGCTAATGTGGCATTTGGTTTTCACTTAGTCATTATTTGCAGAATTGAGTGTCTGCCTGCTGGTTCTTGAGAAGTGGTGGCTGGGTCTCAAAAAATGAGGAACTCTGAGAGAAAGGCCACAGAGGATTGCCAGAGAAATTTGGTGTTCAGTTAAGCAACTTTCACTAAACAAGAAAATAGCATTTATAAAACCATGCTGTGAATTTTGTAATCTAAAGTTATTGATTTTTACCATTTAAAGACGAGACTTTGCAGGTTAAACTTCAGCCTCAAAACATCACTAAAATTAAAAAACTCTGTGAACAAAAAGGCAGATTTTAATGCATTTTCCATAATTTCCTGAAGCTTTTTCTGACAGGTTTCTTTCTGTCCCCATAGTTTGACCACAGCTTAACCAATTTACAAGTGTTTGTAAGCTCTCCTATGTGCCAGCTGAGCTTCATAATGTCCTCCTGATCACACTGCTGTGCACTCCATCTACACTGACTCTCAGCCAGAGGACCACCTCATACCCATGTCACTCACTCTCTTCATAATTAAAGTAAGTAGGAGGTTGTGTGCAGAATACATATCTTGCCATTATACCGGGAAGTTTTATCAATCCATCTCCTTTGTAGGAAAAACATGCTAGGTGTGTAGGTGCTAATTTTCAAGACAAGTGATGTTTTTTTTTATTGAATACGATAGAAATGCAGTAAAACAAGAAAGGACTACAATAAATGCTGAAAATAATGATAATTTAAAATCAAGTTACTCTTGTTCACACCAACACTTAAAGGCATTTGAATTGCTGTGATGCTTTTATCTATCAAGGTGAGCTGTTACCTATTTACGTAGCTGTAAACTTCCTTAAATGTTTGGTGTTTTTTTAAATGCAGCTTTGTGCTAAATCACAGGAAAAAAAATAAGGATGCAAAATGTAGGCATTTATTTTGTCCTGTGAGAGTAAAAACACCCCCAAAAAACCCCTCCAACCTGCCACGCTTTTTAATGCTTGTGCTATTAAGGATCCTGCCCTTTGACACGGAGGCATGAAATACTGAGCAAATGACACGTTTATGTCCACCCTTTCCACCTCAGGGAGGGGGAGGCAGTCACTCTCTGACCTCCCACTAACCCAGTTCCTTCATCTGACCACCATCACCACCACTTTTCTTTCAAAACCCCCATTCCCATCCCACCTTCCCCGTCCTCACCTGTCCTTTCTGTGACCTTCCGTCTGTCAAAATCCCTGACATCTAATTCCCAATCTCATCCTTCCCCTCACTGCCCTCGTTAATTTGCTTCTCCTCTCGTTTCTGCCCAGTTCATCTTTAACCTTGGGCTACCATTTTCCTCTCTCAGCACTGTGTGTTCAAGCATCCAGCTCTGCCTTATTCCTGGCGTATATGCAGCCATGTGCCTCCACAGAAGACCACCCAGGGACCCGTTGCTGGAAATATTTTCTTGTTTTTCCTGCTTTCCTCTGTCACAGTTTGTCATCTGCACACTCAGGTCGCATGCCTGCATGCCTTTCTTCAGAGCAGGCGCCATCAATTCCTTCTGTCCTCAAAAAACCCTTTTCCCTCCCCACAAATAGTTGTGTTCTGAATCCTTAAGGCTGCCTCACCTTTCCCCTGTTTGTTCAAACACATAATTTTCCTGAATTCTCTCTGTGACTTTCTCTTACTGAGGTTTCTAACGATCTGCACAAATAACCTGAACTGAGCTTTGTACCTGCCATCAGTCACTTCACTGTGGTAGCTTAGTCATTGTAACACTTGCCTTTGCTTAAAAAAATGTATTTCATGCCCTTCAGTAATTTCCTCTTCTGCTGGTTGTCTTCATGCCATATCTTCGTGCATATCTTTTGGTCAGTTGCCCATCTATACCCCAGCCTCCAGCCAGCTTATGCGAGCATTACATTTTCATGGACTCAGGATCAGACTCTCAGTTGCACAGTATGCTTCCTTTCCTTTTGATTTGCTTTCTATTTCACCAAAGATCCTTCCTCTTACCCGAGTTGCATTTCTCACAGGGTTTCTTTCCTCTGCTGTTCTCCATCACTTTCTGCTGATGCTGTTCCCTGAAATAACAGTGGCAGACAGCACGTGTGTGTGGGGAACAGTAAAGGATTGTAGCATTCCCTGGGAACCTTCGTGGGAAGCCTGTCACAACCAGATATCAAGGTCCATTCAGGCTTGGAGTGGGCTTCTCTTTGTTATTACTATTTCTTAAGCACAACCCCCTCCCCAAACCTAATCCCAGGAAGCACAGGGAAGCTCCCTTTCTCTCCTCTGCTAGTGTTACATCTGTGGCTCAGCACTATTGCCACCACCTCTGTGACCTGCACATTTAGGGTCTGTTTAAATCCTGATAATTACTCCTGAAAAACATTTACCCTGGCTGGCCTTTTGTCTCTATTCCAACAGAAAAACCAAGATCTATGTGTTGCCTCACATTTCACTTATTGTAATCTCTGCTGACGCCTCCACCTCCTACTTCAAAGCCCCGTGAAAGGCAGCCGTCAATATCCCCGTTCTTGCCTGTCATAGTGACCTTATTACCTCCCTCTCTGAATCCTTCTGCTGACACCTTTGACTGCCTCTAGCTTAAATTTCTTGCTCTTTTGTCTTCAGGCCTCCCATAACTCTTCCCCTAGCCAAGCAGATTCCCTTTCTTTTTATCCTACTCCCCTCTCTTTCTGCTCAGCCGCTTCTGCTGTGCTCACTCTCCTTTCTCCTTCTCACCCAGCCCTCTCCCCCTGACCTGGGCTGCAAGGACCTCGATGGTGTCGTTGATTACATCCATTCATAAGAAGCCTCAGTGCTTTTTTTTCTCAGACAAAGGAAGAAGGATTTGGGGTTTTTCTGCACTTCCTCCCGTGCCCTGACTAGAGGGACCTCACAGCTTCGCTCTGGTCACCTTGCCCATCGCTCCTATGCCTGTGCTTGGCAGCAACTCCTGGCCAAGGTACATGGGCAGCCCTGGGGAGGGGAGTCTCTTCCTCTGCACTTTGAGGTCTCTGAGAAGCACTCAGGCAATGTCAAAGGAGTTTTACTAATTAATCATGGCAATGCAGGCATACAGATGCCAGGGGTGATTTTGACTTTAGAGAATTTTGTTGTCCCTAAGACAAAGCTGATTTCCCCACTGTCTGCACTGAGTTCTGGCTCGGGACACCACTGCCAAATCTGAGTGGTGTTTCCAAATGAGCTGGAACCTTTTGTCTCAGTGATGAATGGCTTCCCACAGCTTTGAAGTATGCTAATCATGTTGTATATTTTATAGTTTGCTCTATTTGCATTTACAAATCAGGGTTCAGTTATGGATGCTCATTCCATTGAGCTAAAATGAATTAATATTTTTATAGTCTTCTATTTTATTCTGGTTTTTGGTCACATTTTGTTTCCTCTTGTACAGAATTGGGTGCCTTAAAACCTTCAGGCAATTTCTGATATATTTGGTCGGGTTTTTTTGCATGAATACATGAAAATCAGAGAGAAAGCTCCTAATTTTTCTGAAGCTTCCCTTTCATTCCTCTTCTGCAGTAAGGTCTGCAGTAGTCACCTGCAATTTCAATATTTTGCTGGTAACTACTCGTATCCTTTTGCTACCTGAGGGATGTCATGTAAGGCCCTATTGAGCTGTGTTTTCTGCCTCGCATCTGCAAATCCCGCAGTGCGTGACTTGCAGAGGAGAGGGCTTGGCAGAGTTGCTGCAAGGTGAACGGTGGGTGCCCGTGCCTGGGCACACACGGCACAGCCAGGAAGCTGGCTGCAGCCATGCACAAGCAGCACGGGCTGCGTGGCTGTCCACTGGGTGGAGAAATCACCTGCGTGTTTTAGTCTGCCACAGAGCCTGGCTGCCAAGTGCCAGACACAAAACCTGGTCAAATCTGTGCTTTCAGGAGTGGCGTCGTGCTTGCAGTCCACACGCATTGTCTGTGTTCACCGGGGCAGCGGAATCTTTGCATCTGACAAAGTTCTAAGTTGGTAATATTACATTATGATGGTCATGCTTTGTCAAATTCAAATTTACTAATTTGCTTTAGTTTTCATTTGTATAGAAAAATGTGATTTAAAGGGTTTCAGTGGTAGCTTCCACAGGACTATGTTGAAAACTGATTGTATTTTACAGTGATAATAAGGTTTGTCTGAGACAAAATGACATTCAGTAGTATCTACTGACAAGCTACTGTTTTCTTGATTTATATATATTTTTTTATTGGTAGTTTTATGCTTTGCTAAAGGGCATAAACAAAACCAATATTATCCCTTCATGGATGCTGTCCAGTTTTGTAGAGCTAAAAAAAGCCACTCATTCAAAAATAGTTCCTTGAAGAAATTAAGTCGCTGGAATAAGTGACTTACGTTTTCTGTGCATTTTTGTTTAAGGTATTGAAAATAATGTTTACAAGAACCTACTAATTTCCTAATTACCTGCACCTCTTTGAAAAATATTCTTCTATCAAAGACTCGGGATTTTCAAGATATCAGTCATGTGCTCAGCCACTTTACGGTACTATTTTGTATTGTTTCCCTCCTTATTTATTAACAGTCATAATTTCTCACTTGTATTTCTTCCCCCTTCAGAGCCACAGTGAATTTATAAAAGCCCTTTTGTTCTCTGTAATCACTTTAGCTAGCATTAAATCATTCTTTTCTGCTGCCCTTATCTTTTCTCTGCAAGGCTTAACCGATTGTAGCTTTCTTTCATTTTTCCCTCTTTCTCTGCCTCCTTCTTCACTTTCATCTGTGAGCAGGTCCTATGGAAACAGCTACCTTCCATCCTGCTTTTTGGAAACTGTTGTTTTTTGCTCCTCAACTGAGGTTTGCATGCAGAATTTTCGAGCTTTCTTCTGTGCTCCTGTATTTGAGTGCTCCTCACCTCATAGTGACTTACAATAACACGTATTCAAGAACCGATTTTCATCTGCAAAGTCCTTTGCAAAAATTAATTGATGAATAGTAAAACATTCTCTGAAGGTGTTCTCTTGTCGAATTCTGAGCACCCTGTAGATCTGCTCTCTGCATTGAAGAGGTGAAGTAACTCATGAATATTGCCCTCAGTGCTTCCTTTTTTCAGGCACATGTGTCCTTAAATTTCAGGGAAAAGCTCAGTCTGACCTGAGTTCGGGGTGAAGAGTTGAACAAAAATTTAAGAGAAACTCAGTTCCTTTCAGGAGAGGGTGTCCATTAAAAGCTCAGTTTCAAAGTTGTTTCTGGAGCCAGAAATAAGTGCAAACAAAATAAGATGGAGATAAATGTTCAAATAATTTACCTGCTACTGTAGTTTTTCATTCAGTTTTGAGGTAAGCATTGATTATTTGCATTTTAATGATCTTATCAGGAATGACTTTTGGAGATAAATGCTTTTGAATGAGGATCTGAATGGGCACTCTCCAGTATGAATACCTGTCATTCAGACAGGATGAATCGCTTTTCAGAATTGTGCGGTTTCTCTGATCCGTTGCTACAGTCAGGAGCAGCCAAGAATACCAATAAAAAGGCAGACTTTCTGGGAGCATGTCAGAGGTACTCTGCCTGTGGTTAACTTCCCAGTTAACCTTCTAACCTTCAGAGGCATTGACCAGCAGAAGAGTCTTCTCCTGTGCTTCCTTCTGTGCTAGTTTTATTTTGGCCATTCTGAAGAAAAAGTCTTAGAATACAACAAAAATTGCCAACAGCTTTGGAGAAGCAAAGGTAATATCACTTGTTCTTGGCAGAGCCTGCAGAGATTTGGGGTTTTTCTTTTTCTTCCACACTGTAGATTTAATATTTCTCAGCAGTGTATGTTTTGCCCAGAGAATTGTTAACTGAATGAAAAACTTCCCACCAACAGGCCACCATTCTGAAGAAAGCTTCCATTTCCTGAGCTAAGATAAGCAGCTGAGGCAGCTCTCTGAAGGCAGGGAGATTTCATCCAACCCTTGGAGAGAGAGAGAGAGGCTCTCAGCCAAGGATGTCTCTCTGAAAGTTGGCATCTGAGCTCAGAAAGGGGCTCCTGGTCCAAAACAAATCCCCTAGTTGTCCCCACTTGCTGTGCTTTGATTTACATCGTGGTGTGGTTGTGCTGAACATGCACTGGGTTCATTTCAGATAAAACTGAGCTGAAATGTGCAGTTAAGGGTTGGCCCAGCAATGCTCCAGGTGCTAATGGTCATTCTGTACCTGGGGCCAGCCCTGAGCTCATCTGAAACATCAACTTCAGGGTGCACATGGCATCGAGTTCTGAAGACCAAATAGGGATTTTTTGCAGATCCTCCTGTTCCTTCCACTCTGGAATACTGAAATTTAGGACAGTCTTATCTAATAAAAATGAACTGGATTCTAGCCATGATTTCTAGAGTTCTGAACTTGTAGAAGTATTTTGCTTCCAGTGTGCTTTGTGTTTTTCAAACAGCACGTTTGATATGAGGGAAGTTGCAGAAAAGTTCAACAAGTAGTGTCATATATAGGCATGGCAATATTAGTGGTGTTGGGCGAATTTCTAGGCTTCAGGTTTGTGATATTGTCACATTTTCGTTGAGGGCAGCAGGTACTTTCTCTGCAATTTCTGGCCTGAAATGGATGGTTGGGCTTCAGTCAGGAGAGACAGGACATTTTGTGTAGCAAGTGTACTTTGAGACGTGGGATGACTATCACATCTTCTGTGTGAGGTGATAACAAGTTCGTTTTTCAGCATGAAGTATTTCCACTGTTACTGGGAGCAATTGTTTTTCACTGCCTCTCACTGTCAGTGAGTTTTTCACTGGCTCTAACATATTTCAGGATCTCTTGAGTGGTTTTCCCATCACTGAAGGTGTCTGCCTATTGCTAGATATTGAAAATTATGACAAGTACCTCACACAGAGGGTGCCAGTTTTGGTACCAGTTGTAACAACATCCCTGCTTGCTACTTTGTGGCAAATTTAGGTATCTTGGTATTACAGTGGATGTCTGCTGTTTTAACATCTGTGCTGCCATCTCAGGATGCCTACCTGCATTTAAAGTACTGCACCCTTTTGGTACTGCTGGGCATCCCATGCCTTGTCTTTCAGCCCCATGCCAACCCCTCAAATACCCTATAACATCTAGAAGCCAGTATTTAGGTAGCTAAACGTCTACTCCAGCATGCTTTTAAAGGAGCTGGTTATGAAAAACACCTCCAGAATCTCTCAGACATGCCGGGGAAAAGGAGGTTTTGCAGGGTAACACATGGATTCAAGAGATGAGTATGAGTGTGACTCTATTACAGGAGGAATGGAGTGATTTTTCCTCCCCTAAGATTCTGTTCATATTAGATGAAACATTTGGCAAAGGTGTTGCATGAATCCCCAGGGACATGATGTTTATCCTTGAATTACGCGGGCATTACGCATTTGTTGTCTCTCTAGCTCTGCCTATTCATTACCAGTAGTTCATGCACAGCTTGGTAGCAGCATGGCATCCCCTGTTTGTACTGTTGGTCTGTACAGCACATCGAGACTTCAGGTGAAATTAAGTTTATGGCATCATAGTAAGCTACAGTGCTTCTTTACTAAAAGAGCAGATGGTGCTTTCTGGAAGGAAAGAGAGCAGTGACTTTACCCGCTAGCGAAGGCTTTGCTGCCTTTGCCTCTCCGTCTCGTGGCTCTGTTCAGACTAACAGGGAGGCCAGAGCTTAGTCTGGGAGTTAAAAGGTTTTCTCACTGGGACTGTGAGGGAGAGAAGCAATGTTCAAGACAGCAGATGGAGTAGGTATCTAGGCAAGCTCTTGGCACCCGGTTTAGCTATTTCACAACAGCATGCTCGTATGCTTCAGGGGGTCATTGGTAGGAAGTGTGTTGGTGACTGCAGAATACACCTGTGCCAAAGTACCTGAGTATGACTCCACTGGCTCAAGCCGGTGTAGTGAAGATTTTAGAATCATGTGCTCTCCTGTAGGTGTGAATTGAAACTCTTTTGTTTCAATCACAATGGACATTTTGAAAAAGAACATTTTTCGGAAACTACTGATTTTTATCATCTCTGTTGCTTTCTGTGTCTTTTACAGTTTGACTTTGAAAGTGAAAGAGAACTAGCTTGGTTTTAGTGGAATACCACTGGGGTTTGATTATGTTTGCTAGAAATGAGGTGGGCGTCTAGGTGTGCACTGGAAAGTTCCATAGGTTTTGCTTGCAATTAAATGCACATATAAACTCATTTGAATATTTGCATAGCAAGTGCCCAGACACTCTGGAGAGAGAGAGAGAGAGAGAGAGAATAAAGACTTCTCTAATAAAGACTATGTCACTTATTTTGATGGTGTTTTCTCAAATTTATCTATCTTTCTCAGACCACAAGAATGCATTATTAAGATTCACATATTTCTGCACAGCCAAAAAATTAGTCATATTTCAGGGAACAGAATGTCTTAATACATGGAATTCACATTCAGCATCAAAAGTGTAACATTTTGTGTATCAGCCTACTGATAGCCTTAGGACGGACTTTTTTTCCTTCTTTCTTTCTTTCTTTCTTTCTTTCTTTCTTTCTTTCTTTCTTTCTTTCTTTCTTTCTTTCTTTCTTTCTTTCTTTCCTTTTTTCTTTCCTTTTTTCTTTCTTTCTCTCTTTCTTTCTTTCTTTCTTTCTTTCTTTCCTTTTTTCTTTCTTTCTTTCTCTCTTTCTTTCTTTCTTTTTCTCTTTCTTTCTTTCTTTCTCTTTCTTTCTTCCTCTTTCCCTCTTTCTTTCTCTCTTTCTCTTCTCTCTTTCTCTCTTTCTCTCTTCCTCTCTTTCTCTTTTTCTCTCTTTTCTTTCTTTTCTTTTTTTCTTTCCTCTCTGCCTTTCTGTCCATAGGTACCTATAAAAGCCAGTTCTGTCCTTTACAAAGCCATTTTATTGTGATTTAGCTGTTCTTCATCTACTGGGAATATGCAGGCTAGCTAATATTCCTTTTGTTTTACAAGTGGGAGACAGAACATACCAACTAATGTGGGCACGGTATCAGAGAACAAGAAGACAAATGAAAAAGTAATAAATGAAAAAAATATTTCTATCCCTCACAGAAAAAGCTCATGAAAATATGGTAGAGAAAGAAAGGAAAAGAAGAGGAAATAAACCAAAATGGACTTTTAAAGAAAGGAATTATGCAGATACATATCTTGATTTTCACAAGTGTTATTAATTTTTTTATTGAATTGGATCTTTTAAAATATGCAAGATTTACAGTTCTCTCATGAACAGCATGATCAAATGATGACAATTCTTTGCCCACTTTATACTCTCAATAGAGCTCAGCAATAACGTATTTTCTCAATTTAGAAGGTTTCTTATGTCTTATCACAAAGATCAACTGTGGTCAGCTTGAAAAAATGTCAAAGCTTAAAATAAGGATGAAGTGGCATGCTTTTACTTAAATTTTCTTGAAAGGGCTGCTGGTAAATACTATTTCTCATAGTAATGATAGTATAATCCTGAAGGAAAACATTTTACAGCTACAGTGATATTAGTAATATCATCTGACACCTTATCAAGATAGCTATAGACTGTTAGAAATTTCACCAGAAATATAAAATACGCTACTGGACTGTGAAAAGGAAGAAGATAAATCTAAATCAATTGAGATACCTCGAAGTTAAAAGCAACTTCTCACAAAGCTTGTTTTAACAGAAAGGAAGGAAAATTGTATATATAATATAAATGTATATTTACATCATGAAGTGTACCCTTACTAACATAAAGGGTGAAGCCTTATTTCGGACATTAATTTAACAGTCTTACCCCAGTTCAGAAAATCACCACAGATGGAGTTTAGCTTCTAACCACATCAGTATTTTGCACTAAAGCACATAAACTCATTTATCTGTATGTGCTGAGCTTGGAAGAGCCTGAAGACTGAATCTTAAGTTTTGGTAGCAAGTGATGAAACTCCTGAGTTACCAGAAGCAGAAACTGCCCTTAATCCAGACAAAGAAACTTAAAAGCCCTGAAAAAAATACTAAAAAAAGAATCGTTCATGCCTCCCAGAAAAACAATTCTATGACTTCTACTGTTATTCCCAGCTGTAAGCAGGTTTCTTTCAAAGTGACCCAAGCAGAGTGCAGCTTGTGAACAGCTCTTCCCAGCTGTGACCAGCAGCTGAACCAGACCTTAATGTCTCAGATTTGGGATCTTTCACTGCTTGTCATCTATAGTTTCATCTGAGCTGTTGAGGATGTGCTGCAGGATGAAGGAGAGTCGTGTAGCAGCTCCCACCCTCTTCTGTGAAGCTCAAGGGCCTTGCATATGGCAGCCAGGCACGGAGGGTACTTGGTCTCTTTCCCATCACCAGTGCTGGGGTGGGATTACAGAGTCTTCTCAACAACAGTGGCTCTGAACATGCCTGGAAAGATCAGGGAGATCAGAGCAGGTCTGGGACATATTGTTGGCCAGAATCATATGGCCACCCAGGGCAGCAAAACCAGGGAAGTGCTTCCCCAGACATAAAAATGACCACCAAACTGATTGTTTACTGCTTTTTTATTCTTTGGGTATGAATCAGCCTAAGAAGTGCCAAGTGCACCACAAAACACAAGACTTTAGAAGCACTGGCACAGCACTATTCCCCTTATTTGATACCGTAAAGCATCATCTGTGGTTTGCTTCACTCCTCATCCTGCACCCTACAGCCTCATGGGATGCAGATGGGCGAGTGCTGGGTGAGGAGGTGGATCCCTCGTAGCAAGAAGGAGGCAGAGTGGTTTGTGTGGCTCCGTTTTACCATCTGATACACGGTCACAATGCAAATGTGCACTGTTGGCAGAAATGGCCAGCTGGCAGTGTGTCTGTGCCTCTGATATTGTAAATTTAGGATGTCTGCTACTCTATGCTTATTCATGGATGTGATGACGAGGTTTTCAGAGCCCCTGATTGTTTAATATAATATGTTTACTGTGAAACATCTGATGGCTATTATAAAAAATGTCAGATAATTTATATCAAGAAACACATCAATAGCTTATAGGGAAATGGACAAAATGCACAAATGTCAGATGCACAGCCCTGAGCAGTGGGGACATGAGCTGAATAAAACTCTAGTTGCATTTACTAATGCCAGATAATTGACATGATAATAGAAGATTACAGATACAGGTATTGTTTGTATTCTAACTCTATTTTCTGTGATTTTCACACTGCAAGGACTATTCCAAAAATTATATCCTTTTGGTATTGAGATTAGTTTTACAAATAAATTGAGGTTTGGGAACGACACTTCAAATTAGCACTAAGGTAATGTTCTGAGGGAGGTTGATAAAACAGATACTGGAAAACCTATTGCATTGCCAATATGATTATAGTAATTTTCCCAAGATAACAAAGAAGCATCTCTTTCACTTTTCTGTAATTATTGTAGGGTAAATTTTGTATTGTAAGTCACAAAGATTTGTTTTCTAGTCTTATGATTATGGCAAAAATGCTTACTTGCTTTTAAAATAAAATAGTAAGCTCTAAGGATGCTTTTCTAATTAAGAGACACAATATATAATGGCATAATACTTGAATGGTGGGATTTTATACAAAAAGACTTTGCTCTCTATGAATCTTTTTATTTACAGGTAAACATGAGTGTTCCTGATGAATTTCACTGAGGTTTTATAGGCAAGCAGTTGTTTCAATTTAATCATTCCATTTTTATTTTCAGAGGAACAGAATGCTAAAATAAGCCAAAATATTAGTGATTGTATATATGTGAAAGAAAATAAATTGTTATTCAAAGATACTTCTTTTGGATGAGTCAGTTAAATGTGAATGGAAATGAAAAGCTACAATTCAAAAGCATTTTGTGAATTATATTTTTTTTAAAAAAGGAAGCCTCTACCTTTGACAAGACAATTTGTAGGAGACAGATTTTTCATGGCTTCTGTTATTGTACTCTAGGAGCAATAAGAGGCAGCCAGTGTCCTCTTTGTCAGTTCAGGGGCTTTCAGTCTCCGTGTGTGTGGTAAAACACTATCAGCAGCACTCACAAATACTCCATAAGCTACGAAAGATCAGCTGAGGTTCAAGTGAAAGGAATTTCTTCTTTTCAAAACCGTTGACATGTGCACAATCCATGTAGGTACGAGAGTGATTTATCATTAGCAAAACCAATGCGTTTTTTAAACTCCTTTATTTGGGAGTCTGACTGCTTTACCCAGACCTGTACATTAACATCGCTATAATTTTCTTACTTTATAAACAATGAGTGAGGAATTCTGCCCTCTTCACCATCCATCTTCTTCTTGAAGTCAAGACAAGAGGAAATTTCCCCTTTGTCTGGATTTCCTCTGATGCTTCTGGAGCCTTACAGGTCGTCCAGTCTTGTTCTACTGTTACGACTGAAATACCATGCTTAGAAAACTGCTTTATTTTTTAATGATAAACACAAGCAATCCCTTATTTCCTCTCTTCCCACACCCAACCAAACAAATTTTGCATAGTTAAGCAAAGGAAAAATGCTGGTTTAGAAAATTCTTGCTATCACAATTGCAATGAAGGCAGTTTAAGTCTTGTCCTTCAAGTGGCGGGATTTTTATCTTCCTTCATATTTTATTTATGGTGTTTTGGCTGGCCTACTTCTACTCCTGTTGGAAATTCCCCAGAACATGCTTTGTAAGATGCTGCTGATGGAAGAACTGGCAAGCTCTCTCTCCATTGAATGTTGCCAACAGTATGTTCTCAATCAGAATTTAAGTTTCTTTCGTAACAAGCGACTGGAAGAACATTTTGAAAAAGTTTTTGTTCCAACTCCTTAAGTACAGGGTTAGGTAGTACTGATGATGCCTGTGCTCTGCTGTGTAATTTTAGGGGAAGAAGGACAGTGGGCTGGGAGGCATCAACTTGTTCAAAACTAGTGAGTTTTCTGCACTGCGATTTCCTTCATGCAAATGGCAATTCATGCCTCTTACCTGGCTTTCACATTTCAACCCAGTACCACCATCTCGCCATCAGCACTTTCTTCAGGGGTCCTCTTCAGTTCCTCTCTTTTACTGTGCTCTGATAAAACCCGGGTCTCCTTGCCCTCTTTCCTTCATGGGAAACATTGGGTAGCTTCATCCCAGCTGCTTCTTTCTCTCACCCCCCTAAGAGCTTGGTTTTTCAGCCTGTATCTTGTATTTGGGTTTGAAAAGAGACTTACTGTGTGCCTTAGGGTGGAGCATTCCCGAGCGACCTGGCTTCTGTGCATGCCTATAACTGCAGTGTTGAATAATTATTGCTGATGATGGTGGCAGCAATGCCTGGCTATTTGTGTCTGTAGTTAGGGTATAGGAATGCCTGATGGTTCCTTATCTTTAAAGCTGGAAGAGAACTGAATTAATTCAAGAGGGTCCGGGTGTCTCATGGCTTTACTCGTGTTGACGGTGGTCAAGCAAAGCTAAATAGATAATGCCACAGTAACTTCCAGTTATCTAAAATAACTTTGCTTTGCTGAGATTGAAGAATAATTAAACACAATAGTTAGAACCTAATGTCTTTGGGAAAAGGTATGGGAATTGTAAAACCCATTTTTAACATCTGGACACCTCCAAGTTAGCTAGAAGCTATTTTTTTGAACATCTACTTGGCAATTAATCTGACAAAGCACTCTAATAGCACAGGGTCCGTGTCCAAGACTAGTATTGGGTTTCAATTCTGATCCAGGAACTTTTGAAGAACATCATCTTTTCCTCTGAAGAACATCATAATTTCCTTTTAAATCTTTAGGGCTTTAGAGAAGCATCTCATTCTTCAGCCACATTTCTCTGTTATTACTAGTCCTGAGCAAATGCTGACATTTACCTCGAGTTGTATGCTAGCTTTCCAGTCTCAGGAGAATATATTGCAGATGCAACACTGTGTAACACAGCACGAGAATTCGCGGGAAGACTGTAACTGTCTATAGCCAGAATATAACCATATATTCAGGGGGGAGAAATTATTAAATGACATTGCATTATTTTACTGGAAAACAGGTTTCAGCTTTAATTACTTTGGATTTAATACATTTGCAATGGAAGTCTGCTTTACATCAGACACAGTGAATATTGAATTATTTAGATGGGGTCAAATTATAAAGCATTGTGATGATTTACAGTTCTTACTTGTAAATGAGAAGACTTCTTAAGATTTTCAAGCAGTGTGCAATCCACTTCAGCCTTTTAATAATGATGACCTGTGCGTCTTCACACTCCTGGGCTTTTGAAAAGGACATAGTTATTCTCCCACCCTTGAATGTTACCTGTGTTGTATGAGATCTCAGATGAAATACGTTCTTTGTCTGTATCGTATTTTCCTTAGTCTCTGCCTCACTGCCTTTTCTCAGCTGTACTCTGGCAGGCATGGAAATGAGTGCTTCCTCAGAGGTGGGATACTGGTTTTTCTCCTTCAGAGGATGAAGTGGATGGAAGGGGAAAGGAGACACATGCATTGTTTTCACCTCTGCCTGTGAAGGCTTGCTTTTGTTTCCACTCTTGGCCAGGTGAGAGAAAAAAGCAGAGATCAAGGTAAAACATCTTAGAGGCTTTAAAATAGTGCTATTGATTTGTACTTTACTTAACTTCCATGTAACAATACATGCCGAGAAGACAGGGCACATCCTTCCTGGAACTGACCAGAGCACTTTCAGGCTCTTTTTCTCAGACTTGACGTTTCAAGATACTCTCAGTGGTATCCATGCCTGTATTTTCATAAAGAAAATTCAGTTGAGCACCCATCCCAAACTGTTAAATATAGAAATAATTGTTACCAGGATGTCAAATGTATTCCTAATGTTAAGTGGATACAGCTTCCAAATTTGGCTCAAGAACTTACCCTTTTATTCAAGTTTACTTCTAGTACAGGTTCTTCAGATATGCTCATCATCCTGTTTTTATTTGAAGTCCATGGGAGCAAACTGGCCAAGGAGAGCTCTTGAAAGTCCCACTGCAACCAAAAGACAGATTAATATTGAAGTTCTGCCCCATCAGGAAAAATGAAAACAAAGGAATATATTGTTGGACACTTAAAATGTTTCCCAGTACTTTCTAATAGAAAGTGTGATAAGTGATGTATAGTTCAAGGAATGTGAGTATCTACAGAGGGGTTTTTTCTAACACCAGGGATACAGAACACTGTTAGACATGCAACTTTGAACACTGCCATTCAGGAGGGCAATGTGTTTGGTTTATTTTCATTTTTTTCACTTGTTTCTTCTGTCTCGGAAATTCCTAACACCACAGGACAATAACTTCCCAAGAAATCTGATTAGTATAAAGAAAACAAGCCTGAAAAATTCTTAAACTAAAAAAAATAAAAGGAAGCAAAGCAAAGAAACTTCAGAATGAAACAAAAATGTAAGAGAGCACTGTAACAAGTTTTGCCTTGTGGAGCATTTCTCCAACAATTTGCTCAATCAAAAGACTTCCTTATTTATTTCAGTACTTTTCTTTGAATCTCATTGTTTCCCTGTTGACTTTACAGCATAGATCCAATGGTCTTTTTTTTTGCCGGTGCTTTGGGATATCCAGGCAATGCTTCTGGGTGAGTCCAGTCTTTCAGGAAGGACTCTGCCCCTGAGCAGGGGTAGCTGCGAGGCACTCTGGGGCCCAGGGCTGCTGAACAGTGGTAAGCTTTGTCCCATCCACTGCAGGCTGCCTGTCTGAAGTAGGGACCATCTTCCTCTTCTGTAAGAATCCTTGTCTTAAAGTAACTAGGTAGTCATGTCCCAGGCTTTCCTGGACATCCCTTTTGGTTTTCCTGACCGGGTCCCTTCTGCTTCAGCCTTTATGAGTTGTGCTTCCTTTATCCCTTCCTCCAGCTCCAGATTGCTTTAAAAGGCCTAAATGTTTTCTTCTGTGGGGCCCAGTGAATTACTGAGCTGTTGTTCTCTTTGCTTTCTCTGTGTGCCGTGACATGGGGTGCTCAGTGAGAAGCAGCATATCTTCTAGGTGTAGCAAGGAAAATTAATCACTGCCATGCTCACAGATGGAAGACCCTGATTGAAAAAGGGGGTGAAGACATAAAGGTTGCCATTTTTTTCACCTGATAAACTGTCATGGCATTTTATTTTAATATCTCTCGCAGTATTCAAAAGTTATGGTTGAGGAGACATTATTTATTTTACTCCCTTTGTCTTCAGGTGCTTATGACTCTTCAGAGAATTTACCTCTGGACTAAAATGTGTTTATAGCAAGGCTCTCAAGTGGCTTCACTTTGGGTGCCTCTTTATACCATGCAAATCTCATTGAATCACCTGCCCTACTATATAATATTCTTTGACCCTACGATTTTAAGTCATGCTGCAGTTGCAATAGTAACTTAAATTGAGAAATGATGCCAGGAAAGTATCTTCATTACTTATGTGAAGTGGTTTGGTTTCAATCATTTGTAACATAATGCTGATTACATATTTGTTGGATCTTTATATGTGAAAACCTTTCTGTGTGGTGCCTCAAATACTGAAATTCAATACAAGCATTTGTAGTCCTAAGGACTCTAAACTTCAGACCTCTTGTCTGAACTTTGGGAAAACATGGTCTCATATTTGCCACTAACTTACCTTTCAGCTTTATGTGTAGTAGCTGCCTGCTTCTCCTTCAGTCCTTCCCACCAGTTGCATTCCATATAAAATCCCTAGATAGTGTATTTGGCTTAGAATGTAATGTGTCACAGGTGGCACAGAGATACGTCTGTGACATATGGAGGTGGTGAACACTGAGGGAACTCAGAAAGCTGGAGAAAAGTCCAACTGAATTCCATCTTCCCCACGTTGGAAGGAGAGACAACCCTTTTCTATTATTGCCTGAATCATTACGATGCTGGAAGAATACTTTAATCATATTGTGTTTATCTGTGGGTGAAGGGAAGGCTTCACCTTATCTTTCTTGCCATTTGGACTCAATTTTAGAGAGGTGAAATATAGAGGAAACTTGCGTATATAAACGCACAGACGTTTCCTCAAATGCACCATCACCTGCTTATAAAGAGTGTCCCATGAAGTAAAACTTAAAAATGTTATTCTAAAACCTATTCTGATACATGCATCATAAGACTGGTTATTTTACCTTTTAATGTAAAGTTGCACACTTAGAAGCAGGAGCAGCACGTCTCGGTTTTCTTGTGAAGTACACCAACAGAGCTTGAGAAAAGCTGTCCAATGCTCAGGGCACCTGCAGGCCTGACTCAGGTAAGCTGTGAAGCACGAGGATCCATGGCTGCAGCTTCAGCTGTCTGAGAATTCATCTCTCTCCCTCTTCCCTTTTGAGTCCTTCTCTGGTTTTTGTTGCCTCCCTGCAGCAGAGGCATGATGGCTGCTCTGGGCCAGCTTCAGGAGGTCATGCTGGCCTCATAGCATTGCAAGGGAAGATTTGTGTCTGCTTTTTGTAATGCCCTGCAAATGTAAGGCAGTGTATGAGAAGACTGCAAGTGTCTGCCCTGTTGCTATAGCATGTGGTGGGCATCTCAGCCGGGGCTGGGAAAACCAGTGGAGATGGAAAACCAGGGAGAGTTGTGTCAGGGCTCCTAGTGGGGAAGGTAGAGGAAGATGAGGGAGTATGACGCCTGCCTGGAATAGGTGTTGATCAGGTGTATTTGGCCAAAATGGTCAATCACTTCAGCAAAACACTGGTAGATCCAGGCTGATGGACTGGGGATTTGCACAGTAGAAGAAGCAGTGTGGTGCTGGCTTGAATGTTGTGCTCTTAACAGCACCAAATTAACTACCCCAGTGCCTCTTGGGAGGCAGCCCAAATGCTGCCAAAATTATGCCAGATGGAGACCACAAAGCAGCATGGATTATATCCCTAGAAATGCTTTCTTTTCCTCTCTAACATCCATGCTGAGAAAATGCCTTTCTCTGAGTTGCACTGAGAGGTGGGAGTGGGAATGGACATGGCTAGGAGTGCATTTAGTAAAAAAAGAAAAAAAATAGCAGTTTGGGGTTTTTTCTTTGTCTCAGGACGAAGTTAAACAGCCTTTTTAGAGACTGTGAGACTCTTAGTGGATAGAAACACAAATTGTGTAGGGTAATTTAGAAGATTGTTCCTTAAATTTAGTTTGTGACAAAACACTCTAAGACTTTGTAGTAGTTTCCAAAAAGTTTTTCCTCTTTCTCCTTTAAGGATACTGGATAATAATGTTATCTACATGGTGATTGTCAGCCAAATGTTTCTAATTGCTTTACAGCTGTAAACATCAGGAGTCTCATTGTACAGCAGCTACAGAAAAACATGCTGAGTGTTGGTGCATATTTAGGATTATCTTTGAAAAGGAAAACAACTGTGTTTGGATTGTACTTTTGCTACAGAAGAGCTAGGTTTGATGTTTTTCATCTTCCTTTTGTTGTCTCTGGATTTTTTTTCCCATTCTGCTATGTCCTTTTTGCAATAATGGACCAGACAGCAAACATTATTAAAAAGGCACTCTAGATTATATGGCAGCATAATAATGTACTCTGGTTTATGCTTTGTTCTCTTCCTAATAATTCAAAACATTCAGTTTATGGGTTTTTACCACTATTAAGTACAGACTTGACATTTTTGTAAAACTGTCTGTTATAACACCAGCATTTTGTTCTTAAATGGTAATAATAGTATATACTGCTAATATGTATGTGTATAGAAAGTTGGAGTTTTCTCCATATGGTTTCTTTTACATTTTTCTGCATTGAATTACATCAGGCATTTTATAACCCAGTCATTCAGTCTTATAAGGTTTCTTCAACTTTTCCATTAGCCATCTGTTTTAGCATCCTGACATAACCAGAAAGTCTTTTCACCTTGCTCTTCATACCCTTTCCAATCTTTCAGGAACAGAGTGAAGAACAAGGCTGAACACAGATCCCTCTTGAACTCCACTGGGTACATCCTGCTGATCTGAAAGTAACTGTCCATGGCCTAATGTTTTTGGGGGGTTAGCCAACCCTTTCATCATGTGAACAGCATTTTGGTGCAATAGCTTATTTAAAGTTTTTGATGAAGGCTTTTGTCAAGTGCACATTTAGGCATTTGGGGATCTCCCTTGTCCACCTGCTCCTTTACTCTTTCAGAGGAGTCCAGCAGTTTCTCTGGTGCAGATCCCTTTTGCAAAGTCATGCTGGCTCTTCCATATTTGTTTTGTGATTTTTTTTCTGCTATACTTTTTTCTTCTGGCTGCTTTGCTGCTGATTTGCCTGGGAACACACTACAGGAACCCTACATAAATTGGGAAACTGGAAGTTTTACCAGTCATCTGGTGCCAAGCTTTTGTGTGTAAGGAAGGAACCTCTCCCCAGTGTTCACAGTAAACACTCGGGCAAAGAAGCTGTTTAGTTTTTGTGGCATTTTTGTCTTTCCTTAAGGCTCTTTCTTGCTCTTGGTCATGGACTATCAGCCATTGCATTTGTGGACAGTGCATTCCACATGATTGACTGTGGTCCTATGTATTAAATAATGATTAAAAAAATATTAATGCTATAGTTTGTGATTTCCCCTTTGCTTCCGTCATAGTCTTCTCTGTTCTCAGTCATGTGGAACCTACAGGAGGGAACCTTGCCCAAAGGATTTTGGATCTAAAATAATCTGAACTATAGCAACCAGATGTAAAACCAGTATTCATCTCCATTTTCTCTTTCCATGACTTGTAGAATTCCCTGGGAATTTTTGGAGGGTTAAATCATCTGAATTTTCCCTCAGACAACAGGGCAGAAGCACTCGTGACAGCTGCTGCAGCCATGAACCCCTGGTTATCTATGCTGGGGGCCTGGTTAGAGAGTGCTGAGAGATTCTCTTGTGCCCTGTGCTCACATTTCCTTCTTAAGCAGTTGAGACATGTTTAAGGCATGTCTCAACTTCTCAGGTGTGGAAGAGTTTATTTTAAGTGTAAATCCTACTCACATAAAAAAATGCAGTGTTTCATTTTTGTCAGAGAAAATATGTAGTAGAAAGCCATTGCAAAAAGATGCTAACAATATATTAATAAAGTAGTTAAAATATAAATAACATAATTAAAAAGTTGTAGTACTGAGTGAGCATCATTCAAAGAATCCTCTTCAAATGCCATTTAAAAAAGCTGGGGCCCAAGATCTTTAAGATTCTTTGAGAGATATTTAAAATGTCAGACACAGGAAGCACAAATGCCATAATGGTGAGGAAAGGCTGCAAGAAGTACAACATTCAGGTACTCTGAAAGAGAAAAAATTCTCCCATGTTGAGTGCAGCAGTATTTTTGTATCTGTAGTTTGTAATATACTGTACAGTTCTTTGCTTTCAGACACCATTAAAGAGTTAGATCTCAAATGAAGATACCGGGAAGAGGAAGGGAAACGTTACATTTATTTTTAATAACCTATCTAAAGAATTGTTTGAACCATATATAATAGGTTAGAAAAGGGGCTCAAGAGGCAGATTCAGAGAATGTCACTGACTTGCTACTCAGATAAAGTAATTTGTGCTCGACTTGGGCAAGAAAAGTTGTTTCAGCTTTATAACACATACAATACAAGCATAAATTTTACCCGTGCATGTAGAAAATACGGCTTATTTGCAGTCAGTGCTTCCAAAGACAGATCTACTGACCCATCATTGCCTATAAGTTTAAGGGTATATGAAGTAGACTCTTGTTGCATAATTGCATTTTCATATAATTGCTTTCTTGCTTCAGGTTTGCTACTGTCTTTATTGTCTACATTTTTTTGTAATGAGAATTGGTCCCCTAGTTGGGTTAAAACTGTAAGCTAGTTACTGTAAGTATAGCCTGAAACCACCTATAATCCATTTTTATACTCTTTCTTATTTATTTTCTTTAAAATTGTTATAATTACTTTTTACCATTCTAAATTGCTTCTTGCAATACCTACCCCAGTCCAGTTTCTTCTCCAAAGTGTTCCAACCTAAGTTCCAAGATGGAGGATGATCCTAAGTTACTACAAAAATTAGGATGAGGTGACAAATCTAATAAAAGAAAGATAAGAGGGGGACAAAGAAAGGATGAAGTTGGCACAATTCACAGATAAACTAGAATAAAATTTCTCTATCCACCACAGTAGGTTTTAAATGGCTGATGCGTTCTACATGATGCTTCTCAAAGACGAACTTTTCAGCCCATTTTGTTTATACCTTGTATTTTAATACTAGCATTGAATTATGGATCCTTTCAGTCATCTTAATTATGCCAGTTTATGGTTATCAATGAAAATGGGACTTTGTCAAAGGTGGTTTATTTCTCTGTATCCAAAAATAGCAAAAATGCATAAAGCCTTACAATAGGGTTGGAAGCAGAGAGAGGATGAGTGAACTCAGAAGCTGATCACTAAGTCTTGCCTAATTTTAAAGGTCCTTTCCATTTGCTGAAGGATGCTGTCCAGCTGAGCAATGCAAGATGACTGAGGTTAAAAGGAGAAGAAGAGATTAATTGGATAAGGAGAGAAAGCACATTTCTTTGGCTCCCTCTGGGGTTTCACGGTTCCTGAGCTAGTTAGAAGTGGTAGAGTTCAGTCCCATGTTCCCTCTCCCCTGCGTGCTGAAGGAGTGATCCCAGGGCACCTTTGGTTCATGTGCTCAGCATAGGAGCCGTTCTCCCTACAAAACCAGGGCTCAGGCATCTACAGTGCAACAGCCTTGGAAGCCAGCAGCAGGGTTTTGTGTAAGTGTATCAATGAGTGTCATACGATGGCATTCGACACAAAGCATTTGGTTTTGTTTTTAATGTGTTGGGTAATGGCTGTTTCCAAAAGCTGCATGAGCTGCGAGGGAAGGCATGGAGTTCTAAATGGACTAAAAAGTGTAAAACTGCATGGCACCAGCAAAAAAACCTCATAAAAGACTCATGCTGTTCTAAACAGCGAGTGCTTCTAGCTCACTCTTTCTCTCCAAACCTTCTAAAAATACCCAGCTGTGAGCGCTTTTAATGAGAGTCTAAAGCCTAAATTTAAAATAAAGATATTAAATTTATGATTTGAAATCAGTTTTAAAAAGATAACATGGCCTGTAAACAATGATGAAAACTCCTATTATGAGGGGCGGCTAAGAGGAACTACTGAACCCCTCCTAAGAGTTTTTCTTTTTGTTTATTGTTAATGCCTGGCATCCTCTATGTGACTCTTGGCACTACTCTTCATTATCTATTCTTTTTGTATTTTGATCTAACTGAATTAATATTTACCTTACCTTTGAAATTTGTGTTCACTTGTTTTAAAGTCCTGTGGACATCTTAGGTATTACAGAATACATAATAATAAGGTTTTTGAAGTCCTGCAGTGGCACAGTAACAGATTTATGTTTGATGTCTTAATGTTTCAGACAGCCTCATGTAGATAGAATATTTTTCCACAGCCACCAAATCATCAAGAGATTAGCCCCAAACCAGTTTTTGTGGGACAAAAATATAACAGGAATAGAAAGTTGATTAAGGGACTGCATAATTACCCATCAGTATCAAGTATGATCTCTTTATAAAAGCTGCTAAATCTAGACTTGGCTTAATTTCCTTGGCGTTTCTCTGTAGCAATCCTGAAAGGGTATGGAAATGTGACTTCTCTGTCCCTAAACAATCTGCCCTGTTTATAATAATTTTTGTGATTTTTTTAGTATTCTACAGGTAGGTCGGCTACATCTTCAGATTTCAAAGAGCATTCTGGAAAAATCCCTGTTCTGCACGGTGAATATTACAAATGTCTGGGTTCTGTGCACAAGGGCCGAGCCAGGGTGTAGACATGGTGTTTGGGATTTAAACACGTTTAGAGTGTCTCTGGTGCCATTTCAGATTGGAGAAGGGAGCTCTTTCAGCCTGTTCATGGGGCCCCTTGAGCCAGACTGCTTTAAAGATGTGCATTTAATGGACCCAGAGGCCCCAAACATATTTCATAGAGCATTGTGCAGAATGAAGAAGAGGAAAGAAAGAGGTGGCCCATGGGCTGTGCAAATATCCTCTAGAAAGTCTGAGTCTTTTATCTGTCATGAGAAACAGTGAATTTTAATTTTTTTTTAAGTTTAACAATGGTAAGTGTAACTGGCCTTTGAAGTAGCTATTGAGTCAATACGTGGCTCTCGATATAATTCAGGGGCTTTGTTCTTCTCCCCACTTCATACAGCAAAAATAGGAACAGGAGTGATCATTTGAATAATGCATGGGGGATTATAATGATATATACAATTAAAATTCAGTATTAGAATATACACTTAAACAGAATCCTTCTTTTAGTGTTCATCTTCACTATTGATTAAACGAGCTACTGACATGCACATTTTAGTGTCAGGACCTGCCATACTCATCTCGGATCCAATGCATTGTGTGTTTTCCCATCTATGGATGTGCAATGTGATACCTCAGGTCCATTTTTATACTTTTCTGCCATTCTTTTCAACTGTGATTTAGAATGATATAAAAGCAGTACAGTCAATGTTCATGTAGGCATTAATAAAATGTTTCCAGTTCTGTATTTATTTAAAATTTCATAACGTTATTATATGAAGTTCAGGCACCAGAAGTATGATTTCCTGTCTGAAGACACTCCCATTTTTTTCATACATTTCAAAGAAGCTGTTAAACGGTTTACCATAATATTTAAAGATACACCAGCTATAACTATTGATTGAAGAGCTAGTTAGGATGCAGGTGGTAAAAAACCTTGTGTTCTCCTTGTTGATCCTGTTTCAACTTGCAAGTAAGTAAACCTCAGCAGATTTTATTATTGGGAATATCTCAAAGTAACTGGAAGTTTTTGGAAAGTGCTACCCTCCTTTGTCACAGGCTGAGTAATAGCAGAACATAATGCCATTTAAGAAGTAATTCCTGATTCTCTTCAATATTTAAGACATTCCAGTGCTTATCAGCTGCAAATAAGAAATCGTTGGAAAGCATATGGCATATGTTGCTCACCAGACTATGCGTTTCAGTACCAGGGAAACTACAAAACTAAGGGAGGAGCCTGGACATAAAAGCCTCTTTTTCCCACCTCTAGCAGATGGTCAGATTTCTAATTTAAAATTTTGTTGGAGTTCTGGCATACTGCCATCTGACTCCACAGCTGCAACAGTGCAATAACTCTGTCACCTCTCTTAGAAAATGTTTCTTGAGAGTAAATTTAATGCCTAGCGAAGTGTTGAATTTACAGCTGCTGGGAGCAGAATATAATATGTAAGAGATGGCCATGAGGCCCCGCTGATTTCCCTCACCTGGTTACGAGTAAGGTTGTGTTTATATGAAACTGTTGTGAACAGCATTAGGGAATTAGAGGGAAGATGTTTCCAGTTATTTGTTTCCACAGGCCTTTCAGTAATCCTGCGTACGATGAATCGATCAGCAGTGTCAGCGGAGATCTTGCCCAAAGAGCTTGACTGAGGTTATGGAAAACATTCATAATCATTATCATTGCAAGAAGACTGTTTTCTGAAAGTTTTTCTTTTGCCTCTGCTCTGTCAGTCTCTATTAACTTTGAAAATGCTGGTGCATATGGGCAGTGGTAATGTTGAATCCCTTACCAAGGGTTCCACCCATCTATCCCCTTAGTTACTCAGCTGAAGATGGTGGCCACCCCTGCAGTGCTGCCAGAACATGAGTAGCACTGAACAGGTACTTGTGGCATGGGAAATGCTTTACTGATTTTCTCCAGGGAAGGCAAGGCAGACTCTTCCAGACAGAGACTCTTCCAGTGTGTCAGGCACTACTAACTTGAATTAGATTTGACATTTGGTTCTGGAATGAAGACCTGCCTATCCTGTGACCACAACCTGTCAAGTCTGATCTGTAGTCTCTCTAGTGCAGAGGTTATGCAGACATGAAATTTACTTTTTTCTTCAGAAATTTGGGTATAAGTTTCACTCTTCCACTTTTGCAAACTTAGAAATAAGATTTATGACAGGTTTACAGTATTCAGATCTTGCTAAAGTCCAAAACCTTTGTTGCCCCCATCATCTTCTGATGACAGGTGATGTGCTGACATTTTTGGAAAATGTCTGTTGGATATTCTAGATACAGCAAGTTTCTCCCCCTGTTTAGTCAGCCTACTACAGCTACACTCATAGTTGAGCCTTGCAGGAGTTTATCTGAGGAATGGATCAGTTCCTGAAAATCTCAGTTGACTGGAAAAAGAGAGGGTGTGAGATGAGGTGTCTCCCGCAGAAATCTGGTCCTGAATGCACAGGGACACCGCCTGCTCTGTCAGAGGAGACTGCATAGGTTGGAGCTGCGAGCCTAGGCTGTGAGCCTGGGTTCTTTTTCTTTTTCTGACCCTTGCAAGGACAGTGTCTTTTCTGAAAAATAGTATCTGTATTTGATTTAAGCCAAACTTACCCTCTTCTTTACCCCTGTCCCACCCTCCCTAGGGCAAAGCACATCCCAAAAGCTTGTTCAGGCTCCTCCGTTTTTTCATGTGTTGCTGCACAAGAGCCAACCCCCTACAGTGTTGTGTTCCTGAACAAACAAGAGTTTTTCCCAGTGGGGCTATGAGACACGTTTCTGGGTTTGCATGGCACTGTCTGCATTAGGCTCTATCACAGCTGCACAGTTTGAATTCTGAGCAGTGATTATCAGCTATTTGAATACAGCAAATGAGTCCTGCAAGCTGCATTAATACATCAACATAACACTTTAGGTAGCATTAGTAGCCTTAGCGAGTTAGTATTCATTTTTTCTCTCACTTTTTAAGTTTATCAACATGTACTGCCTAAATCTTATTGTGTCTGCTCCATTTTTGGTGATCACAATGATTTCCTAGCTGTGGTATTGAAAATATTTCTGTTAAAGGGAAGATGATGAGAGTGAGAAAAGATAACCTTGTAGCAAAGCAATTGGACAGGGACAAGTTCTGTTATGGCAATCTGCCTTGGCCTTGTGTTGTCACCTCGGATAAATCATTCTCTCTATATACACTTTTCTTCCTCATTCACATCCACAGAAAGGGAAACGCAATTACCTAATTTTTATCACAATTTGTGTGACTTCTGTGCTTATGCTGTAAGTAATGGACTGGTTCTCACCCGTGTCTTTCAGAAGGGGCATCTGATCTTCACTGCAGACTCTAGGTATTTCACATAGCTGCTAATGATAGTAGCTGGGAACAATGAGTAATATCTAAAATTTAAGCTATTTGAAGTCACCTTTTAGATTTGTGCTATCGAATGGTTTTGTAGACAGCAGCATTTTCCCTGTAGAGAGTGAATAATTAAGATTAATACACTACCTGACAACTTTTTGTCAGATATTTTCTGCTGCTTTTAAGAGAAAGTTTCCAATCTGGGAAATAAACAGTGCTTTAAAATGTGTCTCCACTGTGTAATTCTACACATTTGCAACCAATAGACAGAAACTCTAGTCAAGTTAATTGTTATTTGCATAAAAATCAGGTCCTCAGAAAATTGCTCGTGTCCTTGATCCTACAGGCACTTAAAGACATTTTTTGTCTTGCACATGATCAGTTCCATTTAGCTTATTTAGATATCACAAATGCTCAAGGTTAAGTCGCTGAGCAGGCATTTATAGTATTGGAGCCTCAAATTATGTATGCCAAATGGCAAAGCACCTTTTCAAATAGACTTCTTCCTCACTGAACAGCATTTTGTAGGAAACGGTATTTTTCTAGAAAATTCACGAAAGACTACCTGGTTTTCTTGGGTTTGTAGCCGAGAAATCCAAGGACTTTGCATTCCAGAGATTTTTGTTCTTCTGTCTTTTTAACTCTAAAGGAAAAATGTTGTGATAAATGGAAAAGTAGAAGGGAAAGAGTAGTAGCATAGGAGCCAACAGTGAACACTGAAAATATTTTTTTACTGAAAATATGGGGTTTGAATGTATGTATATATATTTATTTCTCATTTTTAAAATATTTCTCTTTCTTTTCCCCCAAGAAACATACAATTTCTGTCAACCATTTATAATGTGTGTAATATGCGGAGCATGTGTAATAACCTGAGTTGTGCAGTATAATCTATGTCAGTGCTGTGTTGGTTTGTCCATGAAAACCTAGCAGTTCCCTCTGAGTGCTTTCCGTTATACTTGGGAGATATTTTATTTTAAAAAAAACCACATTATTGAATTTATCTTTGTTTTTGAAATAAGTCACCATAAAATGGCTCCCAGAAGGTCAACTCGTCCCTACATGTATTAGTTGACAACTTGGGAGGCTGTTCCACAGCTGTGAACACAGTTTCTGTGGAGCTTTCATGGACCAAGACTCAGCTGCTCTTTAAACCTCTCTCTGACACTGAAACCACAAGAAGAATAAGGAAAAGAGAAAGTGGTGAGGTTAATGAGTAATTATAGTTGGCTTCCCCCCCAAATGTCTGTAAAATGAAGTAAAACAAACAACAAGAAGCCAAGCAACTGCCATGGCTTTCCTTAGAGAACATTCTCAATCTACATACAGAGCTCAGTTCTCTCTTCATCCTAGGACTTGCAGAGCACTGAAGTCAAACATAGGTTGACATGACCTTGAGAATGAAAAAAATATATAGACTCTGTGGCAAATGGACATACTTCTGATTTGATCAGGTTTCTGCTGACTTCAGCCCTTGTTTCAACAATGACAAATACCCTCATGATCAGGCACTTTAAACGCTTCCCTTACTGTTGCTCACAGAGATGAAGGCTCCTTTCTCTGACTGCAGCCCAGAGCTCTGTAGGCAGCGATCAGAGAGGGGAGATGACTGGCATGGTTATAGAAAGGCTACATCTTCTTGGCCCCATAGCGCTGCTCACACCAGGGCTTGTTTCTCTTCTGCTGTAGAAGAAATGAAAGTGAGGAGCAGAAAACAGAAGGAGCTCGGGTTTTACCACCGGGGCGAGGTAGATCCACCAGCCATCCATCCCCCACATGTGTGCAAATATTGTAATTCTGGAGACCCGGTAGAACATGATACCTCTCTTCCAGCTCTTAAGCTGGCAAGCTGGCCCCTGGACTACATGCCTTCGAGTTTTGTGGAAGGAATGGGATCAGAATTTGACCAATATTATTTTCCAATTTCTAAGTCAACTTGACTTACATATGTCACCTGCAGATCAAAGAACAAATTCCCTGCAATGTTTATGGAAGATAATTAGTTGCTTTAGTGTTCATTTTTACTACCATTTTACTTGGCTTCAGGTTCTTCAGGAGTATAAATGAGGGCTCTGTTGTTTCAGTGTCTGAACAGCTTGCCACTCCTCTACAGGCTTAGGGAAGTCACAGACAGGTTTACTTAATGAACAAGACTGAAGAGTTCACCTTGGTTTGTAACTGGCATAGAAAGATTTCTTCAGTACAAGGATTCATTAGCTAAAGCTGTAGCTTCCATGGGAGCACTGTGCTTGCTTGATGTGTTCTTATATGGGCAATGATGCTAGAAAGCAAGTGAAGCTCCCCAGCTTGGAGGGCAGGAGAGAGGAGAGACAGAAGACCCTTAGCAAATTGCTTGCAAATGTTTTGGTTATTTGACCATCTACTTTGCAGACTGAGAGACAGAGCAAGAGAGCAAGGGAACATTAAGGGAACAAGGACAAATAGCATTTTCCCACTGACTGTAATTGCACATGCTGCACAACTGTCAAGGCTTAACAGTATAATTTACCCAAATGAAAAATTTCCTAGGAGTCCCATTAGTTGTCAAAGGCTGGTGAAGTGTAAGAGCACTATTTTTAAAGTTAACCTACCAGAATACATCCATTTGTATAGGCATTAGCATTCATCAGCACAAGTTATCAGGTATCCTAAAAGTCTATGTGTTTACCAGATCTGAGTCTAAATTTATGAGTCTCAATATGGCAAGGACCATGACAGTGTCATGAGTGGAAAAGAGTCAATGCCACTTATTTGCATGTGTTTGTGAAAAGAAACATATCACATGCGTTTGTGTTCTTGTCGCATGTCCCAATCTCATGGTTTTAATCCCAGCTGGAGACTAAGCACCATGCAGCCCCTCTCTTCCTCCCCAGCCCTGGTGGAATGGGGAGGAGAATTAAGATAAAACTTGTATGTTGAAATAAGAGCAGTTTAATAATTGAAAATAAAGTAAAATACAGTAATGTTGGTAAATAATAATGATAATAAAAAGGGAAAAAACAAGTGATGCACAGTGCAGTTGCTCACCACCCACTGACTGATGCCAGAGTCCCCTTCCTGAACCCAGATCAGCTGCCCTTCCAGGTAACTTTCCCCGGTTTATATACTGGGCATGATATTCTATGGTGTGGAATATCCCTTTGGTCAGTTTGAGTCACCCATCCCAGCTGTGCTCCCCCACAGTTTCTTTTGTGCACCTCCTCACTGTCAGAGCATGAGACAAGGGAAAAAAAAAAGTCCTTTACTTGGGATAAACACAACAAAAATCTGAAACATCAGTGTATTATCAACACCATTCTCATTCTGAATCCAAAACATAGCACTGTAACAGCTACTGTGAAGAAATTAACTCTACCCTAGCTGAAACCAGGAGAACATGCTCTCAGTTCCTCCAGTTGGCAATGGAGACATTAGACGTTAGACCCCCTTTCTCCAAGCAGCCATTGATTTTCCATTAGCTTGTAGGAAGATCAGTGTCCCAGGCCTCTTCTGCTGTCAGATTTGGCTGGAATTGCCCAGTGAGTGCAAAAGTTATAGGAACAAACCAACCTGTCTGGAAAGTTGCAGCTCCTGCACAGCCTTGGTTTCCTTAGAGACTAAGGATTGATAATATATGTTGTAATCAGTCTTGCTGTAAATATGCTGTATGAGCGTGTTCCTTGTCTAATATTTTATTTTAATTTTATGTAAAAATATGCAATGACATGCTAACTTTTTTATAATGGCCTTGCATAATCATAGTCAATAATTTTTTGTAGTAAGACATAATCTGCTTTGTAAGCAAGTTTTGAAGACAGTGTCCTGCATAGCTGCTGACAGAGAAGCACACCAGACCCAGGTCCTGAAGGCCAGATTGCTGTACTGCCTGACCTTGACACCAAAGTGTTTATGAGGGAGAAAATCATTCCAGCTTCCCACCACATCTTTCCCTGTCTCTAACCAACTGCACAGCTTGGCGATTTGTACCACTGGTTTACTTATTCACCTACAGATTATACAGAATTTCTGAAATATTGTCAGAGCTTTTAGTATAAGAAAAAAGTGCCTTAGCTTTCTCTGCGAGTACTTGTTTTTTTCCTTGATGGAAAAAGAAATGTACCACCAGCTGCACCCAATATTTTGACGGAGCTGTCATACAAACCTTCGTCACTATGGCACTTTTCCTTACTTTTTTCACACTGAATGGAGTTAGTCTGAGGCACACTAGCAATGTGAATATTGCAGTGTGGGAGACTCTCAGGTTCAAAGCCAGTCCTGTTACCTTGCTGTGTGAGTGCTAGTTGTTAAAAATTGCTGTGGTTTCCTATTGTGTACAAGAATACTAATTGCTGTAGCAGCATGTATGCATTCAGTTTTCCTCTGTTCAAAAAGGAGACTGTGGTGATTTGAAATGTAAAAGTATAATCATCCTAGATAAATTGGACAGCACTTAAGCAATCAAAAGCTAATGCAGTCTTGTAAAAGTAGTTTTAGGGAAATATTTCAAGCCTTATTCACTCAGATAGCATTTTCAAGAGCCAAAGCACAGCTTTATTTTTTCTTTCTGCACAATTGAGCATTAAATATTGCATTGAGACGCAGCAAAACAGGTTTTGCTATCCTCTAATGCTGCCTAAGATTGTTTTCAAAACAGCAGATTTGCCATCAGCCACACAAGGCATCCGTCAATTGACCAATTAAAAAAAATGTGGGAGTATCTGCATTCTGTTAGATTACAGTTGTCTATGTTTTTTTAGGGTAAATTCATTTTAATGATTTTATATCTTTTTAAAAATTTTTTTCATACAACCTCTTGACTGTCCCAATGAATTGTTTTCTTTCAATTCAAGTGTGAAAGAAAATTATACCATATCACGGAAAGGACATTTAAATTACTTTTAACTGGTTTAATTATTTAAAACTTACATTTGTTTTAGATTTTCTTGTGTTACATTTTCGTTTTCCTCTTTTTCTTCTCTGATTGCCTATTTTTAAAAAGTTCTTTTTGTTGTTCTTCTCTTTCCACTCTCCACATCCTTAATTTCTTAAATTCCTTTTTTTGCTAAACCGTCACCTCAAATCAGCGGCAACAGACATCTTCAAAGGGGATGTGCAGTGTCTGAAGGGCATCCTTCTTATCCCTGAATTATTTCCCAGTAGTTTGTCTTTTTGTCTGTTTTCTTTTCTGAAAAACATAGTTTTTCATATGAACAAGAGAGTATGACCCATTCTGTCTTGCTTAGCCTTGTGTGACACAAGCGAGTATTATTTATTTGGATGAGTAATTGCTAATTTTGTCTGAGGGGCTTGTCTGCTCTCTTTTTCTTCACCCATAACCTATGACAATTTCTGAGAAGAAAATCAGCAGACATAAACTCTACAATGCAAATTATTGTGATTTACATAATCCACAACTGCTGAAACATGAGGATAATAAAATGCTCTGGAAAACCTAATGCAGAGGTTGTTTATTAGTTACCAAATAAATGGTGATCCCAGGTTTTGTCAGTGATGCATACTTGCTTGGGAAGTTCGTGGTTCCAGTGTTCTAGTAATGTTTTTTTTCTCTAGCCGATGAAGCAAGAAAAGCCACTTGCTCCTTTGGTTGCAGTGCTAAAGCCAGCAGTGCCCCAAGGAGGGCAACAAGGATGGTGAAGGGTCTAGATGGGAAGCCACACAAGGAATGGCTGAGGTCACTTGGTCTGTTCAGCCTGGGGAAGAGGAGACTGAGAGGAGACCTCACAAGGGGAAGCAGAGAGGCAGGCACTGATCTCTTCTCTCTGGTGAACAGTGACAGGACCTGAGGGAATGGCATGAAGCTGTGTCAGGGGAGGCTTAGGTATTTTTAAGGTATTTCTCCTAATATATACCTTTCCTAGATATTAGGAAGTTCCCAAAATTATGCTTTCTGTTCAGAAAGCTTTCTGTTTTCACCCTGAGCCTGAGTGAAACAGCTCTGTAAGAATTTGCATGACTTCGTGCAGGAATGGCTGTTCTGGATGTACTTTGAAAAGCTGTGGGATGGGGCTGAGCTTGTAGATAAGGACATCTAAATGTAAATGTTTATGTATAGATGGGTGCATGTGAGCTAAGTGTCTGAACCAATGTCAGAGTCACTGCAGGTGATAGAAATCTGAAGTGACTGAAGCCATGACCAGATGGGATGCTCGTATGTCTGCACGGGATTGATAGGATTTACAGGAGAATTGTGCAGTTTTGTTCTGAGCTGGCAGCAGGAGGTGAGCAGAGGTATTCCAGGGACATCCAAAATACTTCCCTGGAGAATCTTTTTTGCAGTGCCACTCAGACTCACCTGGTTGAAGTGGGCAGGCTGTCCTTGGGAACCACGGGGGCAGAGGCCTGGCTCTGGGTATCGTCTTTGTCGTGTGGCAAAGGGTGTGACTGGCAGGTAAAGCTTTATTCGAGAGTTTGATTTAAGACTCAGGTTATTACTGTACTTGTCATGTGAGCACCTCAGCTTTATAATTCCCCTTATAAGGGAAATATTTTGTTGGGTGTTTTTTTTCTGCCATTGAATTCGCCATTCATTTATAAATAATTTGGCAAAATCAAAAAAAGGCCAGTGATTTGCCCAAGCCAGTCTAGAGTCATAAGGCTGACTCCCAAAACTGAGCAGGTTATAGGTTTTCTGTTAATCAGATTTTGCCTTCTTTGACTCTCTTTTGTGGTCCTGAGAGCTCATCCAGTCATAACATCACTACCTCCAGTAGACTTTGTGGGCTCTAATATATCCTTACACAACATAATTTCTCCTGAGCCCTTTTCCAATCCAGTGTTTACTCAACTCATCTGTTCTTACAACTTTGGGGGTTCTATTAAGCTGTAGAGTTACAGACTTTTTACGAACTCTCCCAGGTCTGTCTGTGTGTGTGTGTGTGTGTGTGTGTGTTTGTGTGTGTGTGTCTGTATATGACCTCCACGAGGGGTCGTACATCCTAATTTAAAGCTTGGCTTCACAAAGAACAAATTGTTTGGAGGACAGAAAAGCCTTGCCTTTTTCCTCTAATGCGAATGGTGGAAGTTGCTTCCCCTTTTTTACCAAACCCATAGGTCAAGAGCAAAAGGCAACAAGGGGTCTCAGCACCTCTACTACTTGGAATCTTATCCACAGAAAGAGAAAACAGACAGACAGGCAAGTAGAGAGAGTCTTTTCTCAGGTGCAGCTGCAATATTCATGTGTTCATTTTCATGTGGGAAAGGTATTTCTTGGTCCTTTATATCCATTCATCATTGCTATGTACTATTGCCAACCCCAGGAGAACGTGAGTTTTGAAAAAGCAAAGTGAGCAGTTCTGCCCATCTTAGATTTTACTTTATTTTTGAGGTATCCAGATGCAAACAACATGTCTGATGTACTTAAAGCTACAAATATGATTTCATCTTCGGGTTCAGCCTTTTGACACGTAATTTACCTTATAACAAGAGCCTCAGAGCAACGCATTTTGAAGTCACAGGCAAAAAGCCAATCCAAAGCTCCTTGTATTAAGCTGTACTTTACATTCTCTGAAAGGAGTCAAAATGGAGATGGCTTTCCTCATTTTTAGTGATGTAACAAATTGTCACTTAGTGAATTCTTTTCAACAGAGGAAAAAAGACAAACCCAGAAGACCTTGCTGTGGGTCTTTGCAAGCTCCTCTGTGCCAGTCGGCCCTCGCTCAACCGGGAAGTGTATTGGCTGAACAGATACTAGCAAATCATTTTTAATACCTCATTTCAGGTCTTTGGAGATTAATTTTGTCATAAATTTGGAAGCCTGATTTAATTGCGCTAATTATATTTTCTGTTGGGAATTGATGGATTACTACCTAGCATATTCTCACTGTGCGTAATGAATCACACTGAGGCTTTCTCTTATTTATACCTGCTGAAAGTCAAGGAAATTAGTTGCAATAAGCATTAAAGAAACATGCAAGAAATTTCCCTAAACCATTTGCTACATGTTCTTGCTCCTCTCATGGATCTATTCTCACAATGATGATTCCGTTCTTCTGGAAATAATTGCAGAAACTCCTTTTTAATTCTCTGTCTGTGGGGAATTCACTGAAAAGAGAGCACATTTCCGACATGCAAGACATCTACAGTTCCTCTTCACATCAGACTATTAACATCCATCCACATGTATTCATTTTTGAACAGAATGCTGTGGGTGCAGAAGTAATTATAGCCACCACACTTCTAGGTACTTGTGATTTCATCAGATGTAATCATGCACATGCTGGAGGCTTGATTCCGCTGCTGCTGGAGTTTGCCACTGAATGGAATAAGGGATTCAGCGACATCCTGTCGTAGAATAAAGTTCATCTGTCATGTTCAAGTGCCAGTCACCAGGGTATCTTGTCTTTTGTACAACTTTGGAAAATCGTGTTGTCTCCTGTTCTCTGCATGACCTTTCCTGTTCATTTAATGCCATAAAGCTTATAATCAGTATTTATCATTTATGTGGAAAAAAACCCAGTCCATGCCTAAAATGAAGTAACCATTAAAATCACAGTGTGCTTTCTGTCCTTTTAATTCCTCTTGTGGAATAAAAAAAAAACCCAAAAGTCTTTCTTTCTTGAAGTGAGGGTGGTTCACAAGGGCTGATTCTGCGCCGCCATCTTTGTATCCTTTTTTATAGTTTTGCTCTGAGATCTTTCCCTTTCTCTCTGCCTTTTGCAGGCAGAGCAATAGCTAAGCTAGGAACAAGTACATCTTGAGTGCAGCCTTGATGCTGAGCTGCTCTCTGGCCTCTCTTTCTGACCCCACCACGTCCTTCCTCTCTGCAAAACGTGAGGTGCCTTGCCCACCACTGTGGTGAAGAGGCTCCTTTCTGGGTGTTCGTGTGCCCTCTCCACAGTGGGGGGAGCACCAATGTTGAGGAAAAGTCTGCAGTACTCTGCTTAAGCTGTTGGACATTGTGTAGACTCCCAGAAATTCAGGCAGGAGCTGCAGCTACTGAGGGGTTTCTTCTGCTGGTCGGGGGCACAGGGTAGGATGTTGCAAAGCACTGAGTCCAGCATGTTCAGCTGAGCGTTGGGAAGGGGGGACCAACATCTCATTATTTTCCTGACCTGATGAACACAGGATTTTGAAAGCAGTGCATGCTCTAATTTGACTGTATGGCTACTCCTTTTTAGAATTGCATTTTCTCAAGTGTGATATCACCTAAAGGTGGACCCTTCTTTCAGATATGACAATCATTTCCCCTTAATTAATTTTGATAGTTTGTTCATCTTCGTGGAACAGATCTTCATGAGGAGAAAGAAAGCACATTTCCTTCAGGAGCGAGTTATGAACACATTAAATTGAAAAGCTGCAATGTTCTGTCACATTAGCTTGGTCCCTACAACGCAGCAGTCACACTTGATAAACGGCGACATTAAGAATAACATTAGAGAACACAGGCACGGGGTTGTGATGGCAACCAGGATACCTATCTGCCCATTGTTACACACATTGCCCTCCTCATTTATGCCTTTGGGAGTGATGGACCTACAGGGGGAAAAGAATCAATATATTTCTCAATTTTTTCTCATGGCTGACAAAAAAATATGTGGATTATAACTGGACTTTCCATTGAGCTGCAATCCTCTAACTTCAGTGCAATGAAAAAGCACATAATTATGCTATGTTAAATATAGAAGCATGTGGCATATGGTAAAAATTATTACAGTAATTATTGTTTGTTTATTTATTTATTTATATAAACTCTATGTGTGGGTGTATAATGTTACATAAATGCATAGGAGCAGTTTTCCAGGGTGTCTATCACTGTCATACCAAAGTGCTGATGCTGCTGTGAGGAGGAGGCTGATTGCCTATTTAAGACTCTAAGTGGCAGCGAGGATTATTTTCTTCTGCTTTTGACCTACCTTTCCCCATTTCTGAATGGCTGGTGTTCAGTTCTTTCTTTAAGCCAGTTTTCTGGATAAGGCTTGCTTATTAAAAGTCACAGGCATTATTTTAAATCACACCGCTGTCAGTGAATCTCTTTAGTGGATCATGCTTGCTGTAGAGTCCTGAAGGTTTCTGACTTGAACCATAGCACAGACATCTTTGAATGATATCCTCTGATTTCACTGCACATTTAACAGTGCTAGGGGATTTTTCCAGAGCCCTTGGTGTTATTTTCACCTTTTCATTGGAATCGATAGTAGCAGCACTGTTCCCACACAGCCTGATGAGGTCACATTTAGGTGGAAACTGACCACATCCATTATCCCACCTGTGCTTTCTTTTGCTCTCTCTCCCATATATAGTTCAAATCAAATATTTATTTCAAAAGAATATATGTATTCTCTTTTAAATCTAGCCTTGGATTGTGATGTCCAGAAAGAGCTCGAAGCCAGTTAGGTGACCTTTGTGCTGGAGCTAGTGCCTATGCAGTTGGTGTGTAAAGCCCCTTGGTTTCCCTCTTGCCAGCTGTGCCTGTGCTGCAAGCTTACGGTGACAGGAGCTGCCATTTGTGCTCCATATTCTTATGCAGGAGCTAAGACACAGATCTCTGGTTCATTACTCTGGCTCCTACAGTGCAAGCAAATTATGATAGTTTAAACACTGTTGGATTTATTTTTAGTCTGAAGGATAACAGTGCGTCCATGGCAGACGCTGGAAGACCAGGCAGAGAAATTCTGATGGTTTAGCTTTTCTGCTTCCTCAGGACCTTTGTGGAGAGTAAAGCAAAAAGAGGTAGCAGGTGAGAAACATGGGCTATAACCTATGTTAAGCTCCTGACTCCTGCTAGAACAACTTCTGTAAGAGAAAGGTTTTATACTGGGGCATCCCCATCAGGGGAAACGTGGGAGAGCATTTGGGCAGTATAAACACATCCTTTCTCTGTATCTGTTTATTTGGTGAATCAGCACTCTGCCACAACCACTCTGCCAACCAGGCAAAGCTGCCTCTGGGGAACAGGACCTGCCCCTGGAGAGGAGCCCAGGGCAGCCTGGGGAAGAGCTCTGGCATTTTTCCTTTAATTTCTATATGGAAGAAAGGCAGCAGGGATGCACAAAGGGTTTAAGGACAACACAGTCCTCAAAATTATTCCTCTTACAATTTTTTTATTGTCTCCTTTTTCTATTTTTTTTGCAGAGTTAAATGTAAGGGAATCTGACATAAGAGTGTGTGATGAATCGTCATGTAAATATGGAGGAGTGTGCAAGGAAGAGGGCGATGGCTTGAAATGTGCGTGTCAGTTCCAGGTAAGGGCTGTTCACCTTTTTGTTTGCTGTTTCTGACAAATCTTTCATGTGTATTGAAGTATTTGTAGAGCCACCGCTTCAAAAATTCCGCTCAGCAACAGGCTGATGGAGTCTAACCATAAGCTCCTTTTTCAATGGCACTGATTGGATCAGATAATAGCAGGGTCACAAGTGATCATAATGGTTATGAATTAAAACAGTGAATTAGTCCTGCTCAGGAAAAAAAATGATAAAAATGTCTTCTGAACTTTTAAAAAGAAGTAAACAACAAGTTCAATTAGCATTGTCAGTTTTTGAGCCTTTAGTTTACAGCTTTTATAACTATCATGGTAATCTTTCCCCACCCCCTCCTGCCACCAACTTTTTCAGAGAAAAAGCAGTACAGCAGTTCTTTCTTTCCACAGTTTATAGCAGGAAAATGTATCAAATATTATGTACAAGATTCATGGTAAAACTGGAAGAGCTGGCAGTGTTATCAGCAAAACCTGGAGTGGGCTGTCTTTCAGTGTTTTAAAAATAATTGTGTGTTCTGTTTCCAATAAATAATAAATCAAGGGGAACCAAAATAGCAACAGAGTGTATATGATCTTACACTGCTTTTGGATTCCAGTGTTTCAGAGCTAGCTTTTGATAGGGTTCTGTTTACCTATGCTGGGGGCATTGTTCCAACTGCCTTTTAAAGGCAGAAAGAATTCTTATGAGAAGAGGTTTCTTCATCTGTCTTCAGTCTGTCTGTAACATTTATTTATGAAAAATAGTAAAATCAAAGCTCAGTAATGATTAAAAAAAAAAAAAAGGAAAATAAGTACAACCCTAGGATAGCCAAAGGCTTCATTTATTTTCTGTGGGTAGTAAATTTTGTGACTTCCTAATCCAGGTCTTGGAGACATAAAAAGAAAGAACTAGTCCATGTGATAAATTGTTACTTTGTTTTGAAGAGCTGATTTTTTAAAAAAAAGTATTGTTTTTAAGCTACTTGCATGTTTACTTGTGCTTCTTGAAAAATTTACTCTATACTCTTAGGAAAGAAGTCTAAGGATGAGGAGAAGGTATTGTGTTTTTCAGACACAGAAACTTGAAATTCTTCCCGTAACTCTTGAACTTAATTGAGCTTATTCAATTTGCTGCAACTAGCAGCACCAGAATATTCCAGGCAACAAACACCCAGCCCAAACTGTTAGGTCCTTCACATGCAAGACTATCTGAGAGCTAGCTAATTTTTTCTGACATTGCAAGGCTTTGAAAGGAAAACAGACACATTTGTGTACAGTGGTTCAGCTGAAGTGTGAAGGCACTGAAAGGAAGATGTGGGAATATCAGCCTGTTCTTCCTGAAGTGTGTTTCCTATTCATCACAGCTACAACAGAGCTGGATAACTGTGCCACTGGTCCCATCCAGCAAGGCATTTCTTATGTTATTAAAACTGCAATTTTTAGAAAATGTGCCCTAACAAAAGAGTTGCAAAATTAAATTGGTCTAGGATCCAGGTTGTGGTCAGATAAGATGTTCCTGCCGGAGGGGAAATTACAGAATCCCAGAATATGCTGAGCTGAATGGGACCCACAAGGATCATCTAATCCAATTCCTGACCCTGCATAGGACCATCACCAAGAGTCACACCATGTGCCCGAGAGCATTGTCCAAGCACTCCTTGAACTCTGTCAGGCTGGTGCTGTGACCACTTCCCTGGGGAGCCTGTTCCAGTGCCCAAACACCTTCTGGGTGAAAAACTTCCAGATATCCAGCCTAAACCTCCCCTGACACAACTTTGGGCCGTTCCCTCAGGTCCTGTCACTGGTCACCACAGAGAAGAGATCAGTGCCTGCCCCTCCTCTTCCCCTCACGAGGAAGTTGTAGACTGTGATGAGGTCTGCCTGACAGAGGGGTGTTTTGGGGAGCAGAGTGGCACAACTATTCACAGCCACCCCTGAACTAGAGCCAAGACTGGCACAAACTTCCTTCAGATTGAGGAAAATGGATGACAAATTTCAACTTGTTTGAAACAGCTATAATGTCACGGCAACAAGAGCTCTGCAGGCTGAAAGGTCTTTTGCTGTATTTTGGATAAGTTTTACAAAACCTGAGTGAAAATCTGATCAACATCTAGTGAGTGTGTCACAAACCAGTGAGGGAAGTAAGATGGGGTGAGGTGGGGTGAGGAGAGAGAGAGATATCATGGGGCTCTCTTTCAGTCTCAGTCAGAAAGGCTTGACAACAATCAGTTTAATAAAATAACTGCTTTAGTAAGACAGAATAGGAAAAGGAGCAAAGTGACAATGAGCAAACCTTACAACCCATTCAGATGTTGGGAACTCTGAAATCACACAGCACTGGATGGAGCTTGGAAGGATTTTCCCATGGCACACTGTGCTGAGCAGATCCTGCCCATGAAGAGATGCTCTCCATTTTGGTCATTTGAGGTATTAGAAGACTTCCTCACAAGAAAACAACTTTACTGCTAAAGGACACTCAAAGGAGAACTTTTGGCTGTACTGTACCAAATCACTAAAGGCTTACCAAACTGTTAAAAAGGAATCCCTTTACTTATCATTTTCTATCCTCAGGACAGAAACCTGTGTATTTAAAACATCACACAGAGACTTAAGGAGAATTAAGAGTTATCTATTGAACAGAGAATTAGCTATTGAAAAATATTGTCCCCTTCAGGAGTTGCCTGTTAATTATTCTCTAGAAATGACTGTTCAGTATGGCATGTGACAGGACCGATGGCTGTGGTTGAGTGTCTGAGAGCTACTTACTATGGGAAAGTATTACAAAACTGTTAGAAATAATTTTCTGAGCTGGCAGCATGATTTATTTCTGTCAGTACCTGCTTAGTTCATTCTCAGTTGGTCATCTATGGCAGGATGACAAAGGATTGGAGGGTAATACCCTTCAAAATTATGTTTTAACAACTGAGTATTTTGACCTTTATGTATGTCAAAGCACAAAGAAACTGTTGTCGGAGAGACTCACATTTGGAATTTAGAGAAGAAACTCTTGTACTTTTAAGTCATTTTAGCTTAACTAATGTTGTTTCTGCTTGCACTCTCATGGGTTGAACTACGCCAGTTTAATCATAAACTCAGTGTGGTTAATAAATTTGGTGGGTATTCTGTATTTCATCATTGCTTCTTGGTTTTCGTTTTTGGTTGGGTTCGTTTTACATTGGGGTGTTGAAGATGCAGAAGGTGTCTGACATTACAGTTACCACTGCACCCCCAAACAGGGAAATATCTCCTTTTCCATGCTGTGAAGCTGGATTTGGATCTCCAGTTCAGTGGGAAGTCATGCAGCTCTCTCGGATGTTAGGCAGATTGGTGGTCCCAGCATTTCAATGCGCATTATGCGTACAAGGGGTTTATAATCCATCTCTCTTAGAATTTAAGAAAACAGCAAAATACGGGCAGCTTCTGCAAAAGCTATTCTGAATGATAATTTTTCCTTTCTACCTTTCCTTCTTTTTCTTTGTACCCAATTCTACTAACTTCAAGATTTAAATTTTTCAGTGTAGTCACAGAAAAGCATTATTATAGTTGTTGACCAAGTAAAAGACTCATGATGCTCTTGAATTTAATGAGAATGGTGATTGTTTTCCACCTCCTTTGTAAGAATGTTCCAACCAAAAAGGTCAGCAAATCTCCCCTTAAGCACTGTTCTCCTTAAATTCTCCTTTGCTCGGTTTCATCCCCCTGTGCCTAGTCATACTTTCTTGTATTGTCTTGAAGAAGCTCCTTCCTCAGTGTTTATCCTTCAAATACTTCTAGATTCCTGGCATATTCCCTCTAGCCAGTAAAAAGTCCCACCATAGTTATTTTGTGCTTTTAATCTTTCCTACTGAATTCCTATATTCAGTCCAGGTGGAGTTAAGACTATTATTTCAGTGATCCGAGAGGAATACATATAGTGATACTGAAAAACTAATATATTTCGAATCTTTCTTTAGCAAAAAGGTTTATAAGTTGCTGTTGGTACCACAACTATCTTCATATGTATTAATATGCAGTTGAGATTAATCACTTGATTTCTGTTTGACTGGGTTATTTTATAATTTCTTTTCCAGTGTCACACAAACTATATTCCAGTTTGTGGATCAAATGGAGACACTTACCAAAATGAATGCTTCCTCAGGAGAGCTGCTTGCAAGCACCAGAAAGAGATAACAATGGTATCAAGAGGACCTTGTTATTCTGGTATGTAAAACATCACTTTGTGTCGCTAATGAATGATATTTTATGGTTAGCTCTTTAGTTTTGCCCTTAATTCCAGCAATTAAAATTTTGGTGCTTTTCATAGAATGAAATAATGTGGAAAGCCTGAATCCTCTTTAGGAATGGAACCTTTTGCTAGATAAGAAGTCTGATATATCTTCTGATATGCTAACAGATTAATAAATAAACATTACAAGTTGAAATACTCTATCTGAGAAAATAGATTATGAATGCTTCTGTGGTGTTTATAGAGGAGCCTTGATATTTATCAAAAGATGAATAAAACAAATTTGGAGCAGACTCCAAATTAGCCATTTCTTTAGGACTTTTATTTTTTGGATATATAGAATTTGAGTGGCATCCAACAAGTGACACTGATCATCCTGACTGCTGCTCCACCTGCATCCAAGGCATCATTTTCGGGTCATTACCTTGAAGATATGCAAAACTGACAAAATCATTCTACCTCACCTTCCTAATGGACTAGCCTTTTTTGTCTTTCCACACACTTAAAGCATGTATTTTCCACATTTCAAATACATGGGGCAGATTTTCTCTGTCTTGAATATTGCAACATGCTCTTGGACACAAACTTTAGCCACCAGAGGTGTTCTGAACCTCTGGGTAGATTCAAAGCTGGTGAGACCAGACACATGGCTGGCTTTCTCGGAATGAAATTAAATGACTCGGTGGTGTTGACAACTGCAATCTTTGGTACATAAATAATACACACAAAATATGAAGTTGTGGGACATCCCTCATCTTTGGAGACAGGATGGTTACTCAGATTAATCTAAACAAGGTTACATCTACGTGGCAGCCAAAAGCGTGATCGTGGGTCAGATGCACACTCCTTGCTAGCTTTATGTTGGTAATTGCAATGACAATTTAGAGTTATCAGGCCTGGAGCTCGCTGGTAGCTGGAGCATCTTATCTGGAAATTAGGGTGAATGCACGTGCAGGGTACCTAGTCCAAGCCCTTGCTGCTGCCAGTCCCAGTTACCTCATTTAAATGCAGCGTGTTTCACACCCGCTGCTCTAAGGCCTTTGACTGCAGCACAGACCTATACTGAGGTCTGCTCATGTTTACTAAGGTCCAAAACAATCTGTGTTGTTGGTCCTAATACTGAAGGAAGCCCATGTTTTGTGCCCAGCTCAGAAGCATAATTCCAGCATCCCTCAGGCAGATGACTGAATCTGCTGCCTTTCCCAATCTCCCACCTGTAAATTATCTGCAGTTGCAGCAGAAAGAGGAAAAAAATGCAATCCAGTTTTGGACGACTCACATATTACTATAACAACACCCAAGAAATATGAAGGTTTGAACTGAAGAGGTACAAGTAAATAATATTTTTTAATTTCATGCCCTAATCATTTTAAGAAATGGACACACAGCATGGAAGTTTCTTTCTCTCACTAAAACAAAATTCTAGAATAATTTTTTCGGAACAACAAAAAGTGTTTTCTATATGCATTCTACTCTACCAAGAAAAAGAAATTTCAAAATGAAAAATCGATTCTTCTCAGCCTCAGGTTGCTGGCAGCTAATTACTACATTATTCAGCTAGCACGGTAATTTTTTTTCAACCTTCCTCTCCTTTTCTTTAAGTCCTCCATAAAACCCAGGAAATGCAGCATAATTTTTAGCACTTAGCGTAACAGATTAAGAAACATGCTGAAACACAGCGCTCCAGAAAGTACTGAAAACACATTTGTGAAACTGAGGTTGTGATTCAGGCTGCATCCTGCGCTTACACTGGTGCAACTTTAAGTGCCTCGGCAGAGCTCCGCTAGAACGGTACCTGCTGCTCCCTGGGTGTCTGATGTGCTTCGGGCGGCGTGAAAATATTGGATGATAAAAGCCATCATCCACAACCTCTCCATGCCCTGCCAAGACAGCAGCGTATTTGTGCTCTTGATCTGTTACACGTATAATGGAGAATCAGATACTGAAATTAAAAAATATTTTTTAGACCTCCATAAATTTTCACTGGGTGCCTTTGAATTTGCTATTAAAATGTTTTGTTCTAGGGCATCATTGGGAGACAAACATAGATTAACTGGTCTCCTATCAGAGTTTTGTTTTTTCAAAGCAAAGCTTCATCCTGGCGGGATGCACTCAAGACAGTAGGATGAAATTCCTCCTTAGTGTTGTAACAACTGCTTAATATTTAAAGTATACCAAACTTCTGAATCTCATGCAAGAATGAAATACTTCCCATTTGCTAGAGATTGATACCTCCTGTAGCTACAGCACTGTAACAGACTATACTGAGTGATTTAGGCACTAAATCATTATTCTGTTTCTTGGCAGGTAATATTTTGATTAAATTTTTACAGACATAGGTGATTTGCAACGTATTTATTTATTTTCTTAGTCGGAAGGCTGTCAGAGTTTCAAGATTCTAAAATAAGCAGTGTTTAAAAAAGGGTCAATTATAGGTGCTTTAGGAATAAACAAAATGCAAGTTTTGACATTAAAAATGGTTGTTTAGAGAAATGGAAGAGAATGTATGGCTGAAATTTTGGATCTGCATATGCAGGTTTTAATACTGATTTTGACTGCTGCCAAATTTATATTATATGCACATGAAAATGTAACCACACAATGATGTAGTACTTGATTATACTTGCAGTTTCTCAATGTACTGTATATATTTGGAAGCCACAGTTCATTGCTTTCTGTTGGGATTTCTAAGTCAAAAAAAAAAAAAAGGAGAATAAAGCTATTTGCAGAACTAGAAAGAGACACGGGAATTATTCTCTTAGGCGTGGCTTATGGAAGGGTCTGCTTGCTTAAAATTTGTAAGTGGACTGCTTGCCCTCCTGTTTGTACTTAGCAGTTTGGAGCTGCTGCCGTAAATGGGGAAGAGATGGGTTCAATTTTCATGCTAGTTTGAGTTAAAAGCCATCCCTCCTGTGTGAGAGAGGCTGCAAGCATCTTTGGTTTTGGGGAGTTTTTTCTGCCTGTGCACCAAAGCAGACCCACAGTACAGAAGTGGCTCCTGTTCAGAAAGAACAAAAAAGGAGATTCTGACTGTAGCTGAGTGCTTACAGCGTCCAGATGCTGTGTCTGATCCAAGTGCTTCTTTGTATTTTATCCAGAAACTCCTTCATGGATGAAAGCAGCTCACAGCAGAAGCCTGTATATTTGTGTATTAGCACATTTTTATGGAATCATGGAATGGTTTCATTTGGAAGGGACTTTAATGATAACCCAGTTCCCACCTCATGGCCCTGAGTAGAGATATCTTCCACTAGACCAAGTTGCTTGGAGCTCCATCCAGCTGGGCCTTGAACACCTCAAGGGATGGAGCATCCACAACTTCTCTGGAGTGCCAGTGCCTCACCGCCCTCACAGTAGAATTTCTTCCTAATATCTAATCTAAACCTACTCTCAGTTGGAATCCATTCCCCCTTGTCCTGTCACTACATGCCCTTGCACAAAGTCCCTCTCCATCTTTCTTGTAGGCTCCCTTCAGGAACTGGAAGGCTGAAATTAGGTCACCCCAAAGCCCCCTCTTTTCCAGGCTGAACAAACCCAATTCTCTCAGCCTTTTCTCACAGGAGAGGTGCTCCATCCCTCTAGTGAACTTGGTGGCCCTTCTCTGGACTCAGTCCAATAGGTTGACATCCTTTCTGTGTTGGGGACCCATGAGCTGGATGCAGCACTCCAGGTAGAGTCTCAGGAAAGTGGAGCAGAGAAGGAGAATCCCCTCCCTCACCCTGCTGCTTTGGGTGCAGCCACGCTGCTTTGGGTGCAGCCCAGGACACATTTGGCTTTCTGGGCTGCCTGTGCACGTTGCCTGTTCATGTCCAGCTTCTCATCCACCAGCACTCCCAAGTCTTTGTCCAGGCTGTTCTCAATCTTTATAAGTCTACTTGAAAAAGGGTGGCTTAAGTAAAGATAGAGGTCAATCACTCCTTCTCTAATTACTGACCAGTGGCTGGGGGAATGCTGTTTGTGCCCAGCATCTTCACTTATTTGGGCATCTTTCTTGACAGATCTTGGTGCATGGAGACAACTTTTGAAAACCCTGAATTCATTAAGGGCCTGAAAAGAGCAGGGCTGCTTGTCCAAGTAAGCTGGAAAAAAAATGCTACTCTTTTAACCAGCAGCTGCCTGGGAAAATCTAGCCAAGGCTCAGGAAAAAAAAAGCAGGAACACCAGCTTAGTTTAGCGTGGTTACCCTGGAGACTAGAGTCCAAGCACAGCTCCCAGGGAAAAGTTGAAAATGATACAGTGTTATAGAGGATGACACTTTTTTTTTTAATAGTTTTTTGAAAACTGAAAGCCCAGAGAAGTGGAAATGAGTCTATCTTGCTGCTATGATGTCCTGCCAAGTGGATTTCATGTATATCAAGCCAATGTTCTATAGAGAGGGGTGGTCTGAGCACCAGCTCTATGATTTACAGGGCACTCTCTGTGTGCGTGGCGGTACCAGCCCTGCCCCACACACACAGGACACAGCCAGAGCCCCTCAGCTGGGGCTGAGCAGCATTTCTCACCTCAGGGCTGAACCCACAGGGGAAAACAGTCGGGACAGTGGGAGTTGGACATAAAAATACGGAACAAGTCAAGCTTCTTTGAGACATTTTACCCTTTGTCTTTCACATGAATTACATGTTGAACTTGCTCATGTTTGTATGTCAGCTTCCTCTCCCCCAAAACAGCTGATGACACAATTTCAGCACCACAAATAAGCCTATATATTAACTCGTGTAAGTAAATTATACTCCTTCAAGTTTCTTAATGAAGCAATACTGCATCATAAGGCATATTTCTCAGGGACTCAACAATGACATTTTATATGGAATTGCCTGCTTTGTCACTAAAGTGGGTCACTATCGATGGAAAAACAAACCTGCCCGTTTTTGCGCTAATTTCTGTAAGGTAAGAAGCTCAGCCTGTTAGACACCAAGTAGGAGGAAAGAAAGGAAAATTAAAGTGAAAGAAAAACATATCTCTATTCCCAATCCTCCATGTGACAGGAGATTATTTTCAATGTGTGAAGTGACCCAGTAACGTGGAATTTCACACTTTCATCCACGCACTAGAGGGAATTATTCTTAGAAATACAGCTCCTTAAAGAAAAGCAGGGGAGGGAACTGAGCAAACAGAGCGTTTGGTTTTTCCTCTGATGCGAACAACGACCTCATGTGTGGAGGAAGTAAGATTCCCACTCCTCTCTCTGTCTGGCCTCCTTCTTCTTTCAGTTTTTTGCAAATAAATTCAGCTGCCTTCTCCATCGCCAAAGCAGGCATGAAAGGAGAGATGTGCGATGAGCAGAGTGTGTGCCCTGCTCCTCTCCTCTCCTCATCTTCCAGAGAAGCTAATCTAATGGGAATGGGGAATAATTCACAGACAATAGTTGCCATTCCATTCTCTCCTCTCCTCCTCCTTTGAGCAGGAAAGACAGGAAGTTTTGTGACTCAGAACACGTGTTTGAAGGCTTGTCTTTACTGCCGTGCTAGCTGAAGCCTGTGCAGAGTGCTGCCCAGCGGGATGCGCGTGCAAAATCCCTAAACAGCTCCGCAGTGCTCTGAACTAGAGTTAGTTGGCCGGGGGTGGAGAAGAAGCTCAAGTCCTGCTGACACTTGAACTGCTAATGCAAATGGGATTCAGTCGAAAGCTGTCATTCATCAGATGCTAATCCTGTCAGTCAGATGTCAATGAAATAACTATGGCATTAGAGCATCTTTATGTGAAGTGATTGACTCAGCTGAGAGAAGCTATTTTATCATTAGATGACTTAAATCAGCTTTACTTGGAGGACAAGTTGTCTTCTGGAGGTACTTCTGCAGTCAAGTGATCCATGTGTTACTCCTTGAAGTACCACTCCCAAGGGCTAGAGGGTCAGGAAAAATAAACATTCCAAAAATCGGACTTTGTACTCTTCATCTCTTTTGGGTTTGACAAATTTTAATCTCTTGCAGTTGAAAAGAGGCTAGGAAAGCAATTTAGTTTCAGTGTTGAATAATGCTGTTCCTTGAGTAACATCTTGACAGGGAAGAGAGAGAGACTAGGGCACAGTGAGTATGGACAAACCATATTAAAGAATGCCAGACCTTTTGTGGGGTGTTTGTTTTTACAGCTGGCTCATGAAATGTAACATCTGTGTAATGTTTTACAGTGACAAGTTCCTGAACAAACAGCTGCTCCTGGAGCAATATTTTCATTTGCTTTCTTTTTTTTTTTTCTCCCCCTCTGTTTCTTTTTCAGATAATGGCTCTGGGTCAGGAGAAGGGGGTGAGTACCAAACTTCACTTATATTTGCTTCTGGTCTTTCTTTTTAACTAATGTGTGTCAGTTTTATACACATAATATACACACATGGCTACTGTATACCACATGAATTGAGGGAAAATTAGGGCACTTAAAATAAGATTTAATGTAGTAGTGTTATTGGACCATCTCAGAACAGTACTGGTAGAGGAACAGGTTGTGTGCATCTGACCACTGTTGTTCTTTCAGATTTGACCTATATAATTTTTCATTTGTTACTAGCAATGTAGTGCAATATTTAGATCCCTATTTCACCTGTATTTCTCTCCAGAAAATGTCCATTCACAATAGATTTCTTACTATGTTTTTCCTTGCATTTATTTCCTTTGTGTCTAAAGTATCTAGTTAGTTATTACCTTATCCTTGGTCAAGCTTGTCGCCTAAAATACATAAAAATTGCATTATGATATCTGTTTATATAAAATATTTTACATGTTTATATTCAAAGCCATGTATTCTTAGACGGAATGTAGCACAGCTGGTAGTGGTAGAAGTGCTCCTATCTTTCAACATATCTTAATCTTCTTCCAAGGATTAAAAAAAAAATTATCTTAATTCTGTCTTTGATACTACTAGCAAGAATACATACACAATGAAGAATGTGAGACACAGATATATACAGACACAGAAAAACTGTTTTGCTTTTAGGCTTTGGTAGTATTAAGAAGGTGTTGCATTTCATGCTGATGGGACTGAGTTTAGAAGTATTGTAAATCTTGTATAGTTATATGAAAATGTGTTTTTGTGAGAAACCTATCGCTGTTTTCCCCACGGACAAGAGAGAAACGACACGAAGTCCAGGCTCAGGGATAGATGGAAGCACTTTAATGAATTCTCAGATGGGTTTTATATGTTAGTTCGCAAAGTGTATTAAGTGGCATAAGGTAATTGGTTTTTTGCCATCCACCCCCTAAGGGGATTGGTCAAGTTCTAAGACACCCATCTCTGAATGTTTTTCTAGTTAGGACCCTAACAATCTGGCAAAACAACCTGCAGGTGCAGGAAGTTTAGAAAACTCTAACACTGTTTTGACTTACTTGCATGGGAAAGACAGAACTCTCACAAAAATGCAGCAGAGAGCTGAAGAAATTCTCTACTGGAGTTTTTTCAGCATCCATAGAAACCATCAATGGCATCACTGTGTAGCTAAATGTAGCAGTTAACTTTTCAAAAACCAGGAGCTAGCTCCCTCTTTTTTTCTGTATGGAGGTGAAGGGGAGGCATTTCCCTCCCCCTTAATAAGATGCTATCAGTAAATTCCTGGGCTGCTGCTAGAACAGGGCCATTCTCACCTTTGTTTCCTTTTGGGGCAGTGTCTGAAAGAACAATTTTCTGCTCAAACACTTCCTCTTCTTGCCCCACAGGTGACTCTTCCGATGCTTCACACTCTTTCCCCAGCTCTGTTTTCTTCTCCTTCCCCCTTTGTTACCCAGCCTGTTATTCCATTACAGCTGCTCCCTGCAAGCCGAGCTTTCTGGCCTTGGTACTGCTATGCAGTTCTTGTAGAAGACAGATGACAGTAATTTAGTGCATGTTTCACTTTTACTTTTAGAACAGTTTTAGAAAAGTTTGAATGCCATTGAGATTAGTTGGGTTTGTTTTTCTCAGTATTTTCCAAATGCGTACAAAAATCCCGGTTAAAGTCCCTTGTAAATGTTACTGTGTTGGTCTGGAAGAGATTGGCAGCTGACTGAGAGATGTCAGGATTTTTTGGGTAACTTTATGAACAGTTTGCAAAAGCGTAGGCCAGAACACGCTATGACTGAAGAGGGGAAAGGTCCATGTTCAAATATACTCGTGGCTTGATTTGGGGCAGGAGGCTGAACCCAAATCCACCTGTGGGGATAAGAGAGGCTCAAATGAGTTTCCCTTTGTCTTTGCTGTTCTTTTTGTTCTCACTTGAAAGGTTCGTTGAGCCTGGGACAAAGAGATGGGGAGGAAGGATTCATGCTATGGAAAGGCTTTGTTAGCTGGGGCTCAGCATGCCAGTGCATTTGAATTATTTATGCAAAATTGAATGCCATAGGCTTAGGAGGTTTGGTGGTCCCTCGATATCTTGCAGAAGTAGTTGGTGCATTGTCTTGGGAGGTGGAATATGTAGATTCAGTTCACTTCAGGCAGAAAGAATTGAATCTGGTTCCCTTGGGCCCAGGTGAGTCTGCACTGCCTGGGAATTGAATTAAGAAGGAACAATGTACCCACTCTGTCCTCCGGCAGTTTTGTGACATTAGCCCTTCTTTTATTGGGGTTTCTTCTGAGTGCCTTTGGGCCAGCTGAAATGTTCCTTCTTCTGTTCAGTATGAAAATAGTTGAGTTTAGATATCAATTTTAGGTTAAGAAAAAGGAAATTTAAACAATGAGAAATTGAAAATCCTGCTTGGCTCTTCTTCCTGTTTTTTAGTACATCTAGGCTATTTGTGACACACTGAATTATTCCTGTCCCTGTGCATCTTCCTCGCTGAACTGGGTGTTGGGTAATACTTCTGTGGGACAGTTGGTTTAGTCCTCAGCATGTTGACTCATTTTCTGTGTCGGAAAGCAATCTTTCAAAGGATGGAATCCAACTGTTGCTTCTGTTATTGAACTCTGCTCTGGCTGAAAATTCAAGAATACTTTTGTATCTGGAATTTGTTTTGTTCCATAATTCAAGTAGCTGTAAAAGTGTGACATGAAAACATTAAAGCCCAAAAAGATTTATTACAATTTAAAGGAATTTAAAATTAAAACCAAACTTCTAGAAGAGTGATGAACATATTGAGGATGGAGATGCATTGTTTGGAATCAAACAAGAAGAAAGGATAAGAACCCAGGCAGAGGGTGACCTGCAGGGTAAAGGTGCTCCACAATGCCGTCCCCAGTCCTGCCTCCCTGGTTATTTCAGCTATGGGACTGTCTGCTGCAGAACTGCATCCTGGCCCAGCCTTCTCAGTTTTCTTTTGGAGGAGCTCAGGATATACTGAGATATAACAATCACCCATGCCAGAATGTTTAATCTCATACTCTTGGATAAGGGTGCTCCAATGGGAACCTAATTCCCTGGGGAGCCTCTCTGCCCTACGGGTTAGGTACAGGTACTGCTTGGAAGCACAAGGAAGCTTCAATGGAAGTGGAAAAATGCAAGGATAAGTGAGAGAGAACCAGCAAGCAAGCAAACATACTGGCTTAAAGACTTGTGTTTTCTTCCTAGGATTTGCATTTCCAGATGTTAATCACAGAATCAGTGTTCTCTGTGTTTCTTAAACATGCAATTAGTGTGATTGTGTATGCACCAGTGATGCTTGCACACATGGAATGGATGAACACAGCTGCTTGTGTGCATTCAGGAAGCATTGCAAGTGCTGTGCAGATGCCCTGTTTGCTGGTGGATTTTTAACTTTGAAAGAAAGTACTGGGAAAGCATCAGAGTTGTGCTTTTCTGTAGCTATAGCTCTTCCTGAGACAGTCTCTACTGCTGAAATTATCTATTGGCTTCATGTTTAGTTAAGATTTGTGCTACTGATTCACACTGTTGTTTTTCATTATCTGCATTTCATTGCAGAACAATCTCATTAATGATTCTGAAACTTGACTTCACGCAGATTCTCCCTCCTACTCCAAAACTGTATGATGTTAATGCATTCATTTCTGCATTAAGAAAAAAAAAAGTAGATTTAGAAACAATTGACAAATCCACAAAAGTCCTCTTTCTCAAAGATAGTTTCAGACAATATCTTACCTTAGAAGTCATCATGTGCTACAAGAAAAAATAACTAAAGACCATGGAACTACTGGTTCAGGTTCTCCACAAATCATGTTTACTGCTACAAAGGTACTAGGTTTTACGAAAAGAATTAAGAGTGGGAGAATTTTTTCAGTATGCCTGAATGAGATGAAGTAATATAATTTTTAAGGATGACACAATTGTCTAGTTGCCCTCTGACATTCTGAATGAGCTAGTTCCATTTTCTATGCTCTGTTAGCATTGAGTTGTAATAAAATTACTCATTTTTCTAATTTCAGAAGTCTGAAACTTCAATTAGCATAATAAAAATTGTAGTTATGAAACCAAGCAGTTAGTCACTTGTGGCAATGGGTATCCCAAGCCACTTCTAAGAAGAATATATGATTGTTAATTCAGAAATGAGAGAAATTTCAAAACCCTCAATATTCTACCATTATGTTTCACCCCTACAGAAAGCAATGTCAGAGAGCAGAGACTCAGACTTTAAAGAGTTGCTTAGCTAGGGTCATGGCTGAAGATGGTGGGATCCTTTAAATTTGCATCTAAGACGTGGGCTTCTCTCTATTCTCATATGAATCATTCTGCAATTTCCCTGTTCTGAAGAATACAGTCATAAAATTAGGCCCTTTGTTTAATCAATGTTTTGTTAGAGTTTGAGGCAGAACTGGAGAAGGAGCAGGTACAAGCTCAGATTTGTGTTCATCTCTGCCGGATGTAAATTGCAACACTATTTGACCTGCTGGATGTATTTCCAGAACTTGTAGATTGGAGCACGAAAAATGATTCTCAGACTGTCACATGTGCATAAAAAGGTAGATTGTCAGCTCACAGCTGTGACTTTGTGATATAGTAAGGCCTTTGCAAGAATGTGTTGAAAACCATCAGCATTTGTTGCATACACCATGAAAGAGCTAACAAATGGTAAAGGCTTTTCAAGCCAGCCTCTCAGAAACAAATCACTGTCCTAGAAGAGGCAGGTTCTGTGCTCTAGTAATCAACCAACAAGGGTGAGATGTCTAAGTGTCCTACTATGCCCATAACATTAATTTTTAATTCGTTTTGTTCAGTGTTTGACTGTGTACCTGAGCAAAATGTCCTTTTGATATTAAAAAAGTTGTAATGGTAGTTAGACAGATGGCACCCAATCATTTCAGCCTTTTAAGCTAAGGAAATAACATGCTTGCAATACATATAGCTAAGTTAATTATTATTAAAATAATTTGTTTTGAATTTCTAATCCCTCTGAAATTTAATAGCTGAAGTAGCTTGTGATGAACGTCTAGCAGATTGCATTTAGTAATTAATAAATTGATATACAGTATGTGCTTTTTAGCAGGCTGCCATCTGTTCCTTCCCCTCACTGGGGACAACACTTATCCAGTAATTGTCACACAGTCAGGGTGGAATAAACACATACAATTTAGAGCCTCGAATATTTTCTATTTTAATTTGTAATAGTGCCACTGATTTGTTTTAATGTATTTTAATACGACTTGCAGAAACTTGATGGTGATTAGCACCCTGGATAGGAGGTAGCATCACGTCTTTTACCTATTTAATGGTGAGTGACTTAGAAAGATTTAAGTGTGGGTTCCATCACGTGGCTTGTCACTGAGTATCACTTTAGCTTCAAATAGCCCTATGTATTTCTGCCAAGATCCTACTCAATGTAGGTAAAATTAACACAGAAACAAAACAAGCAAGAATTGCTCTTTTTTCAGCAAAGGTTCATAAAGGCAGAGGCAAAGGGCCTGAATGTTCAGGCATTGTGTTTGTGGAGACTTATTCTAAGCAGGTTTTTCAGGGAAGCTGGAGCATGCTTGGAAGGATGCTGGAGCCAGGGGTACATAAAGATAGATTCCTTTTCCCTCTTAAACAGGATAGGTAGCAAATGAGGATGGATCCGTCTCATATACCCTGCACTGGGCCTGCAGAAAGGCGTCCAGTGTGTTCACGAAACTGTGGGACACCTCCCTTGGCATCTGGTGGCTTTCATGTCCTCTGTTTTCCACTATCATCTAGTCATGCTTAATTTCCCTGGTGCTTATTATGAAGCTGTTGTGTCTTCCTTTGGAGAAAAAAGGAGTTAGCTGCATTTGAAGCAGGGCACTGGAGTGAATGGGTACTCGAGTTCTAATACCCTCCCTGCCTGGCTCCGTGAATGCACAGGCAGGTTCAGTATTAAGTCAGTAGCAAAGAGGCGGGAAAGGAATTTGCTTTTCCTTCATTCCGAGAGTTTATTACATCTTCACCCTCGAAGGGCAGGGGAGCAAATACCAAGAGCAATGGCTCGCTCAGGCTATTTTCCAGGGGCCGGGGGAAAGGTGGGATCAGGGACCAATGGGAGAGCCCCGGGGGAGTGAGAGGCTGAAAGCCAACCGGGGAATTCAAACCAGAACAGATCATACCAAAGGGCAATGAACCCCGGGGGAGCCCACTCTGGTACTGGCTCCCACAACTCCTCCTTTCGGTATAAAACAAAGAGGCTTCCCCTCCAAGGACCCCAAAACCCAACATCCCAAAAGCTGAACATATACAGAACAACAAAAATGATCAGAAGCACCCAAAGCCCAATGTCCCAACAAACCAAACATACATAAAACAACCACAGCAATCAGAAACACCCTCAACCCAGTGTCCCAACAAGTCCTTAAATCCTTCAGAGGATTTTCTCTCTGGATGCTGGAATGGATGCTCCCACAGGCAGAGGTGACTTAAAGCAGCACAGTTTTCTTTGGGCTGCACCAAAGTTCAAGTGTTCACTGCTGATGGTACCAGGAGCATCCAGAGGACAGCAGGGTGATAGGTGTTGGGTGCTGGACATCATCGTGGTGAATGCAGGCACAGGCTCTGGCATTTGCTTCTGTTGGGGTTTCAAACAAAGTTAAAATTTTGCAATTTTAAATGGGGGGGGGGGGGGGGGCTTTCCCTTCTCTCCCCTTCTCTTACTTCAAGTCCTGGGAAAAGGGAATGGTATAAAGGTAACAGGGATATGGGAACAGGTGGGTAGGGAATGGATAACATAGTAAATAAAGAGAGGTGTACAGGTTAACAGAAAACTTCTTAATAGGAATATTGGGGAGTGTGGTTGTGGGAAAGGCAAAACAAAGGGATGGTAATAGGGAACATTACGATTTGGGGGATGACAGAATGGGGTAGGATCTGGGGAGATACCACAGGTGTTTTGACTTACTTATCCATTTGAAGTTTTGTCTGCAGTTCTGGTTCCTGGGACGTTGTGTCTGTTTCTATACTGGACATCTGTGCTGGTTTGCGTCGTCTTCTTTTCCAGGCAATGGTGGTTTCATCTTTTAACTGCACCCTGTTCATCTTGGTCGGTCTTATGTCTGCAGCAGCGATGATTGCCAAGTTGGAGCAGGATCTGCCTTTCTTTGGCAGCTTCCAGGTGTCATCTGTGGCCCTTGGTTTCTTTTCTGCTTGCTCTGGCTGCCCCTGGTCCTCACACTCAGCACGACAACTCGAGAAGTCACTGCTCCGTCTCTCCGGCTGCTTCTGCAGGCTGCCTACATCTACTGCTTTTTTCACCATGTTTTCAAAGAATTCTTGGGGTTTTGCAGCTTTACTCTTGCTGTCTTCCCCCTTTTTCTGCTTTTCTTGTAGCATGGGGGCAGGGGTTTCGGGCAGGGTCGTGGCGAGAGGCAGCGCTTGGGCAGAGTTTTCGCAGCCGGGTGCCCCGAGCAGTAGCAGCAGTTGAGGCTTCGAAGCCCCAGGGCATTCACGAGGCGGCGGAGGGGCTGGCGGGGGCTGGACGATAGTCAAACACCGGCTGGAGCGGGCTGGGGCAGTCGGGGCAGAGCGTTTTCACAGGAGCTGCTTCCAGCTCGCTACTACAGCGCAGGGGGGCAAGTTTACTGGGTTAAAAACAAAGACAGTCTGTCTCTTTAAGTCTCGCGCCACGTGGCCGGCTGGGGCAGCCTGCAGCAGGCGGCAGCGCGGCTTTCGGTTTCGGGCTGGCCGCGCGGCGGGTCTGGGCGTGTCTTTATTTCGGCGGGGGGAAGCAGGCAGGCGTGGGCTGGCGGGGGGTTGCGGCTGGGCTCGGCGGCGACGGGGACTGAGCTCTAGGGTGCCTTTGGGAAGTGTCTCTGGCATGCTTTTTTGAGCTCGGCTTTTGCGCCGCTTTGGGACCTCGGCTTGGGGCTCGCCCAGCTGCTGCCAGGACCCGCCAGGGTTGTGAGGCTGGGGTGGCCCCGCTTGCAGCTCACTGCTCCCCCGCCCGAGGCTCGGGCTGGGGCTGCTGATGGGGAAGACGGGGCTACAAAAGGGAGAGGTCCCGACGCGGCACCGATGGGAACATGGGAGGGGCCTGGGACGGAGGAGCCGCACGCGGTAATGTGGGCAGAAGCGGATGGGGGAAGGGCGGCGCTCTCGCCATGTGGCTGCCGCCATTTTGAGGAGGCGGGAGAATTGAAAACAAAGGGAGCAGCTGGAATCGTGGGTGGGACAATGCTGCTATTCCAATTTTGGGACAAATTTAAAGTGGGGAAAACTGGGGAATTAGGTATAGGGAAGGGGTTTGGGGTAGAACTCGGGGTAGCCTGGCCATCGCTACTCCGGGCAGGGGACAAAGGCAACAGAGAGAGCAGACAGACGACGGTGGCAAGCCTGTGCACAAGTGCGGGGTCTTTCTCTCGGTTTCCCTTGATTTAGGAGAGGGGGAACAGGAACACAGGGGAGCAGTAAAGAGTTTTTCAAACTGGGGTTAACATTTTTAAACTGTTTCACAAAACTATCAATAGCTTTTGCTAGCTTATAAAGCAAGTACCCTTTTCCCGACATAAACAACCATCGAACAAAACGTTTTAAGTACTCAACTAACCATTGCTTAGATAACCACTGAACAAAGTGTTTTAAACCTTCCCTGGTATAACGTAAATTTTCCCGAACAAGGACTTTTGGAACTGGGAGAAAGACTTCCCATAGGAGACGAGAGAATTTTGCCCCCATCTCCCTCTCTTCCCAACCCTCGAGATAAAAGGAAATTAACAGAAAAGGATACAAAAGTGACCCATTTTACCTTCGGGGGTCAAATAAAATTCTCGAGGATGGTCCACTGACTGGACCGATCTTCTCTCTTATATGGAAGGTTGCCGGTCTCCCTGCCGAGATCCCTGATAAAACTCAGAGGTTTCTTTGGGGTAATGGCTGCTCAGAAAGGCGACTTTCAATTCCAGCAGTGAAGCCATCCTGGAGATGCTCTTCATGGTCAGTTCGAGGCTGCTCCACTTTCTGGGCGCCAATTAATACCATTCCTGCCTGGCTCCGTGAATGCACAGGCAGGTTCAGTATTAAGTCAGTAGCAAAGAGGCGGGAAGGGAATTTGCTTTTCCTTCATTCCGAGAGTTTATTACATCTTCACCCTCGAAGGGCAGGCAAGTAAATTCCGAGAACAATGGCTCGCTCAGGGTTTTTCCTGGGGCCGGGGGAAAGGTGGGATCAGGGAGCAGGGACCAATGGGAGAGCCCCGGGGGAGTGAGAGGCTGAAAGCCAACCGGGGAATTCAAACCAGGACAGATCATACCAAAGGGCAATGAACCCCGAGGGGAGCCCACTCCAGTCACCTCAACACAAAGGCATGTTCACTGGCTCCCACAGAGTTCTCCAGCTGGAGGTTTCTGCAGCGTGAAAGTTGATCCAGTCTTGCAATATGCTGGCTTTTCCCACCATTATCCATGGTGTCATATGCACACAAGCAAACCAGAAGTTTCAGCTCCCAGGTGTGTCAAATACCTATCACCTACCAAGGGCAGTGGTGGTGGGGAGTCTTACAGTGCATGTCCTCACGTCCTTTGCTTGTAAGTGTACACATTGTCATTATCATAAGCACTGGGCCAGCCTATCACCTTGGCTGGGTTGTGATTAGGGAATCGATCTCCAAACACCCCTCCTCCAGGCACCTCAGTCGTAAGTAGATCCTCCTGTTAAGCCTGTGATGCCCGTTCTTGCAAAATCCAATTCCAAAGGCTGGTGCCTTTACTGAAGCATGCTTGAAGCTGAAGTGTATGGCCCACACTGCACACAGAAAGAATCTTTCAGCCAGGTATAGATCTCTGCTGTGCCAAGCCAGGCTTTGCTTCTAGGCCAGCTGGGTGGTTGGATAAGAGAGCAGGACCTTCCACACTGTCAAATACTGCTTTTGCCTACGATCCAGCAGCGTGGTCAAGAGAATTCAAGACATCACTTGCCAAAAATCTGGGAGAGCCAAGAGCAGTGTTATCTTTAAATATAAACTTGCAGACAAAAAGAGCAGGTTTGCAGCTTTGTTTCAAATTATGGGAACAATCTCCATTTTAACTAAGTGCGTCATTAAAGTTGCGCTAAAAGTTAATGGAATGTAGGATAAGTCACTAAGCTCTGGAGTGAATTGCAGTCCTTAATGTGCAATTCTGTGGACTGTGGTATTTTGAGAGGAATTTTTCAGTGCTAGCCCTGCTGAGGGAATCACAGTCAGATCACAGAGTGGGGGTTCTTCTGTACTTTGGGTTGCAGAAGAGGATTTGCTGTGGCCCTTCCTATTTTTTCAAAATCTTTTTGAGATTAGTTGACCCCATGAGGTACAGTAAAAATCATTATGATCCCAAGCCAGGTAGGAACTGATTTTCAGAGGGACTTTCCTAGGCAAAGGAATTCTATCTGTACATGGCTACTGAGGAGTTGCAGCTCTCCACAAGCTCCCCCCTCTTCACTAGGAACAGTGATAATACAAATATAGAGCATAGCTCCCTTTCCAAGCCATGCCTTAGGGCAAACCAAGCTTCACCTTGACACAGATGGATACTTTTGCTTCAAGCCTGATTGAAAGCCCTCAGCAGAAACCCAGCCACATTACCATTGTAGGAACACACAAATGAGTTGCTGAGGGAAGCAATTTACTGCTGCCCAATTCCTCTAGAGCTGCTGTCCATTGGCAGGCTCCTACCCTGCAGCTCCTAAGATACAGCTGGCCGTCTTCTGCAGAGGAATAATGACTCGAGGAGAAGTGTTAGGGAGCACAGCTCAGAGAGACAACTGGGAGTCACTGATCCTATCTTTGTGCCTAGTTTCTTTTGAAGGACAGAGCATTAATGAGGCACTGCCCTGAAACATATAAGGAAGCTGAAGAGGGGGAAAATGAGCTTTCACTCAACATCAAATTAATATGTCAAGAACAGGATTAATCAAGATACCAACAAAGCCAAGAAGAAGAAATTCTGTAATCATCTATTCAGCAATATTAGAAGCTTGCATAATAAACAAGAGGAGCCTGAATTGCTCATTTGGGAGCATATTTTGACCTAATTGTTATTACTGAAACCTGCTGGGAAGATCTGATTGATTGGAATATTAAAATTAATGCCTACAACCTATGTAGGAACAATCAAATGTGGGGGAGAAAGGAGAAGGGAGAGGCAATTTGTCAAGAGATATATTGCCTATTTGAAGACATTTACACCAGAGAAACATGCTCTCAAATATTAATGGGTTAACGTATTTTAACAGGGTACAGGTGTACAGGTCTGCTACCAATTCAGGTTGAAAAACAATGTTCACCTACTCTGTATTTGTGGGAAAAGCTGTGTTTTCTTGAAGGACTTGTCTTGGTTCCAGCCCGGACAACGTTCATTTTGGCAGTAGCCAGGAGGGGACATGGCCAGGACCAAGAAATTGTTCTGTACCACCTCACATCATTGCTAGGGGCGGGGGAAAGGGAGTCTTTTTCTGGAAGGAATGGCTCTTTTCTGGTCGAGGCAGCATGGCTGCAGTCCAGTCGAGCTCTGCAGTGAGCATTTTGGCTTGTGAATCACTCTCTCTTCTCTGCACTTTTGTTATTAATATTGTTGCTCTTACTGTTCTTTTCTTATCTCATTGCTGTTTCCAGTAAATTGTTCTTACCTCAACCCATGAGTTTTACCTTTTGTGCCTCCAGTTTGCCACTCCATCCCACCACAGGGGCAAAGGGGAGGGGAGAGCAGAGGAGCCAGAGAGCAGCACATGGGTTGGAGATTCTCGCTGGGGACACTGGATGGGGAGTACCATTCCCAAACCATAACAGGACTTCAGTCTATATTATATGCAGTGTCTAATGCTGCTACTATTAAAACATAATGCAGCTAGTAGTGAAAGATGCTTCTGAAAATTGTAGGTGACCTATATACATGAGGTCCAGCAAATTCTGATCAAGAAAAAAAACCAAAAAGACATACTTTTTTAAAAACAAACCTAATTTTAAAAGGTAGAGAAAGCAATTTTAGGATGAGGGGAAAAGGAGAGAAAGGGAATTTTACGTCAAATAGGATATAGAAACAATGAACAAGTAGTTGTGGGCTATATTTCTGAAAATAAAAAGGTGTTGGGGCATTCACAGGGAGCAGAATTAGAGCTCAGGAGGAAGGGTGTGTATGCTGCATGTGTGCGTGTGTGTGTGTGCGCTATGTTACTTGTTTTGCTCCATTGCAAAATTGAAATGCTAGTAGTGCAGCGAAAGGGCTCAGTCAAGCATTGTGGTTGCATTTGTAGTCAAGTCAGATAGTATAAATGGGGTATGATGAAATGGTTTCCATGCTAGTGGTACCACGGAAGGATATTAAGCACCAAATGTTGAAGTGTTTTGTAACCAGCAGGTCTGCCAGGTTTCGCTACTGAAAGCTTCAAAAATGGATGGTAAAGAATTCTCTAGGTTGTTGGTGACTTTTTTGTCTCTTTTTCTTCAGTAGAATAATGATAAATAATATACAAATATTTTCAGAACAGCTAAATGTGATAACCGGGCGGCAACAGCCTCTCATTCCGGCACCTATGAGAAGCACAGCAGTGAAATAGAAGGTGGAAAAATCAACTGAGTACAGAATTAAGTGAGGGAAAAAATATTTCATGCCAGTCACCAGGAGTTCATGGAAAACCTTTTTGGAGAAAATTATCTTTTTTTAAACTGATTTTTGCAAGAAAGGCATTTGTACAACAGAACGTTTTATGTAAGCGTACCACCACACAGCCGTAACCTTTCTCAGTGAAATGCCGTCTTTAATCTCATACAAGTCTAAGTAACGAGAGAACACAACATCCACACGGTGCACATCTAACGTGCAAAAATACTGCAAATCAATAGATCCTTAAATGTTAAGGAGTCAGTAGAAAATGAGTGTGTTTCTAGAGACTGTTCCTGGCCCCATGACTCCTTCCACTGGTGACCTGGGAGCAAATCAGTCAGCACTGATTTGGTGTGGATGACAGAGAACAGGTCACTGAGCTAACAGGATGCATAAGCAGGCAGGATTTTAATGTCTGAGGACAGTTATCTGTAGCGAGCCCAGGAACTAGGTAATTTTTTCTTGATGTCAGGAATACATCTTTCCTACAGACTGTTGACCCTGAAAAGGACTCATTGGGGAATAAAGTGGATAATAAAGTCAACGTGATTGTCAGTGCAGAAAAATGGTCAAAAAGTAATATGATTGTTGGATGTTTAAAGTGAAGGATGTCACAGATGGTATTTGGCTTTGATGACAACTTTTCTGGAACAATATGTCCAGCTCTTGTGCCTGTAACTCCAGAAGGTGTCAGCTTGCTGGCAAAGGGCGTCAAGGGTCATAAGAACAGAATAAGAAGTGGAAATACCATGAATGAAAGCAGTGCCATTTGTTTAACTTACTCAAACCATAGGGGATAATTTATTGGCATGGAAAAGTGAAATCTGATGCTAAAGGACACTTTAAAATGCCGAATGTAGGCATAGGAATATGGTACCTAGAAAAAAGGAGAAATCAAATAAGATGTGCATTTGTAAAGATAAAAGCAGATGACCTCTACTGCAACTTGATGAGAGTGGTGATAGAATTTCTACAGTGTGAATTTTGTTTGATAGGTATTAATCTCTGGAAAATGCACAGCATGCTTTAGACAGAAGGCAGTTTGCAAGTCTCACCTGCACTATTCTTCATGGAAACACAGCCCCGCAGGTCGGAGGGAAAGATTCCCTTCAGCCAAGATCCAGGGAAATTAGGAAGAGCTGTTGTGGATTTCTTTTTCCTGTTTGTATTTAAAGAATGTAAATTCAGCTGTTTCATTGGTGGTGTTTGATTTCCTGTTGCTACAGCACATAAAGCTGCCATGAGGAAAGGAATCACTTTGATCTCTGTCCATCCGGCAGCCTTGTGCAGTCAGCTGTGCACCACCACGATACTGTGATACTTTAAGTGGATCTCGACTCCCTCTGCAGATTTTTGTGGTTCTTTTCCTTCCGTTCAAATACGTAGCTCTCCTTCATCACTTTGTTAAAAATCAAAAATAAGAGTGGCTAATGGTACTGAAACAGTAAGAGCATAATTTCTTTCTCTTTTACTTGGTGAAGACTTTTCATGTCCATGTCAACAGTAAAATTAGTGTAGATGTTTTTAGGATCAGAATATTTGAGATAATTGATTTTACTTTTTAGGATACATAGCATTTCTACCAGTTTCTTGTTAGGTTGACTTTTTTCTTTTACTCCTGTAGAACTAGACAAAGTAATCTGGAAAATACACCACAGCATATATGACATATGAGCATAGTCTAATCTCATAGTCAGGAATCAAAAAGGGGAAAAAATGCAGCAGTAACCTTGCATAAGGATATCTATAATTAAAGACTGTCACAGAAAATAGTATTTAAATCCCCAGTACCTAATATTCAAGGACATCAAAAGGGACAGGGTTTATACATTATCACTGGCAATTAAGAGTAAATGTGACTGGGACACATGTCAATGCCAGTTGTGTCCCTGGTGGAGTGGTAATAAATAAAAATGACTGAACTAAGTATAAAGGAAGAGCCAATCAATGAAGCATTAGTGTTTTCAGGGATGCTTTTCTATCAGTGGTACAGTCCTACCAACTTCCAATTGACTGACTTTCAAAAAGGGAGCACTATTAAGGTTAATAGCTTCAGTATACGATAGCTTTGTGTTGACAGTATTCCTGAAGGCAAATGGATTTAGGTAAGCAAAAACAGAGCTTAATTTGAAAGTCATGCTTTCTATTATTTTTTTTCAGAGTATGAAGGATCTGGGACAGAAGTTCAGAGAAAACACTCAAAATGTGGAGTTTGCAAATATAGGGCTGAGTGTGATGAAGATGCAGAAAATGTCGGGTATGTAATGTTTCCCCTAACAATATCACTTTGCAAAAGGGAAAAAATATTAAAAGAAAAGTACATGATTATCTGCTTGACTATGTTTATTCTTACTAACTGAAGCTTTAGTACTGTCCAGTAATAATGTGTTTGATATGTGTCTGTAAAGAACAAACCATCTGCAGTTGCAAGGTAGTAGGAGAAAACAACAGAGAGTTATACTGGAAACTCTTTAGCTAATATTTTTCAAACGAAGCGCCTTGATTTGTTTAATGCTGCCAACAAAACAACCCAAAAACCAAACAGGAATGCAAAATAAATACTGATTATTCAGCCCCTGAGCCTTTTCTCTCTATGTTCTCCTTGTTCATAAAGTGTTACAGGCAATTATTTTCATCAGTGCAAAGCTTGGACCTGAACACAAAGTTGAACTGGGGACTTGAGCCAGTCAGTTCTTCTAAACTCACTGTGGCATTTGATATCTTAGATGCACCCAGGGGAAAATGAATGAAAAATATTAATTATTGTCAAAGTTCAAAACAAATAATCAAGAAACAAGAAGCTTTTAAAGACAATCCATAATGCAGAAGCAGATGCACCAAATTTCCTCACTCAAGGTAGTTGGCTATTTTGTGCCCTGGCTGTCCAGGCTCTGTGTGGCTCTCAGAAAGGGCAGAGATACCATGAAGGAAAGGGCTTCTTCAGACGGTCCCATGAGGCTTTAAGGGGTTTTTACGGAGTTAGAAGAAGTCCGATCTGCTGATGGGGTTTTGTTTCCCAGCAGCCTTTGTCCTGGCAGTGGCCACCAGTATGGAATCAGTTTTGCTGGGGTCTGGGCTGGTGGCAGGTACTGGAGTTACAGCTGCAGACACAGTGCATGAAGGTGTTTGAGAGACTTGCAAATGGTACGTTTTTGTGTTCACAGAGGGAACAACATCTCAGAATAACACTGCTTGAACATCACTAATCAGAGAAAACATCCCTCTCCTTTCTCTTGTCTTCCAGCTGGAATCCATTTAATGTTGAAATATGTCTTAATTGTACAAGGTTTTATTACAGGATATCAGCGTGAAGACATCTCAGGCAGTAAAGCAGCTTAGCACTAATATTCAAGATGTGCATTCAAGATTAAATCATAGAATACAAGGGAAAGCAAAATGGTAATAGTGCTCACAAATACTAGCATGATGCTTCACATTTCATAGAATGCCATAGTCCTGAAGTAGGCTTGCTCTTTCCAGGAGAGAGACAAATGAACTAGAGCTGTTTTTTGTAATACTAATAATTTTTTGGAATATTGCCTTGGTCTGCTTCATTTATGACTAAAAGATGGTATAGATAAGATAGATATAGATATAGATATAGATATAGATATATGTTTGTTACATGCACTGAGATGTTCTTTTGGCTTTGGAAAATAAATCCTGAAGCATTCAACCTCCGTAAAAGCTTGCCTAGTCTTTCTACACTTGTAGAGCTGGCATTCCTGCAGCTATATAGTATCTATAAGAAAATTAGGATAAAGCTGAGGAGAGCGGAAGATTTATTCCCTACATCCTACTCATATAAAATGAAACCAGGCTCCCGCTTCTTGACAACAGGCGGAGAGTGCTCTTTTGCCTCTAAGATTTCTTTAATTAATCCTCATTAAAAAATAAGTGGAAACAAAAACTTTTATGTAGAAAATGCTCAAAAGTCAGAAAATATTCCCATGTACATTATTTGCAATTTATTGGATAATATTTTTCAATTCTATATAAGAATAATAATTTAATTTTTTTCCCAGTACCTTTGACCGTTAAAATAGGCTTCAGTGATATTCACTGTTTAAACACAGATAAATCAGACTGTTAACTCGGATTGCCTCCACAAGGTTGATTTTGACAAGTCACATAGCAAGTCACAAACTTGCTAAAGTAGAATATAGGAGTTGGCATATTTTTTTTCCTAAAATCAAAACATTTATTTACCTGGCAGGAACAAGATAGGCTTGAAATCTTCTGTTTGGGAAACTTTAGTAGAGCATCCCTTACGACTGCTTTGTACATCTAATTTCTATTCTCTTTCCTGCTGTGTTTCAGTGTGGGTTTTGGCATCATAGAATTATGACATATGAAGTTACTGGCAACACAAGTATCTTTCATTAGACTTGTGTAACACTGCTGGTCTGAATTATCATCTAATTCAAATTTGCACTAGATTACAGACACTATCGCTAATTCTAGCAAATCACAAAACACCCTAATTTCATAAAAATATTCTGTTTTGATTTTCCTTTTTAAGACATGAGAATGGCCACTGGAACTTTTTTGGATAATGTGGTAATGTCTACTGAACCACAAACAAAAAGTACATTTAGTTCTGTTCAAGTAGGTTTCTTAGGCCTGGACAGGCCTTGCTTGCACCTTGTGATGTTACGACACTTTAAGAGAGTGATCCACATGATTACAGAAGGCATTTAAGGAGAACTTTGCTCCATGATAGTAACTGGATGAGTTAGCTGAACTGTCCCCTAATGTTTAGTAGATAATCTCAAGCCGTATTCATGATACCTACAGTAAACACAGAGTTATGCATTTTTTCAACCTCTTTTCCAAGCTGTGCAATCTGAGACCTTACAAACATCAGCTCCTTCTGCTCCGACTGCTCTTGAGAAGCAAGACAGTATCTCTACTCCTCATTTGTAAATAAGGAAATTAATTTGTGGGTAAAATGTTTAGTGAAATGGTGGGAAGGCTGCCACACGTCCCACCACATGTTGAGTGGTTTGAGGTAAATGAGCTGGCATCAATGAGGAATCCTGGGACCTGCCAAGAGGCCAGCCACAACAGCCTAGGAAGCAGAATAGGCAGATTTTCTCCCAGTGATGGAAAAATACTGCTAAAGACAATTTTAGTCCCTGCAGAATGTTGTTTGTCTTTTGGTTCTGGAAAGCTGTGGTAGTCTCATGCAAAAAATGGTGGCACCTGATACTTTCAGTTAAAACTGTAGGGTGATGCTTACAACAGAGAAGTGGAAGCAAGACCACTTGGCATTTCCTGATTTTTCAGGGTTGAACTTACTGGTGTCTAAGCAGGTCCTTTCTTCTCAGAGCTGCACAGTGTTATCGTGAGGGGCAATAGACACATGTCAAAGCATGGTAAATTTTGGGTTGTCATAATGGAAAATGTTTCCCCCATGAAGGTGGCTGGACACTCCAACACAGTGTCTGGCATTTCCATCCATGGAGATGGTCCCAAAGCTGTGTCCGATCAAGTTCAGACCAACTTCAAACTGGGGCTGGGACTAGAAGACCTCTACACATCTCTTAAACCTAAATTAATCTCTGAGTCTGTGTAATTACCAAATCTTGGTGCATTTTAAAAGCAAATTTGAAAGATCAGTTGTACGGAGCTGAGATACACTCTGTATTGCAAATTAGTGATGTTAATTTGTTGTTGCTCTTAAATTGTATTTTCCCCTTTGAAAAAGTTACAGATTCTTAATTTTCATGATCGGTGTTAAAGCATTATGGCTATCTCTTGACCAAAAATGGTACATATACTTTTATTACACTAGATCACACATAGTTTGAAGAAATCGGGCTTTGCATAGGGTTTCAGATTTGTGTCTTCATTTTGTTTGATTTCTCAGAAGCATTATCTGTCTAAACCAGAAGTGGTAACAATGCTTAGTAACCTGAATGCAAAAGTATAAACAACTTCATAACTTCCACTGCCTCCATGAAAAATTTCAATGCTGATTCTAGGTGGAGTGGTTGAGGCACAGAAAGAGTCTGTAGAGAGGGTTGTCATAAACAGCATGCTTGGGAAATTTGTATTCACCTATATGCAGATCAACACCTTATTTCTTTATCTAAACTCAGAAAGGAATCCATTTGAGGACACATCGCAGAAATATATTTCTCCATATTTTTCTTCTTTTCTCATACAACTTGTAAGTATTTTAAAGAGTTGTTAGTTTGTGGTCAATCTTTTCAAGGGCATAGACAATCACTTGTGAGTAAGCACTAGTCTTAAATTGCATGAACACGTAACACGTCATTTGTCAGAACAGTGATTTTCTGTAGGTCTTAGGTAACAGGATGCAAACAACAGGATTCGCAGGGATTGGCTGGGACTTTCTTCCCATTTAGTGACAAAACTGAAACAGGTTGTATATATAATGGGAAAAGCTGCTGCTGCCTGACACCATTCAGTCAGTGCCTGCCTTTCTCCTCTGACAGTCAAATGTCTCTCTGGCCAGAAGCTTCCTCCTCTTTGTTGAAAAGACAACGTATTATGCACAATGGTTTAAAATGTGTAGCAAGGGAATGAAAAAATACACAAGAGGTTGGTAAACTTATACTCTTGTGTGGGAAAGTGGCCAGAAGCCCAAAACCGTAGGCAGTATGAATATGATTGTGTGTTTCCTCCTGGAATTTTGAATTAGAAATGCAGTCGTGCTGAGAAGTGGACATGGAGGCAGCAGCACAAAGCTTGGGGCCGCCTAGAGCTGATGGGGTAAATCCTCTAGGTCACCATCACACACATATATGGTTTGCTCTTGATATACCCTGGGGTGTCCAGACTTTCTCTTAGCACACGCTGGGCTTTTCAGTTCTGGTTGTTCATGAGATAAACAGATCATCCTATCAGTACACAATCGAATACAGGATCTCTAGAGGGTCTGGGCTCCTGCCCTGCACTGCAACCAGGGATAATTCATTCATGTGAGCTCAAGAGTTTCTCCAGGAGATCTCTGACCATCTCCATGAAGAAAGACTTGACATCTGGGCATATCTGTTCAAGGCCTCAGCTTCTCTCACTTTGAAGAACAATTTCCTTGTGTTCAAACAGAATTTCTCTCCTTGCCACGTGCAGCTGTTGTCTTTCACTCCTCTTCATGCACCTCTGAGAAGAGCTTCACTCTCATCTTCCTCCTGAGTTGTTGGTGACAGCAGTCACTTCCTTAGCCTTCTCTTCCCCAGGCTGAAGATGTGCAGCGCCCCAGCCATTCCTCACACAGCCCGTGCTCTGTCCCTCTTCCCATCACAGTGTCTCACCGCTGCAGCCTCTCCAGTTTCTCAGAGTATTTGCTGTTACTGGGGGGTCCCAAAACAGGACAGAGTGCTTCTCATGGGACCCCATGAGTGCTGAATGGAGGACAAGAGTCACTTCCCTTGCTCTATTGGTGACGGTCCTGTGATGCAGCCCCCCAGCCGGCTGCTCTCCTGGGCCCTCAGGTCCTTTTCTGCAGAGCTGCTTCCCTGCCAGTCCACCCACCATCTGTCCTGTGGCAGTCCTGTCATCTTCAGACCTCTGGAGGTTCCTCCATCTCCTCAAGGCCCCACTTGACTGGTCATCTTTTTTTGGTTTTTTCTTTTTGTCCTTGGTAAGGAAATCATTAACTTAAAAACAGCCTCACTGTGAAAATTCGAATTTATCATATTCTCAGTTTTACCTATTTTTTTTAACAGATTAAATATGGAAATGAGATTCTGAGCACATTCAGAATCTTTTTTTTTAATAAGTGTACTATGCTGTCAAAGATATGTTTTGAGTTATAATGTAGATTTTCAAGAAAGATTGACAGCTGATCCCCAAGTAGACCTTTTGAGATTAACATTTTATGAGATTTACTTTGGAAAGCAAAGGTGCCGTGGCAATATATAGATTCAACTGGCCTGCATTTACATAGTGTCTGTTTTCACAAAGGCCAAACCAGAATTTCAGAAGTCTCAGTATTAACAGTTAGAAATGTCAGTGTGGACATTTCAAAGTCCTACTCTCTTCCTTTTCTATATAATTTGTCCTCCAGGGAAAGATTTGGCCTGTTTGAAGTCCAGCATGCAAGTTTATACTTCCTTCTTTTGACCACTTTTTCACTCATTTACCAACGTTTTGGTTTTTAATTAACTTTTTAGGGTATGATGTTGTATGTAGGTATTCATAAGGAAGGGTATCTAAATCTCGTGTAAATGCAATTCACAGCTTTCTGAGCCAACAGAAAAAAAAATCCTAAGTATTTGTGTGCATAACAAACCATTCAGACAATTAAAAAAATCAGCCTAAACAAGGGCTTTACGATTGTGTCATGGGATTATGAATTACAAAAACCTGGGCTACAGGATATTCTGAAATGAGAGGAATAGCATAGTGGTCTTTTTACTATTAAGAAGTTGAATAGAGCCTAGATGGATAATAATCTAGGTCTGGTTTTTTAATGTATATTTTTAGTGATCTTTGCGGCAGTGCGTGCCAAGTCTTTGAGGGTTCCTGTTATTTGAGGGTGGAGGGGGGGTTAGGCTGCTCTTGAGAGAGCAAACATCAGTTCACCATGTATGCTGTGAGAAGCTCACTGCCAGTAAAGACTAAATTTCTACAGTGGTCAGAGAGAGCCATGCCATGAAAATGAAAAAGAGAATGTAGGGATGTCTGGAAAGTAGCTGAAGCTTATGGTATTCAAAGGGTGTTCTGAATTGCTGGGCAGAAGTAAAGACAGAGTGTTAAAGCTGGGCACAGAGAAGCTTTGTAGAATCGAATTCTACTTCTCTTGTGCTATAAAGGGATTTAAAAAAATACACTAAAAACCTGATGAAGATCCAACTCTAGTCAAATAGGTAGAAAAATCACTTTCAAATGCAGATTTTCTTAGTTCAGGTTTCATCTGGGAAGAACTGAACACAAGGGAAGAAGCATCAAATGAAAGGTAATCCTTCATTTGGCATGGTTATATTCTTAACTGCAATTACAACACCCCTGTTATTTTAATTCACCTAAATATATTCTATCAAGCATACCTTTATCCATCTGTGTGCATTTCACACACTTTGTTTTACTCTAGTGCTTCCACTTTACATTTGTAAGCCGATGTGCCAATGAATTGGTGAGTACCTGAGAACGCTCCCTGTTGTCAGCTACTGGGAAGGGGTAGCCAGCGGCTCTCCCTATGAGGCCAGGCCAGAAAAATACATTTGTGAGCAAATCCCAGGTGGGCAGAAATGCAGCAGCCTGATCTGTTGGTTGGAAATGCCAGTCTCTCCCAGTAGCCAAGCCCGCTCCACAAGTCAGTCATGCTTTTCCTTTCCTTTTGTTTCCTCTCTTCTCTTTGAACCGACCAGGGTTTTTAAGCACACAGAACTTCCAACAGACCACGTACACCTTGAAGCCTGAAAACAAAAGGGAGCCTTGAAATGTGTTCTGATCTCTGGGGATCTAATTAATTTACTAATAGCAGCAAGTGCTCTTACAGCCTGAGCTTGTGACTTCATTTTACTAAGCACTCTTTCTTTGTTACATCTAGTAGCCCCAAAAAAATGAGTTGTACATCCTAATTTCTTGCTTATTAAAACCACCCAAAAAAATCTGTTTGGTTTAATTATATCACTTTGTACTTTCTTGAAATTCAAATGCTTTTCTGTTTAACTAATGATGTTAATGAATGATATGCATGCAACTTCTAAAAGCACATTTTCACAACAAGCTGGTGCCTTTTTTCTTAAGGTGTCAGCTCTCTGATGATAGGTGACAAAATTCAGGGATTTTTTCTGTATACCCTAGTACAGCAGGAAAACATCTGAATATATCCTGTTGACTTTCTCAGTCAAAGGGAGAGAAAAGATCTGTTGAGGACATTAAGCAGCAACCTCCTCCAGCAAGACATCAATTTGGAGCATTAACTACCTGTTTAAATCCTTTTGGTTAAAACCAATAGGGAGGTTATAGTGAAAAAAAATGTTTGTAGGGCTCTCACTCCTTTTATTCCAGTGTGGCTTTTACAACAATCTTTTCCAGCAAAAATTTGAAGCACTCATTCACTTCTTTCTGGTATGAAGCATCAAGCACATTCAAGATGTCCTTAATACACAATTCTGTTAAGTGACTTTTCCTTAAGTGACTAACTCTTTTCTTCTGAATTTTACAGTTAAGGTTCACTCTCTTCCTGGGTGCCCCTCTTGTGCTTCTTCCAGGTGTCCCTGCTCCCCCTTCATGATCTCAAGTGTTTCCTGCCCTGCCTTTATGAGCAGCTCTCTGCATTGTCCTTTTGTTCTCTCCGCGCTCTCTCCCCAGCAGGAGAGAGACTTCAGGGAACAGATTATAATATGGGACTGCAATTTTGTGTTCAGTTTCAGTCTTAGTTGTGAAGATAAACAAAGCCTATAGTCCATGGTGCCTATTACAGGTTTTCCTGCCTGCAAAGGCCTCTGATAAGATTATTGCCCTTTAAGACACCACTTTTAGTTCATTCTCACTGTCTGCTGTGTCTTGTCTCATATTTTGTGTGCCTCTTGTATGGTCTGTGGCATGGTTCAGACCCATGGGCCGTGCTTGGTAGCCTTGAGCTTTGACTTCTGCCTGGCTTTGGCTCCCAAATTGGCTGGTGAGGGGAGTTGGCTTCCATCAAGCAGCTGGATTTCCTGTCATCTCAGTAGCAAGCTATTGTCTGCCCTCTTTAGCTCTCTGACTTCAGGATATAACATACTTTCAGTATTTCATAGTGGGTTTGTTGGCAGATCGTCCAATACTTTCCTGAGCTGCTCTTCTTCAGTCTGTGGTGGTCCCGTCCTCTCACGGGGACCCAGGCTCCAGTTCGAAGTGTTTGATGTGCAACATCAGAGCAGCAACTTGCTGTCCCACAGTTTTACCTTCCTTCACAAACACCCAGCACTTAAAAACAACGTTCTTTTCATGTTTTCTGTCAAGAGCAGCACTCCCCATATGTCACAGCTTTCATCTCACTATTTGGCGCTTGCCGCAGTCCTGACTGTATTTTTGGTCTAGTGTAAACTGTCTTTGAGCAAGAACAAATTCACTGCACCCTATGCAGACTCTCTGATGAGTGCAGGTTTCTAACATGTGCTCCTGGCTCCCTCTGCCACCCTACTGCATCTGTGGAGGCCCTTCTCCCTTCAGAGCATGACACCCAAGCCATGTCTTCACCTGAACTCATTCCCTTTCAGCCCTTTGGAAGGCTTCAGAGGTTTATGCTAGAATAAGTGTTTCAATGTTTTTAAAGTGTATCAGGCCAACTATTAATTATGCCACTGTATACTTAAACCACCTGCTTTTACATGGCAGACAGCTCTGTGAAGTAACCAGTAACTAACTGGCTGGGGAAGGTTGGAAGTACAACTTTGCATCATGGTCGTAGGCAAAGAAGTAGCTAATGGCACCAGGCAGATAATCAGATACTTGTGGAGGGGGTCAACATCTGAAATTTCTGTACGTTGAAGAGATGGGTAGAGAGAAGATTGTGACTGTTGATCAGAAAACCAGGGTCAGGAATTCATAACCACCCCTAAAGTAAGCGTTGGAGAATTCTGAGAAAGTAAGCATTTAATATTAGATGTTAAATCTAAACACAGCAAAGCATGGAAATATAAGCAGTTTCCAAGCAGTTTCAACTCTAGCCTGTAATGTCACCATGAGGAAGAAAAAAGTATTTTCAAAACTCACCTTATTTGTCACCAGGAGTGACAAAACCCAGCCATAATCATGATGCTGCAGACATTGGATGGTGACTACAGACAGATTTAAGGGTGAGCAAAGATATCTGTCTGTGCATAGCCAGTGTCATACAAATGAGGACCAGCTCTCTGCTAGTTTGTGTCAGTAAATATGCATAACTGCTGAGCCATGAGCTTTTTATTTGTATGTGGTAAATCCTAATAAACCCCTTATTAGTCTTAACATCATGTGGGAGCATGTAAACAAAATAGTATTTCCATCCTGGTTCTAAGGTTTACAGCCATCACCAATTCTAGTAAGAAAGATTATCATGTGTTCATTGTATTGATATTTAGAGGCTTCATTAGTACTTGGAGGTAGGTCCCTAAGATGTGTAGACACTCATTACTGGGGCAGTTTTTCACTGTCAGCAGGTGCACTTAAAACCCTGTTTGCACTAGAGATGTTCTAGCACCAATCTGAAGTTCATAGGCATGAAAAATTACTTGCAAAATTAGCATATTTAAATTAAGCAACAAAAGATGCTCATGGAAGAAGAGGAAGAGAGAAAAGTATGCTGGCCATCTTCAGTGTTTCTGCAGCATGGAATTGGGTTCTGCTGCAAGATTTGTTACTGGCCTGAGGCATACGTACATCTGTTTAATAGTTTAATTTTATCTGGAACAGTGGGAAAGAACATAAAGAACCTGGTTAAGTTGGTAGCTTGGACATTTTTCCCCATTCTGTGACTTACAGGAGTGAATCAAGATGAATCTAGTGGTAACTCTTGACAGTCAGACCATGTGCCTGCCCCCTGTAGAACTTTCTGGCAAGGAGAGGACCTTGTGCCCACTGCCACCTTCTCAGAAGGTGCAGAGCGGCTCTTCTCACATTCACAACATCAGGAGGAGCGTGACTGAGAGCTGGACATGGTGGCCACCTTGTCCTCCCCCTCATTCTGCAGCCACGCTTCTTATTTACCCCATCCCAAAGGTGGAAAGAAGCTTGTAGAGCAATGTGAGACAGACACAGAAACTTTCATTCAAAAACAGAATGAAGAAACCAGAATGTTGATTAAAATAATAAGGGGATGTAGGGCTTGGAAAGTTGGAAAGTTTTCCTTTGCCATTCACAAATGTAAAATTTCAGGACTTTTTGCTGGGGTTACAAAAATATCTGAACACGAACAGGTCATAGCCCTGTCTGAGTCTGTGGTTGTCCTACCTTTGTGTAGTTAGGAACCAGCTACCCCCTAGGTCTTCATTTTTCCTGCTTTCATTTCACAATCCCTAGCTGCAAATTGTTTGGAAAAGGATTCATCCTAAACAACCAAAATGTTAATGGGATGCAATTTGAAATAATTCAGATTGCATAATCATGTTTTAAATGCAACGTAATAGACCTATTGTTAACTTTCAAAAGAATGAATGAAAGTCTTGCTGAAATGACACAGTTAACCAAGCATATTGGGTCTATACAGCCTTTGAAATAGAACTCCTTCCATTGCCTAACAGAAAAGAGAGTCATTTTTGTTTTCCCTCTCAAGGATCTTGACTCTAGAAAGAGTAGAATATTTTTCTGGTTTCGTTCACAATAGAGAACAAACACTACAAACTGGTATATTAATGTAGTAAATCTTCCTAGTAATGTGTTTCCAATTTTCAGGTGTATTCCATGAGATTGATATCAGAGTAAAACTACAAGAAACATTAATACATTATTGAAAAGCACACTGAATCATCTATTCAAAATTGTGTGCATTCTACTTGGAAGCCTGAGATGTCAATGGCTTCTTCAGCATCCTCCTGCAGCACGCTTTCCCATCCTGGCACTGGTGTATGAGCTTGTGTTTACTTAGGACTTAACATGACTTAATTTTTGTTTGCTGGATGTCAGTTTTGTTTTGCTGTGTGCTTCAATTAACAGGTGTGTATGTAACATAGACTGCAGTGGATACAGTTTTAATCCTGTATGTGCTTCTGATGGAAGTTCCTATAACAATCCGTGCTTTGTCAGAGAGGCGTCATGTCTGAGGCAAGAGCAGATCGACATCAGGCACCTTGGGCACTGCTCAGGTAGGATAAATTTCTGGTAAATGTAAATTCTGACATAACGGGGCTTGGTAGAGCTTTTCCTTTTCCATTTTTGGTGAGAAGTCAATGATGCAGTTATCAGTGAACTCACCACCTGTAGTTTTGAGTTCCCAACACTACACACATAGTGCTGTGTTTACGTTACCTTTCTTTGGCTGCTGTTACCTGGAAAGACAGCAAAAGCTCTTGGGAAAATCTAAGCGATAATCCAACAGTTCTTACATGAGGGGGTGGTAGGAGAACAGATGGAATATGCCTATGTGGGAAATCTTCGCTCTTGTTGCTGTGGGCTGTAAAATGTGCTTCCAGGGTGTGTCGAGTTGGGCCCCAATTGCACTAACTTTGATCCATTAATCTTAAGGGTCTTTTCTAACCTAAGTGGTTCTATAATTTCCTTTCCATTCCTTGTTAGAATGGTCCACTGAAGCCCTCTGTCTATTGCCTTGTAGTTAATCATGTCCATAACCCTTCAGTTTTGGGGGCTTGCAGTTAGGACTTTCTCATGGGAATAACAGCTTTCCACCAACTCTTTGCCGGTTACATCTAGATCTGTAACTTGGGCAGTTCCGATACCAAAACAGACTGTCACCAAAATAACCTAGGTCCATACCACAGAGGAGTTTTTAGTTCAAAACCTACAGCTTGAGATGTGCCAGGTGTTGGTCTGGACACCAGGGTTTCTGACCAGGTGTGATACCAACCTCGTTGTATGGGAGGAACAATGTGGGAGTGTGTCCAGTTTTACTGCAACTTAAAATAATTCTTTGAATATTTTTCTGGCTTATCAGTGATGCACACTCAATGGTATGGAACATATCCTTTCCTAATAAGTAACCATGCATGTATTTATCACCTAGAAACAGATGACACAAGTGCAGTTGGGAAGAAAGATGATGGCATGCAGTATCGGCCAGAGGTGAAAGGTACGGTGCATACTTAGTGCTCTTTGGTTATGGTTTACAAGATGAGGAAATAGAGCACACAAGTCCCTTCTAGTCTGCCTTACAGCTTTGATTCCTGTAACCGAGACAGACATGTGAACAGCTCCTTTCTTATAGCACGTTGCGAGGCTAGCAGGAAGATGTGCGTGATTTGTAAGTTTTGCCTGCTGTATTCCTCTAAGATGCCCAACTGCTCAGTACCCTGTACCCACAGGATTGGACTCCCTCCGAGTGCTGTGAAAATGACTTTACTGGAAGCTGTGACATTCCTGATGAAATAACATGGCACAAGCCTCCCTGCCATGATCCCATCTTTTCTGTTAACTTCTGAAAAAAAAGGACGAGTCTGTATTTGTTAGGTTGTTTTAAAATGTTTTCTGTAAACTAATACGCTGAATCACATTGGTTGAAAATGTTTCACCTACATGAACCTTACCTTACCTTTTAATAAACTTTAATGTCTCAACTTTTTCTTCATCCCTGCTAGTCAGATGATCATACACATCGAGTATCACTCCAATGCTTTCTTTAGACCTCCTGTTGCTAGTAACTCACTTGAAAAAGCCCTTCTTGTTATCTTACGCAACACTGGCCAGATTCAATTCTAAATGAGCTTTGGCCTTTTGTGTCTTCTCCCTGCACATACGAACCACCTCTCTGTACTCCTCCTGTGAAGCCTGACCTTGCTTCCAGTGACCATACAAATTCTCTTTCCTCTTGAGTTCCAAAAAGAGTTCCCTGTTGGGTCAAGCTGGTCTTCCGCCCCACTTGCTTGACTTGCAATACAGCAGAATTACACTGCAGCAATGCTCCCGTGCTTCTAAATGGTGCTTCTTAAAACTTGACGAGCACTCATGGACCCCTACAAAGCAGATTGCCAGGGTACTCTGCTAAATAACTCCATGAATAGCTTAAAGGTTTTTTCTTCTGAAGTCCAGGGTAGCAACTCTGATGTCCTTTTTTTCTCATTGTGCTGAAGGCACAACCATTAAACTCAGCCATTTCATGATCACTATGGCCAAGACAGACACCTACAATTACACCCCCCGTGAGTCCTCTATTCACAAATAGCAAGCCTAGGAGGGCTTGCCTCACTGAGTACCTCTGACAAGAAGTTATTATCTCCTACAAATGTCAAGAAAGTCCTGTTCATCACAGCAATATTATATTCTCAGGTGATGTCTGGGAAGTTAAAAATCTCCCATAAGGACAAGGGCTAGCAATCCAGAAATTTCTCATAATTGCTTATATAATAAGTCATCGGTACTTACATCCTGGCTGGGCACTCAGCAGTAGACATCCACTACCACATCTCCTTGTTTTCCATCCCTCTAGCTGTCACCCAGAGGCTCTCAACCACATCGGCACTAACTGTAAGTGCTGTACAATCACTTCTCCCTCACGTATAACATGACACCTCCAACTTGTCTGCCCTGCCTGTCGCTCCTGAACAGCCTGTAGCCCTCCATCTCAGCACTCCAGTTGTGGGATTCATTTTACCACATCATGCAAATACCAGTGATATCATAGCCCTAGGAGCTGACCAGTGCTTCCAGTTCATCCTGTTTGTTTCTCATACTGTGTGTGTTGGTGTTCAAGAATTTCAAATGTGCTCCTGAGCTCTCCATGCTCCCAGGAGCAGTGCAAGTGTTCCCACTAGCACTTGCTACCCGCAGGTGATGCCATGACAACCTGTGCCTTACCTACTGCAAGGCTGTTGGCATCCCTTCCCCCATCAATTCTAGTTTAAAGCCCTCTCCATCAGTCCTGCCAGCTTACAGCCAAAAAGTTCTTTTACCCTTCAGGACAGGTGAGTCCCATCAGGCCCCAGCATAACTTTTGTCTCAAAGTCTCTTCCATAATTTAAAACCCCAAAGTTTTGGTGGAAACACCAGTCCCAGAGCAAGGTATTGGTATCCTGGGCTTGCCTGTTTGTTTCAAGTTTCCCCTCATTATTGGGAGGATTCAGGGAAAACACTGTCTCTGTGTTCCCAAATTTTTTTAGCGTTGTCCCCAGGGCTTCAGAAATCTCATTTGATTGACCTCAGACTTTTTGTTGCTACATCGTCATTAGCAGCCATGTGAAAGAGCAGGAGTGGGTAGTAGTCTGAAGGCTGCAATAACCTCTTCAGTCTTGTGGTGACATCTCTAATTCAGGTCCCAGGGAGGAAGAAAACTTCCCTAAAAAGAGAATCCGGTCTGCAAATGGGTGCTTCTCTTCCACACAGGAAGGAATTACAAATGAACCTAACTCACTGTTCTTTCTTCTCACTGCTGGTCTTGATGCAGGTTTTGTTGCAAGCGGTTGGTACCTTCTCTGTTAGCTCTGGTCTTCAGTTTTTCTGTCATTATACTTGTTTTGCACTCCCATGGCTTCTCTGAGTAAAGCCATCCCACCACGGCTTTCAACATTCCTTGTGTTCCTCTTGAAAGTCATTCAGTGCCGAAAATCTCCATATATTTTTCTCTTTTCACAAATTCTCTTATTTTCGCTGCATATGATGTACCAGTTGGAGTGATTTAATGTCAATTTTCACTTACATTATGAAGGTATAAAAGGCACCAAATGCAATATACATCTTATTATGTAATGTAATGAAACACCACTTTCAGTTCCTATTCCAAAGAGGTAACAGCCTTTTATTCATTGCATGTAAATTGCCCTTGAAATCTAGTTAGTGGAAAAACCATTGTATATAATTATTATTATTAATGTGTATGGCTTGTGCGGTCTCATATTCAGCAAATGATGTGCATGAAGGGTGTATGCTTCATGAAAAATGTTGCTTTGAAAATTTTTAATGCAGTACTCAGGAGCCTTTGATAGTGAAAGCCTGAAGTGAACTTCTATGAATTGCTTTTTTTCTTCCAGATTAAGAGAACAGTCCACACTCCTACCTGTTTGCTTTTGCTTTCAGTTCCTGTGAGTTACTCTTGTTAAACCCTGTTCTCTGAATGGGTAATGTCTTTTAGTCTCTAGAACCGTGACGGTCTCCTCCTGCAGTGCAGATGGCTACCTAAAGTTGCATCAGAAAAGTCTCTCTTCCCAGATTCAGCTGTCTTGGTGGTTTTCTTGTACCATGAGCATCAGGGTGTCAGTTTTTATGCATGACTCTTCCTTCTGGTGAAGTATTTGAACTCCTATATGCAGTCACTCTTTCAAGGCTCCTACACCAGTTAGATATTTCACTTTGAAGCTCTGAAGCAGTCTAGCAGGTCTCTGTAATTAAAAATGGATTCCTGTCAAAAGGGGGTAAATGTCTGTTTTACACTAGGAATCACCTCCTGCATTTAACATCTCCTTGCTTAATATCAGTTTTGCCTCTCACCTGTGTGTGGCTGTCTGGCCACTTTTCAGGGGATGCACCTTTCAGTTTTCCACTGGGCCTCACATTCTGTATCAGTACGTATATTAAAACTAGATATGGTGCAGCTCTCTAAACATACTAATGTAATTGTCTGTAGGTCATTACAAGCCTTTGACTGGAACCAGATATGACAATAATTAAATTCTTGGAGAAGGAGGGAGACAATAGTTTTGGGATGAGACATCCCCACTTTTCTCCTCTTAGACATGTTGTCTATTCCATCAGTTCAGTGGTGGACACATTGTCAGTATTAGTCAATGTTCTTCTCTTGTATCAATATTTCTTTATCTTCAAAACATAGCCTGAATCAACAGGCTTCCTTATATCTAAAAGTTCTAATAGATGGGTGGGGTTTTTTCCCCAGAACCAAATTAAAATACATTCCAGACATTTTCAGGAATATAACATTTTCAGCAGCATATCTCTTTTTTTGTCTGGTATAAATACATTCTCTTTCTTGCTGGTGTTAGTCCAAATATCTGCATTTGTATAAGAGATTTCTTCTTCACACTTCCTTTTGCTTTATAGTCTTTTATTTGTGAAGCTATAGTCTATTGCCATGGAAATGAACACAATTCCAGAATTACGCTCACATCTTAAGATCCCTGCTCTTCAGAGAAGTTCATCGTGAAGTACCACCCTCTGTATTGAGGACTTTTTTACCAAAAAAAAAATTTGGGGGGAAACTGGTTGAAAATGAACACAAGTTTGGATAATTTTGGTAACATGACAGAAGCATGAAAGATGTTGGGTCATGAGGGACTGCCTTCCTGTGCTTGGCTGACCCAGACAGCAGCTAAGTGCCCACCAGTCACTTACTCCATCCCAGCTTCCTCCAGGAAGGTGGAAGAGAGAATCAAGAAAGCACACATGAGAAAAACTCATTGGTCAAGCTAAAGGCAGTTTAAGAAGCAAAGGGGGGAAAAAAAAGAGAAGAAAACCAAGTGTTGCGAAATCTGTTACTTGCAGCAGACTGATGACCAGCCAGTCTCTGAGCAGCTGCCACCTTGGAAATACCAAAACTATTGTTTTTATTGCTGAGCATGATTTCATATGGTATGGGATATCTCAAACCGTATTTGGTCAGTTTGGGTCAGCTGTCCTGGCTGTGTCCCCTCCCAGGCTCTTGCCCACTCCCGGTCTTCTTGCTGAGGGGAGAAGCAGAGTGAGAAGCAGAGGAAGTCTTGATGCTGTGCAAGCTCCCATCAGCAACAGCCAAAACAGTGGTGTGTTGCCAGTCCTATTTCAGCCAGAAATCTAAACCACAGCACTCCATCAGCTTCTGTGAAGGAGATTAGCTCCATCTCAGCCAAAACCAGCACACTTCCCAAAGGAATGGGTATTTTAAATACATTTCAATATTTTTTGAGTTCTCTCTCCATAAAAATGTTTCTCTGAGGAAGACTGCTGTTGAAGTGTGTTTGATTTCAGCTTTAACCACCAGTGGTATCAATTGGATCTGGGCTGTATCAAGCAGTTTTCTACCCAGTAATCATAAAACGTGGTTCAGCGTTCTTCTAATCCTTTTTAGGGTTTTTTTTCATCTGTTTACACATGGGAGAGAGGTCTCTGTATCTATGTATTAGCTCTTTGCCCCAGTGCCACTGACAAAGCTTCTGCTGATCTTCCTGCTTTGGTTTGTTTCTGTCATGAACACTTTTCTCCTTTTTGAGAAACCTGATATAAAAAGCATATCTAGATGTCTCTGAGGATCATTTTCCAGTGCAGTACATCCTAGTAAATTTCTGTAGGTGCCTCTGAAACTTCACCCTTAAGCCTCTGCTTTATAATTCTCTATTCCTTTATTCACTGCAAGTTTTTAAGGATATGCTATTCTTGGTTGAGAGTTTTTAATTAACATCATAGAACCATGTATAATTGTTTATGTCTATTTCTTTTCAAGACGCCAGTGATCAAAGAGAAGACATTTACATTGGAAACCACATACCTTGCTCAGAAAGCTTCAATGGTTACTGTATACATGGAAAATGTGAATTCGTTTATTCCACTCAGAAGGCTTCCTGCCGGTAAGTCCTTCATGTCTCCAAAATGTGATTGAAATCGCTGTAAAGTTTAATCAAAATGCTCTCTAGACATAATGACAGGATGTAGCACTTTGCAATCCCTAAGCAGTGGCACAGGACTTGTATCCCTGTGCTGTGGGCAGCACCCAGCTGCTCCAGTCCAGAGGGAGACAGTGTTCAGAGGAGGGGCTTGGTCAGTCAGGGAGTTCAGAACCTGGATGCCTCTGAGGAGTGTAGCCTCAATGTTGTCTTCTTATTTTCAGCTGCTGAATCATATCCAGAGCTAAAGAACCAAACAAAACAGAAACACATTAAAAAGGCCTTTGCCTTGCATGGCTTCTCTGTATCACTGTTCTTTCCTCGTTGACCTGTCAGCCTGTTCTTACACTGTCTGTACATTTTATTCTTCCTGTCATAAACTCTCTCTAGAGAATCAATATCTTACTTTTAACATTTATTGCCCTTTTTCACAATAATAGGCTTCATCTAGAGAATATAAAATTTCAAAATATTCTTTAGCCCACACCATTTGTCTACAGTTTAAACTAGCAATTCAGTACCCTCGGTATTAAGCCCCTCAGTGTTTCCCAGGATATATGAATATTCCTTAGCTCCCAGGTAATTTTTTTCCTTTACATTTCACCAATTGAATTCTGTATCTTTGTTTTCCTCCAAAAATTATTTTTATTTAAATTATTATTATTATTATTTAAATATATAAAAGTTGTTCATAGAAAAAGGCCACTTTGCAGTAAGATGCAGTGCCCTACTTATTAGGAGGTTTATCCTGAGCTTTTATCTTGCAAGTTTGTACTTTCAGATTAATGTGGCTGAAGCTGCTATAACTCTTTGCTTTCCTTTGCTTTTGAAACTTCAGCTGTAAATCCATTGGATACTTTCGTATTTTCTCCCCTGATCCTTATTGATTGATGATATTTAGGTGTTTTTTGCACTGCCAAGATTTAAGGCTTTCCAGACAGATCAGAGAGCAGGAAGCCCAAAAGGCAGAGCCAGTATGGTTGTCAACTCAAGCATTTGAAACCTTCTATTTTTTCTTTTCCCATGCAAGATCCTTTCTTGTTTATTTTCACCTTTCCAATAAGACTCTTTTAGTTTCTTTTCATCTGGAACCAAAACAACTCAGCATGGCTTTGCTTCTCTTGGGAAACTGGATGCATCCCCAACATCATCTTCATGGGCATTAGGCAATACTATCTGATTACAGTATTCTTTTGATCTAGAACTCTATTTAACACAATTTATAGTGTATTTGTCCTCAAAATATTTAAAGTAACAGTATTTCAAGGAAAACATTCCTGTCTTAATTAACTAATTTTTATTTTCTCAGATTTTTTTTCTGGGAGGTGCTAATCTTATAGTAATTTATCACTTTATGATTCAGAGTAAATTCAATCTTTCAAATATTTATTATGACTCTAATAATTACTGATAGGCAATGTTTTGATGAACTTAACTAAAGTACCGTCCCTTTAAATTCTATTTTATAGTTACATTTAGTGTTACTACCTTCAGCTATGTATTTAAACAGTCTGCGTAGTAGCTCAGAACTGAGCCTAGCACAAGAAACCTCACGTGGTTCCAGTCAAGAATTTGTGACTGTCAGTTTTTAACCCTGAGTATCGGATCTCCTTTGGATTTTTCATGGCTATTAAAATACTGATGGTCTCATGCTTTATGCATGTTTCTTACTGAAGCAGAATTATTAAGGAAACAAATAGTTTATAACAGACATCAATCTGCCATAGTAATAATGTACCTCTATCAGAGAAAAAAATTCTCTCTTTCTCCAGCAAGGAAAATATAATGATGAATGCTAAGGGAAAATTGTTATTTTCAAATGCTCTCGGTTCTCATACACGTCTAGCATATACATTGTTTAATTTGGTCCTCATTTCCTGGCAGCAATATATGGGAGGTGTCAGATGACCTATAGAACTGCAGAAAATACTTGTGCAGAGCAAATTCTGAGTTTTGCTTTCACTGGGGGCAATGAATCTCCTTGCTTATTGTACAGCAGCCCTCCAGGACTGCCAGCAGGCAGGTGGGAGGACGGTTTTGTAGCAGTCAGTTGCACAGAATTGCGTTTAGCAGCCTTGGCACAGATGGGATCAGGTCTGTCTCATGCTGCCCCCCTTGTGCAGTGCAGTTCTGCCCTGTCCTTATGGCAGGCTGCGTCAAGGACACACAGTCCAGCCTTTTAAAAAGAAATCTAAACTTCTTTATGCTAAATCAATTAATTGACTAATCAGCTTATTTTGATAAATCCTTGCTGACCTCTATTGATCTTGCTATTATACTAATGCTATATTATCTTGTTATACATTAATGCAGCAGAATGCTCTAAAATCTGTTCTACTAGTTTAAGGTAGTAAACTAGTGCCTACTACTTCATCCTGCATGATGTAATTCCTAATACAAGCACTTCTTCTCCTGAGTCTGCATTCAGTATTTCTCAGAAATAATTTCTTGTCATTTCAGTGTTTCTGAGGAAACGTCTTTGAATTCCTTGTGCCTCCTCTGCCTTGTTTTGCCTTCTCTGCCTTAAAGCAGCTCTCATATTGCTAATACTTCAACTGCTACTTTCTTTAATGAAACCAAAAGCAGAGTAACAGTAAGATTTAAGTCCTCTTGACTAGTAAGGCCTCTTCCTTTTTGTGTCTTCTTGCATGATTACCAGCCTGTTCACTCTCCTCATTCTTCTTGTATGCTTATACAAAGTTCTCTTTATTCCTTTCCTGGCTACCACTGGGCACACTTACAGTACATGGAGGGTTTTCTTTAACAAGTCTTACCGGAATTTCGTTCATGCCTGAACCAAAACTCCTTACACAGCAGCTCATGGCTGGAGAAAGTAGAGTCACAAGATTATGAACATGTAAACCCCAACTATTATCCCTGCATGCAGAGGGGGATTAGGAGTTGCATTAGCAGTTGTAGAAAGGTCTTTGGTGTAATTATTTTGTTGCTCCAAACAGAATTAATTCCTACCCTAGCACAAAGCTTTTGAATGGATGAGTCTGATTTTGAGTTGCATTCAGGCTTGTCAGATCCAGTTTACAAAAGGATTGTTGCTCAGCCTGCATGTGAGTATTTCTTCTCCAGCTTTCTGCTGTAGAGCTGGAGGCCAATTGTATGATTCAGTTGTCCATAGTGATGCATTCCTGTCAGTCAGTTCTAAAGGACAGCTGTACAAGGAACTTGCTCAGGGTTGTAAGTGGTGGCCTTTGATTCTGCAGACTTCATCTCAGTGTCTTGGGTGGCTCTTGCCTTCTCTTGTGCCTCAGCCTCTTTTGCCTTGAGACATGAATTGTTTCAGAGCATGTTTGCACTGGCACATCTCACATTGCCTGACCACATCACTGCTCAGGAGCAGCGTCTGCTGAGTTTCTCATTGAGCTAACTGCTGCTTTGCGCAGGCAAGTTGCCATTTAGAGATCTGCTTCTCTTCTGCTTCCAGCTACTTCTCCCCCACCCCATGCAAATTATTTTGGATTCTTGAACTCTCACTTGAACAGTTGTGAGCCATTGGGTTTTTTAAGCTGACCTTCATCAAATTCTGGCTCAGCCACAAGGCAAGAGGGGGTTTGGTGCTGGTCTTGTCCAGCAGATTTTGCAAGATTCCACTTCTCTAGGTTGCAGATTGAAAAGGGATCTTCCTTTGTCAAGGTGGATTTTCAACCCATATTTCAAGGTTCTCCTTCCTCTTTTTCACTTCTGTCCCATATTGACAATGGAGCTGAATGAGTTGTGCTTGCTCTGTGTTTCATGAGCGTGGTTCTTGCGTTTCATTTAGCCTTGTCTTCTTGTCTTCTAAGTGTCTACTTGTTTCACCCAGTTGCTTCACTCTTCCTAAATATTGTACCAATATAATAATGACCCACACATTTATTTTGACAAATCAGGGCCTTCCCCACACTGGTGTGTTTTCAGAGGGCCACTAGTAACCTTATCCAGAAAAAGCAGAGCATATCTACTTGTTCTGTCTCTTCTCCTGCCACACAGAACCAAACCATTGCATAACCCAAGTGTTACCACACCTGCACCTTCTCACCAGCTCTTTCTCAGCTGGAGTCACCTTGGATTTCTCATTTCATCTGCAAAATGACTGGGTTGCTGTCAAATTACAGATTCCATGAAATATTCCTTTTCTTTTTCAGGTGTGAATCAGGATATACTGGACAGCACTGTGAAAAGACAGACTTTAGTATTCTTTACGTTGTCCCAAGTAGACAAAAGCTTACGCATGTCCTTATTGCAGCAATAATTGGAGCTGTACAGATTGCCATTATAGTTGCAATTGTCATGTGCATAACAAGGTAGGTAAAGACAAAAACAGTGAAAAATTACACATTGTATGGGTATACTTTTTCTGTATTCAATTATATGATGCCCAACATTTTATTTGCTTAATACCCACATAAAAACTACCTAATGACTGAAGCAGGATGATTATGTAACTTCCTATCTCCCCCTTTGTTTCTTTGGTCACAAAAGACAGATTTGTTTAAATTCAGAAACCACCAGTAACCACTCTGAATCTCCAGACCAAATACACACCAGAACAGATCAGCCTTGAAACAAATCCAAAGGGTCATCTACTGTGTTAGACCTTCACTGGACTTACTGAAGCATTGCTGATAACTTATGGAAACTGTGGTCCCCAGCTACCACCCAGTGAAACCAGAAAGGTTGACAAGATGCTGTTCCCTGTGGTAGCACTGTAAACGGTGTTACACAGAGAAAGAAGTACCTTTCACACCATATACACTTTCTGAAAATTAGTGTGCAACTTAGTCCCGTGATTAGACACTCACCGTAAGAACCTATTTTGTGAAACTTAAAGATGCACAAGCACAGAGTTCAGGTTTCTGGGTTGTGTCAAACTGTCACCCTGTGTAAAAACTGAGATAAGAGCCATGGGTTCTTTTTGATGACAAGGCATTCAGTTCTAGGACTTGAACCAAACAAGCACTGAGGTCTCTGGGATAGATTAAGGATGACTTAGTTACCTTATAGGTGCATGAAGCATTTAAGTCTTACACTTGGGCATCCACGCCACAGTTTGACTTTTCCTCCTCGAGTTGTCCTTCACTTTTTCAGCTCCACTTACACTGGGCCATAAAACTTTCTGCTACTGCATTAGTGCGTGGCTTCCCAAACTCAGTGATGTAGAGGGACACTCCGTGAATGAAGAGTACAGGCCTTTTTCCTTGTATCCCTTCTAAAGTTCAACCTAACCGACACTAGCACATGTATAAAACACCACCTGCACATGTAAAAGAGTTACTTGGCTCGTGCAATTGATGTCATCCCCTTTTTCATGCTACATCCTGCTGGTCAAAGCAGCGGTGTGGACGACTATGTTTCAGCTTGTCTTTCAGCTTCTCTATGACCATTCACCAGCTCTCAAGTCTCTCATGTCTTGTTGCATCCCAGCAGGACTGCTCCATCATGCATTGTCTGGCTAAGTGCCATTCCATTTAGGATTGCTGGTTTTTGTGAATCCTTTTAGTTGTGTGTCTGGCCCCAAGAAAGGGATCACCAGAGTCACGCCACAGAGAGACCTGGGTGGCTATGTCTCATGGGCTGCTGTGAGCAGCAAGGCACCTGGAGGTCCAGCACTTCAAAAGACTGATTGATCCAGTCTTGCCATCCATATATTTTAAATATGAAATATGTATAAATTAAAGCTAATGCAATCATTCCCCATGGAATGTGTTTGCTGGATCAAGGCTGAAGGATGTAGCACCGTGCTGGTTTCAGTCTCAAGGTCAAGCAGTGCTCCCTTCTGAATGATCTGGGGTCCTACGGACATTCCCAGGTGACAGTCCAGTACTGAACAGCAGGAGTGTCCCATTGGTCAGCACACATCATAGACTCCTTGCTGTTGTTAAGTACAGAAAATTAAATCAATGTGTTATTGCTAGGCTTAATTATATGTGGCATATATAAAATCAGCCCTCCTTTTCTATTTCTCTCTCCTTCTTTTTTTTTTAACAGAAAATGCCCCAAAAACAATAGAGGACGTCGGCAGAAGCAAAACCTAGGCCATTTTACTTCAGATACATCATCCAGAATGGTTTAACTTAGTGCTTTTTATACCTACATTGACCATGTGATGTACATTTTTATTATATCTTTTTTTAAAGAATGGAAATATTTATTTCAGAGGCCTTATTTTTGAACATTTTTAGTGTAACAATGTTGGTCTGTATTCTGAAAGCATCAGCTCTAACAGCTATGGACTGTTTTAGTATCTTTACTTTTATGTTTTTGAATACAGTAGTTCATTTTCTGTATCTGTATCACATGGTTATATAATAGACTTGTGCTTTATCCATGGAATGTAATATTTTTGGGAACACAGATTTGTTCCAACAGTGGTTGTAGACTTAAAAAAGCCCCAACAAACCAACAAAATAAGTCCACATTACCTAACAAACAAGGCATGAACTAAAGGTAAAAATGTTTACAGCTTACTTTTCTTATGAGGAAATAGAAAACACTGTGTTTAAATACCGTAGATATTTAAATGTTTTTGGAAGTTAGTAACTGATTTTCTAGACACTGCCTATCGCATGAACTGTGAAGCTGTGTGCTGTGTGTAGTTGTAACATATTTATAAAATGTGTGGGCTGGGTCTAAGCACTGCCATCTACGTAAATAATTCCAACAATTTATTTTTAAAGAGGAAAATTATAAATTTCATAATTTGGGAAGTTACCTGGTAGAACAGATGGCACAGGTCCAAAAGAAGTAGGTCTTAGTAGATTTAGGTATTGTAAAAAAATTGGTGTTGAATAATTGAACACAAATAATTGGAATAAAGCCTACTTTATCACTGTTAAAACTGTTTTAATATTTCTTAAACTTTTTTAAAGGAAATACATGTTTTAACACCTACAATACAGATTGTATAGTGTTTGTGATTAAAATTAAAAAAAATAAAAGTGAATGAATTACTAGTGCTCTTGTATAGAGTATTTTCAAGAGCTAAAGAAGTCCATCCAAATTAGTCTGCTGGTCATAGTTATATTAATAGACTGTTAGTTGTCGTTTGAAAGATCCCAAGATAAAGTGTGAATAGGATGTGTTAGGCTGTTTTAACATGTAGTGTAGGCTTTCAGAATTTTGCATGTAGGATTTAATAATTTGTTCAATAAAAAAAAAATGCTTTCAACATTTTGAACTGGAAAAGCATGTCACAATACAACATTTTCACTATATTGCCTCTGGTTTAGTGTGTTTATTTGTTACCCTATGGGGTAATTGCAGCAAGTTGAAGATCTGAAGTTGTTTTGCTGGAAAAAAACAACCGTGTTAATTTTCCTGGCCGCTTTTTGAAGTCCCTCAGAGGAAAGCACTCCAGTAACATGAAAACAAAAGTAGATCTTTAAAAATATGCAAGTTTGCTTTCCTGCTTAATTAGCAAGTTACTTAACTTTCCTGGATTAACACTAATAACTTCATCACTACAGAAGCGTGACCCTTTAAACGTATGTTCCTTTCCAGATTTTGCTTCCTAATTTTAGGGGTTTCATGTTGCTGAAAGTATCTGAACAATCATGTGTGGATATTTTGTAGTCAGAAGTATTTGACCAAGCTCCAGGAGCAGCGTTCCACGCCCTACTTTGAGCATCGCCGGAGCCAGCTGTCGCCCTGGCTCCCTGCAACAGCGCCAGAATCGTTCTGGCAGGATCACCGAAACTTCACCTCCCTCCGACCTGGCTGAAGGCAGGCAAAATGGATCGCCGCGAAATCACCTCGGAGGCTGACAAAACACACCAAAATCGTCTCTCCAGCGTCATTGAGGAGGAAGAAGAGCAAGATGCAGCTTATACGATTGTGACAGTCCTGGACAAAGTGGCCAATATCGTTGACAGCGTGCAGGCAAGCCAGAAAAGGATAGAGGAGAAGCATAGGGAGATGGAAAATGCCATCAAGACCATACAGATTGACATTTTAAAGCTTTCCCAGGCTCATGGCAATACAGGCTTCATGGTGAACAAGTTACTGGAGAAAACCCGCAAAGTCAGCTCCACCATGAAGGAGGTGCGAGCGCGCGTGGAGAGGCAAAGCACCAGCGTGCGGAAGGTGAAAGCAAAACAAGAGGAGATGCTGAGAAAAAACAAATTCCGGGTCGTGATCTATCAGGTAACCGTGAACCTAATTTCTTGTGGTACTGTCTCTTTGCCACCTCCTTGTTGACTTCTGGTAGGTGCTGGTTAATGAAGCAAAAGGTGCGGTTTGTCCAACATAGGAGTTATTTTGTGCTTTCTTTAACGTTGATCTGTGTTCCCCAATGCCTTTCAGCATGAACCTACTGGCAGCAGCACACAGGGTCTATTATTAGTGTGGGTAGGTTTCTGAGCCAGTCGTGTAAGATTAACTGCAGATCAGCAAGGACTATTTGCTGCCTCTCCGAAAGGTAATATGAGGCAGGCCCTGTAAATCTTGTCATACAAACCATGCCTGACATTCATCTCTGTTATTTTTTTCACCGTATTAGGTAGAAGTGCAAATAGCAAAAGTGTTTTCAGGCTCCCTGAAATACAACTTTCTTCTAACACTAATTTCAAAACATGGCTTGTTTAACTTGCAGCATTGCCCAGGCTTTCATACTGCTGACAAACTGTGACTTTTTTCATTGTCTCAGTGTATAGCAGTACATGTACAAACTAAAGCTCAGATCCACAAACCCTTAATGACAGCAAATACTACCTTGCATGCTCTACCTTGGAAATGGTTTAACATAGCACTGTTCTTTCAATCACAGTGGGCAAGGAAATCTTATAGTTGCTTTCACTGACCTCATTCTAGGATGTTCATTGTACTTAAAAATAATTGCGTTTGAAAAGAAGTTTCGTGAAACAGCATGGCCTCGCTTGCATCCATACAAACAGCGCAGGAGTCTTGTCAATGAGTGTTGTGAAACACATTTGTCTAATGGTCTGATCCTGCCTTTGCTGGAACTTCCCAGCTTCCCAGGTCAGCAGAAAGTAAGAGTGTTTGATCTTTTGCCAGAAGCATAGTTGCTCCTTTTTTACCAGCAAGTCGCCAAAGCTTCTTTCAAATGAGTTGTATTCCTCCTTAGGCATTCTTGAAAATACCACCCCTCATGAGTAACACAATGCACTCGCATCACTCAGCTTTACACCCTGGTCTTGCATCTGTTTGTACATAAATAACATCATTTGCAATGAATGGAGCCGTGTGTTTCACTGAGCTTATTCACCACCATGTACAGCTGACAAATTCTTCTTCATAACCGAGCTTTCTTAAATAGTTCATTTTCTACTACTGGGAAAAAATAGCTGAAGAAAGGAGAAAAAGCTGAGGGTAGGGAATATTACCTCTTTAGTGTTATGTTAGTACCATATACAGCCAAATTGTGCCTCCCAGATTTTCTGACTGAATGACTTACTATGGTTGTTCAGTAAAACGTACAGGCCCAATCTGTCCTATTATTGCCATTATTGCAAGCTGCATCATCATCACCAAATAGAAAACAGGTACTTTCACTTTTTCGCTGCAAATCATTTCCCACCTAAAGGTAATAAATCTCTGTGACTCCTCTGGTTAATGGCATAATGCCATTTCATTGATGGGCCTTTACCATAATGACTGCAGCAGAATCAATGCTTTGAAAATATTTGTTCCTAAAACAGTATTCATTACATGATGCAAATTTTTCTGCTAGCAAGACATGAGCTGTTGTTTATTTAAAAATATAGTAACATATGGTCAAAATGGATTTACACGCAGGTGTAAAGAACAGCCTTTGGTATTTTCAGGTATTTCATACAAAAGGTGGCTCTCACAATGTGTACTTTCTCTAAGAATCACCTTCAGTAGGAGTTTATGATCTCTCTCCTGGTTTTGCTGGACAAGAATGACCTGCACCCAATTCTGTATGTTTAATTCTTAGGTGGAACTTTTCAGGAAGGGAAACAGCATTTTTTGTCCTCCTTCTGGCTTCCTCTTCCTACAGTGGTTTAGAAATGTCAGGGAGAATATGAATGACTCCCTCCTTAACTTCCATCCTTTTTGTAAGGTAGATTGAGCAACCTTTTCCCACTTGCCAGGAGGAGAGGCAGGTATGTGGATCCCTCTAGGATCCGCCATTTAACACTTCCTGGAGAGGGATAACTGCAGCGCTGCACAAAACCTGGAACACACTAGGTAGGCAAGAGTGCACTGAAACTTCAAGGCACAGGCACACTTATGAAAGTCTCTTTCACACAAGTGCAGTGATTTTCACACTGCTGATGTACACCAGCGTAGGCACACTGCTGCAGTGCCAAGACCTGAATGACTGGAGCTTGGCTAGGATGAGTGGGAGTCTGTTAATAGCTACGGAGCCAGCGTGCTCCCTGCACTATACGTTACAAATGGATATAACCAAGTTGTTTACTCTCTGGTTGTGATTGATGGCTCTTCTGTAGTGAGGTTTTCTTCTGATGAACTATTGGGGACATTGTGATGGGGCCAATGACCCGTGTGTTGCTGGCATAGAATCCGTACATGGGTGAGCACGTGTGGGTCTTAGTTTTAACTTTTGCCGGAACATCAGCATATGAGGAGAAACAAAACACCAATTAAATACTAAAGGTTTTCTTTCAAGTGGATAGCTTTGATCTTATCATTGATGGAGGGAGTAGGCAGGTTGAAAAGGATCATTGGCTGAAGGAGATTGTCCCAAGAGACCTCAGCAATGATGAAAAGGGTTGGCAATATCCTCACATTAAAAAGAGGCAAAGTGATCATTCTTAAGCAGAACGATTAGGGAATTGAGAGCATTCATTTTTAGAAGGCCATGTGGTGGAGGAAAAGATTTGGTAGCAGGCAGCTCTCCTCCCTAGGCTGACTGCATGATTAAAAATGCCAGGTTACTTCAGACTTTCTAGTGAGGTCTTTGACCCTGGAGTGCTATGTGCACTGAGACTATAGCAGGGAATAAAAAGGATGTTGTAGATTGTACAGGTCACTGCTCATTTCTGTTCAGATTAGTCTGAATAACCAGCTGTAAGAGCTATCATTTCTCTGAACTCAAAGAGCATTTAACATCTTAAATCTTTCTGACTAAATTATTCAGAAATTAAAGGGGTTTTTTGTTTTTACCCTGAAAGAGCTTGTTTCATTTGCTTTTCTGCATGTTCTGCAAGTCTCTCTTTAAATGGGACTGTACAGGCACCAGAAAGTCCATGTTACTGTACTGGCCTTTTTTCTGTTATTACTACATAAGCACCATAAATGAGTAGCGTCTTCCTGTGAAGGGACACGTGCGTTTGTTTCACTCACTGCTGTCTGACATTTAAAATTAGTGGACATGTCATAAACCAAGTAAGGTTGTGGTTTGACTGGCCTACGCAGTCAGGTTACAACTGACTTTTTTTTCCCTGTGGTTGCTCCACTGCACACACGGGGAGAGGCTCACAGAAGCAGCCTTGCATATGCCGCTGATAATATGCATAAATAAGTTAAAATATAACTGTCTTCTCCTGCCCACTGACCTTCTGTGGTTATAATGACTAGGACACTAGGAATGGTGAGATCAAGATGGGAACAATAGTCTGGATACCTGAGGTGGAAGCACTTTCATCTGAAGTGGCAGTAGAAATCAGGGTGTCAGGAGCTCAGGAGATTGCCATTAATTCGGTACCATTTGGGCATAAGAATGGCAGGTTCAAAAATGGCCCTGCAGAACAAAGTCTTTAGTAGCATAGAGTTAAATAGCTCACCCAGCGCAGATTGTGCTAGGTGGCTCATATTTGATCATTTTTCTGCTTTGCAGAAACATGAGAGGTCTTATCCTTTCTCATATTTATGTGCCTGGTATCTTACCTCATAACAGATAATCTGGAAAAACAACAGGTGTCAGTGCATTGTGTTGAAATGTGAAGTGAAGCTTGCAGTGGGTTTCTGAAAGTGTGTTTCTAAGGCCACCTTTGTCAACTGTGTAATATTTTCATTAAAAATCTTGGTACAGAAAAGGTGTGATACTAGTAATATGTGCTCCAAATTAGAAGCTGTCAGTTCATAGAAAGAAATATAGACAAGAAACCAAATTATTTTTACAGCTGGCATAATGCTAATTTGAGTGTACATGGTGTTAATTCCTGTAGTTTTAGCTCTGATCTGAAACCATAAATGGATGTCTCCAGTCCTGGAGACAACAGGGTCTGGACAAAACTGCCTTCTAGAACTCATGGGAAGAGAAGAAACCTAAATTGCTCTTAAAGTGGAGCATGAAAATGTAATGGGAAAAAAATGGTGTAAATTGTCTGACTACCTCTGACAGCAGAACACTGGCCTCAGCAGCCCAGCGACACAGGGCCTTTGTTGGAGTCTTGTGGCAGAAACCTAAATATTTTTACAGCTGGGACAGGTAATTGCCTTTGCTGAGAATACAGAGAATAAAATAAACCCAAGGATTGTGTCAGAGACTGTCGCAAGAGCCCTTTGTTTGCAGTGTTGAGCCCAGTGCTCCAGTTCAAAGTGCAGAGCTGGCCCCGTGCTGTGCAGCAGCCACTCGTGGAGAGGCTGTCAACCAACTAAAGAAAAACTGTGTTTCTAGTGATATGTTTGCAAGGAATGAGGAAAAAAGAAAAATTTTTAAAAAAAATAATAATAAAAACCCCAGATGTTGGGCTATTTCTGTGTTCCTAAAATGAAATAGCTTGCATATTTCACAGGACTGTTCATACCAGATTATAAACTTGACTCAATACCATTTGATCTGGTGCTCCCAGACCTGTTCCTTGGGGATGATCCTCACAGGGGACAGGCTGTCCTCTTCTCAGAGCTGCCATTGATTTTTCTCGACCTATTAGCACTGAGTGGTGGAAACAGCTGATCTTAGTTTACATTTGCACTGGATGCAGCTGTTCAGGGCTTCCCCTGTGGTTGCCCTGCAAGTCAGCGGAGGAGCGCAGTTACAACATGAGCCTCCTGTGTCGTGTCCCTTCTCCGTGGTCATAGAGGCTGCTTGGAACTGTCACCAGGAACTGTGGCTGGCTGCTGTGGGCACATGTGTGTCTTAGAATGGAATCGTAGAATCACTTAGATTACGAAAGACCCCTTGAGATCATTGAGTTCAGCTGTTCAGCAACACCCTTCATTCCTGAGGCACAGATTTGGGAATGGACTTGACTGGGGACATGCAGTTGGGATTCATATTCTCAGCACCACCAAAGATAGCCAAACCTTGCAATTATTCCTTTAGTACAGGAGTAAAGTTGATCAAAACAGCACAGGAACAGAGATGAGGAATATGTGAAGTCACAAACAGGAAGTTTAGGTATCTGGGACAGGACTCATCTTACCAGGCATTAGACATCAGTAACACAGACGTTTTCACATTTGGCTTGCATACTCCTTTCAAGGAAGCAGAGAGAAGTGTGTGGAACCTGATTCTCCCAACCTGTTGTAGACATCTGCTTCTGAATACAATTTCTACATTATAAGTATCTGCTCTCCCCATGTTGTTAAAAGGTTGTCCAGAAATGAGTTCATATGGAGACACATTTGCTAGGGCAGACAAGTTCAGCAGCTCCTGATAACTGGCTTTCACTTGTACTTGAGAACTCTTCCCTGGTCTAGCTGACTTGTAGGAGCAGTCACCATGTGATGAATGAATGAATCAAAACATTACCAAGTATACTTTTTTGCCTTGTGATGCTTTTTCTCCTTCACTTACAATGGGCTTCCAGAAAAATTGGAAATGAGAAATTTCACCAGTTTGATTGTGAGCCTTCGAACTGACCTGCAGAGCTATTCCCTGGTCTAGTTCCATAAAGCAATAGCAAAGCAGAGAAAGTGTGAAGCTTTTGTTTTCCCCTGAAGCTGCAGTCGTCCTTTTCATGCAGCATGTGGTAGCCTGGGGCCAAGGGCTTCTCCACTGATGTGGTGTAACTGGGAACTGGTTGCTCATTGACTGCTGCAAGCTACATACAACGATAATGGGAGAATGAGCCGAGTCCCTTTGTAGTCATTGTATGCTGGTGGTTGAATTAATGAATTTCTGTCAGAGTTTAAATAAAAGGGATGTGTGTTAGGCTTCACAAGAGAGAAATGAGGGGAGTTGACTGTTCTGACCAGGCTGGTTTTCCATTGTGTAAAAATAATTCTAAATGTAGCAACAGCACTTGGCTGTAAAGTCTTATATGCTGAAGTGTTTATTCTCTGTTTACTTTACTTGATAAAATTTCATAGGTGGCCTTTTAAAATAATCCTATTTCTCTCTCATCTGAGCAGCTTTTTGGCCTGCTGGCAGAGATTCTGAATTGACATATTTGCAGAAGAAATGAAGGGATCACTTGAGATTTATAAATCTTCACTCTTAACTGTTAGAATATGAGTAAAAGTACTGAATGATTTGTAATTGGTTATTCATCAGTGGTTTCATATTGATTTACAGTTTCAAGGAGATGTTTTGCTGCTTTACCTTGGCTACCAGTCTGAATAACAAATCATTCATTCAACATGCAAATTTCTAAGATTTTTTTTAAACATTGTGGCAATGCAGTTTCCTGCCCATCAGCTGCCCATCATTTGCATCACCAGTTGTCATAGACACGGCAGCTGTGCCAGAGCAGGCGCTGGGTAGCCTTTGACCATTTTGCTGCTTCGTGCTCTGCTTCAGAATTGTCAGGTGATCACCAGTCAGTCCCATCTGTGCTTATGTTAATCATCACCTGCACTTTCCCTGTCACACATCCCAAGGCTGAAAGATAATTTGCTGTGACCTTTTCCCTGTGGAACACAATGGCTCCAAGTTATGGAGTTTCATCAGTCTCTCCTCCCTACTTATGCTGTCAGCAGTTTCTTTAGGACCATTTTGTGTCTTGAATCTATATATACAATACATAATTTTATAGATATATATGTTATTTTAGATATATAAAAAATGAATTATTTGGTCATTCTGGTTTTCTGTTTTATTTTAAAAAGCTTTGTTCTGCTAAAGTGTTGATTGAAATTAGGTAATAGCTGAGAGCTGATAACTGTTGCCTTTATTAAAGCTGTTTAGAGTTACGTTTTCAAGCTATTTGGAAAGAGAGCACAAAACCAGTTTATAGCATTTCTAGCAAATATTTACATGTAATACAGTGTATTACCTTTTCTTCTCTTTGCCAACTTTGGAAGCCAGTCTAAGCTTTGAAATACAAACCTAGAATACATGTGCCAAAAAACAGGAAAGCACAAGGGATGTCAAGCTCTTGAATTAGCTACATTCATTAAAGTGCCCTCATATTCAATTATTTTTTATTTTCAAATGATATAATAAAATTATTACTGAAATTATCATTAAAAGTGTTCATGTACTTAAAGCCTAAATATTGTTTTACGGTGACGTTATGTCGCTGTGTCACTAAGCAAATCAAGTGAGCTCTAAATGAAAAACACACATTTTCTTAAGGAAAATAAAAGTACTGCTGCTATTAATTATTGATCCCATCTGTGCTCCCAAAGAGTGGAAATTTAGCTAATAAGTTTGTGAGGGAATCTTTTCAACAACCCTTTTTTCTTTTCTCAGCTTCACAGTCCTTGCTGAAGGAGTGATGTTCTTCCAGCAGCCCCCTTTGGCTCCTTAGTGCAGCAGTAAGTGAAGGCTGCTTTTAGAGCCAACCTGATCTTTGCCAGGACACCATGGCTGCAAAATACCTGAGACATTGCTAAACAATTTGCTCTGCCATTTCCCCCTTTCTCTTCCCAGAGAAGAGGAGAGCCTGACTGTGCAGGCAGGGTTATCAAGCAGGCGCATTCTGAAACAGCCTCTTTTCCCCTGCGGGTTTCAATTGTCTGAGCATTGCCACCTTGAGAGTCCCATAGTGTTGATGACAGGCACTGCCACATTTAAGATTATTTACCTACTGGTTTTAAGGTTTCAGTGAGGTGGAAAAGTCAGCACCTTTCCCTTTGTGTGGTTAAGGAGCAGGTGCATTAGCCTTCTCTCATAAATGCTTTACTATATCTTATGGGGAAAAAATGCTACTGCTTTGATCCCTTCCTTGTGGTCAGAAGATGCCAGCAGTGCCTGGTCACCGTTCCCTCCCGTGGGTGCTGAGCAGCTAGAATTTTGGCAGCCGATGGAAAGGTCAAAGAGCAGAAGGAGGGTTTGAAGGACACAGGCTGTGTCCCCTTGAAAATTTTCTAATTGTGAATTAAATTGAAATGAGAGCAGAGGGTGAAAATGCCAGTGATGGAGTCAGACTTCGCTGGGTTTCAATATTCTCTGTCCCTGGAGCCATCTGTTCAAATCAATGCCATGCTGGCCTTCTCCATCAAAGCTAAGGGTTACTTATATGTTTACTTTGTATTCAGCCAGGCCCTTAAGAACTCAAAATTCTTTGGCTAGGCATATTTGAGAGGTTAAATACTCAAAAAATAGGAAAAAAGAAATTTCAGGTTTTAGATGCTTTCTCACTGTGCTGGAGGCTTCACCAGCCACTCCTGACCTGTGCACTTGCTCTGTTACGGTGTTATACCTTTAAGTTTTGTCTGTTAAAGTTTTTTCTTAAGCAGTGGGTCTAACTACCCTGCAACTACAACTGCAAAGGTCTCCAGGATTTTCCCTTATCATTCAACCAATGCTTTCAGTCCCTCCTTTGCTACCACAAAACCTGAAGTCTTTTTCCTTTCAGGCTTCATTTCCCTTGACACACATGCTTTTCTCCAAAACATTTCCAGTTTCAACACACCATCTAATCTGACTCCTTTCTCCCCTCACTCCTTCTACACCCATTCATAACACACAAGCCCTCTTCTCAGCCCCCTTGTCCCCTGACAAGGTTCAGATCTACATGCAAGGTACCCGAGCCACGGCATGTTTGCTCAGAACAAATGTCAGCTTGGGGGGACAGAGAGAATGACTCAAAACAGAGCCAGCTTCGCAGAAGAGCACTTATTTCTTTGTGTCAGAACCCACCTCCATTCTCAAATTGGTGAAAAATGCCCAAATGTTTCTGTGTTAGTGGAGGGGCCATGTAAGTATGAGAAGGTGGGAGATGCATAATATAAGCATGTGTGTTACATTTCTGGTATAAACCAAGACAACTTCCAAATCAACCACTTACATGGCAGATTTACCAACTTTTTTCTTGGAAGAGAAGGAAAAACATTGTTCTGTTTGAAAGGTCTGTTTCCATTGTGTTGAGAGGTGGATACTTTTTCAGGAGACTATGGCCAATGGGCAATTATGGCCAACAAACACACCAGGACCAGTGTGAGCACCCTCTGCAGGTGCTCCTTCTAGGAGGAGTGATGAAAAGGAAAGGGAACGCTCAGCTTCCACAGATTTGCTTTTGGATTCTGGCCTGTGCATGTCTTCGGTATTTGCCAGTAGATGAGGCAAGCAGAGTACATGTCCTATGTATTAATCAATAGACAGCCCATATGATTGCATGCTTCTTTCCTCAAGAAATCATGTTAAAAATAATTGGCTGCATGGTATAATCTTTTACTATGAAATAATCTCCTGTCCTCATATTAGATCCTCCCTTACCTCCCATGAGGTGGTGGTGGTAGGTACAAGTTCTTCCTAGCAAAATGCTCAAGCAGAATTTTAACAAAAAGCTTGCAAGCAGCAGCATCAATGGCTCAACTCCCTTCTCACCCTTCCTGAACATTGGACTGCCCAGTCCTGCTATTCCCAGTCCCATCTGCTTTCTAGAAAAAGGACAAAGCTGTCACCCAGTTTAGGGCTTTGTTCTGTGCTGCTGAAATCAGTAGGTGTTTGGTCTTTGGTCTTAGTGAGCCTATAAAGGAGCTGGTAGCTATATGCTTTGACTCCGTCTGTTTCCCGCCTGGTACTAAAGCATCTTGTTCCTGCCTTAGGAAGGATGAACTCCTCTCTTCTCTCTGCCCCACAGATATTTAGTGATAAGAAAAAATGAGTTAGGAGCAGGAGAGAGAAAGGAAGCAGATGAAAAAGCTCACCTACAGAGACTAAATCACTGTATTTTTATTCTGAAATTTTCCTGACGTGCTAGACAGGTGCACTAATACATTCCACTTCGGTAACATCCAGAAACCTTGAGAGGAGATAGAAACTCACACTAATGTTTTGCCTTGCTACATTTGATTCTGCAAGATGTGTGCAGAGACCAAGGAAAAGAAGAAAATCAAAGATTTGTCAAAGTTTATGCTGTGAGTCTGTAGGAGAATGAAAATATTTCTCAGGATCTGCAGCTCTAGTTTCTGTGTCTCATCTAGAAGATCTTCATCTCACATGTTCTTGTCCATAACTTTTAATTCTAATGTGTGTATGAAAGCTCAAGTGCTCTCGTCTTCAGCTAACAGACTAAAGGTAAATACATAAAGTGAAATAAATAAAAATCTGGCAATTGACAAAAAGTACAGACCAATTCTTCTTCCTAAGGAAGACAACTTAAATATTGCAGAGAAAATAGTCTCTCTGCCTTCCCTCCTTTTAAAAAGTAATCTTCATATGAAAGGCATATTTGTCTCCCCATATTGTATTCATGTCTGTATGTACTGAAATGTCAGAATATTCATTCTGGAAATATTTGTTACCATTTCAGCTGAAGGAGTGGGGTGTAATTTAAAAACTGTGAGGAATTATTATCCAGCTGTGTTTTAGTTAATTTTCAGGGGAAAAAAAAAAAAGAGATTATGTTTATATGTAGAAGTCTTTATATAATTAATGTTAATTTGCACATGTTAATGAAGATGATTATTAGCAAAGCATTGTAGTTTTGTTCCTGCTGTTTTTGACAGATGAGTTGAATAACATTCTGCTGTAATCAATGTAACATAATTTGTCCCTATTTTTTCTAAGCATTAACAACTATTTTACTAGAGGGTTTTTATAGAAGCCAAGGCATGATGAGAGACTCTTAAGTGGGCTTTATCTGTCAAATAGCTCAGTGTATGTTATTTTATGTATTGCTAGCACTCAGTAAAATAACATGACTCACTACTAATGAGTCACTGTGAAAAATGACAGACATCTTTTTGGCTGGAAACAAGTTCACAGCGAAATATTCTTGACTTGTTATTCATGGGTTCACAGCCTCAATATTTTCTACATTAGGATGGTAATACTGAGGGTAGAGTCCTGACACTGTCAGGCCTCAGAAATCAGCTGAAGTGGTTAGTACTAATGGGAAACAGCTTAGAGAGTGTAATACAGCTGTTGTACCTGTTTGCACCCCAAAGAGCTGCTCCTCCTGGGAGAATAGCACACACACATGCATGTAAAAACCTGAGAGGGAAGAAGGAGGTGGCATTGTCCATCTCATGCACCTCCTACAAGTTACAATTTTTCTACTCTGCATATACTGCGCTTCTAGGTAGAAGTGACTCACTAACACTGAGCCACAAATTCGTACTGTCCGTGCAGATCAGGGAAACAACTTTCTCAGGAGATTCTCCCTGTTCAGATAAATCCTTCATTGCCATAAGCTTTTTTCCCTTTTTTTTTTTCTCAGATGTCCTTAACCACTAGCTGATTCTAGGTAAATTTTTTTGTTTGCTGTGGACAGTTTTTGGAAGTCTTCCATGTCTTTGAGCTTTGAGCCTCTAGCAATTTTTCTTTGGAGAGGCTGCATGAATTCCTAGGGCTAAGGTATCTAGGATAGTCACCACTTCCAAGCATGCAGCTGATACACATTAGATGTGTGATCTAAATATATAATTCTGCATACTCAAACAGGCCACCAAACTCACCACAGGAGACAAAGGTGCTTGCTCAGGAATATCATACATTTCCAGATGGAACAAATCAAGTTCACCTCAGCGATGGCACAGGTGTTGAGTGAATTGAATGTTACTGGGTTTACCAAAAACCATCTCCCTGCTTTACTGACTTTGTCCCCTGGTGCAGCCAGCACATGTAAGTTGATATGTTGGGGTGCATCCCCTTCTGGGCAGCAACGGAAAGTGTTTGCTAAGTTCCAAATAGTCAAAAATGCACAACTGTCTTGGTAATAGTAGTAGACTGAAGCTACTCATATCATTGAGGCATTTGCAAGATGTGTGCAGAGACCAAGGAAAAGAAGAAAATCAAAGATTTGGCAAAGTTTATGCTGTGAGTCTGTAGGAGAATGAAAATATTTCTCAGGATCTGTAGAGGATCTTGTGTAGAGCTGACACAAACCCAAGAGCCTCTTTTGTCTACAGAGTGTCTGCTTTTATCGGCGAGGAATAATGGATCTAGGTCTTATCCAGAGAAGCAGATAAGCTCCAAAAAAAAAAAAAAAAAAGACCTAGACAAGTCTGCTCTGAAAACCATTAGAGGCCAGTGCTCATAGGACCATTGCATTAATTAATTTCAGGAAGAACCACAGTGAAAAGCAATCTTTAATCATGCATAAAATATCTTTACAGAACTTGGCAAAGGTTTCTTTTGCCATTTGTATTATGCACAGATCGAGTATGATGGTACAAGCCTACCTTACTTCGTTACAGTATTGTATTTACACTAATTAACTGCAAGCCAACCAAAAAAAAAAAATTGAATCACCATCTTTTTTAAACACACTTGCTGGAACATGACTCTCTGCTTTCATTCACAGGAGGAAACCGAGTGTCCTTCATCTCTCTCTGTTATCAAAGAGATGACAGCAGGTGAAACTATAGAGGACGATTTCTTCCCACCTGATGATCTGTCTTCTGATGAAGAATATTATATCGAAGAAAGCAAAGCAACCAAGTTCAAGAAATCAGGCATGAGGCGCATTGATGACATCAAAAAGGCATTTTCAAGGGAAAATATGCAAAAGACAAGACAAAATTTTGGCAAGAAGGTAAACAGGCTTCAAACTAGGATAGTGACCCCTGAGAGGAGAGAGAGAATCAGGCAGTCAGGAGAGAGACTGAAACAATCTGGGATAAGGATCAAGAAAACCATTTCACAAGCTGCTCCAACAAAGGAGACATTCAAGATCCATAAAAAAAATAAAGAACGAACAGGAGCCGAAGGTCAGGAGGGGATCCAGGAAGCCAGCGTACACATCACCTCTGAGCTCCCAGCAGCAGAGCCCTTCACTGAAGAAATCTCTTACACAGAAGTGATCACTAAGGTAAAGAAAGACAAGAATAGTGCAACAAAAGCTCCTTCCCAGTCAACTGAAATAGGGGTGACTATCCCAGAAGTTGTCCTTAAGCAGGAAAGAAAAGAAGGAGGAGGAGGTGATGATGACGTCCCTTTGCTAGACTTAAAGCAATCAGCATAAGGAGTCAATGAGCAAACACACCATACTGTCCTCACTGAGCAAGAGAGAACACAGTATGTACTCACTCAGCTCTAGAAAAATGTGTGAATTTGTGTTATATCACAAACCGTGTTGGTGTTGTTCCGCCATCCACACAGATGTCTGTAGTGTTGTCTTCCTGACAAAAGTCAAGCCATGCAAACTGAATGAAGGGGCTCCCCCTCTGTCTCGGCGTGTGCCGATAGCCATCGTTAACCCAAATGGAACTCGCAATGTCAAAGGGAGATAGGAATCTGCTGCATTTCCAAGATTGATTTAGCAGTCACTTTACAGCCTAATCATTCTCATTGTTTTATGTACAACAGTATAAATTTATTTCCATTATCTTACACCAACTCATCTAATCAGAAAACAGTAACAAAGCTATTACTTCATATTAGCAAAAGGAAGAACTATGGAAAATGTCATTTAGCTGTACAAATATTATCATTTAAGGGCCCTCACAGAAAAAGCAGGAAGTGCATATTCCTGCTTTACCCACGGTATGAAACAATGTGGCAGGAATTATGGGGCTTTGAGTAAATTGTGTTTTTCCGTAGTGGAAAAGAGAAGCTCCTGAAATGACTACAGGTTATTTCCAGACTTCTGGAACAGGAAGGTTCATTGTAAGTAAGCAATGTGTTTTGTGCACTTATGGAGTAAGAATTAAAAAGAAGACACATTAAATATCGAACAGCAGGAACAAAAGGGAAGGAGGTATCGTATTCATGTTTTGGAAAGATGAGATGGTGAGAAAGGCAATGATATGAAGCAGTAAAAGTGGAATAAGATGAATGTATGTGTTCTGGATAAATAGAGAGAAAAATTAGAATATTATAATTACGGTTTCCTTGAGAGCTTTTAGAAAAGTATTGTCCTTTACAGAGGATCATAGGGTTTATGAGCATAACTGACCAGACAAGGGAATTGTTTTGTTTTCCACTCTCTGTGCTTTTTCCGAGCTTCACTGCAATTAAAATCTATTCTACAAAGTCAGAGATGTACAGGGCCAATCCATAACCCAATTCTTTTTTTCCTATCATCATCATTATTGACCAGTCACAGCCTCAGGGATTATGAGACAGACACCCTTTGGACTATGGAATGCTGTTTATTTGCAACTCTCAGGAGCCAGTGCCCTGACATCAGATATGTTTGTAAACACGACTGCTACGCTGACATGGGGTGCAGGACTGTATTGCTCTCTTCATTCTTAAATGGAGTTGCCTTCAAAGCACTTATCTAAAGCAATGTTAGTCATTACTATCTGTGTGAAACTTGTACAATATTGCCAAAAGCTGTATGATTGTATTTGATATATCGGATTCATTTTAACAGAAGAGCATAACTTGGTTATCTATATACATTGTTTGAGGACTTCCAGCTAATTGTTAATCTATCATTTAAATATAATTAGTTTGATTTCAAGTATTCTGCCTGCCAGTTCTTTCATTTAGTCTGGTGTACATCCCACTTGAAGTGAAACAGCTTCAGCAATAGCAACTAGGGGAACACTGGTTGGGGAAGGTCAATGTTTTACTGTATCAGTGACATTTCAAATCAAATTAATGTTGTCAGATTGGGAGCAGCAACTCCGCTGAGTGGAAGGGCAGGATAGAGCAAGAGAAGGAGACAGAGAAAGGAACACATTTCTGTCAATAGTAAATTGTTCATCTCCACTCTACTGTAATCACATGCAAAAAGGAAAGAAAGTGTTTTGCTTATAGGAGACACTGACGGTTTTGTTTGGCGTTTTTTACTAGTGATAAGAAGCCTTTCTGGAACAAAGTGATTTTACATTCTTCTTCAGTTCAGTACAAAACTGTTGCTGTCTTCAGTGAAATACTGTATGATTTTTCTGGTTCTTTAGTAATATGGCCTGCATTCTGTTCTGCAAGATTTGGCATTTTCTTAAATGGATAAACAAGGTTTACTTATTGAAATGAAAACATTGATGTTCAAATAAGCTATTTCTTTGCATTTTTATACAGGAGAACACTAAGTGCTAGAACATCATTGCCTCTAGATTTTCTCCAAATAGCATTTAATTTTCTCATTTTATTTGACAAAGAAAAGAAGTGATGCAGTTTCCATGGAGCTTATAATGTAGCACCAGATATAACCTCTATCAAATATATATTTTTTAATGTTTACTTCTAGCTTCAATTGGGCAGGGGATGATTTGTTTTCATAGCAAGCAGCGAGTTCTTCAGGTGTGCAAAGTATTTCAATGTACACTTTTTATTTTAAATTACTATCAGTGTTGCCGACCTGACATCTACATGTACCAAGAGATCAAAGTTAAATTACTCCATTTTCCCTCATAAAGGTAGAAAACACTATGGTTTGCGACCTCAATTTCTGTGTAACAGCACAGCCCTTTGCTGCTTGAAGTCTTCCCCCATCTTTTTCATAATTTCCAAGATCAATGATCATGAAGCCAAATCCTTCAGTCTTCTCAGAAATAAAATTCTCAATGAAATTGGTTGACGTACAGCTGCACTGCAGAGAGGTCTGGTGTATATTTTTTGAACAGTTGGTTTCACTTGAAAAGATTATCATGCCGGCACTGTTGCTCCTTGCTCAGAGGAAGAAAGGACCCTGTCCCTGTCTGCTCTGTTTTCCAAGAAGAAAGCTGGCACTCTGTACTTCATTGTGGGTGTGAGTGTGAATAGCAAACTTCCTCATGGAAAGAGCCCCACAATTGCTAACTGCAGAGTAAAATAGGTTATGGGAAGGGATGAACTACTTTCTTAGACACTTGCTATAAAAAATTGAAAGTGTTTACATGGAGAAAAAAAAAATATTAACAAAGTCCTGACTGCAAATCCTTCTTTCCTATCACCTAACAAAAATTTCTTTTGCTTTGAATTTGTGCTAGTGAAAAAAGCCAAACACATTTTCTGCCAATAGCTGCCTGTCTATTAAAAGAGAAGTATCAATCATCCTTCAGTTACAGGGTAGACAGCAGTGGTGGTTAACACAAAAATACTTCAACCATTTCGGGTGAAGTGTGGCCTGTGTGTTGCCTTCTTTTTTTTTAAACTAAACTGATCCAAAATACAGAACAAAAAGCAGTTAAGAGGTTTGAGTTTGCAGGATTCAGGCACTAATGCAAATAGAACGAGAGACAAACTGGTGTTCGGATGTGGTTTTTTCCTGCTGATAATGGGAGGTGTGTGCACCTTCCTTATAAGGGGATATAGGTTTAGAAATGAGTTAATAGGGGCAAAAGACACTTCTTGTGCGAAGATAAACACTCCTGTTTCTATGATTGTTTACATAAAAAAGTGACTGTTCAAGAAAATGGTCGCAGCCATTAGTAAAACCACCCAGCAAGTCTACAAAAGCAAAATCAAAGGAACTGTGCATTGAAATATATGCAGATAAACATAAAGCTTTCCTATGCATTTAATTATCTTGTCATTACAGCTTTAATAATGCTATGGATGATAAGATTTTAACTACAAAGTTGAATTTGAAAATAATTATATTATGAAGAATTCATGTATTAAGAAGAAAGATAACATCTACAAAAGAACCACCATAAGATGTCAGAGCAGTTGTCACTATCACAAGCACTTTTTTATGTAGTGCTTCCATTATGAGCAAGTTAGTTGATTATATTCTCACTTGCTTTATAACAGTTGCCAAATCTACACCTGCAGCTGTTTTCCCTCTGATATTCCCAGGATAAATAAATTTTGTAATTTTGCCATGAACAGAGTAAGCTGATCTATGTGCAACTAACATAATCTCTATGTATCACCCGCTAATTCCCACCCTCCTGTGAGAAGGTAGCCACCACTTTGACAATAGCAATGTAAATCATACTGGCTGCAGCTTAGTCCTACTTGATGGTTCTTTTTTTCATAGCTGTCCTTATTTCGAGCTGCAGAGCAGCGCAACCCCCCTCAAAGTCCAATGATCAGGATTCTGCACTGTTTTCAGGTACAAAGAGAAGATGTATGTCAGGTCTGTTCTCCGAGGCTTTTTGTAGACAGGGCAGGAGTACACATTTCCGTGTTGCTTCCTGGGGTCGTTCAGCGCTGTCGTGCTAACAGCGTACACATGGACTACAGGAAGGCTTGTGAACAGCACCTGAGAATGGTAAAACATACACAGGGCTCAGCATTAGAGAAGTAGGATAGGGTGTCTGAATTCTAAATGCCAGAACTAGATTCAGTGACGGCCTTCAGCAAAAGCACCAGCACCTCAGCAGACGTACATGTGAGAACACAAGTCCTACACTCACTACTGCATTGACACTAATTTAAGCCTGTGGCAGCTCAGGGACAACAGCCATCAGGAAGCCTGGTGGAAGCAAAGGAAAGCAGTAGAAATCTGGAAAACTGCACGCTGTGGAGGCAGATGGAAAAATGGCATAGGGACAGCAACCATTGTCTTTTTTCCTTTCCTTTGCCCCTTTCACTGATGTTTCCCATTCTTACCCCACCTCCTTTTTCCTGAATGGCAGGACTGGAGCTACAAAAACCAAGCTGCAACTAGCAACCTTCCTTGTTACCTCTGCACTGCTGACAGTGAAGCTTCTAAGATCCAAGGTGCCTCTTGGGTGTTTATCCAAACTAGATCCCCTCAGGTCTTCCACCAAGATAAAATATTCATTGTCAGGGGATAAAACAGACCCAAATCCAAGAGCAACATGGAACCTTGCTGAACACTCCAGAGCACTTGAGTAAACTTCATGTTTGAAGGGGTCTTTTGACAAATCCGGCAAAAGAAGTTACAGCTGGCAAGGTTTGGTTTGGAAAACTTTTTTCTCAGTCAGACACAGAAGTGTTTTACCTATGGACAGGAATTACCTCAATTCCAACTCCAGGATAGTTGGCACTGGCTTGGAAAAAGTGTACCAGTGCAGACAATGTCAATTTTCCCTGGACCGTGACTACAGTATCTAATCATTATGCCATAGCTAGATTTTAAATCTGCTTAGTCATATCAGCAAAATGTAACTCAATGCATGGATAACTGAGCATAAGCCCAGAACTAATACTCTTCCTCACTTTATAAAACAAACACTAGGGATTTCTAGTCAACCAAACACTGAATTAATTAGTGCAACCCATAGTCAGTCTTCTTTTGACTGACCAAGGGGGACCTTATCAAAGCTTCCAAAGCCCTGGGCTGGATTTGATATGGAGGTCAAACATAACTGTGCTGCTAGGGCCCCTGAAGTCAAGAAGCCCAGCATCTGGTCTGCTCTAGTGCTATGCATCCTAAATTCATTTTCTGACGGAAGTCTTTTTGCTCACTTCTGGTGGGTAAAGAGTCTTTCCTCTTCCCAGCACCACTAGTGTTGGTTACCCTCTTAAAACCTGTTGTGAAACCAGTGCTGCAGGCACTCAGCATACCTCCTGGTTTTCCCTGAGCACTTGCATTATGCCACAGCCTGTTACACTCACTTGATGCTTACCTTCGGTGCTGACTCGATCAGCTTACTGTTCCTGCGGTCCCAGCCTGCCCCTTCGAGGAACAGGCCGTGTATGTAAACCCCACCGGTGTCAGCAGGAGGAGGGCCAACAACATCTTCTTTCATCATCTTGGTCACTTCACTGTACAAAACCACACTGTCGAGTTCCCACCCTTTGGCTAAATTCACGCGAGTTGTCTCTTGCCTCATGGCTGTCAGGAATCCCTAAGGAAATACACAGGAATGTGACACAGAGGATATTTTAAAAAGTCTTGAATTTAAACAATTTACAACATTTTTTTTCCCTATGTGACATCAGCTGTATAAAAGCTCATCCCGCAGAATTTCATGTACGTATAAAACAAATTGGTAGTGTAAATCCAATGGTTTTCTACACTTTCTCAGCACCATGCATCCATACATAATTGGTATGCACACGTTGGTGCTAAGAAGCCCCCAAGTTGGCTTATTTAACATATCAGAAGTGCCTGTATAACTCACCTCACATGCCTTTTTTACAACCAACCAGATGGAGAGAGGTTCATAAGGTTGCCAGATTACTGTGTTTTGAGAGATTCCAAACACAGGTAATTTCTAATTCCTCTAACACTGGCTATATTACTCATCTTTTCTTATACTGACATTGTAAAAAATGCTTTTCAGTCAACAAATAAGCATTTTACAGAACACAAAGGAAGTGCCAACTGGAACCATGCCATTAAATACTGAAATGCCTCTGACACTGTGCTCAGTGAAAAGTCTTTATATACTACAATAACATAGTGTTTTAGACAACAGCAAGATAAACCCAGAGCACTTCAGCAGCACAGAATGAAACAAACTCTCTGTTCTAAAGAGCTACAATCTCATGCCACTGGTATAAGCTATCAAAAGACAAGCCAGGCTGACGATGCTGGTTAGCTTCCCTGATTCAGATGCCCATGGGAAAGCACAGTGCAGTACATGGGAAGCACCTTAGTCCTTAGAGATGGGAGGGCAGACTCCTTTGCTGTTCCAGTGGTCATGCCATAGATGTGAATCTTATTTTACCTTGTGGAAGCTCATTTGTGTAGCGAGGAGGTGAATGAATAAAACACAAAATTGAATATGCAAGAGCAACGAAAAGGACAACTAGGAAAGGGTAAGTTTCCCGACATGTTTCAGAACAGGGAATGAAAGCCTCTGAAGACAGAGAAGGGGGGATAGAGAGCCACATGAGGAACATAAAAAGGTGGGAATTAGTGAGCCAACAGCACCACTAGGAAGAAATAAGGAGCAATGAGGGAATTGAAAAAGTTTTATTTTTCTTCAATATTCACAGTGCAGGGTGCTCTGTTGGCCTACTGTTAGGGCCAAATGAACGGAAAGAAGTCAGATGTGGGAACATTGGCAAATTGTCTACTGAACACAGGGGCCAACCTCTGGCTGATAGGACTGGAGTGCTCCAAGCACTTTGTAGCCATGCAATAAATACCCTTTAAGTTATGAGAACGTGAGATGACTTTCACGAACTCAGATATTTCTGTTAACTTACACTGGTTGCTTCTCATTAATATAATACCAGGGACCCCAGGACAAGTGTTTTAAAGAGGTTCTGTGATAGCACAGATAATTGTAATTGCGTTTGAAGTAGTTGAGAACTCCAGTGTATAGCTGAGGGACACAGGATTAAAGGCCAAATTCTTCTATCAGAAATACCATTAAATGAAAGCAGAATCCTTGCAGTAATTTGTGGAATTTTAATTTGTAGAAACATGCTAGAACCAATAGTTTAAAATATATGAAGTGTTCACTGCCATAAGGCCCCAGAGGGCTACTGCATCCCAGATAAACTGAAATATTAAAGAAAGAAGAGCCTGAAGAGGACAGAGCAATGACTGTATTAAGGGAATCAGTTCAAAGGCACCATGGAAACACTGGAACAAAAGTAAGCTCAGAGCTGTGAGTTGTCTTCAGGGATAAGGTTTAGATAGCAGATTATTCCTACAGAGATGGCAGGACCTATGCACTTTCTGCAGTGGGACTTTTAATGCTTATCTGCTCATTTGAATGAATCCTAGACAGCGTTTGAAGACTGCGGCTGTGACCTGGAGGCCCAGCTGGGTGTCCCAGAGTAGGTGAATGGCACAACAAAGAGCAAGACAGAATCAAGTAGCTCGAGGTGCCACTGTACAGCTGAGGGGCTTGGCTCACCCCAAAAACCTCCGTCAGGGACATAATGAACCACTTGCCATGACATTTGCTTCAATTTCTGGTAATCCTTTAATCCTTTGTTTGTTTGTTTTGGCTTGGTTGTTTTTGGATGGTTGGTTAGGGTTTTGGTACTTTTTTTGTATATGTGTGTTTGCCTTTTCCTGAATTTCTCCCTGTCCAGCTCACCGAAGCCTGCTAACGCTTTGTCCTTTTGCCTTTAAACAACTCATGCAAACTAACTATGAACCTTCTAGTGAAGGAAAAGCAGGCACCCATGCAAGCTATGACAAAAAATATGGAAATCAGTTAAGTCCATTGCGCTCACAATCATATTTTGTCCTTTACCTTACTATGGAGGTTCCTTGTTTGTTACTTACTTTGCAAATACTGAGCAAATTATGGCAGGTTTGCTAGAACTAAGTGGGCACAGAGGAATGGAGGCATTGTACTTCATATTCTGATTAATATTCACGTTGCTTTGGCATCTAAGGGTCGTAGAAGTAGGTTGAGGGTTCATTATGCTGAGTACTACACAACCAGAAAGACATTTCTGCCTCACAGTGCTTAAAATCTATATATAGGACAAGTGACAGGAACTGGATACAGAGATGCAAACAAGGAAACAATGAAACAGCATCAGCCACAAAATGGAAACTGGGAGGTAGAAATGAGAAATGCCTAATGTCAAATTTTTGATGAAAAACTCCAGTAACATCAGATTAACTTCCAGAAGGGAAGAAAATTCATGGCATTTCTTGTTTTGTTCACCCCAGTTATCTTGGCCCAATGCAGACACACAAGGGGAATCAGGTTTCTTATACACAGAAGTCTGAGCCAGCCCTCATTTGTAACACTAAAAATAAAGATTAACTTCTGTGAAATTACTGAATTTATCCTAGTGAATAAACAGTCCAAGAGAAGGCAGAGTCTGGTCCTATATTATTTTTTATTGCCAGAATGCCTCGTTTTCCCAGTGCTATAAATCTACTTTATTGCCTTGTGTTATCCATGGCATTTATCCATTGACTGTAAGGCAAGCAGTGAGATATATGCAAGCAGGCAAATGACTTAGGAGCTGCATTTCATCTCACAAATGAAAGGATTTTTCTGACAACTTCTCAGGTGTTACAAACAAGCCATTAGAACTGCAGCACTAACACCTCACCACCTCAGCTTGTTTGAGAAGAGAAAAATCAATTTTCTTAACATATGAAATACTGATTTTAAACACGGCAATATGACAATTAACAAAATAATAGTTAATTAAAAAAGAAAATTAGTCTTTGCTCAGGTGAACTGCTTTCAGAATGAGCCACTCCCATAGCCTGGGTTACAGAAAATGGTGGCTGCAACAATAACCATCTGATTCTTAAGCTTGTGATTGCCAGCACAAATAAATTTTTTAATCTCTGCACAAAATGTATTTAGGGACTTAAAGAACTAGGGGTTATGAAGTGTGTAATTTTTGTATTTCTAGAGGCTTTCTCATTTACTATGGTCTATTAAATCACAATTTGTTTGGGGACATTTTACACTGATTATTTGGCAGCTCTTTTCAGAAATCCAGCTATATGGATCCAAAAAAATGTAGGATGCCCAATTTGGGCTGGCAAAATTTCAGAACTGGCACAACCCCAGAGCACAAAAAAGCCAGCTAAAATGTCTAGTACAAAATCTATATCAGCTCTTGCTCATCTGTAGTGCAAAAGCAAACACCAACGAAGCCAAAAGCCTGTTAGGGTTGCATCCAGCCTGATCATTGCAAAAGTTACTTTGAAGTATTTTAGAATGCTGCTATCAGTGTGTTGCTAGCAAGCCGAGTATGGAAGCACAATCGTTTTATTAGAACTCCTACTCCTCTCCCTCGTACTTGAGAACCCTTTGCTCAGGGGTCCTGTGAATCCCCTTCCATGCTGTAAAGTCGTACCGGCAGACAGCTGACACACACAGCTGATAGATGATAGATGGATATTTCCCAGCAGTAGTCCTAGAGAATATTTGCCACTGTTGCTTTCTCTATTCTAGGCAGCTGTTTCAGCTAGCTTTTGCATTGCTAACAAGTACTGAGATTAAAATAGATCTTTAAAATAGCTCTTTCCTGAGGCTTCATAGAAACCTGTTGGCTGGATACTCTCACAATGACTCATTTCCACAACTCACGCTTCCCACAAACATCTGTGAATCATAAAAAGCTTTAATGAATGTGGATAGCTCTGCAAAGAAACTACACATCATCTAGGTATGTATATTTTACTTCTTTTAACTCTGCTCTCAGCTGTTCCCTTTTTTGTGTTTCATTTCATGCCAGGTTTTTATTTCAGATGGTGCAGACGAGAGGCTGTATTTTTTATATGTCTCTGCAGACCATGTCTGGCACAATTCTGGGGTGGTATGAATAACAAACCTTCCATTTCAAGGAACTGATTTGCAAGGATTGAGAACCAAGTCCAAATCTCTTCTTCCTGTGTCAGAGTTCTGGAACTTATCTCGTTTTGTACTCAGAGAGATTTTAATGCAAAAAAATAAAAAACAGATTACGGTAACAGAAGAGGTAAAAAAGGAAGATTAAGTTGAAATGTGAAAGCACGTACTTACCCAATTTCCTCATAATTAAGGCAGCCAAAAGATGCATTTCATTATTTCAGGAGCATTATTTTGTTCTAGCAAAAATTTCTCCAGTAGATACTGAAGATAATTTATCCTGTATTTATGCTAAAAATATTAATATAGATTACACTTCATATAGTCAATATTAAGTCAGCTTGAAGTTCTCCCAAGTTCTAATTTAACTGTTACTCAGAAGTTATAAAGGTCAACATGGCAACCTTACCTGTGGATTAAAGAATCCTGTCATCCAGAACTGGTTTGGACGGCCATCCTGCAGCCAGCTGCTGAACTGCTGGTTTCTCTCAAGAAGCTCAGTAAACCAAAATCCTAAAGTAGTTGACTCCCAGGAAATCCTAAACCACAGTTTTGGAATTCTAGCATCATAAATATTATCTAAAGCATCTTGCAATTCTTCTGACATAATTATGGTTCCTGGAAGATAAGCAAAATGTCCAGAATGAACTTTCCCCTAGCTTGCAAAGGCAATTAAAACTTCCAAACGACATTCCGAGTCTCATAAACCCTCTTTTGTTGTGCCTTAATTGCACACCTGTAGCACTGCAGTCTTATCCGTTTGCAGTTAATTTGTTCAAAATTTTAAGACTTGATTCAAAGCTAAAGGCGATAAGATAAATGATATTTCTTCTGTTGTTTTGATCAGAAACAAAGATAGGTTTCTTAAACAACTTCTTCTCCTTCACACACAGTATTTATATTCATCACATTCACAGCGTGTTTGGAATGTGATTAATCATTGAAAACTTTTTTATAAATTTTAATGGATCCTACATGCATGATCAATGATAGAGATACACTGTGTAACTCATCTATATCCTAAGCATGTACTGGCAGTGATTATATTAATGAAATTCGCTATTACTAATGATACATTTCCATTATCAAGATTCTCAATGGGAAAGCAGTAGGTAGAATAAAGCTAGAGGCAAGATTTTTTTTTTTGGCAGTGGCAGTGTGTACTCATATATTCCATGCATAGTACTGTTCTCTCCACTAAAATGCTGGCATTTACTAAGACAGTGATTTTCCAGTGACTCTCACTGTTCCGTGTGCTAGACGTTCCTACACCTTATGTACTCTCAATGGTACTGAGATCTGGCACATGGCCATGTCTCAGGATTACTTCTCTGTTCCAGAAACTGGTTCTGTTGTTCTGTTATAGAAACTGGTCTGGTAGCCCCAACTTTGATTAAATATTCATGTAATACCAAAGTTCAGTATATCACCATGCACACAGCTGCTGTAATTGCCACAAGGACAACATAAGATACCAAACAGAATTAGGTGGCTTCCACCACAGAACATGTAAAGGAAAGGGAGGTGGTCTGGGTGACTGCAAACAAGAACTGCAGTGGTCCATCCAAACATACCCATAAGGAAATGTGCCCTGTAATAAGAAAGCATTTCAAATTCCTTCCTTCCACTGAGGTTGACAGGGCTTCAGTTGAAGAGAAGGAAAAGTGTATCCAGAAACCAAACACCAGCTTAATTTTGAAGAATACAGAGTTACAACATAAACACTCCTATAGCAGAGTGTGCAAATCTAGTGCTTTCTACAATATATAAATGGCAAATAGGCTTTGATTTCTTCTAGCAGACAATCTGCTTCCATTTATATGCACCTCTTTTAGTGCAACAAATTCTTTGAGAAAACCATTAACTTTTACAAAACTGTAAATATTAAAAAATACTGCCTATCCTGCATTCTCTGCAATCGCTTTGTTGTCAAGCTCAGAATCACATTCTGCAGTAGCTAAGAGACTTTCATAACACAGTTAATAAACCTTCTCTTTGGGTATTAATCTTCTCTAATATATAACCAAGAGAACCAACATTGAAGAAAGAAGCCACTCCATGTCTTCTCCTCTTTCCTTAGAAAAACATAATATTACACCATACACTTTATTCACCTTTTAGAGACAGAAAAAGTGGGGGAAAAGTCTTGCAATGCATGTTGGTTTCAACTTCAGAGGAACCGTACTGAGGGCACAAAACAAGTGAAAAGCATCTTGTTTTAGCCCTGGGGATCACTACCATTGAACTGAGAAAGAAAGAACTCTTTCATCTCTGGTTATTCCTTGTTTTCAGGCTGATACATTCAACTTTCTCCTTTCCTTCTCCATTCTTCTGGGCAGGCTGGAGCTTTTCAAATAGGGAGATACAACCAGTCTCTGCCCCGAAGCATTGTGAAATCCCTTAGGATGCCTGCCTGCTGTGACTCAGAGCAGCTGTTGAGAATGTTAAGCCAGAGTGTTCTTGAGGATGAGGTATGTTCGCAGCTCTGGCCATATAGCTGCACAAATATTCCTAGTGAGTGGGTGTCATCTCTGGCAGTAGGCATACAGAACTTGAATTTCAGCACTAAACGGCATCTGTGGGTGTTGGGATGCATTCCTGCAGCCAAAATACTCTGATAAAAATAAAAATAATTAACAAAATAAAATAATTGTAAGAAATAAAATCAGTACCATAGGAGAAAAATCATGCCGTCTTTCTGGACAAAAGTGATACAGGTGTTTGAAAAATTATCTTTGATGAATTGAATGAGCAGTACAATTCCATAGGCTTCTCATATTTAATTTCTGAGAACCTCAGAGCACTGTACTACATGAAGAGACTGAATGTCCTATGAACCTAACATGACAGGCTCGAATGTTCAATGAATCAGACAGGCCAACTGTTTATAACTTTGTTATTTTGGGGGTTACTCCATGCTAGTCCCTTTCTTGAATGGAATAAAGCCCGTCTGAAAATGATTGATGAAGGGTCAGCTCAGTTAAAGACATTAGGGCATTTCCATACTTCAAAAATAATGTCCACTGGAACCATACTGTTTGCACAGTATACACAGTTTGGAAATTAGGATTCCCCTTTTTGATTGCCCTAAATTTATACCATCTCCCTTATAAACCACATCTAAATCTATCCAATTGCTGAGTGGCGAATAACCCAAATAAAGCTTCTCAGTTCTGAGGATAACTAGTTTTTATTGATAATTAAAGTAAATTGTCTGTTCTTTTAAAGTGATCTGGTTTTAGGGTGATTCATTGAATAGATATAATGTTTTGGATAGACTACATCAGGAGCTTGTATTACTTCTTGGAATTGACCCTTTTCACTACCATACCTCCCACAAACTGAATCTGAAAACTCTGTAATTTGTAAAATTTGGATCTGTTTTGAATTGCACATTTATGAGAGTGTCTATCTGGACTAGGAAACTTACATGTCTCATTTAAATGAGTAGCTAAAGTTAGGAACAAAGGAAGGATCTTAAATTCCAACATGAACCAAAAAAAGCCTCAGTCCACTGACTGATTCTCTTCCCACAGGCACAGATGTAAATCAAAAATAACAAGAATAATTATGTAGGATATAAATGAGATGAGAGAAAGCTACTTTCTCCATGAAGTACAGTTTGCCAGTAGATGATATCATTATAATAAAATTGGAAACTAGCCCTGGAGGACAATACTTGCTAGGCAATGAGTCTGTTAAGCTAGCCTGAACAGCACATGGAGAAAAAGCTCAGTGAAAGCATCAATTCATTATTGACTGTCCCAGCTGCAAATCCAGAAGCTGACTTTTTCAGACTTTAATCCCCACCCAAGTTTACCACCCAAACAACCTGCTTTGTTCTTGAAGCAGTCACACCTTGCCTCCACCACCAAGCTCCAACTCCACCTTCTTTGCTGAACACGTTGAAAAGAAAATACCAACTTGTTTATAACTTCCTAAGGTTTCCTCTCTTTCTGCCTTATGGCAACAGCTAACACTTGCCTGTGTTTTCTCCAAAGCTTTTTTTATTATTCCACACAAAGGCTCAAGGTATAAAAGCTTATGTATATTTTCCTATACCTAACACTTTTTTTTTGTTTTTTTGCAAGATTTAGTATGGTTCTGCCAGCTCTGTGACCACCACTGCTGTGCTGATAGAAGTCTACTTCTTTGCTTCAGGCAGTTCTTTGGGTATTTTCCTCTCTCTTTACTTGCAGTGCTTGGGCACTTCAGCATTTGGAGGTGATTCCTGGAAGTTCTCAGAAGCTCATTTAACTTCACCATGCTGTTTTAATCCCAAGGCCTCTCAACAGTTTACGGCTTTCTTTTGCTCCAGCTCTCCAGAAGAGGAGAGTAAAACAGGCAGCCGAGACCTGCAATGCACAACACTCTCTCCATGTTTTACTTGTAGACTGGTATTCTCTCCAGCTGCATCTAACCTTTGCCGTGTTCTGTTTTCTCTTTGTTTCCCACCTTTCTTTTCTGGTGCAGAATCCTCTGATTTAATTCTTCAAGTCAGGAGAGATGTGAGGGACTAAGAAACTTGAGTAGCATGCAATTTTTCACATAGAAGAGCACAAAAATCCTAGGTTCTCTTCAATAGCTAAATCCTCCAGTCAGAAAAATGGCAATTTGAAAGTAACCTTGCAAATTGTTCTGAAAATTTACCAGCTCCAGAACTAAATGTTCTTGTCTGAAGAGTCCTTTCCATCAAAGGACTGAAAATAAAAATTTTAAAGCAGTAATTTGAAGATGGAAATCTACACACAACTCTACAAAAAAGGTAATACAAATCACTACCCTGAGCTAGAGTAATACAACAGGCAGATAAACTCTATTCTGCAGTTTGTCCTTAATGTGCAGTGTGTGTTCCTAAACAGTTGTCCTGGCCAGCGCCATGGCAAGCATATGTAACGCCTATTAAGAAGTTCAGAAAAGATGTGCCACACTGTGAAAGACAACAGGAGGCATTCTGGCATTCTTATCAGGATGAGAAGTAAATAATGGATGAGAGCTGCTGAGCCAAGAGTAACTACACCACAAGACATACTAGACTCATCCCCTCCATTCCTCAAATGATCCCCCCATTGTTACATTCCATTACTGTCTTTACTGAGAGCTCTTAATCATTTTCAATTAAAATCCTCATCCAAAAGCGATGATCCCTATGAGCATCACACACACACACACACACTGTAGAACTTAGAATTTTGGACTGAAAGGTCTTGGGCTCTTGTCTTACTATTACCATTGTCAGCAAGCCAAACTAAAACTGTGTTAGTGTTAGCAGTCTTATACCATTACGAGTCAAAATAGAACTTAGCCAGACAGGGGGAATGAGTCCATACTTCTCCCTTTCACGGGAAATTACCTTTGCTATTCACCCTGGCAAGACTAGTTTCCCGAGCTTCACTTTTTCATCATGTAGGTTAAAATAAATTACCAGCTACTTCTTTTGACTCTTTTGGTCTTCATTTATATCCCTCTTATAAGGTGCTACATACAATGAACAGAAATTCCTTGCAGCATCAGGATGCAAACACTACTTTCAATTTCGTGGTATTCTGAGTTGGAAAAAAGTAGCAAATCTTTACCTTGGGCTTAACACACAAGTCTGTGTAGGTGACATAAAAATCCTACACAACTCCTGTAACATGCGTAGAACTACACTGCCATAGAACTGCTGCTTTTTCAGGAAATGTGTTGACAGGAAAAGGACTTCTCTCTCCTAACTCTGCAATATTGTACATATAGCAGTGGGAGTTCTGTGATCATGTGGCTCATATATGACATGAAAAGATAAAAAATCCAAGGTTTCTCAGATGTTCTTCACTTGTTCATGAAGTTGGCAGTTTAGGTGATTCCAAAGGATTAGTCTGAAAACACAAAGCCGTAAGGTACCAGAAACCAGGACCAAGTGGATGCAGTTTTATGACCAAAGTAGATTCTAGATACAAGTAAATGAGTTAAGCATTTGTTTCTTTCACAAGAAGCGCTTAAACACCATGTTAAGTGGGTTAAAAAGAATCAGGATTGAAATCAAACTGAAAGTTGTGCTTATTTCCATTGCCAAGGATTCGATACCCACTTTAAGTGGTACTACAAGTATGCTCCACTTCATTCATGGAAAACACTCCCACAGAATCTCTCTTCTCACTTTCTTCACCAGGAGAAGACACATCAAAATGCTTACCACTCTTATTCAGTGCATGGAGAAATAAAGACAACCCCACGAAATCTCACAGACAGGCCACATTCAAACAAACTCAACTCAAACAAACTCTAAGAGGCTAGGAATAACTGCATGGTTCATTAGATTTTACTGCATTTAAAGACACTATCTTCACTAGTGGGAGAGGGGGTTTGAAGTATCCACTCTACAATAAAGAGTGGGGGATTAGTATTCTGTGCCAGAGGCCTCTACACTGTCAGAGGCAGGAGGTAAGTACACAAGAACTCTACAGCTCAGATACTGCCCTCCAAAGAATGGTCATCTTCTGACAGGGCTCAAGATCTGCTGCTCATAACCCATTAAGATGTGGCATTTTTGGTGCAGACTCCGTGTCTTACTTCTCCTTGTCTCTGAAAAGATTTCTCTGTTTGGAACACGGCTTCTATTTAGGGCACTTGAGAGGACACCCATCACTGCTGGGTTCTGATTTATGGTGAAACTCTGTATTACGCCAACTGTGAAATAAACTCTGGGCAATCAATAAGTAATTAAAGCAGAAGTAATGGTTGGGACATTAGTGAGAGTACAAAGTGCAGCTACAATCTAATTACTACAATTTGATCCAGGAAAAGTATCCCTCTGGGCAGCAGTTTACTGGTGGAGATGCAAGCTTCTGGGGCATATTTTCCAACAAACATGTTGGACACATGCTGAGCATCCTCACCCCTCCCAAAAGCTGAACACTGCTTAATCTGCCCTCGGGACAAAGGGACAAAACTGTCTCTGCTAATTCCTTCTACATCCCTCCCGTTCAGCTGCACATGGGCTCTCCCTGAGGAGGGATTTACATTACCTCAAATGTAACTTGGTGAACAACATCAAAATGACAAGGTCCATCCATTCACATCCAAACTGGAGAATCAGATATTCAGACTTCCTTTCACAAAGCTACATGACACAACCTAAAGACACACTATATTCTTAAATACAAAATTCATTTGAAAGTTTAGGCCTGCTAAAAGTGGGTGCTGGGGCCTTAAGAGGTTCACGAAGCCAAAGCCAGATACATGAGCTGGGCAGACGTAAAAAATCACATGACCTGTTTGAGCAGGCAGATCAGTTTACCTCATTGTAAAGAAAAAGAAGCACCTCAGATGACCTGAGATTGCAGTTGACTAGTTTTGGGGGAGAATCTAGTGTGAGACAGTTTGGGGTTTTCCCTTTTGCTGAGGTAGAGTGCCTAAATGTTCTTTCCATCCCCTAATTAACAGTCCACCATGTGCACTTGATATATCATGAACATGCCAGAAGCCATTAATTGTTATTGTTAACTCTACATCCAATTTTGTTTTCAGAGCAATTTTTCACTATATTTAACTTCCCTGTCCATAAGAAATTATGTTTTAGAGAATAGCATGGAAGTTACAGCATTAACTTGATTAAACATCTGGCAGAGGACTGTGCCCACTGTGGAACTGAATGTGAAGTGCAAATAAATTATGTTACTTATCCACCCCTCTGCAGAATATTATACATATTGAGACTTTAAATATATCTGTCACAATCAAAGAAAGATTAACACTTTCTTGGATGGAAAATATTATTTTTATTTACTTGAAAATGGACTCTATTCACATATAAAAAGGAACTTTCAGCTCAGGAAGAGAGGACAATTGTTTCTTCCAGCTTGATCTTTGCATATGTTATTACAGGATATGAAAGCTTATTAGCCTTGGGCACATTTATGAACCTCTTTCCTAGATTCAGATTATAGGCATAAGGTTTCTGAAGCATGTATTGTTGTCTTAGTGTATCATACAAATGATAGGAAAAAAATCCCTTTTGATTCTTACGTAATAAAAACACAAATTAAAAAAATCTCCCCTCATGAAAGACATTGTCAAAAGACTGGAAAACACCAGTAGGACAGATTACAGTAATGCCATCAGCTGTGTCAGAAGGGACTAGTTCTGAGGCATTCTGACCTGCTCCCTATGAGGACAGTTTGCTGTCTCAGATATTTTCTGTCTCTCTGCTGGGAACAGCAGACTTGGGTGAGGTCTTAACCAGTGGAATCAACCCATTCCTGCTTCATTTTAATTTATTGTTAATTCAGAAGCTTGGCTGAGCAACAGTATACTTTCCTTCCTGGGTATTTCAACTCTTGCAGGTGAGGAAAATAGGAAGTGAAAAAAAACCGCAGATGGTAACATTATTATCCCTTCTTTTTCCTCACCCCTCTTCTGATCCAATTTTCCATCTGCTTCTAGTTGCCTCTACTCTTGGTTTATTTTAACTTCATTCACCATTGCTCACTTTCAGCCAAATACTCCTGTGTCTGAGATACAGACTGCTGTTGCCTGCCTCCTGTGATGCCTAAAAGAAGAACTCTCTCTCTCTCTCTCTCTTTTGACTGACACTGCCACTCACTTCAGCTTCCATTTAGAGACATGCCATTTGGTATAACCAGTTTCACAAAAATGTCAAATTTCACCTTAAATTAGAGTCTTTATCACCTTGCCTCCTGAGTTCCCTGTCTCTCAATTACTTAGCAGCAACACTTCTACCTGGTTCTGTACCATTATGTCTCAGCTTAATTTCATAAATGACTTTGGTACATGACCCATGGACCTAATCAGGCAATTCAGCTCCTCTGAGCTCTGTAGGATCCTAGAGAGGATCACAGAAGGGAAGTAGTGCTGAGGGACATGAACTGCAATACTGGAGCACCTGCGTGCAGAATAAATTTAGGTGGAGTGTCCTTAGAGATGCAATCAGGAGCTTTTAAGGACTAGAATTAGTGGTCATATGATAAAGAGAGAGAAAAAGAGAAAAACTGAGTGAGGGAGGGAACAACAGAGAAAGGAAGGAAACGAGGGGCAATATTTATTTAGTTATGTGGTATAAGCAACTGCTAGCAATAAATTTTGCACCTTAATTATGATTTTTGATATTGTAGCTTACCATCAATAGCCAATTTGAGATCAGTCAGTGTAGTTCGAACTCTGGATATAACAAGTTGCATGCAGTCAATTTCTTGACGGAGAAATATGTTTATGGGCTGAATAGCTCCCATCTTTTGAAGTTGGGCTTTCACCTTAAAAAGAATAGTACAATGATTATCAAATCTAATCTCCTGTTTCCCATGCAATAATTTTTGAAAGCAAAAACATTTTCAGAAAAGAAACTTTTTAGTAACAGATGGCCCTTCAAGTCCTGTGCCAACTGTAAGATTTTGCAAACTGTGACTCATTAGCTTACCAGAACGAGCTCCTCCATCATTCTAAGAAGGGAAAGTTCCCTCTTTTTGAAGGGACACAGCAGTTACTTCTGTCCTTGTTAGGCTGCAGGGTCTTAGATCTTAAAATAAAAAAACCCACATGCTATACAAAAGCACGTTTGATGGTAACTTCTTCATATTTCCAAATTGTGCTCGGTGAACTTTCTCACCTTTTCTTGCCCTGCTGAGCTGAAATAATGCAACAAATGGAGTTCCACTTAACAAGCACAATGATATGTAAAAGCTGCTACTTTCAGTAGCATGTGACTCGTTCATGAGACAAGATGCTCATGGATACATTACTAGAGAGGCAAGATTGCCAGAAATAATACAGATGCCACAGAAATCTGTTACACCATTATGTGCACCGTTTTGCAAGTAGAAGCCTTTGGCCTTTTTAGTTTTTAAGGATAACAGTTTCTCTAAAATTCAACAGAGAATATTTTCAAAATGGAATCAGTTGTCTGTGTTAGTTAAGGACATGTCATAGTAACAGGAGCAACAGCATTCCCTGTCTCGCTTTTGCAAATGATGTGCATGGAATGTGCTGCAGACATGCACTGTGTGTTCCAAGTATGTCAAAGATCACTGTATATAACAGTGCATGAAAGAGGGGTTAATGGCACCTGCAAAAATCATGGTGCCTATACCCCACACAGTACCAGAATTCTTGATTTTTCAAACTTCTGAGTGTTTTTCCCCACTTTCAGAAAGCCAATGGCTCATATATCTCATTGTATACATTTATGTATACTATACATTTTATACAAATAATAAACATTGCTAAAGATTTAATTATTAGACTGAATAGAAAATTTCTGCAAGATGAATATCATACAGCAGTTGAGTAGTTACAATCACTAGTATAAACATGCAAATGCTTTGGCAATTTCCAAATCTTAAATTTCAGCTCCAAGTCCAATAAAATACTCTTTCTCAACTTTCTATGTTATCTTCCTTGGGAGACAGCTATCAGCAAGGTTATACATCATATTTTAATTACAAGGACCCATGGGTTTGTCAGACAGAATGTCCAAGAAATAGGTGCCAGCCAATTATGCTAATGCTTTGCAGTGTGACAGTACATTTTACAGACTGAGTTAATGCATTCTGCCTGTGAAAGAGAAAAAAATACTAAAATCGGCTATTACAAGACTAGAGCTGAGACAATAAAGTTTTTGGATAATCCCCACAATGAAGTATTCTGACTATTTCATACAAAATCCAGGGAAAACTTCTGCTTTCTGAAAAATTTACATGAATTGGTAATTCTCCCTCTTGACAAAAAGGAAAAACATTTGATTTATTTTTTTCAGAATACTTAGAAGTCTAGTGCATGCCACTAATAAGAAAGCAATTACGCAGAATATAGTCTGTGCATGTTATCCTTTAAATAAGAAACACACTTTTTATTTCTAGTCTACAAAGCATGTGTTCCTTTTGGGGATCATTTAGAGGAAGAATTTCTCCCATTTGAGGAAAATTTGTATGGAAGATATTGTTAAAGGGGTTATTTTCCAAAATATTTATATTTATGAATCTACAAAGAGGAGATGAACTAGAGATTCTAAAATATCACTGCACTGATAATAGTACAATTTAGCTAGTGAATTCTCAGAATTTACGCATTCTTCTGTTTTACTTTCATGTACCTACAAGAACATCTGTAATGTTTTGAATAATGGAGCCAACCAATAAAGCAGAAATTTGCTAATCCAACCTAGATAAGCTCACAGTACTCAGTCTGGAGCACCAAGCATAACCAGATATCAAAACTGAAAAAAAATTACATACTTCTTACTTTACTGTATACAAATCAATCCTGATCCATGGTGAGATTTACTGGGTATAACATAGTGCATTTCTTGGAAATCCTGCTGCTAAGATTCATTTGAAACACAAGCTCTGAGGTATGATTAACTAGTTTTGTATTAGAATTCTTATCAAGCAATCAGATGACTTACATCCAGTGCTGTATTTATTATGACATAAAGAGTTGGATACCGACTCTCAGGAAAAAAAATCCTCAAAAGACAAAACTCATTAACCAAAATAGCCTTTCTGAGATTAATATTCTAATTCCATAAAGCCCACTTAGAACATACCCTTTTCATTATGCAAACAGCTACCATCTAACATAAAACAATGTGATTTAAGAAAGGAGCTACTAAAATCATAATCCTAATAGCTTTGTCTACACGATTTTGCAATGCATATCTCTACTGTGTCAGATTCCTTTATGCATATTTTTTAACTGTCCTCAAGTCACCAGTTTCTTTGTCACCACATACTTTATAGGACTATCAGTAGAAAAGTAGTTGCTGAACTCATGCCATGATCATTGATCAAGTTACTGTAGTAGTGACTGCCTATGGTTTTCAGTAAATGCCATTATTTTCAATCAGACTGTTACTTGCTACATTCTTTGTCAGCAGGAATGGGAAGTCCATCACTCTGTAGATGGACAAGCCGAAGCTCTTTTCAAGGGATGCCAAGGACCCCTTCCTTGTTGTACACAAAGAAGCAGTCAGTGAAATACGAAGAAAGTAGAGGAAGCTCTAGAGCTGGATGGCCACCATATCTGATAGTGGTGATAAGTAAACCAGGGACACATTACAGAATCTTCTATGTCAGTGTTTCAGTTCAGACCCTGAAATTTTTTATTTGGGATTTTTCTGTAGCAAAAATCGTGCACTGAAAACTAGATTCCAGGCACACAAAGGTCTTAGCTTCAAATTAAACTAACACAAAAGGTGTGCTTCAGGGACTCTAAGGTACTTCAACCACTAATGGGTTCAGCCTACAGCCAAGACTAGAGTTAGAGCAAGGCAAATTCCCCAGTAAAATATCTAATGAAGGCCTGAGGTCCTCAGACAAATTCCTATTTCCATGCAGTGCTTGCAAATGTAGCTGTAGCCTTAGAGGAACTGCAGCTAAATCAATACTACAAAAAATATTTAAAGAAAAAACCACTGCTACTTGCTATTCCCTAGAAAGCTGTTTTTCAAGCTGCAAGGAACATTTTTATTGTAAACTTCTCTGTGTGACAGGCTGACATTTATTCTTGCACCTGTCTTCACTCACATGGACTGACTGGACCTAATCATCTTACCACTAATCTCTCTGTAACCTGCGAGGTGAGACCCAGAAGCAAAAGGGGTCATGAAAGAAGAATTCTTACTCAGAGAAAAATGAGGACAGTTTTAGGTCAGGAGGAAGGTTTATTTTACTTTTCCATCACCTGTGCCAAACCACAGGCTGAGAAAGCATGCAAAGGTGACTTGTTTTGTTTCTACTCTTTTGGGTAAGTTACTTGACTGGTGAGAAGCAGTACAAGAACAACAAAAGAAGAAGGATACACCATGGAGTAAAATGGTTGCCCTGTTTTGAAAGTTGTTGAGACTGAAGTCATTGCCAAAGGCTAACAATTGAGAAATGAAGGCCTCTCTGTGACAGCCTCAAATTTCTCTGGATTCACAAAGTATCAAGAGAAAATACAATCCGGAGCTCTGAATGTCAGCAAATAATTGGTTTTGGTACCATCTGTCCCTAACCCAGGCTGTTGGGGTTGTAGCTCTGTGCAAATTCACTCCACATATTCTAAAGGGAGCCACAAGAACTGCTCAAAGGTAGCAAAGGCACCTGCCACTTTCCCTGAAGAGAATTTGCTTTTAATTACCTTGATTGTTCCCAAAATTTTTTGTTCTTTTTCTCCACTGATAGTAACTTTATACCTAGATTTTCAAAGACTAACATGTCACGGCCTTACTGGAGCACAATATTATTCTAAAAGCAAACCCAAGCTGCACTGCTAGGACTAATGAATGTTTCTCTTTTTACTGCTCTTTTCCAATGAGCCATGCATATAAACTCTTTTTCTGACACATTCCCTCAGTCTCTTACAATTTAGGATATTGGTTTTATTTGTTTCAGATTTGTTTAAATGATCTAGCATGTTACAATGTCCTGAATGACCAAGTGTTGATTCAAATTGACAAACAACAGAACTCATCTCCTTCCCTTTTTTTCCCAAATGTCTCAGGAAGTAATTACATAATCCATTCCACTCCTTATACTTGCAAGCATAATTTCATTTGCCATATTGTAGCTCCTGCCAAACTCTGTTGCTTCTTCCCTCAGAGAATATCTAAACTCTCCCTTCTTTTCTGCTCTGATTAATGAAATTCTTGGTTATATGTTAGTGAGCATAATATTATTTTTTTATTTTGGTATTTTAGACATTTGGGTTTGGGGCTTTTTTCAGTTTATCAAACTTCCATTTAAAAATTTAGCTTTCTTTACAGCTCACTCCAGCCACATCCATGCTTTCTAAGAGGCTCCAGAATAAAAGAGTGACAGTTCAGATGCGAAATACATTTGATATAGATTTTTTTGCTTATTATGTAGATGTGTCCACACTCCTGGCACATAAGCAACACAAAAGATGTGGAACTGGGCATTAATTGCAGAAAAGGGAAATTCCCCTACAGCAAAGAAAGAATTTGTAAAGACCAAATCAAGTTCTAAGATGTAGAGAATGAGACAAGTTCTAAAATGTAGAGGAAGAGAGAAAGGGTAAATTCACTAGGCAAACTGAACAAAGAAATATTGAAAAATCAGGCACTGGAAGAAACAACGCCAAATCTCATAACACTGCAGAAGTAAAATCTGAAGTTGTAGTACAGCTGAGACAGCCAAGGAGATATACAGAGGAATACTTTATTAGCAATAACAAACTCCTGGAAAATGAACAGAGGATATTCTCTAGATGGTCAGAGCAAAGGAATGACTACCATGTTACAGAAACACAGCATAATTTTTGGAAGTTTCAGTAGAAAAGCACTGTCTCATCCATCAGTAATGCGGACTGAAGAAAAAGCATGTAAATAGAGTGGTATGATTAATCAAAGTGAAGTGTAATTCACAGATCAAGATGTACAGAGCCTTAGAAAACTAGATATCCCCAGGAAGAGGCGTTATCTACACTTACTGAGCTCAGAATGTATCTACAAGAAATACAGAAGAAAAACATAGATCCACCAGCACATCCTCTGTACAAACTCAAATCTCCTTGGTTGAATCATAAGAGGACAGCTGTCAGGCAAATTAAAGCAAAAGAAGTTTCCTTTGAAGATCATAGAAGATGTAAGAGAAGAAGTACAGAAGAAAAGAAATGTTAATTCTAAGCATCATTGTAATGATGATTGCTTATAAGAAAATAAAACCCCTCATGTATGATTGGCAGATCATGAAAAAAGATAATAGTTTGTCATACTACTTGATGATGACAGTGAAAGAGCAATGAAAACAATTGCTGGTGATTTTTTTTTATACAGTCACATGGAAAAGTATGCATTATACCCAAATACAGCAGTAAAATAGAGAGAGACAAGTTAAGAGTGAAGGATGGAACATCCAAAAAAACCCTTTCAGACCCTTTGCCCTTAACTACAGCCCCTGGCTCCAAAGCCGGTGGTCCCCAAAGCTAAGACTTGATGAAGTGACTGAAAAGGGGAGGCCTCCTCTATGTGTGGTTTGTGTGCTTAACCTCAGTGAATAAACCAAGAAGGAAAGAAAGTGAATGAGACTAAGATTAAACAGAAGAAATACCAGAGAAAAACAGTATTTGTTCAAACCATTTTGAAGTGAAATTTGGATTAAACAAGTGTGTGTGCATTTTACATGACTTAAAGGCACTGCACAGATTTCCCAGGGGTAAAACCTGAGGTTAAAACTACCCTCTGGTTACAATATAAAGTGCAGTAAGTACTATTGATGTTTTCTAAGTACTAAAAATTCTTCAGGGGGAAAAAAGTTGGCAGCTTAACAAGGGAATGAAGAAATAGTCCTTTGGAGGATTTAGCAAGGATATTGTAAAAACTTAGCTCAATACACATATTACAAATATGGCAAAAGCATACATGCTATCCAGGCATTCAGTATTTTACTACTACTGTAAATTGAAAAAAACAATTAAGGAGCTGAATAAAACTAGAAGAAACTAGCTCCATAAAAAAGCTTTACTCTGATTGGAAGGATAAGGGAAGAGGACTGAGAACAATTTAAGGTGTAAATGATAGTTGTAGATCCAACATGAAATTTATTACATTTATTACATTATTAATTATTATTACACGTACTAGATTTCATTTTATTTTCTATTTCTAATATTTATTCATTATTAAATAATAATATGAAAACTAGAAAATGTACTCCATTCTTAATAAATTCTACAAATAAATTATTTATACGCTATCACTAAAAATGACTTAATAAGAAGGTGACAAAAAATGAGAGACACAAGCAGGGATGAATGGAAAAATAACAATATGGAGATAGATGGCAGGAAACCTCACCAAAAAAAGTTGCAGATCATAAGTAGCTTGACAACGGGAATGAAAAGAGAAGTTCTGAGCTGAATTATGACAGTACAAAAGTGGCTATTTATAAAAGACATAGTAAAGCTGAGATTAATAGTAGAGGAGAAGACAGGAAATATTGCCAGGGCCCCAAGACTATTAGTTGTTACTTAGGTGGGCATTCTAAGTTGGCCAGAGAAGAAAATAAAGCATGCATAACAAGTTGCAATTCATACTGAGCATTTTACAAGCTTGAACTGCAAATGTGGGGGGGGGGGGGCGGGGGGGAAGAAAGGCACTATCAGTGCAAAACAATTGTAAAGAATAAAATCATGGAAATGAGGGATTTTCAACATTTACCATTCCTGAAACACTTGGCAAGACAGCAGATCCTACTTATAAACTGATGCTAGAGTCTCTATGCTGGATTTTTCCATTTAATGGGACTGTTAATTAAAAATGAAAGAAAAGATTGACAAAGATACCTCTTATGGCTCAGACCCCAAGAAATCTGGAGCATGAAAAGGTCAGTGATAAAATTCACTCTTCATCACGGCAGTGTCATAATGGGAGTAGGTAAATTGAATGCTGTAACCACTATAGGATCACCAGTCCTTCAGAAAGCGGCACCAGGCTCCTTCTGTAAGCTACTAAGGAAAGCAAGAACTTTCTGAAGCCTTTAATGGGTCTTCTGAGTTAAAGTGACTAATTAAGTGGACTGTGGCATTTGAAATATATATTTCTGATGTAGGAATATTTTAGATAATGAACCAAAGCAGACTTATAAGCCCTTATGCATAATTATAAGACCTTTTTAAAACACGTGCCAGTTAAATTTAAGAAGCACAATAAAACTTACAAAACACAAATGTACATACATGCATACATAAAACATCTGTTTTATAAAGTAGCACATACCTCATGAGGGTTATAATCTGGAGGTAACTTCTCTAGCATCTCATCAGCAAGACGCTGCACCACTGCTTCCCGGGTTTCTCCCCCTCTAGTACTGCTGTCTTTGGGCTGGATGCTCACTATGGTACTAAATGTCTCATTAGCCAGGTTGGTCTGGTAAGTTATATCTGCGTTAGGGTGAAGTCCAAACACCTTAAAGTAAAATGTAAAAAAATTTGGGAGGGGAAAAGTGATTTTTCTTCTAAAAGTACATACATGAAAGAGTGCATGAAAATGGATAAATAAGGAAGAAAATTCTCAGCTCTATGAAACAATAGATATGAACAGGTCAGTGGAAGTTCATCCATTTAAACGGCCAAGGACCAAACCCAAATTACACAAAACATTAACATAGGCTGCATACGAAAAAGTGTTTTCATTCATATCACTGGGGGTTTTTTTAACTGATCTGGGTATCTTCAATGGATCATGCTGTGGAGTGCGGTTAGGGAGTGAGAACAGATTCCTCTCCATCAGTTCAGACTAGAGCTTGTTGGAAACATGCCACGTGTGGACATTGACCCCTTACCACTGGTTCGTTGTCTCTAAGGGTCTATTGCTGTTGTAACAGCTCAAGTAGATTCCCCTAATTATCAGACCAGTCAACACTTCTAACATGTTCTGCTTTACTCAGTCTCTTAGGCTTATAAGGCATGTAGCATGGTGAATAAAATAATGCCCACATCTGAAGTACTTAAAGATGGTGATATATTTAGGATATTTTATGGTTTATCTATTTTTGGTTGGTCTCCCCCTCCTTACTTCTCCTTCTCCTGAAATTGAGTTATTTTATTTAAGATACAGCTAGCAAAGAATTACTGCAAAGCTGCCCTTTCTCTGAATGATAATAGCTTTTTCAGAGACTTCCACTGAAATATCAGTAAGTCTATAATTGTCAGACTGACAATTGCAACTCTTCTCCAGGAGGAATTGTATGTACTGTGACTTATTTCACCAAGCCTCATTTAATTATAGCTATTACATGTCTCTTACAAACTTTGAACCACTGATCTGACAATGAGGAAGGCTTGCCCTCAAACTGAGGACAAAAGCCAAGCAATCTTCTGTTTCTCATTTTTCACATTTTTTCGTATATTCAGTTTTCATGTTTTACATTAGAATTGGTATATTGCAGGAAGACACTTCGAGAAACCAGTATTTACATACTCTGAACAAAGAATTAAAAGGGCCATTTAATACTGTTTTACTTGCAAATCTGAAAACTCAGGGACAAGGGATATAAGTGGCTGCGCTGGCGCCAAAGCCAGCAAAGCTGCACTGATTTACACCACTTGGGGCTCTTATCCCTACAACAGCACAAAGAACACACTGCAGACCTAATACCACATTTGGGAGACAGTGTGACTATAATAACTTGCAGGTAGATTCCAGGTAAGATTTAATGTTTTGCACATAGTGGTTTACTCAAACTAAATATTTAGAGCTGTAAAAGGCAAAAATACCAATGCACTTTATTACACTCATATTCTAAGTGGAAGGAAACACACATTTGAAGATACACTCTTTTCTGCTTTTGCTCTTGCACAGTGAGGGCTTAATTGACAGTGGGTTTTGCTCTAGCAGATTTTGTGGAAATGTTATAGCCCAAGTTCGCACCATGAAGAATATCTGCTGTATCTGTGAATGTAAATTGGTGTGCTAGTCCAAGAGCTGCCTTAAACATTGGAGCAATATTAACAAAGACAGGGAGACATGGGAGACAGCTCTGGTCCTATGGTTTTATGTAAGTGATGTATGAAGAAAAAAGAAAAAAGAAACCAGTGGGTGGATCAGTTTTCTGATATTTTACAGATACCAGTTTTCTGTATGTTAATCAAGGAGCCAAATCTCTCATTCTTTTTGATCCAAAATCTCTGGGAATGTTGTTTAAAAATAGAATGTTGGATTCTGTCTTTCAGGGATTTTTAGCCTTATGAATCCTCAAAACCAATTGCTAAAGCTCTACACTCCTCTGAAATCACTCCTCTATCATCCCCTCCTCAACTGGACAGGGGAGAGAAATTATAACAAAAAAGTCCATGGTATGAGATAAGGACAGGGAGAGATCAATCATCAGTTATCATCAGGCAAAACAGACTTGACTTGGGGAAACTAATTGCATTTATTAACAATCAAATCAGAGTATGATCATGAGAAATAAAACCAAATCCTATGAACACCTTCCCTCCATCCCTCCCTTCTTCCCAGACTTAACTTAATTCCCAAATTTTCTACTTCCTCCCTGTCACAGCAGCACAGGGAGACAGGGAATGGGGAACAGGATTTGTGGTCAGTTCATCACATACTGTCTCTGACTCCTTCCTCCTCAGGAACAGGATTTCTTCCACTCTTCTCCTGCTCCAGCATGGAGTCCCTCCCACATAAGACAGTCCTCCACAAACTTCTCCAATGTAGGTCCTTCCCATGGGCTGCAGTTCCTCCTGAACTGCTCCAGTGTGGGTCCATTCCACAGGGTGCAGACCTTCAGGAACAGACTGCTTCAGCATGGGTCACCTGTGGGGTCATAACTTCGGCCAGCACATCTGCTTCAGTGTGGGCTCCTCTTCCCATGGGGCCACAGGTCCTGCAGGAACCTGTTCCAGCATGGGCTTCCCACAGGGTCACAGCCTCCTTCAGGCATCCACCTGCTCCAGTGTGGGGTCCTCCAGGGGCTGCAGGTGGGTCTCTGTTCCACTGTGGGCATCCATGGGCTGCAGGGGAACAGCTTCCTCACTGTGGGTCTGTACCACAGGCTGCAGGGGAATCTCTGCTCCTGCACCTTCAGCACCTCCTGCCCCTCCTTCTTCACTGATGTTGGTGTCTGCAGGGTTGTTCCTCTCACATATTCTCACTCCTCTCTCTGACTGAAGGTTCATGTGCCGATTTTCATCCTTCATAAATACATTATCCCAGAGGCACTGCCACCACTGCTGATGGGCTCGGCCTTGGCCAGCAGCAGGTCCATCTTGGAACCATCTGGCTTTAGCCCTGTCACACATGGGGGAAGCTTCTGGCAGCTTCTCGTAGAAGCCACTCCTGTGGCCCCCTGCTACTGGAACCTTTCCATGCTAACCCAATACACCGAGTTCATTGCCCTTCTCAGAAGACAGTGTTCATTCTGCTCAGAGGATGAAATTCCATCAAAAAGAGCAAGGACACAGCAAGCAGACCGATGCAGTCTTTCTTTCTTAACTAAATATGGAAAAGGAATGAACCAAGGATACACTGTTTGGACTTGCACAGTATCCTTTGTGAAATGAAGAAGATTGAGAGATTAAAAGGTTAAAGGTTTTCATGAGCAATTTTGACATATTTTAGAATGACAGAAGAAAGCCATAGCTTTCTTCCTAACAAGTGAAAATGTGAAGGACAAAAAGATGTTTGCATTCCTGGATTTGCTCCTATTTACATAAAAGCCAAAGGTAAAATTCCCCTACCTCAAACCACACATACAGATTTTTTTACAGGCATCAAAACACTTTAAAAATACATTGCAGCATTGTGAGATAGGTTCTCAAGTGCTTAAAAAAGCAGATCCATGAAAGCAGCACCTGAAATCTGATAGAGTCAAGGTTCATATGCTGATAGGAACCACTTCATGATCTGGGCTCAAATGGATCCCACTGATGCATTATCATGTCTGCATTTATTCTCAGTTGGAAAAGGTACATCATTGCTGGTGCAAATACCTTTGCATTCTGCTTTCACTATCTTCAGAGATTCAGAACTTTCCAAGCTTATTTTATGACCTTGGAAACTTCTCACCCTTTCAGCCAGCACATTATCAGTAAGTGAAAACCCGTTTTTTCTGTTCTGTTCCATCTATTTAATTTTAATAGAACTTATTTCCAATGGCATTTATCAACTTAATAGAAACGAGACAAAACTCCAGACCATTCACTTCTGTTTCAATTTTCCAGAGGATTCTTTTCTGTTTCAGTTTCAACTAACTCCATCACGTGTGCCTGTACTGGAGGGAGGAGAAAGTCACCATCCTCCAGTCTCTGTGACCACTGTGGTATGCACGCATTGGGTCATGTAAAACTGGTTACAACCAGGAGCTGCCCTGCACCCTACCACACCAATTCATGGCAACATCCATATCTTTCTGTTGTCAAAATGGAATGAGCTCCCAATTGCAAAGTGGGACCATAGGGCTTTTTTACTTTCATTATTTCTCAGATTACATGTCTGCTCAATCCCATACAGAATGGTGAACCCACAAAATAGTTTGGTTTGGAAGGGACCTCTGAGGGTCATCTAGTCCAAATCACCTGCTCAAACAGGGTCAGCTAGAGTAGGCTTTCCAGAACAGTGTTCTGGAAAGTTGAGATTTCAATGTCTACAAAGATCGAGACTCCACGACGTCTCTAGGCAAACCTCCAGTTTTATCACCTCCACTTAAAAAAGTGTTCACTTGTTCTCAGATGGGATTTCCTGTTATTTAATTTATGCCCATTGCCTCTTGTCCTTTCACTGGGTATTATCAAAAAGACTCTGGCTTCATCTTCACAGTGTTCCAACAGGTTTTTATGCACATTGATAAGTGCTTGATCCTTGCTGTATCAACCTTCCAGCAGATAATTGGGGTTGTTAAAGTCCTCCATGGGGACCAGGGCCTGTGAATATGAGACTTTTTCTAATTGTTTGAAGAAGGCCTCATCTACCTCTTCCTGGTCAGCAGATCTACTCTGAATACCCACTATAATGGTCTGCCCACTAATCTTGACCTATGCATACACGATTCTGAAAAAAAACCCCACCTCATTAAGTTATTCATCTGACAAAAACTACCTTTAATATATTAAAATATTTTACCTCTGGTGTATCAATTACTGGCAACTGCTCTATGTACTGGAGATAGTCTTCCACTGTGTTCCCTTCTGGAATAACATAACCCTTGTAGAAACAAAATTTCTCACTGAACATGTGCTCTCCAAACCAGGCTCTTGCATAGGTATTCAGCAGTGCCTTGTCGAGGTCATCGGTGACACGGCCACCGTACTGCACTTCTCCGAGCATGTAGCGAACACAGCTCCAGTTCACTCCGTGTTTATTATCCACATCATTCAAATGGTTCTGAACAAATTGCACACTGGCTGCGAGGTCTGCCTGATTAAATTCGTAAGGAATATTCCAGCCCAATGGGCCAAACTTTCGTCTTTCCTGTAAAATAGTTAAAGGTAAAAGACTGATTGATAGTAACTGTGGAGAAAAGTGCAGGAGAATACATGAAATATGTTAAGAATGCAGTAGTCCAGCTGGAATTCTATTTCATCAACTTAAAAAAAAAATTTAACACACACAAGGCTGAACACTTGATTAATTATCTCCCCATACAAACAAATAATAACATTTTCACAAAGAAAAAGATCTCTTTTTTAAGTGCAGCAAATCTCTGAGTCTAGAACTATAGCTTTTGAATTTCAAAAATTAAGCTACTGTTTGAGGCAAGGTGTCCAAATTCATCAGCCATGATCATTGTGCGTGGTCCTCCTATGGACTAGATATGTTCCTGTCACTGCTGTCTCTGCATGGTGCAGATGCAAGTAGGAAAATCTGCTTCTTAGTGCACCATTTACAGACTCAGCTGGCAGTATATAGCTGTTAGGGCAATATCTGGTAATTGCAAATTTTTAATTTCCACCAAGAAAGAAGTGATACCAAAGTGATACAAAGAAAAACATACCACAGGCTTCCACTGGACCACAACATATCAGTGCATGGATGCCACAGAGCTAAATTAACCAGGCTCCAAATATAAACTAAGGATACTGCAAAATCTATCAATAGGATGATGAAAAGTTGTGGTTAATCCATAAAGCACTTTCTTTAATGGAAGTCCTGAAAGTCAAGACCCAAAATCTTTCATTTCCTCCTACAGGTTTCAGAGCAGAAAGGATTTATATTCACTCTCTTATACATTCTCATTGTGAATGCAGCAGTTTAAGACTATGGTTTTCCAAACCATAAACTGTAAATTTCTTTAATATGCTTTTATGATTTAAAATATTAGTAGAAGTCCAGTTAGTTGAAAGACAGATCACACAGTCAAGACTTTAATAGAAGAGTACTCTAATTGACCACTGCTTGATTGTCCTTTTTTTATAATCTGTGTTGGAGTTACAGGACCAACATGAGCAAAATTTTAAGTTCTGAGACATTTGGAGTAATAGACATATGTTGTTCTCTTTCTTATTTTATTTGTGTTAATTTGCCAACATGGGACTGCCCTTTGAAAATGTTTTTCATTTAATAACAAAGTTCATTAAAAAATAAAACATGGCTTTATGGCAGAAGAAAAGAAATATATTTTTAAACCTGAACAGTTGTGTGAAGAAATGCTACAGCATATAGCAATGGTTTCCACTGTGGCATTTTGCTCACTTCTAGCAGATCCTGAGTTACAGCTGAGTATGTTCGTTTCAAGCCAGCTTTCACACCTAGAAAGTAAGTATAAAAATGTAATACATTAGTAAAAAAAATACATGGAATCCATAAATCCAACCTCTGTTAAGCATAATTCTCTATACTAATTTGCACTATCATCTTACTTATACCTTCAAATAATATCTTAGAATCAATTATCTGTTCAGCTGGTCATAGCAGGCAAACTTCAATAACATTTTGTTTTTAGGTAGATAACACAACAAATTAATTTCAAGAGTCTGGAAGGAATTAAAATTAAATAATTGTATTCTAAATGTTCCCTATAACAACTGAAATATAACTATTTTGCAACTATATGGCAATTGAAAAGACACTTAAGATCATATGAAATATAGCACTGGGTATCCAAGAGTTTGTTTTGATATTTACTTATAAAATGAAATTTTAGTTTTACTTAAGATAATTTTGTTTAGATTTGATTCCTATAAAAATCTCGAAATTCTGTGCACAGGTTCTCCATCTGGCCTACAGGCACCAAGGTGATGGAGATGAGAACCTAAATTCATAGTGCAAATACTAATACTTGGGGAGGTTTTTTTGAGCACTGACATTTCATATCCCAGGAACAGCTTCAGGCAGTTGATACTGATACAGTCTCAGCTTCCATGGAATACATAAGCTCGACTACTCCCAGATGTTTTCAGGCAGTGCTACTCAAGCATCTTCTGCCTTGGGCAGACAACCCAAGCATGAGTTACTGACATCAGGTCCCTCTTATGATATCTTCCACCTAATCAACTTTACACAAGTCTAGAAGGGCAGATTTCAAGTGCAGGGAATAGATTGTCCAAGTCATCCTACTTCCTATGACACAATAAAAGTACTTTGCTTTGTCCATACTTCACAAAGATGCTGTAGAACAATATTCAAACAAACAGTTTTTCAAAATGTTGAAAAGGTATCATAAGAGGGTTCCAAAATCAAACAAAAGTGTCTTATCATATTGTGCTACCAGTGTGGCAGGACAGTCTTAGAAAACTAAAACTATCTATATTTCATCCTGACTTAAATTGTTACGCTGGGCTTTTTTATGTCACTAAATGCAAGCTGCAAATTTGCTATAACTTGACTACTGAAGTAGACTCTTGGACCTATAGGTTGTTACCATTAGAATGATTAGGAGGGGGCCACTGTGCAATAAAAAGACGCTGAACTCTGAATTAAAAAGAGGGAGAGAAGAAGAGGAAGATGTAAGAAATTTTTATCAACAGACTGACTATCTTTTCCTGAGATGGAGTATAAATGCTGAAACAGGATGTATTTCATAAGATCAAATATTTTGTAGACATCTTACTAATGTTCAAAGGAAGCTAAATACTGAAATAAGAGGTTTAAATGTCTGAAGCTTTAAATATGACCTTGGATAAATATTCTCAGCTCCTACTGACATCATCAACTGGAATCAGTGGCAACACATAAAGAAAGGGCATATTTATTTATTTATATGCATTGATAAGATACCCCTTCTCTCCTCAAAGTTTAACAATCATCTTGGCCTCTCCTCACACTGCATGTCCTCCAATCCTTTCAGCATCTTTGTGGGCTCTCACTGGACTCATTCCATATCTTTCCTGCACTCCTATTAACAGAAACATGAGTCCAAACTGCCAGTTAAGATGCAGGTCTCACATTGTGCTTCTGCACATAGGCTACTTAGGTTAGGAAAACTGGGGGCTTAGAGGCCCAGAAAACGTGAGATGAACATCTGAGAATATGAGGAAACATCCTGGAAGTGGGGAAAGATCCTGGACGCAAGGAGGTGCATGGAGGTCCAGAAGACCAGGGGATGCCCAGGGACATAGGTCAGTATTGTCCAAGACTGGCAGCTGCAAGTAGCTGCACAGTGAAACCAACATTACTTTCTGTCCAGCCTTCCTGGACCAGCAGTGATCTCTCCAGTGGGAAGGGAAGTCATTCCTACCTTGAGGAGGTTCGTTGGTAAATTTTATAGAGGACTGTAAAAGATTAATAGGAAACTCTGGGTGAGCCTCTGTAGTGATCCAGCTTCTGAAATCTTCACTCACAGACTCTTTTGTTGTGATGGTGTCCATTAATTCATTAAGAAACTCCAAGCCAAGGTGGCAGTTCTGTAGAAGGAGCCATCCTCCATCTTGCATGCACTGATTTAACAGGTGCCTTGCATGGCCTTCCTGGCCCTGACCCATTGAAATGGCACGACATGGAATGCTCTAAAAGTAAAAAAGAAAGTTTATTTTGTATGTAGTTCCTTAGAATTATATGTGGGATGTATTGGTTCCATAGATCCATATGTAGTGACATTCTGCCACAAAGAAAACCATTAATACCAATGGAGACTGATTATATTAAAACAGAGCAAAGAAAGCAAAACAAAACAAACAGAAAAAAGCAAAACCCTTCAAGTTCCTCTTGTCTTCCACCTGTTGGAAGAAAACTACACCCACTGGAAATAATATTTTTTTGCTGGTCTAACAAAATCTATGTGATAAGACAACTGAAACATTTTTTCAGCTTTTTCACCACTTTTCCAAATAAAGCAAGACATAAACACAGCCTGACAATTTTTTTTCCTGTGATGTGGACTACCTTGAGATGAGCAGATATTAGGGCTTCAGATAATAATTAATGCACAGCATAAACCCAACAATTCTGGTGACATTTTACTGTCTGAACATATTTCATTTAAAAGAAAACTGTTGGTGAATCAGGTAGGACAGGAAAGATTGGTTCACATTTAAGCATTGCTCAGGAAACATCCTTTATTGTTAAATGACAGCTGTGGAGCCACTGATTCAGAGGATTCCAGTCTGGTGATCCGCTAGCTCTAGCAGATCTCGAGCAGATCTAGATGCAGAAGAGACAAAGCTTATAAATGCAAACATTAGAAATCTGGAATTTTATGGTCTCTTTTCCAGAGGCTATGGGAGAATAAAGCCAGTTGTTCAGAAAACCAGAGGATGATACAAGCTGTCACAAGGGGATCTGAAATAGGTAAGCCTGAGATCAGCACCACATAGCTCTGTCAGTAACGTGCAAGCAGATCCTCTCTTGCTTATTGTTCTTGTTACTCTTGTTCTTTTTAAGTCTGGCTCAGGTTGGCTGCCTAACTCCTGCCAGGGAAAACCAGAATTATCAAACCCAGTTAAACACATTATTCTGCATACATGTTGAGGGCAAAAGAATAGATGAAAAGACTTTGTTTCATGGACAGTTTAATGTTCAAGACCTACAGCTGAGTACCCCTCATGCAGTGAGCGATGAGCTGCATTATCAGTCTGGGGCTGCCTTCAGCTGGCTGAGAGCTACAAAGGTTAATCTTGACCTGTACAGCTACTCAGACTCTCTCACTGTGAAACAAAAAGTAAGGGAGACATCCACTCCTAAACAGCGTGGAGGAGGCTGCCCTACTTTTGCAGGAGAAGAAGGTTAAGCATATGGACACAAACTGTGCTGGGTCATTTGGCCCTGGGGTCAGAGCATGGGCCCTGACCTGATTTCACAGAACAGTATAAATACAGCTGCTGTATATGATCCCCCATATCCTGGCAAGATTTAAGGAGACGAGAATGCCAAAGATAAGAAAGCAGTTAAACTCTACTCTCAGGTCAGTGAAACCTGAAACTGTAGCTAAAAGAAGCAAAGCTGAGCAGCCTCTGAAGTTGGCTATGTGCCAGAGGACCAAAAAATTTCACCTTTTCTAAGATGTATCTGAGCACAGCTAGCACTCCCATAAGTCAAAGACTATGACCACCCCTGCATAAGAGTGCATAAACATTCAGCAGGTACATTATTCCCTAACAAAGCATCTTCTCATAATTTGCTCTTCTCATCAATGTTACCTCTCAAATGTACAATCATTAAAGGTTATAGAAACATCTAGAGAAGGAAAAAATACTTTTCAGTATGAATTGTCCTCATTTTACTCCTTCTGAAAGAACTCTATCAAAATGCCTGCATAGAGAATGTTTCTTTCAGTAGTGAGTCATATCAGCAAATCCATGTCATCTTAATACATTGCTATACAGATGAAAATGCTGGCATTTTAGTCACCACAGTGGCCCTGACAGTTCTGTTAAAGTTTCTGTGCATCATTCCCTGAAAGAAGAAACTACCTCTACAATAAAAAAAAAAAAAATCTGATTTTAATGGAGTAAAAGTGCTGGCATAAGAAATTTCATTTTATTCCTGAAAGTTAAATTTTCATTCCATCTTAAAGTGAAAGTAAAGGGGGGCAGAAATGCAATTAGTTTTAAGATAGAGCTTGTTTGGTTTATAAACAAGGTTATATAGCTCAGTAGCCACAGATACTGTTCTCATTTCTTTGAACAACTAAATTTTAGAGTGAAAAATACATTCTGGACACAAATTTGAACATCACCAACCACACAAAACTGATTTATACTGTTAATGTCATACTTGGAGGTACCATCAGTACTGGTAATCCATTTTAAGACTATAAATCATGACTGTAAAAGGGAAATCATTGAAAAAAGAGGCCCAAGTTTTTTATCACCAAGAAGAAGAAAACCCCAGCACCATCACCACCCCCCTCCAAGATCAGATCCTTGGTACAGCTAACCTATATTAAAGATTTAGTCTGGAAAAAAGCAGAGCAATCCCAAAGAAAGACAGGAACTAAATACAATTTGTTGACATACTAGCAAACCAAATACAAAGGTCCCTGGCAAGTGTTTCTGAAAACTAAATTATTTCTAGATACGTGTTTCAAAAGCTAAAGAACTGCTGAAATGCTCCTCAAGTTCCACATTGTTATACACATTTTTATAAAAAAAAAAATCTGTGTTTGTATTTCGTTTTGTGGCTTTAGGAGGGCTTTTGTAAACTTTAAAGGTTTCTTTATGCTGCGTGGTTAGGTCTTTACTTCAAGAGACTGGAAAAGCACTTTACAGTTAAACAGTTTTGCTGACTTTATATTTACAGGTGACACTAGAGTTGAAGTTCAGGTTATGATGGCTTAGCTGATGTTGCCTTATTCATAAACCATGTGTGAATAAACAAGGCAATCCGTTCAGCTCTTTTGCAACCTCACTTTCTATTTATTCTATACACATTTCCTGAAAGCATGAAAATATATTAAGACTGCCCACTGCAATATACTTTTGGTCTGACAGCAGACAAGGATCAAATTAATGACTTGAGATTTAAGATTCCTAAATTTAAACACTAAGTGATAGTTAGGTCATAATTTAAGCCATCTTCAACACGGACAGACAAATAAGGGTCCTGATTTTCAAACAGAACAAGCATCTCCACTTTCTAATTAATAAGCTAAAGTGATTTTTGGGTCCTCTCCACTTTTGCAAGTATGTCTTACTTAGTGTATGCTAAAATTCTGCACCATTAAATGAGGATGCATTCTAACAAGGAGGAAAGATTATGGAGATCTACTGTAAATAACTTCTTGGGAAAATTTTACATGCATCTACATTGTGAACCATTAAACAGTGCACAGAGCACCTTAAAGTGATGCTGTTCTGTAGGAAATGTTGACTGTCTCCATCAAGTGCACAGACTGAATGCTAGGGTGTTAAAATTAACTTCTCTTGTCACCATATCTATGATTTTTTTCTGTATCTTCTTGTAATCGTCATTACTGTCAGCTCCTGCAGTGAATGTAACACAATGTAAACTACAAATGTTGCTTTGTTCTCATAGCTCAGTACTTTTCCCAAGTAGTGGACTATCATAGTCTGCTGGATAAAGATGGAGGTCTCATTGCAATCAAACAACTGCAAAAAGCAAGACTGCAACATTTTCACTTCTTAGTAAATGTATTTTGGCTACTGGTCAAAAATTAACTTCCAGAGAACACTAGTATGAATATCATTATTTGAACTTCTTTAAAATGTGGAAATACCACTTCTAGTGCAAAGAAGGGTTAAAAATGTCTTTATCAGCTCCAGCAAACTCAGTTTAGGAGGATACCTTTGATTTTGCAAGACGTTCTATATTTTCAGTGGGGTCAGACCCCACTGATAAGAGGCATGTCAAAGGTGTTCGACAGTCACTTTCTGTCCACATTGCTTCCATTTCAAGAATAAATCCTTCTGCATATTTCCCTCCAAGAGATTCTGCAATGTAGTGACGAGCCTGGAAAAAAAAGTTACCAGAAAAAAAGATATGTCTTTACTTTTTTTCATTTAGCATTAATCAGTGATGTGGAATTTATCAACACCTACACTGGAAGGCAATGACTGTCCAAACTTTAATTTTCAACTTCGGTGTAACAAAAGTTACAGTCCACAGGAGGCATCCATTGAAATTCTCTGATAGCAAACTTCAAACAAAGAAGAGAAAGAATTCTGCTCACGCAACAGCCATCCTGTGAACACTGTTGCTAGAAGATGCTAAATGTTTTTTTTTAAAGAACTGAAAAAAAAAAAATCCATGCAGAATAGAACCAGTGTCAGCTCTGAGGACAGCCCAGATACTGCCCCTAAATTACTGCCTGCTAAAACTTGGTGGACAGCCAAATAAAAGAGTTTCGCTATACCAGTTCCATTCTTAGCTCCTCTAAGCGTGTATTGTTGACACTGTCTCTACAGCATAGTGGATTAGACAGATCTTTCATCTGACCCAGTTACAATCTCCCATATATTTACTGGAACTTCAAATAAATTCTCCTGTCCAGTGGTTATCCAATTCAAGTCTCTTAGGCTGAATATCTATTTCTACAAAACATAAACTCAGATCAGACTTGATCCTTAAAGGTCAAACCTTCCTTATGCCTCTATTTTTTTCCTTTTCACAGACATTTTCTAAAAGAACTTCTAAAGCTACCCTAGTGCATGAAATTCTTTTCTGACTGAGGTGATTTCCCAGCTATGTAATGAACTACCACAGGTTCTGAGGCATGTATGATGATGAGAAGCACTGAGGAACAAGGTGAACCAAGGAAGATGCCAGTTGCAGAAAAAAAACCTCTCAGTCGTCCGCTATTAAGTATTTTTGTCCTAGTGAAGACAGGTAAAATTTCTAATACTTTGGAAAACACAGTAGGGAAAGAAGAGATAAAGAAGAGAGTAACAAAAGAGATACCCTCTTCCTCAAAAATTGAAATAATTGCCTTTTTTTAAACCATTGTTCAGAGGCATTCTTTTTCAGAGATAGTTGTGCAAGACAATAATAAATAATTGATAAATAAGTTGATAGATAAATTTTGATAAATAAGCAGTAGCAGCTTTATTAGCTTGCTCTGTTTAAATCACAGCAGTTGGAGCTCCCGTACTTCTCTGCCACTTACTGACTGAAGAGTAGAAAATGAAAAAGGATGGAACGAGCCTTCTTGAAAAAGAGGTCCATGAAAATATGGTGTCCCCTAAATACAACACAAATACTATCACAGCACGTAACATGTAAAGTTGAGATACACAGGAAAGGAAAACTACTACTTTCCAGTACAGAAAGAAAAAAAAAAGTGAAAAGAGGATACTCATAGGCTCATATATCTCTTTTACACCTACATAGAGAATAAAAATCAAAATATCACAGACTGTGGACAAACTGCTAGTCTACTGCAGTTTCTTGTATGACATTTGCCAAGAGACAGCCTTAATTATTACTTCCTCAGTAGACAGGGTAAGTAAACAGTTTATCTGCTATTTTAGTGCACCTGTCATGAAAGTGAATTGTTCTTTTTCTACCTCTTCTGTGAAAAAGAATAGGGATGTATCTTTTGATTCACCGGAGCAATGCAACTTCTTTACAGGTTTCATGACTCCGCTTTGAAAGCACCACACACAAAGAATGGTATTCTTGTAGCTCCAACTCAATATGTTTCATGTTCTGCTTCCTAGCTCATTGCAATTAAATAAATTAGTGTTTTCGCATATATTTTTTATGAGCATTTCAATATCTGATTTTTCAAAGTAGCTCACTGCAACAAATATTGTGGTAACAAGAAATTCAGAGAACATAAGTTTGGAACTAGCAGTTCTTCAGGAGATGTCACATGGGACAACCATTGTACAAAAGTGTATCTTACTTGGGCGATGGTGTGATCGGGGCACCAGCTACGGACAAGGAGCAGCTTATGGAATTGATCCAGTAAGATGTCATAACCATCAGGAATAACAGCTTTTTCAGGAGCTTCCTCATCAAACCAAGCTTTCCAAGACTTCTCATTCTTAACAATTTGCACCAGAAGCTGATTGAAAGGGTACAAGCTAGATAACTGCACAAGATTGAGCCATGTCGTGTCAAGGATCCACTTTTTTGGTTTTGGTCCCACAGAATTCATATCCAAGCTGGCACCTCCTGCAAGGTGAAAAGTATTACAGAGAAAAACAAACATTTTTAAACAGAAAAATGACAAGTAATAAAAAATTCTTATTTATATAATTCAGGGGGTAACATTTTATGTAAACCAGGATATGGAGACCTAGAATTTGCATGGAAGAATCATTTAACAAAGACCTATTTGGGAAGTGGTCTCAGTCCCTCCTAAAGCTGATATCCCACTAATTTTCCTGCTGCTTCTACTCCATCTGTAGAGCTGGAATAAAACATTTCTACCTAAAAGGATACTCAAACCCAGTTCTTCAGACCAGATGTAGAAAGGACCTCTGGTTAGTAGAGCCTCCTTTCATCTATACTGAAGAATAAGAAAGCACATGGTGCATTCATTTCCAGCACTGTGCAACGTCAACAGCCTCCTGGCTCAACCACCACTGAGCCTCATGCCCATTTGCACACCCAGCACAGCTGAGCCATAGCTGAACTGTTACGCAGTGTTTGCCAAACAAACTGAGATATTTGGATGCCAAGCACCTGACTGCACTTGTCTTTGTACCAGATTGCACTTATCTTATCTTGGAGACAGTGAGGTCAGCCCCCATCAAATTTTATACACCTCACTAAAATTTTTCTTTGTCGTTGTGTCTGAGTAGTGACATACAATGGCGACATAATGCAATGCAATATAAAAGTGTTTTACAACATGTAACAGACTTCCACTTTTTTGTGCTGATACTTAAGTCTGGTACAGAGTCCTGATGCATTCACATGCCTGCTCATCAGCCATCAAGACAGCTTTTGCTGATTGTCTACAATCTCACAGACACAGATATGTGGCAACTTGAGAAAGAGGCAGACAGTAGAGACTATAGGTTCTCTTACAAAGTAATGGACTTAATTTTTTCCCATTTTGAAATGTATAACAGTTAAAATAATCCTCATCTAACCATTATTTTGATAACAAATAATCTATATTGCTCTTGTTTTAGAAAATGTGTCTCTTAATTCTTTCTTGGGCTGCATGTGCTTTCATTCACCAGTTAAAAACCAGTAGATCCACAGGATATAACACATTGTTAATGCAAGTACTGCAAAATCTGAATTTGGCAGTTCACAGACATATGTAAACAGGAACATTTTTAGAGAAATTACCTTTGATCAGTGTCTCAAACTCAGTGTGTGAAATTTTCTTGGCCTGCAAGTCAATCTTCAGTGCGAGAAGCAATGTGAACAGGAACCTGTGATTTTCATACAGCCCTCGAACTGTGTACTTGAAGACTTCGTAGGTCAGATGCTCGATTATATAAACTACCCTTCTTGCTGTGATCTGAGATTTCTGAGATCTTTCTACTGATAGGTCAAAAATGCCAAGGAACTGCCGTAAGGATGTTTGGTACATGGCATTTACCAAGCTCATTTCCACAATCAGGAAATAAAGGATGCTACCACGACCTGCCACGGGCCGGTACTCTTCACGTGCAGTATTGATTTTCACCTCTGTCTCCACTGCTGTGTTTAATTTTTCACTGACCTTAAAATTAAAGGAAAAGACCATGAAGATTAAGTTGTATTACTTGGGATTTATACTACACAAGCAAAAAGAAAAGGTCTTGATTAAGATCACAATAGTATTTTTAGTTGAGCTTTGCTTCCTTCTGTCAGTGTTTCAACACAGGTATCGTCTTCATGTGTTCCAACTCCTGTCACAATGGGAATTGGTTCAAATTTACACCTGCAAAACATGCCTGGAATATAGAACAGTATCCAGGTAGCAGTTTAATTTTGCAATTTTTTACAAAGAAAAGATTAGTGTTTCTACTATTTATTTGTTAAGAAGTCAGGTGTTACATAGTGGCTCTGAATGCAAAAAAAATAAAACAGGAATGAAAATCTATATACATACAGTCTCCAAATTACAATTACAAAATGTATCTGCAGTACATTCAAAATTCACCTCTTCTGCTGTTGTTTTAGTGATCCTTAAGACTTGTATCAGAGACTCATCTTCAACCAACGAGCCTTCTGTACTGGTTAGACGGCAGAGCAGATTGTCTTCAAGCTCCTGCATTTTCCTCTTGTTGGATGTCACTTGTTCCATCAGTTTGATTCTTTCTGCTTCCAGTTCCTGTGTTCAAGAAATTTGCCTTAGAATTTTTAACATCAATTCAAAGAAAGACTCCTTATAAAGACACAGAAAACATGTGATTTCATGCATGTCAGATTGGGGACTTTGTTGCCTTTTTCATAAAATACAGAAATATTGCTAAAATTTCTGTACTAAAATAATTTATATGCACAGTGAATATATATATTAAAATATTTGATACTGTATTTTTTTGATTAATGCAGCATAAATGCTGGCAAATGAAAACCTATCAGAATTACCAGGAAAAGCTTCCTCCTAGTAAGGTGCACAAACCACTAAAGACAGTTTCCAATAGGAAGTGATAAAAGCCACATTACATTGAGTACTGAAAATTAAATCAGATAAAGGACTGAAAGATGCTTTGTATGGATGGATTTTACATTGTGAGCAAAGTTGACTGGATGACCTTTTCCATTTCTAATTTCTACGATTCTGTGATTTTGAAAGATACAATACTCTACTCCTTATAAAACAGGAAATGTTACAATTATTATCAATGTCATATGGATTTTTGTGCCCTTTCTACAAGACAGACAATGAGAAGAGAACAAGGGCAGATGAGTCAACACAATGCCAAGTGAAATGGGGCATCTAGACTGCACAGTCTACACAGCTCAGGGATACCCTTGCTGCCTACCTTTATTGTAATCAATCAAGTCAACCTTCCTATAAGAAAAGGGTGGTTAATAATAGTCTATCTACACCTATGGCTTCAGTTTATTTTCATTTTTGTCAACATGTCAAGCTAAAGAAAAAGGAGATGTACAGTTATACAGTACAGGAGAGGTTCTCCTGTATTTCAAAGAAGTGACAAATTTCTTTATTTTCACAAACTTCTCATTTGGAAACCTGTTTGAAATATGTTCTAGGGCTACCGAGTATAGCTCTGTGGAAGCTACAAGTAACTGCATCCCAAAAGAGGGGAATGGCTTAAGCATCAGTAATTCAGCTTTCTACATTTACTTCTCTTTCTATACCATTAATGCAAAAAAGGATTAGAATTACACAAAAGGAATACTTTCACAAAACACTCAAAAATACATTCAACTATATCCTTAAATTCCACATAAGGATGTGCTTTGTCCAAGATCAGACACTTTACCCATACTATTTGTAAGCCTGTAAAAGGCATCTTTCAGAAAATTAGCAAATATACTAAGTGCAAGTTTTTGTTTGGAAGGGAACTTCACAACCATATTTGTAACATAAAAAATACCTGTTCTGAACACAAACAGGGGCAGCAACTTCATTATCAGAGTACAAAAATATGCTGACTTTTTTATATATTTACAGGATCAACCTATAAAGCTGAGAAGAATAAACACTTCTTTGATCATATTTCATTGATCACTAGAGAAGTCTTTAAGAATGTCTTGGTTCCTTTAATCTATTACTTTAGCTCAGCGATCATAAAGTTGTCTCTTTGTAATAGAAAACCTGTTCTTCAGAATCTCTGCTCATGTTGTGTCTTTTCTTTGAACTAGATTTTTCAGAATCCCATTGGCTCTGACCATCTACACCACAACATTCATCTCTTACTGAGACAGAAGAGACAGAACAACCATGATGTCTTCATATCTGCCAAAAGAAGTTTAATAAATGTTGATCAGCTGCAACCATGTCCCTGTGCAGCAAGTAGTGCTGATATTAACCAGGTTCCTTTGCGACTCTCTTCAGCTGATGTACAGCACTGGAGGAATACTTTTCAGCTACTATATTTCGGACCCAAAATGCAGTCTAGGTGTTGCTACACACATCCAATATGAATTCTCTAACAGTTCTGTCCAGGGGAAAAAAAAACCCACACAGCAAGGGTAACTTGTGGGAAGAGGAGTTTTATATGTAGGTCATGAGAAATGTATTTCACTTCTATCTTGATTTAGACCTCTCCCTCCCTTCAGAGGTTAGTCAGGATATTCCCATTCACTCCTGCTGATGCTGTTCAATTTTGCTTACAGAAACCTACATCTACTGGAGTAAAGATTAAAAGTTTTGCATCCATAGCATTTGTTCCACCCCGTTTTTCCCCAGTACCTGCTGTTACAGTTCTGTTTTTCCTGGAACAAGTCACAGGAAGTTTGTGTATTGCAATGACTTTCCAGCCTCTGTTTCTGGCTGTCAGACTGAAGGAAGGGCCCTTAAATACCAGTCCTTACTTCAGTAAAGGCTCATTTTGAGCAGAGCGGAACGGTGTTGGCTGGAGAAAATGACAGCACCACTAAAGAACACTGGTTAGAACATGCTTTGGGGGAATCAGAGGAGGAGTGAATTCCCTTAGGTAGGGAATCTTCTCGCATGAGCAAGCCTACCTGTGCTACTTACTGAAAGCAGCAGCTCTGCTAATCCAAACCTTAATTTTTTTCTCTCACTTGAGAGAGGATTTTCTTCCTTATATTAACTTCCACATAATCAATGCAAATTTTATTAAGAGCAGAGTCAAGTCGGTGTTCAGGGCGCCTTAAGAATCTTTTATCTCCTTGCACACTAGAGTCTGGCTGGCAAAAGTAGTTCAAGTTCACAAGCATTTTTTCATGTAATTCAAATTAAGTTTAAAAAGGAATTCAGAAATAAAAGAGATTTCTGACTGAACAAGAAGCCCTTGCTGTATATGAAGGAATAAAGTTGTTTAATGCATGTCATGTATATGCCTATGATGTATTTTTAATGAATGATTTTCTTTCTTCTCTTTCCAAGGCCAGATCTTAAAATAAATGTTTAGGTTCCCCCATTCAATTAAAAAACAGCTCCACATTGTCTTTCAGCAAATGAACAACCTTTAAACTTTCATTCACATTTTTGTTCTTGCATTTGATTTCAACCAAGCCATTGAATATGTATGCACTCCTGGTGCAGATACTGAACAAGACTTCCCTCTATACAGATACCTGCTTTTCTGTGAGGATGACACGGCCAAGGAGCTGATCTTCCAGCCCTTTCATAGTAACAGTAAAGTCAATCACAGCTGTTCTTGCACTAATTTCTGGAGTATAAACAGGATTAGCCACTTTTGTTGTCATATAGAGGGTAAACCCCTTCGCCAGATCTACCTCCTTGTCACCTACTTTCACCTGAAAATAAAACACATTTCTCAATTTTCAAAAGCTGAATTCAGAAAAACTGTTATTCTATCTAATGAAAAATTTATTGACTCCCTTTTTAACATTTTCATTTACACTTTTTAAACTTTCTGATTAAGGGTCAAAAAGGCCCTCAAACAACCCCATGAGTTCACTACTCATTTTCTAACTGTTTTAAAGGTATGAATCATGTCAGTATTCAGACTACCTGATACCCAACACCTGTCCTATTTTAGGGGTTTTAATTTCATGTCTACAATTCATCTTACCTTGTGTGCTGAACCAGATTTTATGAAATTTTTTTCCAAGATGTTATCTAGAGCAGGATCAAGTTCCTCTCCGATGTCTTCAATTAACAAAGGTCGGCCAAGGGACAAGCAGTCTTCTATATGACTTCTGAAGAACTTGTGGTTCATAGCTGTAACCTAGGAAGATTGAGTCACCACACAGCATGCATTTGAAAGCACATGGAAAACAGCATAAAATGTACTGCAGCTCTAAAAAATTATACTCATCCTGGGATACCTACACAAATGATTATATTTTAGGGGCCAACACTTGCCTCTGCTGACATGAATGGAAGTTTTTCTTTAAACTTAGGAGGATAGGAGAGCACATTTCTTTGTTGTTATCTATTCACTTATTTATCTGCATATCTATCTAATCATTGTAATATCGTAATATATCCTAAATATAAATAGATTTATGTTTAGAACACTAGTGTGAAGCAGGGAAATATTTATGGAGTTCAGAAAGGGAACCAGTGTTACATAGGAGGCCTGATCTGACACCAGATGTTCAGTTTCCAATTCAGTTCCATCAGTCTTAAAATTGCTAAAAATCACAGATTCCTTTTCATTTATTTAAATTTAATATATTTAACATAACCCTTTGAGATGATAATTGAATAGCCTTTCCAGACACCTCTTAAGTCGTGGTTTTCGAGTGGTTTTTTTACCAGGAAAAAAAAATTAGGATAGACATGTTTTTAAAATAAATCCTTATGTTGCAAGCAAAGCTCTTTGAAAAAGGTATAATTAAAATATCTAGAGGCACATTACACAGTATTAAACCAGTATATTATTTAAAAATTAATACTCTGTTCCACCGCTCTGCACTTTCTGTTTGTTATAATGTAGATATGTGTATCCACCAAAACAGCATATTCCCTGCATTTTTATTTCAAATTCAGCTGAGGGATAAAGCTCGTGTCTGGGTGACCAACAACAAAACACGAACAAGAACACAGCAAATTAAAGTATCCCAGAGGTAAGCCATAATCTAAACACCTATGTATTTAGATTCTTGACATAACACTGTTCCTCCTGGACTTTACTGAGGAGAACTCAGATACAGAGCAGGAGATGCAAGTCTCCAGGAAGGTGGAGGATGAGATACAACCTTTTACTTCCCTCTTTGATTCTCTTTCATTATGGCAAGCAATTAAAAGATTCATCTTAAAAGTAGATACGCCATAACATATCATTCCAAGCTATTTTGCCCTGATATTGATACCCTGATATAGGGTACAGGTTCTGTGTCACTCTTGTTTTAGTTTCTGCATAACTATATACCAATAAACATCAGGTTTCAATTACACATGGCCAAAGTATGATGATACAAATCACACATACATAAAAAAAACTTGTAAATTAACTAATTACCTGAAGTCCATTATTCTTTTCCTTATTTTTAATCCAGATTTTTCCTTGACCTTGTGGATCAATCAGCAAAGGATATCTAGATGCCATTGTGACAATAATGCCATTTTGAATTGAAAGTTCATCATTTGGAAGACCCTGGAGGTTCCATTCACCCACTGTAGCATTGTCAACAAGCATACCAGTAAGGTTCAAGTTCTAATAGAAAATATGCAATTACAAAATTAATACCAGTAGAAAATATGTAAATACAAAATAAGTGCCAGCTAGAGGAGCTATACTAAAACATCTCATGGATGCTTTTTCTTCTTATTCTGATCAGAATGCATGATAGAGTGCATTTACATACAGTAGCATAGGCTTCCTTCTTTTCTTTAAAGTTCAGTGGTTCAATCATTGCAGTTGAGCAGTAATGAAAGTGAATTCTGTTGAGATTTTGATGTCCGTCAAAGAGTGTCAGAAAAACTCTGAAGCCAGTTCAATATCTAAAGACAAACTGATTTTGGTATTGGCAAGCTCTTTTCCTGTCAGTTCAAGTGGATGTGTCATCTTGCTCACAAGAGCTTCCACCTGTCTTCCAAGTATGAATACAGGATGGCTGTGGGAGACTTAGAGAATAAAGAGGACATGTGCTATGGATCAGTAACCATGAACAATCATGAAAGGTTATCGCTGCTAAGTCAAAACCCTTCACAGTTCACATATTCTCCTAAAGTCTGATTTGCACTTGTCAACTAACTTGCTTTATTTTATTCACTATGAAAAGTGACTGGCCTCTCAAATGTGTGTATGTGAAGAAAACAGTGCTGAAAATAGCAAACGAAACTCTCCAATTTAGAAAAGCACCTTAGCAAGGATTGAGAATTTTAAAAATAATAAAATTGAAGGTGGTTTTTTTTCATTTGCTCCTTACATTTTTCATTCAACAATTCCTATTTGTAGGTTTTCTCTAAAAAGGTTTGAAAGAAAGACATGAAAGAAAGAAAGTAAAAGCCTGCAAATCTTGCAAAAATCACATAATTCAGCATCTGAAGCCTAAAGCAAAACTTCAAATACTGTGAGAGTTGTGATACAATAATGAGATCTAATGATACCAGTGGTTGCAAGACTCCAAAGATTTTTTACCCCTTTGATTTTTTTACTGCTATATTATTGAAGATTCACAATGAAAAAACACAATCTATTCTCAGAAGACAGAGAATTTTTAGGAATCACATTTCCATTTGTGTAAAGGACAGAAAAGCATTTAATAGCCAAAATAGCTAAATTTTTCAGCAATTGGAACTTAAAACCATATTTAGGTCCTTAAGCAGATGAGTAGGATCTAAACAGCTTTGAACTTTTTCTTACCTACAGCAAGAAGTATCAGTCACCCTGCAACTCTGAAACTCAGTTAATTTAAGTGCCTAACTAAACAGATACGTGGCTAATTTTAAACAGTTCTTTTTGAATTGTTAAGTCTAAATGACTCATACACCCACAATCAGTCAGTCTGTGACAAAGTAAGGCAGATGTCAAGCCTTTTGCTTCAACTGCAAAGCTGCTTTCTTTCCTGTGGTGTGAAGTATCAAGAAAGGCCCATATGCTGCCTTTTGTGAGTACTTAATTCCCTGGGAAAAATCAAAACTCTCTCCCATACACTAGGATTGAAATAATAATTCTGCCTTTAATGGAAACTATCTAAACAGAATGGCAAATATGTTTTGAAACTCGTTAATTATGGCATTCTCCATCTAACCGAGACATTTGGGGGGAGGGACGGGAAGCAAAATAGAAACAATAAGAGAGCATTCCTCAAATTTTCAAGGATGCAGCCAAACAGTAATGTGGTCAGAACACCTTCAGGGAAGCAGAATTTTAGTTCTTTATGCATTGCTTTCTAAGGACATTATACATCCAATTTCTTATCCTTAAATGGTAAGAATCTTGACAGATATTCCCCAAGGTAAGTTGCTTTTAAGAACATTTTGTACACTGAATTTGAGAAAGAGTCTCCCTGGGATGAGTGTATGTAGGATAACTCCCATGCCACACTGGTAAAGAATCTTGCCTGAAACTGCACTGCTCCTGGTACTTTATTAATAAACCCATCTTGGCCTTACATATTTTTTATCATCAGGAGCTTTCAAAGAGCTTTACTGGGCAAGTCAGAATCATTCATCTTTTAAGTCATAGCATAAATTGGGCTGGATTGCAAGTTTCACTCTGTCAGGTCAAGGTTAATCAGCATTACAAGAAGCATTATGCAAACCTAACATAAAAAATAGTAAAAAAGATAATCACAAGTAACTTCTGTGAGGTGAACAAATACCTCATGGAAAAGAGGTCTCGTTAACAGAGGATTTAAGTGCCAAATCCCAAAAAAACTGAAAAGAAGATGCAGATCTACCTTTACCTGTTTCACAATGATACAGCTGTACACAGGTTGCTCAATAATTCACAGCACTCTTCAGCAGCAACTGCTCTGTCAAAATCTTTGACAGCTGAGAACAGGAGCTATTTGAGCTTAATGCCTCAACTCCTGTGCTGAGAGCAAGAGAGAGTTCCTGAACTATTCGTCCAACCTTTATGCTGAAGAAAATGTACACAGGTACTCACAAAACCAAGTGGAAGGAAACATAGATTACTCAGAAAGACAGTTTTGATTATTATGGCCTAAATTCTGCCTTCAGCATGAATGTGTCTTCCAGGTACAGGGAAGAATATTAGACAGACCTCCTAAAAGTCATGGAATAGGAGCAAGGCTGCTGCTGGCCATGAGCAAAGCCTCTGCACCAGAACATCTGCCAGGTCTGGCACTCCTGAGGCAGATAGTGATAAAACGAAAGGACAAGATTCATGCAGGGGATCCTGCCCTGTGCCATAGTCCCAGCATGCAGGTTGCTCACTTTAATAAAGATAGAATATGAAGGGGCAGGAAACAGAAACTGAATGATGGGACTGCAGCTCCACCGCATTTTAGGCCACCTCTGTCCACACAGACACAGGCCAGTGAAGGAGATACTGCAACGTCAGCCTCACTGGAACAGCCTCACTGGTGACAAAGGTGCATGGACTTAAAAGCTAGCAGTGGAGCAAGCCAAAGTGCTGAAGTGCTGCAAACCAAGCCTTGCAAAATCCAGGGTTTGTTTAAATCAATAATTTCTGCAAGATACTTCACATTAAACTAAATTAAATGTTGTGGGTACACAGCAGAGGGTACAACAGGAGGGTATTTACTGATAATACACGGAGGTAAAAAGGTCATGTTACCTCTTATGAAAAAGTAAATGTATTCTAAGCTGATAAATTTTACTTTGTTTCCCGTATTATGCTATTTCTCCCAGAGCAGCTGACCTCAGACAACATTTCTCTCTCAGATTTGCCAGAGCAGTGTCCTACATACCAATCTTGAAATGCCTGACAGTATAAAGAGGAACTTAAAACATATTGGTTTAGAAGCTCAGTTGTCAACTGTTCAGATTTTTTATTTATTAAAAACTGGATGGAATATGACAGCCTGTATATAATCTTCCAATTATGTACTTTTCTGGAACAAAATGCTCTGCACATAATTTCTCAGCAAGGCAAAGAATAAGGTCAGATCAGAACATGAACACTTACTTTACTGTATGGAATCTTGCTATTGTCCATCTCTTTCTTCCACAATTGGAGCAGCAAATTCCTGTACTCCTGATTGAAAGGTCCAGAGTAAGAGAGAAAGCCAGTGGCCAGAAGAACATTCCCCACCAAATTAATAATTTGATTCTGAAAGTTTTTGCTGCTTTCTGTCCAACGAAGCTGTATGTAAAATATTTAAAAGAAGTTAGCTTAAACAGACACAAAACTAACAGGAAGATCTAACTTGAGAATTCATCTCCTTCTCTTAAATATTTTTTCTTCTAAACAAGAGTATTTTTTGCTTTAAATAATTCTTTTCAGAAGTAGAAGTTTGCTTGGAAGCGATGGCAACCACCTGACCAAGTGGAGAAAAAGCACCTTTGCGAACCAGCTGGTCAAACTGGTAAGAAGCGCTTTAAAGGAGGAAAGAAGTGGCAGGCAGAGGAGGACCAATAGTCGTGTGAGGAAGTGGAGAACCAGGCTGGCAAACAAAATGTGTGGGGTGAGATAAACAGTAGGGACCTCGTAATCAACAAAACAGGGCTAAAGGAGGACCACCCTAAGGACACCCATATAAACAAAGAAGTGTCCACCAGAGAGAATGGTGGGCACAGCTTCCATACTGCTTATAGGACATTAATTATCACAGCTGGGCACCTCTCTGATGTGCTTCTATGTGAATGTGCACAGCATGGAGAACAAACGAGGGCTCTGCATGTGGTTGCAGCGTCGTGATATCATGGGGGTCATGGGAACATGGTGGAACGACTTCCCTTCCTGGAGAGCAGCATCAGCTGTGTAAAAGCTTCTTAGGAAGGACAGGCTCGGAAGAGGGGCTTTCCCTTGTGAGAGAGAGCAGAGGAATGCATGTAGTTCTGCATGGGAGACTCAAGGACGGACAACATGCCAGTTGGGAGCTTATGGGCTAGCATCAGAGGGAAGATCAACGTGGGAGATGTGTGTGTCTGTCACAGACAACGTGATTAACAAGCAGTAGATGAGGGCTTTTTCCGACAGTGGGCAGAAACCTCACATCCACAGGCCCTGGTCTGCACAGGGGGATTCAACCACCCTGTATCCGAAGGGACAACACAGAAAGACACAAGCAATCATTGAGGTTTTAAGGAGGGTATTGACAACAGTTCTGAACAGAGCCAAGTGAGGATTTAATGGGGGAAAGGCAGTTTGCTTAACCTCAGACTTGCAGATTAAGAATTGATCAGGCATCTAAAATTCGGGGGCAGCCTTGGCTGAGATTGTTTATCCTTGAACACAGAGAGTGCAGGGGAAATTTGTACACAGGTATCTATGTGTACAAGTACCTGATGGGAAGGTGTAAAGAGGAAGATGCCAGACTCTTTTCACTGGTGCTCTGTGAAATGACAAGGGGCAATGGACACAAATTGGAATATAAGAAATTCATATTCAACACACAAAATCCCCCTTATTTCAATGAAAGTTGTCAAAAACTGGAATAGGTTGCCAAGGGAAGTTGTGGAATCCTTGAAGTTATTCAAAACCCAACCAAACAATGACCTGAGCCTTGAGTAGGGGTGAGGATGAGGCTGTGTTTTGGGTTAGATAATCTCCAGGGGTCACTTCCAATCTAAATTATTCCATGAATCTGCAATTTTATAAAAATTATTTTCTAATGTATGAAAAAAATTAAAAATACTTCACTAATATTTTTGCTTATTCCTTTCTTTCCAGATTGCTGTTCCCTTACAATCACTCTGCATGCAATCTTGATCAGGACATACACGTTTCAAGTTTAGAAAACACACATTTAACCCAGTGTCAGTTTTGCCCAATAGTCCAAGTGCCATAGAGAGTCTTCAATTTTTTTGGCTGAATTTTCAAAAGTTGAGTGGAATAACAGCTCTTACAAGACCTCATAGCACAAGGCTTCAGAAAACCCAGAAAAAGGCACTGTAATTTCCTATTTTTACGTTGCTCTTAAATTTAGAAATTCACTGAAAAAGGTATGGTAAAGCATCTTAGATTTTTGACTGATGTAATTTGAAAGGCAGCTATGCAAAGAAATGCTGAGGTCCTGACCTCACAGGACACAATGGTTGAAGTCAAAACTCTCATCGATTTTGACTTTGTGTGAAATCAATGACGGAATTAACAAAGCAAATAATAAGAGAGAAAAAAAGAGTATCCTGCTTCCTCAGAAAACCTTCAGGCTGAAGCCAGAAAGATCTGCATAGGAAAGGTAAATTTCAAGCTCACTGCAGAGGATAACAATTAGCCCATAATTCTGCAAAAGGCTCCAGTAGAAATCTAAGCTTCAATTATAATTCAGGAAATTAGTCAAGCTTCAAATTTGTATTCTTGTATACTTGGTGAGAAAAAGAGAGTAATCCTTCTTATAAATATTTTAGGGCAATTATTTAGGTTAAGCCTAATTCCTCTTCTTACTAAAGCTAAAAGGAATTTGGCTCCTTGGCTTTAAATCTGAACTTTATCCTAATGCGAGTCATATGATATAACATAAATCTTCAGGCAGAAGACTTAACAAAAGAAATTGCTTTACTTTGTTAGATACATTAACTTCAAGGAAAAAAACCATACCTATAACTAAAAAAAGTGTCATATGATATCAAGATGTCACCACACCTTGAGTTCCTCGAGCACTGTTACGATCATCACGGAGCATTCTCAAAACCGCGCACCTGCTCTGTGCTGGAAACCTACGCACGTGAGCTAATACCTTTTCTCCACCCAATCCTTCAATCAGAGCGCTGGCGTTGCTCATCTTCCTTCTGCACGCCTCGGCATCATCAAGCAAGGCCTGCTTCTCTTTCACAGCAGCATCATACATGGCTTGTACTTCATCCAGCTCCATTTGCTTCTCATCCAGCTGATTTTGTGCACTATTCAGTTCCATCTGGGCAGCTGCAAGTCTTCCTTCTTGCAAAGCTAAATTTGCCTACAGATATTTAAAAGTAAAGAGTAGTTAATACCTGTTATTTGGCAGAAGAAAATGAGATTCATTTAACGGCACATACTTTACTGTATTGGGTACTTTTAAAAATAATACATGTTTAAGATGACAGAAGGTTTTTTTTCTTTTTATTTCTGGAACAGAAGCATAGCAATAACATTTTTCAAGGCAATCTTAAGATGTTTCAATAATATTTTCAGAATGGTCTATTGATCACACAATGACCAATGATTTTAAATCACAATTCACTTGAAATAGATGTATACTAGACAAATGAGGCAACCTATACAATGGGTTGTTTAGCCTGGGGAAAAGGAGACTTGGAGGTGACCTTATCACTCTCTACAACTTCCTGAAGGGTGGTTGTAGTCAGGTGGGGGTTGGTCTCTTTCTCCAGGCAGCAACTGACAGAACGAGAGGACACAGTCTGAAGCTGCACCAAGGGAAATATAAGTTGGATATTAGGAAAAAATTTTTCTCAGAAAGAGTGGTGAAGTACTGGAATTGTCTGCCCGGGGAGGTGGTGGAGTCACCATCCCTGGATGTGTTTAAAAAAAGATTGGATGTGGCACTCGGTGCCATGGTTTACTTGAGGTGTTAGGGCATCGGTTGGACTCGATGATCTTAGAGGTCTCTTCCAACCCAGTGATTCTGTGATTCTGATTCTGTGATTCTGGGTTGCCTTATATATATGCCTCCTGTAATATATTCTCAGCGCAAAAGAAAATTGTCTTCATTAATTAAAAAAGGATGCAAATTATAACAGAAACTACTCTTCTGCTCTCTTTTTCCATCAATTACTTCTACAACAAAAATATAACAAATATATTTTTTGCTCCTCTGGAAAGTAAAACTCTAGAGACTTTTTTCACATCTCTATAAATTTGCATGATGAGTTACCAGTCATTTAAACGTGGCCTCTTAACTTTTATATTCCTAACAGGGTTGAAAAAAATATTCTGTGAATTCAGAATGTATTTCCATATACATTTGCAAAGGATTAGAGCCTGACAAAGTTCTTATGAAATTCACACTTACAGATAAAGGTTGCTTCCATTTACTCTGAATATTTAAAAGAGCTTGTTTAAATATCACGTATTTTATTTCTGGTTTTTTCTTCTAAAAGAGTTATGAAGATGGAAATCAAGAATCTGTAAAACCTGTTTTATTATGAATATAAAACTTGACACTTGCATTACATCACACCAGAAGAGTAGCAGTAGAAGGTATCTCTTTTAAGGGATAACTCTTAGTTAACAGTATAACCATGGGTTGAGGTCTGATGTATTTCAAAAGAGAGGTTTGTGAGCAGGGAATTAGAGAAGCATATATGTACTAACCAGTGAAGTAGGTTACTAACATACTAACATTCTATACATGTGTATTGGATACAGGTGAATCACATGTTCTGTGTATATTAGCAAGCTAGGTATACGCAGACAGTATATGCTAGAGAACAGCACTGTCAGTAAAATTTCATTTACTGTAGCCACCTGGTCTGTTGACAGATCCTAGAGATGAATAAAATATTTTGGAATCCAGATGAACCAGTAAAATGGTTGCTCATAAAATTTCCATCATGTAAGGATGCTGAAATATTTTTACCTCATTGTTTATCAAAAAACACATTAAAAAGCATCACCTGGAAATAAACACTGCTCAATCAATGAGTCTTGATTAAACCCAGATAAGCAGATTTCAGAACAACTGCTGTTGTGTTTTAGTGAGTCTTGGACCATTGGGCAAAGTTCCAATAGCAAAGGAGTTTTGAGGAGGTGATGTAGTGTTACTGTGCCCTGCACCAGGGGAAACGTGGAGGGGGTGAGATACGAGAGAGAGGGAGAGGGAGAGAAAGCGTGTGCAGGGTTCCTTCTGCATCTCAATAAGAAAGGTCTGACAACAAATGGCTTAATAATACAACTGCCTTAAAAAGATTCATAAGAAGAAGATAAACAGTGAGTAAACTTTACATCCCTTCAAATACTGGACACTCCACATTCATGCAGCATCAGACAGGGCCTGGATAGTTTTTCTCAGGGTATCCTGTGCAGAGCAGATCCTGTCCATGAAGAGAAAACTTCCTCTTTTGGTCATTCAAACTATTTTAAACTCCTCTTATTAAAGCAGCTACCTCATTTAGCCATCTCTTGTCAGGCCTTTCTTACAGAGATCCAAAAAGAGCTCTGCACCAGCCCTCTTCTACCTCCCCCAGCCACCTTCCCCACTGCAGACCATCCTCGTATCCTTAAATTCTCTAAGGGCTAAAAATGGGAGTCAGACATATTGTTTCAGCCCCAGCTGACAAATACTGAGGTTACACAGGAAACAAGACCCTTGGAACAGTTGGAACAACGGAGAACTTGCGCCCGGCTGTGTGGAGTCATATAACACCTTGACATTCATCACAGCAGGATGTGAACATCGATGGAAGAGGATGGGCACGTGAATTCCCAATACATATGAGCAATGATGCCTTGTAAATATGAAAAGCAGGTCTTTGTGCAGCAATAAACTATTCAGAAAAGTGCAAAAGATTGATAAAACAGACTTCCCCATTCTTAAAAACTCTTAAAAGGCTATCAGCTTTGAAGGTGTAGACACAACGAAAAATTAGTCCAGATGAGTAAAAAAAAAGTATATTGTATTCTAACATGAAAAAAATCCCCAAAATTATTTACACAAGACTTCACAGATTTTCTGGAAGATGACCCATAATAAGAAATTATTTTATAGATAATTTAACTAAAGTTCTCAGCCAATTTCAGAGTAACCATAACAAAGTATAAGACATTATTATATTAGTTTGATTTATAGTCTACTTGATCATATGTGATGAACAATGGTTGGTCGCATGAGAATGACAGCTAACATGCCAGAATGACCAACCTATGTGATTCCCAAAGGCAAAAAGACTACTTGTTTCAGATTACCCTTTGAAATCATCACTATTTGCTTTCTCCCTGTTTGTTTTTTTTTTTCCAAACTTGACTTTTCAAAATTACATGGGTACAAACACAGCTTTTGTATTGACATCACTGTCAGGTTGGCTGGCAGCCTCCTGTATAGAGCTCTGCCACGAGAGCAGGAGGCAAGTTCTGCTGCCAAAGAGAATCTTCTCCACAAGAAGACTATTACAGCTGCAATCAGCTCCATACAAACACTTCCAGCCAATAATAGGCAGGAAGGAAACATGTTTCCCAACCACTAAGAACCACTGCGGCCTTTCTAATTTTAGCGGCATTGCTCTGTGAACAAGCCTCACACCCTTAATTTCATCCCTCTGAATCATGCAGCAAAGCAAGGATACACAATTTGTTCCAGTTGGATGCAGTGTGAAAGCCTGAATAAATTGATTTTATGCGGATGAATCATGAGGATTTAAGACACGATGTCCACACTCTGATCTGCGCTCCTGGATAAGTGGTGCTATGCTGGAACATGCCTGGACTCATGTGAGAACAGCAGCTTCAGCCTTTCCTTGCCTTTGGCATTGTGGGGAACCAGACAGACAATCCTCTCCACACCTGCTCCAGTCAGTGCTGCTACCTGGTCTCTACATCCGCCTGCATGGGGCAGGTCCGGAAACAGCACCTGTGCCAATAAGTGCCACAGCCTAAAGAGCTAAGCAGATGTTTTGCCTTCTCCCAAGCTGCTCTCAGAGAGTACTTCACAGCAGGTGGTGAAATGATCCTGCCCCTTTTAAGATTTTTTCATTCCACACAAAACCAGAACAAACACATAATTGCAGTCACAGCTATACTCTTAAATGAAACGCGCCCGGGACCTTTCTCTGGCACTGAGGTTAACCAGCATAAAACAGATCACATTAAGCTCTCTCAGTCTCTAAAACAGTATGACTGTATGCTGACAGCCTTGTGGGAATGGCTCTTGGACCAGCCTAGCTCCTGAAAGGCGTCCAGAGACTACTGAAAAGTGCTGCTTAGCCAAGACAAAATCTACACTAGGGATCATTCTAACAATTTAACAGTGCAAACGATCACTTTTCAGTGCCTAGAAAAATTCACTAGTACTATTTAATTTACTAGTATTCACATAGATATTAAGTTTCTCGCTGATTCATTGCAAACTCAATTTTGCAATGTACCAAGTATATCTGACCCTGATCCAAGGAAGCTGTTCAATAAAAATGACTTCAACAAAAAGAAGCCTCACAACACTTAATGCTATACCTGCTCTTGAATGGAATGCCCAGATCAACCACAAGTCACTCTGAAGAGCAACTGCAGCTCAGTAAATTCAGGAAATGTTACTAGGAGAATCCCATTAAAAAAAAAAAAAAGCTTTCAAAACTTCAGAGTCCACAAAAGGTAAGGATGATTTGGAGCTTTCCTAGCACTTCTCTTGTTAAGGAATTTCAGCTTTCCAAGTCCACTGTTCTTACAGTCCATTGAGCACTCACTGCTGCTGGACTAGGCCAGAAGGCTTCTTGCACTTGGACTCTGCCACTCTGCTCCTGATCTTCTGGGAATGTCCTCAATGCTTATCTTTGCCTTTTGCTTCAGTCCTGTTCTGGGCACATGGCATCTGACTGAAAACTCTTCATGGAAATGCAATTTCAATACTGCCCCTGTCCCAGATTACTGCAGATCTTTCCTCTAAACACTCCATTGGTTTTGGATCAGCTTTCTTAGAGACTCAATATCATGATATGCTTGTATCCACCATTATTTAGGGAAAGATTGTAAAAAAGGCAAAGACATACACAGGTTTTGCAGACATTCCAAAAACAATGCTTTTACCTCACCAATACAAATTTAAAAAAGAGATAGATAGGTTGATTGATTGATTGATTGATAGATACACACATGCACATATGCATACATATATACATATGTACACATGCAAACAGATCCGCGCAGAGTGACACTAATAAAATCTTGGCCTCACTTCCTTTGCTATCAGTGACCATTCTTTGGGATTAAAATAACCTTTGAAAGGCACAGAAACCATATCTCTTATCTGCTTTTCACAGTCTGTACTAGCTAGTGCAAGATTTTCCATATTTTCTGTTCAGTTACACGTCCTGACCTCACTCTGTTTTGTTAGGTGATCTAATCCTCACCCTCACCCCCCAGAGTACATGCTTTCCTTCCACAGTTATGGTGGGCCTTGAATTCAGACTTGCATGCTTGTTTTCCTGCCCAGTGGGCATCACCTTGACAAGGACATGCTTATTTAAATGGACAACTATAAATTTCAGCACTCCTTGACTACTACCTCTTCTTCAGGTGCAAGATTTCCTTTCATTGCCTGCTGTGGTTTTTAGTTCAGCATGGAGATGAAAGTAGAAAAGGCAATAAAGTCTCATACTTAAAACTGAGTTTGACAGGGAGAATCCTCAATATCAAACAGAATTTATAAACTGTAGACAAACTTCCCTTGACCACCATAACAGCCTAAGGAGAACTTAATCAAAGCCACTGGAGACATCCCTAAGGGAAATTATACTCCAATACACAGTATTTTAATTGGAGGCTAACAGTATCACAGCAAAAGTCAGGGCTTCTCCATTCTGCTCTTATATTCTTCAACTAATGGATAAGGAGCAGATGGTGTTTCAAAATTCTCAGGTTAATGCAGCAGGCTGGTTTACTAGGTAGCAATCTGGGGATAAACAGTTCATCCTCATGCTGAAGGTCTACATGAAAGTCTAACTAATGACCCTTGGGCTGCAGGCCCCCTATATAAAGAATGCCAGTATCCGTTCCTAGAAATTAGGTAACTTCTGCATACTATATTTACTATAATATGTCACTATTAATTAGTTTTCACAGGTTGTCATATTTAAGGTAAATGAGGCAATGAGTCTCACTTAAGATGCAATTTAAAAATACATTGAGTACATTTTGCAGGTGTTGAAGGGGATTTATATCCTAGAACAGCAGTTGGGATAAAGCAGCTTGATTAATTCATTCAGTAAACCTGCTGCCTGGGCTAGTACTTTATGCAGTCTAATTGTACATTTATTTTCAATTCTTTTCTTAGCATCACGCCACTGCTTCCTGCAATATCTCTTGCATACTTTAAACACTTCCTCCCTCCCTCCCTCTGTCATCTTCTGTTTCTAAAATATTTGTGACTGTTGCTATACCTGACAATAGGCACCACTTTGCCAAGAAATGTATGTTTCATTTTTTATCAGCTACAGTGTGACAAGAATGCAAGTACGTAAACACAAAGCTAAACTTATATGTAATCCTAAATCATATATATTCAAATAAAAACTACAAGAGCACGTTTTCAACTTTCAGGGTTACATTTGCATATAAAGCCACTATTTCCCCCAGGTCTTGCTCCCTTTTGTAGCTCTCAATAGCAACATTTCAAATTCTGTTTTCATTAGTGAACATCCCATTATTTGAAAAGGGAATAGCTACTTACATATCACAAAAATATAGCATTCTTTTGAGTTACTTGAATAGGAAAAAAAATGCTTTTAACGTATTTGAATCAGATCTGTCTAGGTATACTAAAAGATTATGCCAAGAGTTTTGACTATACCATTGATACAGTGGCTTATTCAATAAGAAACCAAACATGAGTGCAGTGGAAGCATAATGGATTGGATGTATTTCTCCAGAAAAGAGCCATAAAACTCACTGTAGGAGCAATGACTATAAATCATTTTATAAATATGCAAAGTTCCTTTTTTTCAATATGCTCATAAATGAAACATTTCCAAGACAGTAAAGCTATCTGTAGGAATGCACGCAACAGTGGCTGATCCCTTTCTACTTCAGTTCAATGTTACAACAGAATTCTATACCTGGCAACTACTCTCTTTATTACATATGTACACTCGCATTTAGCAGTTTGAAACTACAAAATTCTTTTAGGGACATGAATTCCAGCTAAATTCCTTGAAGAACACTTCCATGCCAAGAATGGTCTCTCCTTTCCCATATTCTATCATAACCACAATGAGTAGGTTCCTTCCCAGGCCAGTAGGACTGAGGAGTTTTCTTGAAGCCATAGTGCCTGGCACCACTCTGAGGGCAGAGAAGGTATCATTATCTTCCACGTGCAGCTAGACAGGCTCTACAAAGAGCCCACTGAACACTTACTGTGTTCACACAAGTAACAACTGTACCACAGGGTAGTTGTGTGTAAGGGGGAAAAAATTGCCAGGACATATTTAACCTCTGTGTGCTTGGCTTCACAACGCAGTGTGAAGAAACAAGAATCTCTTTTTTAGCCAAAATAACTCGACATTTTTTTCCACTTGACTATATTCATCCCTCAAAAAAAAAAAAAATTATCAATACAAAGTACCTTAAGAGGAAGAACTTCTTTATTAATACCGTAGAAGTAAGCCATCGCTTGTGTCCATGAGCAAAGACCTGCTACATTTCCACACACTTTTTTAGCAGTTTCAAGATTATAGTCCTCCATATCCAAATAAGGCTCTAAAAGCTCCACAGTTTCTTCTGTAATGGAGTCCTAGTCAATGGAAAGGAAATATTATTTTTTAAATGGATTTTAGAATAAGGTCTGCTTCACAGAAACGTTTTTATTTTTAAAATCATGGGGCTATCACTTCTTACAGAATAAATTAACAAAGCAACACTGTTGCCTGTCACTCTTATAAAGGACAGATTAGTAGTTTTTGTGAACTCGTGAAAATAACTCCTACTTCCATTGCAACAGAGTGGCATTTAACATCCCTATTTGACACATAAGATTTACAGACATTACTAGTGCTCGTAGCTCCATAACAATTTAAGGTGTTCTAAGCTATTGCTGCTACAACAGTGCACCTTCTTCCCTTTCCCCCTCAATCAGATGTCCTTGCCCCATCTTTAATACCCTCACCAACGCTCAGTGAGCTAGTTTGGAAACTGTTACGACAGAAACATAAGTCAGCAAACTACTGACTAATTTTCTTCCAGTCTAGTTCCATAAAAAAGCTCACCACGGCTTCAGACAGGCACTGATATGAACACATCTGAAGGAACCAAACAGCCAGCTTTAGGAAGGAAAAGGATGAAACTGCAAGGCACTGTCTTCACTTCACTGAAGCTAACCCTTCTCCTTAACCGTAAAAGGGATTTCTTTCAGCTGTTATTCTAATCTCAGTTTTTTTCTCCCTTTCACAATCTGTTGAGAACATGAAAAGCCAGATCTTTGATGATGGTGGTTAATCTATAATTATGTAAGTGTCAGAAGAAAATGGAATTCATCTCCTTGAGCAATGTAGATAGTAGAAGAGCTTATACAGGCTAAAAATGACTGCTTAACAATAGACATGTAAAGACTCTTCCCTTTTTTTGGCAATGTATTAATGCCTTTCTTTTAATGCATCTAAAAATCATCCACCATTCACACTGTCAAGCAATTTACCCTTTTCTTGTTTTTCTGCATAGCAGAAAGGACTGCCTTGCACTTGTTCTGATCCCTAGCTACTCTAACAAAAAAGACATTCACTATATTATTCCCAAGATCAGCCATGATGGTGTTTTCACTATGATCATTTGCTAAAATGTAAAATAGTGCTGGACAAACATTTTGACATTTTTGTTCTCCTATTCAAAATGATGAGCTAACAAGCTGGCAAAGGTGAAGCAAAGATCAATCAGCACTGGCCTAAATCTCTGTTCAAAAGCTTGGAAAATGTCATGCTTTTCCTTTTAAGTAATTAATTTTGAATTCAATGAACTACTTCATCCACTAATGTTCATTGCCTAAAAAATACTAGGAAAGAACACCAAAAAAAAAAATCACAAACAAGTAAGCAGTGTAGTCTACTCATAACTCCAGACACAATGAGCTTTCTTGTCATATATACTCAGAAATGAGAAATGGAGCAGAAGGACAGCATGTGAAGTACCTCATCAGGGATTGAAGTAGTCCAATATCCTACCCCACATTCATCAGTATCACTTTCTGCAAGAACTCAGTCCCACAGAAGTTGTTCTGACTTCTCTGAGTTAAATGTGTTGCCAACTACCAGCAGGAATATGTGCATTATTAATAAGTGCCAAAACTGGAAGCCTCATCAGACAGAAGCTTGAGTAAGGAGTACATAATTAGTCCTTGCTATCTTAAAACTCATTTCCTCTTTCTGTTTAGCCAAGATAGCACTTGGAAAAGTGACCAGACTGACAGCCCCAGGAAGAAACTGTCTACAGAGGCAGTGCAAGTTTTCACAATGTGGCTCTCTGGGAGAAATGGCTCCTGGGGATAGTGAGAATGATCTTCACAACAAAAACACTCCAGCAGCTTAGAAAAGGCATCAGCAAAATGCACAGATAAGTAGATTAAAACATCAGTGTAAAAACAAGAGAGTATGTTCTGCAATATTGCAGAAAAGCCAGGTTTTGCTGAAATCTGCTTGGTCTCCTGGATTATGAATCCAGGCTATGATTCTGCCATTTCACATTCTAACCTAGGTATTTTTCTGGTCCAGCTACCTGTTCCATCTTTCTTCTCTTCCCTATAGAGAATTTTCCTTTTTCTCACAGTTCAGTGAAACTTGCTGCAAAAGTTTCTGTCCTGACAGAAATAAAAACCTGTTTGCTTTTATTTTTCTTACAATTGATAATGAGATTACTCTTCATTTCACTACTTTTCTAGTGAAAGAACCCCAAAAGTTCCCAAATTATCTCATTTCTTTTCCTGTTCATTTTTTTCTTATTTCCTGCTAGCTCCCTAGCAAATTGGAGACAGAATTGTCAAGTGCCTTACGGGCAGACAGGCCTGGTAGCACTGGAGAAGGTGAGCCATTTGAAAAACCAAGAGTGGGCCCTTCTAAGGCAAGTTCCTACTTAGAAGCAGCTTCTCAAGATTTGGTCTAGTGCTTGGGATACTTCTGTCTGCTAGAAGCCACTGAGCGGCCCAGGAGAAAAACTACTCAGATAATGAGCCATGAGAATGAAGAAGAATAAAGTCACAAAGTATGTACAACTATCGATAGACAAAACTGTTTCAAAATGCCTTTGATGGCAGAAGACACTTTCATGTGAACTCTGAAGATGGTTATTGAAGCAGTAGTGCCCCTATTAATTACTTACCTTCTGGAAAGTAAGCAACATGCTAAGAAACCCTGAATTATTCATTAGCTTCTGAGCCTCAGTCCATGATGGCTTCACACCTGGGTGTTCCTGATCCAGTGTCACTGAGTCTATTTTCCTTTGGAATAAAAGTAGCACACAGTCCATGATCCGCATTATCAGGTGAGGAGGTTTACCCAGTTTGCGGACAGTTGCAATGTCAGAAGGTTTTATTGTCTGAAAAATTATAAAAGAAAATAGTCCATTTATTTAAGCAGTCACTGGATTGCAAAGAATGATGTTCTTTTGGGAGGACTGTGTATGTAATGCAATGGCTGCATTACAGAAGCACTACTGCAGAAAGTCCCTAAAGGGAGTACTACTCTGTGACTGCTTTATTACCTGACAGTAGAGTACTGCCCATCTTACCTCTTCCCCTCTTCAGTTCTCAGGGTTTTTTCTACAAGGATTTACAGGTCAGTGCCAGTTCATTCAATCTTTTTCTCCTCCACCAAGTTAGAAGCACAAGCCATATTATTGCACATAGTAACCATTAACTACATGCATGTTCAGAATATATTTGCTTCTGACCTGCAGGGCTGCCTTGGCTTCTTCCAGTGCAGGCCTTGCAGCTTCAAGCTTCTCCTCTGCTGCTGCTTTATCAATGGCAATGTCATCCACAATAGCCTGAGCCTTGTCTTTTACCTTTTGCACCTGCATTTTCACTTTTTCTGCAGCGTGGGCTTTCATAGTTACTTCCAATAAAACTTCATCAGCTTTTTTTGAAGCTACAGCCAAATCTTTCTCCTTCATAATCAACTCTTTGGAGAGCTGGCTTACAGAAACCTCAGCTTCCATCAGTTTTGCGAGACCTGTGGTGGGCAAATTCCATTTTAGCAACACGAAGACCTATGGAGAGAGTAACCTCACTGAAGCAATGTGGATATTTAAAATAAGTTGCTCAGATTCATATTTAGGAACACCAGTGAGTGATCCCATTGGTTGAACACCAAAATTAACCAGGGGAGTTTTTATTTTTTAATGTGTAAAAGCCTTCAGAATCTGTCACTTGATCACTTGTTTATATTCTTATATATGAGAAGGAGACTAAATATCAAACATACATGCTGAAAAACATTAGCACGGTGAACGACACTTAAGAATTGTGTGTGAAATTTCTGAAATCCATAAGAACATAAAAAGCACTAGGCTGTACTCTGTACAAAACAAAGAGGAGGAGCCTGGCAATGAAAGTGAAGACACAAGGAGAGCAGGCTAAGCTTCTAAATTCAACATTCCATGAAGGTCCAGATGAGATGGGGTGAAAAAACCTACAGACTCTTGAGCAATACAATGCTCCAATAATTTGAACAAATTATGAGAAAATCTCTTAAGTATAAACATCCTCATATATATAAACATATGCATCTAAATGTAAATGCATCATATATATCTTTCTAACTCAAAAAACCCATGTTTGTTCATCCAGACAGCCAGCCACCCTTTACCTTTGGGCATATGTGCACATAGGTCAGGTCTGCAATTGTCAGTGGCGGGAGAAGAAACAGTTTAAGCTCACATTCACTTCCAGACAGCATTCAGTTTAGGAAACTGTTTAATTGTTTACCATGTCTGGCCATGTGCACAGTTATATTTTTGTAATTTTACCTTTGGCATATACCTGTTTCTTTAAAAAATTCTTCAGAGGGACTGAGTATTAACATTTACTTACCTTTTCTCAGATTTACTCTTGGCATGCTTACATGTGAAAACTAGGATCTCAGTAGTTCCTTGGCATACATACACGTCAAAGCAGGAGTTTCAGGTATTTTAACTGCTAAATAATACTATTTTCAAAACTCCTCTCTAAAAAAGTTCATTGAAACATAAAGTTCATTGAAACAAAACCTCTGCATATTTTGTAATCACACACAATACAGCTGAAAATATATGAGTCTGCTTACAAATGAACATGAGCTCACAATTTAAATCCATGCTTTTACATCCTTTTATTCAGATTATTCTCACCCTTTTAAAAACAAGCAAAGGAACAAAAATCAAAAAGCTTTTACAGTACCTGTTCTCATGCGATCAGACAAACTTCCAAGACTGGCAAACTTCTCTTTGTAAATAGTTTTGTAGCCTCCAATGAAGGACAGGTAAGATTTTGGTGTCACAAACGTTCGTCTCCTATATCGTTCAAAGTATTCAACACATTTTTCAGCTACAATATCTTGAATTGTTCCCATGGTGTTAACAACACTCTGTTTCACTTCATCCGTACACTCAATATGGTAGGAAGCTAAAAAATGCTGTGCAACTGCTACAAGAGCATCTTTAGGCCAACACTGGAACCAGTCCATGGTACAGCCTGAAATCAGACCTGGAAATTTGAGTGCACGAGTTCTGAATTTTTCCCCAACAGGAGAAAAACAAAGAACCACATGCAGGTTATTGCGAACTCGAGCAAGAAAGTAATTATAAAGATTTTCACCAGTAGGAGTAAGCCTTGGGTACTCCTTCTTCATTGCTGGAATCAGGTCTTGTGTGATTTCACCTATTTCATCTCGTGCAAAAAGATTTGAGACTTCACCTGAAGTCAAAACATTGTTCATGTACTCAAGAAAAGATTCGTCTCTGACTTCATTGTCCGTGAATATAAAGACAACACCCTTTCCTTTTTGCCCGGCAGTGCGGTACAACGTTTTCAGATCATCCAAGAGGTTGTTGCTGGAATATGTTCTGGAATAAAGAAGGGTTAAAGAAAGAGAGAACAAAAATTACAGACTATCTTAGGAGATATGTATCATCTGGATCAGCTTCCTTAAGGCAAGGAAAAAAATCTAGATAAGAACTTAATACCTAGCTCCTGGTTACATTTTTTAGGGTTTTTCCTTAAACATTTTCCCAAAGTGAATGATCAGTAACATAAATCATGTGAAATGAGGTGAAGTCAAAAAAAATAATGGGCTGGAAAAAAGTATGGTGAGAGCAATAGTATATCTAATTATGATACTGTTTTGTATCCCCACGGTTTGCAGACGTAAATTCTTTATTAGAAATGTAGGTTAATACAGCTGGATTAAGTTGTCAAGGAGGTTCTAATACCTGTAACCATTACATAAATACAGCTGGATTATCTTCAGAAGATATTGAGAGCAGGTTAAAGGAAATCATTAAGAGACAAGAGAGAACGAAACTGAGGGTCTTATTGTGTTATATGGTTTAACTAAAACCAAGCCCCAGAAACGATGTTTGAACATTATCACTTGGGCTGATTCTGCAGCTCTTCTGCACATGGAAACATGACTGTTTCTGTTGTTATGTGTCTTGTAGCTGATACCCACAAGTAAGATTCAGATGAAGTCCACACAAATTCAACTACAGATTTCAGATTGTGCGATATAAAAAGATGTAAACTAGAGTTAATAAAATGGCAGATTTTGTCCTTAGCCAATTAAAGCTGAAATGAAAAACCTCTTTTCTTTGTAACCAGTCTCTTATTTCCAAGAATCTCTTCAAAGTCATAATTCGTGCAATACACACACAACCCATTCTTCACATATTAAATATGCCACACAGGAAGTGTCCCAGTTCTCTTCTACCTCTATCTTATTTCTGCTCTATTAATACCCATAAAGCAAGCACTGCAGAGCTTGTAAAACAATCCAGCTCTTCAGTTTGCATGTGTCAGCTACAGTTACTACAGTGATTTGTGGTATTCCGATAGGAATATAAGAAATTCTCTACTCTCAGAATAGCAGTCTATCTGGTTCAATAATCTAACAACAGCAATGGGAAATGATACTTAGAGACAAAACATGAGCCAGCATCTACTCTTCACTGCTAATTTCATTCTTTCCCCCTCCATATTCATTGCCATTATTAATATTTGCCTTATTAATCTTGGAAATCTAGGGATTCTGTTCTATCACTTTAGTTTTTTTCTTTCCCTCCTTTTTTTGTTCTCACTTTTCCTTCCTTCTGCTTCTGGGACACAAGAAGAGATTGTGATATATCTTTCTTTATCTTTCCTTTCATCAGAAGCCTCATAGCATTATTCACAGACCTGATATGTCTCTCTAAAGAATATTTCTCAGCATGTTAAATAGTTTGCAAAGGAGAATACACTCTACTGGTCTTCTTTGCTTACCCTTGTAAACCCTATGTCAAAAGAGAAACAGAAGGAAAGCAGTAGCTACTCCCTTTCTCTTCAAATTTCTACAAATTACAGAATTCCAGCACTACAAAACAGTAAGTCATTGACAGAAATTGTCATAATACAGTTTGTCTACATAAGGATCTATAGAAAAAGTTACTATTTCCCCTTGCCGTCAGTGTTTTCCTACTATGCAGCATGCACCAGCAGATTATTCCCTGTTATTTTTAGTGCAAAGTTGTATTTCAGTGTGATTTCACAAAGGTGCATTGCAGACTCATATGTTAAAAAACAGACATATTTCTTGTCAATAGCATAAAGTCAACAAAACAAAGACCCAGGATCCGTCACCTATAGATGTGCATTCGGACGGTCACTTTTGACCAGAAATGTAGTTTACAATGAGGGATGAAAAGTTTGAGAGGTTTGCATTTCTTTAAGTTGATTGTGAGGAGTTCATTTCTATGGCAAATTAAGGAGCAAATGTCCTTGTACACTGCATTGTGTTACCTTGTTAAAGTAATCTGAAAGCTCTCGTATCCAGCAATGTATGATGCTAGTCTGGTCAGACTCTGTTTTCCAGATCCACCCACACCCACCAACAATGCATTTCCTTGTGGAGTACGAATAATCCGTGATATTTTAATCAAATGGATAATTGCATCCTGTGTATTGAGAGAAAAGGGGATTAAGAGATGCAAAAATAATGCATTGTATAATCAACTAGAAGCATGTCACCAGCCAACTGCTTCTCAACAGCTGGATGGCTTCTCTGGAGCCTATGCCAAAGACTCAGTCCTGTAGTCATCAAAATCCACAGGAGATTTCCCCCTGAATCCTGTGGGCAGCAGGACTAGCCCAAGAGAAATGTCATTGTATCAAGCTTGTATGAAGCAATGACATATGCACAGTTTGTCATCAGCAGAGCTGAGGGCATGCCGCTTAGGGGACAGAAGGAAAAGCAGAAAGGACTCCTCCAGCCTTTTTAGCTGACCTATTTACAAGCTCTCTAAATAGACTGACAAAAGTAAAATACAAGTGCACTATAGGCATTTCTTATTCAACTGCTGTAGTCATCTTAGAGTGAGAATTAATCTGAAAATGCCCTAAAATTCTATCAAACCACGCAGCCTAAAGTTGAAGAAAGCATTGTGCATCAAGACCTTTGAGAAGGAGGTAACTTTCAGGAAAGCAAGACGACATTCACAGTGTGCACTGTATAAACAACCTAGTTGTTCTGAGCTAACTCCAAAATAATATGATAGAAACATACAAGATCTATGTATCAGTAAGTGCAAAAGACCAGGCACTTTCTGTATTAATACAATTACAAACAGTAATACCTTGAAAAATACTAAATCCATCTTTGATCCTCTGACAGTTTCATTGTACTGTTGCATGAACATCCGTAATCTTTCAGCCAAGTAATCCAGAGATGGGATAGGCTCATAAATTTTCGGAGCCTTCAACTCTGCATCATCAGGTTCATCTTGAGCAGTCTCCGGGACATCACGCAAGAAATCCACGAAGTATAATTCTGTGGATTTATCTTCAAATAGATTTTGACCGTGTTCTTCAGAAACAATCTACAGCAATACATTAAGGATTGCTTTAGTAATGAAATATGTCCTTGGCCTTTTTCTGTGGTAAATACTAAAATACTGTTTGCTTACTTTCCTCATCATATCTTCAAACCAGTCTTTATCACTTTGGCTGATGAACCTGTCTGCAATAACACGTCTGCATTCATGTTGGAACAAGGCTACCAAAACACTGATGCTCTGGCAGACGTCAGAAGTAACTGTAAGTATTCCTTGCCAAATACGACTGAGGTCTCGTAAATTGAAGATGTAATGAAATTTAGCTGGAGTTGGTAACATCTACAAAATAATGTCGTGAATTAGATTCAAATAACTGATAAATAAAAATGTTTTCTACTTATTATTAAGTGAATGTGGATATTTTCACAAACTTCAGTCTTGCATTAAAGCAGAAATATATGCTTGACATTTAAGAGGCATTAAGGTAAAATGAAGAAATTACAGTAGCAACAGCTAGCTCTTTAATTTCACATAGATTTTATTTGAGTTTCTTTGAATGTTTCAAATCCCAGGAACATGCATCGAAGGGTAGCCGAGACAGGTTAGCTAATGACGGCACTGAAGACTACAGTAAAAATGTCAACATTGCTTAACCTGTGGTGTTGCTCCTGCCCTTTCTTCCAGATCATTTCTGTTACTCTGAATATCTGAGGAAAGGTTTATGAGGGAGAGGGAGAGGGAGAGGGAGAGGGAGAGGGAGAGGGGAGAGGGGAGAGGGGAGAGGGGGCAGGGGAGGGGAGAGGGGAGGGGAGGGGAGAGGGGGGGGAGGGGGAGGGGAGGGAGGGAGGGAGGGGAGGGGAGGGGAGGGGGGGAGGGGAGGGGAAGGGGAGGGGAGGGGAGGGGAGGGAGGAGGGGAGGGAGGGGGAGGGGAGAGGGAGGGGGGGAGGGAGGGGAGGGGAGGGAGGAGAGGACGAGGAGAGGAAGGAAGGAGGAGAGGAGAGCGAGAGGACGAGGAGAGGAGAGGAGAGGAGAGGAAGAGAGGAGAGGAGAGGAGGAGAGGAGAGGAGAGGGAGGAGAGAGAGGAGAGGAGGAGGAGAGGAGAGATGAGAGGAGAGGGAGAGGAGGAGGAGAGGAGAGGAGAGGAGGGAGGGAAGGAGAGGAGAGGAGAGGAGAGGAGAGGAGAGGAGAGGAGAGGAGAGAAGAGAGGCAGAGAGAGGAGAGGAGAGGAGAGGAGAGGAGAGGAGAGGAGAGGAGAGGAGAGGAGAGGAGAGAGGAGAGGGAGAGGAGAGGAGAGGAGAGGAGAGGAGAGGAGAGGAGAGAGAGGAGAGGAGAGGAGAGGAGAGGGAGGAGGGAGAGGAGAGGAGAGGAGAGGAGAGGAGAGGAGAGGAGAGGAGAGGAGAGGAGAGGAGAGGAGAGGAGAGGAGAGGAGAGGAGAGGAGAGGAGAGGAGGGAGAGGAGAGGAGAGGAGAGGAGAGGGAGAGGAGAGGAGAGGAGAGGAGAGGAGAGGAGAGGGAGGAGAGGAGAGGAGAGGAGAGGAGAGGAGAGGAGAGGAGAGGAGGGAGAGGAGAGGAGAGGAGAGGAGAGGAGAGGAGAGGAGAGGAGAGGAGAGGAGAGGAGAGGAGAGGAGGGAGAGGAGAGGAGAGGAGAGGAGAGGAGAGGAGAGGAGAGGAGAGGAGAGGAGAGGAGAGGAGAGGAGAGGAGAGGAGAGGAGAGGAGAGGAGAGGAGAGGAGAGGAGAGGAGAGGAGAGGAGAGGAGAGGAGAGGAGAGGAGAGGAGAGGAGAGGAGAGGAGAGGAGAGGAGAGGAGAGGAGAGGAGAGGAGAGGAGAGGAGAGGAGAGGAGAGGAGAGGAGAGGAGAGGAGAGGAGAGGAGAGGAGAGGAGAGGAGAGGGAAAAGGCGAGAAAAAGAGAAAACAATATTTGCGAAAATATTTACAACCTAGCAAAAGCTACTTTTTGTCTAGGAAAGGAAGTTAATTAGTGGCAACACACACCAGTTCTGTTGAACATATTGGTCAATATTGACTAATTAATAGTTTCACTAGAAGTCTCTCTAGTTCTGTGTGCAAACCAAGTTTAGGTCTACATTTAGTTGTTTGTGAAATTCTGAGCAACATTTACTGGACTAGAAAATACCATTTAACAAATCCCTATCTTTCCACCACTCTCCTCCACTTTTCTCAGAAGAAGAACAAATTTGACACACATTTCTGTGCTGTAGTTTCATTCTTTTCAAATTTCATTCTATACCTAATATTCTTTGTCTTTTTCAAAGCAAAATTTGCCCAGGAATTGCAGTCAAATGTTTTTAACAGTCTGTTTGAAATGGAAAAAGTAAATATTTATAAATTACTAAATACCAGATTTTATTTGTTTTGAACTGATTCCCTTTCTGCCAAATTTGACTTCTTTCCTTTAATTCAGATCTTTAAAGTTTCTCACAATCCCAAATAGCTTTACAGAAGATTCCTATCTAATTTTTAATTTCTGATTTCTTGTGCTCTCAACATTTTCTCAACTGGAAGATCTCTCAATCTTCCTATCACCTATGCTTACTATATTATATGTATATGATGTGATACTTGTGTCACCTACAGAAGACACCACATTTGATTAGGATTTTTGTCAGCTAACTTGGTGCTGAGAGCAACCAATTCAGAACAGAGGCATCAGCCAGCAGTTACACACGTAGGTCACAGCTTCACAATATGAACTACAAACACACACGACAGTACAAAAGGCCTGAGTCAGATATTACAAAGGCTTAATAGATGTAATTTTACCTTTGCTTTTGTCATTTGCCAAACCTTTCGACTTGTAGGTACTAATGCTGAAGCCAGTTTGCATATTTCTGCGGGGAAGTGTCGTTGTTCACAGAAATAGCCTTCAGCTATTGTTTGAAATATCTTATCAATAGAGGAATTAGAAGGCAGTGTGCAGTTGAAGATGGTGAACTGGCGCTTCAGGCGCTGTGGGATGTCATTCCGACCTCCCCCAGGGTGAATCATAGCAGCTACAAACTGGATGTCAACCACATTAGTGAATTCCCCCGGCTTCTCCAAACTGTAGAAACCTTTCTGTTCCATCAGCTGTCTTACAATCTCATTGGTGATCTAAATATTGCCAAAAACAAACAAAAAAAAAAGAAATGGAGGATTTAGGTGTTTTGGGATTGCCAACATGCAACATGGCAACCAAGCACTCAGATGCAGTGCACTGGCTGTATGGAAGCTTCATGTGCTAAGTAGTTGTGGACAGGAAGTCAGACATTCAACTGGATTTGCATAATTTCAATTTAAGAAAAACCAGCACTTTAAATTTTCAATCCAGGCTATATCTTCAGACTAACACAGGCACTTAGATAGTGACAAAGAATGGTTAATTTAGCACAAAGTGTAGTCACATGTCCACTTGTACACAGGCAGTGAGAGAACAGGATTACAGAACTACACTGGAAGCAGAAAAATTGCTTTTTCTCAGCAGAATTTTTTTTTCATTTTTAGTCAGATTTTCAGAGTACAGGTCCATAAGTATTCTTTTATCAATACTTCAAGACAGCTTGCTAGCCTTTAATGTCAACTGTGATCATAGAATTGTTTATGTTGGAAAGGACCTTTTTGATCATTGAGTCCAACCATTAAACCACTACTGCCAAATCCACCACCAAGCCATGTCCCCAGGTGCCACATCTACACCTCTCTTAAATACCCCCATGGATGGTGACTCCACCACTTCCCTGGGCAATCTGTTCCAGGGCTCAACAACCCTTTCGGTGAAGAAATTTTTCCCTGATATCCAATCTAAACCTCCCCTGGTGCAACTTGAAGCCATTTCTCCTTGTCCTGTCAACACTGATCTCACTACGACTTCCTTTCAAGTAGAAGTTGTAGAGAGCAATAAGATCCCCCCCAAGCTTTCTTTACTCAAGGCTCAACAAGCCCAGTTTCCTCAGCCACTTCTCATAAGTCTTGTTCTTTAGACTCACCACCAGCTTAGATTTCACCTAACAGTAACTGTAATTTAAAGTCCAGAGCAGATCAAAGAAAAATCTCTGAGTGTTTCTTGGATTTGCATGCTTCCTTTCCCAAACTGGTTCTCAGGACTGCTATATTGGAAATCCTACTACCTTTGTATGCAACCAAACCAAAAGGCTTAAATACTACAGTGATTGCACCAAGTGGCTTGACACCGTCCTTGATCTTTTGGGACTGACAGCTTGTTAGTCACGCCAAAAACTGGCTTGGGGAAATTATTTTTAGTAAACATATTTGTTCTAATCCATATTATGATACCTCTTTTATAACCTGTCCCATTTTTTCAGCCCATAGATCAGTATTTCCATCAGCAACAACAGTAAGATCACTAACTCCCAAATGTTAATATTTTCCTTTTACCTGATCACCCCATTCATTAATCAGAGGCATGTTGATGTCATCAATAAAGACAGTCATTTTCTTCCCTGCTGGAGGACCGTGTGTAGTGCCCATTCTTTTGCCTATGTAGCTTTCTATGCTCCTTTGGAACATATGAGGCAGAGTTGCAGAAGAAAAGTTTAGGTATTTGGTCAAGTGAACATCAGGATCATACTTGCTTGTGTAATTCTGCAAGATAAACCACTTTTAAGTCAAGCGCACCAGTAACTCCAGGTGAATTCAGACAAAAGTAGATGCAGATGCTCAGCAGCCCTGCAAAAATCTCAGTCCTGCTACTAACTTCAAAATCTGCAAACACAGTTTATTTAAGATAAATACACCATCTGCAACTTGAAATTCAAACAAACTGTCAGTTAATGCTTTGCATACAATTTTTAAGTATTAAAATTTATAAACTCTTAATAGACTTCACTAAGTATTACAAGTAGATGTGTGCCAACTCAAGATGCAAATAAACTTTGCATTAGCAATTGTCAGGGTTTTTCTAAATTTAAGCTGTTAGTGATGATCTATTACAGCAGACTGCAAGGAACAAGAGAAAAACCAAATCTATCTTCATGTTTACACTACGACAACAAAACTCTTAAAACAAAAGCAGTGCAAAGGAATGGCAGTGTAAAATTAAACCCAGCTACATCACACTTACTGATAGCTATCTTCTCTTAATGAAGAAAGAAATCCTTGAATTTTATGAATATGTACAATTCCCACAGCTGCTGAGGATGCCCCAAAGCAAAAAAGTTCCACTTTTCATATTTAGTGAGGTTTTATAATAAAAATATGTAACCCTGGAGTCACACCGAGGGATATATACATAGCATAGGAAGTATCCTGTTTAGGAAAAGTCCTGGAGCTTAGAAATAGTACTAAAAATTCCATATTTCCAACATAATTTCTTTTTAAAGATTCCATTCTTCTGCAATGATGATGAAGTTGAATATCATTTAAATTCTTATCTGTATAAGAGGGTTGACTACAAATATTCCTATTTGGGCACCTCAGAAAAATAAATCTATACCATTGCTGATGAAGTGCCCTAAGAACAACTCCAGTGAGACATACACTCAGTGTGACAACAGAAAGGAAGACACAGCTAGATCACCTCAAAATATTTTGATGAATATTGTTAATTTTGTTGATACAGTGATAGCAGTTCAAGAAAAGGTGCCCTTTGGAAATAGGTTTTTTTCAGACCTGACATAAATGACAACCTACATGTGCCATGTATATGCAACAGTCCTGTCTTTGGTGCGTACTCCTGACAGCTGAGGGGTTGGCGCAGGTCAGTGCTCAGAGCTCTCCTCAGGGCTCCAACAATTTGTACAAAGCTCATGTGCCAGGTGCAGGTGCCCAGGTGCTGCCAGCGGGGCTATGGGGCAGTCCCTGGCAAGAAAAGGACAGGGCTTCCCTGTGCCAGACACAGCCAGTTCCAGCCACCTCCAGCACACCCTCCAGAGACACTCAGCCTGTGTCAGGAAGCGCAAAATGCTGCCTGGCAGTTGAGACAGAAGTGCGAAAAAATGTGAGAAAATCAGGCCTGCAGACACCAAAGCGAGAGCAGAAAGAAGGGCAGGAGATGCTCCAGCACAGATTCCCCTGCAGCCTGTGGTGCAGACCACGGTGAAGCAGGTTGTCCCCTGCATTCCACGGAGGTTCACAGTGGAACAGAGACCAACCTGCAGCCCATGGAGGACCTCACACTGGAGCAGCTGGATGCCCAGAGGAGGCTGTGACACTGTGGAAAGCCCACACTGGAGCTCCTGGCAGGATCTGCAGACCGCTGGAAAGAGAAGCCCACACTGGAGCAGGTTTTCTGGCAGGACTTGTGACCCCATGAAGGACCCACGCTGGAACAGTTCATGAAGAACTGCAGCCCTGGTGAGAACTGTATCGCATGTGGGAGGAGGGAGCAATGTGAGGAGGAAGGTGAGGCAGAGTGGAGCTGTTATGTACTGACCACAGCCCCCATTTCTCATCCTGCTGCACTGCTGGCCAGGGCAGAGGTAGAGGAGTCAGAGGTGAAGGACTGAAGGTGAGCCTGAGAAGAAGAGAGGTGTGAGAAGAGGGTATTTTCAGTATTCTCTTTGTTTTTCACCATCCAATTCTATTTTTAATTAGAAATAAATTTTTAAAGTGTTCCCCAAGTCAAATATTTTTCCCATGGCAGTAATTGTGAGCTGAGATCTCTCTGTCTTTACCTCAACCCCTCTGCTGTTGAGGAGGGGGAGGGAACCAGCAGCTGGGTGAGGGTGTTGCAGCTGGCCAAGGTCAACAAACTGCAACTACGAATTCTCAATCATTCAAAAAACACGTTTGTGTTTTATTCATTATGGCATTTCGGAAGGTTTACATGGTAACAGTAATATTGCACAGTACAGAAATGAGAACTATCTTCAAAAAAGAAAAGGGTATTGAATAGGATTATTTTTGTTAGCTAAACTGTCAGGGAATTTTCAACTGTCCTTTACCAATTTAACACCACTTTTTAAAATTTTTTGCAATTCGTGAATTAATAGTACAGAGAATAAAGGTCTTAAATTAACGTTCCATTATAAGTTCTTTATTTTGATCTATACTGATGGTTTACTCAAGACTGAGGATTACTCCGATTAATTCAGATTACTACCTGAAGTGTTCTATATTAAGACTCTTTTTATTATAAGACTCTATATTAAGACTTTTTCATGAAATGAACTGTTTATAGCTGGAGATTTCTTTTCCACAAGGTGTAGTAAGGCAAAATTCTACAGAAGATGAAAGCAGAAGGGGAACAGTTGTGAAGGCAGTTAACACTCACTCCTAACCTTACATGAGATAAAATATCTGCTGGCATTATGCTCCCTTGTGTAAGGAACATACTCTGCTCTATAGCATAGACTCAGCATAAGCAACTCCCAAGAATCAGTTCCAATTATTTTTAGGGACAGGAATGGCAGCTGAAAACTGGAGGTTGCCAGTACCTGGACAAAATCCAGTATGCGGAATATCAAGACCACCACCCAGACCCCGCCTCTTCACTCTGCTAAAATAGTTCTCCAGCTGGTGCCAGGAACAGAAGCTGACATTACACCGGCATGCCTGTTGGCATGGACAGCTATGCTGAAAAAATAGTATTAATTGCTGCTGGCACGGGTACAACTCACTCTCTGTCAGGGCTCAGAGAGAACATGGCCGGGGCACACAAAATGGCTCCAGATTTTAAGAAAGCCAAAGGTCAATTTAAGCCGGTGTTTTTCAGCTATTTTCCATTTCAAGACCTCTGCAAATCCTCCAGTGGAGGTACAGATGCCTGTATAGCCAAGTCAGCTGTCCCAAGAGCAGATTAGTTTTATTTAGCTACCTCTCATTGATCAAAGAATCCACACACTGCCCTGAAAAACACAGAAATCCTGCTGAAAAACATTATGCTTCCACTTTTTTAAATAAGGAATGCCAAGTTTGTTCAGCCTTTTGATTACTGACTTTTCTGTATTAAGTTATTAATTTTTTGTAAGTGTCATATGATTGACCTTCACCATTTTATAATACAGAAAGCATGTGTTTAATTTAATAGCAATCCTATAGTTATTTTCTTCTAGAGAACAAACGTCATTTTCAGTGCAGAAATTGAAAGAGCAGAAAATAAACAGTAAATTTACCCTCTGAAAACCACCCTGACTAAAGAAGGAAGTTCTTTTTTCTCTTCATTTGGCTTTTGAGGAAAGTCTGTGCAACAGGGGTGTACAAAAGATCAGTTCACACATGGCACCACCGACAAAGCACAGGAAAATAAAAAAGCCTCCAAGGATCAACATCTTCTTAGCAAAATCTTCCGTCTGACTACTCGAAAGAAAAGAAAGCATATGAAAGAGCATTTATAATCTGACCTTGTGACCACAGTTAGCAAAGTTTAAAAGAAACCTTTATACTAAAGTGTAGAGACTTGGGGTTTTTTGCTTGTGGTCCATTGAGTACTGGCAAAATGCCTCTGTAAGAATGCTAGTATGTACTCTGAAGAAAAATCAAACTATTCTCAACTTCGGCTTAACATTGGTGCCAATGTCAATTATTGCAATGTTATTGTACTAATATATTAGATATGTTTTCCCATTCCACCTACCTTAATCATAACAGTTTTTGCTGTTCCTTGTTCCCCAATTAGCAAAACAGCTTTTCCTTGCCTCATGATAGCGTGCATTAGAAAGTCTGTTCGGACACTGTCTACATTTGGAACAAGAATGGAAGTATATTCCGGCACTGAATCTTTAGGATAAATATATTCAGGGACCTGCATAAGAAAGACATGCAAAAAGTTTGAGAATTCCTACCTGCCCACACAATCACTTTGCATCAGAACACAAAATCAAATGTACTTCATAAAATTCACATTAGCAAAACTTTTCTTCCTGAAAGCCAAGTATCCTTTCATAATCAATCAGTATCTTGCCATGCTTTTCTAAAAGGGTATTAGACTAACAGGATATTTTAATTCCTCCAGTACCTGATAAAAGCTTTTCCTTGCTGGAATTTCTTACAGAGTAAGGTGATAGAGCAAGTACACAGAGTTAAGATCACTTCTGTTTCACTTCCAAAGCTATTTCAAATGCACGTTTCTATTCTTTGCTGAAGACATTTATGGGAAAAGAAAAATATCATCCAAAAAAAGAAGCTCTTGAGAATTTGCTAGGGTTTATCTTCCTAACCAAATTATGTAGGGTTTGAAATAAAGTCTCTTACCAAATAAATCTTGTATACCCATTAAGAAAGCTTAGCATGTTGCAGCGTACAAACCTTCTTTGACCAGTGCTCCCACTGGCCGCAGGCATTGATACCAAATTCAAACATGGTTTCCTCTCCGTTGACAGCTGGAAGCTCTTTCACTGCAGAGTGCTTCCGTAGGAACAGCTCCATTTTCAGCTTGTCATCTGGCTCCAGAAGGGCTCCAGCTGACCACATCACAGCGAAAACAAACAAGCGAGCAATATGTTCCTCACTGAACTGCTTCTCGTCTTGGCCAGACAGCAAACCCTGCAAAGTGGATGCAATACAGAACTACTGCCCTCCTAGAACAAATCACAGAATCTGAGAGAGAAAAACGGATGCCATATCTACCTGTAGGAGGTCAATAGCTTGCTTGATGTACATACATTCTAAAATCGACATTTTTGGTGTCACAGCAGAGAAAACAAAATCCATCACATCCTGGGAAGAAAAAAACATTATTTAAAGATTTTCTTTACCAGTTTCAATGGTATGATTTATTCTTAGGTGAGACCAATTCCTTATTTTCAAATATATTCTAAACTTTATTTCAAAACAACATTTTTCCCTATTTCTGGGCTTATAAATATTCAGACTTCGACCATGAATTTTTTCTAACAACAGCATATTAGGAAAATAACTTTGATGTACCAGAGTCAGCAGAGCTACTCGTATGAGCTCCACAGAGTAATTTCCTGAAGAGCAATTTGAGGACTGCTTTTCAGTCACTTCAGGGATCTGCCTGCCATTTGTGCTCTCCACTGGAAATTTTAATCTACCACCGACATTTTTGTAGTAGGAAGATAAAAGCACTGATGATACATGTATACACAATGCACAAGCTCACCACTATAAATTTCTATCTGTCTGATCTGTTCTGACTGCACCATACTGTACCAGGCCCTCTTGAAACCAATATTCTCATTTTCCTGTAGAATCCTAGCAAGATCCAAAAAGAATTTTTAAATTGATTTTAATGGAAGTTGAACTTTGCTCAGGTTTCTTCATAGTGATGGCTACCATGTCTGCCTTTGTCAAGTGTTTTGCAACATCTTGAGCAAAGTTTCAAATTGATGTAAAGTCCTCTCTGAGATTTGCAGTACAAAATTTTAAAATATCAATTGCCATCCAATAGTACAGACTGATGTAAATTATAACCAACTTCCACCTTTGTTCAACAATCTTTAATATAATACTCTCCCTATGGGTTCCATTTGCCCTCGTAATCTTTGGAAATCAACACTGGCCACTCATTCTGGGAAGTGAAAGTATAAGAGGGATACTATGGGACATAGTAATTTCAGAGGAATTCCATTTATAGATGTCCTGTCAGGGAGAAAGCTAAGACAATGGAGACATTCAATCACCCAAAGACATAAACAATTTACTTAGATACTTCTAAAAAAATCACTGAGCTGTTTACCCACATGCTCACCAGCTTTGTTTCACTCTTCAGTTTAATTTTTGCCACTGAAGTTCTCCAAGTGCCCTATGCTGATATTTATTGTTACAGAGAATGAATCAATATTTTTACCCATCCTCCTGAGTTCCATCCCATTAGAATACCAGGTAACACACACATCAAAAATATATATTGTGATCAAAAACTCACTTAGGCATCTTAATCTGGAGTAGGCTCATGGATCAGGGGTCTAAGAAGACAATCTTAGTGTGGGCATACACAGAATCACAGAATGGGTCAGGTTGCTTCTTTTATAATTCCTTGCTGACTAGCAAAAGTGCTACCACCTCTGTGTGCTGCCTTTTTGTGACTTTCCCTCAAAAATGCCTGATTTACCCCCAATGGGACATAGATGGCTCAGCTGAGTAACTGAGGGGGTTGTGGGTGCCACAGGGGAGTGCCCACAAGCAGTGTGGGAAATTCAAATCTACGACACTTAGAATCTGGGGCTAAGTCTCACTGAGATTCAGCTTCTTCATCTGTAAAATAGACTAGATGTCTCATAGGGCACTGTAAATTGTTTAATAATTGATTTGACACACACAGAATAAAGATATTTCATGCGTCAAAGTATTCTGTATTATCAAGAGCCCAATTTTCACCAGAACTAGTTTTATGGTACTTATGATTCCAGTGAGGTTTCTGAAGTTTATGAAGGGTTTTTTAACGTTTTCTTTTTCTTTGAGTTTATGAAAAAAAATCAGTTCCATATATGCTAGTATTTTATTACCACTACAATTTTTAAAACAATACACGGCTGGAAAGAAGATGCAAGATTAATACAGAAATTTGCATTAATTTTTTGGACAGGGGACTGGGAAAATTAGTTGGATCATAACAAATATACATAAATTTTAAAGAATTTGGATGAGAGATTTGCTATCCCTTACAAGGAGACTGAAAAACAAAGTCAGAGGCTAAAAACTCGTATGAAAGAAAGATCCTTTTGCACAGAGTACAATCACTGTGGAACTCACTGGACTACAGAATACTCCTCAGGACAGGAAGCTGGTAACATACCCAAAGGGTTTAGACAAGCAAAAGAACAACTCAGTAATAGAAAGTTATTAACACTTGTAATATTAATTTTAACATAAAAATATTAAAGGCAAGAAACTCTTTGGATTATATATTCAGCTCTGTGCTCCAGGGGCAATACCAGCCTTTACACAAATTGGATTAGTGTGAGATTTAATGTGGAGGGAGAAAATTAGTCACATCTGAAACTTAAGTTGCTACTACATTTTTTTCATTTAAACAATACATAGATGTGCTGAAACTTATGTTATTCACATAACATCCATCACAGAGCTTCACACTTCGCAGACAATCTCAATAACACCACTCAGGTAATTATTTTAATTATTTCAGTTCTTTGAAACTGTCATCAGCTAAGCAATTCTGTTGCTTATAGGTAGCAGCACCATTCACAGACCAGGAATTGGCAGTAGATCTTCTAAATTCAAGAGAGTAGAGTCTTTTTATAGGGATGGGAGTTTATTTGAAATTACTGCGAAGCAGGAAATGTTGCTGAGAAGAAAGAACTGGGAAAGGAAGGGGGAAATTCCAGCCCCCCAATCACTGTTTAAAAAAAAAAAAACCTGTGGAAATAGAAGGGACTCTAAAATAATCTTAAATTGAAATAAGGTTGGGTTTGGGACTTGGGTTGGTTTTGGTTTGGGACTTTTTGTCTTTTGTACTTTGATTTTGATTTTTTTTTTAATGTATAACAAATGATGTCTTACAGTGCCATTTATAATATACATGAAAAGAATAAATACATTCTTTCTGCTGATTCACAACTATTATTCACTGCTGTTTCCTCCTCCATTACTGCTACCTGCTGCACCTTTGTTAACAATTACTTTATTTAACATGAAGACTTTCAGTGACAAATACTATTTTGATTAGCATAAATAATGAGAGTGTTTTGTAAGCAAATTGGAATTATTATAGCTGTTGTCTTACATCTATTTTAGTTGAGTTTAGATTGATTTCAGAGAGTCTCTATATGTCTACTTAAGACTGAGTATCCTTGGTTACTATATTTCCATCTATAGTCTAATCTTCATTTTCTTTGAAAAAATCAGATCTTTGTAAGATATTTATATCTATGCTTTTCTTAATACTAGCATTAAATTCACCAAGGTCTATATCTGGGGTTTGACTATCACTGTTGATGAGACTTCTTTGAAAAATTTTCTTATTGAGTTTTATCCTTTTTTTTTTTTAATGTGAGAGAAAATAATAACTATAAAAAGAGCCATGTGAACACAAAAGTAGTGTTACTCTCATCTGTAAAATCGCTTTTATTGCCTCTATTATTTGAGAAGAAAAGACAGCACATTAAAAGTGAAGGAAAACTGCCAGCATGACAGCTTTCATTTACATTTTGATAGTTCTAAATGCAGCCTTCAGCACTGAACTAACTTCATATTTCACTGCATTTTCATTTCTTAATCTAATAAAATACATATTTTTCTGGACTTTATTGCTATTGCTTCAGGCTTGGGCATTTTAAATGTTGTTGTTATGTTTTCAGAGCAAGTTGTTGCATAAAATAGAAATAAAATTGTGGCAAGGAAGCAGTGAATTGACCCACATATACATTACTTTGGAAGCATATTTTAAAACTCATTATCAGAATTGTTTCTCTTTCTGCTGCAGTAAATACTATGTCATATCATTATGTTTTGGAGGTAGAACAAAATGAATAGCTTGTTAAACATTGGTTTTAAAGTAAATGTGCACTGAAATGAAAAGTAGAAAGAAGACATTTGTTAAAATTCCAGGCATTCTAAACATAAGTCAATCACTGCTTTTATCATGATCTATAAAAAGCTTTCTGAAATGTCACTCAAAGTTCATTAAAAACTGCATTTTTAAAATGCAAGAGCAATGAAAAATATTACAAGAGAAACCCCTGTGAAATTCAACACCAATTACATGAGTAAACAGGCAGGAGCAAGCTGGTGGAAAACCAAGGTATGTTGGAAGTTGCATTTATTTCACAAATATTGAGGAAATCAGAAGATAACAACTCTGAAAGGTTGCAAAGGCATAACTATTTCTTTAAAAACATTCAAAAGCAAAAATAAATATTTCAATGTGATTGAAGTATACTACTGAGATTATGCTTTTATACTCAGTATTGAGTACAACCATCCATAATATTGCTGGAACCTTTCTAACAATTCAGTAAGGTAAGGCCAAACAGAGGGGGACAAACATTCAGGATTCTTGCTTTTGATCTACTGATTGAACACCATTTAGTCAGAAATGTATCAGAGATGACATTTCAAAAATTTCCATTGGAACAGAAACATGGATAATGAAATCAGAAGAGACAACTATAGTCAGAACTCCAGAACTATAGTCAGAGCTTCAGAGCAGCACAGAGCACAGAACCACTCTGGATTAATTTGAATAATAGAATGTCTTTTAAAAATAACTAATGCACCAAATGCATTCCTGTTGCACAGAGTAGACTTAGCGAGATTCCTTTCTGAATTTACTTCTTTATATTCCAAACAAAATAAGAAGTTTAGCCACTTCCTTTGTGTATCCTAACAGGAATTAAAATTTCAGTACTAAAATTACAAGCAAGGAAAGTATCTGTTTTGCCAACAAGCAATATAAAATAATCACAGGTTTAACAATTCATTGCCAACTATTGTATGCAGGCAAAACAAAACACTCAGATTATTCATCTGTTATAGTTTCAGTCATTTACCAACGATATTTTCTCTCTCTTTTTTTTAATCCTTCATCTTTAGTTTATTACATAAACAAAGAAATGTAAATAATTGAAAGAGCACTTAGGAAGAAGCAATGCTTCATTAAATAAAGAATAAAAAATGCAATTTTTTTTCTGAAGTAGTTAATTAAGTACCTGAAATACATCATTAAAGCAATTCCATAGGACGTCAGAGTATGTAACAGGTAGTGTCTGCAGCCAAGCCCTTAAAATAGGCTTCCAGTCTAATACTGAAGAACTCATGAAGACCATCCCATTACGAGAAACTGTGGCAGGGGAAGCATTGTCAATGTTGTGAGGTTCAAAAATAATTTTGCAATTGGGGGACATCGGAATACGATCTCCATTGGCCAAAGTAAGGGTCTTATTATCATCCAGAACAGAGTTCAGATTTTCAATCCATATTGCATCAACCGGTCCATCCAAAACTATCCAGATATGCTCCCCCTAAAAAAAAAAAGGATAGACACACACATTCAACTTTACTTACATTGACCAAAAATACACATTCATGTAATATCAGAAAATGTAGTCTTAGATATAAATAATGCCATAATTTGGTGCTCAGCAAAAAAAGCAATCTAAAAATGCAATATTTATAATTTGCTCAGTGATTTTAATTCTTCCTTTGTTATCTTGTGTCACGACAAAAAGGATATTAATAAACAGTAATAAAAATTAATTTGTGCTGTATTAAGCAGAAAATCGTATCTTCCTTCTACAAAAGTACATCAGCCAACCCAGTATCCATCAAGATGGATGAAAACGTTTCCCATTAAATGCAGTCATAGACACAGGCACAAAGTCAGTCCTTGTGGGATGTTACCCAAGTATTTCATGTAAGGCTTCCCATTTTCCAAGTCAGAACTGAGTGGCTGCTCAGAAGATGTGAGTGTAATTATGACTCCATAAAACACGATCTGCAAGTTTGATAAGAGAATTGGGAAATGCCCTACATCGGTTTCTTAGCAAAGCCTTACATTCTTATATAACTAGTGAAATAGAGTGGCAATGAAATAAAACCAGACAGGAGAAAATTGACTTTCCTGTTCTCACATCAAAACATGAACACACCTTGCTTTTGCGTTTGAACTGCTTACAGAAGGAAGCAAACCCCTTAAAATATTTTCTAAATTAATTGTGGAACCTCAAATGCTTGGGAAGCCTAGTTCTATCTGGGATATGTATGTAATTCGGACTCTTGTGCACATTGAGCTCATCAGACACAAAGCAAAATTAACACTGCATATTCCCATTTGATTTTATAATGGAAGACCTTTCAGATAAATGACAGATAATGACACTTATGGAAACACCTTATGGAAACAGTATTAAATGTCTATCATGATACAACATCCATTACCTTCTTTGCTTTTAAAGTTTTTCTCCATAATGTAGAGAAAATACCATCTGTCCAGTCATTTGTAGCAACATCAAGGGTACCGAACATCTGGGAAGCTGTGATTGCTTTTGGGTTCATTCTCATCTCTTTATGAGGAGCACCACAATCTGTCATTGCTTTCATCAAAATATTAATGCATTTTGTCTTTCCTGCACCAGTTGGACCTAGAGTCATCATACCTTAAAACAATATAAACATAGTTTAAAATGAAATGTCAATGTGTCGTGCTAGCATTTAATGGTTCATTGCATCAACAATCCTCATTTTACTTCTATCAAAAGCCAATATATAAGCATGTTTCTCACTCCACTTAATGTTGACTGAAACAGAATTTGAAACTATTATTAAAAGGCCTCTATAAATGTCTCTCTATTAGATAGGCGAGCCTATGTGGGTCTGTATCCTCCCTCAAGCAGTTCTTTTCCTTTTTCTAATGGGAAAACACAACTGCCTTTTGATGTTCTCGTGCAATGACATTGACATGAATGGTGGCAAACAAACACAGTAATTTCTAAATTTATCTAACGAGAATGAATATCTTCCAATGATACACAAAATCAAGTGCATCTTTCTGATGCAAAAGTAACAAAAATATGTACCTGCATCCATCCCTGCTGGCATTTTAACACATCTTTCTTACATAAAACCAGTTAAGAGCAACCACACTCAACTTCATCAGTGTATACACATTACCAAAGAAAATCATGTCTTCAACAATAGAGCCCACAGTTGAACTTTTTTAGTTATGTTTTCAAAATCACCTAATAAATAGGCTCAGAATCTGTCCAAAATCAGAGGGGACATTCAAATTGAGACTTCCAAAGTAATTTAAGGCACCTAGATAACTCTTATTAGCCCTAAAGGCAACTGGATAACATAATCCTTAGTTAGCTTTGAAAACTTCTTCAACAAAGGTATGGAACAATCACAAACCCTTATTACAAACCTAATCCAGTGCAATGCAGATTGTGTGATGTTTCCTCTAAAACTAAAGGGAGCTGGATGTTCCCCGAAACAATCTGAGGACTCAGAAAATCACTTACTCATGCCATATGTTACATATGGGGAAATCTAATACAAGCTCTTCAATGTTAACCAAATGGCTTTTCAGCCGGTTTCAGTGGTATTTCAACCAAAATTGTTATGCCAAACAGTTTTCAGGATCCATGCACTGAATCTCTATGCGTGTCTGTGTGAGTATGTGTGTAGAAGCACTTCATGTGCACACATTGCCATATTTCAACTAAGTAACAAATTTTACAGACTTTTCCTCATTATATGAAATCCCATGGTGACCACTCCATAAATTCAAGCTCATCAGTAGGACAAATGGAAGTCAGGAAAATAATCTTTTTCCCTCAACACAGTAACTTCTGTCATAGAAAGGTCTGAGTGTCCAACTGTTCAGACTATTGGAGCTGCATGATCTCCTGTAGGAGAACAGCAGGGATGTGTGGAGAGAAGAGGCATCTAAGAAGAATGCCACAGTGGATCCTGAAGATTTTTGAGGAACAGTGAAGCTGTTCTGTCTCACTGATCAAACAGCTTCTTTTAAAAAGAGACGCATTTAATCATAACTGAAATCATCAAAACTTCCATGGTTCCTGTATAGAAATGGCTGTTATGGTTTGTTATGGAACACTGCATCCAGAAATCTGGATGTAAATTAGTAAGTCTGCACAGCACTAACCAGTTCTTCGGTCTAACCAACAGTCTGAATTACAAGTTTGAGGCATTAAGGATTCAGACTGTGGTATGTGAATGAGTATTTCATTTATTTCATTAGTTTAATCTGACTATTCTTTTATTATGACATGAAAAGGGAGAATAAGAAGGATGATATCTTCATAAATCTTTGCTGCTTTAGTAACATTTCCTTTATATTTTCCCCTTATTATACTAAAAAATCATTAGTTAGAGTTTAGGGGTATGGGGGACATTTCAAAGTAGGGGTATTTTTTTTTCCACTGAGCTATGAATTGTAAACCTGGATTTACTACTGTCTTTGATACCTTTCCTAGGACAGCATAAACTTTACTCAATGGTCTTTTCTGCACTGTAAAATGCATTTTCATAGAATCAAAGAATGGTTGAAGGTGGAAGGGACCTCTGGAGTCCATCTTGTCTAACTCCCCTGATCCCGCAGGAGGAAAGCTTATTTGTCGTCAGTATAAATGGCAAGAATTGATCACAAAGAAAACACTTAGAACTACATCTAATACATGGTAGAATCTATCAAAGTAAAGGTCTGAGAGATTATTTTTTGTAATCTTCTCAACATTATAATCTCACAGTAACAAACTCGAGCTTCATGACTGAACTCTGTCTGAGGACAACAATTGTTTTCAGAACACTGAACAAAATCGCTACTTCTGGATTTTAATGTATATATTTTAACTTGTTCTATAGAAATTTCTATCACCAAAGGCCACACTCATACTCCCCATAAAAATGTAATACAACAAAGCATTGCACACTAAAAAAAGGTCATAACAACTTCCTAAGCAAAATACCCACATAGGCTTTAAAAATGACATCTGTTCAAAAATTTTAAACTATTTTCATGAAATTAATCTACATTCTAGTGGCAGATAATATAATATAGTCTCAAATACAATGCAGTCTCAAAGCCTCATCTAGCATGCTAACCATGTCGGACTTGTTGAGTTTCATACAGCTGAATAAGTTTAAGTATCCACGGTGGATGATTAATAAGCCCTGCTTCCTCTGTCTGTTTTTGGATGGCTGACTGTAGTTCAGGATACCCAGATTTATCCAGAGTAATTCCAGGGAATAGGTCATTAATGAGACTCATAAATAAAGGTTCATCTTCATCCACCTGTCAAGGATAAAGTAGGAGGAAATACATTATTTATTCATCAAAGTTATTATTATAGTTGTAAACAATCCTCAAGATAAGCTATTTAAAAGATGGCAGTGAAAATCTTATCTCTTCCAAAGAAAATATTATAATTATCCATCAGTTTTATGAAGTGAATTTCATACAATGAAATCACAAGTAGTAATTTCTAAATTAAATACTTTAGGCTGATAAAAACTTTAACAACTTAATACAGTTTTCTTCAATGTATACACACAAACATTTCTTCATTTGTTACATAAGCCAGCAAGATTCATTCCAATCATATTTTGCCTTAGAATTTTTTTGATTTTTTCTTTCCATTAATCACTGAAGCATTGCTATATGCTTGAATGCATGTACCAATGAGCTGAATAGATTAACATCAGAAACAGAGTAATTGGTTCCATCACAAAACTGGCTCCCAAGGTAAATACACAGAGTCTAGACATGCTATAACCTTTTAATTACAGCAATAGAAAGAAAGATGAATACTTTAAATAGCATTATCAAAAGACATTAGACTATACAAGTAGGTGTTAGCTCCTTCCAATTACCTCACTTAATGCAATTCTTATGATATTCTGAAAAGGCAACAGACTCCCAAGAAATGTATAAATTGAAATTCTGGATTAAGAAGGATCTTTGATGACATTATTAAAAGTTAATACAATGTATTCTTCCTTTCTGTACTTAGGGTAAAAAGAATTAAAAACAAGAGCCAATTAGAGGACCAGGTAGATCCCCTAGGACCTCATGGTATTTCCAAAGATTATTTCAGCTAACGTTTATTATGTGTTTTCCTCTCTTTAAAAGACAAATTGCGCTCATGCAGTAACTGTATTCTGATTCTCAACTCACTTATAAATCATACTAGAAACTGCAAAATAATGTATCCAACTGCTGAAGAAAAATAGCTTTTCAAAGTACATAATAAAGACCCTTAAAAATGCAAATAAAATACTCTATTGGGGAAAGTCACCAATGTTGCAGTACCAGTTTGGAGAGGTTCATGTCCCGCAGAACTCTCATCACAACAGTTTTCTCTGGCTCTTGGGGATTAGATCTTTTCACTGCTCCAAGTGTTCTTAAAACAGACAGGATATTTCTAAGCCCAAAGTCATAGTGAACCTCGAAATAAAGCATAAACAAAATTGGAACTATAAAGATCAAACAGATCAAAACAAAAATCAAGAGAGGGCTGAAAATTACATTCACTAAATAAATAAATGCTATTGAACTCCTAAATATGATTAAATTCACAGCTCCTTGTCTTTTGAAATAGATTTCCAGTTTTGTTGTCATCAAATCCTGAAGATATTTTCTAGTGTTGCATGCCCATACCAGAAAGTGTACTTTTTGGTGGTACAGAGCCCACCCCTATTTCCCAGGCTGACAAATTGGAACAATACACTGTATAAATCCCAGAATTTTCAGTAAGAAATAACTTATTGGTTAGGTTTGCAGATGATACCAAACTGGTGAACTAGATTACATCTAGAGTTCAAAATTACCAAGAGAAATTCAATACATTATCTGTGTGTGATGCAATTAACTAAAGGCAAGTGCAAAATACTACAGATGGTAACAACCAACTGCACAAATACAGAGTAAGAACTCTTCTTCATTGAGTTGAGAAACAAGTCAGTTGCAGAAAGCTTTGTGGAAAAGTATCTGACATCAGATAGAAGTCACAAGCTGCCCAATGACTTATCTGCAATTTTAGTGGGCAATAAAAATACAAGTGTCCTTTTTAGGACAACTGAAAATATATTTCCATTGTAGCTGGCATTTCTATACTGTGCCCAAAAGCTGGATTCCACATTTGAAGATGAACCCTACGGAAGAGAAATTTGAAAAGAAAAAAATGTTATCAGTTGACTAGAAAACATGCTATATCAGGAAAAAGTAATACAAAATCTCCTGTAGAAGTAGGAAGAGCGAATATGCAAGATGAGTGATGGCAAAAGTCTCCAACATGCAAAAGATACCTGCAAAAGAGGAAGACAGGAGGAATAGGAAGGAAAAGAAGTAATGCGCTTAACTACAGCAAGGGGGATTCGAGCTAACTTTTAGAGAAAATATTGTGACCTGAACAAAAATGAAACTTTGGATCAGGTTGCCTGGGAAACTGCAACCTATGCATCAATAGAAAATGTTAAGAACAGTGACATACATTTATAGCAAATTATTTAATTAAGAATTATTTTTCCTCCAGAAAGGTAAATGGATGATTCCTCAAGGCTCTGCCCTGCCTCATTTTCTATTATTTTATCAGGTGCCAAGTTGTTACCAGTAGAAAAAGTTAGGTATGAATATACAGCCACATACTGCCAGGAAATCTTATTTGCAGATGGAAACATTAACACAAAAAGATTAACAACTTCATGTGACACTGATGAAGTCAGACATCACCTGACTTCATCATTATTTGGTAAATGGCATGTCCTAGTGAGATGTCCAGAATCATGACAAGGACTGATACATTTCTTTTTCTCTATGCTAGATGACTATCATTGACATACTGGAATGAGTCCAGCAAATGATGACTACGTGAAAGGAAAAGAGGCAATGGACAAAATTTTCAATGGGGGAAATTGCAACAGTTTGCATAATGAAAAGATTCTTCACAATAAGAGTGGCCAAACACAGAAAAGGTACCCAGAGAGACTGAATATCTCCATCCTCAGAGATATTCAAAACTCAGAAAGTGCCTTAGCAACCTGCTCTAACGTGCTGAGCAGGAAGTTGGACAAGGTGACCTCTGGAGGTCCCTTCTAACTTACACAAGTCTATGATTCTATAGAAGTGATGACTTTGTTAAACTTGAAGAAATAATTTCATACCTACCAGATAATTTAAAATATGCTTAAATGACTTTTAAAGACAGAATTTCTGGTGCATTCCAACTGACCTGCATGATGGGTGGTTCAAGGTGACAATCATGTATTTACCTTAATCTGTTTTCTAGTTTTACAACGATTTTGCCTTTCAGGAATGGCACAGAACAGCTAGTGTTTACTGCCAAACATGGATTATGAGTTATTTCTTTGCTACATCTTTTAACAGCAATCTTTAAAGATTGTGCTTGAGCAAAATGAAGTGGTATAGCTGATGCTCTCGTAAGGAAGAATTAAAAATCTGAGAAAAAAAGGTCTCAGTACTAGAAGCATAGTTTGCTCCATGGGGAAAAGAAAAAAAGGAATATCGGTGGTTTTCTCCATATGAAAGCACCTTAAAGAGATGATTCTCAAAAAGGGATTATCACTTCACTTGCTTTCAAGCTTTGTTAGGTTTTTCTTTTCAGTTTCTGTTTTTCCCCTAGCTGTGTGAGGCTTTGTGGAAGGAAGTACTGGGGAAGAAGTCCTGTAACAAAGCCAAATAATTCAGCTGTGGGGGCTCTGTCAGAATAACTCCTTCACAGGCTTGTGGACAGCTCAAGCTTCCCACATTTGATAAGGACTATTCTTTTACTTTACTGTTTATTGTTTTTCTTTACTGAAGGAGACGACAGTCACTCTGGGTGCCTTTGGCTACTTGTGAGTCAGAGTTCCTCTTTCTACAGAGTCTGCATTTGTATGTATAAAATGTCTGGAGGTCTTAATGTATTTCTTCCAGCACATTCCTTTCATATTTTCTGCGGCATAAGTTCAGCTGGTGAATGCTTGTTTGGTTTTTGTTTTCTTCTGTTGATATATTGCATTTGCTGAAAACCGGCAATGTTCTGCCATTTCCTATTGCACTGGTTCTTTATGTGACCCTGGTATTTCCACTCAACTGCCTGGAAAACCCAGCATTACTTAACTTGGAACTTTAAATTTACCATTAAAAAATTAAATAAATAAGTTCCACTAGGAAAGAAAGATTAATATGAATTATAGAGTCACAGAATGGTTTGAGTTGGAAGTGACCTTAAAGATCATCTAGTTCTAACCTCCTGCCATGGGCAGGGACATCTTCCATTAAACTAGGTTACTCAGAGCCCCATCCAACCTGGTCTTGAACACTTCCAGAGATGGGGAGTCCAGAACCTCACTGAGCAACGTGTTCCAGTGTCTCACCACCATTACAGTCAAGAATTTCTTCCTAATGTCTAATCAAATATGCCTCTAAGAAAGGCTGTCTGTACTTTATAATTTTAGTTTTCTGACTACACAGAAGCAATTTATGTCCCACTGTACTCTTAGAAATATGTTCAGCTCATGAGTCTCCCATATCTAATCTGATGAACTCATTAGACCTCTCTCTATATAATCATATATTGCATTAGATGTATTCCCCAACCTACAACAAACTTCACAAGGAACTTTAGCCAGTGTTTCAAATTATTTCATTACTACTACAATAACAACACACATTCAAGTGAGGAAGTGGTGGACCCAACTGAGAAGCAGAAGATCCAGTCTGTGGTGGAGAAGAGAGATGTCAAGAATTGTGGAACAGTGTGGAAAGTGACCCTTCTCGAGTGTATGTCTGCAGATAAGGAAGGGTGAAGAGAGCAGCATCGTGGCAGAAGCTCTCACAGCAGAAGCAGGTGCTAATTTGAAGTGCCTGTTTGCTAAGGCATGCAGCATGACAACAAAACAGGGAAAAATTACAGCTCTGTGTGCAGGTACAGGGTTACAGTCAAACTAGGAAATGTGGGGGGATAGGTACAATGGATGGATACAGGTTCTTTAGGAAGGACAAGCCAGGGTGGAGGGATGGGGAATTGCCCTTAAAAGCAAAAGAGTGGGAATGCTTTCCCTTAGGATGCTTAATGAGCCCAGTTGAGAGAATTTGTGTTAGAATTAGAGGGCTCAACAACATTGTGGCAGATGTCTGCTGCAAACATCCTGATAAGGAAGAAGCTGATGAATTTTTCTTTCAACAACTGGAATTAGCCTCATCTTTGCAAGCCCTGATCCTCAACAGGGGCTTGACACACCCCAATATCTGCTGGAAGGGCAACACAGCCTGGCAGAGCCATTCCAGGAGATTTCAAGACTGTCTCCAATAACATACTCACAGATCAAATGGTGACTAGACAAGGTGGTCAGACACTTCAACAGCTTGACCAAAGAGGCTGTGCAGTGTTTATCCTGACATAAACACTGCAGCTCTTCAAAGTTCATCTAGACAAGGTGCTGAGCCACCTGCTCTAGCTGATGTCACTTTGAGAAGAGGCATAGCACCTGTTCACCTCCAGAAGTCCCAGAGAAAAAAAATCAGTTTTTCTCTGATTTTATAACAGTATATAATGGATTCATACAAGAGCAGGACTGTCCAAAGGGCTGCTCACAGGCACAGGCAGGACAAACTAGCATATTACCATGGACTTGCAGAAAGCTGTGCTTCCTGGTTCATGATACCGAGTATAGTGATCCATGATATGATACATGATATATATGGTTAGAAGAAAGATCACCATAGTAAGCTTCTCTGATGGATACTGTAGAAATGTTAGGTGGTTCTGAAGAAATATTATAAATATGCATGGAAGACTATTCCCCACTGACATCATGGCTTACATAGTAAGAACTATGGAATTTAAGTTATAAGAGAGATATAAGTGTAAGATGCAGATATAAAATTGTGATGTAGCTGAGTGTAAGGGCTGTGCCCATGTTGTCACCCAGAGCACTTGGTCATTAATTTTCATAAATATCAAGGAACTCCCTTGCTATATATGAGGCAAAGGACTGATCTGACACAAGGTGATCGAGCTACCTGCCTTCACAACAAAGCATTTGACTAATTTGCACAGGAGTTTTCTGGGTGGGAATTTCAGACAGTTTCACAGAGTCCTCCACGTGGTTCTTATGATCCCTAGGCCAACTGATAAAGCTTGCTTATATGCTTCAGTATGTTGATTAACATGATAAATGGAGAAACTTGCTATCCCAGAGGCTGCAGGGCAACTTCTGCTGAAGAAATGACCAAATTACAGAGAGAAATTCTGCACTCGTGCAGATGGAGGCAATCATTGTGTATAAAACATTGTACACCCTTAAGATTGTTAAAATAAGTTTTGTACACAGTTAGGTTTTGTTTGGGTGTGTGAATTAAATTTTTAAGTACATTGTCCAAGGGTGAACCAGTTCCAGAATCTGTGACAACTCAAAACAAGCAAAGCACTTTTGCAGAGGTAGAAAATCAAATTTCTGATGCCTGCTTACACATTGAAGGAAAGAATCACGTTCTGGACAAAAAATGACCACACAAACTGAGGCAATAAGAAAACTTCGTCTTACAAAGGCCAGGCACTAATAAATATGTGGTATAGAACTGAAATTATTTAATAGAGACTGTAGTCAGTTAGCCCAGGTTCATCACTATTCAACAAAAGCAGACATCTGAGCCACAATTTATCTACTGTTCAAATGATTTCTCACTGAGACCCTCTAGCGGACAGCCAGCACAGGGCATTCAAAAGGCAAGAACCACTTGTTTCTACTTAAATACCCTATCCTAAACGGAATAGCAGTTTTCTCTTTCTAGGAGCACTCAGCAAGACAGAGCCTTGTAGGCACTCTGTAGTTATTTACAATTCTTACACTGCCTCTGAAATAGATCTGGCCTTCATAAGTGAAGACATTGAAAAATGTGTCCTCTGCAAGTTCAGCACAGCAATATACACTGTTCCTCATAACTTCTCCAGTAACTGCACTCTGTTTAAGAATCACAAATCAAACTTCCTATACTACTCAACTTACTGTGAAAAATAAAAACAACATGATCATTTCAGATTCTGTTTCTGGAACTTGAAACTGAAATCCCTAAAAAATGTATAGGCTCATGAGTGTAAAAATAATTACATATTCTATGAAAGTATATTATCTCCATATCCATCTAGTGACAGCTTATAGTTGGAGAAATGTTTATTTTACCTGTTTAGATAACTGCTCTTCACAGAGTTTGTAGAGTGTATAGAATTTTTGACTAAGGACTTGGTTGTCTCGGAAACCAGCACTTGCCAGCTTGACTCGCATAATAATGCTACGGTCAGGCACCATCATGGCAACCGTGCGAAACTGAATCTTCAGATTTTCGGGAAGTTCCTGTCGTCCTGCATAGCCGGGGTTCTGAAAACACAATTTATAAACCCAAACAATACATAATGATGGCACAATAGGAAGTTTTATCTTTCCTGATTATCATTTGGCAAACACAGGAGCACATGCGAGATTACAAAGGATAACTCGAGCATGTCACAATCACACATCAGTACACAGTTTCCTCAATACTGCAGTTCATGAAGTATCACACGTTATTTGGAGATGTCCAAGACTCACAGATATGGACAGACAGCCACTTACAGATCTTGCTGGAGCTCTTTTAGATGGTTACTTCCTCAGAGCCTTGACAGTGTTCCAGTGCTGGAGGTTACTGTCCCCTGTGAGCATTCCCAGACCATTTCAGTGCAAAGCCAGTCAAGCAGTGCAAGTCATTACCGAGTATAATTTAAAGTAATCGATCTGACCTTTCACTGAAGATGTCTAAGTCATTCATATGAGTACTGCATGACTCAGTTGTGACAACTTAGCTGTGCAGTGATAACTTCTTAATCTCTTTCAGCTCTTTCCAAACTGTCTTCCCCCTGGCCTTTTTATGGCACTTATTTGACCTCTTTTTCAAATTACAGTGATAACATTAACACTTTTTCAAAGGTAGGACACCCTAAAATAAAGACAAAGGCTTCCATTTTGAGTTGTGGGTATGTAGATAGCTAAGGAGGGAGAGATACAAAGATGCTTTTAAGGTATTCTTACACTTTCCTGCTGCTTTGCCTCCTGCACTGCTAGAAGCAGTCCACAGGCACCAAGATAAAACCTTCAGGAGGCCAGTGAACCAGAGAGAGGGTGGTTTCCTTCATGCTGTCTTCTAGGACTGTAGTCAAAAGTACTTCTCAGGTGGTAAAATACTGACCAGACCAACTACAGTAGTCCTTGCAGTGGTCAATTACTTCTGGTTTATTTTGACAGATTTTGACTAAAAATATAAGGGGGTTAAATTTAATCTCAATCTGTCAAATATTAACGATAAAAGTCCTTAAAATATGTAGTTAATGGTAAATCCATACCTCAAGTCCTAAGATCAAGTTAAAAAATACGAACAAGAGAAAATAATATCATCATGATTTTAGCAAATTATTGTTCAAGTTTCATTAACTATTTTCTAACAGACAGTTCAATATTTCAACAGGGAAATTTCTATAGGAAATTAAACAGGAAAGATTTTTCACAATGATGCCATTTACATGTATTTACAGACATACCATAGTCAGAAATATACCAAATTCTCTGTCCATGTCAACGACGTCACCATCAGTGAAAGTGAACTGAGGCTTCTTTTTTTTCTTACACTGAAGTACAATGTGTATCTGCTGAGCAGCCACTGATAAAACTGGAAGTTCAATGCGGTTAAATTCATCAAAGCAACCCCACGCACCCGACTGAGCTAAACCTAAGAAAAGCAAAAAGGGAAACATTCTGTTAAAATATCAGATCAAACAAGAGTAATTTATATACAAAATAGAGCATGGTCTATACAACTTAGTGTAACATGAGAAGAACAGACAACATGAACACAGAGTAAAATGATAAGTAAAAACTCAAAATAAATTGGGCTGCGCGTTAATGACACCCAGAAAAAGTATCACCCCTTGAATGAAAGACGCATAAACCTCTTTACAAAGAATCCTAGACTTCTATAGCAACCAGGAGGCAGAAAGTGTTCAATAATACCGTATATAGTACCATATAGTAGCATAAATGTGCATATAGCATGGAAACTCATCTATGCAGGGGGTGAAGTTGTCAAAGATGAGCTTGAGAAACACCTACCTAAATGAAAAGCACAAAACCAAATAGAGACCACTACATTTCTGACAGAAGCATTGTAGCATTTTATAACAATTATTTCATAGGTCAAAAATTACTGGAGATTAATATCCTACTGTTCAAGAGCAAGGAAAGAATCTGATGTCACACTTAGAATTGTTATTTGGAACAGGCCATGGAGTTTTAGACAGACAGTAGTACCTACAAACATCACGAAATTAATGGCTTTTGGGAGAGTCAAGTACTCCTTCTTCTGTGTCATGCTAACAGGATTGAAATAGGAGAGTCTACAGCGGCAGCATTCCAGAGCAGTAGTGGGAAAGCTACGTAATCCCCTGCTGTTCCACACCCATGTCACAAGAGACAAAGGCTAGTAAGTCTATGCAGGAGCTTCATGGATGCCATCTCTCCCTTCCCAAAGACCACACTGGACTAGTATTTCCTATCGCCTGGGTCCATACCTACAAATGTTCAGAAGTGTTTAATTGACTTCACCGGACTGGTGGAGCTCAGCTTGGCTTAAGCAGCCTGAAGGCAGTGCTAAATCCATAAAGAAAGCATATGTCCAAGAAAAGGCCAAGAAAAGGTGTGTTTGCAATGTTGAATAACCGTGCCCAGGGCTCCCCTGAATCCCCATACTTTATATGGCAATGTCTATAGCACTGGTAAAATAAATCTATGGGTAGTTTATGTTAATTCCTTAAGAACTTTAGATAGTTCAAGAGAAAGTATTCAAAAATCAATAATAATACTATGAAGACGTATTTTTTTAACTTTGTCTTCCTTTCTCTTTCATTTTTTTTCCTTCTCTTGCCTTTTCTCAGCCTGTTCTTCTCATAATATGCTACTTCCCTTCCCTCTACTTTTCCCTGTCTGATTTTCTCTTGCCCTTTAAAATGTTCCTCTAGAAACTCTCATCTTACTCCAAATGCCCTTACGGCCGCTTTTATGTTTCTTTTCTGACATTCATTTTTTATGCTTTTTTCATGCCCATTAACCAATTCTTTTAATAATATTGCATCAATTGGTCTTTTTTACCCATGTAATTTTGGAAGAACAAAACTAGGGGAGTCAAACCAGATAAAAATCAGTGGTAGTACAACCAAAATTGGCTTCTTAAGATTTGATTCAGTCTGGGCAATACTGCAGATCTCCCGTGAAACTTATCTCAATTCCATATTTAATCCTTCCCTAAACTGCTTCTAATTAATTTCTGTGATATTATAAGGAAAAAAGATACTCCAAAGGAAAAGAATTTGAAGAGAATGAAAAGTTACATGGACCTAATTTCAAAAATTAAAAGCAAGTGGAATATATACAAATACCACAACGCCATAATGATACAAAGATTAAAGTAATTCTATAGACAGTTACCGAATTTAAAACATTAAATACTCAATCCTACTGTCTTTGAAAACAGATGAAGAATGTTCCTTGACTTCATTGGTGTGGCAGCAAGTCCTTTAACTGATGTTCCCCCCCTTTTGTGAGGAATGTCTGGGCCCTGGATGTCCTCAACAGCCCTTCCTGAGGCTTCTATCCACACTCTGTCCTCCAGTCCAGGAGTTCCATCGTAGCTCAGGCAGGTCTGAACTGTATTGTGTGCAGGGCTGTGCACAGTCCCATCTCCTGCTATCCTGAATTGCTGAATGAACTTCCTGGAGGAGCCCACAACTCCACAGTCTTACCCCCAGTCCTGTCTCCTGCTGTTTCTGACTGAACTTCCTAGATGGACCCTGTATCCGGCTCATCATTTCACATTGTTTGATGGTCACTGGACTGCTGGTGGGAACAAGCTGTCAACAACCTGCCCTGCTTAGGCACTGTGGGACTGTGCCCTGGTGAGAGAAGTCCCTGCCCCTGCCTCTGTGCTGGTTACCCTGGGCTCCTGGCTCATCTTCCCTCGTGGAGCTGCCCCATTCTTGCTGCTCCCTGATAAAAAAATTCTTGCAGAGATTTTTCAAATGCATTTGTCCCCTTTCCTTACATGTGTTACATGACTCCTAGGATCCATTCCAAAAAGAAACCCAAAAAAGCGGGGTTTTCTGCTCTGTTTATGAAACATAAATATCTACTCTTTGGGATACAACAAGGAAAAACTCTGAAGCTGGATATTCTTTAACTAAGAACTTAGTTCCATATAATATTGCCTCTTACACTTACTGTCTGTATCTTAAAGGGTTTTGAAATTAATTTCTCTATAGAATGGTGAGGTTCTGTTCTGACCAAATAATTTTTCTTTGGGAAAGGAAAAAAAATTCACTTGTTCTGTAATGCCACCTGCTGCATGGAATTAGGAAACCTCATTCTCAGGCAAGCCAATATCCCACAGTTTTGAATAAATTCAGTTCTTGCTAAATTATTTAATTTTGGGGGTGCTTAAAAAGAAAAAGATAAAGAAAAAAAATACACATATATGCTAAAAACACACACACAAGCAAAGGCACAGCAAGCAAACTCTGCTGCAAAACAAGAGACAAGTAATTTTGTCATATTGTGAATTAAATTCTGCTCCCATGCTGAATATATTATGGTTATCAAATACAGAAATGGAGTAAAAGCAGAAAATAAAGGATAGGACTAAAGAGATCTTTAATTATATCTAAACAATGTGGCAACACCCCTGCCCCAATCAGTACAGATATCCTACAAACCTGGTTCTCACATGATGTAAGAATCTCACAGAATATCTATTAGCCCCTCAGACTATAAAATGCATATCTGCAATACAGTGCCATGTCTCTTTCTATGTATTTTTTCTTTTTTTTTTCCCCAGATTTAACACAGGAGTAGCGCCATAGTGACATAATTCAACAGAAATGTCACTGAAACAAAACTCTGTCTAGCCAAAATGCAACCCAGAAGCAGAAAACTAAAAAGTAATCATTGGTCCTGAAAGAATTTACAGAATGCCAGACTGGTGTATTCACCTTCTGAATTAAGATAAATAAAAAATCTTATGTTAAATATTGCATTAAATACCAAATCACAAAAAAAGTTACTTCAGGTAAGACTGGAATTTTTTGACTGTAACTATAGGAAACAGAACCAAAGCAAACACAACTTTTATACCCATCTACTGGCAACCACAGACAAAAGGTTTTCTAAAGGGTATCCACCAACCCTTTTCAGGAACAGTGATGAAGTATCCCTGGTTTGCTATTCATGGGCAATTACAACACTGAATTTGATACAGAAAACTTGAAAATTCATCTTCCCACTTGCATCCCTGGTACTTTCTCAGGTGTGCCGGTTTGGCCAAAATCGAGTAATACATCCTCTGAGAGAAAACCAGGTTACAACCACCCTTCCTCCCACCAGGTTTGGGAAAAAAGGAAATTTTTCCTCGAAGAAAAGTGAAAGAGATAAAAACTATTTATTTTAACAAACACACGGGAAAAGGATAATGATGCTAAATAATGAAATGAAATCTCTCGCTATAGAGAGAAACCTGGGAAGATTTCAGAGTCCTTCTGTAGGTGTGGTCTCTCTCCTCCTCGGAGCTGGGTCGGCGAGGGGCCCACCCCCGGGCCTCGGGGAGGAAATTCTCCTGAATGTGTTCTGATGTTGTTGAAACAGTCCAGAAGGGAAGAAGGGAAAAAACCAAAGTCCCAGGAAACAAAGTTCAGCTCTCCGTCTCATGCCGGGAAGAAAAAAAACCCACTGGCTGAAGAAAGCGAGCAGGGTGCTGTCTCTCCGCTACCCGCAGCCAGAGAACGCAGAGGAGTGTAATCTCTGTGTCCTTGAGAAACTGCTTTGAAAAGTTCATTTGTTTTTTTTTTTTTCTCAAGCTCAGTTTAAAGGCACAGAAAAGGCACTAAATTAATTTTTTGGGCATGGAGCTCAATAGCGGATACACATGATAGAGTCACCCCAAGACACTCCACCCCTTATCCCATATTGTCAGCTCAATGCCCAAATTAATATATTCTAACTCTACACACACACATTAATACATATATACAGCTATGTACAAACAGTGACAGTGACACTCAGCAAGCAGTGGTATACAGGTATTTCACATTACAGACAGTTTTCACCCAAGAATCAGATCTCCCTGCGGTACACAACGTGTTGTTCCGTCTCTCTGCATTACCCACCATGTGAAACCAGGTCCCTGAGCAAAGACAACCCCATGGATGGGTTTGTCTGTACTCGAGGCAGAATTAACCCAAACAGTCTTTCCTAACAGTCCCCTGACATGCACTACTGGAACCTTATCTCCATCTACTGTATGCAGGGATTCAGATTGGGCTGGGCCAGCTCTATTGGTGGAACCCCGAGTGTTGACTAACCAGGTCACCTTTGCTAGATGCTGTTCCCAATTTTTAAAAGTTCTCTCACCTAGTGCCTTCAAGGTGGTTTTCAACAATCCATTGCATTGCTTTACTTTCTCAGCTGCTGGTGCATGGTAAGGGATGTGGCACACCCACTCAATGCCATGTTTCCTAGCCCAGGTGTTGATAAGGCTGTTTTTGAAATGAGTCCTATTGTCAGATTTAATTCTCTTGGGGGGACCATGTTTTTAAAGGACTTGCTTTTCAAGGCCCAGGATGGTGTTCCGGGCAGTAGCATGAGGCACAGGGTAGGTCTCCAACCATCCAGTGGTGGCTTCTACCATTGTGAGCACATAACGCTTGCTTTGGCGTGTTTGAGGCAGTGTGATGTAATCAATCTGCCAGGCCTCCCCATATTTGTATTTGGACCACCGCCCACCGTACCATAGGGGTTTCACTCGCTTGGCCTGCTTGATTGCAGTGCATGTCTCACAGTCATGGATCACCTGGGAGATACTGTCTATGGTTAGATCTACCCTTCGGTCTCGTGCCCACTTATAGGTGGCATCTCTGCCTTGATGGCCTGAGGCATCATGGGCCCACCGAGCTAGGAACAACTCTCCCTTGTGTTTCCAATCTAAGTCTATCTGTGACACCTCTATCTTTGCAGCCTGATCTATGTGTTCGTTGTTTCGGTGTTCCTCATTAGCCCTACTCTTGGGGACATGAGCATCTACATGGCGGACTTTCACAAGCAGCTTTTTCACTCGGGCAGCAACGTCTTTCCACACTTCAGCAGCCCAGATCGGTTTTCCCCTACACTGCTAATTAGCTTTTTCTCACTTTTCCAGCCATCCCCGCAGAGCATTGGCTACCATCCATGAATCAGTGTAGAGGTAGAGCTTTGGCCACTTCTCTCTTTCAGCAATGTCCAGGGCCAGCTGAACAGCTTTGAGTTCAGCAAGTTGGCTCAATCCACCTTCTCCTTCAATAGCTTCTGCAACCCGTCGTGTGGGACTCCATATGGCTGCTTTCTACTTTTGTTTCATCTCTACAATGCAACAAGAACTATCTGTGAAAAGAGCGTAGCATGTGTTTTCTGCTGGCAGTTGGTTGTATGATGGAGCTTCTTCAGTACGTGTCACTTGTTCTTGTTCTTCCTCGTCACTGAGACCAAATTTTTCACCTTCGGGCCAATTTGTGATTATTTCCAAAATCCCAGGGCGATTCAGTTTTCCAATACGGGTGTGCTGTGTGATGAGAGCAATCCATTTGCTCCATGTGGCATTGGTGGCATGGTGGGTAGAGGGAACCTTTGCTTTGAACATCCACCCCAGCACCGGTAGCCGTGGTGCTAGGAGGAGCTGTGCTTCGGTGCCGATTACCTCTGAGGCAGCTTGGATTCCTTCACAGGCGGCCAAGATTTCCTTTTCTGTGGGAGTATAGTTGGCTTCAGACCCTCTGTAGCTTTGACTCCAGAATCCCAGTGGTCGACCTCGAATCTCACCAGACACCTTCTGCCAAAGGCTCCAGGACAGACCATGGCTCCCGGCTGCAGAGTAGAGCACGTTCTTTACTTCTGGTCCCGTCCTGACTGGGCCAAGGGCTACTGCATGAGCAATCTTCTGCTTGATCTGGGCAAAGGCTTGTTGCTGTTCAGGGCCCCAATGGAAATTGTTCTTCCTGTGGGTAACCACGTAGAGAGGACTCACAATCTGGCTGTATTCAGGAATATGCATTCTCCAAAAGCCTATGACACCTAGGAAAGCTTGTGTTTCCTTTTTGTTGATAGGTGGAGACATCACGGTGATCTTATTGACAACCTCAGTAGGAATCTGACGCCATCCATCTTGCCATTTTACTCCCAGGAACTGGATCTCTCGAGCAGGTCCCTTGACTTTGCTCTTCATGGCAAAACCAGCTTCCAGGAGAATCTGGATGATTTCCTCTCCTTTCTTGAACACTTCTGCTGCGGTGTTCCCCCACACAATGATGTCATCAATGTACTGCAGATGTTCTGGAGCCTCACTCTTTTTTAGTGCAGTCTGGATTAGTCTATGGCAAATTGTAGGACTGTGCTTCCACCCCTGGGGCAGTCGGTTCCAGGTGTACTGCACACCTCTCCAGGTGAAGGCAAACTGAGGCCTGCACTCTGGGGCCAAAGGAATGGAGAAAAATGCATTAGCAATGTCGATGGTGGCGTACCACTTCGCTGCTTTGCACTCCAGCTCGTACTGAAGCTCCAACATGTCCGGCACGGCAGCGCTCAGCGGTGGAGTCACTTTATTTAAGGCACGATAGTCCACAGTCAATCTCCATTCTCCTTCAGACTTGCGCACAGGCCAGATGGGGCTGTTGAAGGGTGAGTGGGTTTTGCTAATCACCCCTTGGCTCTCCAAGTCACGGATCATCTTGTGGATGGGAATCACAGCATCTCGAGTTGTCCGGTACTGTCGGCGATGCACTGTCGAGGTAGCAATTGGTACTCTTTGTTCCTCCTCCTTCAGAAGGCCTACTGCAGATGGGTTCTCTGATAGTCCAGGCAAGGTATTGGGCCTGATGCCCTCTGTCTCTACAGCAGCTATTCCAAAAGCCCACTTGAGTCCCTTTGGGTCTCTGAAATGCCCTCCTTGGAGGAAGTCTATGCCCAAAATGCGGGGGGTCTCTGGGCCAGTCACAATGAAATGTTTCTTCCATTCATTTCCAGTAAGGCTCACCTCAGCTTCCACCAGGGTCAAATTTTGTGATCTACCTGTTACACCAGTAATAGAAACAGATTCTACCCCTACATGTTGCGATGGGATTATTGTGCACTGCGCACCAGTTTCAACCAAAGCATCATATTTTTGTGGTTCTGATGTACCAGGCCAACAAATCCACACAGTCCAAAAAATACGGTTTTCCCTGGCCTCTACCTGGTTAGAGGCAGGGCCCCTCTAATTCTGGTTATCCTTCTTTCCCTGGGCATCCACTGTAGAGGTTCCTTCGAGGGGATCAGACACGTCATCGTCTTTTCCATCATTTCCAGCAGATTGGCTACAGGCAACTGGAGCTACTTTCTTTTTAGTAAAATTTCTTTTCTGAGACTTGCGCTCCTTCAATTCACGCACTCGTGCTGCCAGAGCAGAAGTGGGCTGTGCACCCCACTTCTTCGTGTCTTCCCCACTGTCACACAGGAATTTCCACAGCTCACTTCGTGGGATGTACTTTTTCTCTGGGGAACGTCCTTGTTGGGTATCAGAATCTCTGATCTGTACTGCCGAGATTTGGAGAAAGCCCTCTTTAATCTCTTTTTTGAGGTCCTGGAAATTCTTCTCCGTCTTATCTTCCAATTTCTGCACACGTGTTTCCACAGCTGCGATTTTCGCATGTGTTGGGCCATGCACAGAGTTTGCATATGCTCGGAGCTTCGTTGCCATATCCTGCACGGTCTCATTTGCATTGTAATCAGGTTTCATCAGTGCTAAAGCAGACTTATATTCTGATGGCCCAAGCTGTATGAGCTTTCGCCACATGAATGGACTAACTCTGGCCTGGTCTGGACTCCTCAAGCCTGGGTCATCTGTGAAGACAACCTCTACCACCCCTAGCTCTCTCAGGCATTGGATCCCTTGTTCAATGGTCTTCCACTGGGTTTGCTGCATATAGAGATCATCTGCACACAGGTATCTATCCCTCACACCACTCAAGAGCCGTCTCCAGACACTGGCAGAGTCAGCCCCCCTTATTATCCTTTGGTCGATAGCTGGATCACGTGACAGGGATCCCAAATGCCTCACTTCAGCACCGTCCAGCATTACATCATCACCTGCAGCATCCCAAATACGGACCATCCACCTTATTATGGATTCATTAGACCATCGGGTGTAGTCCTTTTTTAGGCTGTGAAGGTCCTTTATGGACATGGACCCAGTAATGGTTTCCAAGCCTGAGCCAGTTGGTGGTTTTGAGGTTCCTTCCCCTGCATCATCATCATCTTTCACTGGGCAATCAGTTTTGGTTGTGTGCTTTTTCCTCGTGACAGGAGCACCTGTCAATGGCTTAGGCTCTCCCTCTGGTTTGGCTGCAGCTTGAGTGACTGGGGTGTCTGCTGGTTTATCTTCCTGCCCCTCTGCCTTTATCTGCTGCTTTACAGTACCCAGCAGTGTGCGATAGGCATATGCCAAGGCCCAGCATATTGCAATGAGCTTTTCCTCCTTAGGATTGTCATTGAATTTCTCTTTCAGATATTTCCCCACCTCAGCTGGGTTCTGAATTTGTTCAGGGGGGAAATTCCAAGCTATTGGGTCAGAGAATTCCTTCAGGGTTTGGCCGATATCCTCCCATTCTCCACCCCACTCAGGCCTTTCCACCTCTGGGTCAGGTATCTCATCAGTCCCCCTGGAAATCTGAGCCCTCATTCTAGACAAGCTGCAAGCTAAATAAAGGAAGCTTACCAGACAAAATACCAAGAAGATGGTTTCTTTAACATCCAGGGGAAACTGAACCTTCTCAAAAGATACTGTATCAAATTTAAAGGGGAGGGAGATGAAAGGTTGGGAAACCCTGTCTCCTCCTCTTCTAACAAACTGAGTGCAATTACCAATGAACTCCCAAAACAGGCTACTGAAACTAGGACTGGGGTTAGGATGGAGAAACAACCTATCATACACCCTTTGAACAACTGCCTGTACCTCTGCTGACTTCTTATAAATCATTATCACTGAGCAAAGCAAAATAGAAATCCGGATTTGTGCCCCTGCTCTGTAAAAGAGTCTTACCAGCCACAGGATCAGACCAAGTTGTGGATAGGCAAACAGGCCTAGGGACCAAAAAGGCACCAGTACCTCAAACAAGCCTAGGGACCAAAAAAACGTGAGTATATCCAGCCAGAGAGACATTATGAACTCAACCAACATGGTATCTACTTTACCCCAACACAAAGTAGTTAAATTCAAATCAAGATGTAATTAGTACAGGTTTTTTCACTTTCCTTCGAATCCTGCCGACTACGCCAGTAAGTATTTGTGCCGGTTTGGCCAAAATCTAGCAATATATCCTCTGAGAGGAAACCAGGTTACAACCACCCTTCCCCCCACCAGGTTCGGGAAAAAAGGAAATTTTTCCTCAAAGGAAAGTGAAAGAGACAAAAACTATTTATTTTAACAAACACACAGGAAAAGGATAATGATGCTAAATAATGAAATGAAATCTCTCGCTATAGAGAGAAACCTGGGAAGATTTCAGAGTCCTTCTGTAGGTGTGGTCTCTCTCCTCCTCGGAGCTGGGTCGGCGAGGGCCCACCCCCGGGCCTCGGGGAGGAAATTCTCCTGAATGTGTTCTGATGTTGTTGAAACAGTCCAGAAGGGAAGAAGGGAAAAACCAAAGTCCCAGGAAACAAAGTTCAGCTCTCTGTCTCACGCTGAGAAGGAAAAAACCCGCTGGCTGAAGAAAGCGAGCAGGGTGCTCCCTCCTGCTCCTGCAGCCAGAGAACGCAGAGGAGTGTAATCTCTGTGTCCTTGACAAACTGCTTTGAAAAGTTCGTTTGGTTTTTTTTTCTCAAGCTCAGTTTAAAGGCACAGAAAAGGCACAAAATTACTTTCTGGGCATAGAGCTTGATAGGGGATACACATGATAGAGTCATCCCAAGACATCAGGTTACCTCTGGTCCAGTTGAGGTGACAAGTTGTATCTGAACCTACATTTTGGTTCAAATTTGAAAAACAAAACTATCAATGATGAAAGCCCAGGCCTCGAACATATGAATTAGATCATGTGCCTATGAATTTCTTGAGTCACACAGAGAAACAAAAGAGATGGGATCAGGGAAACAGGAAGACTGAACCTCAACTCTGACTCAACCAGAAGAACTTCAAATCATAATTTTGTAGCATACAATATATGCTGTACTATATTTTTCTATTTCTTTTTTCTGAAGATCCAACTTCTTGTCTTTACAGAAGAAGTCTGGAAACATGCCTGCAGACAGGACACCGCCACCTCTCCCTGCCTCTTTTCTCCTCACTGCTAAACCTGCTAATGTCTGATGACTTGACCCACAGCACCAGATAAAGTGAAAAGTTCAGGTGTGGAAACACGGGTGATGGAGCACCAAGCCTATCACAGACATGTGGAATTCTGAAAAATTTCCCATTGTGTGCACTGAAATATGTAGTGTGTTTCATGAGAACTTTCTTATCAGTCTGAATGAAAGTGCTTCTACAGCTGAGAAGAACTATCCCTTTTTTCCATTAAAGACCTCATATGCAGTAAAGAATCTTTATGTGAACTCACTTTGCTCTCTATATTAAATCAAAAAGAGCTCGTTTCCTTCCCTAATTTCAGTATATCCACTCTTCAAGAAACAGCAGATCTTTAAAAGACATAAAAAAGGTGATTGGAAGCCAGGCCCTTCCACGTAGTGACACTAAGTCCAAAACAACTGACTTCAAATGTCCCTTCACAAATGAAAGCATCAATGACTTATGTAAGAATAGAATCTTACTTTTACTCCCAGACAAACAATAGCCTGATGAATGCTGAAAAAAACCACCTTATTCAGGCTCTATTTAGTTGGATCTATTACCTAATTCTCAGGCAAATTCTCTGAGAAGCAAGCTACGATCCCACTTGCAAATTTACTGAGATAAGCAGCCACAGGCATCATGGTTGCTTGAGCAGCAATTAGATGAGTTCTATAAACATTTTTTCTAGCTCATATTGAACACCAGCATGCCATTAAATGAGGCAGTGAGAGAAGAAGGACACACTACACAGTATTACTTTTCTTCCATAGCATATGATGACAGTACTACATGGAAAATGGTCAGCTTATAGAAAAACAACAGAAAAAGAAAGCTGAGCCCTGAAATTCAACTTGTGCTCTTAGACACAGAAATTGAGTCCAGTTTTAATAAAAGAAATCAACGACAATCTGCAATTATCACTACTGCCTCAATCTGAAATGGGAAAGGATGTTACCAAAGTGCTCAGGATAAGAAGACAGAAAAAAAAGGAAGGATACAGAACTAGGTGTCTGAACTGACACAAGTCACAAACAGTTTAATTCAAAGAAGTGAACATAAAGAGATACAAACATTCTCACAGAAGGAGTAGAGCAGGAGAAGACAAGAGCTGGGTGAGATCAAAGACAAACCTCCTACAAGGAGAAACAAAGGCTGACATCTCCCCTACAGACTGATGGCTGCAGGTACAGCAGAGACCCAGTAGATTGGCATTATGAGCATATTCAGATATCCCAGGCCTCTTCTGTCCAATAACAGTGAGCAAAATAAAACTCTGACACTAAAGGTCTGCACACATGATAAAAGATGTGCAATCAAAAGTCCAAAGCTGTGGAGGTTACAATAGGTGCTTTGAGAAACTTGTGACTTTAACTGAAGGTATTCACATGCATAGATGGTTCAGTTTCTAGCTCAGAAATGTTCCTCTGTTTAAAAAATCGTGGCCAGCTTTGCTGGCTTCTTAATTAAAACTAAATATTACCCCAGGTTATATTTTAGCCTTCAGAGGATATTACAACTGTGAAAATTTTGTTTATGATACCTTATGTTAGAGTTAAAAGCCCACCACTCACAGAAAATGGTGGCATTCTGTGGTCTGTCAGTCCATATATAAATGCAGCTATACACAAGAAAACAGACCATTATAAAGGAGTCTACACATTTTGGGATCACTAATCACTCTTTGAAAAACTAAATTCAAATTTTTGCTTATCATGAAGAGTTATCAGAGTTTGACCACTGTCTCATTTTCCCAGTTTCAAAAAAGTCCCGGAGTTTGAAATAAGACACTGAAACATTTTGCATATTTCCCTGCCTTGCACAGCATCATTAAGCTTCACATTTGATTGTCTTGTTAAACACAAAAATGGCAATAATAAATATAAATCCTCTCCACATGAGATGGGTGGGATAGAGGCATTAAAAAAACCCCCAAACAGTAGAAAGGGTTAAAAGGGAAAAGGAAAAGTAGACATAGATAGAAAACACCATCCAATAATATTTAAACAGAAAAAAATACTGGAAAGCATGCAGGGAAAAAAAGGGGGGAAATCAAATACAATCAAATATCAGATAAAGTTGATGACTGCCTGGAAAGAAGAGGAAACGGAGATGAAAATGCCCTCCAAATCATTGCTAACTCACTACTGAAGGGACAAAAGTTTATGACTCTAAAATGAACAAAGGAGATACTTTCTTACCTTTATAAATACGACCAAGTCCTCTGTAGTCCATTTGGTCTGAACAATTGAAAACTACAACATACTTTCCCAGGCATTTGCCCATGTCTTTAGTTGTCTCTGTTTTCCCTGTCCCAGCAGGACCTGCTGGTGCACCACCCATACTCATGCCCAGGGCCTGTGCCAGAGTGATGTAACACCTAAAGACAGAACAAACAGATCTGTGAATCTTTTCCTACCATTAATTACTTGAGGTCCCTCAATGCAACCACAACAGTTGTATTATCCAGAGGTGGGGAAGGGAGCAGAAGTGGTTGTGCTTCCATGTGGTGAGTCCTCAGTCACCCCCTTTGCACACTGTGAAGCTGAGTTACCAGGACCAACTTTGCTTGACCTGCAGAAAAGCATTCATCCAGCACAGCCATGACTGCAACAGCCCAGGAAATACACAGGCCAACTCTAAATGCTAAATACCAAAATACTGTAGTATTGTGATCTTCTCAGACTATCATACACCCTTCCTCCATGACTTAGCCTCATTCTGCAGCACCCAGAGATTCCTGCCTTTTCCCTGTCCCTCCTACTGTCTCCTCAGAGCACTCAAGATGGGCTCTCTGATCTGGCAGTAGGAAGGCACAGAGCATGGAAGCACCTCCTGTTCTTGACATGTCTGTAGCAGCCAAACCACAGCATTGCTGCCAGTCACGTGAGGTCTTTGAGTTCCAGAAGGGTAATGGATGAGAAGGAAGATTGCAATGGGCGATGGAGAAAGAGGAGGAATCCATGAGTCCCATGATCATCTTCTGCTTCAGCCTCCATCCTGGGTTGAGATCCTCAGGTTTAAGTCTCAGCCTCCCCAGATGGTGTGGAGGTTACTGAAGGGTGTAGAAAGCCTGCTGCTCTAATCTCCAATGCTCCAAAATCACAGCAAACAAATTTTAGCACTGTGAAACTCAATAGCTTTATTATATAGGTGGGGAGATAAAATGGGCACTGGAAAAAAACCCAAATGATAGCACCTAGTATGACTTCTTATGAAACAACAGAATACTCATTCTAATATAGCAGTAAGAATGCTTTATCACCTTATCACTCAGTGATCAGTTAACAGGCAGTCATTTAACACATAAAAAATAGCACTCCCTAACAATGCTGCTACTGAAAATGAGCTAAGGACAAACTGAATACACAGCACAAGTTCTATACAGACCTTCCATTTCATTTTTGGTGTATGCCATGACATGGACTGTGTCTGATATGATGTGTAGGAGCATTCTGTTTCAGTGCCATTATTGTCATGCAATGTACTACCAGCTGTGTGTATTCATAACGTGCTTAGGGAATCTCTCTGAACATGAAATCATTAGCCAAACAGCACTTGACTCCAAACTGATTAACAGAATAAAGACACCATTACCCGAAAATTTTCAGAAGCTCAGACAACTCCACATAGCAGTATCACAAACATTAAAATGGAAAAAGCCCACAAGGGGAATAAAACCTGTTGTTGTGCAACATTGCTTAGGTACCTAAGTTTCCCATGCTAACACTAGGAAACATGTCTTCTTCAAATACCCTTTCAACATGACAGTGGACAGCCTCCAATCCCTGCAGCTTTGTTAGGCTCTTCCAGGGTTGTCCAAAGAGAGATGTGCCTCTTCTCTGTGTCATTGTGGTTATTATTATTATTATTATAGTTCAAACTCATTTAAAAGGCTTGCTTTCTTCAATCATGTCACCCTGTGCTAATTTTCAATCTCGTGTGACACAGCACCTTGCAGAATCATAATATATCCTATGTCCAATTCTAGTCCAATTCCTGCCTCTGCACAGGACAAACCCAAAAACCACACCATGTGCCTGAAAGCATTGTCCAAACGCCTTTTGAACACTGGCATGCTTGGTGCCATGACCACGTCCCTGGTTGCGTTTTAATTCTGTGAATAAATTTTGAATTACAACATTTTCTTGATATTGGCTCTCCTGGTAGACAAAAATATTGTCAGTGTGGTAGTACTGCCATAGTTAATAATCAAGTGCATGTGTACTGCTGCAAACAAACCTCTATCTAACATAGGAACAGTAGGGTGCATAACATAGAATTTGGGAGATGTGTGTTATTTACTGAAAGCCAGGTATCCACATGCAGGGGTTTGGCTTTCTTAAATAACTCACAGGGAATAATTTTTTTTTTCAGGAAAAAATCTGAATTTTCATTAGTAAATAAAAGCTAGTAGCACAGACAATGCAAAGACGATTCCAACATTAACTCAAGATGGGGTTTTTAGCAAACTGGTCTACTGGGAAATGTCCCAGCCTAAGGGGGTTGGAACTAGATGATCTTTAAAGCCCACCAAACCACCCAATCAAAATACTCTATAATGCTATGATCCTATAAATGACTGAACATGCAAAGTATTTTGACATTCAAATCCACATATAAAAGAACAAGCTCTGGCATAGCAAATACATCTGTCTCTTGCCTGGACTAACCAAGTACTTTAGGAAAATAGGCATCTAATGGTACTGTGCTGTGTAACTAACATTCCAGCAATAAAAAGTTCTCCTTCTGTTTGCCCTCAGAGTTTTTCTGTGTTTATAGTCCTGCAATTCCCCACGGGCCTTGCTTAAAACCACACTTGCACTAGTTATCCAATGGTATGTCCTGAGTTACTGCTTTTTCCTACAGGGTGACTTCAAATTAATCACTTGCTGTAATACCAAATTCTCATGCAACTACTTGCTTATTGAAGGCAGCAATACATTGGTGTTTAGATTGACTCTGTGTAGGCTGGTGAAGTGTATGGTGCCCAGGTGCATTTATCTTGAGAACAAGTAAGTTTTTCAACGCCCATCGCAGCTCATACAGCTCAAGCAAACACTCAAATTCAACCTGCTTTCAACAGCTGAATACATAAGCACTGGCCTCTGCTGTTCACCAGCGATATTGCAGCATTGTAGTGCAACCTAAGTAATTCTGGCTCGTGGAAGTTAAAAGAATTAAGTCAAAGGAATCAAATCTTAGCTCCAATACTACTCACTTAATTTCTTTTATAAATACCTGTCAGTTAAGGGAGTTATAACAAGCCTGTCTGTACACCCTAAGTATTCATTGCAGTAGGTGAACTCTACATCAGTGATTCTGATAATGCATTTATCCAAGTCTTCAAGAAAATAAAATCGAGACTGTTTTTGCCATTCAAAATCAGACGGAGATTTAATGTTCATACGAACCTATTATGGAAAAGAAATATCATTAATACAGAAATGAATCAGCACAGAAAAAAAAGGTCTACTTCATATAAATTCATTACCTTGAAGAATGAGCACAGAATCTGTCAGGAGTCAAGACATCCAGAATTATCTTTTCAAACCTGTCTATGACATGCTCTGAACCTTCTGTCCGCTTTGATTTTCCTCTGAATTGTGCACAGAGATTATGAATCGAGTCTTACAGAGTATTTGAAAAACAGTCATGGAAAACATAAAAAATGAACAATACTGTCTGTCCTGCATGGTATCTGCACCATTACTCACAGAAATACCAAATTGTGGACAATATTTGAATACATTCTATAGACATCTGTGTGCTTGTTTATTTGGGTTGTATTTTTCACTATGAACTTGCCATGCACATATTTAGATTTCTGGTAATTAATAGATCTTGTTTCATTATTATTGGCACTGGATCTCAAAACCACTGGCCTCTTACAATAACCATGTTGCCCTGGTTACTGGCCTTGAAAACATGGTGAAGAGGAGGTTCTGGAATCTCAGCCACTTCCCTCTCCTTTATCTCAATCACAAAAGGAGGTGTTCAGCAGAGAATAGAATGTTTTAATTATTTAATTATTACATATACCACTTAAGAACCCTTTCTCCAGTTTTGGACTTGCTCCCAACTTTTTATTTCATATACAGGACATTTAAATTTAACCAATTTTCCATGATTTTATTATAAAATGACATAAAATTAATTAAGAAAATAGTTGTGAAGATAAATTAAAAATTACAGGCAGAAGATAAAATCCCACACTTATCTAAGAAGCAAGCAGTTTTCTTTCTAGATTTCAGAACTTTTCTTTATTATTTTCTATTTTTCTTTACACATGCACTTGATTTTTATCTTCCTAACATATATGCATAAATTAAGAAATGCAGTATTGAATTATTGACTTTTACATCATTCAAGCCCTTTGGAACTTATTTTACTTCCATTTTTATAATTATGCTTTCATTTATTCAACATACTTATCTAAAGGAAGTCTGATGCAACTCAATTATCAAAAAAATTAAAATATCTGTCCTATTTATTGTTGCTACACTCTTCAAATATTGAAGCCTCACTGCTTTTACCTTTGAGTAATTATTACCTTACATCAACACATAGATTGGGTTAGAAATCACAAGACTGATGGGAATACTAAAGAGAGATTTTCTACAGTTACATTTCAATCAATGCATTAAATCTTCAAGTTGAGAAAATAGGCTAATTTTAAAAGCTAAACTCTTTTGCTCACAGTGAATTTGTGCATGATGAGTATAAACAACCATTTTAAAAACTGAAGTCTAAACCTATGAACACACCTATATAATAATTCACCCTTCTCACTGCATGACATCTATATTAAATCAAAATAAATCTGATATGCTCTATCACAGCAGTAATATCAGAGATACTCAAAGAGAATAGATTCTAAGATTTGCTTATAATTTTTTTATGTGTGCGAGACCTTACATACAGAAAGTCCCTTGAAGGTTTTCCAAAACTTACCAAATCATCAAAGATATCCTTCTGGTGCACATGAATGGTGATTAAAGTTTCATATTTTGTGCGCTCCATTCTTGTCAGATTGTGTGTTGTCATGTCAATCAAATAATTTAAAAGTTCCAAGAACTTCTGATTTGTTGTGTGCATTACCTTTTCCACAAGCAAGAATGATCATATTAATACAAACACCATTTGTTCTTCCAATATTTAGAATTTTAAAAATTATAAATAAAAAAATTTTGAAAACATCCAGGCTTATAATGTCCATATTCTGCTTTGTATTTATTAGGCTTGGAATCCTAAATTTGGATTTGCAGGCTGCTTTCCATTCATGCATTCTTACCCAACAGAGTACAATAAGGTTATGTCTAGATGAACAGGTCACACTGTAAGATTTTACTCCAAGACTCTTGCTCCTTCTACTATACATTACATTTTCAGCTGACTGCATCCCTGCATATATTCAGAGCCATCAGTCAATGATTTTGGGTATTATATATCAGCCCAAGCTGTATCTACTCTTTAGGGGGAACAGGAACCTGAAGATCTGTCACATCCTTTAACCAGACGAGGGAGAAAATGTAGTATAATTTTAGATGCTGATGCTAAAATAATTTATTTTGTGGTACCAAATCTGTTACAAAGTTCCACAAATACAATACCGACTATACAATACTGACTTACGTAAACAGCATCAGCCTCTGTCAGTGATGCTCCTGGTACGCAACAAAAAGCACTGAGATTTAAGAAAGAGCAGCTCATTTACATTTCTTTTCCAAATGTGTGAGAGAACAATCACACTAGCTTTCCGTAAATATATGCAGAGTCTAAAACTCACATGGTTTGCTGAGGAAAAAAATGCTAAAAACACTGTTAAAACTAACAGAGAATTAAATAACCTCCACACCCCCCAAACACACACATGCAGTTCAGCCCAAACAACCCCAAAAGTTGTTTTCTTGTTAATGCAAAAGAATCTTTGCACCTAGTTATTCTATGAACGAGAGCGGACTAAAAGCAGGTTTATGCCCTTTCTAAACTTTGAACAATGCAGAAAATGTAGCAGTACATGGTTTTCTCTATAGTCTAAGCCCTTACTTTCACACAGGATCAAAGCACGGCATGGTACAGTTGCCCTGCATTTACTTTTGTGGTAGGATGTTGTTACTTGTTCTTTGTTCAGTCTCACTGTGTGTTCCTGATTAATGGTAGTTTGCAACCCTTTAGTTCACATCCTCCTCTCCCTCCTTCATAGATTCACTGTTGGTAATAACACCTTGGTTGCTAATGGCATCTTCTCCACCTGTCTGAGATTAAACCAACACCTCCTGAAATGGTTTCTATTCTTTCTCTTCCCCAAAAAAAGAGCTCATCAACTGAAGGATATAATACATTTGGATGGAGTAGACCAATGTCCACAAAGCACAGTTACTTCCCCAAAGTTTAGGAGTTCTTATTTCTTTCCAAATTTGATTTTGTGAAAGTCACAGGATAAGATTCCCCATATTCCCAGATTAAGAAACTGTCCCTTCCCAAGATGACTGCACTAACAAAACAATAGAGAAAATCACAGGATTAGGAACAACGCTAAAGCACATGCTGGGAGATAATGAGGAGGTGTGACTTCTTAACACATTTTTTATTATTCTGTTTTCCCGTTAGTTTATTTGTTATTCGGGGTAATTAACTAGTACTTTATGCTTTTTCCTACATGTTACTTCTAACTTTTCACAATATGTACTGTTACAAACAATGCTTTTAATAAATCCCCAAAGATTCATTAAACACTACCTTTTTGTCAGTTTTGGTACTGTTCAGTGCCTTCTCTGCATCTCTGGTCCAGATAATTTGAATTCCCAGAAGTCCTATTTGTGCAGGAAACATTGCCTGAAAGTCATACATCTTAAATTCTGAATCATTAATGGCCATTGATGCCTGTCTAATGATGGTGTGGATTGTTTTCCTAATCCCATTCAGCAACTGACCTAACCAGAATTCCACATTGCCCTGAAATAAACAAGAAAGTACTTTTAAAGAATTAGTTTATGAATAATTCACAAGGAGCAAGAGCTCTACGTGACATTTTTTCCCAATCCTTCGTACTCCCATTTCCATATTTGTTATTCCCTAATTTTTAAAATATTCCTTTCCTCTTTCTGCTCCACTGCCCTTCTAGAGATATGTGATGGATTTGGCACTTCGCAGCAGTACTGCTGAGAAAACAGGTAAAGCAATCGTTACAAACTGACACAAACGTCCTGTCCTTTCTACTTTTTGCTCTTGCTGTTCACATTGGGAGGTTTTCATTCAGCTAGTCGAATAATAGCATGATGCAATACTGTTGGCCTCTAAAACATAAATCTACTTCAAATCAAGTAATGAAAAACTGCAATATATACTTTCATTACCTGAGCTAAAACTGGTTCAATAATATTGACCTGTTCTCCTTCTTGAGATTCAAACAGTAAAATCTGGTCGTAGTTTTTTTCATGAAATCCCACTCGGTTAACATTGTCAAACAAACTTAATAAATGTGCCTACAATAGAATCAGAAAAAAAAAACCTCCATAAACTATCTGATATGGCATTGTTACTTGGTCTTTAAATGCTGTATTAGAATACTCTGTAAATCTTTCAATAAGTGAAAGAAATTCTCTCAAATAAACAACGAAATCCTCCATGGTCCTCACTTAGTAATGTCGACCATAAGAACACTATTGCTTTATTACTTGTACCTGAATAGTGTGGGAATCAGATGCTTGACCAAGGATTTCCAGAAGAGCAGGGTCAGATACAAAAAAAAATCTTGGAAATATTAACCGCTTTTTTTCCAAATAGCCAGTCAGTGATTTCTGACAGATTTCCAACTGCTCCAGCAAATGTGGTAACAGCTGTGCCAAAGTCTCATCTCCAACACAGCACTGCACAATGTTTGATGTTTCATGGGCTCTCTGCATAATTCTCTGCCATGATTTATCAATGTTCTGAAATCTTCTGGCTTCCTGAAGTACATGATAAATGCATTAGCTTTTCCTCATGTTTTTCATATTCTAAAAATTAAATAATTCTATCAGACAAGGTAACAGTTTAATATTGCCCTTGCTGTTCGGGTCTTCTTTGCAGGGCTAACGTATGAATATTTATAGGCATGCTTATTATTGACCAGAGTTCAAGTTGCAAGAGAAAGAGTACAATGGGACAGCTCCGGAAATGTTTTGCTTCATGCTGGGCACCAAAATTATCCGCATAAAAGGATTCCAACACATATGAGAAAACTCAAAAAGCAGCTTTCTCAGAAATTATAGCCTTCCTAACAGCAATACACAATGTCATGTAAGCTGTTAGTAGCAATACTTGATGAACAAAACCAGTGTACACAGTCTGAAGCTGCTACATTTGTACATTACAAGTGTTGTAGGTGAAGGAAGACAAATTCTCAGACTGGGAGCTGAAAAATAAATATTTTTATACGCTGGGTATGTTGACATTAAAAATTCTTTCTTCACCTACAACAAATGAAATGTTAATGAAATCATAAATTATCTGAGAGCTAGAAGAGATCTCAAAAGAAGATCCAAAGCAATTTGTCTGTCACGAGGCAGGATCATACCCAAAATATCTATCTGTCTCATGTTTAGTGATGCTCAGTGATGGAGATTCAGAAGCCTGTCCAGGCAATCATTGATACTGATGACTCTCTTTCAATATCTAAGCTTAATCAGACACCGAGAACATGGTTTTTTTCTTCCTGTTGAGAATAACCCTTATATTTAAAAAAGGTTATCACATCTCTTCAGTTTTTCCTTTTCTTCAAGTGAAACAAGTCTAGTTTGTTGAATCTTTCATTGCACCTCATCCTTCCTGGATAGCTCCTCATTCTTACCACCCTCTTCTGTGCTCTCTCAAATTTGTCTTGTGCGTTTCTTTGGCCAAAACCAAGTGCAATATTCTAGTTATTATTTATTGATGCTTATGCATTCCACTCTTGTGCATTTTATACACCAGCAAGCTAAAATTCATTTTCTGGTAGAACTATCAGAGACAATGGCAAAAGCCTATCACAATGTATGGAAAATACTGTTTTTCCTCTATCCACAAAGCTCCTTGCCCACCCTAAAAATAAATTAGATTTGTTCAACATGTCTTGCTCCTAACAAATTCACGTTGACTGAACATTATTCATCTCCTTGTTAATTTCCAGATGCTAACAGTTACTTGTTGCAGTATTCATCCAGAAATTGCAATTAAGCCCACTCCTCATTACTCCTCCACCAAGCTGTTCCTTCTCTTCCTTCTTTAAAAACAGTCACTACATTTGTTTTTTCCAGAACACTAGTTCATGTATCTATCATCCTTGGAAGAAGTAGCTTTAGCAGCTTGTTTTCATCTGCAAAAGCTGTTTATTGATTCTCCGATAAGCATTAACAACATAAATATATCTCATGAACTAAAAACAAAAAAGTTACCTAAACAACAATTAAAAAAGCTTTATTTAACTTACAAAAATTAATCTTAATTTGGGTTATTGTAAGCCTTCAATTATAAAATATGTGGCCTGAAATAAATTAATATCTAATAATTTCCCAATAATAGCTGTTTCGTTAAATTACACCATTTGATCCAGAGCAGCTGAACTGTGGTGTGTTAGAACTACATGGAAACCCCTCATTAGGAGACACAGCAAAAAGGATGATTTTTTCCTGCTATTTCTCTCCTGCTCAGTTCATTCCTCAACTCTCGTGCAGCTGCTACCTCGGAAGGTCATCACTGCCTTTTGAAGAGGTTGCAATGGTTCACACAGATTAGCACACATACAGTTCCCAAGCCTGGCAGCATCTCTCTGTGGGACTTCATTAAACTGAGTCCTAGCGAGTACAGAATTCATATACAAAATCTGTCATTCCATTATTACAGCTTATAGCCTGTAAACGTGTGCACACAGGAAGGAAGGGATATTTGTACACATGGAAAAAGCGATAAATCAGTTTCGTGCCATTAAGTAGTCCTCTACTAACTCACTAATATTTGCAAGCTGACAGGAACATTTGAGCTTGAATTAGAAACAACTGTGTTCCTGTGGGTTTCACCAAGTTCTAAGCAATTTAACTAGACAGATTCTAGTTTGGCAAAGCTTCTCCTGAATTGCCTACGCACAGCCCACAAATCTTATATGAGTTATATGCACTCAAATAAACTATGCAGGCAAAAAACTCCATGATGTGGCTAATTTCCTGGTACAACATACTGTTATTATAAAGCAATATACCTGAGGTAGTTGTTTTGCAATGTCTCCACCAACAAACACAGCTTCAAGGTAAATCCAGAGGTTTTGTACAGTCATCCAGTTTTCAATTATCTCTGCAGTATTGGTCAGCTTCTGAACCCATTGTTGTATAGTGGACTTAAACGGTGCATTATACCTGCATGAACATGAGTCAGAGGGAAGAACCTAAGATGATAATTGTTTACTCTGGGGGTTGATTGGATTTACACAATATGTGCATTTACTAAGTTTTGTACCGGTTGATCATGAGTGACCCCAGCATCATGAGGCTGTCTTCCACCAAAGCTATTTTCTCTGATGTATCCGATCCTTTCAGAAGAAGTTCTCCTCGAGTTTTGAACTGGCCAAAACTGAAAGTATGAGTACTCCATTCACTGATGATATGCTTCAGTTTTGCTTCAATATCCTTTTCTTTGACAGCACTGATGCAGATGTCCTGTGTAAAATTAAAATAGTAAATTACATTCCTCTAAGGCTATTATAAAGCCTTATTACTTATAAAGACTATTAAAATGCATTGGCTTGATCCAAATCTCAGTGTGAGTTCAGGCTACTGAAAATGTACATCGAAACACCTCAAAGTTTTTATATTTCAAACAAGATGATATTCTAGTACTACTTGTAACAGGTACATTTTATGGGCTATACTCCATCTTCACTACTACTAGCACCTTACACACACAAAATTCACTGAGTCAGTGAATCTGCAAGAAGATTTTGCCTCTCTGTACGTATTAATATTTGAAATCAAATAAACTGGCAGAGGGGTTTAAAGAAAATAAACATTACCAATCAAAACCAACAAATATTCCCAGAACAGCACTTAGACAGACAATGTAACTGTCTGCTACTTCTTGAAGACAGTGAGGACAGGACTGCCATAGAGCTGGTTATTGCATCAGAGAGAAAAGGATCAAACATTCACACTGGATCCCAAATTCCGGTTCAGTAGTACATCGGATTCTATCACAGGTTTAAAGTGTTTCCTGGAGTGTAAGGCTGGAACTCTGAACCTTTCACAAGGCTTAAATTCTTGTCTGGGAATTGGGTACAGCAGAGGTTTGATTTCATGGTTTTGCCTTAAAAATGTTCATTTGTGGAACAAAACAAAACAGGTCACTACTATGGAAGGAATATAGATTTAGCTAAGTGACCACAGAACTGAAGTTAGAAACTTTTGGGGTTTTACTTCTTTAGTTTTAGCTATGCTGTGTTCTTGTAAAAGGTAACAAACATGAAGCTAAGGCACTTGCTAGATAACTACTGTCCCCAAACCCGAGGAGAAAATAGCTTTGTAGCTTGTGCACACTCCCTATGCCTTCTCATCCATCTGTGCTCTTGTGAAGAGCCACTTTTGAAATATGAAACAACCTCATTCTCCTTTATTCCCACATCCTCCACTTCTACTGTGTTCCAAGGATTTTTAGCACTTAACAGGATCAGTATTACATCAACTGTTTTCTTCTCTCTGGTTACAAATTTAAAGGGAAGAAAAAAATATATAAGCAGGCAGACCCTAAATCAGAAGCATGACAGAATCACACTACTCCTAAAACAACAGAAGTCCTCCTATGGAAGGATTAGTGTAATACCATCTACATATTTAAATCTTCTCCTAAATAAAAGGGAAATAAACTAACCATCAGTGCCAATACCAACTACCAAACTCCACTTTTTCAAAGGAATTCTTCAACTAAACCAATTTTTTCATGTTACAAAGCTGACTAGAAACAGGATTTCAAAAGCACAGACTCCCAGATCACAAAATAATAATTACAAAAAAAAAAATCCCAAACAAACAAAACAAAACAGGAAAGTACATGTACCTCAATATCTTCTTTATGTTTTAATAAAGGAGCATCCACTACGTTTTTTAAAGCAAAATTTTCAGAGTCAACATCAAAGTGATGCCCAGTTACTTGTTCAATTCTTTCCCAGTGTCTTGGCAACATTGCCTAGAAAAGTCCATAGGGATGGGGTTTTTTAACATTGTACTAATTTTAGGACTAGAATGATCACATGCTATTGCACTGCATCTGTTAAACAAATAGGAGAGTCTTGATTTTCATTCCACTGAAAGCAGTAGTAGTTCTTCTAATCACATTACAAAGCCTTTTGTTTTATTTTTCTATAACTAAGCCTAACTATATTTTTTGCTAAAAATACAGCTGCTTTTATCTATTAAAAAGAATTATGGAAAGCATCTTATAGTCATATAGCATGGCCTTAACTAGAGTTTCTCGAGTGACTCTTATCTCCAGATTATTATGCTGAACATACTTTGTTTTTCATCATTTCAAGCAAAGGACAGCTCTCAGTGAAGTCATCAATTTTTTTTTTTAGGTCTTGAAAAGCTTGCCATTCCTTCAATGCTTTTGGTAACTTTCGGATTCTTTGAAAAGCACAAAAAGAAAGAAGAGATATTTTATTCTTAATAATCACCATTTACCATTTAATAGTACAATATATTGCCATTTTTCAATGAGTTGACCAGTAGACTGTAAATAAAAATCCAGTTGCAAGCTGGCAATATTATGTATGGTGGGTCATTTGTGACTGCAGGCATGAAACACTGCTAAAGACAGCACAAATTACACCCGAATGGTTTGGTTTCTATTTCAGTTTGAATTAAAGGAAGTTAATTTCATGTGCAAACCCATATCTAAAATTAAGTTCTTGCAGTGTCATTGCTTTAGCAAAATTTGAAAATATTTTTTTTTGCAAAGAGGTAAAACGATTAAACAACATATATTTTCCAAGCAAAATAAAGTATATCCTAAACTAAAACTAGCCTGCTTGCAAAGAGAAAAATACTTCTGTTTCAATCAAACAAGTCTTAATTCATACCTGGTTTGTATGAAAGATATTCAAAGCAAAATTTTCCTTTATGCACAATTTAAGATGAAAAGAAATTAAAAATGAAGAACCTCTTGTACTGTGAATTGTCACAGCTCCTCTTGCTTCTAAACCAGTCATGCCAATTTTCAGCTGCCAAAGCTATGGACCAAAGACTGACAGCAGTTCTCTTACAGCTCAATTCCAGAAACTAAAAGCTGCATAAAACCTGCCCATAATGACAAATTCCTTCAAAAAAAATCTCCATTTTTCACAGTTCAAAATCAGACAGATCTGTCACACAATGCTGGAACATGTGCAAATTCTTCACTGCTTGCTAGTAAGAGGCAGATGAACATATGCACACAGTCATGGCACTACAATAACTGCTATAGTCTTTCATCTTGAATCCAACAGTAGATAGCATTAAATATGCCAGAGAAAAGCACTGCAGAATGGAAAATTTGTACTCTGCCTTGTATCAAGAAGGCTTTAAGGGGCAGTTCCTGGCTACTTCTATCCTGAGGCTCAGCAAGGAACATTCTAATTAACTTCTCTGGGGATGGCTATTAGAAATAGGATCTCTTAACTTGGTAATGAAAATGGCAAGTTTTTTTTAAATTCAAATAACTTTTTCTTTTGCCTTAGTCTCAATAATATCTTCTAAAACCAAGTTCCATGAGCTGCACACTATGTTAAAAAACTACTCCATTGATCAGGTTTACACTTCTGTCCTAAATTTACTGGACATTCTTTTTACACTGTATTACAGTAAAATATAAAGGGAAACTTCTCTCCAGCTGTTATTATAAACTTCTATAACGCTCTCTAAATATTTCTCCTTTTTATCTCTTTCTAATTGGATTTATTTTTGCCTACAGTTATTTTTTTATTTTTCTTTTCAAGATTAGAAGTTTTCTATTATATTACTGTTTTTAAAAGGGGTAACAAAACAAAACTACATTAGAGAACTATGCAGATCTTTACAATTAGTCTAAAGCAGTAACTGCACTTCCAGCATTCCTGCTTCTTTCATAATACAGCATACCATCTTAACTATTTCTGTGAGTACCCCCTGCATATTGTTTCAATTTCTCCGGCTTTAAAGAGAATAGCTCGATGCAATAATGCTAGCAAACTGCCAAAAGAACAATAATACTGGGTTAGCCTTTATGGCAAAAAAACCCCATTTACTTCCTATTGGTAGCCACCCTGCTCCAAACATATCTCGATACTTGAGAGGAAAAACAAAAATGTCATACATGAAGTTTAAAGAGAAACACATAAATGAAAAGTACTGCCATGCAATGGCTTCCTTCAGGGTTCTGCAGAAGCATAAGTCCTACAGCCTGTAAAATATAAATAACTACAGAAAAATCATGATGCAGATTCCAGAATTCTACTGAAATGGGATGAAGACTTAAATTTTCCAAATGCAGAAGTATATATATTTCACACACATTAATTTTTACTATTCTTATTTTTAAAGAGGTTGGGTTGTTCAGGTTTTTTTTTTTTCAAATAATTAACTAAAAGTTCAGTCAGTTTTTTGTGGAAAACATTACTGCTCTCAAACCTCACAAATAACCCCTCAGAATTTAGTGTGGCTAGCTACCCTTCTTGAAATAACAATTACAATTTAGACAAATGTGCAGAAGTAAACAGTAGGTTCACAATTCCATCTAACATCATGGACTAACAGTTAATTAGCTGTAAACCAAATCACTGAGAAGGTACTGGATAAGATCAGCTATGAAAGTTAGTTATACTTACAACCACCTTGACGCAGGTTTGTGCACTTTATTTATTAAACAAGCTACAGACTACCATGTCAATATACCCCAACAAGCCTCAAGTGACTCACAAACCAGCTGCATGTTGCACCACAGTGCAGCTGTGCCCAACACTTGAGTAAGTCTGAGCTTGAGATGGACCAACATTCTTTGGCCACTCTGAGCAATTTTCACAAGCTAGTTAAAAAACGGAGCTGGAAATAAAAATTGCACGTACTTCAACAGAAAACAACTTACTTGCTTTGAAAATCCAGAAGTTCACTGTTAATTTTTTCAATATTTAAATCATTCCAAAGCATTTCATTGTATCCGTCGATACTAGCAGTAACTGTATTATAAAGACTGTAAAGTTTCTGAAGCAGCAAAAGTTCACGTTTAATTTTGTGAAGTTCAGGATACTCTGTTTAAATTTTAAAATTGGAAATTTGTGCCTGTTAATTAGGTATTCATGTCAAACGTATTTATGAACATAAGAATCCATGCATTTCTAATAATGTTATTTAATAAATTAATGAAATCAGACTTGCAGTTTTCTAGATAGTGCCTAGTAAGACAAACTATTCCAGTTACATTATGTAAGAATATCAGATTTTGATGCACAGTAATTGTTTAGATTGCTGATTTTTTTAATAAATATTCTTCTATAGCAGTAGATGTAATCTTGTAAGTGAAGGAGACAATGTTGAAAAAGTGGACGAAATGGCAAAGGAACACAACACTATTTTAGACAAGAACTAAAATATCCCCTACATCAATTTACACTATTTACTTAAGAGGTAGAGTTTGGGGATAAGGGGGGTGCTTTCAAATCAAATATATAGAATATCCTAGACAATAAAAGTATTTAAAATGGACATCTTTAACAGAAATGTTTTATTTACTTTCTCTCATATCTTTCAGAATTCCTGCTTATGTCCTCAGATAGGAAAATATACTCAATTTAGTATGCACAAATTAAAATGCTTATCATACATCCTGCTGTAACTTTAGTTCACACCACAGTCTTCCAAAGGAACTGTGTCTGACTAGGAGACATAAGGACATTACAGATCAGTTGCACAGCCCAAGGGAATTCATTATGCAACTGGAGCAGGGACAATTTGAGTACTTTGGCAACAAGTTTCCCAAATTTGTACGGAGCAGAATACTGGCAGGAGCTGTGCTTAGCTCTGAACAGAAAAAGCAAGAGAACTAAGCATCTGGACCCTGAGACAGACAGAGCAGTGCAGAGCAGTATTTTTCCACCTGATGTTTATGTATGTCCACACTGAGAGCCAGTTTCACACAGCTGCTTGTCATAGGAAAGACAATAATAATTTACTGCAAGGAATTTTTCTGCAATGAATCCAGCACTGAATGCATTTAGCTGGAATCACAAGAAAAATGCAATAGCCTAGAAACAGGTATCCTTATCCCCTGAGAAACTACCTGTGATGGGAAGACCAAATAATTCTTCCCCACCAGAAAGAGAGAGATACTTCCTCCATAGTTCATTAAATTTGGCTTGAAATATCTGTAATCTGTCACTTGCTTCATGGGGAGGAATATTCTCCTCACTGGGGCCCCTGTTAAAACCAAAACAAATTCAGTGAAATTATCAACCCTACAGGTTTCACAAACAAGCACAACAGAACCCAGACCATACTTACTGAACGCTATTTAATATTTTTAAGCATTCTTTCTACAAATTTTCACAAGACACTAAAAGAGAAAATGCAGCACATATTCAGTGTACCAAGGTCACATATTCAATAGTCCCTGAAAGAAAGCCCAATTTATTTTCTAATAAAAAAAAATCATCTCTGTTACCATAAACATTACAAACAGCTAAAAAAGATCCACAAATGTTTTATCTTTGTTATTTCCTGTTTCTTCTGTAAAATAAATTTTAATAACTATTTTCATTTATATTTTAAAAAGGGAAAGATAGCAGGTATATAAATCAGGACGGAAAACTGTGTAGTTGGCACTAAAACCATAATTAAGTAGTCAGAAAAATATGAGAAAAAAAAGGTCATTTTCCCTAATGAAAGCTCAGCTGTAGGACGGGGTGCAATTCCCAGATCTCACACCTGGGACCACTTCTTGGCCACATAATAATATTTTGGGATGAGAACTCTATCATCTTCTGTTGTGCAACGGTTATTTCTAGAAAGAAATTCAGGCAGATGGGCAGAAAGCAGAGCAGGCTGGCTGCTTGGCAAGGGAAATGGGACCAGGAGATAAAAGTGGAAACACAGTCAGCAAAGGCAGCCAAGGCTAAGGTCCCTCCCACACAACCTGAGCAGGAAAAGCAGGACCCTCGGGATGGTAATCAGGTTCAAATGATAGTCCAGGTCTTTAGACAAGTCCACACAGTAATTACACAGGACCAAGGTCAAGCATGGAAGGTGAGTCAGTAAATCAGGGGCAGGGGCAGGTCTAGGGAAGGTAGCCAGGATGAGACACAGCCCAGTGGGAACCAGGCTGCTCTGAGGTCAGCCTCAGGAGCGAGTCTGTGCGTGGAGATCCACGTTCAGCTCAGCAGGGTCCATGGCCAGACACAGGCACAGCTCTGGCAGAGCCGGAGCTGCAGACAGGGACCAAGCAGTGAAGCTTCAGTTCAAAAGCAGATCCCACAGGATGGGGTGTCAGCCTTGCTGAGGCCTCCCAGCAGAGCTGCCTAGGAGTCCTGTGTCACCAAAGCAAGAGGGAAGCCCTCAAAGGCTAGGTATTGTCCTAGAGCCGTAACAGATCCCAGCAAGCCAAATCCTGTCTTTTTGTCCTTGTTGCTACTGTAGGAGTGCCCAGTGAACCACACATATCTCACAATTTACATTTTCAAAAGTGATAAAGTTTAAAAGTAAGGCTGAATGAGACTCAGTGAATTTAGAAATACCTAGAACTGGAATCTCCAATCACATCCAAGACACTGCTTTAATACTTACTGTTAAATCTCTCCTGAAGTGCTTTGTTAAGACTCCAAAAAACTACTTTACATTTTGATGTGGATTGAGAATTTATTTTTTTCCCCCAAATTATTAACTCTTATGCAATTTCACTGACTCCAGCACTGAAATTACAGGAATGAATCTTTGACAGTAAGACTGTATGCCCATCTTATATTAATCTGAAATCATGCCTTTTTTCAGGTGTAATATATACAGTGATGCTGTGCTGTGTTTATTTTCTGAAGCCCTTTAGATACACCATTTTCAAACAACCACTAATAAAGCATAATTGTAGTGCAACACAGGTCACCTACTTTTCATCATATTCTTTATAAAATCCTGCAGTATCAATCTGGAATTTTTGAACACCTCTCAGTAAATCTGTTTTCATGTCAGGCTGTACCCTCAGCAGCAAGTCCTCAACCTGTCGTGCCTATATGCAGACAAAGAGGAAAAAACAGGTTCAAAAGAATGAATGCAGGGAACAAAAAAATTAATTAGGAAAAGAGGTTTGGTCTATAATTTCAACATTAAGAGGGCTGATAATAATGATTTGAGAAATAAAACAACTACAATACCTGTGTGTTTAGGTTCTTCCAGGCATAGGCCAATCCATCACCTCTTTCTGTATTTTCATCTTGAAAGAGCAGATTGTATTTATGAAGCACAGAATAAGACTCTTCTATATGTCCAACTGTCCTGTCAATTTTGATCTCATTCTCTCGAATCTCCTTCAGTGCTTCCATTGCTTCCCGTACATCAGCAAGGTCATGAATAGGTCTGCTTAACCTCTTGCTAACATTTTCGATGAATGAATAAATTTCGCTCACAGCTGTGGCAGACTTTTTATTTAAAACTAATCCAAATGTTCTTTGTCTTGAGCGGCATTCCTGAATTAAAGCCATTTTCAATGACTCTGTTGCAACTTCCACTGATTGCAGTGCACAATGATTGGGCAGTTCTCTGATTTGCATTTCTAATTGCTAAGACAAATACAAGCCTTCAGCGTTTAATTTCACTAAAATTTATCTGAACAGTTCATTTTTATTAAAGATAAAATACTTACAGAAAAGGATCTGATTTGAGATTGGAATTCAGCCATTGTTGGTTTAGTATCTACAAATTCCTTCACTTTTTCTTCTGGATCCTACTTAAAAGAAGTTTATTTTAATTACTATTTAGCATTGGTATTATAACAACCTAGAGGGCACCCAGCTGCCTGATGTATAGTACAAACACAAAATGTTCCCTCTCTAAAAGAACTTAAGATATAAGCATTAATTAGTATAAGCACAAATTATTTTACTTGCACTGCCTTACCTGACTCTTATTTTTTGTATAATAATCTTTAAAGAACTTGAAATCTATAACTCAGAAACTGACACAGATTAGGATATCCCTTATCCATCCAAATGTTACTACAAAATTTACAATGTAGCTGCTAAAATTTTGCTGGAAATATTTCATTCCTAGTCTCCCCTCTGTCTGCAACGCCACAAAAGCAGTTCGCATCTTCTAACAGGTATTTAAATGGAAGGAATTGTACTCAGTCATTTTCACTCTTCCTGAAACAGCATCTTTAAACTGCAGTTTCTAAGTACAAATGGCCTCCTGGCCATTTGAAGAAAACAGTTTGGCAGGGAAGGAGGGATCTAAGGAGAGAGAGGGCATTTAGCTTGTTGAAGACTGTTTATAGGCAATAGAGCACTGAGCATCCTTCCTTTTCATTAGGTAGGCCAGTCTCTGCAGAGGTGAGAAATCAGTGTCACCAGCTCAACAAATGTGCAAGATTCTCAGTCCAATTACAGACAAATGACCTTCACCCGTCTCAGCGACGTTCCCCTGCAGTCTGCACTGTGAGATCCCTGAGAATCTGTTTGCACCTCTCTGGCCAAGAATGAGTTACCAGCAACAGCTCCCAATGGCCCAAGAGAGATTATAAAGATGGGGGGAACAGTGCCAGCTCCTGAGGAATTTAGGTTTAAGGAGCAGGTTAATTGACTATTTTAGAAGATTTTAGTAAAAAAGAAACATCATTCTACTGCATCACCCAACCTGATTGTGTCTTGTCTGGGTGAAATGACACGTTACCAACATGTGCTTAGCTCAAGCAGTATCTCAACCAAACTGAGCATTGAGCTTTGGAACCTCAGAAGCCATGAAGATGTGAAAATGCCCTCTCTCAGCCTGGACAGAAGAGTCAGCTGTGGGAACAGGGTCACTTAAGGGTTGATTTAGGAAAGGGAAATTAAAAACAGGGAGCAGTCACAAAGATAGGATCACTCCTGTTTTGATTGCTTATTTCTTGGCCTGACTAAAGCACCTTTGATAGGTAAAACCAGTAGTTCTCCATTCACAGAGTTGAATTTCACAAGTCAGAATGTACACAAAGTTTTATTTCATGATGAATCTCCTGACAAAACACTCCTCAGAGCTTCCAGTCACACCACCTATGTGACTGGACCCACTTCCTAATGAAGATAACTCCATCAGCCCAGATTCACTTCAGCTTTTGAATCCTTATTGCTGAAAAGTTTCCTAGATGTAGGTTATCCTTTTTTGGGGAAAAAATAGAAAAGAATATTTCAGCAATGGTTGCTTGAGAAGAACTGGTCAGTTTAATACTCAGGAATAGCTTTGTAGTCTCCAATTTCTAAGAGATTCTGCTCAACTATTCTTTTTCATAACACATGCAGACAAGATGCTGTGAGAAAGATGTATAAGCATATGAAAGCATAAGCTTGTTTATGTTCCAAAACTCTTTTGGGTTCTTCTGCTTTCTTTCTTAGATGCTTTAATTGGTAAAGATATGCAGGTTCTGGTCAACATAAGAGCAGACAGAGGAATTACGGGTGTATGGATTCTACCACAAAACCAATGCTTCCTACTGAGCACAGACTCATTATGCAACCAATAACTTTTTTTAAAAAATTATTTAGATTTTACAACACAACAACATATTATATTAAGCATTGTAGTTAACCTTGTTCCAGATGTCTGAAAATCCAGAAAAGGTCTTCAGAAGACACAGTGTTTCAGTTTTAAGAGACAAAATAATTGTATTTAGTTGGATCACCACTTTGTTTACATCCTTATGTTCGATGATCTGCTTGTCTAAAGGTTTCAGGGCCACCGTCCTGGTTAGTTTGCTCTCATCACCTATCTCTAAAGCAACAGCTTGTTCAACCTGGTATAAATTAAAAAAGAAAAAAAATATGTCCACTAGCTTGTTTGGAGTTTTTTTTTTATTTTTAAATCACGGAATGTTCAATGATGCTCAAATAATAAGTACTTCTAGGAACAGACAGAAAGTGCAGAGAAGCATCCACAGGGAGACTCCCTGTTCTCAGCTTGGATATTCACAGAGCTACAGTTCTAGTGTTAAAGCTGATTTTATAGAGAATTGTCAAGCAGAGCTCTATATTAATCATCTCTGAATCACATCAGTCAATTATGCACCATATAAAAGTGCAATTGTGCTGTTTTCTCCTCCTACACAGCAGCTAAGATCTTTCTGCCTTCTTCTGTGTAGAATTACAATCTATACCCATTCTTGGCCGTAGGAAGTTCTGGAGGCAGTGGAGGGTTGGCTGCTTGGAAAAAAGCAAACATTCCGCTTAACAAAAGAGAGTTTAGTCCACTCTCTCCTAGTTCTTTTTTTTTTTAATCTTAATTATAATTTATTTGCAGGACTTGGATGTGGGTTTTTTCATTTAAATGAGCTGATCTGTTTTTCATATCATATCAACAAAATAAAATATTTTTACAAAGACACCTTTCAGCACAGATCTACATGCATCTATATGTGGTTCCCAGATGAGACAACTAAGGCCATATGATTACCAGTACTGTGCATTTTTGTCCTTCAACAAATTTCAGTTTCTATCTAAACCTCAGACCTTCCCAAGGTTTTAGTGCTAATTTTGATTCCAGTTAAAATATTTTACTGTATGAACTGTAGTATTGTAGGTGCCATATGAAGGCTTGAAGTTTAACTTAAAAGAGTTTTTGCCTGGGAAGAGTGATAATATTTTATATTCAGCTGTTAGTGCTTACAGATAATGTTGGTTCTACATTATCATCATCATACTTGAACAGTATACTTAAAAGATTCTTTTAAAGCAACTTTTGATTTTAATATTAGAAACTACCAAACATAAGATTTATGAACTATTACTCTTATGTTTTATTACTCAGCATAGAGATTAAAAACTAGGCTTTCACTTAACAGAAAGATCCACCAAGTAACAAGTGAAATTATTGGTACAGAATATAATCTTAACAAATGTTAACCAAAATACCAAATCATTTTAAATAATCAAAATAAAATACTCACCTGCTGCTGTTCATGATGTAAGTAAGCAAATTTCCACAGGGGAACATCTTTGGCTATTGACAGTATGATATTCACTGCTTTGTTTACAGCACTCTGAAAAAAGCAAAACATTCACCTTGAGCTCACAGAGATATTATGTGGGTGCGGAATGATCCTCCAAACAATACCAAAGTTGAAAAATTATACCTTTATCTTCAAAGGAAATATTCTAAATAAACATGACGTAGGATCACCCAAAACCACATTTCGTAAGGGGAAAGAGTAGTGCATAAAGTTTTATCACAGTCCTTCCAACTTCATGTGATTTTCAGACAAGAACATAAGAGGCCTTTATGAACAGTAATCATGAATCACTGGTGTTTATAACTTAGTTACAGCACTATTTCCCTTAGAAATGGTTAAAAACATTGTTATGTGTTATTAATAATAGTTTTCATGTTCACACCAGAATGCTTGAATACATTTGTCTGAATTCGTGATGGTATAGTCTACAACCTATACAGGCAGCTACATAAATGTGCAGATGACTTTTTCTACGTATGGTATTTTAAAACCACACTTTGTGGCCTGATTTCTTACTGACAACACCATGAAGGCTGCACATGAAATTGAGAAGTAATTCAGCTACTGATTTTTACAGTCACCATGCTAAGTGAAAAGTCCACAAATCAACACCATAAACAACTAATACTCTGTGAATAATTTCAGACATCATATGATATTGCAAATATACGTGCAAGAATTTTGCAGAATTAGTATAAGTTTTAAAAAGTGTTTAAATTTTTTCATAGTTTAGGGCTTCAGGCTGGTAATATTTTTCTTTACATTTCAGTACTGCTGAGTGCTGATTTATGAATGATACTTTAAACAGATTTTATGTTCTGAAAGAGTTTAAAGAGACTAGGAAGTCAATCAGGCTGTATTGATGGCATTCATTTTTACTTCTTCACTCATTTTGAAATGTTTGCTTCTAAGGAGAGGTTTGTGAATTACTGAGTTACTGAGCTTTGAGAAAAACAGTTCCTTCTAATGGCCTGCATAACAAACCTGATCCATGGCTTCATGTCGTTAGCACCCAGTGCTATCATGAACTCAAGTGACTCTTCCCCTTCCTTTTAGTTCTTATACCAGACTAAACTTGTACATATTGCTTTAAAATGCATTTATAAACGTTTTATCATAAATGACTGGGATGTGCAATTATTTTGTTACCTGAATATCTTCAAGACTTGGTCTCAAGACAATATTTGGAATAGCCAGTTGAACTTCAGCTCTGAACAAAGGAACCCTGTGTGCATCTACAAACTTAGTTGTCTGATATCTGGAGTCAATAACATGCAATCGATGTCTTAAAGACTCTAAAGAAATCTTCGTGCCTAAATAAATATAATATTCAAGTGAGAAATTTTTTTTACCACAATAAGCTTGAGGGGAAAAAAAATCTTTACATTCTATTAAAAAAATTAAACGTATCTGAAAAAGACAGACTCACATCTGATCAAAGAGTCAGTATTCTTCTGACAAAGCTGTCCCATCAGGTTATAGTAGCTACAGGACAGGCATTCTTGGCAACGTGTTTTCTGTTTCATGTCAAGATGTGTACAGGCAAAGGAATCCTGAATAGTGAAAGGGAAATTTGTAGGAAAACAATCATATTATCCAGCATATAAATGAAATATCAAGTATCTGACTAGGTTGCAAAAGGCTACTTTTTACATTGTAGAGGTCTTACCTCCAGAGTTCTTCCAGCATCTGCTTTCAGACTGTGCTCAAGAATATCTATAAGTTCATACACAGAGCATTCCACCTGTTGGCTCTGCCTACAAAAACAACCTTACAATCACCCATGGGGAATCAGACATAAGGAATACCCTTTGTCATTTCCCAGGCACACACCCCCAGTCCCACTGCACTTAAGTGCAGGGAAATGCCCTTTTGATGTTTTTCAGTTTGTTCCTATTGCTTGGGCACACAAAGATTTTAAGATACTAAAACATGCTAACTAACAAGAAACCCATTTGTCAGATCCTATTTTATCTGATTCAACTGGACTTCATAATAATTTTTTAAAAAAGGTTTTTCCCAGCTATAGCTAATAAAACAGGTTTATCGTGATGAGGCAGTAAGATAATCTGTGAAATCAGAACGAGTAAAATAAAAACAAAAGAAGTATAAAGATACAAGCAATTAACATGTATGAGATTTCAAGTCCTATCCATCTTCATTTTTCTTGCTACTTATTAGAATGGTATAAGAAAAAATGTAATAAATGCTAAATACTACGCTATTTCACAACTGCTGTGTTCAAGATACTTTGGAGTTTCTCCCCTGCATCCTAAGACTATCACTTTCCTCTAGACTAGTACTCTGGTACAATAACATTTTTAAAATAAAATCTCTATGCATACAAAAGTAATAAGTAAAGCAACCTTCCCAAAAATAGCCTTCAAGTCTGTGCAATCAAGAAACCTACTGAGACAGTTTGGAAGCAGTAGAGATAGCAAGCTTTTCTATTTGTTCCAAGAATGAAGTCACATCTATAGGTTCATCTTCTGGCAAAATTATCAGAGCAGTGTTTGACATGTCCTTCAGAATTCTTTCAATTCTGCATTCCAGAGTATCAGACGCTGCTTTGACTACATAGTCCAACTCCCTCAGGGTTCTGTAAACATTCTGAATAACTAAACAAGGATAACAAAATGAAAACAAATCAATGCCAAACACAGACCTCTTAAGTCTCATCTCCCCTTCCTCCCACTCACCTCTGCCTCCTCCCAGGTATTACAATAAAATCAGGATTTAATGGCAATGAAACATGAAATTAAAGCCTGAAACATGATGGACTTGCTGTACTTTTGAATCTTTAGATTAAACCATTTTATAATAAAGAGAACAATATACTTCAAAATATCTCTTCTTTTTGGTAATAACATTGTAATGGAAAGGATCAACAAAATAGAACAGAAAACAGAAAGGACACAAGTGCCCAAAAATTATTTTGGTCCTCCTACATACACACACAGCAAAATGCAGTACTTTTGTAATTGTAATTAGCTTATAAATTAAATGGCTAAAATTCCCCCAGCCAAGACTACAACCTTGTTAAACCATTAGATTTCTTCTTTCATATATATGACTTAATTTACTTTGGAAAGAGATAAACTGATTGTTTTAACAAATGCGTTTATTAAACAAAAGGTAAAATTGACTGTTTCTGAATAGACTGGAAAAATTCTTTCCCTTTCATACTTCCATTGCAAAATAGAAAGAAATACATCACCTGATGTCCTCTGTCACTATTATTGCCATAAGGTATTTTATATATATATATATATATATATATATATATATATTTCTTCTGTATGCAGAAAGAAATCACTACGATATCTAAGGCACAGATATTTGGTTCTTGTGCTCTGGTCAGGCAAAGGTCAAGTAAAGCTGAAAGGTGACCACCCCTGCCTTAAGCACTGGTCAGAACCCCGTGCATCAGGGCCACATGGCAGAGTCATAAATGAACAGCTGCACAAACCTGTGCCACATTTCACTTTCAGATTTAGACCGTACCTGTTCCTGTTTATATTGCTGCTTTTCCTTTTGAAGAAGAAAAGGGAAAGCCTAACACCAATCAACCTCAACTGAAAACTAATTCACAAGCATGAGTTATTGTTTTCTCATGAAACTGCAACATAAAAGTCTTGGTGATGGTTTATATATGCCCATTTCAATGACACTTTTACAACAGTTAATCAATTTTATGCTGTATTTGATAGGGTTAAGGTTGTGTCTTACTGGTTGGGTGGAAGATCTCAATGACTAATAAAAAAAAAAAACTTCCTTGGAAAAAAATTAGGATTTGGGCAAAAACCTCCAGCCTTGATTGCAGACATGTCATTTTTAGGATGTTCGGCATAAGTTATGAAGTTTTTTTATAGAAAAGATATTATTAAAACACCCATGGCTGTTCTTTTGTCACACATTCTTGTAGCAGCTGGGCTAAAATTATCCACCTAATGTGAACAGGTCAGTCCACAAACACATTTTTCACAGAGAAATAAAAATGAATGCAGGCATCTAACAGTACAAACAGCTCACCACTTCTTCTCCTACTACCTACATTTATTAATGTTCAAAGAAGTCCATGACAGCTGCATCAGGCCTGGAGTAAGGGCATCCTCAATTTGTCCTATGAATGGCTTCATCAGCGGTTTCAGCACATCAGGGATCCTATTCAGATGTTCCTTGTAACTGATCAGCAGGTTCTGGAGTCTGAAACACGCAATCATGCTTATAATGTGCTTCATTCAGATGTTTGAAACACACAGAATTTTAGACACATTTTCTGTTAGTAAGATTTGCAAGTTCTGATATCATCTTAAAAACAAGAACCTTTCCCAGCTCTTCCTAACACCAACCAGGCCTCTTTGTCCTTACCAAAAGCAGAACCAGACTGAAGAAATAAGTACCTCCAGCAAAGTGACTGTGATCAATTTAGAGAATTTTTCTCCCAAGAAAAATTAACTACAATTAAAAAAAAATATAGAAACAGGAAATTGAAAACATGGCATTTTTGTTTCCTTCTTCCCATCTCACAAGACATGGCATGAAATGACACTGCTTATAAGAAAAAACTACATATAAACCACTTAGAACCCCGAATTCCAAAGAAAAGGAGCCCAAATTCTGAATCGAGGCTCACCAGTATAGCTCCATGAAAACGGAGCTACACAAAGAAACTGCGTAAGCAAGAATTAGAAGCAAAGATAATTCAAAGGTCAGATACATAATGGATTTGGATTTCTTTTTTATTGCAAATATTATCTGTACTTTTTTTTCCTGTTGGATGGCAAAATCTGGGGCTGTTGCTTTTTGGAGGTCTGTAACACACAGAAGTTTGCCTTGCACATTAAAAATTTATGGTTAATTGTCCTTAAACATTCCACAGAAAATCAATGAAAAATGTTGCATTGTGAGAGTGAAACTGTGAAAACTAACTTCAACAGAAAAGGGGAGGAGAGGTCGAAGTACTTACGAAATTCTTTAAATTTCATCACTTTTTGTCCAATTCTAATTAAGGACTAAAGAACACTCCTCAAAAAGCATTGCTTTTTTAAGACTGAACATCCCTGTTTAGAGAGTTCTAGAATTAACCATCAGCATCCCTGAGAATGAAAGAACTCTTGCAGCAGAGATTTGGACTGTTACAAGAAACAGAAAGAAATTATTTTAAATCAATAAAAGTGATTTTAGGTATTCAACATGAGAGACCAAGTTATAACTTAAGTGACATATTACTTATACACGTGTTTGGGCAGGGCTGTAATCAAGTGGTAAATTCCAGATTATTTTTCTAACAGGAAAAAAAATCTTCTGATGTTAAGTGTAATGTTTTGCAGGGATTATAATTGCTATATTAGAGTGCACAGATGCACTCTGGTAATAATAATAGCAGCACCTAGGAGCTCCACTTAGACAGCAGCTGTTGAAGGAACAAAACAAAAACATGTAGGCGTTTCCAAGTAATGAGATACGTGTGCAAATAGGAACAATTGCATGTTAATATGGAAATACAGGGGAAAGCAATTAAAATTCAATTAAACTCCATCAGAGAGAAAAATTACAATAAATCAAAAGCAATATATGCAACAGACTCAAAGGTAGGGATTCAAATCTGCAGATGAGAAATAAATCCAAAAAGTGTTCACTCACTCCCTTTGATGTCTTTTAATCTGTTCTTCAGCTGCACACAACACAAGGACAACATCCGGAACTTCAAAATGCATTTTTCTCAGGTATTTTGTCTCATAAAGTACTTCCAGGACCATTGGGTCTAAGTTTACAAATAATTCCTTCATGTAGAGTGAAAAAAAGAAATATAAAATAAGACACTAGTTTGGCAGTTAAATGTAGTGTGCTATAACTGGATCATATAAAGAGATGAAGATGACTGGAGAGGATTTGTAAAAAGATACCCATGTTTATTCTTCAACCTCCCCTACAAATATATGGGCTTCCCAAAGTATTAATCAGCCAATATCTTACACTGATTTCAATTTCTTGTGACTCCTTCCCTATGCCCTAAGCACTTGGCTCTCATGACTTCCCAAGTTTAATTCTTGTTCTGCAGTTATATCCTCTGGAAGCTAATTTGCTAATTTCATCTCAGTTTCTCCATCAGTAACTAGGGAGAAATATTGTGAAGGTTAATCTCTACACTTTTGGGGGCATTAAATGTTATTAGGATGCTACATAAATTTGAAAACTACATTCTAGTTGTCCATTATGGAATAATTAGTACAAAAAATGGCACATTTTAACCATAATTTCTCCGCACTACAGTAGAAAAAAAAATCTGTGAAGTAAGAATGGTAAGACTTTTTGCCTCAGCAGTTTTGAAAGCAAATTAATGAATTATTGCAATATATTCAACGCAGCGATACTGATCACTGCAGAAAAGACCATGATCTAACAAAAAATTCCTTCCTCGACTAAAATTTTTGTTAACACAGAAAACAAACAAGGAAACAATATCTAGAGAATGTAGATAAGTCAGTAGTAGATATGTATTTGCCGGACACTGCCTCTTTTACACCCTGAGTAAGACAGAAGCCTTATAAGAAAGAGACATTATGAGATGTATCATAAATATACACAAAAAGGAAAAAATATTCCAACTCAAGCAGCTCATTTTTTAACCCTATTAAGATTAATTTTTTCTTGTCTATCTGTGATACGACAAAAGTAACGTGTGTAATACTACATCATGTAAGAGTAAAACAAAAAATGAATCATATTTACCTCGGTTTCTGGGTGCCTGACAAGTAAGGGAGCACACAGAGCGTTCCTAGCCTGGTCAGCAAACCTGCACCAGGCCCTATGATAAACAAGCTCAAATTCCAAAAGAACTGCAGCCATTTTATTGTAGTTCTTGATAACTTTTTTCATTTCCAGTGTCTGCAATTTAGGGGGAAAAAAAGAAAAAGCACCACTTAAACAATTCAATGAGTCTAACACAGTAGAAAGGCCCTCCATGAGGCTTTTCCTCTCTACCCCAGAAAAAAAAAAAACAGAAAGCTCTAAATTATGCTATCTTAGAAATGAGGTAAGACACAGAAACATAGCAATATATTTAGGAATTCGATTGTAAAGTAGTATTCAACTGCTCTAACCAACATAACTCTTTTTCCTGATTTTTCCTCCCAATCTTGCCCATAGAACAAAGCCTGTACTGTGACCCATACAAGGCACTAATGGCCCGCTGAGAAAGGCATACACATGATAATATTTTATGAAGCGTAGCTAGTGTTCAAGGTCCCACTGTTGGATGATCTTGGATACAAGCTGCTAGAAAAGTGAGTGTAGAAGTATAAAAGTAAATCATGTGTCTGTTACTAACATCCTTGAAAGCTTAGCACAAATCCTACTCTGCTAATTTCCAACCTTCAAAAGTGCGGTTTTCTTTTTAAGAAATGTCATTGGACGGTCAATTTTTCTGAATAACTGCTGAGCCCACATAATCTTCCCTGTTACCTAAAACACAGAAGATATGAGGTTATATTTTCATTAGCTTAAAAACAGTCAAGAAGTAAAGTAATTTTTCTCTCCCCTTTACTTCATTCTTACTGGTGGTATATTACGTGGTATAGGTGGATTTTCCTTTTCCTTCTGATAGAGTTTTTGAATAAACTCCAAGTCTTGGCTGTACTGCTGAAGAACAATGATACACTTTTCATTAAGATCAATATTATTTTCTCCTATTTGTTCAAGCTTCATCAGAAATCCCAGCATCTGTTCAGTCTAAAAAGGAAGATGGAGCATTTATTGCAGAAGATAACAGTTCGGAAGGTCATTTTCCGTACAGCATTTTATTAATTTAGAATATGCTATGTAAATTTGTAAGTTGTTTTCTAAGAAATACATAAAAATCCATCCAGACAAGTTTGTGAATTTTATTTCTATATTTTGTCCCACACAGGAGATACTTACCCTTGCACAAACCAAGAAACTGTTACCACTACAGTTTGGGTTTTTTCTGACTCTCAAATCCTCACTCCTTTTTTTCAGCAAACAGTTGTGGTAGAACACCTACACCTTTACTCACACTTCATTAACATCTCATATCATGATCAGGGCCTGAGCCAATGAACAGCATTGACATTAAGGAAACAGATGGCAGATATTATTTCATTACTCCTGCCAGTCAAACAGGAATAACTTAGAAAAGCAACAGGAAACACCAGGATGAAGAAAGAAAATAAACTTCAAAATATAGAGCTATAAAATTGGTATGGAAAGATGGAACATACACTTGGCACCAAGTAAGAATGAACATTCCTTCACAGCACTTCTGCAAGCAACTTTTAGAACATTTGTAATAGGCTTGATGTCCTCCAACATTATCTCTGGCAGCCACCAGCATAGTACAGAACACTGGCAGTAACGAAGGAGTTCAGTAGGAGCTATGGGTACTCAGCCCTTCTGAGCACCAGAAGCAGGGGTTTGCATTTGTAACATAACTTACAGTTACGGTCTTCTCAAACCAGGAATCCACAAATTCCTGTATAGATTCATACAATGCTGAAACTTGGTTCTTAAATTCAAGGTAATCTTTTTCAAACTAGAATAAGAGCAAAAGAAAAATATCATCTGTAGTGCTTCTTTCATCTTATAAAAAAACCCTTTCTCTGAAGCTTTCTGGGAACCTGTTTTATCTCCCCAGTGCATGTGTTCAGCATTGCATTAAAAACAACACCAGCAACAAAGGCATTTACGGTCTAAGCAAAGCAAACAAAACACAAGCAGTGTCAGGTTAAATGAGTAAAGCCTCATCTTCATGGACACAAAGGAGCGTGGAGGAATACAGACAGGCCGAGGAAAACTCATAACCTCATCAGAGAGAACAGAGCACACTCACCAGCTACTTGCAGCCCTGCCACAGGAGAGTGCTCAGCTCGCTGTCCAGGTATGAAACCATCAAAGGTGAGCAAACTGGTAGGCTCTCTGAGCACCTTACTGACTAAGGGAAGTTATTACCAAATTTGGCGGCTCTTACAAGTAATTTGGGTATTTATCTGTAGAAATTTTTCTTAAGAGTTCAAAATACTGAGGGTCTAACAAAAAGAGTAAGCTTCTCTCAAAGAGAGCACTGCACAAGCTTCGGAAGACAGTCCATAATAGATCCTGCTCCCCACACTTAGGGGTAGAGAAGCCATGCCATTTTTTAACCCTTCCAAATTCCAGTGAACAGTATATGCCCTCTTTCACAAAGGAGCCATGCAGCAAGTATTAGAGAAACACAAGCCATCAAACAGTCAGAAGAAAGCCAAAAGTACTCCAGAGTTAAATGTTTAAAGGAAAGTTAATGACAGTGGCAAGCTTTAGTTCAGGAAGGCAGGAGAGTAAGTCAACACTTCTAGAACTTCTATTGTGAGACCATTATCTCTGCAAAACAAGCAGGCTATAGCTCAAAAAAAGCACCTCAATTGCAGCCTGTACAGGATGTATTAAAACATGAGACTGGAGCATTTGAAAAGCCACTTTAGCTTTTATAATTCTGTTCAGCACTGGGAGTGATATCATTCTCTCCTTGCCCCCAAAATGTGCCTTTACTAATTTTGCTATAATACTGCCATTACTATTATTTTTAATAATACTGAGTAAAACTTACAATTAGACAAACAGTATTTAGTGTGTTAACATACCTAAATTAGTTTTCACTCTGCAGTTCACAATATATGCATATCAAACAATCAAGTTTAGAAAAAATTGTTTGTAGCATTACCTATCACACAAAACCTAGTTTACAAAAAGTTAACAAAAACATTTGAAGTAAAAACAAACTTACCCTAACACTTTCAAATTGTATTAAAAGGTATGAGAGTATTGGTATTATAGTTACTGAAAAATAATATATGCATTCTTATAATATTCAACATTCTTTGCAAAACTCTGGTGAAAAGCACAGAATTAACAGAGTGATTGTCACACAAGTGCTGAATGTAAGTACCTCTTTTTTCCTATGATCCAGAACATCATACTGTTTGGATTTCATGTTTGTAGCAATGCTCTGGTATTGAGTAGTGATCTCTTCAATGCCTTCTATTTTTACATGCTGGAGCTCTAAAAGGCTTTCCATAGTATTGCTCATATCTGAAATTTTCTCCAAACGTTTACAGAAGGTTTCAAATTTTCCAAATATATAGTTTTCACTGACAATAAAAAAAACAACAGAGTGATTTCTATAAAAATCTCTTTCCAACAGATTTAATTTTAACCCACCCACATATCCTACCAGAGCTGCTATCAAGTTTCACACCACAAAAAAATCATACCGTAATGATTACATATCAACAAAAAAAATCTTAAACTCATGTATATAAACCAGAAAACGCTTAATCCTTACATATGTCAATAAAAAGCCTTTACCACATTTCACAGGAGTAACTCTTTTAAATAAGACATTTGCAGAAGAAAATGTGAATGCACAATACTAAGAAATGCCCCATGACTTAAGTGCCAATACAGGTAAAACACTCCTTAGCATTGTGATAGAGAACCCAGCTCAAAGCTGACCGAATTCCCTGAGAGTGTTTTCACTTATATTCATGATTCAAATTTGTTAGGATTTCATACCATACACACACATTTGTATTCAATTAATAAATGCATAAATTCCCCTGAAGTTCTCTTGGACTTCTGCTGAAATCAACAAGTGACTGGAAAAAACCTGGTTTATTCCTGAACAAAAATAAAAAAACCCACTCTGCAAGATCATTGTCTGATTGTAATAAGTACTTCATTTTAATTGAATATTTAATTTTTCTTGTAGCCAGCAGATATAATTACATCTCATTTATAAATTGTACACATCAATGTGATTCAATACTGGAGTGAATTATTTACCTGATATCAAATTGCCTGTCACTTGGATTTTCCTTTAGCTCCTCCCTAATTTTCTGAAAGGATGTTTGGTACTTTTCTTTGAGGGAAATGCATTGTTGTATCCTCTTTAGCAATTCTTCCCTGAAGAAGAAAACACAGAAGACAGAGAATCATCCTAAGGTCTTCAAAAGAGCATAAATACAAATAAAATATTTCAGTCAAATACGCAACTTTGCAAAATAAGAACACAAAATTATATATTATATGAAAAACATTCAAAATATGATGTTTACATCAGTAGTTTTTGACTTAAACCTGTTATCTAGATTGGATATTTTTATCTTAGGTTTCATTGTCAACAATCCAAAACTTTCATGGCATAGACCACAAAGGATCTATATTGGGTTAATGCTGGCTACTGAATGCTTGCCATTTGGCCATTTCTCGTCTTCTGTATCGAGTATTGCTGATAGGCTTTCCTTTGTTTGTTTCTTCATTTTTTTCTAAGCAGACAGGGCTAGAGGAATATTTTTCCACACTAAAATAAGCATGAGGAGAGTCTTGTTTTTCTAAAAAGATACACCAAGAAGGACTTAGCTCCTAAGGCCAAAGATAATTACATCTTATACACAGTTGTTCATTAACCCTGAGGTACCACACGAGATACATAGATGAGGCATGGCAACGAGCCATAAGCCATTTGCCCAGGGCTGTTTCTCCACTTTGGCTTTGTCTTTCATCTTCCAAAAGATCATTGGGAATTAAAATGGTAGTCAAATTTCTAGGCTGAAACCATTAACTGGGACAGAGAAAAACTTTTGCAGGGATAGCAGGAGCAATTAAGTAAATGAGAAGAATGTCTCAGAAATAAATTCAGCTAGAATAAACAAAAAAAAGGTATTCTACTTTTATTTATATTAATTCATTAGAAAAAACATAACCAATACCTAATTGATTACAGAAAATTTATGAAAAATTCCCTTTATCTACACCAAAATACAGGAGGAATCAAAACGGTTAGATCTACTTTTATGTCTCCTAGCCTGTTACCTCAGAGTCACCTTTGACTTGGCTGGAATTTAAGCAGAGACATCCTGACTATCTGCTTTGATGAAGCTTGTAACACCTTTCCCTTTTCATGTCAATACCCATAATCTTACTCCAGTTAGACTATTCCAAGAGACTATTCCAATTATTAATTTTCTAGTTGACAGCTTCAGAGGTCATGTTCATCTTAACTTCTCTATGTGGTTTCCCCCTTCTTTTTTGCATGAAAATAATTGACCTGCTCTTATAGTATGTGTTCTTCCTATGTTATCTGCACTTGTCATCCTTCAGATACACTTGTTCTGCCAGTGACATCAGAATACACCACCCAATGGATAAGCTTCATACAAATACCTCTGTGCTCCCATTTATGCTGTGTGTAGCACTCAGACAAGTAGCTGTAGAACAGCTAACTCATCCCTTTCCTGAAATGTCCCACAATACAACGGAATCGTGATTTTGGTCCTGCTATATATTGTTCCCTTCCTCAAACTGACTTTCATGTCCACTAACAGCAAAATATAAATGTTGGATGGAACTTTGCCAGTCTGTCCTTGGAGCTTTTTTATGAAGAATTTCAGCTCCCAGTTCAAATTTCTTAAGTATGTTTTGGTCTAAAAAAATCCATGGGGACAATATATCAAGTGTTGTATACTAGTATATATGACATGGTTTTCAATAACAGGTTTTTTCACAACACATAGTAAATTTGTTTTTGCAGAGAACTTAATTCTACACAGAATTAGTAGTTACCAGCTTAAAATTAACATAGGAATCAGTGCCTAGTAGGAGGACAAAAGGCTACTTAAATTTACCTATTAATAATCTTGATGACTAATCTGCAATTTTACTTCTAGTGTCAACAACAGAAGTTGAAATTATTAAAGTTCTATCACCTGTCCAGGTCCCAGATTTTTGAAACACCTTCACATAGATAGGTCTTGCATGTGTTAATCATTTGATTGGTGATTTTAAGAAACAGGGATGTCATGTGCTCTGACGTGTTGTAGTACGGTGATGTACAGTAGATCATACAGACAGTGTTCATTAAACTGGGAATGTGTTCCATCACTGTTACCTATAACAGCAAAAGAATGGGAAAGTCAGAACTCTGAATTTCCTGAAATTCAACACAGTGGAAAATGTGACAGCTCTGGGAATATGTTTATCAGCGGACAATCATCTTTTTGTGTTCTTGTAGATAGGTCACTACAAAATGGACCATCCAATTCACTTGCGGAGACCTATCACACTATGACCAAAACAAAAATGTGGGAAAAGGGCAATGAATAAATGAACAGGTCTTTTACACTGGGGGATTTTCCACTATAAAACCAGAGGCTGTACTCTGTTTGGCCATGGCCTCCAGTGCATGAAGATGCTATAGTCTGCTTTGCAGAGGAACATACAGCCTGAGGAAAAGAGGTCATACACTGCTACAGAAGAGTTGGTCTGCTGTAGAAAGGACAAGGAGAAAGTTGGCCTTTGCTCGTTTTGCCTAGTTCTGTACAGAAGAGAAATCCAGAAGGAGGAGGCAAGGCAACAATAATCTCACTCTTACTGGATACTGAACTGCAGAGTTTTCTGTCCCACAGAAATATTTCACAGAAATGCATGCAAGCCATATACACTGAGAACCCAGAACAAGAGACAGTGACTGGTCTAGAAAAAGAAAAAAAATATGGTATCTAACGGTCAAGTCCAATATGGCGGAACAGCGAATATTTGCAGAAGAAGAGCAGTGTAAAATAGCACAATGGATTCAAAAGAGATAAAGCTTTGAAAATATTATTTAGAAAAATTGTTACCAGCTGGATTATGTGTAAATGTTCTGAACTATGCAAGCTTAGACAATTTTGTCTGGTGTCTGTATAGCCAAAATTCATGTTCTCACTTAAAAAAATGAACTCTGAGACCCATATGGTTATGAAAATACGTTTTATCAACCAGGATGACAGTGCTACCTACAAGAGAAACAGCTTTAACCTGTAAAATAAGCAGAAGCTGACGAATTTCAGCTCAACTAAAGGTTTAAAATCATTTTATGACTTTTGCAATAAAACAATCACAAGTAACTCCTAACTAAAGCACGCAGACAGGAAGAGGTACCATATGTAAGACCCAAGCTCACAAAGGCAACTCAGCTCATCATTGGGTTAAAAAAAGCACAATCTGATGCTTAGCTTTTTCATATCCTTTAATTATCTTCTGGAATGATAACTACTTCCTACACCAAAAAAAAAGTATTATTATCACTGGCTAATTCAAAATCAGTAAGCTAAATTCAAGGACTAAGGAGTTAAGCTGTCCACTAATAATTAAGTATAAGAGTTATATATTAAAAGGAAAAATAGCTTTTTTATAACAACAAAAGCCCTTCCTTCCTTTTCTGAATTTCACATTAAGTCCCTTTACAAGACTTACAGGTGAAGCATTGGCAAGTGGACCAAAAAATTTATCCAATGTATATAAATATCTCACGTTGTCCTTAGCTTCATTGGCAGCAATTGTTATACTACCATCCTGAAGGGATGAGAAAAAAAGAAAGGAAGAGAATTATTACTGTGAAAATTTTCTGAACAGGTTCTTTCCCTTTTACAGCACACAAGACTATGATTCCATCTTGCATACGTTTTCCCACAGAAATGCTTTCAAATATTCTATTTATTTTTCACATAAGAAATAACTGCTTTTACATGCAAAAATTGATAAGATCTTCCTGGTGGTCAGCAACATTTTGGATGTGGTTTAAAGGAAATCTTTACTTAGACCCACAAAGCTTTTTCCTCCTCATGGATCCAACTTAGATTTTAGAATGGTTTCAGCACAGGACCCATTCTATAGAACTTAGACAAGATCCCTGAAATGTACCAGGGTGCTTCCCAACATTGTTTACTAAACACTTGTTAGGGACAATGAGTTCACAACTAATGCCTCTATATACTTATATTCATGTCAGGTGGAACTATCCAGTACCTAGGGGGCTAGTTTGTAGGAAGAAAGAAATCTAGTCCATCACCCTTGGCTTGTACCAGCTCTGTTCAGACACCTTTATCCAAATTCCATTTATCATAAAAGTCTGCAAATACGGTAACCACAAAATCAAAAATTTTTCCTGGTCTATTCTTAAAACAGTAGAATACTTTCTTAAGCAATAGAAGACCTACATTCTGGGGGGTGGGGGGGGGTGGGGGTCTCATTTACTGTAAACAGTCTACAGCTTATTTTCTGTCTTGCCCACAATTTTGCCTAATTAAGTTTACATTACAGATATCCACTCACATGAAGTAGCAGTTATGCCACTAAAAGTCAGCTCTCAACAATTCTAAAAGCATTATCATGGATTTTCAGACTTCTACAGCTGGCCTGCACAGGGTTCAGCTTGTGAGAGACAGAAAAATGCTGTATTTCTGCACTGCTTTACTTTTGCACAACCATTCCATCTATTATGTTAATGAAAGACACATTACAAAAGCACTGACTTCTTTTCAAGTTATCTACTTAATTCCTGAATCATTGATGCTGTATGTTCCAACAAACGGATAATAAACCATAGTGCAAAACCAGCATAAACACTCAAAGCTATTTTTATTTTTAGCATTGTGTTCAGTTCTGTATACATGACAAATAGAGTACTGTAATAATTTAAAATTTTAATTAGAAAGTAATAATTACCAGTTCTTTCCACTGCTTTAATGTCTTTGATCTTGCTGCCTGAAGAATACTTATAATTTTCTTTACTCTTGAACTCTTGATCTCATCTAAAAGGCTTTGAAGAAAGAAACACATTTAATACTCTCTCTGGAATAAAAGTTTACACTTATTTTTAAAAATCCTTTTTTTTTAAGACTCTGTGAGAAATAATGCAGGGATTTGACCTGTTAAATGATGACATTCTTGACTTCCAGTGTTCCAGCTCTGCAGATGGACCAACATCATCAGCTTCTCTTCTTATTTGTTCACTCTCAACTAAAACTTGTCTGATCTGTTTGGTCCAAATCATGACCACTTCTTCAAGTTTCTCAGTGACCTCTGCGTTAGTGCCTTCAAAATCATAGAATTGGACAGTTTTATAAGCACTAAGAAATAAATACAGAAATTTAAACTACAGAAGCAAAATGTTCTTGTCAAACATAATCTGAGACTACGTAAACTCAGCATATCTGAATCACTGACCAGCAGGAAAAAATTAAGATTATAAAAACAAGATGCACACACATAATACTTGTATCTACCTACTCTGCTACTATTGCATATCCTTTACAATGGAAACAGAAATACAGTGAGTTCATAAGAAATGGTAGAAAGCTATTGTTGAAAGAGACATAACTACTCTTTTTCTTACAAAAACATATATTTAATTTTTTTTTTATATAAATACATCTGGTTTTGTTCCCAGAGTCAGACAACATAGAATAGGATTTTCTCAGTGTCCTGGGTTGCAGTGTATTCTATTACCATCCTCATGAGCTGTTGAAAACAGGTGGGGCAGTGTTTCCTGGCCTCCTCCCTCCGGACTATCTTTTGTTAATGAGCCCATCAACACCTGGCCTCACGACTCATCATCCCATTGTGAGATGCTCCACCCAGCGGGAGGAACCAAGCATTCCATCCTGGATATAATCTGAGATTCTGGACACCACAGATAACCCTTTCCACTGGATTCCCAGAGGACAGGAGCTACGTAGCCACCACTGGACCTTCCAAGGAAGAGCAGACCCTTCTACAGGATCACCGCTTCAACAGAACCACATCCATCACTTCAGGAGGACTGCAGCCACCATTTTATTGGACTGCTACTGTCACCCTGACTAACAGGGTGTCAGGTTGTATTCTGACTCTGTCAGTTTGAACCAGTGTTCTCTGCCTTTATTTTTTTTTTAATTTCTCTATTAAATTGTTATTCTGGCTTGGTGCCTCCCACTGGTTTGTTTTCAAACTAGTACACCCAGTATCAAAGAAAGTGAATAGTACACACTGAAACACGGAGTTTTAAAAAAATTAAGATTTTAGTTAAAGGTTAGCTTTGCTGAAATTAATTAAAACAGATTTAATAAGTAAACCCAGCTGGTGTTAATTAAAAAAATTAATGATTAGTTAAAGAGCTAGGCTTGAAATAAGCTTTTAAGATGTAAGTAACTGATTGCTTGTCATCTTACATTTGTTTAGCTGTGCCTATAATGAGAAACAGAAAACACTGATTAATAGATCTAAAGAAATGTAGACAATTACTAATTTTTCCATTTGAAAACCTATTCAGAAGTGATGAAGGGAGAAACTGGAGGTCCTCCAAGGGTAATACGCATTGTCAAAAACCAGAAAGGTAGAAAGGTCAAAGCGAGGCAGATGAGTTTTACTCTATCATCTACAACCTCCCCCCAAATAATGAGACCATGAACTAAATTTAAGGAACAAACCACGCATGCTTAATGACTTTTCAGCTAATTACCATACGAAGCGGAGAATGGGAGGTGTCGACGTTACAAATATGCATTTGTATTTTGAATACTTAGAACTTTTGTAGATAAATAGACTTTGTATTGTTCTGTGACTTTGCACTGCGTATTAGGGAGCGATCCCACGCAGCTGCCCGGCGCTGGAATAAACATACACTTTCTAACCCCAAGCTGTTAGAGAGTCTTTGTCCGTCTTAGTTGGGTATCGATATTAGATCAATGCCCATATTTTGGTAAATCAACACACTAGTATATGGATTCCCTCAGCAACTAGTTGGCCAGTAAACTAGGAGGGATACAGACAACTGCTTGCATGATATGTCAAGCAACTACCTAATTCTTTAAAATCTATGAGCTAAAGTAGGGGTAAATGATTGATGGTTTTATAATTATACAATCAGAAACCTGGCAAGAGTAAGCAGAAAAATGTATACAACTCAGGGAAGATGCATTAATTCTTCAAAGTAAATTTTTGCTAATGGCATATCATTTATTTTATAAACAGCATCATTGTGTTTGCTTTGGTGCAGGAATCACTCACCCGCAGTTATGTAGTCAGATGGGCTCTGTAAGTTTCTGACATAAATATCAATATCCACTTTTGTGAGCTGAATTTTATCTTCTATATTCTGTCTAGATGATGACAAAGTACCCACAAATTTATCCACTGAATACAGAAACTCTTGTATCTGGCTGTTCTTCAAGCCTTCTTTTACAGCTCCCCAGTTCTGATTATTTTATGATTTATGCAAAAAAAAAAAAAAAGTGAGGATCACACTTTCTTTTGTTTTTGACACAAAAGGTATTTTTCTTTAGAAAAATATTTCTTATTCATGGCCGTATATAAAGAGTTATCAACATGCCCTTTAAAATATACCCATCAGTACTTTAAAGTGTACATTGATTTAATTAGTCTGTTAGACAAGATGAGAGAAATAAGCTAGAGGCTCTAAAAAATAAAAGTCTCTGACTTCACTCTGACTTGACTCTGAAGTCAGTAGTCACTGATTTCTCACTGGATTGTATTTGTTTTAGTTTTATTTTTCTCCTTGTAAACAGAGAAAACAGACTCTTATCTCCCTTTCTGCTCCTGGGGAGAAAAAATGAGTGTGTATGGTAACAGCACACAACACCATCATTCTCAGCAGACACTGAGCTTCTTTGTATTTCCCACCTCTGAACATGTGCTTCCAGAGGCAACTGAACCAACTGTGATGCTTTGTGAGTGCTACAGAATAAGGACAACTCAAAGAAGCTGGATATTCTGGATATAATACAGTGCTTGCTGTCCATGTTGCAGAATAGTCATGGACTGATCCCTTGTGCTGCCAGAAGGACTTGACACTTCTTTCAATTCAGGTCTAATCTAGTTTTCATGAAGTCATCACAGTTTTTATCTTAGTATGGCTGCTGTGTTATATTCTCCTTTGTCATAATAATTAAAGCTGGTACTATTGCTTGAAAATAAACAGTAGCCACGTGAATTTCAAACATTTGTATACAAATTGCATGACTCTCATAAAGGCCTATATAAGACTTGTATCTTCTTATATCTTCTGTTCTAGGTCCACCTGATGCACAAACAGAACTGCAGCAGCAACATGCCTTACTTCCACACGTTCTTGAGGAAAAAAGACTGATTGTTTGATTACCTGTTGGGATTTAAGTGCTGGTATCATGATCTGGGACAAGAAAAATTCCAGACCCTGAAGGATATTTCCATTACTACAATCAAGCATGCCAAAATTCACCTCCTTTGGAAAGAAACAAAAATTAACACAATGCATGTAAACTTCTGCAGCATTACACTATTTGAGTGAAATTTAGACACGTGGCAAACACATACACAGTCCATAACTAGTAACATGAGTATCTCTGAAAGTCAGAAAAGGCTGTTAAAGTACTTTCCTTATACACAACAAACTATGAGAGGCTGGAAAACCTTACATTAAGTTTCAAGAATTATCTTTATTTTAAAAGTCTAAAAGATACAATTTAAGTGCAGCATTTCCATAATTTAGAGTCATTACTTGAAATAAAATCTTCCGATTTAGGTCTTTTTTCCCTATTGTCATTAAAATTTATATCTTAATGACTAATTAATAATGATTTTTATTAATTAAAATCTTGAGGTTTAATAATAATGCAGTAGCTAATTTATAAATAATTAGAATTTTACTTTAACACAAATACTTACTCTTATGAAAAAGAACTTCTGCTAATCATACAACTAGACATTTCCATATAAGCATTCCCTACTTTTTTTTCTGACTCCAGTTGTATGAATAAAGGTCTGAGAAAATATTAAGTACTCTGTGAACACTGCATGATTTTGGTCTTACCTGGGAGACATTTGATGCAGTTATAACTTCATCTGATGTCCTTAGGAAAAATGCACAAATTCCTGTAAAGTCCTGTAAATAGGACCAAATGCATACAGTTAAAAAGAATACATGTATACAGTAAAAGTAATTTACTTAAAAATTTACTTATCCTAAAAGTGTGCTGAAAACAAAATCGTAGAAAATCAATTACTCAAAAAGATAGTGAACTGTTTGCAGGATATTTGAAAATCTGTCCCTCTCAAATCAAATACTGTTTTTTCCCTGTCTGGCATATGAACATCAAAAATGCCCTTTTGGACAGACCGGTTCAGTGTTGCACCTCTACTAAGAAAACGCAGTTGAGGGAGAGCTTGTGAACTAGGCTATTTCCTATTATTGTACTTGAATGATGCTTATTTTTATCTATTTATCCATTAAACCTAACTAAAAACCTAATAATAATTCAACTGCAACAAATCTGAAAAGCCATTCTAGTTGGTCCAATGGAATGAAGAGGCATGAACCTCACTTTTTTCCTGAAAGCAAGAAAAAATTCTTCTGCTGTGTCTTTTCTGGCATTACAATGTTAACATAAGCTCTTTGGGGCCAACCAAAAACAAACAACAACAACCAAAATGAAAACCAAAGCATCACCATGCCTTATTCAAAGACCATCGTATATGGAAGACCCGGTCTCCCCCAAAAGAGATGGAGAAAACCAAAATTAATCAGAAATCTTAATGACAGCTCTGAATATGTTGTTGAAAAATGCTCAGATATTACAGGGAGGAGGTTATTATAAGAATTTGAATGGAATAAAGGATTTGTTAAAGGTATTTTTTTGAGTAAAGTGCAGTATTATTTGGTGAAAGGGCATAAAAAACCACTGAAGAACTGCACTTTTAAACTAGAAGTGCACAAGCCCTGGAAAATACTTAACATGTAGTCATTGAAAAAATGTTAGGATCTGCAACTTTTTAACAAGGGTTTATTGGACCTGCTCTCCTCTCAGATAGTCAGATCTGAGACTATTTTACTGATGAAGGCCAACCTCAGCTCAAGAAATGCTGAGAAATCCTGCATTATGAGATTAGAGACTAAGTGCTTACATATCTGCCCAAGAATTTAAAAAATTGTATAACACTGCACAACTGTTATGCCTTTTCAATATTTTACTTTTTAAATGTCATCTAATGAATTTTTTCAACCATACCTCTGTGGAACCCATGGTAATAAACAACTTCTTCTGAGGCAAACTGTTTGTTGACCCATCTGACCTCGATGATGCATTCAACTTTTGCTAGCAATTAAATTATAAATAAGAGGTTAATAAAACAAAAACTGTATCATACAAATACTTAATCCATTTGAATATGTGAATTACAACTAAGTCCATTCTGATTCAGTTTGTAATTCCCAGATAGAAGTCATGAGTTTTGCGTTCTCTGGAGAATAAGCTTTGCCTGAATCTTACAGTCCCCAGTAAACAGTTTCACAGCCCCATTCATTCAGAAAAAAAAAATCAAACAAGAAGGGAGAAAAGTCTCAGAAAATATAATGAAATTAAATTTGAAGTGTTTCCTAGTGCAACTTCCTCTATGAAAACAAAATGAATGTCTTACAGAAAGAATCATATGCTTGGTCTGCAAAGTCATAATGTAACTATGAATGGGACTCACAAGCAACACCATCAGCTAGACCCTGCCAACAATGCAGTGAAATTTAGCTTTCTGCCCATTTCTTTAACCATACATCACAGAAAAACTTTCTCTCTGAGAAGCCTTGCTGCCACTCATCCCTCTCCACTGAGATGTATCTACAACCTCTTCTCTTTGAAGCAGCAAAAAAGCTTAAACCTAATAAAGACATGTTTCCCTCTAAGTTTGTATCATGCTTTTTGGAAAACGATCTGTTGAAACTTGGAAGAATGTGACAGAAAATAATGTGGGAGATGCTTGCAGGTATATTTCTCTTTAAAGGTGAGGAGAGCCTTCTTCCTAGAAAGTCAAGTGTTCAGCTCCTGCTAGACTAAACCTGTGGTGTGTGATACACAGTGGTGGCTCCTCACTTCCATCCCAAATCAGCATCTGCTGACCCCTATGCACAGTTTCAAATGAACACCGTGAACCTAAGATGGTGAAAAAGAGATATGGGAAGCATATCTTTGATAAGGATCTTTGATAAATCTTGGTAAGCACATGCCTACTACTCAGGCCCATAGTCTGCCCTGGTCAGTATTTTGTCTCTAAGAACAGGGCAAGCACGTCTAATACGGCCCTTGAGTAATCTCCAATTCTCCAGTGTGTTTGAAATCAAATTGTTGACAGAACAGCCAAATTAATGAGATCACTCATCAGAATGTGGTGGAAGATGCCAGAGATGGCATTCATACTTCCCATCAGAAACATTTTTATGCTATGGTGCTCCTGAAACAGAACTCTCAGAACAGAATAGAAGTATTTTATGGTTAAAAGGGTCAAAATAAAACAAAATTAAATGCAGCAATGAAACGTTTCATTTAACCCAGGCTGGGCATTTATTTCTGACTTGTCAGTTAAGGAAAACAATGTCAAGATTTTTAGTTTCATCTTGATTTAAGTCAGAGAACAAGACATTTATCCCAGAAATGTGCATGCCTAGTCCCAGTGAAACGAAAAACTGATTAAACTGTTTTGACAGCAGAGCTCATTCTGTGCTTCACAAAATCTCTAAGCAATTCCAGTAACACTCAAAAGTTCTTTTAATTTATCTAAGTTATAATGATTCTGTAATTCATTCTTGCATTTAACTGACGATCAAGAATTATCAACCAGTTTTTCTCCTCAATGAGCCCAAAATACCACCACAGGGTGAGTTAGCTCTCCCTACTATGGCTCCACACTGGCATAATTTGGAAGGACTGATAAAGGACTTCTGCAGTTCTGGAAGCCCACAACAGTCGTGTTAGACAATGTCAAGGTCACTTGGCACCTTCTGATATCACTCAGTGGAAGATGAACAAATTATTTCGCTCTTTATGCAGAGGCTTCTCCTTCTCAAAGGGAGAAAAATACATCTTGGGGACCACAACTGCCTTATTTCTAGTCACACTTTTCCAAGCTTATTTTCTGCAGAATGGGATAGACCTGAACATGAGGCCACCTTAATTCAGAAAGAAATTGCATCATTTTTCACCCTCTTGAATGAGTGCTTTGTCCATAGCGGAGTTGGTGCAGTTCAAACCAAAAGAAGACAAACTGATTCTTACACAGGCAGCTCCCCCATTCCTATAATACTTATGCTAGCTAATCTAGTGTTTGAAACTCTGAATGCCATGAACACTTTGTCTCAATTATCTTTACCATTTTTGAAGTCTGAATTTTTACTCTACTTGGCCATTTTTAGGTCTTCTTTTGTGAAAACAAGAACAGCATTAAACTCTGCCACAAGGCATCCTCCCATTTCCATGTAAGCCAAGATGTAATTATTTAAACAATGAGATCCAAGCTCTTTGCACACTGGCATACATAGCAAAAAAAAAATCTGTTATGATTTTTTAAATTTTGCAACAGTCATGTGACTTATTTTTTTAAAAAGTAAATTTGCTGCTGCAGAAACAATAATGGAAACATACCTGCAACACATCTTGGTAAAAGAAGAGCAACTTTTTAAGTCCACTAGGGGCAAAGAATTGTTCTATTAGTTGAAACTAAAAAAAAAAAAAATTACAGTTGTAGTTAACTGCGAGGTAGTTTCAAAACACTGAAAATTTGGGAAATTTTTCTTGTAATAACAATTTAATTAATATTTACCTTGTCATCAGAAATAATAGTCTCCTCCACTTGCTGCTCACTCAAGTCTATCCCATCTGCTAATCTTGATATCAAATACCTGTGTCTTCCATCTATCTGAGCTCTTCTCTCCTCTTTGGTTGCTTTGGCTTGCTTGGCTAGTTCTTTTCTACTTTCACTGGAAAGTACTACACTTTTCTTAACAGTGGTCTACAAAATAGAAGTTTGTTATAGAGAGATTATTTTTCCTCCCTTAAGGATTGTATTTTACATTGTTGATCTCCAAGCCGGTTTCATAAACTACTTCAAGCAAGAACATTAAAAAATTACATGTAAGGAATGTATAGGGAAAAACCAGTAATAATTAACTTGTTAGGCCAGAAATATTTCTCACTATAAAGCTGCTACTATGAAAACTACATATCTGAAACTCCAGCTCAGGAATTCAGAACCAAATGTGGATCCAGGCTAAGGTCAAAATACAACTTTAGCACAATAAAGGCTCTGATTCAAATCTCAGCTTTGTGAATCCAGGTTCCAAACTTCTATATGTCCATATTCCAGCTTTGGGATTGATCTCTATACTGCCAGCATTTTCATATATAGTATCAAGTTATTACCTTAAAAGAAATAAATAAACCAAATCACTATAAAATCATTTACCACAGGAACAAATATATAATTGATGATTAATATACAGATCATATAAAGGAAGCAGCACAATTATAAAGAGGGAGATATATGAAGGATTTTTCAAAATCTTTTTATCAGTGTGAACAAGACTGAAAACAGATATGGTGACTAACATTTTTAAGTCAACAGAAAATCTTCAGAAGCTATATGGAAAACTAAAGATCTGGGTAAATAAGTAACCACACTGATCATTTCCCTCTACATACAGCTCCCACTGACATGAGTATCTGGGGTTTGGCAATGTCTGAAGTGTCTCTGTACCTCACAATTTTTACTGGAGAGAAAAAATGATAAATTACATCACTTTCCAGTACTCTACACTAATTGGAATTGTAATAAATCAACCCTACTCTTGGATTAAAAATCAAAAAAGCTGGCCATCTTCCACCTTTTTCTCCTACCATTTGGTCTTACCCTAGACTCTGAACAGATGTTTTACATCAATCTTGTCTCTACCTGCATCTTTCTGAGACCAGGAGACACTAAGAATGTCTGAATACCTGTAGCTGTTGATCAGTACCCTTGTGATGTCTCTAAAAGCTAATTGTGATTCACCATGTAGGTCCCAACTCATCTGTGTCAGTCTTTTATCATCTTTGGTTTCCATGTCAACAGCTGGATCTCTTATTTTGCATATGCCTTCCCTGAAACAGTATGACCTTATTCAAGTATTCTTAACCAACATTAATTTAAATTGTGGCAAAGAAAGGATATTAAGCTGCGGATTTAAAAAAAAATTCATCAAAGAACCCAAAATCCCAGCAACACACATTGTGAGCACAGAAAGTCAGTGCCCTAATACTGTAGACACTTTTGAGTGGTTCACTGTTCCTTTTCCTTGCAATTAACAGAGCTTCAGTATTAGACAAGCTTTTGCCAGTGAAAACTTAAAGAAAAATCTGTATAGAAGAACATTGAGCAGACAAAAGGTAGTTGAGTCACCACCTATTTTAGAACAAAAACACTTGCCGGAAGAACAGTAGTCAAAGACGATCCTGTGACAGCAGATCCTAGCTCAGTGCTCCTTGTCTTCAAGTTCTTTCCATGTCTATGATATTTACTTTCTGTGTCTAGTTAAAAGAAATTACAAGTTCTAATTATTCAAGTACAACAAATGCATTTACAAGACCTGCAGTGTTGTGTCTTCATACTTGCTAGCTAAACTCTTCTCACACTGGGGAAAATGAGACCATTTTATTTCTCAAAAAGTGATATTTACATCCCATCATTGGCAGCAAATAAGATCCCCAGTGGAGCATGCAGTAATGCTTATGAGCAGCTCACTAAACTTCCATGAACTACTGTTTAATCTATTTCATATAAATAATAAGATTGTGACTAAAACTAAAACTCTAATAGCACTGATTTCCATATAAATTTTCTATCAAATTGTATCTCTTTTCGCCTGATTAATATGTATTATATACAGAGTCATAGAATGTCGCTGTTCTCACCGCGGACGAGTACAGAAACGACACAAGAGTCCAGGCTCAGGGATAAATGGAAGCGCTTTAATGATCTCTCAGAAGGCTTTTATATGTCAGTTCGCAAAAGTGTGTTAAATGGCATAAGGTAATTGGGTTTTTGACCATCCACCCCTTGAGGGGATTGGTCAAGTTCTAAGACACCCATCTCTGAATGTTTTTCTATTTAGAACCATAACAATCCTGCAAAACAACCTGCAGGTGTAAGAAGTTTACAAAACTGTAACATTGTTTTGACTCACTGGCATGGGAAAGACAGAGCTCTCACAAACTGCTGCAGAGAGCTGAAGAAATTCTCTGCTGAAGCTTTTTCAGCATCCATAATAGAATGGTTGAGATTGGAAGGGATCCTGTTCAAGCTGGGTTACTTAGAGCCAGTTGCCCAGGACTGTTTGGCTTTTGAGTATCTCAAAAGGACGGGGACTCCATAACCTCCCTGGGCAACCTGTGCCAGTGCTCGGTCACCTTCATAGTGTTCCTGATGTCCAGAGGGAACCTCCTGTGTTTCAGTTTCTGCCATTGCCTCTGGTCGCATCACTTGGCACCACTGAGAGCTGGACTCCCTCTTCTTTACACCCTCCCTTCAGGCATTTACATGCATAGACAAGATCCCACTCAGACCCAGATCTCAGCCTTTCCTTGAAAGAGAGGTGCTCCACTGCCTTCATCATTTTCATGGCCCTTCATTGGACTCTTTCCAGTATATCCGTGTCTCTCTTGTACTGGGGAGCCTAAAACTGGACACCCTACTCCAGGCAAGGCCTCACCAGTGCTGAATGGAGAGGACGGATCATCCCCCTTAACCTGCTGGCAATACTCCTTATCCACCTTGCAGTATTATCAGCCTCCTTTGCCACAGGGGCCATTGTGGCCCCATATCCAACTTGGTGATCACCAGGACTCTTAGGTTCTTTCCTGCCAATCTGTTTTCCAGCTGTTTAGCCCTCAGCTAGTACTGTTGCATGGGCTTGTTCATCCCCAGGTGCAGGAATTTTCCCCAGCCTCTCGAGGTTCCTCTGGATGGCAGCACAATCCTCTGGTGTATTGGCCATCCCTCCCATTTTTACCAGCAACCTTGCTGAAGGGACCCTCTGCCCCATTATCCAGATCATTAATGAAGATGATGAACAGGACTGGACCCTGTACTGACCCCTGGAGTACACCGCTACCTTCTGGGCTCCAGCTGGACTTTGCGCTGCTGATCACCACCCTCTGAGCCTGTCTGTTCAATGTTTTCAGTCCGTCTCACTTTCTGCTCAGACAGCCCACACTTCAATAGCTTCTCTATGAGGATCTTACAGGAGTGAAAGGGAAATTTAAATTGTAACTGCTCATCAGCAGTAATTTGTAACCCAGGAACAATATGGCATGGAGATTGCTCAGCTGCAGAAGGGGTTAAGCTGGCTGGAAGCAGGAATACCAGAGGCAGAACAAGCCCCTAAAAGGCAGTACGGTTTCCCTTGGTGATAAGAAACAGTCACAGCTTTGTCTTGTAGCCATCCTGGAATGCTTGGCTTAGGGTCTACTTTTGGGCAGCAGAGCCGGCGCTGGGGTATAGACCAAAGGCTGGGCTGAGGTGCTCCATGCTGATGCTCACAGCACTGGTATATAAGGAATTGCTTTATGAAGCATCTTTGCAGACTTCTTGCAGAATTGGTTATGGTTTTAAGACTGTACAATGCATTGTTTATTAATTTTTAATATGTATTTCAGCACAAATGTGTGTTTAATCCACCTCAAGGGGAACAAGAAAAAATTCCCAACAGGAGAATGTCAAAAGCCTTACCGAAGAAAAGGCAGAGCATAGTCACTGCACTCCCCTCACCTACCAAACCAATCATTTCATTGCAAAAGGAAATTAGGTTGTTCACACATTTCTTCCCTTGCTGAATGCATGCTGATTACTCCCAGTCACCTTCTTGTTCTTCATGTGCCTGGAAATGGTATCCAGGAACAGCTGCTCCACCACCTTCCCAGGGACTGAGGTGAGGCCAACTAGCCTTTAGTTCTCCTTTTTGCCCTTCTTGAAGGCACTAGTGACATTAGCTTTCCTCCAGGCCTCACATACCTCCCCCAGTTGCCATGAATATTTATTTATTCAGTACTCTCTAACGTGATCTTTTTCCACAAGGTCAGTGAATACATAAGCAAAGTGGACACACGTAAAGGATGCACCCACAGGCACAGAGGCAGACGGCTATGTTCAATAATCTTCGAACTATTTAATCTATTACCACTGTTAAAACATTCCAGAAAAGAGATACCATATTATGTGTCATACTGTAAAGTACACTATATTATGGAGTACTACTCATTTTAATTCCAGAAAAATTGTTTGAATCAAGTTACTGTGATTCAACACTAGGAAATCTGCTATGGGATCAGAGCTGCACTGTGGATGACCCTGTAAATACATACATATAAAAAAACATATATGCATTTGTTTATTTATATGTACATATTTATTTATAAAGCTGAAAACTGCACATTCAGCACACACAGTTCCTACACTGGCAGTTTCAGAACAGCACATACCCACCCAGTATATATAAACTTAAACACTCTACTTAATAATTGGTTTCTCATTTTGTTCCTTTGGTTTTTTTCCATGCAAAGCCAACATGAAGTACTTATTATTTTCTCCCTTACCTTTTTTTATAGCAATTAGAGGTGGAGAGAGATCAATATGAGGTTTAGAAGAAAGTTGTGTTTCTCTCAGTTGCTCTGATTCCTGCTGTGCAGAGTGACCGTGAGAGGAATTGGGCTCGTCTCTTCCCCCTAACTCAGTCTCACCTCCCACAGTCTCCTCCATCTGCACCACCACACAAAAATCAACCTAAATCAACAATACAGAAAATGACTGGACAGTGTAACATTGTAATAAACACACTTTCAGTACTTTTATCCCTGTTATAGCATCAATATGAGAGACTACCAAGCAAAGGGGAAAAGAAATATCTCTACCTGCAGTCGATGATTTTAAAAGAGAAGATCTAAGCAGCTTTTAAAATTATAAAATCTCCTCTAAGGGTGCCTGGTACCAAAACTTTATTTCTAATTGCATAACTGTACTTCCTCTCCAGCCAGACCGCCGCAGGTGGGAACTCACGCACTGGGGGACAGGTTAAGCTCCTTCGGAAGCTCCTGCAGCCGCAGGTCCCGCTGCGAAGTGCTGGGCACCGAGTGCTGACGGCGGCACCTGCTCAATCCCAAGCAGGTTTTTACGCCCGAGGTCTTTCCTGGGCACTTGGAGCTGCTGGCAGCTGCTATGGCAACCCCTACACAAACCCAGCGAACAACCCAGCCCCCACGAGGCACCTCGCCTGTCCCCATTTCCCACTGCACCCAGCAATCCAGTGCTAATTTCACAACTACTTGTCTTTTGAAAAGCACTGTAGTGTTCTCTTGCATATAAATTAAACCCTAAACACGCAGCTTCCCTGAGCCTCAGCGATTCTGAGGTGCTGAGCCAGGGGAGGTCGTGGTGAGAGCCGCATCCCGGCGGCCACACCACGCTCCCGACACATCCCTTCCTGGCACGGCAGCGCCCTGGGTCTGGGCAAGGTGTGAGGAGACGGCCGGGACAGCGGGCTGAGTGAGGAGTGTCCCTTCTCCTCTGCCGGGAAAAACCGCTTCCAACGGATCTGAAGGCACCGCGTGATGTGCAGCTTATCCACCCTCACAGAATCAGTTAGGTTGGAAAAGACGTCTGAGGTCATCGAGTCCAACCAGGATGACCCAACACCACCGTGTCAACCAGATCATGGCACGGAGCCACATCCAGTCATTTCCTGAACACCTCCAGGCACAGTGACTCCACCACCTCCCTTTGGCAGCCCGTTCCAGCGCTTAACAACCCATCCCGTGAAGAAATCGCTCCGCGTGCTTCCTTTTTTTTCCAGACGACACCCACTGCAGTAGGCGACCACTCCAACCCAAACACCTCACAGGAGTCGTGGAGTTTATTTTTCTTATTTTTATAACCGATTTCGGCGACTTTGAACCAGGCCCCAGGAGCACACACTGTGCCCCTTAACAACAAAAGTGCCAAAAAATAAAAACCCACCATAAAACCCAAAAAAAAAAAAAAAAAAAAGGAGGAAGAGGAGGAGGCGGAGGCGGTGCCGCCGGCAGCGTGGTGCGCGTGCGCGGCCGGGCGTGCGCCGGCGCACCGGGGGCTGTCAGCGCCTTCCCGAGGAGGGCCGGCCGCGGCCCCGGTAAGTGGCGGCCGCGCATCGCGCCGCTCCCGCTCTCCGCCCCGTCCCTGCCGGCCGGTGAACGCCGCCGTGCCGGCCCCTGCCGGGCTGTCGCGGGCTGTAGTGACCCTGTTCTGGCAGTGGGAAGCGGAGAGGGTAGGGGCGGGATGGGCCGGGGCGGTCCGGGGCGCCCCACGGGCTGGCGGGGCCGAGGGAGGTGCTGAGGGCTCGTTCTGTCCCGGGGCCGCGGCGGAGGGCGAAGGAGCTCGGCGTACCCGCGGGCAGGTGTCCGGCCTTTGCCCGGCAAGGGACGGGCACCTGCGTCGGTGCGAATGATTCGAGCTGAGCCACTTCTGCCAGGGAGGAGCCGGGCGGGTCTGGGCTGCCGGCCGGGGTTGCCGCCTCTGCTTCCCCCGAGCTCTGTTTGGAGGGGTCACTGCGTTCCTGTAGCCCAGGAGCTCTTTTGCAGAGGGGCAGCGGCCTCCCCCTGAGAGCCTGTCGCCCCCGCTGGCTCGCCTCTGGAGCGTGAGTCCCGAGGATAAGGGTGCGGTGGCAGCTGGAGCCTTCCTAAATCGACTCAAGACGTAGTTTTGTTCACTTCTGCCTGTATTTTTCGCTAAAGATGTATGTAGTTTTGACTCACAGCTTCTGTGTCCAGTTGACATGGTTTCCTAAAGTTTGCTGTTTCTTTTGGGTGGTTGCACAGGAGCCAGTCTGCCTCGGCGTGTTAGTTACAGTGTGCTGGCTTCTGATTCTGCTGACGAGGTCTGCTTGATGTGCCTGGGTAGTGCCTGTGTGGGCTAAAGGTGTTGTAACTGTGGAATGTATGCAGAGCTTTTAATAAAGGCAGTAATTCAGGATAAAGCTCTCTGCTGCAGAATACCATTTCTATAGGAAATTCATATGTAAAAGTTTGTTTAATTTTAGGTAGAGCCCTGATAGCTGGGAAATGGATTGAGCCAAGCAAAACTGGAGTGTTCATTCCAAAGTGCGAGTGATGGAAATAGATCTTGCATGTTTAGATGAAGAGTAAGAAATCAAACATGGTTTGAGCTAAACAGGCGAGTAGTAAAGAAGTACAGGCGTTTACACTGTGGAAATAATTCTGGAATAAGTGCATACTTGTGCATGTAATTTTTAAAGGTACTAGAGATACAGAACTTGAGACATAGGCTCTTGCAGACTAGCTCACGGGCAAACCTTGCCTGGAATGTTTTTTAGCCATGATAAGTTCTAAAATTAGGAATTTTGCTAGTGCTCTACAGAGTCTGGCTGGGATGTAGTTAACTTTCTTTGTAACAGTCTGTACAGTCTGTGTTTTGGATTTGTGGCTAAAACAGTGCTGCTGACACCGCAGTGTTTGACTATGGCTGAAGGGGGCTTGTACAGTGTACAGGCTTTCTGGTTTTCCTAATCTCCTCTCCACTCCCCTCGAGTAGGCTGGGGATGGGCAGAGATTGAGAGGGCACAGTGGGGATATCTGACCCGAGCTGACCAAAGGGAAATTTCTTAGTATATGTCACACTTAGCAATAAAATATGGGGGTTTTGCTTCCAGGGTGGCTATTATTCACAGAGTGGCTGGAGTATTAGTTTGCCTGTGAGGGGTGGTGAGCGATTTTCTTTGCTTCAGTTGTTTTTTAGGTTTTTTGGGGTGGGCAGTGTTTCCAGTTTCCTTCATTTATTAAACTTTTTTTCTCTTGTCCCACAAGTTTTCTTGCTTTTGCTCTTTCAGTGCTTTGCACTTGACACAGTTCTTCAGATCACTGTTCTGTTGAGATTAAGTGATGTGCTGGATTTATGAATGCAGACTGCTCTGAAAATAGGGATCTAATTTCAAGGAATAATATGGGTATGAGAGAGTATAATCTCTAGCTGTGGCAGCAGAACCTAAAATGTTCTGTTTGGTTGCAAGAGTAAAGACGTAAAATATTGGAAATAATTTGGAAGCAATGAGAAGCTCCAGATACGTTCCTCCGAGGTCAGTGGACACCATGGTATTGCATCTTTGGTGATGGGATCCTCCCTAATTTCTGTTAGTAGCTAGTAAAGTTTGAGAGAACTGGTCTGCTTTGATGGCCAGCAGATGTTACCTTTTCCCATACTTGTTTGCCTGCATGTCTTGGCTTCACTGGAAATTCTGCTGGAGACTGAGGCAAAATAATTGATTAATTTTTCCCTACACCCCTGATGGACTGGACTGATACTGTGAGAAGAACTGAAAACAAGAGTAGGAAATTAAAAAATTATCCGTCAGAAGTCTAAATGGAAGTGCTCTATAGTTAAGTCTCTGGGTTTGGAGCTTCCACAGCTCTGTTTCTCCACAGTTTTGGTAGCAAATTTGACCTGTTGCTGCAGGGGGACTGTGGTTCTCTCAGCTCCACCCAATTCTAGTTGAGGATGAGTTAGGACTTCTGCTTGGACTTCCTACAAGATTCCATTATGCTTGTCTCGTTACCCTTTTAATAGGCAAACCTCCCCTTGGATTAAATAGAATCTGTTCTTTTAATGAAGGTTTGCCTGTTTTGTGGTGGTGGGTGTTTTTTGGTGGTGTTTCGTAGGTGTTTTTTTTATTCAAACTAAAGGTTTGAGCAAGGTAAATGCAAAAACAGCAACCAAAAACATTTCAGGGGAACTAATGAGATTGAATTAAGTGCTTTTAAATGCAGTTCTTGTAGAATTCCAATTGCTTCTCTTTATAATGTGGTTTAATGATGCTTCTGTCAAGTTTCACTGCTTTTGTTGCTGAAGTTAATTCTCCAGTTGTTAACTTTGAAATGTCACATAGCCATCAAATGAAAAAAAGTGGGTTTTTAAAAAATGTTTTATTTCTTTTCAGTACTGTTAAGTTATGAAGGCATTTTGAGGACCTAATCAACAATGGAGGAAACGGATAGGGAAGCAGTTGCAACAGCTGTTCAGAGAGTAGCAGGAATGCTTCAGCGTCCTGATCAGCTGGATAAAGTGGAGCAGTATCGCAGAAGGGAAGCTCGTAAGAAGGCTTCAGTAGAAGCTCGACTCAAGGTACAAAGTTGAATAAAGCTGAGTGTCTGTGGTGCAGCATGAATGTACTTTCTTTTTTTTTTCTTTCTTCTGTTTTTTTTTTGTTTTCATTCTACATTTTCAGCCAGATGGATAGTTTTAAATCGGGGAGTTTAGTTTTTGCTTGGTGTCCAAACCAGAAAATTTGTGTCCTGAAATTAATGCAAATGAATGGTGTACTTCTTACTAACATTTTATTAAGCATGTCAAGTCTTCTTAGGTCCTAGACCTTCTGCAATTTATCCATGGACAACTACTCTTGTGCTGTGTAGCCTGTCAGCCAACAAACTTTTGTCTTAGTGATTGAATACTGAACTTGTAACAAAAAAATGATGATTGCATGTGAAAAAGGATCAGTCAGTTTTCCCTCTGACTTTTACATGGGTTTAGGGATGATAGCTAAAATACATCACGTTTTTGTCTCTTGTGGAAGTGACCCCATGATTTTGCTCCTCCTTCACATGTGTACATGTGAGTGGATGGACATTCACACACACAGACTTAGCCTGACATATGAGTGTGGTCATCCTGTGTTTGTTGTCCATATGTTACTGAGTTCTGTGTTTTCTTCCTTCACTGATATTTGCCAACAGTCATTTTCGACCACTGTATTACGTAGGTGGAGTAGAGTCTTAGAAAAGTGTTTTGGGTAACGTTTTCTCAGCTCAAAATGGCTGGTATATGCTGTATCTAGTCTTATATTCCACTTAGTTTATCTTACAGCTATTTAATGGCTACTTCTTTGTGGGAGTCTGTATGAAGTAGAAGAAAATCAGTTTTCTTTCACAGTGAAAAAATTTGTTATTTATATATAATGTGCCATTTATAGATAGCAAATTACATGTTGGTTTTTGTAGCATAGAAACAGACTTTTTTCTGATGACTTGGCCTTTTCAGATTCAAGTCAGGAAGCATATAGAGTCTATTAATAATGGATCAACTGTTTAGTTACTGTGATCTATTTATAATATATGAGCACAGTCATTTGCCTGGCTGCTTTGTAGACAGTCATGACTAAACTTTGTAAGTCTTGTAAATGCCTAAATCTACTTTATAGCTATTTTCCCTATTGTTTGCCTTAAATTAGTTCAGTCATCTGTAGGTGGTCAGAAACACCTGTTCCAAAAAGAAGTTCAATACCCTTTGATCCACTCAGGATGCATTCCTGAAAAAGGTGCTGGTTAGTGATGCAATGGATAGCAGTGCCGTTTTTCCCATGAGAATTACTTTAATGGATGGGAGCACAGAGAGGATGTAGGAAGTACTCTTGCTGTGGATTTAAACTGTGTCTGTGTGCAGTGTGGAAGACAGGGAGACAGACGTCAGGGTCATCAGCCAAAGGAGTTGCTGACTTCTCAGGCTGGATTACTGCTTCATCTGAGTGAATGAACACATGGGAAATCTTTCAGTGTGAACATGTTAGTGCATATTTCTGACGGGATACGCTTTCGTCTTTGTCATCATTTTCTTCAGGTGCATCTAAATATCCTCTCTATATCCTCTCCCATATATTTAGTCATGTCCATTTCTTATATCCCTCACTGCTTTTTTTCCTGTGTAACATAAATTCTTAGAGGAAAAACCTCTTTGAAATCAAACTCAGCAGTTTCATGTATGAGACTGATGGCATTCAGTGAAGCAGTATTTGGGGTTCGGTAGCAGAACTCTGAAATGATGTGTGGATGAGCACCAGGTAGCACTGCAGGCTGGTGCTTTTGGATTCTGTAGTCCAGAATGTAGGAAAAAAGCTGCTTGGACTCTCTTCCAGAGCCTATAAACTTATAATCATTGGCAGCCATTTTTGTTTGTGCACTTATTCAATCAATGGAAGAACTTCTCTGTGAAGAAACCCTGTATAAATGTACATACCCTAGGAAAGTATAAACATGCATGAATCCTCTCCCTTTTGATTCTTAGCTGCTGTGCAGTCATGAATTTGAACCATAGGGAGACCAGGAAGCCAAGATTCTGGTTCCATGGCTTCATGTTGAAAGCTGTCACTTGACAAGACATAAGATAAGTTTTGAGCCCTTTTTGCAGGATGGCTTAGTTTTGTTTTCATTTCTTTAATACTGTGATGATCAGACCAATCTAAGACGAATATGAATTCTAGGAAGCAAAGTCTACAATGCTAGGCTGGAACATGCTTTGTTCCCTGCCCCATCACCCCATCCCCTGGTCCCAGCTGACTATTAGAAGACAAACTGAACATGGATGCATGTCTGCTTTTAGACTTTTCCTTGTCCATTTGTGTCAGAGACTGAGATCACTGACTGTTTCAGTTCAACATTATCAAGTTTCTGCAAAAGATAAATAGGCAAAAATTTGAATATGTAATACTTGGAAGATCTGCCTCAGAAGAAGTTATCAAAGCAGAAGTATTGAATGTTTAATGATCATGTGATTTTTAAAATACTTTATGGTCAGCTGCAGAAGATTGTGTTTGAGTATCGTATTGAATGTTTGAGTATCCTAATTATCTCAGTTCCTGTAGAGGAAAAATGTGTTAATGCAGCAGTTCTATAGATAGAAACTGTATAAAAATGCCTTACTACTGCTTAATTGTGCTGAGTCTGCCAGGAAAATACATTTCTATCAATAAAAACAGCATGTCATAATTTGAAAGTACATAAATAATCTTAGTTTAAAAATCACTGCATTTTTCTGTGACTTTCCCAGTACATTTAAAACACAGTAAATGTTGTTTGCTGTTACCAGGATTTCCTTTTTGGCTTCTAGTATCCGACAAAAAGTTCCACAACTGTCCAAGCTTTTGAGCCTTAAAAGTCTGGCAAAAAATGTGTTTTGAGCTTAGCAAAACCATTTTAGTACCTCATTTTCTTTACTGGTTACTTCACGTCCCCGAGTTACGCAGCTGAGTTTTCACCGATGACTTGCTTGTCTTTTGAAGCCTGTTATTTTTAGTTGCATTTTCCACTCCCTTGATTTCACCTTCACCACATCTTTTTTTAAACTACATATCTCAAAATGGTGCTGTGGATGTGATCTGATTTCTTTCACTCAGACATGCACTATGATGCATTTTCTGTAAGGTTTCTGGACACCTGGATGATATTCAGGCCTAACACCCTTTTTGAAGAGTCATTATTTCAAGTGTCACCTGTCACAAGACATCCATATCAATAACCTGTCTTTATGCCAAAATAATCTAGTACTTGGATTGTTGGTCTGGTCATTGATGTTTCACAGTGTACAAATTTTACTCAGTTTGGGGTTTTGTTGTTTGTTTTACTGAATTACTTAAGGGGGTTTTTTAAAGAAATTTGAAAATTAAATTTGGGCTTTTTTAGAGCATTTTCCATTGTGATTAAAAATTTGTAATTGCTTTAGTAAAATGCTTTGAGAATCTGTACATACCAAACATTCCGATGAAACATCTGGACTTTCTTTTGATACCCCCTTTGAAATTAATTTATGAAGGAAATGCAAAGAAGTATCATTCCTTTGATCTTGGTTTAATATAGATTTATGAAGTTTATGATCCATCTCCCTAAGCTCCTATGTTAGTTTGTTCGTGAACCAATTGTATCTAGGTCCTTTAAAACTAGATACGACTTCACAACTTCAAAAAAATGGTATGTGGGCACACACAACATTGTGCACATGCAAACTTGCACATTTCTAATAAATTATATTTCCTTTTCATTTTTTTCTGTTGAAAATGTTAGATACTGAAATGAAAATTAAATCTTGAGAAATGTTGAAAATATGAAACAATGATGATTAATATGGGTTCTTTCTTTGTCTCTTTGTATTTAAGGCAGCAATACAGTCACAGTTAGATGGAGTACGAACGGGTTTAAGCCAACTGCACAATGCACTGAATGATGTGAAGGACATTCAGCAGTCTTTGATAGATGTCAATAAGGACTGGAGACAGAGCATCAACACTATAGAAAACCTCAAGGATGTTAAGGATGCTGTAGTGCAGCACAGCCAACTGGCAGCTGCTGTAGAAAATCTCAAGAATATATTTTCAGGTAATCTAATGTTCTTTATATAAATCATTCCGTACTGAAAGCACTTCAAAATGGTGCTAACAGCTGTAAGGTTGTCAAGCAATGCTGAGAACTTTAAACCTCACTGGGAATGAAGAATTAAGGAAGAATCACCTACACATCACACGCAGGGAAGTAGCTGGTAACCATTTAATATAGATGAAAACTAAATTGTGCTGTAGGAACTTCTGGCCATGAAACACAACCACAAAGAAGTTTCTTAGAAGTAATCAGTAGCAGAGATAACACATTTAGTATAAAAGACTGAAATATGCAAGCAACAAATACAGGAAGAATATTTATAAAGTTCTGGTGTGTTGCCACCTGAGCTGGCCACCTATAGCAAGCCTGTTGGGTACAAACAGTATGAAATTATTTTAGAAGGCAAAAACATTTTGCTCCACTGTACAGCTGTGAGGGTTTACAAAATGAAACAAGATTAATGAGATAGAATGGATACTGTAAAGATAAGGTAAATGTGATTACCTGTGTCATTTTGTGCAGCTGTTTTGGTGCACACTGCATTCCATCTTGAATCATGATGAGTTCCTTGCCAGGACTTTTCTACTTATAAATAAAGTATCTTACCCCGTAACAAGGATAAACCTATCATACTAATTTGATTTTACTTCTATAGTCATTTCTCTCCTCTTGTCTCCTGATACTAATACACAAAGTGTACCTATAAAGGAAAATTGCTTCCCAACCATACCAGGTTGATTAGTTTACTCTCTGTGTGTATCCAACCTTTACAGTATCAGATACAGTGTGCAACTTCAAGAAAGAGTAGTGTTTACATGCAACGTCTAGCAATTAGAAACAAAGAACAGCAAAATTATGCATGTTCCAGTGTGGAGTTGTTTTGGGGGTGTTGTTTCGTTTCACACAGATGAATGCAACTGAGACAATAAACCGTTCCAGTCTTTCTGAGAGGTTTTTAGTATGAAGCATCTCCCCCTGGAGTTGTTAAACAGTATAGTTGGTTTGCTCAGAGATGATCAAATGTTTTATAAACAAAGTGGTTTTTATCATGATTGAAAAGACAGTTACACACAATCATTAGACCTTTTTGTGGGCTGCCAGTTTTATCACTAGCTGCCTTTTTTGCAGTGACAATTTTTCTGATGAGATTTTTCAGTTCTTCCCCCATAGGATCCTAATCTTCTTCTGTAGGATTCCTCAAATACTGAAAAATAATAAAGAAAGAAAATCTTCTAAATATTTTAACCGCATAGGTAATTATCCCTATCCTTCCTTTGTGCCTTAGGCAGGCAAAAACTGTTTCAGAAGGAGGTAAAATTTGGCATTTGTTGGGTTTATGCAGCCTCAGGTTCAACAAAGTGAGTGACTTGTAGTCAGGTAAGTTAAAAGCCTTTTATATAATGTATAGGAAGGCCAGTACTGCAATTTGTTTCATAGTGGACTTTCCAGGATTGTTTTATTTATTTTTTGGCATCAGGAGGGAGAGAGAAAATTGTGTTGGCACTATGATCTTTGTTTAGCCACTGATCAAAATGGAGCATTATAGTTAATAATGTATAAAGATACATAACATTTACTAACAGGTTTTGAATATTTGAAAATAATTTCCATTAAATTATTTAAAAATAATTCCTACAGCCGTTCTCCAGCTTTTTTCCTAGTGCTTTTATTGTCTTGTATTTATTGTTTGTGTTTTGATAGTGGTGTTGTACTCTATGTGAGTTTTCTTCTTTGCCTGCCTTTCAGTTCCAGAGATAGTCAGGGAGACCCACGATCTGATTGAGCGAGGGGAACTTCTGCAGGCTCACCGGAAACTGATGGATCTGGAGTGTTCTCGTGACAACCTGATGTATGAGCAGTATCGTATGGACAGCAAAAACACACATGACATGAACCTCATTCACACTTACTTTGGAGATATGCAGAAACTGTCTGAGGAGTTGGCAAAGCAGCTTTGGATGGTGGTTCAAAGATCTCTTGTTACAGTCCGTCGAGATCCAACTTTGCTTGTCTCTGTTGTGAGGATAATTGAGAGGGAGGAGAAAATTGACAGGCGCATGTTAGACAGGAAAAAACAGACTGGGTTCATACCTCCTGGCAGACCAAAGAAGTGGAAAGAAAAAATGTTCAATATTTTAGAAAGAACTGTGAGCACACGGATTGAAGGCACTCAGGCAGACACCAGAGAATCTGACAAAATGTGGCTTGTGCGGCATCTAGAAATCATCCGCAAATACGTCCTTGATGACCTGCTCGTGGCCAAGACCCTGCTGGATCAATGCTTTCCTCCACATTATGACATTTTCAACAGGTTGTTAAACATGTACCATCAAGCTTTGGCTACCCGAATGCAAGAACTTGCTGCAGAGGATCTGGAAGCAAATGAGATTGTTAGCCTTCTAACTTGGGTTTTGAATACATACACTAGGTAAGGTCCCCTTATTTTTTCTGTTAGCAGTAAGTTAGAGGAAACATGCAAAACACAGTTTGTGTTAATATTTGCATGTCTATTAACATTCAAGAAGGTAGAAAAGGGATAATATCAAACTAGCAAGTTCTTTACTATTCATTACACATTTTGCATCCTGGAAATTGCTCCTTCAGACTTGTTTGTATTTTCTAGTATTTAATTTTGAGTTGCTTAAAGTTTTAATGCAGTTAAAGATCTGCGTGAAGCTACAGTCACCCTGTATTGGTGTACCAGTTTGGTGAAGTATTGGGAAGAACAGGAGACTGAGAGCTCGCATGTGAAACATAATGTTTGTTGTAGCCACGGCCCCGGAAGATCTGTATGATTATTAACTTTCTATTGTTCTCTTCTGCAGGGGTGGGACTGTTTCAGTTGCCTCATTGCTGTTAAATGGAAAGAATGTAGTAACTTCCTTTAGGTTTTCTCTCAAAACTATGTGATGATTTGCTTTTTTAGAAGAATTTCTGCTTACAGGTTGTTTTCTATGATAGTTGTAAGTGTATTTCTTTTGAGTTGTGTGATTTGTTGGGATTACTTAAGCATTAGAGGGGGTTGTTGCCTTTTTTTTTTTTTCATCCTCCAGGTGGAAACAGCTCAAGTGGCAACTGTTGAGTTTTTGCTGCCGTGTAGTTACTAGAGCAACTCATTTGTTTGGGAAAAAGTGCTGCTAGCCTTTCTGTGGCTCAGGACTGTAATCCTGTTCTGAATAGCTGGCATTGACCCAGGTTCTGTGCTGTGTGTGCTTTTGATGTCTTCAGTTGTTCAGTATCACTAATGCAACAAGTTAGACACTTGATGGGTTTAGAGTATAATACCATAAAGCACATAGGTAGGAGATAATACTGTTCTGGAGAATTCTTATAACCAGCTTTAAGGTTTGTGTTCAGCACTCTGTGCTGTTCTCTACACTGCAAAGTTCTCCTGGTTTTTGTTCCCTGCGAGGAACAATCAGGAGCACCCACTTGTGCATACTTAGATACCCGTGCAGGGTATAAGAGAGATGCAGCCACTAGTAAGGAGCTGAGTTAATTGGCCTTTTCTTCTTTTGAAGGCCAGAGGAATAACTCTACAGTGAATGAAAATCACAGATACGTGAGTCCTTCTCATGCATGACCTTGGCAGAAATCCTGCTTCCAGGCTGTTCATTTATGTCCTGGGGCTTATGTTCCAGTAAGGCAATTCTTGGTCTTAAAATTGCCCTTCTACCTTTCCCCCAGAAAGCAGAGGAGATTGGTACTGAGTTAGGACAATTCAGAGCTAAAGCTTTCTCAGTCAGTGTGTTCCATCACTGGAAGGGCCAAGGGAGGGAGCAAAGCCAGTGTTACATGTATTTGCAAAGCAAACAAATCTTGCTAAAGCAAGTCATGTGGCTCATAGCACCTGGTGGCTGAGTCTTGTGAAGAAAGGGAAACAGTGAGAGGAGTAGACACAGTACAGGGTATCTGAGAATGCACTTCTCCCTGCATATCTGCATGACAAGTGGGATGGAAATTAGAGGAAGTACCTTGAAGGAGAAAATTAAGGCTTTGACTTTCTCTCTTCTCTAAAAAAAAAGGCCCGAGAGGGCAGTACAGGAATTGTATTCTTGTATATTACAATAAAAGGTTATAAATGGGATGATAATTACTGGAACAGGTTGCCCAGGGAAGCTATGGATGCCCCATCCCTGGAAGTGTTCAAGGCCAGGTTGGATGGGGTCCTGAGCAACCGGGTCTAGGGGGTGGCATCCCTGCCCATGGCAGGCAGGTTGGAGCCAGATGATCTTTAAGGTCCAAGCCAAACCGTTCTATGATTCTATGAGAATGAGCCATTGTTTATGTTGGTAGTGCACAGTGGGAGAAGAAATCAGCTCAGGTTTCTGAGTGGGAAGGTAAAGTTCTCAACAGGGATATTTGCAGAGCTTATCAAATCTCAGCTGCTGGATGTCTCTTAACAATACTATAAAGAATTCTCCATTGGGATATGTTTATAATAAATTAGGAAAGAGGATGGACTATATGGCACTATGGTAACTGTGCATAATAGAGGGAAAATATAAATTTGTATTGTATTTGCATATTACAACTGCACTTCAAAACCAGCTGAGAGAATACTGACTGAGAAGAAGCACTGAGGGTTTTTTCCATGTGATGAATTGATGAAGTCATGCATAACTTCTGTTTACAGTATTATCAACGTAGGTGTTAAAAAAGAATCATGGGATTTTCTTTATCAGAGCATGTCTGCATGGAAGCTGTTTTTAGAAATGTGCTCAACTCACAGCTCAGAAATGAAGTGATGCTACATGTGGAATAATAGCCTTTAATATTAAGAGTGGGAGTTTTACTGTGCTAGGTGGATTTCTCTTTCGTGTTGAAATCAATGAGAGTTTTGGAAACATACTGTTATTATTAAATCTGTGCTGGGTTGGGACCAAGACTCTAATCTGTGTTTGAGGAAAATGATAAGTTCTGTGAGATCCTGATGCTCAGATTCATAGCATCATTTTATGAGATACTGATCACGTGTTGACAAAACTGCTAAGAGTTCACCGGGATTGCTACAGACAGTGTCAACAGTGTTCACTTTAAGGAACAGAAGGAATACTACTACACATATAGCTGGATGCTGATTCTGGAGCCGGTACCTCTTTTCACAAGATAGAGCAGGACTGGGGGCAGAATAGAAGCTTTCTAAAATGCTACTTTCCAAATAATACAATTATGTTTGAATTTTCAACTTGATTATAAACTTTTTGTTGAAGGTAAATAACTTCCCAACAGTTAGAAACCTTGTGACACTTGGAAGAGGGTTGTCTGTTGCTTCTTTTCCCCCAGGCACTTAGGTTGTGACAATCAGGAAAGAGAAATTGTGTATAGGAAGAATTTTTTGTCTTGGGGGCCAGAGGTAGAAGCTTGTGGTCTTTGTTTTGTGGTTTCAGGTGATGTGCTTTGAGAAAAGGTTAGTGTTTCTGTGGCCTTGTGAACAGGGATAATGATATATAATGAGGCTAGAAATATTTTCTAACATGGCACAGTGCCATAAACAGCTTCTCTCATTTCCCCTAAATCAACCTAGAGCAGGTCCTGCTGTTACGTGTATTCTTTCTGTAAACAGCGACAGAACGGATTCCCTTTTCTGAATAGATTGAGCCACTTAAAATAGTTTCAGTCTCTTTTCTTACAGGCTCAGGAAGGTGTTATAAGTGTAGGATATTCAGTCACAGTAGCTTTTATGGTTTCAAATACAAGAATTTTGGTATTTTAAGTTGGTAGCTCTAGTGGTTTTTTTCAGTGCTTTGAGATTTACTTTTTCCAGGATATGGAAGCACCACTGTGCTGACTCACTGCATCTACCCAGGGAACAACTTCAATTTGCAGAACTATACAAATTGGACACTTGCTTAAGAATTTATTTTTAAGTTGCTATTTGTTTTTATAGTAGCATCTGTGAATATAGAATTTGTGGTTTCCTTCTGAAAAGCACACTATAAATGGAATGTGAAACAATTTATGTTATTATGATTGACTATATTTCCATCAGCTGTTAATAAAGCACTCTCTGAAGAGTGTGGGTTTGACTTATTGATTTTTTTGAGCATGAAATATTAAGAGTTCTTGCTACATTGTGCTTCGGCATAGCTTTGGGGTTTGTTGATTACACAAGCCACTTGTATAATCTTATATAGATGCAAAATACTACTGTAAAGTATTAATTTTATATAATCCTTATCAAAATATTTTTGAGGGTTGCTCTAGTTTCTTTCAAATCCTATAAAATGAAGAACTTTCCTTTGCAAGCAAGTGCTCTTATACAGTACCCATGAAGTGCACCTTTGATTTGTCTTGAAAGATGCCTCTTCCTCTTAGATTAGCTATATTCTCTACCAAGACAGGAAGCTTTTCTTTTAATGTATTCTAATTTTCACATGGATTTGATACAAGTACCAAAACAGAAGCTCTTTTGAGGATCTGAGGACAGTAATTCGTACTTGTCACTGATCTTTACTGTTCTAAAATTCAAAATGTATAAATTGTCTGTCATGACCTCTGAAATTCAGAAGATGTATAAAAATGTCCCCTACAAAGAGCCCACAGGCTGAACCAGTTGGCTTTTATTCAGTTTCAAGTAATCACTAATTCTTGTACATAAAAGTAAGAAATGCATGGAAAGGTTGTATATTTAATTGTCTCTAATATTTTTTATTATATGCTGGGCTGTAGCTTTTACATGCTGCTCTTTCTTTCATATAGTTTTATTTACATTTCTTGTAAATGCATTTATTGTTGCAGTTGCTATTAAGAACTTTTTGAAATGTGTAGGTATTGGAAAATTGCCCTTTACAGTGAACATACAGAAGAATTTGCATAGTTTTTGAGTTTTTAGCTTTTTATCTCATTTTTCTTTACTAATCTGCAATGTTTTATTCTTTTTTCTTTTTTTTCTTTTTATTTTTTTTTAAATTCAGTGCAGAGATGATGGGAAATTCAGAACTGTCTCCCGAAGTGGATGTAAATTCTCTGGATGCTCTGATTTCACAAAATGTGGTAGACCAGCTTCTCAGCAAGTATATGTCAACACTCACTGTGAGTACTAACAGTGCAAAGGCACATGCAGATGAGTTTATAGCTGCATTAGTACCTCAGTGCTGCTCCTCCATCAGAGAAAACTGCGACAAATGTGAATCCAACACCATTACTTTTATAAAAATTTTCATATCCTATGTGTAGGTTTCTTCATAAAGTCATAATCAGATTATTTTATATATGTAAATCATGGCATTTCAAGGAGTACTTATGCTTTACAGATTACTGCTAATAATTTATTGGAAAGGAAGGAATTCCAGTCTTCATATGCCTAAATCCATAGTGCTACTATGTTAGCACTTAAAAAGACACTGTAGGCAGCTTGGTCCCTATAGTAACTACGTCAACATTTGATACAGATGTGATCTTTTCAAGGTAATCAGGATGTTCACGTTTGCCAGTTTGATTCTTTTAACAGCCTTTTTCCTTTCATGCCTGTTAACTGCATGAGCATAATTTCCTTTTGTGGATGCCATTTCAAGTGTATCTTAACTATAAATGCACTGCTTCTTTGTTATCTTAAGAGTCACTAGAAACTGGTCAGCTACATGGCAAAGCAAGCACTATGTGATTGTCAGATTCACTAATTGCCTCCAAGAGTGGATATTTCGATAGTTGTAACTTAGGACTTGCTGTTCTTAAATTGTTCAATGAATTCCTACTCCTCCTAACTTTAGGAGCTTTGCCAAGCAGAGGAGGGAAATTTTTATGCTTCTTTGGATATGTCAGCTACTAAAACATGTCCAGCAACAGCAACTACTTGGACTTTATACTCATCACAGTAATATGAATCAATCTTGTAATGGCTCAAGGAAGTTGTCAGTAGAGGCTCTGCTTCCCATTAGCTTTATTAGGACTTTATGCAAGTTTATTTTTCTGCACTTACCTTTAGGACGAAAAATACATTGGTTTGTTTTCTTAAGCTACTTTTGCCTTGACTCAGGAAATGCCTTTGAATTCGTTTTTCCTCACTTAGCATGAAAAAATATACCTATGTTGGTTTTCCAGAATTCTTTTTTTCCTTACCTACTGAAAAATATTATGTATAGAACATTGCTTTGTTTTATTTATAGAATATAAATAAAACAAAGTTGCTACTCTGTTAAACAGCATGGCTTTCTTTTTGCTGGTTTTGATTTTTGGCTGTATCTTTCTTTTAAGGCAGAAAATACTGAAACTGCCTATTTGTTTCAATTCTGCTTTATTTCTTTTGATGTTGTTTAAAAGTGTTTTTGAACACAATATAACTAGTTCTGTATAAAACTATAAAAACTATAGTTCTTTATGGGTAAGTACAAGTAATTGTGACTACCAACTTAAATACTGATGTTTACATCAACAAAAATGTCATGAGAAATAAAATGCTAATAGATTTTAACAGATTTCTAGCATATTATTTTTCCAATCACCTCAGCTTGAAAAAAAGTCCTGGTACATGCTGATCTTAAGGTGAAGAAAGTCCCCTGGGCTGCTGGCTTAAAAGATTAATTCTTCTTTGCAAGTCATATCTCATCAGAGCAGTTCCATGCTTATGAGGCAGAAAGGTAGTGCATCATTTCACACAATTGAAGAGGGCACTATATGGACTTTTATGGCCTTTCTGTTTGTGCCTACTGGTAATGTGTAATTTTGCATGGCAGGGCACTTTTTGCATGGCAGTAATATAACTGTTACACGTTGGAAAGAGGTACAAACATTTATATTACTACAGGTTTTAAGCAAATGTGAACAAAGCAGAAAAGAGGCAGAAATCATCAACCCAAGCAAGACAGGAATCAAAGAATCCAGTTATATATTTAGCAAACATGCTGGTCTTTACTCTTGTGAATAGGTCTGTGCTATGTGTCATGCAGAAAACTGGCTTAATCTCCTTCTAAACCCAGTTGTTCTTAATGTCTCTTTGCTGTATAATGTACTGGGCAGATGGGAGGAGAGCCAGCCATTGTATCCGTGGCTGTGTTCTGCAGCACTTGTGTTCCAAGAAACACAACCCATTTAGTGTAATCCTGGGGTTTTGTCCCTGGCAGTAACAAGCACCAGTTTCCTAAAACATAGGTGTAAAAGGAAGCACAGCCAGATGTGTGCTATTTTCCTACATTAAATATTACCCTAATAGTTTCAGCTGGGGAAAAATTCAGTTTGAAACCTGAAGCCTGAGCCTTAATAAATTCTTCCAGAGTTAGTAAACACACTGATTCTGACAAACTGACTTGCCCTTTGTGTTAGGAGCACTCCCCTTCCCAAATGTGCCTAAGCTTCAAACTACACCATTTGTGTACCAGTACTAACCTTTGTCTTTGTCAATGCAAATTTTAATTTGTCTGTCACCTGTATCCTGTAGGAATGACAAGAGTGGTTAGCATTATCTGTTACTGTGCCACTCTTCATTATGGAAATGACTGCTATTCTAGATATTGTAGCAGGGGTTTTTGTTGTGTTAAATTAAATCTTTTCTTTCTCTTGGTTGCTTTACTTAATGAAGTCTAACATAATTGGCTGGCTACGAAAAGCACTGGAGACAGATAAAAAAGACTGGATAAAAGAAACTGAACCAGAAGCAGATCAAGATGGGTACTATCAGACTACGCTCCCAGCTATTGTTTTTCAGGTATAAGACAACTTGGTTATTCTAGAAAATCTATAGAGGCATACATGGATTTGGGGGAATGAAGAGGGAAGCCAAACTTTCTGGAATGCTATTGTTTCTCTGTCTTTTGAAGTATAGTGGTTTTTGTTCCTGTAGAGCTGTTAGTTGGAGAGGTTGTTTCTTTGGAGGTTTTTATTTACCTTCTTTACTGTAATGCTTAAAGACTTAGTTCCTTTTTATGTGTAGATTAGAAACATATTTTCTTCAGCCTGTTTAGTTGGTATTCGTATTTAGTGAGCTGCTTTTACTTAGGTCTCTTGATGTAAAGCTGTGGTATAAGCCCACCAGATGAGATGTTTGTGACTTAGTAGAACAGTTTTTGTTAATACAGTGCTGAGTTAGTTAGGCATGTTTGTTAATATGGTGCTGAGGTAGTTAGGCATGTATTTGTTACTGTAAATTATTCATTATACAAACACCTTAATACTAGAATAAAAAGTTCCATTGACAGTTGAAACTGTTGCTGTTTTAAACACTACTTCAGTTAACATGAATGCCTGTCCAAATTAAAACCAGAAAAGATAAGGCTGTTTCTAAAATCCTAAAAAAAAAAGCAAGCCACAAAAATACCCAAACCTGCACCACCCTGTTGTCGGTAGTGGAAAGTTTTGAGAGTGATCTTTATCAACCAGAAAAATGTCAGCTTATTATGCTCACTTTCTAATTTTTCTTTACAAATACTGTGTTAGGTACCTTCAATGAAAGATAGATTATCTCTTCCTGCATTTGTTTCCCATGTTATTTTTTTTCCAGCTTATACCAGGATTTTTGCTACATTCTTTCACGTTTGTATTAGTGCCAAGGTTTACTTCATCTAATCATTTTCAGAAAGTGTGTGATATCAAAGAAACTGGTGGCTGATTATTGGCTCTAGTGTAGTGCTGAGAAGGATTGCAGTGTTGAGATCCATGTAACAGTGAAATTTTCAAAATGATCTTAGCATAAAAACAGCTCATGTTTCCACCTGGCTTTGTATCCTTCCTTTCTAGTTTCCCTCCTCTCAAACACAGCTGCCTGTAAGTCACCTGGATCTTGTACCTGCTTGTGTTTCTAAAGTTTAGAGGCTCCTTTACTCCACTATTGTGACCTCACTACTTTCACATATGGGAGAAGCAAAGGGATTTGAGTTGTAGGGTTATTCATTACTAACTGCAGGAGCTGACCCTAGAACTTTGATATACTGTAAAGCCAAAGCACTACTGAATTAAAGAGATTTAAGTACTGTTTTGCTGAAGAAAAAATGCACCTATTTTCAGTATCAGACCACTGCAGTATGCTTTAATGGTTGTCAGTAATATATTAATTACACTTACGAAAACAGTGGCTTTTGGTTTAGTCAGTGGGCTTGTCTGAAAAAAAAAAAACCCAAACAACAAAGCCAACAAAAAGCATGTGTAGAGCTGGTGCTAGTGAGAGTCACCAAGACTCCAAGATAGAAGTTATCTTTGTTTTACCACTGATAAAGGCCTCTCTTTCTAATTAAACTATTTTTGTCTTAGATGTTTGAGCAGAATCTTCAGGTGGCTGCTCAGATAAATGAAGATTTGAAAACAAAGGTACTCGTTCTATGTCTTCAGCAAATGAATTCCTTTCTAACCAGGTAACATAATGTTTAAAATACAAATGCTTTATCCTGCCTCAGTCTCTCTTTGTTTCTACAATTCCAATACTTGTTTTCTGTTGGGATGTTTCCTTATTGCTTCGTCTTTCTCCTATCACATTCATGCCGATCAAGCTTTTCTTCCCTTTCCTTTTCTTCCTTTTTTCTCTTCCCCAGTTTCACTGCAGAAGTTCCTCTGTGCTGGTGAGTGGCACTTTCAGTTCCTGTCTACAAACGGCTCTTAATTTTTTGAGTCAGTTCCACTTTCTTTTATATCTCAAATTTATACCTCTTTCTCTTAAGGAAGAGAGAAAACACCTCCTGGCTGGATTCTGCCGAGAACAGAAAGACAACATCACATGAGCAACACACTCTTTATAAAATACTTCTAATTACCTGACAGACCCTTATGGAGCGTTTGGTCCTATGGGTGTATTTGAGTTATTAGAGATTTGTGTCTGTTTAATGCCATTCCTTGTATGTGTTACAGGTACAAAGATGAAGCACAATTGTATAAAGAAGATCATCTTAAAAACCGGCAGTATCCTCAATGCTATGTTCAGTACATGATTGCAGTCATCAACAACTGTCAAACCTTTAAGTAAGTCTGCATATTCTTGCAGTATTGTAAGAAAAATAGCTATTGGTATTTCAGTTGTCATACTGCCTCTTTGCAGAACCTTTTCTTCTGTATACAAAGAGGGTGTCAGTTAAGGTCATTTAGCTGACGAAGCAAAGGCAGTAAGTTTAAAGATAGTGCTGTTTTAAGAGGCAGGTATTGTGATTGCCTTTGCCTTTGGCAAGGCAAGCCATTGCCCCTCACCAGTGAAAAACCACTTGTTATTCCAACAATTTCATTGCCAAAGAAAAATTTATCTTCAGCTTCCAGAATTATAGAGGTCATTTCAGTTAGTTTGTGTGGGTCCTGCCATCTTCTCTCACAGATCACCTTCAAGCAGTGTGATCAAGGTGAACTGGAGAAATGTAAAGACAGACCTTCTGTTAAGAGTATCAGAACGTGGCTCATGTTTCAGTGATGAGCAATCCAACTTCCTGTTCATCCGGATCTGCTGCCATTCGCAGGTCTGCAGATCATCAGCAGTTTGCTACCAACGCACAAGTAGTCTACACTGACCACTCCAAAATCATGCTGGAGAATAAATTAAGGCTTCCAAAGCAAGCAGCAGGCATTGTTTCCCCTTGCAAAAATAACTGTCTGCTGTGTCTTCTTCTGTCCCTGTACTCCAGAAATTTAACAGTAGTGCAATTGTGCATCAGTGGGTCATGAAAAGCCCTTTTTTTTTTTTTTGTCACAGAGAATCTATCATCAGTCTGAAAAGAAAATACCTGAAAAGTGACATGGAAGACACGTTGTCAATCAGTCACGCAAACATGGATGCAACTTTAGACATCATTGCTAAAGAAGGATGCTCTAGCCTGCTAGATGAAGTCTTCATGGATTTAGAGGTTAGAACTTTTTTTCCTCAGAAAACCCCAAGTATTATTTAGAAAGAAAAAATAATTCAGAATGAAGTAGTTGTGGAGCCTTTTGATTGCTAAACATATAAAATATGTGGTGTATATATATGGGCTAGCAAAATGTCAGTAAACATTAGTATTGTTCTTCACTGGATGTAGGAGACTGGAAGCTTGCTTAATTAGGCTTCATGAGATGACTTCAGGCAGGTGCTCTGTATATAATTAGTATTTTCTAGCAGATGTACTTAGTCTTACACTTATGTTGTTGAATTGTAAGGATTATTTGGGAAACTAGTGCTGATACTAAGTTGCCATTGCAGGTACAGTTCATGTGTAATTAACATATTTAATTGATTCTAACAGTGGGCCCTTTCTGTCTGGTAGGTTTCCATGTTTAGGAATTCTAGCTTCTTGTATAGAATCCCTCAGGGAAGGAATTATTTCTATAAAGAAATCGGGAGTATGGGGAGGGAAATTAGAGAAACAGCAGGAAATGTTGAAGAGAGATGCTCTGGAACTTGTTAGATTTGTAATAAAATTTTGAACTAACATAAACACCTTGAATGACTCACATGAGGAAGGATGTGGGAGCAGCATAGTTTAGAAATTGACAACACTTAAAATTGTCTCCCATTTTTTAGTAACTGCACTGATCTGATTAAACTGTCAAAAACCTGATCTGATCTCTTCTTTGTTACCTTCTCAGCCACACCTGAACGAGCTGATGACGAAGAAGTGGTTGATGGGGTGTAATGCAGTGGGGACTATCTGTGTCACTGTAGAGGATTATTTCAATGACTTTGCAAAAATTAAAAAGCCTTACAAAAAGGTAGGTGCAAAATAATTCAGTGACACTTTACTAATGTACTCTGAGTATCATGTTGATTTGGAATTTCTGAACACCACATGGAATTCGGAACTGGAATGCAGAAATTGAAATAGTTTCATCACTGGAAATGAAAAAATGTTCATCGTCATACTGCAGAAACTACTGGGTTTTTGTTCATATAATATTGTCAAAGACAGAGTTAATTTGCAGGACTTAGTCCAGGAAACTTCTTGGCATGTTACTAGTTATTCTTATGAGTTTGTAGTTTTCTACCTCTCCTCAGAAGTGTGTAGTGAGATAAAATTAGCTCTTCTGAAACTAGTTTTGCTGGCCTGAATTACTTTTCTTTATAAATGCACATCATGTAATTCCTAGCTTTAATACATACAATAAAGCATAGTGAACTCAGTGCCATAAGGGTTAAGAAACGCATAGCTATGTTTAAAGTGCTCTTAGAACAGCAAATGTGCTAGGTTAGGTGCCTTTTTTCCCTGTGGTCTGCCAAAGGATATCTGGATTTCTCTATTGATGGGAACAAGTACAGTAATGTGGAAGATTAAAGGCAGGTTCGTGTAATAAGACAGCATTAAATGATTGTCTAACACTTAGGAACATAATAGAAGCTAGCAAGATTAGTATTTAGGTGAGGTCTTTGAAGAAGCTCTTACTAAGCAGAAGGGCTTAAAAGACAGTCTGCAAATCATACACTTATTCTTTCTTACCTTAATTCTCAAAGTTATAAAGGGAACTGCTCAGAGTTTCTCTGATGACCTCTTAACCTTCAGTATATGCAGATCCTAGAGGCCTTATGTAAGTATATGTATTTTCAGTCCAGAAAAAGTGCACAAAATAAGTTAGGTCAGTCCCAGAATTAGTCTATATCCATGGAAGAGCTTTCTTTTCCAGATTTAGTTTGTTACTGTGAGATACGAATGCTTGGCATGAGTTTTGAAGTGTTAATATCAATCTCTGCAATCACATATGTTTCATCATGTAGCATTTATTGCCACCTTGTGGGGAAGAAGATTACAAGCAGATTTTTTTGGCATTTATCGTATCTGCTTTTCCACTGTCTCCCAGCACAAAAAAACTCCCATAAAAGATGCCATATGTTCTAGCACAGGCTGGACCACACTTTTGTTTCCCTGATTTGTGATAGGATTTTTTTTCTGGTTTTAAAATATTCTTGGGTAACCCTGTTTTGAAAGGACAATTTTTAAAAGCCACACAAACAAAGCACCTCCAAGAAGACAGTAGCTTAATGGAAAGGACACAGTTCTGGAACAGAGGAAATCTGGATCTAAGTCATTCTCCTTTGCTGTTTTCCTCATGTGTAAATTGAATGCTCTACCGTAGCACTGTTGGCTCTTGTGGAGTGTTCTCAGTTGTAGTGGAGCTGTTCTCAGTTTCTTTCCAGCGGGATGGGCCATACATGTCAGTCCTCCACAGTCTGTTCTGTGCAGTTCATTTTCCTTTGTGTAATTGGCATCAATTCCACCAATGCAAGAGAAGCTGTCCCTGAACAACCACTTTACTGGTATTTCTGTGGAGTCTTGAGAGCAGAACTTGAAATTGTGTTTTCTGTGTTCTGGAGGAGGGTTGTGACTCCCAGTACTTTGCAATCTGTTGTTTTCTCCCTTTTTTCTTCCCACGCCCCCTTTTCTCTCTTTCCTGAAACCTTTTTTTCAAATTTTGACCAAAGAACTTGTTGATTGAAACTAAAGTTTGATCTATACTATTAAGAAAACATAATAAAAACTTTGTGACTACCTATTATGCAAGATTTTTGTTAATCATAAGTAACTTTGTCATCGTGCTTAAGGGGAAGAAAAAACACCAGAGGACTTGTGGGATTTAAGGACTATCCTTACATTACTGTTGAAAAATAAGCATGTGAAGGTTTCGGGGTTTTACTTTTGTTCTTTATCTCCAAACCTCAGCATTACCCAGGTACCAGTAGATATTTCCTATAAAGAGACAAGTGCAGAACAGCAGATCAGTCAGGGAAGATCTGAGAAAAGTGATTGTTCTTTAGTGCTCCTCAAAAGATTCAGACATGTCATTAAAGATACCTTGGGTTTGTTGTTTCTTGTAATTGGCACATTGTTAGGTAAAGAGAGATTTTCATTTCTGTTAGCACTGTGAAAATCTAAGACCACTCAATCTGTATTATTAGCATAAACTGTGTACTGGTGATGAAGTGCAATTGCACAGTTCAAAGCCTAAAAATAATGGCTACATTTGCAGGTATCACTGTGATGCCTTTTCATGGTGTTAAAATCAAGAGTTAAACATGGTTAAAAGGGAAAAAGGGATTTTACTTTGGTATTTATTTTAAGGATCCTTAGGTGCACCACGTCTAATAATCTACCACCTTTACCATTTCTTTCAGACAATGACTCTTGAGGCCCATCGGCGAGTAGTTGTGGAATACATCAGAGCAATCATGTTAAAACGTATCTCTTTCAAGAATGCAGAAGAGAGAAAAGAGGGTGCAGAAAGAATGATCAAAGAAGCAGAACAGTTCAGATTTTTGTTTAAGAAGCTTGCAGCTGTAAGTATTTGCTTCAGGTAGTCCTGTAACCTGGTAATTTACAATAAGCACACGTTTGCTGCTTGGGAGACATGGCTAGAGTTAGATCTCCATGCCTCCAAAATGTTGAGTGACTTGGGAATATCAAAGATGCCAGCTGAGGGCACAGATGGAGTTTCTGAACACACAGGCTCGCTGCTGAAATTCTGGAGCACCAGTTTCTACTGCTTTGTGTTTACGCAGCTCTCTGCAGCTGAGTATTTGAATGGCCTCAGAGAGATAAGTACCCTGAATTCATAGTCGTAAGTGAAAGAAAAAAGCAGTTTTTAAAAAAAAATTTTAAAAATCTGTCTTCTCTTTTCCTGGCCAGAAGAAAGGCTGATGTGGCATCAAACAGATGCCATTACTTATTACCTAAGGAGCATGCAGTGTGTTCATTTGGATCAGTAAGATGAGTATGTTGACCCCATTTAAAGTCCAGTAGAAATAGAAAAGACAGGCTAAAAAAGGTATTTGAAAATCAGTGTACAAGACAGGCCTAAAAGTTTTAACTGCATAAGGAACTGGGATTTTTGAGAAAGCTCCTAGGGCCAACAGATGACAAAATGCAAAAAGAATGCACAGAAAGACAAAGCCTGAAAAACTGGGGGAGTTAATGAAAGCAGTGGTGGAATAAATGAAACAAACCATGCCTGATTGGCAGAACCAGATAACCTTGAATTAAAAGTACTAAAATAGTCCAGAGTTTAAAAAGATACAGGTGATCGATCAGTTGCTGAAAGCTGCTTTGGTGGCCAGATGACTTGAAGGAATCTAATGGAGGGACAGTTATGAAATAATGTTTCAGAAGAGATCTGGCTTTCATGTCAGTTATTCCTAACATTTATGCTTGTAGATTACCCAAAGCTGAAGACTAGAATGTATCGCCATGTGGATAAATACAAGATACTGTTTGTGGGGCACTGCTTTCTTCACTGATATTCTCAGAGCAGGTCTCTAAGTGAAGAACAGGGAGAGAAAAGGATTATGGTGACAATTCACAAATATTTTGGGATTTTTAATGTCTGAAAATTCAGCTTTTTGAGAAATTCAGTAGCATTTTCAGACAAAATATTAATTAAAGGAGTGTTTGTAGATTTGAAGGGTTATTGCTATTGTTTTGGGGCATTTTTAGTATTTTTTGTTTACTTTTGCAGGGCTCTGGAGAGGACACTGAAGGACTCTGTGACATCATTGAAGCCATTGCAGAGGTTATCAAGCTGACTGATCCTTCACTGCTCTATCTGGAAGTTTCAACTTTAGTCAGTAAATACCCAGATATCAGGTAATTCTCCTTGCCCTCAAATTTTAAAGCTAGATAGATAACATCATAACTTCTTTGTGGTCTTGGGCAAATTTTAAAATTTTAAAACAATGTGAAAATGTGTTCACATTTTTCATCTTTTAGAATGTAACCAACCACTTTCTTGTGGAAAATAATGCTAACGTACAACATATGTGAGCTGGACTAGGAGTTACAACTGCTTGAGTACTGCAGAGGAATACTTAAAATACTTAATTTCTGTGTTTTGGGAGGATAAAATAGGTTTTAGAGTCCTCCAAGCAGCCAAAACAGTGCTTTATATTAAGCAGGAAAAACCAGTTCTGAGTGAGTAGAGATCTGATTAAGAATAAAAAGTACCTGCTGAAACTGAGTGAAAGGATTGCCAGTTAAGTGCTGTTTCTGACAAAATCTTACTTGTGCAAAGCTTCCTAATGCCAATTTTACCCTTTTCCTTTGGCAGGGATGACCACATTGCAGCTTTACTGACAGTGAGAGGTGATGCCAGCAGAGATATGAAGCAGACTATCATTGAGACTTTGGATCAAGGTCCAAGCCAACCAAATCCAAACTATGTGCCAATTTTTAAAGAAATTACAGTTCCTACCCTCACTGTGCCAAAACTTCTTAAGTAATTGACAACTCTGTGTTTGTGTGTCATTACTGCTCTGGGATCAACAGGTTTGAAATATTTGTGGGCAAATTTGGCAATGCTATTTCAAGTGAAGTTCAGTATACATTGATACTTGCTAGGCATGTTTGTTTCTAAAGACTTGGACGTGAAGAAATGCAAGCTTTCTGAAAGAAGAAGGATTAAAGGTTGTGTTTGAAGAACGAAGCTTTTAATAGCATGGGGTTTTTTTTACTGACCCATTTGTTACAGCTGGTTTTGCTGTCAGCAAATACATTTTTCTTGTGGAATATGTTTGCACAGTGCACTGCAATGCTATATAAAGATATTTATACCAAAACCTGCAGAGCTGTATTAGTGCTGGATATACTAACATACACCACTTACAATACCTAAGCAGACTCCTTTAGAACTGTCTTTATATGGCACTGCATTGAGTGTTAATGTCAATCCACTTTCACATTATATTTTGTGTATGTACTTACTTTGGTGTAAAATAGTTTATTGCAGAAAACTTAATTATGAAATCAGTTTCCTGACTTAAAGGACTGAATGAAATTGCTACAGTGCAATTTGATTATAGGTTGAATAAATAAAGACCTAAGGTACAAATTTTTTTTCCACTGATTCACTAAAAACAGCACATAAAGCACACCAATAAAATGTTAAACCATTGCTATGCTCAGCTATGATTCTTTGCATCCTTGTAGATTTACAGAGCATGTAAATCTTTTTTTGTTGTTAAGTGTGAATAAAAATTGGATTTAATAGTTTTCTGAAAACAGAAGATACTGGGTTTTATTTCCACAGTATTTTCAGATTAATTAATTACAAAATAGTACTAGACAATTGTGGATTCAAAATTCCTTGATGAAGGGCACATTTAAGGCATTATCTTTTAGTACCTGCCCAGAGCTGTCAGAGGTAAGCACAAGGAAGACACGAGCCTGCATTGCTTTAATTAACATGCTGGAGTTTGTGTACACAACTCCTTTGGCCTGTGGCTGCCCAGGCCCCGTGCCATTCCAGCCCTATCCCCAGCTCCTCTGTACCCCAGAAGAGATATGTACAAGGTCAGCAGTTTGGACGAAGGATAGAACCGAGACTGTGACTTTTTTCAGTGACGGGGACAGTGTGGCCCCAGGGATGGTTCAGTAGAGCCTCATCTTTCAGTCTCTCTGCTTGGGGGATTTTAGCACCGGAGGTCCTTGGGGCCCATGGGACCATAAACTCTGCCTAGAAGTTGTAGGTACAGGGAGGGGGATTTGACTGTTTCAGAGGGTTGCGTTCAGCCCTCCGTAAAGAATTCAGTTAATGATCAGTGAGGTAATACTAAGTTGGCTTGTTCTCTAATTCCATCCTATACCTGCAATTCTTTCCCTGTGTGCTTTAATCCCCACTTGTGTAAGGGAATCAGTTCAGCGGGCTTTGTGTCTCTCTGTATCCCTTCTTCCACTCAGCGACGGTGCGGAGGCATCTCTTGGATGTTAAACTTACGCTCTTTCCCAAGACAAGGGGACAATCCAGCTCCCCTGAGCGGGGATCGGTCCCAGGGACGGCTCCTGCCCTTGCCGGAACCTTCGCGGCGGATGGTGGCGGCTCGTGGCGGAGTAGGGCCGCCACTCCCCGGGCGCGGCTCCCCACGCCCTGCCCGCTGCGCTATGGCCGTGCCGCACCCCCGCCTCGGTCCGTCCCGGGGGGAGCGGCCGGAGTCACCGCCCCGTGCTGCGGGAAGGGGCGGGCGCGGCGGCTCCGCTCGGGATTCCCCTCCGCGGGCCGGGGCGGGGCGCGCACCCGCCCGGCCGGGACGTCACGGGCGCGCTGCGTCAGGGGCGGGCGGTGGCGGAAGCGCGCGGGGCAGGCGCGCGCGGGGGCCATGGCGGCGGGGTACCAGCACCGGCCCAACGGCGGCGGCGGCGCCGCCCTGCCGGACCCCTCCTTCCTGTGGAACGTGTTCCAGAGGTGAGTCTCGCCGTCCCAGCGGGCCCGGCCGGCAGCCACCGGGCTGGGGGAGCTGCCGGAAGCGGGTCGGCTGCTGCGGGAACCCGGCCGGGGGCTTCCAGCGCGGGGTTTGGCTGCCGGGGTGCCTGGCAGCGCTGTAAACCGCGCTGGTTTCCCTGTGGGAGGAATCCGTAAGAAGGGGCTGAGGAGGAATAAATGTGGCTGTATTTTATAACAAGGGTAAAGGGGATTGATGGGAGCGAGAAGGTAACCTTGAAAGCGCTGGAGTAATTTTTAACCTGAGATTGCAGAAAGGATAGTTAAGTCTGGAGGATCAGTGTAGCAGTACAGGGAATGCTTGTGAAAAGGAATCTCATAAATGTTAAGGGGAAACTTTACAGCTACCAACGAGAAGGCCTAGCTGTGCCAGGGGACGTTTAGCTTGGACATCAGGAGGAATTTCTTCACAGAAGGGGCGATTAGACATTGAAATGGGCTGCCCAGGGAGGTGGTGGAGTTACCGTCGCTGGAGGTGTTCAAGGAAAGACTCTGTGTGGCACTTTGTGCCATGGTCTGGTTGACATGTTGGGTCATAGGTTGGACTCGATGATCATAGAGGTCTTTTCCAACCAAACTGAGTCTGTGAAATATTCTCTTGAATTCACCTGGAGCAGAGGGACCTGCAAGGGAGTTAGTAAGCCTGTGCTAAACATACTGGCAAGATCCTATCAGTAAATAAGCCAAAGGAGATTTCCCAATTATGTCATGTTGAGGAAACTGGGGAGGTGCCTACGTTGGATCCATATTTATGGGAGATGAGTCAAGACAGATCCTCTGACACAAGCAGCAGCAAGAAGAGGTTAACCAGTAGATAAACAGTACGAAGTTTTTAAAACTGGCTGATATTTACGGAGTGACTCAGGAATGCAGCAGCTTACCTACCCAGCCTGCTGTAAAACAGCTTCCGCTGAGAACTTGGCAGAGGCATACATGAAGCCATTTCTCTTTTTAAAGGGTCCAGAAAGAAACAGATCAACAATCTGACTTCTGCACCAGGAAAACCAGTAAAAATAATTTTAAATAATGTAGTTAGTCAGGAGAGTTGCACAGCTTTTGTTGGAAGTATTCCTGTTTGGCAGACTACTGTATAAATCCTGGAATATGTTTGGAAAGGATTGGATATGGATATGATGGCTAGAATTGGAGCAATTCATATAATCTGTATGCTTTCCAAAAATACTCCCAACACTATCAAAAGGCCCTTATAGAAATTCAGTAAACGTAGAATGAATAGAAGCATTCTCCAGTGGACGGAAAACTGACTGAAGGGTGTGTGTGGGGTCATCTGCCACACTGACAGATGGAGCTCTCCTGGGATCTTTATGTAATCTGTTCAGGAGCGGCTGGGGAAAAAGAGAGTAGGTTTAGATTGGATGGTGGGAAGAAGTTCTTTACTGTGGGTGTGGTGAGGCACTGGAACAGATTGCCCAGAGAAGCTGTGGATGCTTCATCTGTGGAAGTGTTCAAGGCCAGGCTGGATGGGGCTCTGAGCAACCTGGTGTAATTGAAGGCGTCCCTGCCCACAGCAGATGGGTTGGAACTTGATGATCTTTAAGGTCCCTTTCAACCCAAACCGTTCTGTGGTTCTGTGATTCTGTGAGAAGAGGGTGAATGGTCAGGTGAGGTTTGCTGATTCCTGTGGTAACTGAGGCCTGTGAAAGCTTGCAGGAGCACCTTACGGTCCTGAATTACTGGGCTGTATCAGCCAGTCATGACAGGTGAGCCCCATATGTCAAGTGGAACCCAGAGTAGGAACCTGATGTCCATGGGGAAAACCCATTTTAATATTGCATAATTTTGTTTATAAAAGGAATGTGCTGACTGATGATGCTCAGCAGCAAGATAAGTAGGTCATAACGCATTTTCCTGAAAATATCAGCTTAGCACTTGGTAGCAGCTCATAAAAGGTAAAAAATGTTCACAATACTAAGAAGAGAAACAGAATAAAAAAGGGGAATACTTTTTTGTTATTGAAATCTTTGCAACTTATGCTTGCAATTTCAGTGTTGCATGCACGTTACATAATTCTTGGAGATGGGGAAGGAAGCAATAGAATGAACTGGAAGTGTTTAGAAAAAGACAGCAAGGACTAAAGGAATAGAAAATCAGCTTCTACGAACAAGAATCAACTGAGCCAGGACTCTGCTTTGGGGTGGTAGTAAATGAGGGGAAATAAAAACTGTCAGTCCAAGGGGAACATCCTTGTATGAAATGGAGGGAAGTCCCCACCACTTTCAGTTTCCTTCTAAAGAAGGCATGATCATTCTTTATTTGGGCAGAAATTACTTAATTCATTCATTTTGGCATAGAACTTGAATCTTTAAGACAATAGACTGTGAAGGCTCAATAGAAGCTGGAAGCTAGCTGTGATGTTTCCTCTTTGACCCCCTTTGAAAGGGGTCAAGGCCCTGCAGTCGATTGAGTCTTTCAGTACTTTGGTCACATTAGTGACTTCCTCTCCATTGCCAACATGTGAGAGAATCTGGGTGCCAAACCTGTTGCTCCAGTTTGGGAAACAAACAGCTTACTACTGTGACATTAGGCATTTTGTGGATTTAACCAGCATGTGTGCTCTGCAGTTCTCTTAAACAGAAATAAATAAAAATACTTCTTTGTGCAGAGCATGCCCAAACTGTTTCATTGGCAGTTTGTGTTTCTGTGCTTCTCTTCACTCATGAGTAAGCCTTGCAGTTTTCTTTGGAGCTTTTATCATGTGCCAGTGACTTTTCAGGAAAAAGATTAGTCTCATCTGGTGAGTAAGAACCAGAATGTCGAAGTCTTCAGCAAGTGGAACCTGATAATTTCAGCCATTTAAAGCTTACTACCTGTTTTTGTTTGGTTTTTTTTTCCAGAGTTGATAAAGACAGGAGTGGAATAATATCTGATAATGAACTCCAGCAAGCATTATCCAATGGTAAGTCTGTAAATGAGCAGTGAGGTAGTTCATCGTAAACTTCATGTTAAATTTGTTGTGACAGTGGTTACTTGATGCCATCATTCCTTGTATGGAGGAGGGTAGGAAGTGTTCCTACCACTGATTAATACTATTTAATCTACAGCAAAAGGCTGGAAAGGGAAAAAATGGACAATCCTCCTGATTTTTTGTTTGTTTGTTTTAAACTGAATATCTATTGTAACCATTACTGATCTGTATTCTGAGGAATGAAGGCATGCATATCTCTTTATCTTTTTCCAGCTCTGCTTCCTAGAAATCATAACCAGTGATTTATATATTCCTTGCTCATCACTACTGAACCTTTGTTTTTTAACCTGGATCAGTGTATAACGTGGACAAAGCTGTTTACAACCAGCCTTTTCACTGCACATAACTTATTTTTCATATAGTGTGGTGCAGGAAATAAAGTATGTTTGGCATTTTTCCTAACAGAGTAGAAAGATGCGCTCTAGATCTAGTAATAAAACGTCCTAATAGTCTGTCAGTTCCTTGTTGTAATACTCAAAGAACAGCTACAGTATTGTCAAATAACTCATGGAAACAAAATAAAAAATGAAACATTTTTCCAGTAGCCTATTTTTACTTTCCTCCCATGACTCAGGGTGGGTAGGGTTTTTTTTCCTACTGTGGGGAAAACTCTGTGGGGTTTTTTTTCCATTTGGAAATCTGAAAAAGGGCATATGCAGGCTGTGTGTCCATCTTTGAGTCCATACCAAACTCCCCTTCTCCCTAAGTTTATTCTTTTATCCTTTCTGTGCTTTGTGACTGAGAAGGACTTAAACTGATGATGTGAGCTGCAGCACACACAGGCTGATGGGCCCCTTTTTGTCAGTAATTGCCTGACTTGAAATAAATTTATAAGGCTCTTGCAGTCTTGTAAATAAGCTGGATTTACTAGAATATTTGTTTAATAATGTATATGATAAATTAAAAGCCATGTATTGTGGCTGCCAGACCTGATCCATAATTAAAATTTTGAATAAAATCTTTAGCAAAAACTAAGTTGAATTAAGTCACCATTTTCATTTAGATTACAGTGCTGTTTAGAACTGTGAGAACCTGTCATTTTTAATTTTACCTGCTGTTTTAAATTTTATATATTTTAAAGATCTTGTCATATGAACCTGCCATTTTTAATTTCATATGTTTTAAATATCTCCTCATATGATTGAATTTAAGAATAATAGGCAGTGATGACTATCTGAGTTTTTTTCTTTCCTTATTTACAGTGTAGATTGGCAGTTACAGTGTTTTGCAGTTATGAAGAATGCCTATCAAGTGAATTCACTGTTAGACAAAATATTTACAGAACTGTAAGCTTCCTGCATTCCAAGAGATTCTAGATCTTGTACACCAAAGTCACTAACAATTCACTATATTATATTCAAAATATATCCTCTAGTGGATGGTTGTGCGTGGCTGTCCTGCAATTTAACATGGGCTAAAAGAATGTTATGTGTTTATTTCTAAAACATTAAAAAGTCTGCATTGTGCTCATTGAAATTTGAAGTTCAGTGTGGTTTTGACAATTTGACATTTTCAGCCTGTGAAGTTTATACAGATAACAATGTGCTTACCTGGGAGGGGCTGATCATCACTTTGTCTAACTGTTTCACAATAAAATCCTAGGCTTCCTTCTTGTTTTCTACTGTGCTGCTGTGGGAAGTTAATAATAGAGTCAGGAGAGGAGAGACAGAAACAGCTTTCCCTGTTTATTGGAACAGGCTGAAACCAGTACAGTTCTTCACCTCTGGAGTTGCTCAGATTTCACTCTGTGGCATCTATATGAGTCACTTGAATATTTCAAGATGAAATAAGTTAACTTTCAGACTGTATTTTCACTTTTTCCTCTTATTTTGTTCAGTGTTAAATGCTGGCACCTTATTAATTCCATTCTTTCTTATTTTTGTGAAGAGACATACAACTCTAAGGTACTGATGTTCTCTAAAATACTGCTTAAGCATTTTCAGAGCCATTTTTCTTCTTCTCTTTCTCTGCTTACATTTCTCTTTATGTGCAAATAGTCACAGGATCTGCTTAGAGTGCAGGGTTCTCCCTGTAGAGTTACACCACTGCACTTGACCCAGCAAAGCCGACGTGCTGGATCCCAGCGCGGCCCTCCTGTTGGGATTTGTGGTCAGCTGACGCATCCCTGGGAGCGCCTCCACAGTGCCCTGGGCTCAGCGACTCCTTTGTGGTCTCACCGATGCCTTGAGTCCCTGCAGGCAATCACAGCCAGTTTAATAAGTGCTGCTTTGTCCTCCTGGTTCCTTTGCAGGCTCTAGAGAATCGATGGTGAAATTCTAGATGAGGCACAGGATTTCTTTTGGTTAAAGCTTAATGCTTCCTAGTGCTCGGGAATGCTCTCAACCAAGTGAACACTATTTCATAATGACTAGCCTCTAAAATACTCAGAGAAGTACAGAGCTCCTCTCCAGATGATTACTGCTCAGGCTCTTTCAAGCAGCAACATTTCTTGGTCTAAAAATAATAATTCGAACAAACACTTAATTGTTTTAGCAGTGGAGGTGGGATTTGTACTAAACAACTCTAAATTGCAATGTATGGTTATGCCATGTTAGGAACCCTTTCTTTTTACTTCTGTCGGAAACTAAATGCCCTGGAGTAGTCCTGTAAAAAGGAAATGAGCAGATGGGTTTTTACTGAGGAACAGACATGAGACCTTGATTGAGTTACAACTTAAAACACTTCTGCTCCTGTCAGTAGAAAAGAGCTATTTCAGTTTAGATCTTGCCTTTTATCCAATACTTCCTGACAGCCCAGGATGAAAAAGTCCTTCTTAGATCTTCCAAGGTTTGTTAGTTTTGTTTGTTGCAGCCTGAAAAATACTGCTCTCTGTGGTATTTGTAAAGCTCTGGTCTGAAGTCATCTCTGAATCGTCAAGAACATTATTACTTCCAAGCAGCCATATTTTATAATATGCCAGCTCCATGTCATGTAGCTCTGAATTCACTGTTCTTAACTGGTTTTTTTGTTTGTTTTGTTGCACTTTTTTTAAACATTGCTTAGTATTGAGGAACTAAGTAATTCTTTCTGTTTCAGGCACGTGGACTCCATTTAATCCAGCAACAGTCAGGTCAATTCTTGGTGAGTGTAGTTGTGTGATGTGACATAGTCCTAAGATAATGTTCTGTGATCTGTTCAGATGATTGAGAATGTTCTCAATTGCTACACTGTTTGTTTTTCCTCAGAGTGCTCAGCAGTAGTAAGTTAAATTATTTTCCCTTTTGATTAATCCAGGAATGCCCTTTGCATACACACACGTGCACTTGTCAAAGTAGCCTGAGAAAATGTTACTGCATAATTGATTAGATAGTAAATGTAATTTATGCATGAGGAGATTGTCATCTCAAATTTTCTAAAAAGATATTACGTAACTTGTCTTTGGAAGTAGTTTTTCCTGTCTTGCATTTTAAGCCTATGTTTTGCTCCAAAATACCAAACAGAAGCTTTACAATGCTTGAATTCTGTTAGCGTCTAAAGTAATCGCCAGTAATGTGGAAGGTGATGGTGGTAGAAGGATAAAGACTCAAGCACAATAAATCAAATCTTTTCTATCACACAGTTCATAAATCCAAGGAGTAAATTTTTTGCTTTGTTTTCAATAAGTTCAGCAGCAGTCCGAGTTCCATCACTGTGTGACATGCTTTGTATAAAGATAACAGTATCAGTAAGTCAAATGCAGATGAATATCCCAGCACTCTTGGGAATAGATGTAAGACTTTTTAATGTGTCCTTAGAAAAGAACAATCCACTATGCCCATTTTGATTTATCACTGGATGATCAATGAAGCCCTCAGTATTTTCAAACTGAAAATGAAAACCCAGGAAAAATAAACATTCTGTGATTCATTCAGGTACTCTTTTATCTTGCTTTATTGTTTTTTCCTTCAGTGGATGACTGCTTGCTTTTTCTTGGCAGAACTTTCCAAATTATCACTTGAATTTTAGCAGTTTCTTTTCTCTCTTCAGTACCTTCCACAAAGTATTCTTGTCGTCTTAAAATCCTGGCAGATCTTGCTGAGGAGTATTATAACTAAGGTTTTATATGTGTTTCTTACTTTTTATTTCAGGCATGTTTGACAGAGAAAACAAAGGGGGTGTGAACTTCAATGAATTCACGGGAGTCTGGAAGTACATCACAGACTGGCAGAACGTCTTTCGAACGTATGACAGAGACAATTCTGGAATGATTGACAAAAATGAGCTAAAGCAAGCACTAACAGGTTTTGGTAATTCATTTGTAATTACAGTTTTTATGACTGGGTTATGTCATAGAATGAGCTGCTTACTGTTACTGTTGCAGAGCTGTACTGCTCCAACATATGTGACTAAAAATGAGGCAGGTGAAGGGCAGCTCTCCTTTTAGGTATAAGGTACCTTTTAACGATGTCCATGCCAGCAGCACATGTTTTTTAAAGCTCTTTCCTTAAATAGAGATAAAAGAAAACATTCCACACATGTCCTGACACATCCAGTTCCAGTCTCCTCTGTGACATGCTCTGAGAGCGTTACCAGTGCTGATTCAGGCAAAGTCTGAACTTACAGGGTACTTGATAGAACTTGCCACTTTTAAAAACAAAGCCAGCTGTCTATGCTACCAGAGCATTCTGATAGCTAAGGAACTTTCACTCCTGTCACTTCACTTGTAAAGACTTGATCTGCAGCCCTAAGCCATTCCCTCAATCAAATAGTCACCTTAATCTGTAATTATATTTACTGTGACTCTGTATATAATTATTATTAAGCATGGGTTTTATTGCATGCATTTTAGTTTGACAGATATATTAGGAAAAAAAAATCATTGCAACTCCTTACTGTTTTCTGGTTTTGTTACACATGCCTGCTAAACAACCTTGTTCTTTTTATAGAAGGACTGCAGTAATTGAAACCTTTTAAAGTATTTCTCTTTTTCCAAGGTTACCGACTGTCTGATCAATTCTACGATATCCTTATTCGGAAATTTGACAGACAAGGAAGAGGACAAGTTGCTTTTGATGATTTTATTCAATGCTGTGTTGTTCTACAGGTAAGAAAGGAGATGTACTTTGATGTAAATTGAAAAAAAATTACCTTTTCCTAAGCTTTTCTGGTTCTCACTTTAACAGTGGATCTAAAACTTGCTTTTATTTATAATAAACCATTTGAACTAAGTATATGACAAGTGCTATAAACATCTTTGTGTATTGGTCTTCATTAGTAATTCCTTTGCATCTCAAGTAAATTTGATACAATGGGTGAGGAACAAAAAAGTGTAAAATAGTGTTTTACAGTGTATGTTAGTTTAATACAGACTTCAGAGCTGTTCCTGCAAGGGTAGTGGTAGAAATACACAAAAAAAACCCCAGCCTTTCAGTAACAGAGAGAGCATGAGAGAGAGAGGGGACCTGGAGGGAAAGCAGTTCCCTGTAAAAGCAGTATCTCTGTTACTTAGACACATCAGTCGCCTGTGTATTCATTTGTAATATAAGGCAGTTATAGTTAGTTATAGACTTGAACTCTGCTAAAAAGGGCTTTGACATGCAGTATCACTCAGCTGATGTTAATTAAACTGTGCTGGTAGTTGTTCTGGTCCACTGTCCATACTGCTTGGCATCTCTGGGGTTATACAGAGACAGCTCAGATAGCAATGGCACACAAAGCACATTTGTCTAGAAGGTGAGAGATGCACAAGGTACGCATTGGATTCTGTTTCCAGATTACTCAAATGTTACATTGTTTTTCCCCATGATTTAAAGCCAGTTATAAAAAGCTATCTGGTCTATAAAGAAGTGCCTAGGTAGCCTTAGGTAATGTACCATTATTGGCAAAGAGCTCTCTTTATAAATAAGACTGTAAAATGGCTACAAAGGGGATGAACAGAAAGGGTTCACATAGCTATAGAAGCCCAGGTGGCAAGAGGAGTATGTAGCAGTCTGAATCTTCCCCTAGAACAAAAATGTCTATTATTTTTTTTCTCTCCTCCTCAGAGGCTGACCGATGTGTTCCGACGATACGATACTGATCAGGATGGCTGGATTCAGGTGTCCTATGAGCAGTATCTTTCCATGGTCTTCAGCATCGTATGACACTGATAACCAGGAATCGCACACTGGCATTACACAGACTGGAGTTGCCAAATCATCCTCTACTGAATAAGATCATTGATGTATTATAATGGATGTAACATCACATTCTTAAATTTTGTATGTTGGTAATCACTGGCAGAATCTGTACTTGAGTTGGTTTTTATTTTGTATTATTGTATGATATGACCATCTCTGCTTACTGTAGTACAGAAAGCACAGAATCTAGATTTAACTGGTGCAATGTCAAACATAACCTCTTACACATATCCTGCATGGGAGCAATGACTCTTTAGAAATGCCAAATTAAAGTAATGCTTGTTAGTTTATATGAGTTGAAAGCCAGAAGTTGCACAACATGTTTTGCATGTGCCTTACTTTTATAAGAGTTTAATGTATTAATTTTTAATACGGAATTTAAAATTAAGTAAAAATTCTAGGTCAACTTTTAGTCTATTTCACTTTTGTACAGCTTTAAGGGGATGGTGATTTTATTTCTGTATTCTCATTTTCTATGATTCAGGGGTCTCTCCACTTGGATGGCCTTTTTCTATTTCATTTTCTAGCTGCCTCCTTCTTTCAGGCCATCCTTGGGATGGCTTCAAATACAACTTCTTCCCATCTCTGAAGCAGATCATACTGCGTTTCCCTCAATAAGTTCCCCACAAAGATGAACTCTGCCTCTGAATATGCTCCCTCTGCTTAGTTGTCTCATTTAACATCAAAAGTCTTCCTTTTTGTGCTGAAACACTTATTTGAAGTAGCCTTGAATTGACAGTCAGACGTTCTCATAACTTTACCCTACATCTCACCATTTACAGCTGAGAGACAGTGGAAAAACTCAAGCAAGACAAGTAATGACTGATTTCTGTGTCAAACACCATCTGTTGCAGTAACTCTGAAGAAGCAACTTGGAGGAGCCAAAGAAAAGTTAAAAAAAAAAATCAAAGTTACGATGTTACTTCCAGGTGACCCTGAGATTGGCTCAGATGGTCAGAGAATGGTACAAATAACAGCAAGGTCTCAGGTTCAGTCCCTGTATGAGCCATTCACTGAAGAGCTGGACTCAATCATCCTTGTGGGCCCCTTCCAACTCAGACTGTTCTGTGATTCTGTGTCTCAGCCAGAGTAGAGTGTCTGGTGTCAGGGTGAAGGCAGCAAAGTGGCAACTGTGCAGTTATCAAACATCTGTCACACAGAGAAGCTGCTACTGTTTGTCAAGTGATAATCAATCAGACAATTAGTGACAGCTCAGCAACACTCTGAACACTCTCCTGGTGTGAAATATGTGGGGAAAGACCAATGGTCTCTGTGGCATAAGCACACCAAAACAAGGTGTTCTCCCAAAGCACTTTGGGCATCATCACCCAAAAAGCAAGGAATTGGTTTTGGCTGAGGAGGGAGATCAGGAAAAATGACAAGTGTCAGAAGCCACCACATCCAACAGCCTTGGATGAACTGTGAAAGTTACTTACGTTTAAGAAAACAAGGGAAAAGACTTCCACCAGTTACTCCTTGAACCTTCCCTCCCTAGAAGGCTGGGATGATAACTAGATGTGCTCTCTCCAGAAACAAAACAGAAGAGCCCCAAATTTATGGGCTCAAAAGAGCTTTCCCAATTCTTTCCCACTAAGGAATCTGTCCCTTCGGATCATACACGCACATAAAATGCAGTAATTCTGGGAAGTGTTTTGAGGAATATTAGTAAGTCCAAGGTACAAACTAAGAAGCTGGAATCTAAGCAACTTCCCAAATTGTCTCCCCTGAAGGATGTCTCCATGTCCAGCTGGCCTTGTTCTACTTCATTTCCCTTGGTGCAGAACAGCTGGCTCCAGCACTTTTTAAAGGAGCATCACTGCTGCAGAGAACCACCAAGGTGTCTCTGGATTGGAACAACTCTTGTCCCAGTGGCAAACAGACACTTCTAAAGGTGTGAAAGCAGGTACACCACAGACCAAGACACTGGCTGAAAAGTTATCCCCTGTCCAAGACATGTCCCAGTCTGGATTTTTATCACTGGCCTTTTAAGGAAATGTGAAATTTGCTCCAAGGGCTCAGGTGCATTCTCAGGACTCTTGCCTCCATGCCAAAGCCTGGGATGGAGCTGCATTGGTGCTGACAGGTGCCAGGCATCCAATGCTGCTCTGCAGGCTGTCAGGACCTACTTTGTCAAGGTTGTTTCTTGAAGAAGGAGTGGAGTCTAGACAGAGGATTTGTTCTGTTCCAATTCTATACTACATGGGAGCAAGATATGGCAAACTGGTTTCTTGGGAGTAAGGAGTACTCAGCACAGCAGAGTTCAGGAAAGCTTTAGTAAATCCATGCTGTCTTAATTTGGTAACAACTCCAACTCCATTTCAAAATGCACGAGCTTTTTCCCCAATGCAGGACTCTGCACAACAACAAAGGAGAGATAGTAACTGATGCCCAGAAGAAAAAATAAGAGAACATGTAGATGGAAAGAGCATCTAATCTGGGTGGAAGTCATCCAGCTGCTGTATTCCACTGGGGTATACAGTAATGGCAGTAAAATCCAAAAGGGAGTGAGAAACAGGGAAAAGAGTTCTCTACAACTTCAAATGAAAAGGTCTTAACTTGAATTGACAGAGTTGCAACAGTAATATTTTCTAGCAACATTTTTTCTACAGTTTCAGAATTTTAGTTGCACTACACTTTCTGAGGGAAAAAACTATGGTAGTAACATTTGTGTAAATAACTTCTGGTAATTTCATTTACCAGAAGTAAATAATCAGATACAATAATTGATCAATCCTACAGACTTTTAAATCAAAACTCTGGCAGACACCCATGGTAAATTGGTAAAATCATAATTTTGCCTTTTAAGAAAGGTTGACTATGTAGTTCAGTGGATGAAAGTGTATGGCACAGCTACAAAGTGTGTGACATTATAAACCACTCCAACATTTCAGTAAGTATGAGCAGTAAAGGAAACAGTGAACAGGAATGAAAAAGGAAAGTGGATCTTTTCAGATGCAGAAGCAAAACAATGACAAAAGGAAAATTTAGGGAATTGAGTTTATATGCTCAATAATAAATTGTTTTGTTGAGTTTTTATTAAAATTTATGTGACAAGACCCACAATGTATATGACAGCTCATGAAGGCTAGCCCTGCTTCAGCACAAGTATTTAATGCACAGAGACACCGTTTAGGCATGGGTGAGAAGAAAAATGATAGTCCACAATGCAGCAGTGAAAGGGAAAACAGACACTCAGGATTAAACTGTCTCACTTTACTTCTTTTCTTCAGCTCCATGTAAGCTGGTTTTAATTACATAAAGCAGACATCTAAAGCCAGGCGTTCATGAGCCTGTGGTTCTGATACACATCAGAACTGGTAAGTATTACTCAGTTAGTATGACATTTTGATTATTTATTGTTTCCTGTTATTTTATCTGATTGCCTTATGGGTTCTACTATTTCTTAATATGCTTTTACCAGTAGAAAGAATCAAGAATTTTTATTTTAGTAGGGGTCAATCCACCAAATGAGTTTTTAAGACAATTTATAATGATTTCATTTTGAACAACATGATTAAAAAAATCTCCATATATTTCACACCATTTCTTACTCTGCAAAAAACGAAACTAGTATGCCCCACTGCATACCAGTCCTCTAGAATTGATTACATTTTTCTCATATAGCATCACATTAAGACAGAGAATACCTTTGCTGTGACATCCTCCTTTCTTTGTCTAAATAGAAATGTAGTGTATCAATTTCTAAAAATATGCTGATTATAAAGCCTCGAATTAATGGAACTGGCCTTACATTTTTGTGAAGAAAAATAAACCTGTATTTTCAATGAATATTCTTCTTAAGTAGGTAGCATAAAAGTAAACCCTTCTTTTTCCTCTGAATTGAGAAGGGTATTCAAAGGACTATTAACTTTTTGCTGACAGAATAATTTTAACATATTTTCAAAAAATAACAAAAGATTTTTTTCTGTACTATACTAAGATATAACAAATACATTACAAAAAGCCTAAACAAAATAGTATGTTCACTTGTTATGTGCAAGTTCATGTGCCAGCTATATTTCACATGTTAAAAACTTAAAACCATACCTCCCTTTACCTTCCCCAAGCCAAACACAGAGCCAAATGCAGTCTCTCCTGAAAGCCAAGTGATGGAGATTCTCAAATCTCTTCATCTGTTTCCAGTTCAACTGTTGTTGCTCCTTAATCTTTCTCTCTAGTTTCTATTAGTACGTTGACAAATGTCTGAATATTTACTTCTAGAAAGGAGAGATAAAGACATTTACAGTTACTTCCATCTCACAATATTTCACATAATACAGCACAGAGAATGTGAAAATGAAAGTTTTACTATTAAGTAGCTACCTAGTTCATTAACAAATTCTAGTATCAGAAGCATAGTTTGCATTTGTCCAAACTCATACCCAATGACAGCTATGCAGTAGCATATGCCCACTTCTCTTTAAATCCCTCTCATAATCTATTTCCAAAGGAGAAACTTTCATTTTGAACAGTGTATCACTATTCTCAGCATTAATGACTATTTCTACAGTAACTGGAAAAAAGAAATCGGCATGTAATGAACCAGCTCTTTGATAACATTTCTCTTGTTATCCCAACGGGTTTTGATCCATTTGGATAATTTATTATAATGCCATCCACGTTTGGTTCTGCATGTATTTCAGTATTTTTTTCTTTACGCCAATACATTCCCTTCCCATTGTTCCACCAGTGCATTTCCTACCTCCTACCAGTACAACTTATGATACAAACTGCTACTTAGAAAGATGACCTAGGACAAACCTTTCAATTCAGGAAATTTTTGTGCTATTGAAATCTCCTCCCACTCGCTGCCCCATTTAGTTGCCAAGAGGCACAGTGTCCTCAGAGAGGCAACAATGCCTTTCTTCAGCTGATACAGACGTGAGCAAAATGAGCTCGACTCCCCTGAACAGCACATCCTATCTGCAGCCTGCAATCTCCTGCTTATGTTAAAGCAACTATGCTGATTAACTCATTTCACATGCAAACTAATCACAATCTTACTTTGAAGTGCTGGATAATATGGAGCCAACTGTTTGAGCGTCCTGGTCATTGTAGGTACATCCTTTCCTAGTAGTCTATTCACAGCATTGGAAGCAAGACCGACATCAACTCCATCAAACATCTCTTCTGAGCTTCTGAACTGCTGGTGATCTCGGTACGAACCACTGCCAGAAAATGAGTTCTGATGTGAACTCCAGTCTCTCTGGTAGCCTGATTTCTGATACCTGAATCCTTGACACCTAGATTCCTGCTTCCAGCAAGACTCCCGCTTCCAGCTAGACTCCCGCTTCCAGCTAGAGCTCTCGTTCCACCTGGAGTCCTCACTCCAACTAGAGTCCTCATTCCACTCATTCCACCTAGTGTCCTGGTGCCACCTGGAGCCACCTCTTCCTGAAACATCAGAAATTGCAGAAGATGTACAAGTATTCACAGACTCATCGTTCTTGTAAGAGGAACAGCTTAGTGAAGGATAGTTTGTAGAGTATCTTCCAGATGAAGGATGAGAGGCAGAAGAATTGGGATAGGGTAATTCTTGGTCACTTATATGCCTTGCTTTTGTACATGCTTGTTGATTCCTCCATTTTGTGTTTTCTCTGCCAAATGAGAGTCTGTTATGGAGCTGACTTCCTTGCACATCACTGGACATGTATTCTGCTGAGTACTCCTTCAGTGGGCTGGTCTCATAGGAAGAGGCCCCAGCAGCCAAACTCCTGCCAGACACAGAGTGTCTGAGCTGCCTCAGCCATTCACTGATACCACTGACAGGACCATCAGGCTCAACAGCAGGAGAGTCCCTGAGCAGAGACACCATTGCAAAGTCTTGAGATCTCAGATGACAGGAAGATGATCCATCATCTGTTTGGTAACTGTTAGAGTGAGCAGGAGCAAAAGAAGCATCTTCGGAACACTCTCCATACTGAGACAAAAAACCTTGATTCCAGTCAGAACTTCCTGAATAAATAAAGGGCAATAAAAGTTAGCAAAGTATTAGAATACCAACTGCAAACACAACTACTTTGAGATTTTATGAAGTGTCCTTCTGTTCTTTTCCCAATTCCTGCCTTTATGTCTTACCTGAGCTTGGCATCTTTTCACCCAAAAATTCTAACAGTAAATAGATCAGGAAGGGTTACTGCTTGAATTTCCACAACCTTTACTGCTGTAACACTGTTCAGTGAGACAGGAATGTTCTCAGACAGTTCAGTCATTAAAGCTTCAGAAAATGATATCCTGAACTGACTCAGAGGGCAAAGACACACAATACACCAGCTAAGAAGCACTATGGCTGGCCATAAAAGTAAATTTTCACAATCTGTGCAGTCTCGAGAGTAAACAAACTAGTGGAACAAAATATCTAAATTACCTTTGTATTCTCCATCTGGCCCATAGTGTTCTGGGATGCTTTTCCCTTCTGAAAATTCATCTTGAGGTACTGACATCAGTGAGCCTAAACTGTTGGTGTCATTAACCTATGTAAACCAAAAGGTCAGAATGTCTGTTTGCGAATGCAAGAATTTAAGAACTTTAAGAATTCTAAAAAGCAATAAATTTCCCATAGAAAGTTAGCAAAGTACAATTTTAGGTGATAGCGAAGTCCATATGAGGTATGTGTTGTTACCACATTATACCACAATTTTCCAAAGTGTTATTTGGAAGAGGTATGTGTCTGGAGAACAGAAGGAGGTGTCTGGTGAAGACAACGTCTCCTGTTTCAAATTTATTGCCTCATTTCTCTCATCACCTGGCTAAAATATAAAACTGGTACATATGGAAATCCTGCCTCCAGCTGGGGAACGCAGAATGGAAGGCCCGGCTGAGAGATTAAGCTACAGAAGCAATATTTAACTGGTGTTGGTGGCAGCATTCGCACAGAGACAGTTACCGTAGCTCACATGACATGGAATATACAATCGAGAAAACAGTCTGAAACAGCTTTCAGAAAAAAACACATCCTGCATTTTCTGAACCAGTAGCTGCCAGAGTAATGAATCATTTTTTTACAGATTCTGGTCGTTCACCAGACTCCTTTTTCCACAGGTAGTCAACTTCTTTGCAAAGAAGCTATGAAGCTTTGTAAGGACCAACAGATAGTCAAGAACATCTTACCTACCTTAGTCTTAACAGATTAAAACTCTCAACTGAGAGCAGAGCTACAAGTGATAAGAAAGACAAACCTACCCACATGCCCACCAAAGACAAAAATAGCACATTTGTGTGGGGCTTAAAGTCTCACTAATCTTAGAGCAAAAGCTATCAAGCAAGGGACCAACAGAAAAAGGATGACAACCTGTCATCAAGAAGCAAAATGGTGCCCAGAACAGAACAAACACACAAAAAAGCCAAAACAGATACATGATGATGGAATTCTAAGAGAAATGTGCCATGCAATCAGTATCTTTGTTACTTAGAAATTGTAAAAAAAGAAAATTTAATTCTATTTAACAGGGGGTTTTGACCCATGCCCGAACTGTTACAGTTTGGCAGGGTGTTAACACAGAGTTTAACCACTCCTTTCCTCCCAATGGTAAAACAACTCTGGACAAGATTATGTTACTTACTGCTGCTTTCTTTTCACAAAAGATCTTCAAAGCCTCCATGAGTTCCTGTGTAATGTGAAGAACAAGTGTTGCTTCTGAGTCTGAGGTGATGTGAAAAGTCTCCTGTCAAAAAACATGATTAGAATTGGTCATTAGGATGCTGAAGGGTCATATACACAAACAGATCAAAGTTACACTTTGATTTTGGTATAACCTAATTTATACTATTAGTTAACATATGGCATATATAATAAATGTATACACAAATATAAAAAAATAAAATTGGGAACATAATTATGGCCGGATAAAAGGTAAAACATAAACATGGATTTCTGTGCCACTCCTGTACTGTTAGTCATAAATATTTTGTTGCAGACACAGAAGGACACAAGTCCTAAATTTATGTTTTCTGTGTAGAAAATTGAATAAAAAATAAGATTCAAGCTGATTAGTAAGTTAATTAATGTATAAGTGATTACAGTAAGTTAAAAGTATACAGGCAGTCTTTTGTAAGGAATAGTTGTAATTCCTGTAGATAAAAGTCAATTAGCTACCAAGTTTTTTTGTCGTTTACTGATTATCCCTTAGACTTGCTTTTTTTCTTTCTCTCTTTCTGAAGTCACAAGTAACTACAGTGTAGAAGAAATGAAGCACACATCTCAAAACATTCTACTTCTGATTTTGGTGTATAAACACAATTCAAATTCAAAAGAAACTTTCCAATTGCCTTAGGTACAGAACATGACTTTCACAGAGTAAAATGTTGGACACAAATGGTCAGGTATTTTCATAAACTCAAAAGACAAACGGAGGCTTACTATGCCACTGTCAACAGCAACAGAACTGATAAAACTTCCCCAATCACTCCAAGACCGGCAGCTGTGCTTTCTCTGGCAGCCAGACCAGACTGGCTCCTCTCGCTCGGCATTATCAACAATCCCTTTAGATACAGGCAGACAACAGCACTTGAGCAACATCAGTACTGCTAATTAACACTGCTTGTCAGAGTGGCTCCTCAGCAAAGGGGACAGTCATCCCCAGAACAGGCCGAGAGCTCACATTTAATCCAGCCAATGGTTCTGAGCTAAGCTACAGCTGCACTAATTTTTCAAAGGGCAGAGTCCATTAATATGGAAATTAATGTTGTAGTCAAATGAGTTTGATCAGTAATCAGAGGCTCCTTCACAATATTCACTGCATCATTCTGGTGAAACCTCACAACTCTCATCACAATTATTTTACATACATACCAAGAACTCCAGAGCTTTCTGTTTCCTAACAGGATCGTTCTGTGGGATTGCAGAATAGGGAAAAAAAATTTAAAAGACGGAATATTACAGCAGTTGTTGCACCATCTTGTACAGAACAAAAGCTTTTAATCTTTTATCCAACAATAAAAGTCAACACAAAGAAAAGATATAATTTTAGGTCACAGCCATAAACATGTAACATTAGATCCTCAATATCAGTTTGGTAGCAGCTACTACAAACACAACTCCATTACTTCCAATACCAGGAAGAATACATTTCACATCTAAGCCACACACCTACAAGAGCTATCTTTCCCAGGCTTTCCTCACTCAGGTCCAAGATCATGTTTAAAAAAGTCAAGTGCTCAGCTGCATTTAGCATAGTACCTGACCAGCCTGAGGCCTACACAACCAACTCTGCCACTAAGCTTAAAACGAGGCACTTCTCAGTGTTTGTGTCCAGCGCAAATCAGGACAGATACTTCAGTGATCATTGAGTTTTACCTTTGAGTTAGAAAAAAGGATGGTAAATCTTTAGAGGTATCCTAGGATTTAAACCAAACTTTCAGTATAGAATACTTTTGATCTGAAGAGGGACAAAACAGGGAAGGGAAGACTGCAGCACTGGCTGGGACACCTGGCCTGCAGACACTGGCTCTGACACTCTCAGTGGCTCTGAACAGGATTTATGAGAGCTAAGGCAAATGTACTTTATTCTCTTCCCCTCTGCTGTGATGAACACAAAACTCTGACTCATTAGGTCAATTGCTTCTGCAACAATATTAATAAAATAGTAAATGAAGCCAAAGAGTAAACATTTTCCAGGGAAATGAAAAGCAGCAAGCATAAAGAAACTGCAACAACATGAGACACTTGTGGGCATGTGAACACTTCTGTGGAGTTACTGCCTCTACATACCTCATGCTTATAATCATCTTCCCACCTTAAAAGAAAGAAATTACAATATTAAGATGCATTCTAAAAATTACAAAAACATTAGGTTTACTCATAGTATACAGAACCAAAATATTTCAGTTTCCAAATTTATATCACTTACCAATACTGGATATCTTTCTCTAAGAAGTAACTGTGTTTTAAATATGCTGTAAAGGTCCTTATTCTGACTGACTCCCAAAGAGATCAATAGTACAGATGAACTTCTTCACAAATCAGCTAAAGGAGATGACTAAAATAATGGTGGGTTGGGTTTTTTCTTCCTATATAAACAGCTTTTTATAAAATCTACTCAGCCAATGATATCCCACATAGAATGGAAGCAGCTTGAAATTTCAATTGCAATTTCTTTTTGAGTGCAGTATTTCAAAAGCCATAGCTACTATTTCCTCACAGGCAAAAAGGAACAATTTAGGGAAGAGGAGTAAGTACAGTGGAAAGACAATATAAAATATTTTCCCCATATGTCATGGTGTTTGCTACAGAAAAATAGATTAAAAAACCTCTTTTGATTCCCCTGTGGGGGTAATACTCTCACCTTGCTTTCTTCTTCAGTGGGGCTAGAAAATGAAAAAGAATTATTAGCAACATCACAAGGTTTGCACTGTATTATTGCAACAGAAGCATTACACAAACAGAACAGTTACTGGCTGTGAAGTGGCTGCAGTTTCTGTAAAAGGCGGGATTCAGCAGCAGATAGCACATGCTGCCATCTTAGAAACCAGCAGGCATCCTTGATGAAAGTCTGTGGGACACCTGTGCCCTAAAGGCTTTGCAGGGTACCCTATAGCATCTATGTTCTGGCAGCTGACTCCCACACAAGAAGCCTGTATGGAATAAACTGAGGTGGGCCTGACTCCTCCATGCAAAAAAGTTACAAGGTTTGCGTGTGGGTTTTTCCTGAGTAAATACCAGTGAACCTCAAAGCTGCACGTACAATAGTTAAGTCTCCAACAAGAAGTTATGGGGGTTGGAATGTCTGATCATCTCATCTCTGTCAATGTATAAGCATGAGGAGGGAGGGAGGGAAAGCTCAGCTAAACAAGGCAGTCTAAAAGAGTAACTACACTTCAGAGAACCAGCCACTGCATGGTACATAACTGATCACTTCTTAAGCATTTATCAACACAAGTGTTCCAGGATAAGCAACAGGACTGGCAATCATTCTCAGCACAAGTGACATCTTTTGCCCTACAAGATGAGGCTGAAAGAACTTGTGTTACCATGCTGACCAGCTCCTGTTAACAAGGGTAACACATGCTGATGAAGCTGTAATGTTCATTTCATCGCTTGCACACTAGTACATGTCACCAAATTACTTTTCTTAATTATATCCTCAAACTCACTCTCACTGTCAGAAGAGAGTTTTGAAATTTGCCAATATGATCTATTCTAAAGACACACAGCTGCTAACCCAGTAACCATGGTTTTCTTCTAAATAACCAGACAGATTTTTTCTGGAATTCACTTGATGTTGACCCTATCACCTAACCAGAGCAAACCTTTATATTGAAAGGCACAACGTTTTTGCAGATAACTTCCCTCCTGTCCCTTTCTCCAGTTTCATATCCTGTAGGACTCGGCAGAATCACTCTTTTTGATGTTACAGATTGATACTTGACCTTGTCTTCCACTTCTACAGAAGTCTGCTGACTTGACTGATGTCAGTTTACTCTGAACTGAGAATTACTGAGCTGATTCCTGGGTCACATTCCCTCTTCTTCACAAGAGACACAAACAGATCAAAAAGATTTTCCACCACCTTGTTTTGCAGACCAACATTAAAAAGTACAAGGCACAGAAGCCACCAATGATCAATCAAAAAGAAAAAAGGCACTGCTGTGGTAGGCTCCTACAGGAGCAGGATTCACACTGACAAATTCTGTTGATCTATGCAACTTTCACCCATTTCAATCAAACCTACCTTCCTTCTGCTATTAACACTAGGGTCAAAAGGTAGCAAGGAGGTATTCCTTCAGATTGGCAACATTAAGGATCTAGAGCACATCTACAGTAACAAAGGATGTAACTCAGCCATACAGTATGAGAGAAGATGTTGGGTTTATGTGTGTGGGTTTGGTTTCCATTGCTTGTTCCAATGGATTTGCTAAAGAACAGTAATTTCCACTTCCACTAGTGATTCAGCATTTAAGTCTTTTGATGACAGAAATGAGGTGGAGGAGACTTTATCATCTTATTCAGAGAAAGCCATCAAGTACCACTTTTCCATACTTTTTCACTTTCCTTGATGAGCAAATTACTGCAGCTATCATAAATACCTCCAGAACAAAGAAGCTAAAAAAACATCTAAGGGAGACTGGAAGTCTGGCAATTTCCTTCTTTCCTCATTTCAAAATCACAAAATGCAGACACATCTCTGAAAACATTTCGTGGTATTACCAGTTGAGTGTTTTACATCAGTCAAACACTTTGAGTTCAACTAGTAAGTCAAATTAGGCCAAATATCAATTATATCAAGTCTACTATATTCAAGAAATTCACAGACTTACATGAGGTAGCTGGTCTTGTGTAACCTTCAATCTAAAAACAGAAAAAGTTTCCTATTAGACTGTCTGAATAAAATTTCATAAAAACAGTCTCTACAGCAACTGCCTTTAGGAAAGGAACAAGTACTTTTATTTATGCCTACATAATTCAATTGGTTCCTCACACACAGACAGAGAATCCCGTAAATGTAAATGAAATTTGAGAGAAAATTTGCTTACATTTGAGAAAATTTAAGTTGCAAAAATTAAAAATTATTGAAGTTTAAGTAATGAAATTTCTAAACCACCGAATTCAGACTGAACAATTTTCAATTTAAAACATCTAAAACCTTAAAAATATAAAGCTTTGGTTTTTTTCAGATGGATTTCAATACTACTGTTCTTTTCCCCAGATTTTTCAAGGCAACTTTAAGTTAAGCCTTAGTTTAACTCACTACTACACTTCCTAAAACACACAGAAATTTAACAAGCTTTGCCAGTGTTACTTTTAAAATTTACTATATCAAACATAAATGCACTGATAAAAGACACATTAACAGATACTTTACATTTACTTCCAATTACCTTATACATTTTTAATCCTTCACTCTTCTCTAGCTCTCCTGCTATGCGTCTGAAAAATGAGACTTTGCATTCTTTTACATCTGTTGGTTTGCTCCTAATTTTATCTGGAAATTCTTTAGACTGTAAACAAAACCAGCTTGAAAAGGTTAATATCAAAATTTATCACAATATTAAAAAATTTACATATTTCACCTTCTGGACAAGCTTCCACAAGACTGGTAAACATTGATTTGAACCTTATGAGCTAATTGCTTCTCTGCAACACATCAAATCAAATTTTAGAGTTACTTCAGTAGGCTTCAAAACAAAAAATGGATACCATGCAAAGCTTGCTACCAAAAGGAAACACCCTCTGTACCAAATTCGGCAATGCTATGGACACGATGAGGAATAAAAAAGAATCACAATGTTTTAGGAACCTGATCCTGAAAGCAATCCAAACACTTAGGAACAGACTTTGGAGCTGATACAGACAGGCAGCCCTGCATTGCCTCAATAGCTCACAGCATCACAGCTTTTCATGTTGGTCTGACCCAGGGAGAGTCAACGATACAAGTACTGACAATTTATCATATGGGGGTTTAAATTTCAAATGATCTAATTATTTAGGAAAAAAAAAAAAGAAGGGGAGTACTATAAAGAAATTTTGATCAAAATGCATCAAAATTACTCACAATGTATTCTCTTCTGTGTTTATATCCACTAAGATGTTCTATCATAGGTGCCATCTCTGTATTACACCCACACAGCTTGCACTCGTAACGTGGATCTTTTCTTCCTTCAAATCTGATTTCAACCACATGTTCTAAACCTGTAAAATCAAGAGTTACAAATACCTCTATTTTACTGCAGCTAAAAACAAATGCATTCTTTTCAATGCTGTTCATTAAATTCAAAATGAATGTACGAAATTATTCCATTTTCAGAATTTGACACTCCTTCCAGATCACTTCAACACTTCTTTGGACTTATTACCCACATTATCTAAATTTATCTCATTCCAATGTCTTATTCTGAAAGGAAATACACCATCTATGGATTTCCAAGGCTACCAAAAATATTTCATTACCAAATTATTTACTCCTTTCTGGGATATTTTTTCAAGAAACTAAGAAAGAGAATGAGAATAGGAAATGCCAGGCAAATGTCTAGATTAAAAAACTGCATTTAAAATACTAACAAAAAATAATTTGGAAAGTGTCTGAGTAAAAGCAGATGTAGGAAAGACATTCATCACTTCACAAAACTGAATCTTTCATAATCTAAAAATGTTACATAAACTTTTAAGAATTACAAGAATGAAAATGGGATTTTTCTTCATTTTTCCTAGAAATTACTGAGACTATCCCTTAGAAGTATTCAGAAATCTTCAAGTTTGAGGCTTATTACCTAGCATGAAAAGTTTTACTCTGAAAAGATTGAACATAATAAATTTAAAAGCAGTTTAAAACAAATAGGAAAACCCTGCAGCTGTTCCCTTATGTCATAATTTCCAGTACTCTGTATTTGTGATGGGTTGATCCCAGCCAGCAGCCAAGAACCACATAGCTGCTTGCTCACTCACATCCACACCCCTCAGCAGGGTGAGGAGAACACAGGAAGAACAAAAGCAACAAAACTCATGGACTTAAGACAGTTTAGTAAGTTAAGGAAAGAGGGATAAAAAAACCCCAAAACCAACCAGCATGCAAAAACCCATCGCTCACTTCCCCACAAGCAGACTGGTACCCACCCACAGTCTCTGAACAGCCGCCTTGGAAGTTAAATCCTGCTTCCCCCCTTTTTTTCTTTTTTTACCTCAACTGTGATTGCTGACATTACATGGTACAGAATATCCTCTGTGTCAGCTTGGGTCAACTGCCCTGGATGTGCCACCTCCCAGCATCTTGCCCATCCCCAGCTTATTCAAGGGGTGAGGATCCAGAGTAACAAAACAGTCTTGATGCAGGTGCACTGCTCAACAACAGGAAAAACCACTGGGGTGTCATCAAAACTGCTTCAGTCACAAATCCAAAACATACAGGCTGCTATGAAGAAATTCAACTCCCTCTCCGACCTGCTACAGTATTATACTGCTAAATCTTAACTCTGAAAATAAACCAGCACCAAATGAACTGAAAGTGTTCTTGCAAACCAGAGTGTTTTCTATTACAAATGCTTATAGTAAAGCATTAGTATTAAAAAGCCTAGCAATTTATTATGTGTAACTACAAGACAATGCACTGAACAGAGACATTTTCTGCTAATACTAGAAAATTTGCCACTTAGGCCTTCATCAGAGAACCTATTTCTCTAGGCCACCAGTACACAGCTGGAACACTAAGGCCACTGACAAGTAGCCTTGCTTCTCTCCAAAGGGTTGCCTAATCTAGCAGTTAGAAAGAAAGCAAGTGTTAAAGTTAATCTCATTACTTTTAGTGCAGCCAAGGACAGTGAGGAAAAATACCTCACTAAACAGAAACATCCGTTATATCCCACCAAATGGAAAGCCATAAAGAACCACGACTGATGACAAGTCACCAGTCACACGAAGTCCAGTTGGAGGCCAGAAGGTAGCAGTGCACCCCAGGGGTCAGTACTGGGTCCAGTCCTGTTCAAAACCTTCATTAACGATCCAGATGATGATGCAGAGCATAGCCTCAGCAAGGCTGATGATGACACGTAACTGCGAGGGATGCCTGATACACCAGAGAGTTGTGCTGCCATCCAGGGGGACCCTGAGTGACTGCAACTGGGCTGGAAGCTCAGGCAGTTCAACAAGAAGTGCCAAGTCCTGCACCCAGAGAGGAACAAGCCCAGGTACCAGTACATGCTGGGGGCTGGCTAGCCAGGAAGCACATAGGCAGGAAAAGGCCTGGTGGACACCAAGTTGAAGATGAGCCAGCAAAGGCTGATGGTATCCTGGGCTGCACAAGGAGGAGTGCTGACAGCAGGCTCCACTCAGCACCAGTAGGGCCATTCCTGGAGTGCTGTGTCAAGTTCCGGACTGCCCAGTACAAGAGATATGGACACATGAAGGGCCATGGAAGTGACGACAGTACTGGAGCATCTCTCCTATGAAAAAAGGCTGAGAGAGCTGGAACTGTTCCGCCTGAAGAAGAGAAGGCTCAGGGCGGATCTCACCACTGTGTATAAACACTTGAGGTGAGGGTGCAAAGAGGGAGCCAGGCTCTTTTCAGTGGTGCCCAGTGCCATGACAAGAGGCAATGGCACAACTGAAACAGGAGATACTGTCTGAACATCAGGAAATACGCTCTGACTGCGAGGATGACTGAGCACTGGCACAGGTTTCCCTGAGAGATTGTACAGCTGTTCACCTTGGAGATATTCAAAAGCCATCTAGTCATGGTCCCAGGCAACCTCCTCTGGGACTTGAGCAGGGGTTAAGACCAGCAGAGGTCCCTTCCAACCTCAACCATTCTGTGATCTGGGAAAAGCTTCTTTACTTAGATGGCTCCTTCAGGAACAAGTTAACAGTTAAGGAGGCCTTTATAATACTCAGTGTGATAAACTAAAATTTAAAAAGTATGAGATAGGTAAGTTATTAAATAAATTTACAGAAAATGAAACAGTTACTAAAATCCCCCTTTTATTTCAAAAGAAAGACATTTGGTCACAAATTCAAAGGCACACAATTTATAAAACAAAAAAACATACCAATCAGAGGTTCTTCTCTTCTGGGATCATTCATAAAATCCTTCAGACAGGTTATGTACCTTGTGAATCCTCTCTTCACTGAAGTAAAAAATAAACAGATAAAGAGACATAACACATTACATAGTTTGCACATAATGTCTATGATCTTAAAGGAGTTTCTAGTGGAGACTTTAATGGGGATGAAATTCATTTGCACTCTGAAATGCATAAGGAAAACAGGCAAGACCTCAGTCCTCCACAGAAAGAGTCCAACACTTTGTCTTCCATAACAATTTTATACACAAGGATTTAATGTCTTCAAGAAAATAACCAAATAAGCAAAATGAGACTTAAAATACAGTTCAGTTCACTGAGGAAAGATATCAAGTTCACATTCATAGCATGTCCCAGACTGTGTCAGTTCTCATGAAAAAAAAAAGCCACCAACTTCCTCCTCCCCTTAAAACCCTAATACTCATACAGCATTCTGGGACTGCTTGTTTGGAGTCTGAAGTTCAAGAATTTTACTGCCTTAAGGCTAACAAAGAACACAATCTTCACTAATACAGCAAATACCTTTTGCACTCTGGGCAGCCCAAAGGCTGGACAAACACAGTCGGTATATTCCTGAGTCTGAACTAGCAGTGTTTCAATCAAGGCTCTATCTTGCTCCTCACTGAGTTTTAACAGCTTGGTTTTTGCTCTGCCTAAAATACTTCTAAAGCATTCCTGCTCAGCTTAGAACACCAGCAGAGTTCAGCTGAATATACCTGCAAAACAATCTCAAAGAGGCATTAAGTGTATTCAAATGTTGGACATTAAAAAAGAACATGATGAAGTGTTAAAATACGTATTTTTAATCTGCAAAAAAAAAAAATGCAGAAATAGAACTCATCTACCTAATTACATCTAACCAACCAATGAATTACATAAGAGTAATTAACACTGATAGCTTCTTCAAATTGGAGCAAACAAGTAGAAATACCCCAAGCACTGAACTGTTACTGTATTCTTTCCCACTAGGATATCAGGTTATGGCTAAAAAAAAACCCAACCACAACTTGCCAAGAATAGGGAATTCCATATTCATTCTTAAATATTCATTCCACTAGAAATACCCTGTGCTTCCATCAAGTCAAACTCTAGAACCGCATACAAAGAAAAATTTCACTAAGTTCCAGAATTTAGATTTAAAACCTCTTGCAATCTAACAGTGCTAGAAAATACCTCATGGGACACCTCCTGCCACAGCAACAATGTTGCCCATTCCCACCAAAATTTCACGATCTTGTTAAAATCTTTCCATGTTCTTTTTGGTTGGGTTTTTTTTTTTTCACCTGAGGTGACAGCAGTAGCATAGGGTAACAGAGCTGACATGTAACAATTCAGTGACACATGATTCATCTCCATAGACAGATTTTTATCAACACTTAATGCCTTATGTCATTCGCATGCATTTGTGTGCCTGTGCAGTAGCTCAGTGTGAGCTGGTTACTCCCAAGATGACAGACAAAGGCACGTAATCTTTCGGACTTAATGTGGACAGATGCATGCAGAAAAAAGTTAAAGGTCTCGTCAAAGTAATGGCCATTTTCTTCTTGTTTCCTAACATGCAACTAAATACTCTTGTCTCAGTATCATCTAATAGCAAACAACCCATACTGTTCTTGGTTTATATGCTTTCGGTTTGTCATACTTTCACTGTATCGTATGTGTACACTCAGCATGCTGCAAAATTTTAACTGAAAACTTCACCAACTAAAAAAATACTAGCTAGATTCACTGAGATATTGTCAGATAATCATGAAGACAAAAACTATGTGTCAAGTTTGAAAGTCTCTCCGTAAAAATACTTGTAACTTCATATTCTCCTAAGAACTTTTTTTTACATAAATTAACCAGTGCACAAAAGAAAAGCAATGGTTCAAATGTTTGGCAGCTTGCATTGCTTCTTTCTAGACCACAGTCAACCACCTGCTTTAGTCACCATTAAAATAAAACCACTGATTTCAAAGTTGCATTTGAAAAAGGTTGTTTAATATTCAGCTACCTCGTCTGAGCACTCGATACTTCATCGGAGCTTGGACTGGAGCTGAAGGACCTAGGACAAGAGTTTGACAGTCAGACTACTTCTTCTCGTTTGCTTTTATTAAGTACTTAGCAGATCATTGAAACATGCTACAGAATTGAACAGTTATCTTCGTTTTGCAGTTTAATACAGGCTCAGCATTTCGCCTTGATAGTTTTCTTTTTTAGCTTCATTGCTCTAAGCATGTCTCCCATTCCACTCCCCTTGCCCCCAAACAAAATACCAATCACATGAATCTCACAGAAACCCAGAATACTCAATCCTTATTTGATTTTTAAGTGCTTTTCATACTGGCTACTTATTTTAATTATTTTAACTACTCAGTATCGTGCACGACAATCAATCTGTGCTCCAGGTACCTGACAAAAGCTTCTGGTCTAAACATTCAGAGCCTAAACACAGTTCCAGACACAATTAACATAGTCATTAAACTACATCTTCTTTTACATAGGAGTCTGTATCTATTCCTAATAACTCAGAGCTTCAGACTGAATGCTAAGATGTGTACTTACACTCCTGTTGGAACTTCTCCCTTGCCCCACTCTCCCGCAAATCCATAGACACACACATAAACCACCATGCTTTAATGATGTCAATATTTTGTAAGTCACAGCATTCAAGATTAAAACAAGGTGATACACTAATACTCATTTGATGGAAAAAGTAAAAGTTTAAGTTAAATTATTAATTATTTGCAAATGTAATTCACATTTTGAAGTAAAAAAGTTTCCTACAGTCATGGCAAACACAACATGTTGCATACATAGTTATTTTTCCTCCTTCTGTGTAAGACAGGGAGTTAAGAGATAGGTATCAAAGCCATAAATCAAATCAAGGTTACAAACATTTTGCAAACAACTCTGCAGCATTAACATAAGGGAAGGGTATAGGAAAGCCTATCTTCCTCAATTCCTTAAAATAAATGATCCATCTTTTTCAGTTAAAAGCTTCAAAGTATCTGGTAGCAAGAACAAAAGAAGATCCCCAGGCATTCAGCAAGTACAACAATTACTTAATGTCAGAGTTGTTCAATTACTGTCTGAAGCTCAAGTTAAGATTCCGGGTCCAGCATGTGCAGACAACATAGCCAAATGCTAATGAATAGGTATATGTGAAAAAGTGCTTTATTTTGTTTACTTCTAGGAACAAACAGAATTTACAGAGAATTGCACCAGAAGCAGTTTACAGCACATTCTGCCTTAACATGGTTAGAGTTTACAAATACGGTCAAGCTAAAAACCAAGTTATAGCTGCTGCTATCACCAAAGGTAGCAGACTGGGGGATTGAGATTTTTTTCCTTATTAAAAAAAAAAAAGAAAAAGCATTAAGTAGAGATCATTGCCGCCACAGAAGTCTAACAAAGTAGTTTTGATTTTGAAGACTCTCCCATTTAGCAACAGCAGGTTTCCAGGCTAACATTTAATTCATGCTTACTAGCCACATGGCTTCGTAATGTTATCAATAATGTATTTGTTAAGCATCCCAAAACCAAACCAAACCAAGCCAGTATTTTCTCTAAAGCATACTAGACTGATCAATGAGCTGAAAATCAGCTGGTTTGCCAGGCTCAAAGGGGACAATCAACAAAGCAGCCTCCTGGTGTTCAGTAAGCAGGAGAGTACCTCAAAGAGCAATTCCAGGGCCCACAATGATGCATCCCCAGGTTACTGACATTGGTATTCATAGAACACCCTCAGAAAATTCACAGGCAACAGTAATTTAGGGGCTACAACCGATGCCACAGCTTCAGCTGAGTGGGATCTTGGGAACACTGAGATACTGCACAGGCAGCTAACTGCAGAATATCTTATCCGCCGTTATCTGGGATTTGTAAGGATGACTAGTATCATCCTTGTTCAGTTCAAGTGGGATGTAGAGAAAGCAGAGAGGGTCCAGCAAAACGGCTACATGACAAACAACCCAGGGCAAATAATTTATGAGAACAGGTTTGGGAGCTGGACTTCTTTAGTCTGGTGGAGACTAAGAGGAGATATACTAGCATGGATACCTGAACAGCAGCTACAAAATGTCCAGCCCTGTGGGGATGTGACAAAAGCATTAAAAAGTAGCAGCCAGAAATAGTTGCTTCAGGGGAAAAGGTTAGATATTAGGATAAAATTCCTTTTTAAACAGAGGAGCAACTACAGACTGATTAAACATAGGCAGCAGACCCTGCCTCTGGAGATGTTCAAGGATTCGGCAAGCAAGTGATGATCCAGCAGTGGCAGTAGTCCTGCTTCAACCAGGAAGTTAGGAAATCACCTTACCAGTCTCAGGAAATCCCTTCCAACTAATTATTTTATTTAGTAAGAGCTATTTTCCAAATACTAGTTACATACATAAACAAACAAATAAACAAAAAACCCAACAACAACAATTCTCAAAAAAAACCCCTTCATTTCAATATTCAGAGTGCTGCACACACAAAAGAAGAACAAACACCTGTATATGTATTTGTAATGCACACACATTCCTAATGACTGTCAGAAATATAAAGCCATGTTTCAATACAAAAGGGCAGTTTCAGACACTGTCAATTCAGCTACTCGGCAGCAACAAGGATGTCCCGAGCTCAGGACTGCAGATTCCCTTTTGAATACAAAAGGGGAAGTGCACAAAGACACCAGATTCCATTGTAGAGAGGAACTCCCCAAGAAAAAAGTGGTAAGGGTGTTGAAGTACTGTTCAATCTCATACTTTATTATCACAGCTTCTGAAATACTTTCTCTTCTAGTCTAAGTCAGAAAAGAACTTTCAGGCTTTTCCTCTGAAGACTTAGCAGTTGTTATACACCCAAAACCCACATTCTTATCCATGTTTAACAGACACTGAGCATGGAGGGAGATTTTAAAACATATAAATCTCTTAAAATATTAAGCTAAAACGCTGATCAGAATACTGGTAAGGTTGTCATTGGTGAACACAAGGCAGAATACACAACGTTTGTGCCTTCAGTGTAGGAAGAACTTGTTATCACTGCTGTTTAATAACTGCAGTTTATCTTCAGATGGGATTCCTCTCCTCAACTCCACGTTTTACAGAATAACCATAATGAAGCTTTCTTTACTCATGGTGCTATTTACAGGATTTAAGTTGAAGGATGTAGATGCAGATTAGTAGATCCAGTAGCTAAGCACACACAACACCCCTTATTACACTTTTCATTTGTATTGCTATAAGAGCAGTACAAGCTACCTCTGCATCATACTGTAATGCAAGAACTCCACAGGCTGTGCAAAAAAAATTCATTAATCCACTCCTCTTTGTGCCATCTCTCGTTTCACCAATAAAGCTAGGCAGCCCATAAAGGGCTTTAACAGAGCTCATACTCTAGATTATGCCTCTTGCCTGACCTGACTAATAGAAACCACTGCATTTTGCTATTGCCCAGTAAATGTTTGCCTGATGGGTATATTGGCATTGCCCCATCATTTAATGCCTCTTCCTCAAAGCAAAAAGCTTCCAAAACTTTTCTATTTTGGCCAATAGACCCCAGGGGAAAAAAAAAAACAATGTTCAGTTTCCTCCCCTCTTTATCCCCGAACAAAAGGGCAACTACCTTAAAAAGAGCAGAAAGAAGTACTCCATCTGTCCAATTGTATCACTGTACAAAGGAATCACATGACTGAAATTTATATACTCAGCTGAGCTTTGATTTAGTAAAGTCTCAGAACTCCAGTGTCTTCTATTTCCATGTCTTCCATTATGCTGCTCTCCTCTGAGCTGCTGAAGAGGGAAAAAAACCCAACCCAAAACAACCCAAGATATCCAATTCTGTCATTATCACAAAAATAGCTTGTGGATAGTTTTGCCACATGGAAACTCACTTGGTAAGTAGATGCCTTTCTTACAGGAAGTGGAACTCCTCCAAAAACAAACATCTGGAATCAGATGCATTTCCTCACTTAACTGACTTCAAACCAAACATGATTGTGCAGTCACACAGGTTACGTACACTCACCACTTCTGGATTATCAAGTAACTTCTGATGAGTTCACAGAAGGGATATATGGCATATCCCATTTGAAAACACTGAGAATCCAAATAATTTGTCTTTTTAAATTTTGGTTTACCAATGGCAGCAGCATTGGAGGTGCTCTACCTACTGACAAAAGAACTTTTTAAAATTCTGCAGCAAGGAAGAAAATGCAGTTGTTGGTGTAACATTCTAAATACGCCAAGCCTCATCCTCTGAGGTACCTGTTCCTTTTTGGACAGTGTGCATTTCAGATACTTGCCACGCATTGTCCCGAATGATTTCCAAGAAAACTCATCCTTCACTTTCACAACATTTTTTTCCTGGTTCTTTGAACTCCAGCTCTATGAACATGCTGTCACATTTCAATCTCACTGGAATATTTGATAGCATGAACATTAGAATAAAATCGCAGATCCAGCAACAAAAGCATCTCATTAACTTATACACTTAAATAAAATTTGATTCATACTTTACATAGTGCACCTAATTTAAGAATATCCATACTTCCCATGCTCATTTACAAAACTTTTACTACTAAACTGCATAAAGGCAGTATAATTTTTGTTCATGCTTACTTCATATGTCTACAAACAGTAGGAAAAAAACCCCAGCTATTTAAAATGAAAAATAAAGGCTAGACAAATTCATAATTTATTCTTTTATATCGGTGACAGAGCACAATGAAATTACTGGATCTGCTGGACCTTGAAGGAGAATTATTTATATAACTGCTAATATGTCCATGGGAGAGTTCAAGAAGTTCTGCATATATATTGACTATATAATTCTGCATTGCAGCTCCCAACACCTCTGAAAAGTTACTTAGGCAAAAAGCTTCTGTCCTTGTAAAAAATCCAAACCAGCACAACTGAAACATACAAACAAATTTCATCAGGCCGAATTTCAGCCTCTTTGCAAGCCACTGGTAGGGTTTATTTGTCCAAACTGACCTCCCACATCTCCATCTTCAGTGAAGCAGAATGCCATATTGACAAGAGTAGGACAAAGGACACATGAATAGTATTTATAATAATTTTTATTAGAAATAAGTTTCTGATTGCTTCAAAATTATTGCTGAGGCAGAGAACTTTCTGGATAAAAGCACATCTTGCAATGCTTCTGACAGGAGTCCCTGTGATGCTGGGACTCCTCTAGAAGTTAGAGCTAACTTGCTTACCAAAGCTTCTAGATTCTTCACTTTAATAGATACTTCGACTTCTTCTGCAGGATATATCCCAGTTGAAAGACTCCACATCATCCACATTTCCAAAGATACAGTATTTGTAAATTGTTCATGGAACACTGAGACTGTAGTACATACAGTACTGTTTTCTAAAGTCATAGGTCTTTGCAACAGGCTCCTGCACTGCACCACTCTTTTCTCAGTCTTGCTGCCACAACTTCTGTCACTTATTCAAGTCTCACTTTCTGTCCCACGCATCCTATACATTATTCCTCCAAAAATCAGATTTTATGATCTTGAAGAAAGAACCTCTTCACTTAATGAGTATTACTTCTAAGGATCGTTTCTGACAAGAAATTTAAAGAAATCTGTAGGAAGTGTCTTCCACTAAAAGCCCTTGACCAGAGCCACACAAATCTGCTCTTGTTGCTGAGGTGTAAATACAATTTTGTAGCACTTGAATCCATTGGACTTTGAGAAGACTTTAAGTTTCCACAACTTTTCAAATTCTGTCAGAGAGCTTCATTACCATGTAGCAGTCATGGCTTCTCAGGCAAAATCTCATAACTGTTCTCACACTTGAACAACATCTTGCACTAATTCCCTTATCAGCACAAAACCATGAGAGCAGCTAATGAAGCCCAGTCTCTTAGAAAAGGGCCTCTGACCAGTGTTTTCCCAGATCATTCTTGTGTGTTGATTCTCCAGTAAGTGGTGAGCTCAGTCTGCAGCACTTCCCTCAATACAGGACTGACACCATCACTCTTCCCTCTGCAGATGGGTATTTTCAGGCACCCTTGATCAACTTGGTTCAAAAAGGCTCAGAGGTTCAAAAGACACTGGGGAACAGATGATAAAGGTGGAATGTAAGCCTTGTTTCTTGTGAGAACACACTAAGAAGATAAAGTAGAAGTGAAAGGCTTGTTTCTTGTGTGACTGACTGTATAACCATTTTGGTTTTCGATTACCTCATTGATTTTTATCAGAATTCCCACATCTGCTTATGCCTCTGCTTCCTGTACATCATCATAAGTAGTTTTACAACAGGATTTTCATTTCCACTGTGAGCTAGGTATACACCACATTTTCACCACAACTCTTCTTTTCATTGACATATGACAGTCTGGATTCACATTCTCAGTTTCTGGGGGAAAAGACACCCCAAGAACTGAATTCACCTTGAATATATCTTTGCTCCTCCAAGTCCACTACAATAAAGAGAGAGGCAGAACATTCCTGTGATGCAGCCAAGCAGCTTCAGCACTGGTAGAGCTGCATCTGCAACAGTGCTGTGTTAGCCTGCTGATTTAGCTTCTTAGCGTTCTGCCTGAAGCTTAGCAGTGAGTGCATCAAGCTGACAGACAAGACAAGTGGGAGACAGTTTAGCCTGGGAAGGTGAGAAACTAAAACACTGACTATACGTCCCTCCACTAGACAGACATATAAATATTTATATGTGAAAAGGCATAATTAAGTTTCATACTCTAAAACAATTCTTTGCTCAGCAGTTCACTAGACAGAAATCTCAGAAGATTGTTCAGCATATAAAGAGAAACACGATTATAGGCATATAAATCAGCAAATGCAAATACCTGAACTATTACAAAAGCAACAAACATTAAATCCCCAAGCAACACCTATCCTAGGAGGCTGGAAGAAAAAAGTATTATACTTACAATAGACAGTCCTGCGTCTCAGGGCTTTCTCTCGCTTTAATTATGAAGATGCAAGTCATCCCAAAATAAAATAAGAAAAAGAAATTAATGTGCTGCATCGTTCGAAGGAAAAACCCAGCACTTCCTGAGAAGCTTTTGCAGATAAATTGCATTACAGGCCAAAGTTTCCATTGTCAAATAGGAAAAATTAGAGCCTTTATGATTTTCTGCAAAAGCTGGAAGTACTGACAAAGCTGTACTTTCAGTTAACACATGGTTACTTTCAAGAAAGCCCTGTTATTTAATGAAGTTTTAAGAGATGATTATGGCTTGAAACACAACATCTGAAGGATGCCAGGGAAACCTCAAGCTCTGTATGATTATAGCTCCTAAGTTTGCGGAAAGTGTAGTTCCAACAAAAAATAAGAAAAAAAAACCTCACCTCAAAAAGAAAAACAAACTAACTAAAAGCAGCTCCCCCACCATTTTGAGTGGATTTGGTTAAACCTTAAGGCTAGCCAAATCTCATGAAAGATCATTCATATGAAGAACAGGGAAAGTGTCTTTCACTGGCTGAATCCAGAACAGATGATTGCTTTTTGGCAGAATCTAAAGAAAAGAGGAACTTAAATTTCCATTTAATAGCTAAAGAAATCCTGACTCATTCTGAGAATTTTCTGGCAAGTAAACACACACTAGTAATTTACAAGAATGAAACAGTAAGTGCAATCATTCTACCAGTACAGCAGCTGTCTGTCCAGAGCAGTCCATGGAGTTAAGTGCCGTATTTTCAGTATTCAGTGGCATGGAAGAGATGCTGGATGGGGGTGTGACAATTCAATAGGAAGCAAGACTGATACAATAGCTAATTATTTGAGAAGGCAAGTAGCTGTACTTTCATGGCAGTCATAAGATAAGGAAGTTACCTAAGTCCCAGTATTGCCACAGGCAGAGGATGGTTTTGTATAAGCTCAGCAGGATTTCATAAGCTTAGAAATACAGACACAGCATTCCTTGCAGTTACGCTATTCCAAGTGCTTGTGTTGCTCCTCCAGTTTTACAACAAACAGCTGCTAATATCAAATTTTTCAGACAAGCGCAGAAAACATTAGCAACTGTGAGCTGCTGCTCAAAGAGAATTTCCTCCTGACTATTTTCAGGCAATCAACTTTGACTTCGACTGCACCTGGGGCACTGCTTTTGTTAATATCAGAAATGGAGTTTCACAATTGAACCTAAGGGGTCCATTTTACTTGTGATCCCTGTTACTAGATCAGAAATTAAGATTCTCACACATTAGGTAAGAAACTTATTCTCTGTTCTGGTTCAGGGATTGCAACAGCTGTTTTTGAGCTAAGACTATGAAAAGTTAGAGTAACTTTTAGCAAAGCGTCTAACTTTGAGAAGCCAAAACTCAAAAACTGCTGGTTTTAAAGGTTCAAACCTTCCGTGCACACTGTAATCTGCATGAACTACTGCATGAAGTAGTTGTCCACACAATTTAAGTTCACAAGTTATCTAACAGAAGAGTTTCAAGTGCATAGTTAAGTATAACATGAATATAATTTAGTTTTTCCTAAAAATATGCAATCTTGAAATATATCAGTTAGATATACAAGGATACGCATGGAAATTCTACTCAAATTCTTCAAGCTCATAATAAGCAAATCAAGTTTTGGGGGGTTGTTTGTCTTCTGTTTGGTTTTTCCCCTCAAAAGGAAAGCTCCACAATTTAAGTTTCTCTGGATCATGAAGATATGCTGAACACAACAGCATGCTTTTTGAGACCAAATATAAACAATCCAACCATAAGGTAATTTTCCTGTGACTAGCTATGTTAGCATTCCAAGTATCAACCCAAATATGTCTGATTGAAATCCTTATTATGCAGCAATGGTTGGTTTTACTGCCACCAGAAAGGACAGAAAAGTTGCCTGTACATCAGGTATTTCAACCACAGGTTCTGATGCACAACACTCAGGGGTAAGAGGTAGAAGACGTGAGAACACTGAAATGGTGAAGACAAAGACTAACAGCTCTCTTCACATTTGAACATTCCTTGTTTCTAATGAGCCTGTAGAGTCTTGAATATGGATTTTTCTTCTTTTGGGACATGGCAGGCATTTCTACCTAACTCCAGATTTGAAGGGAGGGTAAGAAACCTCGAATCTTTGATAGAACCAGAACAATCTTCATCTGTGTTCCAAATACAGTTCACAAAACAGGCAATGGTCTTCTGCTGATGCCATACCTGCAAAGGGCTGTTCAAAATACATGGAAAAAAGATGTTCCACACTAGGATTTCCTTTCTAGCAAACTGAGCTATAAAACTAATGCACATTTACAAAGACATAATAAATTATATCACATACCACCATATTGCAGGTATACACAGAGCAGGTGTATTTTATTTGGGGACTGTTGTCCCAAAAAGCCTAGATTTTTCCTCAGCTGTGCAAAAAAAAAAAAAAAAGGCCAAACAAATCCACCTTTCATGCATTATATCCCCCATTACACAGGCTTGGTTCAAGTAAAAGAATCAGTAAATATATACAAATGTTGTTTTCTAAACATTTTACCATAATGACTAAAACTAAAATTCAACTGTTTTTCAAAGTATCCAATACCAGCCAATTCCAATTTTCAGAGCCACAAATTATACACACATCTATGAATATTTTGGCTAAGTCACTGTTCACAACTCCCCATCCCATTACTACTTGTTCTGCAAAGAAACCACAAACCCATCATTATACAACTATACAGAGGTCACACAGCACTCAATGCACAAGATCCACACGGCCTTGTGCTGTGATCATGCCAGCCACACAATCTTTTGGCCATCAGCACCCTTTTGACAAGGGTTTAGCCTTATGAACTAACAGCATTAGAAAAAAATAGAGATGAAACAAAGGTATGCAGAAACAACCTAGATAACTATCTTATGTACCTATTCAAAATCCAGAATAACCAAACAAAAAAAAAAAAAGAGATAAAATAGCCATGTACACCGAAAGTCAGCTGAAGCATTCCTACAAACCTGTCAGACAGCCAAGCTTTACTACTCTAGCTACTCAAAATAACACATTTTACTTTGAATAGCGATAGGAAACACAGGCCAATGAAATGAGAATCATTTCACATATGTAGCATGCATTTACATTTGTTTCTTGAAATTTTCTTAGTGAGTGTCCTTCTAACAAAGGGCTTTTTCATGCATTTTTGAAACACCTTCTCATGGCGGACAAGCACAGAGTATCTTTAACAATGGCATTTTAAAAACAAATGGGCAACTGATAGGAAAAAAGTAATCTGACTAAAGTCATAAAAAAATGACTGATGGGTTGGTCAGGCCAGTATTGTGATTTAGGAAAAGAACTACTGCCTTCTCTTCATTTTGTTATGTTGTCAGGACATCCTGTGGTATTATTTTGAACAGGGACTCCTCCAGCAAAGAACAAACTAAGAGCTATTCACTATCTACACCTACCCTGCATTAAAAAGAAACATAGGCTCAGGACTTTTGTAGTTATTCCAAACCTAGTGGTACAAAACCCTGAAATCACCCTATGAGTTCTGATCTTTTTCCACCAAAACGCACAACAGATTTCGTAATTTAAAGAAAGAAATTGGAGATAACTTAAAAGAACGATGATGCAACCTCAGAGAGTTATTTCTACAGCAATGCAGCCGTGTAACTGACCAGGACTCCACATACAATAGAGTTCACTTCTAACAAAAATCCAGTTTTCAACCTGCCCTACTCCTGTTCGCTATCACCTCAAAGACTTCATTGGCACAAGAAACTGACTGATATAGCCCACCATACATCCAAGCGTGGAAACAGAAGGGAAACAATATGCAGATTTTCTAAGAAAATAAATGCTGGTTTTTCTACTTTTTAAGGGAAAACTGGCAATAATTAGATTGCTAAGAAGGTTGGCTAAGGAAAAAAAAAGAAAGAACCACAAAAGCAAAGGAATTCTTTGCATCAGCAGGAACATCTGACAGGAAATGAAAAATACTACTGTACACTTCTACTCGATCAACAGGGAACAAGACTCAACCCTGGGAGGAAAAAAAAAAAGAGTTGGATAAAGCAGAGCCACTGATTCCAATAAGAATCAATGTTATTAAAGTGATCAGCAAAGAGGTAACAGAATACTATTAATCTGTCTGAATAGCAAAGAGGTGGGGAGATGCACCTCATCTCCAACAAAAAAGAAGAGGGTACTTGAGAAAGGCAGTTTTGCTGTTAGTCTCTAACTTTCCAGGAAGAACAAAATGTCATTAAGAAAACATCAGAGCAGGCTCTTCAGTGCTACAACAATACAATCTGATGGCAGCAGAGGAGTACAGACAACTGACTGATGTCTCACTTTTACAGACTAAGAATGTAATGGAATTTTAAACAGAAGACAATAATCAGCCAGTCAACAGCCAAAGGTTCTGTCACACAGCATCTGTAAAAGCCTCATCTCTAAACACACCCTTACAGAACAGTGCCTAATTATTTAATGCCTTTGCTTGTCTTGTGCTTAAACCAGGGAGTTGTTACCGAGATGCTTCAAACCAACAGAAGTGTCAGACTTGCTAGTTAATCTGTGTAACTCCTTCAGGAGACCAGAACTGGTGCTACTATCAAAGTAAAGAGTTAGCTCATTTTATTCAAAGTACAGGTGAGTTATATAGACTTGGAAGACAGAACAGGACTTTTACCAACTGCATCCAAAAACAGAAGGTTGAATTCTTTCACCACCTGTGGCTCCCGTGTAATTCAAACGTTAATTTCACAGTTAGCACACATTTACCTTTAGGTATGGCTGATGTTTCAAGTTACCTGCTGCACAAAGCAGAGTTGTGAGATTCCCATCTCATCTTTTCCTTGGGATATTTCAAGCAAATTACTGTTACAAATCTACCAATAAATTAGATAAGCACTTGAAGCCGTGTGCAATCAAGTACCGAACCTTTAAGAGTCCCGGATTTACGATTAAATCTGCATATACATTTAATATGGGAAAAGTTTACCTTTCTATGCTTTGCACCACGATAGTGTGACTGAAGACTGATAGCACACATACATGAAATTTTACAAACCTGAAAGAGAGAAATTGAAAGCACGTCTTCAGTTATGTTACGAACAATCCCCAGCTGGTTAATTATAAATACGAAATACATCTGTTCCTACAGTGTAATCGTATAATTCTCAACGTCTTCTTTGGCTCAAACAGTACAGTTTGCATGTCTTCTAGGAGAGCAGCACACCACTAAAATAACCAGAAATAGTATGCAAACCTGTTCAAACGATACTTAAATACCTGTTTAAATAAATCAGGTGGTAAGAAGTTTTTAAGAGCCTCCCCCTTCTCTGCTACCAGCACTTTCTGAATTCTTAGTTTTCTAAACTTCTCCAAGCTGGAAAGCCAGCAAAAAGGGATGATCGTGCAGGGACCAGAAAGCAATAGAGGCAAAATCATGCCCTAGAATAACTGCAACTCCGTTCACTGTTCATTCACAGCTACAGTAAAGAGATCAGAAAAACAATGGAGGAAGATACATGAATTTCTTTAAGATCCACAGACACGCATATACCATTGCAATAATTAACAGAAGACAATACAGATGTACAAATATTTCTTACTATCTCTAGCTTTTAAAAAAGCAACGACCAATGCATGCTAATATTGTCTGTTCCCTTTACATATTGTCGCAGAACTTGAATGCGCCAGGAAAACATTCAGTGCTACAACAGTACAGGACTGACAAATTTAACACGTTCTGGCCCGGAGCTGCAGCTTTTACCGATAAATGAGCCTTTGCGGCCGCCTATCAGAAACCCTCAACAGAGACTGGAAAGCCTGCAATTAAGAACCATTACACCGCACCTGTGACTGCTCAAGAACAACCTGAATTCACCGAATCCTGAGACCAGCAGCTCTTCCAGGGCCCGGCCACGTTATTCTCGACATTAGAGACCCCTCGCTCCCCGGTGTGCCCACCACGCCTGGCTCAGCTCCCCGTGTCCGGGAGGCCGGTCCCCAATCCCCGCACACCTTCCAGCGCCTCTCCTCGAGCACCCGGCCTGAAAAGCCACCAAAGAAACCCACTCACTTCGCAGAAGAAGTGGTTTTTTTCAGGCTCCGCTTTGCCATCTTCTGCCTTAACTTCCTCGGCTACGGCGCTCATCCTGCACGGCCGGCGAAAAAAAAATTTAAAAAACCAACTCTTGTTCACACGGTGCTTCCCAGCGAGACCAGCTGGGGGCGGGGGCCACGCCTCGGGCGGATGAGCTGGGTTATTATTTTGCTATTTAAGCGCTATTGTTTCATTTTGTGGAGCAACCCACATCTTCCACCGCGGGCGCAGCTTCAGAGCATCCGGGAGCTCGCGCCCACCTCGCCCCCCACGGCGTTCGTCACTTCCGTCACTGCCACAGCCACGCCCCCAGGCCGGCGGCCATTGGCGGGCAGCCGCGCGCCTCGGCCAATGGGAAGCCAGCGTCGCGCCGCGCGCCAGGCAGAAGGCCACGCCCCCGGCCTCGGGCCGCGCCCCGTCCGTCCCCGGCCTGGCTCCCCCTGGACCGTGGGAGGGAACCGGGACCGACCAGGCCGTGATGGAGCCCGGGACCAGGCCAGGGTGGGTGCTGGGACCACTTCAGGATGGATACTGGGGCCAGTTCAGGAGGGACCCCGGGAGAACTTCAAGGAGAGGATGCTGGCACCAGTTCAGGGGGGATACTGGGACCAGTTGAGGCCAAGAGAGGATACCGCAACCAGTTCAGACCAGGGTGGGTGCCTGTACCTGTTTAGGGTGGATACTGGGACCAGTTCAGGCTGGGGATGGGTACTGGGACCAGTCCAGAGCAGATACTGGGAGGGGCCCAGGGTGGACAGATGCTGGAGCAAGTCCAGAGGGGATACTGGAACCAGTTGAGGCCGGGGAGTGCTGGGCCCACTGCGAGGGGGTTACTGGGCCCAGTACAGGGAAGCGGCAAGAAACACAAGCAGCTGCAGCAGCGTTAATTTAAATGCAAACATTTTATTTTAAAATGTCTCAGCTTTATGCTTTTGCCTGGTAATAAATGTAAAATATAATTTAAGAAGTATGCTTGAAAGTTCCTTCTAAAAGCGGGCTGAGGAGACAGTACAAAACACAACAGAAAAGTGCACTGGGTTTAAACAACATGCCAGAACGTCAAATCCACAGGTCACTGCCTGGTTTGAATCAGCCACAATATATTTTACAGGTATATTAGTGATATACCGTGACACCTATGATAGTCCTGTACACGAAGCAGTACAGCCAGTGGTGCTGGTTGGGTTACACATGACCCAAGGTGATCCCACAGGATTCCCTGCGTTGGCTTCTGCGGGGCTGGAGCTGTGCCTGTCTGCTGCTTCACCTCCCCAGGTGGGCAGCATTCGTGCCTCAGTCGCATGCCCCAGTGCAGGCATTACCTGCAACATCTAGCACGTTTTCAAATAGCGCTGGGGTGGTTGCGGTGTTCTCTCCAGAAATACACGCTCCTCCAAAAAATTTTGGGGGATCATGGAGTGCCAGATAGGCCAAAACTGTTGGTAGAACTCCATGCACCTGATTGTTAATCACAGAATCATAGAATGGTTTGGGTTGGAAAGGATTTTAAAGATTATCCGGTTCCAACCCCCCTGCCGTGGGCACAGACACCTTCCACTAGACCAGATTGCTAAGAGTTAGTCTTATCCTCCACTGTGTTTCTGCAGAAGAAGCAGGAATGGCCCTTTTAATACAGGTTTATTAGTGGAGTGTGATGGCAGATTATATCCCTTTGGTGATGATATTATTGGTACTCGTATTTTTCATGGGCATTTCTGTAACAGTCAGTCTTATACATGTAGTCACCTTAAAATGCTTGATCAATGTTTGTGGTTCTAATCTCCAAATCTAAAATGGACTAATTAAAAACACTGCACTGTACACATCATGTAATGCTTCCATACCCTTCTTAATTAAAAAAAAAATTAAAAATTGCAAATTTAAAGTTCAATTGCACAGTGAAAGAATAAACCCATGTAGAAAAAAATGAAAGAAGAAAAAAAGGAGAAAATTAGTTCCTTGATTGTTTGAGAGACCACGTCTAAAGAGAAAAGGATTTGGCATTATATATATACTTGCAGCATTAAACTATTGGTGGTAGCTGGTGGTTTCTTGGCAGTACAGACTCCTAAAGAGACGATGTTTCACCAGCAGAGTGACCTATTCTCTGGTTTAGGGGTACAGCTGTAATTAGTGAGTACCTCTGTCTTACTAAGGAGGGCAGAGAGAGATGGGGGATTGCACTTCTGCCTAACACTGTTCTTTTGGCAAAACTTTTGAAGTATGCCTGAAGCGGAAATAAAGCTACAGACACAGACAACAGAAAGGGCGGAGACCAAAATGTACCATCCTATGCAATCACAAAGGTGGAAAAGCTAGAGGAAGAAAAGAAAATTGCCTTTAAGGAAGAAAGTGTTCTTTGGTTTGGTTAAGGAGTTCAGGGGGGAGAGGCTGTGAGGAAGAACCCTTTCAGAAGAGGGAAGTTTGTTGACCAAGTTTGTTGCAGAGGAAGAATCTTCTTAGCTATGGTAAGAGTAAAAACAAAACTGAATACTGTTATTGAGAACTGAGATAACTTTTGCCTTTTTGAAGTTCTTTCTAGAAAGACAGAATTAGAAAAAAAAAAGCCCTATACAACAGTTGATGCTTGCCTCTCCTTATTTCACATTTTAAATGAACACAGGGAGGATACACATCATCCAGAAGTTAAAAAAAAAAAAAGGAAAAAAAAGAGGTTCAGAAGGGAGAGCTCACACCCTCCTGTGGTGCAAAATGAGGAGCTCTAGACCAGAACTTCACCTGATTTTTTCTAACATAGCCTTTTAATTGCTGAAATGTAATTAATAAGACTAGCCAAGAAGCTGATGTTCTTTCTATTGCCTTCTGCCGCATCTTTATTTACCATAATTCTACCAGTACAAATGTGAAACTGGAGCTGTCCCTGGAGCCCTGTTGCATCAAGGAATTCTTGAAAAACTTCGGACTGCATAGTTAGGGCATCAGCTGTACAATTACCAGCAGCAAGAGAGATAATGCACACACTGAATTTGCCAGAGTTTGGAAGACTAGCCCCAGGAAAGGAACGGGAGCACTTCATGCCTCCTAGAATGACATTTTCAGTCTGATTGAGAAATGCAACTTAGCATTGAAATGCCTCAATCCTTGTTTTCAAGAATTATTTTTAACCTGAAAAGTTACAAAATCAGTTCTACTGAAAAAAGAAAAAGAGGACGTGATTTCAGACTGCAGAATTTTTAACAGTGGATGAAGAATTAATGCTGTAGTCACAGAATAATTACACCTTGATGGCAATATATCTTTCCTCTCCCCAAAATTTGTCTTAACAATTTTTTTCTTTTTTTCCTTTCTTCCAAACTTCCACTCAAAGAACACCTTTGCCTAAGCACAAGCAAGTGCTTGGATCTCCAGATGTTTGGGTTGGTTTTTTTTAAAAGCACTTTGTGAGTTTAGAATATATTTCAGCCTGTCGCTGATGACTTTGTTCGGAGGCATTTCTGATAGCACGATAGGGAAATGTATTCATAGTGACAAGAACACGCCACATGCCACTGAAACGTGAGGAAGATCTGTTTGTCAGGGTGGCAGTGCCTATGAACATAAGCTACCCAGTGCAGCCCTCTTGTATGAATCTCCTTCAGCTGGATAAAAGCCTTGTGACTACATCCTGAGCATGGCCACCTGCACAATCTCTTGCTCCCTACATGTTACAGATGCCTGTTTTCAGTTGAGACTCACAGTTTCACATAGGACTTGGCAAGACTTAAAAGAAAGAACTCCAGGGAAAGAAAGTCCTGTTCTAGTGAGACATTTTCTACAGTCTAGTTTAGGTTTAGGATTTTTGTCTCAGTATGATCAGAAAAGTATTTCCATTTTGAATGTTTACAGTCTAAAAGAGTAGAGAGAAAGAGAGGAAACGAGCAGATAGGCAAGAAAAATAGAATGGTTCTATACCCCTGTCATTCTGAGGTTGGTTTTCTTGGTTAAGTGACACTCAAATGAAAGGAAATAAGTATGTTAATTTTTTTACCACTACCTAAGGCAATATATGTATTCATAGGTAGGGGAAATTATGCCTTTTAACTATTTTAATTGAAACATAGCACCTTGTTAAGAGAAAATAATGGGTTTCCTGAAATAAGTACAGTGGGTGAGGCTGTCTTATTTTAGTTCCAGTATGGCTTCAACACAAAGAGTTAAGAAAAGCTTCTAGGCAGCAGAAGCTGATCTTATCCCACAGAATATTCCTTGCCTCAGGCTTGTTGCCTCTTAAGTATTTTAAGCACTAGGAATTTCCGGAAGAATTGCACATGCTCTGTCGATCTCAATACCGTATCAAAGGATCAGCACCTAAAGTCTTACTGAACTGACTGATGCTCAAATGTCAGGCTTTCCTATACCATCCAGAGCAGACTCAGATGTAAGAACTTTAAGAATACATGACTGTGTTCCAATAAAAGGTGCGTAAACCACAGACTTAAACTTTGCATTACCATGTTACAATCAAAGAGTAGGAAATTAGTCTTTCCTAGTGAATTTGGGTCCAGTCTCTTAATCTTTCATTTCCCTTGTTAATTCTCTGAGCTGAGGACAACTGAAACAAGCTTACCACTCTCACAGTGCTGCCCTCACTCAGAATTTTTGAAACAGAGCTTTACTTTGGTATCCAAAGACTTTTAAGTCAATGTAAATTATTTATTGTGTTACCTACGGTGGAGGTCTGCCCCAGTTTCAGTCACTATGTAATTGCAGAAAAATCCACTCTTTTTGCTGTTTAAGCTCCTAGCTCACATCATGTTTTTTCTCAGTAAAAATAGTAGCTTTCGACGGTGTTAGCATTTGTATGGTGCTCAGCAGCTGTCCACTGACAGCTGAAATCAGGTCACATTCTCACTAAAGTCAAGACCTTGATCAGCAGCTTTAGCATTGATAATAGTCTCTGCTCTCTGTGGACCAAGTAACGTCCCAGCGGGAGACACCTTCTCACAGCTTTTCGAGCTGCTCACCTTCCATACCAAAATATACCCTCCCCAAAGATCAGGGAATTCATGAGTCCATTCTGTCTCAGCCTCTGGAGAGTTTATGGCTGAGGAAGTTTGAATGCTATTATCAGTCAGGCATTTCTTTCGGCCTGAATGCTCCAAGTTCCTATTAGGCAACCATTTGACTAGGCATTTCTTCTACAAGAGTAATTTTTTGTTGTTGCTACAGTAAATGCATTGGGAGGCTCCTAAAACAGACTTTAGGGCTGCACTGAAGGGATACAAATACCAGTTCAATGAGGATGAAAGCTAAACATCAGTGATTGAAAATACCTTAAACTATACTTCTCAGTGCTAGTTTTTAGAATAATACCAAAGCAGCAACAACCACTAAGAAAACAACCATTTTAAAGAACTGTTCTGTATTTCATCCTATTTACTGGTCAGTGCCAGGGGGTCATTGATGTCTGCATACAAAAGGGGATTTATAGATTAAATCAGTGGTAATTTAACAGAGTACAATGCAATGTCAGATTTCAGTCCCGACTCAATCCAGGGCACATATCATGGGGAGAGACTGAAAGCATATCTGTGCCTTAAACACAAATGGCAAGAGATTATTTTTAAGCTTTTATTTCCTCTGTTCTTTCTAAGTACTTAGAAGGAACTGGTCTTTGTTTACTACCAACAATGGTTGGCAATTGTCCAAAAAGAGGATAAACTGCTGATCTCTTCGTAAGCCCAGTTCTTGGGAGATTGCTGTACTTCATGTGTGGTAATTTAGAAGAAATTCTACTCATACCACATTTTTTCTTGTGAGACCTGAAATAAGAACTCAGCCACAAATTAAGTGGGCCAAAATCAAATGTGATATACAGGATAAGTGGTTTTTTTTCTTGGGTTCAGGCTTTATGGAATAATAAAACAAATGTAACTGCATTTACACAGCAGAGAATCAGAAGGTGACATCTCACTTTTGAGTCACACATTCATCCATCCTCCTAGAGGGCCATTACATCTCATGTATCAGATTACATTCCCTTACAGGCAGAAGCTTCACCTACCTCTGTAATATCAACCAAGATGTGTAAAATGTGTCTGGGTTTGTTGGAAACATGAGAAAAATAATTATAACTGATATGACCCAGGAAAGCCTGAAAGTCCATAGAGTTATGTCAACAAAAAAGAATGAATTTTGTAACAGAGAAAACTTTAGAGAATTACTTCTGCACTGAAGAGAGAAATCTGGTTGGTATAGCTCTCCCACTGTAGTCACAGCAGGTAATATTTCTAAGCACAGACAAGGCTTTTGGTGGCACAGTCCTCTACAGAGTTGCACCTGGTGTAACCACTCCCATCCTGCAAAATGGCACCAGCATGTCCAGATGAAGATAATAGTGTTTTACAGTCACACTTCATCAATGCAAATGATGTGAGAAAGTACAACGTAGTGTGAAACCAAGCCCAGGTACTCTCATTCGAAGGGGTGTGACAGTGATTCTTAAAAAGCCACTTTCAGAAGTCGTGGGGGTGTATCCTCCTCTTGCCCCCAGCCATCTATTCCCACACTACCCTGTCTCCCCATCATCTCATTTCTGCCAGGCAGCTGCACAAGGAGCTGGACTGGAGGATGTTACAGGGTTCATAGCACAACCCAACAAGCAGCTATGAGGCACACAGTAGAGTGTCTGGCACCAGAACATAAGCAGTGCCACTGCTACATGCCAAGCAAAGGACTATGACAGAAACTCTGTGAGAGTCTAAAGAACTGCTGCTTGTGATTATGTAGATAGTGAATCAATGAGGCAGAGGTTGTGCAGCAGCACTGATTTATGGCAGTCTCACTCTGCATGAGCAGCAAGTTTGCTTGCCCACAAGTATTTTTGCAGTTTGGCTTGAATTTATGTGATGCGGACAGTGGTGTACTGGAGAGCAGTGTAAATTCCGCCACTGCGGTCTCACTTCAGAACAGGGTCTGATATTGCATTGCAACCACTGGCAGGAGTATTAAAGCAAGAATATCAAGACTGTCTCAAATAAAAGGCAGCACATAGCCAATAGGGAGCTGATGTACCTCGGACACCAGAAAGGTAACATTCTCATGGCTTGGATACAGTCAAGTGGACTTTGACAGATTTAACCTGAAATACAGTAAGATGTTGTTGCCCCTCTTTGCTGTCCAGTGTGCATTTCAGATCGTACCACAATTCATAAGCACTTAACTGGCATGCAGAGAATGAGTATCTTTACACCTGCCAACTCTAATGTACAGGCAATAATTTCTATCAGAAAAGATGGTCAGTCTTCTTGGAGAAGAGCAGTCTCCCAGGTGCAGAACCATTGCATCACCTGAAAACTTCACTTATCCCACATATTTAAAACATTTGGGAGAATTTTATGCCACTCTTCTGGCACGTAAAAAAAGCCATGCCCTTAGTGACTAATAGATAGAGAAAGGAAGACATTATAATTATTTATAGTATTTTGAAAAGAAAACATTCGTTACAGGGCTTCTTTCAAAAAGCACATATACGTACATATAAGCATTTTTTTAAATGATGTGGTTTTTATATAGGTGAAGTTGATAAAAAGTAGAAATAGTGCAATTTTAAAACAAAAGTTAGTGCAGGAGTCAAACTACAACAATAAAAAAACCCAAAATATAACTTTATTTTTTTGTCGTGGAAATACATTACTGTCTGGGTTCAAAGAAAAGTATACACTCTGTTTTCAAAAGCACTAAAGTGCACTGAAGTGCTTTTGAAAGGTATGCATCCACCAGTTACCTCTCAGTGAGATTAAGGGTTTCTTTTGGGATTGAAACTAGGATGCTTTTGAAAAAAATCTTAGTGTGGGATTTGGTTTTGATGTAAGGTGATGATATCTAATGAGCTGCTATCAGTCAAAGAAATACTGTCAAGTAAAAAAGTGCATTTCCTTTGTCAATGTTACAAGTAACAGTAAGGAAAATAATTGGAGAAATACTTTGTTCTCACATATACTTAACAGCATTTTGTAAATGATTTATAGAAGTGGATTACATCCCATTGTTCAGTCTCTTTCAGCAGCAACATGAAAGGCTGATGGCATTAAAATGGAAAAAATATGGATTCTAAAACAATAATATTATCAAGAAACTTAGGAGTAACTTCAGTTTGAAGTTTGAAATCATTTCTAATGCATTTATGAAAGTCATTGTTTTTACTAATGCGGTTCTTTTCGATTAAGAAGTTGTGTTGGGAAGCCCTTTCCTGTTGCCATTAATTTAATGCTGGGATGAAGGAATAGCTGATCCTTCTTATAAGAGTAGAAAAATAATTATAAAGCAAGAACTCCTAGGGTAAACTGGCCACACTGGAGACCATGAATATTTTTGATTTGCACAGAGGCATCACATCACCTTGAGAAAAACTAACAGACCAAAGGAAACAGAAATTGCTAGACCTTGCTAGTGAAGTGTGGACAAGAGAGGAAAGGTGATAAAGAAAAATGATCAAGTGTATCTGTGCAGCAAGTAATAATTATTTTTCTGTGCCTGAGGTTTAATCTTTCTTTCCTCTTTACAAGGATCACTAAGAGAAGGGCAGTAGCGGGGGGTAGGATGTGTGTACCTGTGTCTGTTTCTTTTCACACACAGGTGCACACACACACACACACACACACTCTCAAAATCTTTCCACTGGCTTTTGATTTTAGTTACTCATTTAACCCAACTGGAAGAGAATCTACAACTTCTTGCTTTTAACATTATAAATATTTCAAATGTTATAAAATCTATTGCAAAAATGTACATTCAGTGGTTTTATGAGGCACAGGACCTGCTAATGTATTTTCAGGAAAGCTCGCGTGTACTCTGTTCTGTCCACTGTTGGACAATGGTGGAGAATCCAGGGGCTCACGCTTGATTCCTTGAACCAAGCAGGGATTTTTTAATTCACATGGCATTTTGAACACCTCATTAATCTGCTCTTTCTCCTCCCCTGGGCTGGGGCTGTAGAAGTGGCTGTAGCAAGCTGTGTGTGGCAGGTCAGGCATGCTTTCCAAACACATGGAGAAGTTCTGAGGGCAGAATGGGGCCACCTCCTTGTTCCGTGAACCTTTGCAAGCTCTGTTCAAGTTCAGGTTGTTGGGATGATTTGCTATGATGCATTGCCAATTATGTGGTGTGTAAAGGCAGTGCCTTGGCTTCTGGCAAGGCAAGGCTGGCTCGCAGAGGTCTGGTTCTGTTTTGAGGTACATTCTGCTGGGATAGCTGGATACCTGCTTTCTCACTGAGCCGCTCTCATCCAGCCAGGCTCGGCTCTGTGACAGCAGGTAGTTATCGGCAATGTTTTCAGAATCAGAATCATATTCTGTTTTGATAGGCATCTCCAAGGGAACAGCCATGTCATAGAGAGACTCTGAGGGTATTAATGGTCTCTGCAGCTTCAGGTGGTCTGTTGCGTAGTTCTCTGCACAGCGTTGTTGGAGCCCCGCGTAAGGCTGGCCATTTTCTGTGCTCCCCCAGTGGGAAGAACAAGTTGATGCCAAATTTAAGAAATTTTGGTCTCTATTGTAGAATGATCCAGCTCTCCTGTTTGGGCATGTGTTCATTCTCTGGCTCATAGAACAAGAATTCGAGTTTCTTGAAGTCCAGCTACTGTTTGTGGTGCAGTTATTTTGAATGCCTAGAACTGATGTGTTAGCACTGAGAGGTTCCTCTTGCATGAAACACTCACCGTTAGTATGAGGCTCAAACTTCACTTTTACATTATCTTGTTCATTCTTCCCTGCTGCCCAGTTAAGATGCTTCCACTGGCCCAGAGTTTCAACGGCACTGTTATAGGAAAGCCCCTCCAGGTTTCCTTTCAAACTGGCAAAACCACTTAGTATCTTCAGTTGTTCATCTTCTTCCCTTTCAATAACAGTAGGAAAAAAAAGTCAGTCAGTCAGAGGTTTCTAAATGGTTGTTTTCTGGGATACAGAGTGGCTCAGAATGTGTTACAAGCCATATATTGTCGACAATACGGGACTCTCACACTGTTATGCACAAAACTTGTGCATTTGCTTGAGAGAACAAAGGAGTGTCCCTGCATCTGGGTGTCAATGTGTGTGCACAGCTAACTTTCTGAGGCATTGCTTCATTTGAATTCCATCATGAATTTGCTCTTCCATTTCGGGCACACAGTTCAATAAAGACCTAAATATTGCAGTACAGTACAGTAATTCCCTTACACTTTTTTTCTTCCCTTAAAATATATCTAAATAATATTTGCGTGTAGAAAATTCTAGGGATAAAATACAAATAGTATCAACTGAGATGTAGTTTGTTAACAAGGAATTATTTGGACACATAAGAGCTTTCTGGTCAGAGTGATTTGAGGGAGAACCACAGAAGTCTTATATTTCAAGAATACAGCTGAGAGGAAATAACATGCCCAAATTAAATAACCAAATAGTCACAGATGTTCATATTGGGTGTAGGTTTGTTTTATATGTCTAACTTAATTTATGTTGCCTTTTGTTTTCTAAGATGGCCAGTAAATTAATTTTCCATGACCTCCAGCTGAAGTATTCAACATTAAAGAAGAACACTGGCAAAGAGTGTTGCCTGAGCACTTCCATGCCTGAAGCAGCTGTTTTCAGAACTGGGGTCCAGATCCTGAGATTCAGGTCTTGAATTCACTAATGTGCTGATTCCCAACCCTGCAGGGTCAGTGCTGTGAAACCACCTCATCCCTCTCCAAACAAGAAGCAGACATCTCAGTAGGAAACTGCGTGTGAAAACCTGAAAACCTACTAAGGGATTTAGAAGTCTTTTTCTTAGGTCACAATAGAATTTTTTTCTCGAGTATCGAATCAAGGTGCAAGTAAAGGATTTTCCAGTAGAGGGAGTCCATGTTGTTACAAAGAGAGAACGTCCCACTGTAATAATGTACACCACGAAAGAAGAATATTTTATCTTTTTTTTTTATAAGATATTAAATATTTTCAGTCCTCTGCTAAATATTCTTATTTTTATTATTGACAGTATTGAGATGCAAATGGTCTGATACAAGTTTGCTGCAGAACATGCTCCTCAGAAAATGGTCAAATTGGGAAGCAAAGGACCAAACAAAATGAATTAGTCAAAAAAAGTTAAACCCTCAAATGAAGAATTTTACAGTGAAATAGTATCCAGTGAAAATTCTCCAAAAGAATGTATGTTTCCCAGAAGACAGCATATATTTTAGCAGCAACAAAAAAAACCATAGTAGCAAATACAATGTCTATTGCAGACTAAGACGGAACTGAATATAATCACCAAGGCCAACTCTTGTAATACTTCAGTCTGCGGGAACTATCAAGAAGAAAGGAAGGATTTTAATCATTCAGAAAGTAAAAATGTAACTAAGGAAACATGCTTAATTACACAAAAGGACAATTTGGAAGTAGGGAGACTAATAAAAGAAACAGCCCATTTTAATCTGCTTCTTAATAGAAATTCATTCCCGCACACAGCAAGATGATGTTTGTGCCATCCCAGTAAAGGTAAAAAGTTCCAGCATCCTTAGGTGGGAGCTCCCCTGCAATCATGTAGATATTGGGAGATACACTGCCTGCAAGGAATATCTACTCTAAAAGTGCAAAGATTTTTTCATTTATTTCTTCCACCTGAAAGGCATTCTAAAGGAAAAAATCCAGGATAACAGCCACATTTTTAACGCTGGGCCGGATGGTGGCTACGTAAAACTCCTGGCCCCTGCTCATTGTGTCCACTCTCTTATCTCTTCCCTCAGACAAGCTCGAAGAGATACTTCAACAAGGCCCACAGGAATTGGAACAGACAGTCCCATGGGGGAAGGATGAAAAGCCCAGTTGGGAGGAAAGGGTAAAACTCATCCAAGAAGTTGTCTCTGAGTGCAAATCTGAGATTAGTTTACACTCCATGACTGAGCCTACAAGCAACTAGATGTATCTATCTACAAGCATACAATGAATATGAGTATGAACCCTTCTTTAGATTATGTTGCACATACACAACTAAAAACATGAGCACAACTGTCATACATGAAGGAAAAAAAAAAGCTTAACACAGTCAAGTGCTGATAAGCCGAAAAACTAGGAGACTAGGTTTTCAGCTGCAAATTAAAACAAAACCCAAAATATATTTTTTGTGCAAGGAAGTCAAATATTAATAAACAAGTATTTTCTTTCTGTCATAGTGTATATGTACACTCAACTTCAGAAGAAGAAAAGACTGAAGACAGAAAATAAATCTTGTTTAGGACTATAACAGCCATTTATATAACATTTATATCACACAGATTTCGTGTACTTAACGCTTAGCTGTGTCAAACCACGGCACACATGTTCCAAGACAGAAATAGATTTCCATATCATAAGTAAACCAAATTGTTCTCATTCAGCTCTTCTCCTAGATCAGTGCAGCCCTTTTAAAGATTTCATACAAAAAGAATACATTCATTTTTCTGTTTTTCTTTCTTTTTGGTACTGGAAAATATACTTACTTTAACATTTGCTGTTGGGCAAGGACATATTCTGAACAACCACTTCGATACAGAAGTTGAGTGTTAGCTTGAACCCAGACCCAGTGATCTTCATTTGTTTGTACTTTGACTAGAGAAATGCCATTTTCTCCATTATTCTTTGCTACATAATTTAAAAGAAAATAGATTTTAATAGAAGCAGTATTAAGTATTTTTTGTTACCTAAACTGTGAATGTTCAAAAGTTTCTTTGTTGCCCTAGAAGCATCAGCATAGGAAAGTATAAGCTAAAATATCTCACAAAATGAAGCAAATTACGTTTTAAAACTAAAATTTGAAAAGCCTAGTAAAGCACTTAAACTGTAACAAAGGATTTTTCAGTATTACTCATTCCTTATAATATTTGCCTCTCAGTAGCAGTAGTACTATACCAACAAGAAAATGTTCATGAAAAATGGGGCTGTAAGAAAGGAATGGTTTTAGACATTAAAGATTGCCAGCAGATATGACGGAAGAATGAGTACAAGTCCGCTCAAGAAGAAGTTGCCCAGTGGGGTAGACTTACCATCAAAATTTTATCCATTGTGAAATCTGAAATAGAGCATAGACTCTCACAATTTTTCCACAGCCAAGCACTGGAAAAGCATGAGTCAAAGCTGTGGGCACGTCTTGAGTTTTAAAGACAATGCATTCTAATTTTCCTCTGTTTTCTAATCTTTGGGGAAAACTAACATTTGTAACATATCGACCGGTTTTCCTCAAAGAGGGATAGATATTGTTATTAATTATTAGGATTTTCACATAATCTTATTAAATTCAGTACTGCAACTTTTAAGCAAGCATACGTTGAGTATTCTTTTACTACTATTTGCCATTTACTATTTACCATGATTGTTGATTTCTCCGTAAATTTTCTGCCCACTCTGAAATCACAGAATGATTCAGTATTATCTTTTGAGGTGGACAATTTTTCTGCATTTTTTAAAAAAAGAGGTGTTAGGGAGAAGAAGAAAGAGAGCTTTGGGACCAAAACCTGAAAAACCTATCAGGAAAAATAAAAGACAAGGTTGTTTTTCCATAAACTATATATAATCTAGAAGAACTTAGCAGTACCTTTGATTTGGTTTTCAGCAATCTGTAATGCATTAGTGAAGGCGGCTCCTTCATGGTGACTGTTTCGTTCATATAATTCTGTTGCTTCACACGGTCCTGAACTGCCTTTTGAACTGGAGCTGTAGAGGGCAGAAAATGTGGAAGACTCCTTGTCAGCCAATGAAAACACAGCAGAATTACAAACTCCAAAAGATATGATCTTCGAGCTAGTGACCATTAGCAAAGGCGTATGGTTTAAGTATGTAGCAACTAACACTAAATAATTGTCTTTTTCCTGCATCATTTGGTTGCTCAAACTAGTGTGTGACTGGAGTTCTGTATTCAATTAAGAGGAATAGTTATGTTTAGGAATATTCTGCTCATGACTTACTGTAAAAATAAATTTCATCTGGAATTGAGACAATGCTGGGTATATTCTGATCTTCCTATTCGAGTTACATTCGAGGTATGTGCATCAAAGTGACCAGCAATGCATTTAAGAGTTAGCATGACTTCTATTTGCAATAAGGACCATATGATTTGTATGTATTTCTTCCAATCTTTAGTTGAAAATGCCCGAATCAGGGTTTGAAAAGAGTGCAATATCTGTAACACTGCGTTACAAATGCTTCCCTTCATTAAGACCATGGGAAAAAAAAAAGACTCTGTGAATCTGCCCACCATTCTTGGCTACCATGCTTCAGGCCTGAAACAAAGGAAACCCTGAAGATAAATGGTTGCTTCATTCTTGTCAAATCTTTGGCCACTGTCCAGTCAGACAGTAAAACACCTCTCTTCTAGGAGCTCAATTCCGATCATCAGTTAATTTCACCTGGACTACTGGAAAAGCTAGCAAGCAGAAATGATTTTCCAACTCTATTCCAAAAGCCTGCATAGTCCATTATACCAGACTTCCAGCAATTCAGTTCTTGTCAAAAGGATGTATGTGCTAGAACCACATTACACATCTGGATAGTGAATCCACACGTACATAAGCATAATCTAATTAAAAGCCAAATTATGGTACTGTCAGTCATACTGATGAGCATTTTGCTTCACAGCAATAGAACTCATTACTGTAAGGTTATATTTAAGCAAATAAGGGAAACTATGATCCTAGCCCCAAACATCAACTAAAATTCTGCCGTAGAAGAGTAACAACAATAAGTGTTAGGAAGGAGATAAGCCTGAACACAATCCATCCTGATCTTTTGTGATTGCTACCAAATGATCACCCCCAAGCCATTTAGTGCAATTGTAAACTTATGTGTTTGTAAAACTTCTGTTGAAAGATAAATGCATACACCGAGTACTATTCATTAGACTCTATGTGAACACCCCCCACAGACACACATTCACCTTTCTGAAGTTTTCCTTTTCCTTTGTTTGTTACCAAAATGCCCAAGTTGAAGTAATTGTGTTAGCAGAAGATACTGAAATTTGAAAACTCACAGTAAAAATAATTTTTCTTTTCCACTTTTACAGCTAGTAGACTGGATTACTGCGTTGGTAACTTCTGAAGGTCAGAAAGATATCCTAATGTTCCATTTTGAATATAAAATTTTGTGTATTGAAATATAGTATTTAACATATATTATAAATAAAGTACAATATATTACATCATCTTGTATCCTATTATGTTATATTATAGTAATTGTATTATATTTATTTTGTATTCAATAGTTAAATCCAGATAAATTATTCACTTTTCTAAGAAAGAGTTTTAAAATGGAGAGATATTTAGCATAATTTTTGTTTTTTACATGCTTAATAGCCCATAATCTTCACTAAATGCCAAAAGAATAATTTGTAAATACTTGGTGTTCGCTGCTGCTGCATCATCAGCTTTGTGTTTTGCTTTCACAAGCAGGCTTTTCATCTTCATCTCTGTCACAGAAGGGAGCAGAAGTGGTACCACTATGCAGAATAAGGACAGCTGAGGTGGCAGTACTGTTCCTGATGAGGACTTCTTCCTTTGTCCGAAGAGAAATTTTAGTTTGCCTTGGAACTGCATTGTCTGGGAAAAAAAAAAAACAATCAAACCGCCAAACAACAACTTAAGCATTTAGTGTATAAACATTTAAAATACTAATACAACCTATGAACTGTATTATTTAACACCAAACCCAGTTTTGAATCAGGGATTATTTAAGCCAATGCCATTTCAGAGACAGGGTGGGTGGAGGTACAATCAACAGTAAAATGAGACTTTTGAGGCTGGTTGAGTTTTTTTCTCTCTTATGTGCTCAGAAGTAGAAGTTCTGTGTTATGTTCTGTTCGCCAAAACAGGCAGTGTCACAGTGGTGCAAACAGTTGTTTCCTCTGTACCCCACTGAAGCCTGAACCATTATTTTTCCATGCTCTATTCTCTCCAGTGAGAAGGTTTCTTAGTTTCTTTCTTCTTGCTCTGCATTTTCTCTGGGAAGTATATGGACTGTGCAGGCAGATGCCAAGGCAAAAAAAAGGGCCAAGACACCCAGGTACAGAGTGCATATCTTGGAAGGAACCGCCCGTCCCTGCCTCAAATGTCTGTATAGTCAGAAGGCGGGGATCAAGTTAATAGCAAGCTGCTGCCTCTCTATGAAAAAGTTAACTACCAAAAAATGCCCAGAGAAAAATCAGCCTGTTTGAGTTAGGCATTTTCCAGAGATTAAAGCAGGGATGCAGAAATGATGGCTGTTAAGACCCCTAGCCTTCCAGCAAATGAGCATCTGAGACAGAACTCGCATTTCCCAGTCTCATGCTGATCTCTCGCTTTCTTTGCACATGCTGGGGTTTCCCCTAAGTAGAAGCAGCATTGGTCTTTGCTGACAGAATGGAGAAGATGTGATTTCTAGAAATGAGCCACTTCTAGTACGAAGCATGCAAGAGACTTTCTAATTCTGGGGTTTATTATTAAAGGATCCTTTACAAAAGGGGAAAATGGATCATTATTTTTCCTTCTCCTTAAAGCAAATACCTTGTGCTTAAATGTTAATTGTTGACATTCAGACTTGCCACCCTTGTACCGCACCCAATACAAATTCAGGACAGATATTGTCAAAAAGAGCTTAAAACGTAAAATTTTTTAAATACTTTCAATTTCCAATATTACAACCTTCTTTTCTCCCATCACTCTTGACACATATTAATACTTATCTTTAGGTGTTTCTTGCTAGTGCACAGCAAAAGAAAAGTGTATCCTGTCCATGGATCTCCACAATATTTATGTTGAAGAATTTTTCATATGAAATAATTCAAATCTATTATGTCATGCCTACAGTCATCTAAGTGAAATTGTACTTACAAGGAATCCAGAAGTACTGTCCAACAAGCAGCGAACTCGACAGATGAAACAGCGAGTTAAAAAGGAAGAGTAATCTGTTGTCATGCTGTCATTCTCTTGTGCTTTAAACAATTTACTGAGAATATATTCTTCTCCTAGGAGCAATAGTGGAGGCAACATATATCAGATCACACTAAGAAATAATGAAAATGTTCCGTAGCCAGTTGAGGAAGCTGTTACGGAAATTGCTAAAAATTGCTTTATGGATGGACGAATATTCAATTGTGTCATGTATGGATATATCTGCACATGCTCTACCAAAAGAAAAATAAAAGCTCTGCAGTGGGATTCAGGTGAGTTTCTTCAGAAATTTGGACTTTATTTCCTGAGTTTTTGTGATTTTTAATAATGCAAAACAGGGTAACAGATGTTGCTGGTTTTGAGATCAGAGATCACAGAAAATGCATTAGACAAGAGAACAAAATAAGGAAAAATGCTAATGCAAGAAAGAAAACAGAACAAAAAAATGGACAGTACATGATTAGCTAATGTTCAGCTGTTACACCTCCTTGATTTTTTTGGACAAGTGCACAGCTTTTGAAATATTTCCCGAAAGACATGAGTATTTATACAAAAGTATGAACTCAAGAACTGAAATTCTCCATGATATGCATTAGGACAAAAATTCAAAATATTTTTAAATATTCTTGTTTGAAATATTAGTGGACGTTGTTTAGTTTGTTTCTTGCGTATTTCCTACAAAATCTTGCAAAGTTCCTCAGGTATCTGTAAGGCCCTTGTAAAACATAGAAGCTGTTTTACAGGAAATGCAAGAAATTCCACCAAAGTTTCATGACTCTGTTCCTGAAGGCTTCATAAAAGTTGCTGAAGGATTTCTTGCAGGTTTCTCCCCATTCATCTGGTGCCTATACTTCCCAATTTATTTCCTCAATTGCTACCTCACCTTCTGATGTAATGCATATATTTTGCTGGGATCAATAATTCTTTATAATGTTAACAATTTCGACCTGATTATTTGTTCTGTAGTTGTCATTTCAGCTTAACACCTCATGAAGGAGAAACCTTGAGCACAGGCTCACAACTCCTATCCTGGGGAAATATAGCCTCAGAGGAAAAAGTGCACTGCTAAACGTACTTGTTCTTCAGAAGGCTTCTGTCTGCATCATTTTGCATGGGAAAACAAATGGCAGACAATGATGCTGCCACTGTGGTTCTGTACAGAAACCTTTTGCATCAGTGAGAGGACTATTGACATCCTGATCTGTTGCCAGCTACAGTTTGGCAGTATGAAGAACTTATGCTGCTCATTCTGCGTGTACAAGGATATGTGTAGGCGCATCACTCAGAGAAAAATAAAGGAAACAACTTTGTAGCACCAGTGGCACATACTACCTTATTCTACCCAGGATCAGGAAGAAATGTCACCTCTGAGACAATAACATAAATAAATGGCCACTGTGCATTTTTCCAGTGAAGAATCTGACTTGACATGGTACTGACACGGGCGTAGGTGGAGTGGAATTCTACCTCTGTTCAGCGGTGCCTATGTTTCCAATCAACATACACAATCTCACCTGTTTCTGACTGTAGTTGCTGTCCAGACAACATCTGGGGAGGATTCATGGCCCAGTGCAGTTGTCTACAGAAATCCTGGCGATCATCCACATGAATGTAATCATATATGTTTTGGTGCATTACATCAGTCTGAAACAATTACAACAAGGAATGGTTAATTAGTAACTGTAGGGGGGAAGCCAATTTTCTTTAGATTGATACTTTGCTTAAAATAATGGCAGGTGTAGAACACCTTCAGAGCAGATTGATTGAGGAAAGTTGTTTCAGAGGCCCCTACTTTTCAACATCTGCTTTTTCTGTTCACATCCTAAGATGAATCTTTCTATTCTTAACTCTTTTGTACATATGCAAATGTGAGTAATAAGAACATCCAACTGGCAGCTGACGACTAGTGGCATCCCCCAGGGCTTTATGCTGCGACAAACCCTGTTTAATTTCTTGACTAAGGAATCATGGGATAGAATGCATGCTCAGCAGGTTTGCAGAGGGTACCAGCTGGGAAAGGCAAGACAGCTCCTTGGTGGACTGTAAAAATAGGCTGACAGGAACCTCAGGAAGTTCAGCAAAGGCAAATTTCCCTCTCAGTTTTGGGTACCCCATGAAAAGAAAGAGATTAGCGTATCGAAATGAGCCCAGGAGAGTGCTACCAAGACACTGAAGAGAGCAGAAGCCCATCCAGGAGAGAAGAACAGGGTTTGTTCAGCCTTCAGAAGGGAAAATCTCAGAAAGAACATACTGCTGTCTACATCAACCAAACGAGCTGGGGAAGAGAAGACAAAGCCTGACTCTTCTCAGAACACAGTGAGAGGGCAAGAAGCAACAGACACAACTGAGACTTAATAGTAAGCAAAAAAAATTACAGTTGTGGTGGCTAAGCACTGGAACACATCTTCCAGAGCTTGACTAGATGAGTCCTGGATCAACCTACTCTGTCTCTATGTGCTTTGAGCAGGAGGTTGGACTAGATGACCTCCAAAGGTCCTTTCCAACTCTATGGTTCTGTTATTCCATGACTTTAGAATATATTTATTACACACAGACAATCAGCCTAGAAAAGCAGCATCTTATACTAAAATTAAAAAGAAACTTCTGGCTAAATATGGTTTTATAATGAATCGTGTTTCTGCTAACAAAATCTTTATAAAAGGAAATTACAAGAAATAAATCTTCACCTGTCAGATTTACCAAAAAAATTAGTCTGAAATGGCATAACAAAATAACCTTATTTCAGCAAGTGTGTATGTCTGATCAGCAGTAGAAGTACAGGGTGGACAAGGTGGATAAGGTAGCAACATACAGTGCTGCGTTTAAAAAAATATTTAGCAGAAGTGGTGATGAGAAAGTCAATACAATGTCAGTGACTGGGTATGCTTAGTATTTCTTAGTATATTTACCTGATGAAACCCTAGATAGTCCACAATTGTTGATGACGCATAGAATATCATTCCATCTGCACTCACCACCAAGGCAAAACCATTCAGTGACTGAAAAAGGAAAATAAAATACTTAAAAAGGTAATCAGAAGATAAAGAATAAAATGTGTATGAATGTAATAATTTCAAGAATATTCTACATATGAGAAAACTCACTCTGCAAAAAGTTGGACACCAAATTTTTGCAGAAAGGCCTTTTCTTTCCTACCATGAAAAATGAATAACAACCTGGAACATGCTTTCTTTCCTTTTCTAAAAAGGTTAAGATAGTTAATTACAGTGTAACAACCATATTACATTAGTAGTTTATTGTTTGCTTAATTGTCTGCATAATTATATTTTCTCATTAATTCATAGAATTAAAAGTTTAATAGCAAGGGTCAGCTATTTTGTTTTTCCTTTTAATTTAAAACTTCACATTCCATAATAATTGCTTTGAATACGTATGCATTAATACATATAATATAATAATAACCAATGAGAAAATTAAATACATATGTTGTTGTAGCTATGACTTTAAAACTGGATCTGTATGTATTTTTTTATATGGCTATTTTCTTAAGCTGCTATAAAAATACAGACACAGCATAATTGCATAAATGCAATGAATATAAAAAGTAGACAATAAATACTTCCCTGGTATAAAACAATATTTAATCTAGAAAAGAGCTAAATTAATTCTTATACACTTGGTGATGCAAGGAAAGCAACCAGAGAAATCCAAAAATAAAAGTAAGGATTAAATTAAACACATGATGTAAACATTAAGATCATGCTGCATGCAGACTGACTAATTATGCTTCTCTTCCCTTGATAAAAGTTCAGTAACATATCTTTACTCCAGCAGGCTTGCATTCCAAGGTAGTTTAGGTTCTTTCATGTGATGGTTTTGAGGTCTTTGAGATCATGCTTCAAATAGTTGTTGCTGAAATACTGCTATATTATTATTGTCCTTGCTTCGTCTTACTCTCAATTTACTGATGTGCCTATTAATCCTGAGTTAATCCCGAAGCACAGCGAGGACAGATTTTCAATTGCTCAGTAACCAGATACACTGACATATTTTTGTGAGCTTGGTTCTCTTTTTGGTTCCTAAATAAGGACCAGATTTCCAAGACTGCTTGAAGGCTGTTCCCACTGTGACAATGGTGGGCAGAATTTCAAGAGTTCAGTGCACAATAGACTGACCTCCTCAGAAGGTTTGGCCCCTGTCATAAATGTGGAGCACCTTTGGAAACGTGGCCCCGTGGGACCACAGTTGTCCAGAGGCTCTGTGCCTTGAAGAACCTGTGAAACAATGACTTGAGAAAAGTAGTGGAGAGCCTTCAGTGGCTGTAGCAGCAAGTGATTCAATCAGGTCAACACTAACCGTAAGTCAATGCTAAGAACGTCAATGGCGAATCTTGTTTTGCTCCAGGTCAGCTCCATAGCTACGGATCCTTTGCAGAATAAGAGTGATCTCTGCCTAGTTGGGCTTGAATACTAGTTGTCCTTATCAACTCTTCAAGCACAAAGAATTACTCCGGTGCTATTTCCTACTCTAAATAATGCCCAAATTTGTCCCAGCACCTCACCAACCAGAAGATGGTGCGTCAAGATTTCCGCATGTTCGCATCTGTGCCTTTCACTGCACTGAGAGGAACCTCCATAGATGGTATCTGTCATATATATTTCCAATGTCAAATGGAGACAAGAAAGCATTTTTGGCATCTTGTCTCTTTGGACTCATCTTCACAGCAATGAAACCATCAGTGATGTGATGTTAGGAATTTTATTACATTTTGAACATCTGGCCAGCCTTTTAATTTGGATAGACTAAAATTTTCCATAAAGATAACTGTAGGACACTTAAGGGAGTTCCTTTTTGTCCGTGGCTCTTACCATGCAAATTCTGAAAGACCTTGAGTCCTGCCCATGAAACTGGACCAGGTAGAAGTTAAGAACATTAAAAAAACCAAAAGAAATGTGCTTAATTAAAAAAAAGTTCTTAAGCTACACAAACTAATACACCAAGCCCTATCTGGAAAAGCTTAACAATGACCACAAAATTGGAATATTATTAAAGAATCTTGCACACTATCATGCTGAAGATCCTTAAAATGTACCCTCCATTGTCCTGCAGGCAAGCTGGAGTTGTTCAGCCCCTGTAGGAACACCTGCCTTTGCCAAGGATTGCTTGTATGAATCAACAGATAAATTCCTCTATTCAATAAATTAATCTTCTTCAACATATTGGTACGTACCCTTTAGGCCTAGACACATACATAAGAGTTCAGTCTCTACCTTTAAAATGTAAGACTTGATCCCCCACAGTGGAAAGCAGGAAGATTTTTCTTTACACTTTTTTTTTTCACAGACCCAGAGTCAGGCTGGACTAGGTGCAGCAGTTTCTAAAAATTGGAAAGGGAAATGTGACCATGTGCGTTTCCAAGGGTTCACATCAGTGCACTGGCAACTACATCTGTGAGGCTGGAGGAGGTATTAATAAAGAGGTGGGAGGGAGGAAGAGGAAAGAAGTGGAAGAAAAGTTCAAGGAGCCATGTGTTTAGGTTAAACCAGAAACAAGTATGGATTTGAGACACGTATGTAAATGAAGTGATTTACAAACTTCCCCTGCTTTGTTTTTGGTTTGTTCTCAAAATGCTGGTGTCCTCTCCTGAGGTTGTATCTCTTAAATAAGCACCCCCTGGTTTTCATGACCCCAACCGCAGACATCAGATGCTTTGCTCTGCAAGCAAGGAAAGCAAAATCCACTTTGGTGAAAAAACAACTTTTATGGAGCCACATGACTCAATTGAGGATTAACACAAATTCCATGTCTCTAAACCGCATTTTAGCCAGGGAACCTGCTGCTTCAGCCACATTAAAAAAAGACAAGCTGGACATCAAGTAAAACTTTATACCAATGAGTCTCATCTACGCCTGCAAATCCTTCTGCTTTCTCAATATTACCCTAAACTATAGTTCAATGGGAAAATAGACATCTGCATCACAGAAGACTCTGAATAGAGTCAGAGTTGGGCTGGGATTTATATTTTTCTTATCTACTTACCACAGGTGGGGATAAGGAGGAGGGTGTTCGCTAGCACATTAGCCACCCCCTGAGTGGGTAATGGTGATTGCAAATTAGTAGGAAAATACCTTTTCCAACTTCTCAGATAAATCTCTCAGGTACCAAATACATACTGAAATCCTTTGCAGTAACACTGCATAGAGATTTTTCCATTTTTCTGGCCAGAAGCCTAGCGACTTGTTAGACTGAGTGGGAGAGAGAAACAGCTTCAGTCCACGAGAATGAGCAAAACTATTCCCAGCTTTTTTGTTCTAAGTTACCACGTCTCACATTAAACAGCACAACAAAAAGTGTATGGCGCCACTGACAATTTTTAAATATTTTCAGTTACTGAAATAAAATTCTCAGCAATAGCTTTCTCTCGTTCCCAGTGAACAGGGGACTGCACTGGTCTGCTGTGTCAGAACCACAGCAGCCATGTGCCTGGGTAATGGATGACGTGGGGAGATGAAACAGGAAAGCGGCCGTGGACAAGTCTCATACCTGTGCAGTTCGCACTCCCTAATGTCAGCACGTGTTTGCTCCAAACACTGAGGGGACAGCACAGAGAAGTAAAGGCAGCTCTCCTCATTCCATTTTAATCCTCTCAGCATATAATAATGGAGAGCCTAAATGGGGCTCTTGTATTTAGCAGATAATATAACCAAGCTCCACAACTCAATGCTGGTGGTATTTGCTTTGTGTACAACAAGTGTGTTTCAATCAGTAAAGCCCACTTGCATCCTAAAAATTTTTGCACTATTGCATATTCTTACACATGCACAGAGAGTCACATGCACACATAGAAACAAACACACAAAAGTATTAGTATGGACCTTAAAACTTGTACAACAAAAAACAACTAACTTCAAATCTGAAAAAAATACATGGTTTTAAACTGCCATTTGGTAAACCATATGGATTCAATGACAGATGGAATTTCAAATCCAGGATAATAGCTGAAACATGTGAGACAGACTTAAGTATGTATTGTGAACATTTGTTTGTTTGTATTTGGCTTTTTAAAAACACTTACATGAGTTTTCTACATTGTACTTAAAAATGAAATCATGTGGGACTTTTTTCCCAAATGAAAAAAAAAAAAAAAGAGCTTGGCTCCAGAGAGGGGCCTGTGTTCTTTTGAAAAAACATGTACATCCAATTATGTACTCACGAAAAGCTGCACCTGCTACTGAAACAAAAAAACAATTAATCTGTCAGTTCAAAGAAAGTACGATATTATTCTGGTGCCCGCAGTAGCTGTGAGATGAAAGTTATCAGTTCCTTCCATTAAGAAGTTTTTGAAAGTTTAGTAGTCAAGAGATTTTCTTTGGGAATGAAGGCAAATATTTTGAGGAAGATAGGACTTCCTTTGGCAAGATCCTTTATATATCCTGATTTTTTTTCCTGGTCTCATAGCAGAAAATCAGCCAGAAAATACTTCAAAGATATTTTGGTCAAGGTCATGGCATAGTGAAAATAAGGAGGAGGGGAAAAAAAAGAGAGAACAAGTTCCAATGCACATTTCTCTTATTACTCTTCCTTGAAATAAAGGAAAATTCACTAGCATTAGGTCTCCAGAGACCATGTTACTATGGCTACTAAAGTACAACAGTCAAGGCCTGCAGCCATGCCTTGCTTTGAACAGATTTTCAAGTCACGCAACTTGGGTACTACATTTCCAGGGTCAGTTGGCTCGCAGTTTATCTGGAACAGCTTCATTTAATAGTGGATCACTGGGTTTTTGCATCTTATGTGGGATGGCGGGGTTTTCTGGTGATCTAAATAAGTAGCTATTTAAAAACTCTGGAAATTATATACTCGTTCATGTCTTGTGAATATTAGGAGGAAAATGCAGACAGTTAATTGTGTCTTCTGTCTTAAACTGCACTGTTTAGTGAATCAGTATTTTTTTCCACTGGTGTTTTTAGGACTCATAATTGCCCTTCTCAAAAATCCCTCTGAATCCCTGAGGTTCTCTTTATAAATTAAAAAAAAAATTAACTCTTACAGAACTCTGAAATAAAACACAGCATAAAAGACTATTCAGAAATGCCATATCTCGTGACATCAGAATATGGCCTTTGGTCAACAAGTACAGTATCTTTTAGCCCTCTGGACTATTATTTATTTCTCTGGTATCTACAAAGCAACTTCAAAAGGAATATTTCTGTGAGTAAGCACCATTTCGTGCAAAGGAGAGTGGCAGAATTGTTTTCGCATTCAGTTTTGATCAAGGGTTTGCGTGTACAGATTAAATTTCAGGCAAAAGAAACAAAACAGAAGACAAATTTCCATCATTTGAGCCAGGGAAGGAAGTACTAGCTGAAGTCTACAGACATGGAGTTCTATGGGAAGCCTGTCAGAGAGAAAGTGCTCAATTTGATAAACCCATTTTCATAGGCAGCAGAAATGTTTATTTTCAAATACAAAGAAATATGTATATATGACCATTATGCCCCTTTCACTCCTTCTGTCACCTCAGATAAAACAACATTCATGTTCCTGCCTGTGTCCTTGACCCAGGATATCACTTCAGGCTTCTTTCAGTATGGAAATTCAGCATCTAGTGCTGCACTACCAAGATCAACATTTTCAAAGATCATTCACAATGCCAGACAGATTTGAGCCTGGCCCTCCCATTTACTGTCAGAAAGAACAGCTGGGCCATCTGAAAGGCACAAATGATTGTGAATCATTCAGCTGGTGAAATTTCTCATTATTCCATTTTTCAATATCCCATCAATTCCACGAAGAAATTAGGGAAACCTTGGAGATACTTGTTTAAATACGTGTCTTCGGTCTAACAAGGGAGCTGGAACACTGCGGCTCGTCAAGAGGCAGCAGTCAAAACTGGCCTCCTGGAAATCAGTTAGGAAAATGTAAGTCATTGGGCTCCGGTAATTGTGAGCTATAAACTTTCAAGAAAACATAGTAGTTCCCTGGAGGGTGAGATTGCAATGTGTGCACACATGTAAACACATTTTAAACCATGGTGATGTTTTTTATATGCTTGATATGTAATAAGTGTTGGACACAACCAAGAACAACTTTGCCTTTGAAGTTGTTTTGAATGCATGATGCAAAATTGTAAATGCAGTTTTTCTTCCATTATACATTCCTTCCAAGCTAAGCTTTTGTAACAAAGCTTGCTTAGTCTGTGTCAAGCCCTTGGGATGGGGCCTCTCTTTGTTACCACATACATGAACTGCTGGCCCCCGATGACCGTGGTGCCTCAAAATCAACTACTCTGCCCAAGATGGGACTGAGAAACAAGGGCTGAAGCATCAGTTGACTTTGTGTAGAAAGTTGATGTGGTGCATAATAGAAAGAAATGCATCCCAATTGAATCCCTTCTTTTCCACAAGTACTAAGCTCTGGAAAAGAGAATACAGACCGTGCTTCCAGAGAGGAGCAGTACAGATGACTAATAGCTTCAAGACAGGTTAGGGAAGGTTTTGTTGATGTGAAAGTGAATTCATGGGTGATGCTGAACACCTCACTGCAAATTTGTTATATGGCATGCTTGTTTAGAATAAAATATTATCACCAAAAAATGTCTTCTATTTGATGGCATTGTTTGGTGGGTTTTTTCAGGTCTAATTGTAAACATTTCATGATTCTTTTCTTTGCATTACCATTTAGGATTTCATATGGGAAGCAAGAATATGAGTGCTACCTGAGGTTAATGGACAGTATAAAAGTACTGGAGACTACTTAAAATAATATCAAGAAGAATATTCAAATCGTTAGTTCTAAAATTGTTAGAGGAAAGCACATTTTGTTTATTAATACATAGATATAGGTATGATGTTTGCTAGATAGTTAGTGAGTACGTAGATGAGTAACATGTCATTCACCTTTGCAATTATCATGAAAGGATACTAAATTACAACATAATCATTGTATCTTTTCCTTTAGCCTCCTTATTAATCACGATGTCGAATTTAAAATTGTGCTCTACTAGTAACGGAACCCTCCTGTCAATGCTCTTTCACAAATACTATGCCCTGGACTACACTTGCAAATAGAAACCATCTTTATATTGATTTATGCAGTTTCTCATTTCACTTCCTCAAAAGCAGATGTTGTATTCACAGATGGAAGCAAAGCTGGGGCAATATCGAATCTTCAGTGCAAGTTCAGCTCTTCGTCCTTTCTGAATTCTGCAGCTGCTCTGAGCTTTTCAGTCGTCTCTTCAACAATTTCAATATAGAAAATGAAAGCCTGATTAATTCCATTTGAGAAGACTCAAAATGAAGCATTAATTGCTCACTACTCTGCACTTGTAATAACAAATTTAGTTAGGTAGACTTTGCAATAACAAATGTAGTAAGATTAGGCATTATCTTTCACAGAAATAAGTTACTGAAAAGAGTCTCAAATAATATTTATCCAACATGTTGGACAATTAGACATATGTAAGTACCAAATGTCTGGATTTTTTTTTTCAGTGTTATTTACATGTAAGTGCATCAAGTTCTGAAGAGAGGAAGCCGTCATAATATTCCATCCACAGCTGACTTTTATTTGTACTTGCGAACTCTTAATGAGGATGAATGGCAGACATCTTTCTGTAAGGAATCAAAACCTAGAAGAGACAATGTTGCAGCCTATATACTGCAGCCAGAATGTTATGTCCTAATTTCAAAGCGCTCTTTTTCTGTGTATTTTGCACTATATACCACATTTTCTAACATGAAACAATTTCAGGGGGTGGGGAGAAGAGCAAAACAATCTGTATTTCATGTTCTGTTTGATAATATATGCTAAACCAGCCTTTATAAACACCATTTCAGTTCAGTAGAATTTTCAGGGAGTGTGGCATTCCTGAAGTTGACTCCAGGGAACAGTTTTACTCTGCAGGTTATCATCTTATGCATGTTTTGTACCCTGTAAGTATCCTGTGTCAAACACACCCTATCCCATTCTGACAGCAGGGGTGAACCCTGCTATAAAGGCATTATGCTGACCCAGAGAGGCAGCCAACACTTCCTCTAATCTAGATATCAAGTAAATGACAGCGGATCATGTGGAGACGGGTGAGGATAGAAAGTTAGAGACAACTCCTCTAACCAGCAGCAATGACTGCAGATCTTAAGCTGCATTACGGACTAAACGAATGCTTCCCCAACTCTCTTCTGCAAGCCCCTGCTTTGATTTGAGCATTTAAGTTTTATTAACTAAGTCAGACAAAAAGTGAAAGTGGAATGTACTCAATATTTCTAGTAAAATATGTAGGTTTTTCTTTTGAAATGTCCTAAACAAAATCATTGCAAATTTGCAAAAATTCTCCAGACTAGACACAGTCTAGCCTGGACCTGCTTTCTTGCTCATCACTCCATCTTATTGAGAAGATAGCAAGGCTGCAGCTCATGAGTTTTTCTGAATTGAGAATGAGGAATATACTGAAAACAAGTGTCGTCTGTGAATACAGTTTAGGCTGCTCATTTATAATTTTACTTCAACCAGTTAAAGACAAATTAAAGCAATGTAGGATTGCAATTATTTAAAGTGTATTTCTATTTCTTCTATGTTTCGGGGGGATTTTTTTGCAATACATGACTTTGCCATCTTCAAAAACACTTCCTCAAAAGCAAATGCAGGAATTGGTATGAAATGAACAGTGTGTTATGAATGCCTTTGTTACTCGAATGCAAGAAGTCAGCTCTAGTAGCAAAGTCCTGGTGCATCTATTTGATGCAGGGCTCAGATACGGATACCAAACCTGTTGACTGGTGGAAATAGTTGTCAAGGATTAGCTCTGAAGTCAGTGAGAGGAAAAAAACCTAACAGAGCTGAAACGGGAGAATATGTTTTGTTGAGGAGGAAGTTATGTGGCCACTGGACTCTCTCCAAGAGGCACCGAAATAGCCTGAGCAGAAACAGAGGAAGCGGCTGTGAAAAGTGAGCTCGGGTGGAGTTGGCTGTGATGAACAGTCTGGAGACAGCAACAGCGGCCTGAAATTCAGATCTGCGTCTGTCTGGTCTGTGCCCAAATCTTATTGATTCTTCACCTTAACGCTGCGGATGGACAGCTGCTCTGTTCGCTGGTACAGCTAAAATTTCTCAGCTAGCCCTCCTCCTACGACAGCAGGTTTGCCTCTCTCCTGACAAACAGAAGACACTTTTCCTGACGCCAGCACCAACCAGAGGATGATAACTGTCTCTCCTCAGCACACACCTGCGCCAGCTGCCTGCTCCCCCTACTCTGTCACACTAAACGTAAGCTGCTCGTCCTGATTTTCCAATCCACTCCCAGCTTGCTCCCCTCTCAATTATAATCTGTAATTTTGTGTTGGAGAATCTAAATACTAACTCTCAGCAGCCCAACATGTCACCCAAATACAAGATTTGAAAACAAGCACTTACTGGCATTTTCCCTTTTGCAAAAAGGCTCCACACAAGCCTCCACAGAAGAACCTATTTTTCCTTTTCAAATCTCTCTATAAAACTCTTGCAAAAGTCCTGGCAAAAGTCAAGCTTCTCAGACACTATGTGTGCTGGCAATTGTGGTTACCATTTTGTTCACTATTTCCACACAGTTTTGCCCATCAAAACCCATCTTCTGTCACTTTTCTCGTAATGAGGCTGAAAATCTGAAGGGAGGGGATAACATGACTTTGGTTTTCTCTGTCCCCCTGTCAAGCTGGATGGTCCCACCTCCTGTATTTCAGAAATCTCAGCACTGTGGCAGCATCATGATTGTTGCAGTCATAACAGTAGCACTAAGGATTGGAGGAGAGAGCAAATGGAATTTAGCGATCACGGCTTTTCTATCCAGATTTGTCAGAGAAAAAGAGAAAAAAAAAGAAGAAAGGAATAAGCGAGAACATTAGTTATTTGTTTAAAGGGCAACAGAAAGGATGTTTTTTGCACAGAGCTGTGGCCATGCCAAATTTCAAGTCTGGATTTCAGAAATACGCCTATTTGAAAAGAAAGAAAAAAAGGGGCCAGGGCCTCTAAAGTGTTTCTTTGTGTTTTGCCTACGCCTGGCAAGAAAAAATTGAATGTACGCAAGTGATAAAACAGCACTCCTAACCCCATTTATGGGTTTTTTTCATGGATAAATTCTCCATAAGTCATCCCAAGTGACTAATGTCAGCTTAAATCATGTCATCTAAATAACTGGGAGAAGGTTCATGTTTGAAAACAAAGGAAAGCAAAAGGGTTGTTTGGGTAACTTTAAAAAGTTTCATTAACTGAAACAAAAAACCACTAAGACTATGAGTTTACTATGAGAATTTCCTATTTTGATGTAGATTAAGAAAATGAAGCACTGTATCATCATCTCCCAGGATTTACTTTAGAAGGACTGTGCTAGGAGAGTGTCAGCAGCATTGGAAGCTGAAAACGAATTCCAGACCAGAATAAACCAAAAACGTCTCTTTCTACCAGTTTTTGGTCTCTGAAGCTTGTGCCTTGGTCATAGATCCATATAATCACCATGCACTTTGTTGGACTTGCAATTTGCCTTTTCAAATTTAAATTAAAAAATAACAGGAAGAGGAAAATCTCTTGCTCTCAGACTGAAATTCAAACTGGAGTACCTTTTTCAAGAGCACAGTTTTATCAAGAACTGATTACATAAATCAGTTTGGAAGGAGGAAGTGGAATTACACTAACAAGTTTAAAAAAATGACAGGAAACCAAGAGGGAAAAGGGTTTCCTATGTTATTTCCTCATGCAGAGTGAAGAACAGCACCAATAGGATGTTTTCTAATGTATCATTTTCCAACTCCCTCAGAATGAAACTTGAACTCTAGTTCAAGCTGTTAGTAGAGGCCACTGGGAGATACCTTTCAGTGCCAAAATGTGCATATTCTCTTCATACCTCTCTCTTCAAAGTAACTCCCAGAAAGCTTCTTATTTGCATCCATTTCTAAGGTAGCAACATAATGTTAAATAATACATTTCAAACATACATATTTATTTTTAAATAAAGGACCATATGACTGTGATTTTAAGATATTTAAGATGCCAGGCACCTGACAGTCTTTGTCTAAAAATTTAAATAAGTAGCAAGTCTCTCCAGATCCCTCTGCAGAACCTTCCTGCCCTCAAGCAGGCCAACAATCCCATCCAACTTTGTGTCTTGTCAGATTAAGGGTGCCTTCAATCCCATTACCCAGGTCATTGATAAAGGTATTAAATGGGATGTACAGTGTCACTGAATAAGAAGTACCAGGACAGTCTTATGACTGGCATCTTCAATGGAGTCGTAAAGAAAAACATGAGACAAAACCACAGAAATGTGATTCTTGTGCCCTGAAGCCTTAAAAGTAGAAGACTAATGGAAATCTGACCCTGAACTGTACAAAAGCGTGGCTTGGAGCATCCTGAAAAGCAACATGGATCTTCTCTGAAAGAGTCTGAACTGCCAGTGAGCATGGAAATGACAAAAAAGGCCAGGTCTGGCCTTTATCAATATTCATCAGCGAGTAGGGAGGGAATAAAACCAGGCAGTCTTACTCCACTAGCATCTGTTTGGGAGCTGCCTGCATTGTCAGTATTTTTTTCTATTTTTTGTGACATTTTGGTTATAAAACACTATTTTCACACCTGAAAAGAATTATGTCCAACACATCTGGAGACAGAGATGCCATAGATCCTATGCTTCAGCCTACAAGAGCGTAATAGAAGACCAGCAGACATAACGAAGAAGGAAAGAAAGCCCATCAAGGCACCTCTTTAGCAGCAAGGGTTGAGAGGGAAATTTGAACATCAAGTATTCTTCCACAGCAAGCATAAAAACTGCAGGAGCAACTGTGAAGTGGTCAATAAAGCCCAAGTGACAATTTTAGCAGGGTGCTGCTTGGTGTACGAGTGCTGATTTCTGAAGGAGCAGTGTCAGAGGTGATGATGGGGTGATGCCTGATTGTGTATCATTAAGAAAGTAAGTCCATATAGGGCCTCCCTCTTAGCAACAGGCATTTAATTCTTCCAGTGATCAGTGAATAATGTAACACATGACAGTTCCACAGCCATATGGGATGGGCAATTACCAGCACCATAGTGTAGACTCTGAGTCTGGACTTAAGATTACGAGTGGAGCATAGCTGGGGGGAAGAGCTGGAGGTGGCTAACAGACATGAGATGGATCCTGCAATCAAGGCTATTGCCTAGATACCCACCAGTGACTCATTATTTTTCCAAGTCACCATTTTATTGTGTTTCTCCACCCCATCACCCCATAAACTCTATCTGGATTTATTGACTGCCAATACAACTTATTTTCCCCTTTTTCTGGCTATGGGTTTGGCCCAGTGTTCCTTAAGTATTCACTAACAGGCTTCAGAAACCGAATGTGGCCCTTTTCTGCCAGAAGGCGTGGGGCACAAGGGTTGCAAAACCACCTGTCTTGGAAAATATTTTGAAAGTGCAAAGTTTAAAATCATTACTGCAGTCAAACTGTTGGAATCTGAAGTCTCCAAAGACAGTAAAGATTGCGAGAATGGGGCGTACTCAAAAAAAATCCCTTAAGAAATTAGACTTTAGTTCTTAGCGCTTTGTCTGTCTTCCCTTCAAAGGGAACAAAGATGGCAAGAAAAGTCTCTCTTATCCAGAAGAAATGATCTTAAAGCACCAAAAGAAATTATTTATTTAGATACCTGCTGTGCTCCACTAAAAAGTCTTTGATAAACTGGTATCATTGTTTATTCTGTTATTGCTGATGAAAGCTATTTGATTGTAGCTGTAAAAAATCTCCATAAAATCTTAAATAAAAAACACATGTTGTGGCAGAAGTCTTTAGAAATAAAAAACATTTTAAACATATTTTGAAGACATCCTAATTCCATTGTTTTCTTTCAAGCTGAAAGGGGAAATACTGCATTGTTCCAAGACTCAAGAGTCCCAGGTACACTATTTACCAGTAATTAGGTTCTTGTTATCCCTTATGTCTATATATACATAAAGCAGAGTGACTATACCCACTAGGAAAAAAAAAATAAAAGCAATTATTCTTGATTTTCCGTTAACATTGCACTCAGGAACAGTATTATTCACACATGTTTTGGTGATTCAGAGTATTCTGGTTTGTATTATATAAAGCATCTAGGAGAGGTTGCACAGTGCAAGGTGTTGTCATGACATGAAAAGTGGCTTTCGACAGCTGAAAAATATCTTTTGAGAGCAAATAAAGTGGCCAGATTCACAAGTCAATAGACAAAGAACAGCAACCACCGTTTGCTTCTTCTTGGAAGGAATCCAAAATGTGATATTTAGTTAAAATCCCACAGTTCCTAATAACCAACACGGTGAATTTGGTGGAATATGCAAACCCACTTTTCTTCATGTGCTGTAACCACTGAGTGAGGATCCGAGCCAAACTCAGTCCTCAGAGAACATTCCCGACAAGCCCTAAGGAAAACTCTTATTCTAGGTCAGACATGCCCATAAATGAAGCCTGGCAAGTACATTCATATTAACATGCACTTAATCATCCAGTTAATGATCCACTTTAAGTATGACCCAGGATACAATATCTCCCCTGTATTCAGAGGGAATGTGACTCCTGCATACCCCGCAGTAAGCAGAGCATATTTAGTAATACCAGTCTCTGGTAACCTGCCCCAAATTGTGTGCCAGTGTTCTCTCCATGTACTCACAGCAGCAGGGCTACTGTTTGAAGATGCTGAATGATGATAACTTGTGGGCATGTAATGTACACACGACAAAACATAGACTAAATATAGGAGACCCTCGTTAAAAAATTATATACTCCCTATATTTATCATTTATTGTACACCCTTTATTCCCTATCCATTGAGAATGGAAATGACTGCAAAATAACACCTGACAGCCAAACATCTTGTTTTGCAGTAGCATTAACTAATCAGATGCCTCTGTGTTACTTGTTTTGAAATCTAAAATTAAAATCTTCTAAAATATTAAGAGGAAGGAAAGCAGGGTGTCAGTTTCCATTCCATAGACTTGAGTAACTTATGGTATTGGATCTCATGGTAAAATGTGTTTTAATTTAATAGTGTTCAGCAATTACTTGCTGGAGGCTACTATTTAATTTACATTTACACGCATCTCAGGGTTGTCATTAAAACACAATTTTTATACCATGAATATTATCCTATCCAAAACAACTGTACATATGTAATCATAATCACATAGGAATTTCCAAGGACCTAAGTGTATAAAAGGCGTTATTACATCATATGTTTGAAATGCAGATGTATCTGGGATGGACTGCTGTGCTCTGGCTGGCTCAGTAGTTCACAGCAGTATTAATTCTTCCTTCAGATTAGTGGATCCAATTCTCAGTGGCAGCATGGGCCCTTTATTGGCTGCTCTGCCAATATAAAGTCAGCCTAAGGGGGATAAAAATACATAGAAGGGATAACTTTTGCTGACACAGTGTGTGTGCAGAGCACAGGGTTGAGGAAGTAGGATAAACTAAAATATCCTAGAATATTCTCAGCTCAGATCAGAAACAAGGAAAGCTCATGGTGACATCCTCAAAATATGGGCCAACTAAAATAAATCTAAAAGTGAAAAAGAACTGTGAACTGGCCTGCTGGAGTTCACTGATAATTTCAAGGATGCAAGCAAGGGTGCAAGGTGCAATTGCCCCAATGGACACCGACTGTGACTGTCACGACTGCCAGTCTTGCTCTTGCAAGAAGTGTTCATGAGTGTGGTTCTTGAAAGACTCACACCAAGCCTGACTGTTTGTTCAAAGCTAACACAAATCATCAGCCCAAATATATCATCAAACTGAATAAATTAGAGCCAGAAAAAAACCAGCATTTTTTCACTCACTTCTAGTAGAAGTCCACCTTCTTGTACAGCAGTCTTGTTAGATATATTGTCTTCTTTTATCGTTTGGCCAACTTGCTTCTTAAAGTGCTTTTCTTGAATGGCTGTTGGAAAGAGATATCATCAATTTAGAAATCATAACGATTAGGGTCACGACTAAAATTCTTGTTTAGGCATTTAACATGCATTGAATTTAATTGGTAGTTACTGTCTTTGTGGTCTGGATCTCAGTTACTGACAACTTTCTTTTCTTTTTTTTCTTCTTGTGCTGGAGATAGATACATATTTTGCAGATGTTTTTCATATGAAATATCTATCACATTTTTTATTGAACATATTTTTTCCATTAGTCTACTCTACATAAAGCAGCAACCAAAACCCACAGGAAAGAAACAAAAGAAAGTTAGCAAGTTGTTTTGTTTGTAAAAATATGTATTATGACAATACAGAGAAATGTCTATATAGCTCAGAAGAAAAGGGAGTGAAATAAGTTTCTTCTTTTCAGGGCTGACTTCCTTGACATCAGATTATTTTTGGTCTCACTTTACCCTGTTCATTTCTACAAGTTTCAGCCTGACTGTAAGATTCAAGGGAATGTTCTTAAATTGTTTCATTTTTACACAGAGTTTTAAAGTTTGTTTTTAGCGGGTCATTTTCTCCATGAAATTCATGAATAGCTCTCATTATAGATTAAAATTCCATATATTTTTCTAATAATAGGGGAAAAAAAGCTTAATTCCTGAATCAGCTTTCGTGGGAAACTCAGCTGGTGAGTGCTCTTCCTTCACATTGCTTGATCTCAAATATCTTTGAATCCTCAAATTCTTCCTATCACTATATCCTACAGAAATATCACTGAAATACAATCCCATTTGTGGGGATAATGAAAGAATTTCTGAGAAGGCTGGCACCACTTGATAATTGGGCTGAGCACCATCTAGGCAGTACAACAGGAACCTGTCTTTATCACTTGGTCAGTAAAAATTAAGTCAGCTTCACTCCTACTGCCCCATTCCAGAGAAGGGTCATACAAATGTCCTGGTAACAAATGGAGATTCAGTTTTCTGGTTTTTCTCCTTTTCATGGAGAGAATGAGAGAGGAGAGCACCCCAGCGATATTATCTGGGACATTTAATACACATTTTCCCTTCTAGCCAAAGGGGAGAAGGAACTGCCGCAGCCGAAGACAGTTAATAAAACAAAAAACGCCCTTCTGAAAAAAAAGCCAAACTCACACCAAAAAAACCAACAAAACCAAAAAAACCTAACAACAACCCAACCAAGAAAAAAAACCTTCCCCCAAAAAAGGGTTGAGATGGGCAGGAATAGTTTGTACCAAACCAGAATAAGAAGAGGAGACAGACAGTGAGCCTCTAAAGCTCCTGAGCCTGTGCAAGAGCTTCTTATCTATTCAACAGCCTAGTAAGGGATTGTTGCAAGATACATCAGTATTTTGCAACAAATGATGGAAACTCAGAACCACACAAACTGAATATTTGTGATGGTTTTTAGCTTACATTGTAAATATTTGCTGAAAGTGATAATGTCGGTCATTACCCTGAAGCAATTATCTCAAATGTATAATTAGATGTAATAAATCCCTCCCCTGGGCATGGGAAAATACATCAGGAAAATCCCAAGCTGCTTAAACAGATCCCTACCCATATTTTCCAGCCAAAACAATTTTGGGATTTCAGACTTTTAAGCTAGGCTGCTGTGAGTAGAATATACAGATTCTTAAATCTGCATTTCCATTTTGGTGTACCTTTAAAGCAATTGGAACTGGTTGCTTTTTTTCCCCCTGATCAGCTAGGCCTTCTGCTAGGCCTGTCAATAAGAACAGACAGAGAATCATAGGCTCATTTAGGTTGAAAAGGTCCCTTAAGATCATCAAGTCCAACCACCAACACAGCACTGCCAAGTCCGCCACTAAACCATGTCCCTAAGTGCCACATCACACATCTTTTAAATACCTTGTGACAACAATTTTAAAAAGCCCAACCCCTATTTCAATGACCTCTTCCAGAGTTTCCCTCCTCAGAAAAGTTGTTTTTGTAATTACTGACATGGTGGTTTGTGGTCTTTGTGCAGGTTAAAGGACAGACAGGGAGGGGTGAGAGGAAACGAGGGTTTATTTCTTTGATGCGCTCTTTTGGTGTTGCGAAAATTCCATCCGTTCGAAATTCATCGTTAGTGGAAACTATTATTTTACTCAACTGAGTGGGCCAGAGCTCCCTGCCTGCTTGTTAGCCTTCAGGCTCGTACAAACACAGCAGCAGAAGCACAAGAGATGTTTGTTCTGCAACTCGTCTGGCTACTATAAATTCCATCTCCAAGTGGAAAGTATTTTAATGTTATTTTGCCAGTTAGAGTTACCCATATGTTAGGCCACACACATCCGTTTCACAGCATGCGCTACTCGCTGGCCTGACTGCAAGGAGACTCACTGCACCATCAGAGAAAGATGTGTAACACCATTGCTCCAAGAAGCAAACGCTCCTCGGAGATGGGAAGGTTTGCTCCTTGCACCTGAGGCAGCAGAGCTGTCACTCACTGCTCACTCTCCTTCTGCCTCCCCGCACTGGAAATACTTGATTAATCCACCCACGGCTGGGCTGGTACTGCAGTGACACCCCAGAAGAGAGGTGCTGGTGATGGCCTGTCACCTGGAGAAAGCAGAACAAGACGGGCAGAAAACCACACAGATCCGTGAAAGAAATGATGATGAGGAGGAGGAAAAGCAAGACATGACAGGCAGATGAGGGAAACTTACTTGCAAGATGTTATCTGACTAGGCAGAAAAACAGGGAAAAGAAAACAGAACAGTCTAACAATACGCCTGTCACCACCAAGAATTGTGAGAGAGAACAGGACAGCAAGTATTGGTTATGATGTGTGGCTTGATAGAAAAGGCCCTGATGCCAAGACAGCTGTGATCAAGCTTAGACATCTCATAAAATGGCGTCCCTCTGGAGCAACAGTGAAGCCTATGATGATGAAAACAAATGAGAGCTTGAGGAATGCAGGAGTACTGTCTCTGGTAGGCAGGGAGGAACAAATTGCGGAAAGCTGAAAAATAAAAAACAGCAAAGGATGACTCAGCGACCTGAGGGGTAAACGGGCTGCTGGAGTTCCCATATACCAAGAACGGGGCAAGAAAAAAGCTGATATTGCAGGCAGTCTAATGAATGTTTCTGGCTGTAAAAAAAATGGAGAGTTGTAGCTTTATGGAGCTTTGGACTACTTTCTATGGGAGAGGCAACCCTTTCAACGGTCAGTGTAGAGCGCTCACCTACTGGGCTCAAAACTGGCACACGGAAGAGATGGGAAGTGGTAACACCAGAGACATTTTTTTGAGCACAACATATCAAGCCTGCACTTCCAGAACATGAAATAAAACAGAAGATGGAGCTGTTCTGCCAAAGAAGATGAATGAGCATATTGATACCATAGAATGATAAATACCAGAGATACATGTGCCAGGGCTGACAGTTTTGCGAGGTCGTGCGATCTAGTGAGCACGGTGCCATCCCATGCAACATTAAAAGCCAACATGTCTGGAAACGCTGGGTCCTACAAAGGACAGCACTGTGGAAATATACAGGGCAAGGGGAAAGGGGGCTAGGAAGAACGAGAGGACGGAGAAAAAAATGAAATAAAATGGCCTATGCATTTTCCTGGAGGAAAGGTCAAAGATTTGAGGTCATTGTTTCTGTCTCTAATCTGAAAGCAGTTAAAGGAGTGGAAACAAAAAAAATAATGTAGAGTTAGAATTGACAGTTAATTAATGGAGAAAAAAAGTTCACAGAGGAGACTATAAGATTGGCTGAATCAATATGGGACTGTCTCAGATAGTGCTGTAGAGGCTTTCACAGCTGCACCGTCTCTGCCCAGAACAATGTAAAAACCTGAGATCTCTTTTGAGCCTGCAGTTCTGATACGAGCATTGCTATCTGCATTTGCAAACCCCTTGGCTTGAAAACCGAATCTGGAATATTGTAAAGAAGAGAAAAGCTGCCTAACACAGTCTATAGAAGCATTATGAAACCAGCCGTTCCCTTTCCCCCAGAAATAACAGAACATTTATTCATTGCGGGATACTCTTTAGTTCAAAGGGATGGAGATTTCAGGACTCTCATAAAACCATAGTTTTTAAACCCATGGAATTACATTCTCTGGAGTGTTTCTGTACCTCATCCTGCACAAGCACAACATTCGTTCTTCAGAAAATAATTAGCAAAATTACCTTCCAAGTTAGGGTGTGTAACAAACTAACGAGGGGGCAAACTCCACCCCAGCTGCTCCAGGTGCCGGCATCAAGCAACAGCACAGGCAAGAAATGAGCAGTGATGGGGGTGCTGCTTCTGAACTGAACACCTTGCCTGGGTTCTTTTGGGGCGTAAGAAGGGCCCATACCCTCCTCATCCGATTCAGGTTGGTGAATCAGTTTCAAGCTCTTCTACAAGGAATACCAGTTCTCTCCAATGATGCCCAGGGGATAAATTTTTTTCTTAAAACAGGAAGATGAAAATACCCGAATCCAGATTGCAGAGACACTGCTTTAAGCATGCAAATCTTACGTTTGGTAACTGTTACTCGAAAGGAAGTGAGAACAGGGTCTCTCTTCCTGGATCTTCTAGCTGCAGGAAGATTCAGCTGTGCGTGTTACTCTGAATAATAAGAAAACAAAACAAATTGACTCGGAAACACTTGGTATGAGCAATTCTGCTTCACAAACCTAGAGCCATGAACTGAAATGGTCTGTTTCCTCTGGCTCTGTTACAGAGAACACCGAGTGACAATTAGGATGGGGGTCATTAGATGCACACTGAAATTAAAAAATACACAGCATAAGGAACAGTTATTATCCATTGCCAAACAACATGAAAGGGACATTTGCACTCTGAAAGGCCACAACACACAGGTTGTACAAATGCTTTGGGAAAGAAATCAGCACCAAAATGCATAAAAGCTGAATAAAAGCTGTATGGTGCTTGGTCCTGTTGCGGAGGCTACCAGAACACCAGATGAAATTACGCTAGCAGTAATGCAGAGTTTTTCTTCCCAACTTAGCAGTTTTCTCAGTCTGCTTCTTCTTAAGAGATGCTTTGAAATCTGACTTCCCTTTGAAGTTTCTCGAGTACAGCATGACATTTATTTAAGGTACAAACCGAACTGTTTGCTTTCCAGATCCCATCCGCTCTTTCTTCCAGGACCACTGTTCCCCTTTCCCAGCGAGCCTCATCCATTCTGCCCCGCGCGAGAGGGGCATCAAAGAGAAGCCACCGCCGCGCTGCCCTCCTCTCCCCACGGGCGTGCGCGGGGCTGGGCGGGGCCACCTCGCCCCCCTGAGCCCCCAGCCCCTGTGCCACGGCGTCCGGAGGAGCCCTTTTGAAGGCAGGCGGGGGGGAGGAGAAGTCCCCGCCGCGGAGGAGGCAGAGTGCTGACTAACCCCGGCCCCGCTGTCACGCAAGCCTCGCCGCCTGTCAATCTCCCGGCGGCTCTGACAGGGGCCTGGCTGCCGTTCAAACCCTTGCGTGCGAGCAGGCGAGCCACATTACCCTATGAAGTATTTCATAATAACAACAGCTGTTAAATATTGATGACTCCTGGCAAGCGCTGAATGCTTTTCGAGAAGGTTAAGCCTTCGTGTAATGGAACCTAATTCCTCATTATATACTGTATCAGATATCTGGAAGTTGCCTAAAAAAAGCAAAGGAGCTTAGAGTAAAGGATCAGAAAAATAACTCTCGTGCAGCAGGGAGAAGGGAGAGAGCCCGTTGTGCGAAGGGTGAAGAGTGTTTCCCCGAAGTCAAATCCTTTTGCAAACAGTAAAATACTCTACTGGAGCGATCATCAATACGGTGGTTTCATTATATCCCACTGGAGGGTTTTGTGTTTTCAGAAATTATTGCAGATCAGATAAACTTTCTAAAACAGTGATCCAGCTGCCAGTGCTGTCTGTGTAAGAGTACACATGGAAATTATTTCTACAGAAAGACAGAGAAAAGAGCAAAAAAAGCTCTCATTCCTGTAGTTTTTCTACAAACATCAGTTCTGAGAGATCCGGCTCATTAGAAAATTTAGTGGTGATCTGACAATATGCTAAGGATGAGATCTCAGAGAGGATTTCCAGCAGGCAAAAAGAGGAGAAGGATGAGCCTCCTGCCTTGGGGAGGCCCTGGTGTGCTTTGCTCCAGTTCCCAGAAAAAATCCACCATCTTCTTTACACTGCCTTCTAAAACCCATCAGTCTTATCTTTTCCCTCTTGACCTAACTGTCCAGGAAGGTTGTGTTGGGAAGAGAATCAGTTTGGGGTAGGAATTCATGATCCTTGGAATGGACCTGGTCCGTACCAGGGCGAGCAGTACTGAGTAGTCCAACAAAAAGGCAGCATCAGAATCCAGGTGCAGGTGAAAGTAGAAACACAAACCGAGGACTTCTTACAGAGGTGACTGAGTCAGGGTATTTTTTTTTCTTGCATGTGAAAAAGAGGTCTGTGTGCCTTTGGGAAATAGAGTTTACATGAAGCAAGCTGAGAAGCTGAACACGATTCCCTGCAAATGTTGTCGTGCTGCAGTGCGAGGAGTTCTGCAAAGCTTTAGGAAGGTGGTTCACCCATGGGGAACCCAGGTCTGTCAATTGAGTCAGGACAGGGAACCACAAAAACTTAGGAAGTTGTAGGTTGCAAGGAACCTTTGAAGGTCATCTGGTCTACCTCACCCTGATGAGAACAGAGCTAACTTCACTTAGGCAGGTTCCTCAGAGGTTTTGAGTATTCCCAGGACATTTCACATTCCCTCCAGGAAAACTTTCATTATTTAATTACAAACGGGATTAATTTTGTAAGATAAGGAGTTGCTTAATATTTTAGGTGAATGAGCATTAGGGTAAATTCTGGATGGACACTTCTTGTTTCCACAATTCTTGGTTTGTAAAAGTGTAGAATAATTTAAGAAACGCTGAGAATGGTGAAGTGGCTTTTATAAAACATGTATGTATATGGAGAATATGCAAAATAAGTTATTAGCTCTTCTTCTGTTTTTTTCTGTTTTATTCTATTTCTATCTCACAAGAAATCACCCTTGCATGTCAAGTTTAAATGTAGTCTGGGACTGTAACATCTCCCTTATCCCAAAATTTCTGAGATATCACAAATCCAAAGAAAAGCTCTGCCTTCACATGAAACAAATTGTGTGCTAACCATACAAACAACAAACTCGAAAGAACTTGTCTAGAAAACACATTTCTTCCCTGTAGCTTGCTGTTGCAACCTTTCTCTCTTCATATGACTCAACAGATGATTTCCCCAACAGACAACGCCACATTGTGCTTTGGCAAAGGAGATATTTTAGAGATCTGTTTGCATCACTGTGAGTAAATATTTGAGTTATCACTTGGTCTGGTAGACTACATTGGCTATAAGACTGCTGAAGACATGCAGTCCTCTGAAATTATCCCAAGATATAAGACCTATTCCAAGTAACAGTCTTCCTGTTTGTCTTCACAATTCCATTTTATTTTCTACTACATTAAATATGATGATTTGATCACGGAAACTTATTGATTTATAGGTTCAGTCCTGAGGCCTTAATTTTATCTGTGTACTATTCCATTCTTTAATTAAGCTGGAATACATTAGCTTGCCTGAGTATTTGCTTGCACACCCTTTTAAATAAACACATAAAAGGTAAATAAAAACGGTTATTCTGTCAAACTACAAACTGGATTGCAAGCCTGAGGTTGCCTGAGCAGCCTCGAGTAAGAAATCTGCAAACCACTTATTCCACTTTAAAATCAATACCCACATCCCTCAAAAAAATTAGGATGATTCCAACAAATTCCTTGCACCTTAAGTTGGCAAATTGCATGTCCATTAATCAGAATCAAGATATCCAGCCTAAGTTTAGAGTAGAAAAAAAAGGTTTAAGAGAACTGTATTGTATTTAGAAAGCCTGCTTAACATTGTTTAGTTCCAGAGATAAGGACCTCAGAATGTACGAATGATCTCAGCAAATCCCACTGATCATGATATATATACATATTCAGAGGAACAGCTGATCAGGACACATTGATTCTAGGATCCATGGAGAACATGACCTCTCAAAAACACTTGAGGAGTTTCCCCATTCTTCAAAACATCCTTCATAATGGCTTCTTGTCTGAATAGCTGTTCATCTTTTCCCTTGTCCAGTTATATTTTTGAAAATGGGTTCTCTGTATCCTCTGAATTCCCATTGTTGTCTCTCTCTATGGCCCAAGAATATTGTCCTCTTTTGATATGGCTCGTGCTTTTTCATTCTCATTAGGCCATTTTTCCAGGATTGTTTCTCCTGATGAAAATAATACATCAGTGGACACTGATGTCCACAGCAGGAGCAGTTGCCCTTTGAGGAGAGACTAAAATGGCTGTGACTTTTTACTGAGAAGGAGCAGGTGAGATATAACAGAGGTTTTCAAAATTATAAGGGCAATGGATAAACTGCATGCAGAACTGCTGTTCCCCAACCTCACAATATGCAGACTGTGAAGTGCCCTGCAGCATCAGCACAAGAATGCTTTAAAGTAGATAAAAGACAGCAATTTTGAAGACGAGAACACCAGACTGCATGGACCACTGGTGTGACACAGTAGTGCATTTCTTATGTTGTTGTATTCTCACTGCAATGCCATGGCCTTGTCCACAAAATTTGTTGCAGACGTAAAATAAACAGCAGATGCACAACAGCAGCATCTGTGACGTGAAACAAAGTATATCACAGAAGTGACAATAAGAAAAATCAGAACCTTATGAGAAAGCCTGTATGTGACTAAATTTAAGCATATGATGAAAGAGCAGCTTGTGACTAATCATTGCATCCAAAAACAACAAAAAATATTATTTAATGATAAACAGCTTATTGAAATAAACTAGAGTCTGAAATATTTTTCGGAAACGTAAGTAATGAGACCAAAATCCATTTTTACTGAAAAGACAGCTAAAAGGAAAGCTATGTGTGTTCATAAGTAAGCAATTGAAGTCTACTGGAATCTTTCCCGCTTTTGGAAAGGTGATCGTAAGAATTGCATGCTACAGAAGAAATGCAATGAAGTCTTGATAAAAGATTTACCTTGAGAATATCAGAACATTTTTAGTCTCTATGGGCTACAGAAGATGTGCATCATTTTACCCTCTCCAATTTAGGTTTATAGATTAGAACATTTAGTAATTAATCCCTGATGGATGAACTCAAATCAAAGACTGAGCATGAAAATAAATGCAACTAGGAAAATGCATGAGGAAACATCTCTCTCCCTTCTCGATTAAAGCAACCTGACAATGACTAACTTACGTGAGATTTACATGATCTGTGCTAGCCTTTTTGGATTTGATAACCTCTTTTCCAGGACTATGATTCAAACAGACTATCTCCTGAACTTCCACTCCTCCATTTCTTGTGCCTTTAGAACTTTCTTTGCACCATTCTGCATGGAAAGACACAGGCTAAATTCACACCTGCTAGTTCCAAGAGGAATTTAAGTCAGTGTCTCTTAGAAGAGAGTTGAAAGAGCATGTGTCAGTAGGCCAATATATCATCCAAGAGACTGTTCAAAAATAGCCAACACACATGATCTGGAGAGGATAAAGGAAACCTTTAAGATGAAATAAACACTGCATCTAAAATATTCACACTGAGACCTTAGTGCACAGGATGTGCATGTGTTACCCAGAAAACCAAATCTGGATCCAACAGTTATAGAGTCAGAAATATCATAAGAACAATTCTTTAATATCTGCTTTATATAGCAGCCTTACTGTATCCAATATTAAAGGCAAAGACACGTTTGCTTTCCAGTGTACTTTAAATAAGCAAACCACGCTTGACGGAGGAAATACGAGAATCTCCACCTTTAAGTCAGCTGGATATCACAGCACACTGCTGCACAACCACAGACAAACACACGCACCCCACAGAACACGGCGCTCTCTTTCTAAGGCAGAGCTGCTCTGCTTGGTCTTTTCTGCTTGGTCTGTGGAGGCTGCCACGATGACATGGACTGCATGAAGCCCTGAGAAGTTAAATGCACCTAATGTGCTGTGGGAAAAGTACGCCTGAGAGGAGGTCCTTATGCTTTGGATTTTCTACTTCAGGAAGTAAAAACACGTGCTGAGACAAGATAAGGGCAAATGAAACATCAGGGACGTTATCTTAAAGTTTAAAATTACCTGGATATTGATTGTGAAATAATCCTTTCAAACATTGAGCAGTATCCCAGAACCTTTTAGAATTATGAAGAAAACCAGTAGCATGGCAATCTTACCTAAAAGCTCAAAATTAAGGATTATCTAACAACAGAAGTCAGAAACTGAACTGCCAGAAGCCTAAACTGATAATGTTACAATCCCTGGATCTCTTAAATGTGTTTTTATCCACATTAATATTTTAATGTATGCATTTAAAGACTAGTCCTGCGAAGCTATCCAAACAGATGGACCTTGTTTCCAACTGGAGTCCCTTGTAAGACAGAGGGCCTGCAGAGAAGATGCTACGGTTTGTCCAAAAATAAATTCCTTTGCAGAACAGGAAACTTCTGCAGAAGTAGAAAATGTATGCACACAATGTATTCAATTACTACAATAACCTTCATTTTTCACTTCCTCACAAAGGTTTTGCTTTGTCTTTTTTGACAGCCATGTTCCATGCTCAGAAGAAGATCCCAAGCAGATGCCAAAGACACTAAGCAGACCGGTAGTGGGCTTACACGTTCTCTCTCGTTCAGCACTAGAGAAATTAAGTTTCTTAAAAATGCCGTGGTCCCTAGGTCAACAACCATAATTAGGACCTTCAAATTTTCTAAAAGTAATAAAAAATTATGTCTTTATAAAAGGCAGGAAAGGTAATATTTGAATGCTCTAAGACTGTAAATTGTCTCTCTGCTTTGATTTGCTTTTCAATTTTTAAAACTAGAGAATTCTTAGATATAATGATAAAATTACAAGGCAGGCACAGAGTTCTTATCAGACTTGTCCCGTTTGAAGATAAGGGAAACCAATGTTCTGTATTTCAGAAACAAAGTCCTAGCTAATAAAATATAACCTTTTCTCCAGTTTCAACTCTTCTGCAGATGTGTCATTGACTTGAACAGGCAAGTCTGACTCCTGCAAAGATGCCTGCTACCTTGACTCATAGAAGTTACCAAAGAAATAATGAATATTCCTTACGGGATAAGGACAGGAATCTTGTATCTCATTCATGGAACTTATAGGATTATGGCTTCAACTTTCTAGGCAATAATAGCCAATTGCAGCTTTCACTGAGTGATCAATGCCAGGTGAATAATGTGTATAAAGAGAATTATGATAGATAAATTATTTCTAGTGCTTCTTTTCTGCCGCAGATCTCTGGATGAAAAACAGTGATTTCTTACCTACTGAATCATCAGATCTGTTTTTCTCATCATGTGGCATAAACAGTAGTTTATATCGCACTTTCACCAGTTACAATGTGATCTCCATTGGATATACACTGTGGTTTACTCTCAGTCAGTCCAATAACCACTGAAACAAGGCTTACTAGAGCTACACTAAGGAAAATAGGAGTAGGTTTAAGGCAGAAAGTGAAAACTACAGATCACAAAAAGCAAACGTGATCTTGCACATTTTTTAAAAACGTGAAATTTAACTGGACACAGTGTATGCTCTAGAGCCCACTTTGTTTTAAGCCCAATAATTTTTCAGAGGAATCATCACACTGCACTGAAAAGAGGAACCCTTTTTCTCCTGCCGGGGCAGATTTGCAGGGAGGAGGCTCATTTCTGCATTGCTGGTCTGGCAGGCAGCAGAGCTCTATTCCTCTGATCAAGAGATCACTTTCATAACCACTTTTCTGAGGTCACAAATGAGTCTGCTGCAGTCACGCAACCCCTCGCCTACCAGAGCTTACTACAGCAATACAGGTTCACGGAAGTTTTTAAAGAGGCAGCTCATCCTTTCAACCCACACAGATAGAAGGCACACGCATATTATCGTATGGGATTCCCCCAAATATCCCATGGGATTATTTTATTTCAGTTTGATCAGGGAGGAAACATATAGCTTCAAGTTCTGTCTCGGTGGAATGATGTTGCCTGCGTAGAATGCAATAAAAGCTGAAGCTAAATAGCTCTACAATTCTTTTAAACTATACCGGCACCTTTTGCAAATATTTTGTTAGCCTGTTCCTTTTTATTATCTTAAAGGTCCATGTCCACAAAACAGGTGCTACTGTGAATTATGCTAATTAAGATATTTAAAAGTAAACAGTCAAACAAACATTAGATTCAATAAGCAACAAATGCAATTGCCCTGAATTAAACATTTCCCCGCTGCACTGTTAGAAACACAACAACATGGAAATAGTAAAGCAGGAAACAGGCTTATGAATTGACTCTGAAGGAATACCATGAAAGTACAACAAGTTCTAGTTAGAGCTTGTTCCTAGGTCAGAAAAGTCTACTTTATTTTAGCCAAGTATCCCACAAATGACCAACATAGTAATCTGTTGTATGGACATGCCATGCAGGTGTAGCTGGAACGACTTTGGGTGATGAGGCAGTTGGGAATTTAAAGAAAAATTAAAAATATTTTTCCTCTCATGGTAAGTCAACTCTACCCAATGAAGCGGGGGCTTGGCCTGTTTTCACAAGCAGTTAATGCTATGAAAGCAACCGTTGTTGTTTCATCATTAATTATTTGCACTAATTACCTGAAATAAAGTTTGCAAAAGCTGTTAAATTACTTTGAAGCCTACAATTAAAAAAATTAGGGTGGCTATATTGCTCATTGATATTTTGTGAGGATTAGTGTACAGACACATTTCATTTAAAGGCAGCACAAAAAGGCTTGCCCAAACCAGCTTTATAATCCAGCTTAAATAAGTAACAATAGGAATGAGGGCACAGCACTAAGCCTGTTGAGGACTCACAGTGTGGGATGCAGTTGGCACACTGTCCTGCAAGTTCATTGCTATTATTAGACACACTGAACAGGTGAAAGCTTGTTGAGGTGTGCCCACACATGCTACAGACAGTTTGGGGCATTCTGGAGATGCACCCACGGGCTGTTAAGTACCCTTGGCTTCATCCAAAATGAGGGCTTTTTACACTTTAGGCTTGACCTTAATGTGTATCTTCACCCAGCAGTGGGAGAGGTCCTCTCCCATCTGCATTGCAGTTTGCCATTAACCCAAAAGATGACTTCCCAGTCCAGCTTTGACATGAAACTAGTGACATCCCAAAACTGCCCTTATCTCTGCTCCAGGTCTCGCTTATATTTATGGAGAGAAATTAGGCTGGAAGCTGGACAGGGAATTGTGCCTTTACTGCTGGTGGACCTCATTGCCAGAGCTTGGCACACTCACTTCGTAGAGGCAGGCTTAACCTCAGGTGCCGAGCATCACTGCAACTTCTCAGCTTGGTCAAAATGTTTGTGGAGGTGATGAGACAGAGACATCCGTCTGTAAAGGGAGGGTGCTGACAGCCTCCAGAGTGACCTAGAGAGTAACAGTACTAGTGCAGACAAAGCCACAGGCATTTTTGAAGATAAGTCACAATTTCAAAGATTTCTGAGACTTCTGAAGGTGTCACCTTTAGTCCTATGTTACTGATTTGTGCCCATTCACTTAGCACTACAACAACTTCCCATGGAAATGAAAAATATACAGGATCAACTTTTGCCTAAACAGACTTTGTCCCTGTTTACAAACTTTGGCTAAAGCACCAGAAGTTTATCTAGAGAAAAACAGCACTTGATACTAATACAAGTATTTAATTAACATGGCAATTTTTCCTTTCTAGGTATGGAAAGAGATGCGTGAGAATGCTGTTGGGCTACCTTACCTATACAAACAAATTACACTGTTCTTCTGGAGGCAGTTGGCAAAGAAATCATTGCTAACAGCAGAAATGAGTTTATGTATGGGCATTTGGGAGTAAACAGCTGCTAGAATACTGCTTCTTAGCTCTGTTCTGCATGCCAGTCTGGCCACAGAGCTGGTACCTAAGAAGTCTTGCCTTTCTGAGAAGTCCTTTTTATAACCCCTATTATATGAAAGTAAAATATCTCTAATCTTTTTTCAAGGAAATGACCTCTCATACACGAAGACAGTGTGGTCAATTGGTCCATTTTCTAAGGAGATGCAAGCAGGCAGCTAATACATGTGTCTAAGTCCCACTGGATCTGCAATTCTAGAGAAAGAATTTGTCACTGATTTAGTATAGTGAAATGAGGATAAACAATGACTTCTCATATGCCAATTTCCAAATAATTACTGCAAGCTTTCCTCACTCCCTCCACAGCTCTTAATATCTTTCACCTGGTATTCAAAAGATCTGTACATTGCCTATATATATAAAAGGACATGCATCCAGTAATTTGGATTAGCTGCAAATCGGCCTACATGTTATTTTTTTCATTCCTTTTGTGGAGTTTATTTAATCTGAAAATTATCCAAAGAAATGTAATAGAGTTCACTGATAGCCCAGCTAATAATCCAAAATCAAACGATTTCAGATTAGTGTACCATAAATCATTTTTTAATGAGTAAATTGACTTTAAATAGCTACTAAGAGGTATTCTTTCATTGGAAATAAGTTTAAGTACTGTGACAAATTACAGTCATTAGACTCAAACCTAAGGATTTCTGAATAACTCAGTTATAAAAATTACAGCAAGCATACTCACAAAATTGCTTCTACCTTCACCCATTTCCTTCTGCCTCAACATACTGTACATACTCAAAAATGGCCAGATTTTGTCTGGAAGAGGAGGAAAAGAGTGTTTTGCTACTGCAGTGTAAATTAAGGTCTAGCTTGGTCAGAAACACTGAAGGATGCCTGGAAATATGCTCGTGCTAGGCAGACTGAAAAGGACAGCAAATAGTGCGGCTGTAGAAATTAGTTTAAAATTAATTGTTTAGTCGTTTGGTCACTAGCTATGATTGAGCCTTCCACATTTGGTGGTTCATATCACCTGTCCCAGCACAGCATAGCCTTTGCCTGATGTGGAGAATGAGAAAAGGAGCCGGAGCACCTAACGATTGCTCTCCAGCCACGGCAACACAGCCGGGAGTTGGTGGAGCCAAGGCAGGACGGGGCAGGCTGGGAACGGGGCAGCTGGAACATTCTTCTGCCTGATGTATTTTCCATGGGCCAGATGTTCCCCAGTTAACATGAGCTGTGAGAGGCTGCATGCGCCAGTCCCGGAGGGTGTTCTGACCCCTGGGAAGCACTAAAGAGGCCCAGGCCTGCCCAGCATTGAGGAGGCACAAAGGTATTTTGAAGCTCTGATCCTCTCTTCTCCCACTCGGTCCCGGTGCCAAGTTCAGCTGTGGCGCGGGAACTCAGCTGTGGCGCAAGATTCGTTTTGTGCATTAACCCGATGAGCTACAGTACCATCTGAGACCAACATGTAGTTAGTTGCTGCGAGAGCAAAACTTTGAATTTCCTGACCTATTCAAAGTTTGAATTTCCCATTCACTCCACACTCCCGTACTAGCAGATGGTATAAAGGGTGTAGCTTCAAAACTTCCTGCATCAGAGCATATGCAAAGAGAACAAGAGGAGATGAATTGCACAGCCCTGGAAACCTGCTCTTTATTTGCAGAATGGTGAAATTCTAAATAAATCCATTAACGTGCCCAAGCAGCCCTCATCTTCCATGCAGATAGTGCTGGCTGAAACTCTTCCACGCAAGCTATCCCTGCCATGGGGAGCTGGAAAAGCACTGGTTAGCAGAGCTGACTCATCAGCTGACTAGCCCACAACCTCAGCCACAAAGGACCAAAAATGCTGGTGGTGGCATGAAGCGTGTGGGTGGGAGCAAGGAATAAGCAATCATCTGGCAGCCTAATGCAGAAGGGAGGGTTGACAACAAGCCATTATTTATTCCCCCCTCCCGCCCCAAGGCTCATCCCTCTGCTTCAGTGATTCTCATCATCTTGACGCTGTGGTAGGGCTCTTTGTAGGGGAGGGAATGAAAGGTACATCCCCTCCCTGTGGCCCATGCAATGAAAGCATCAGCAGGCTATCTGAGCTCACCACACCCAGATCACTTAGGGCAAAAGACCCTCATGGAGGAGAATGGAAGAGGTTTGCCTGGTCCTGCTTTCACCCAACAGTATACAAGAACAATGTCTTGTTGGGGAAAAAAAAAGAAAAAAAATGGAGATTATTGTGATCGTTGCTTTCCCACCAAAGCCAGTCTGTTACTGGAGAGGAGAGATGGAGATCCAGTTCTGGAACGGCAGACAGCAGATGTAACAAAAAGGTTTTAGGAGTGGAGCAAGGAATATAGAGAAAAGGGAGAATGTTGTAGCAAAGATGGGAAAAGACAAGGGGAAAAAACCTGTATGGAGAAAACAAGAAAATTTACAGAAGAGGAAGACGCAAACAAGAAAATTTTACAAAGAGCTAAGGTGGATTATCACTTAAAAGGCTGCGAGAGAAAAAAGAGGTGTTAGGGAAGGAAAGTCACCAAGTTAAACAGCAAAAAATAAAAAGAAAAAGGAAAACTGGCAGATTTAATTAAAACTTGACACAAAAGTACACTGATAAAATCCCCCAAATTGTTCATATGTATCCCATTATCTCCATATAGACCAAAGTTAATTTTTGAGTGTTCATTCCCTCCAGCAGCCTTCTACCACTGCAAATCTGGCTATAATAGGGCTAGTTGGCCCCCAGTTTAACTAGCCCAAAACAGTCTCCAGCCAAATTATTGGCCTGGTGACGGCGTGACCTCGCACCTCCCAGGCTTCCACGTTTTCAATGGCATTTTTGCTGTGACTCTGAAAAATACATCTAACTTCAGGCAATGTGTTTTTTGAAACACTGGGGTAGATTTTGAAAGCCTGGCTTGTATTACTCCACTAATGCCAAGGTTAAGCAAAACATAGTAAGGAATTAAGGACATGACCAGTTGTCTTTATGTTTCCTCCCCAACCAAACTTGTTGTTTTCTGAGAAGAGGCTTTTTGCCCAAATTTTGCCTACAGTAGGTCTTTCCTGGCAGATTGCCTTAGTGGAAAGGAGATTAAGTTTCTCAATGTCCTCTTTTCTTGGAAACCTTCTGTTACATTTCCCAGTCTCCAATACAGGCAGTTCAGGGCACAGGAATATACAGCTTAAAAGTCTTCCCCAACATGTTTTTCACATGCTGTTGTATTGGCATCTGGCAAGAGAGTGATCAAGAGTCACAACACCGTAGTTTGCAGCTTTTCTCTAGCTGGAGAAACTGTACCAGTTGAACATTATCTTCAAAGACTGAGAAGACAGAATATCTGCTGAGGCTACAGTATCTAAAGTAAGAAAGCTGACCCCTGTCTGGAGATCATTACTTCACTTCACTTGACAAGATAAAGACAAGATAAATCAGTTCCTCTTTTCCAAATGACTCCTTGGAACTCAGTGCCCCTGAACTAAGTGTTGCTGCAAGGGGCACATCTTCTGTCCAGAAACTGGCCTCTACTCCCACCTCGTGCTGACAGAGGCGACAATCTCCGCCACCCGACTGGTTTTAAAGACATTATCAGCTACTACCATGATACTTTTAAAGTATGATGGTGAAGTAACCTTCAAACTGACAGTGTCTCTGCTTTCCTAACCATAAGTTGGGAGCAACAAATGTAGGGTGCATCACTGTCCCGAAATGATATGGCACTTACTGGTAGACATATTAAATATTTCTAAAGTGCTTGCTAGCATCAATGAAAATGAAGAATGCATGTTGCAATATGCAATACCTTCAAACTCTCTGACGTTACTGAGTATGTTTGGCTCAGAAGAAAGAGCTCTTCCCTTAGGGGAACATACAGAACTACATTGCTAGGGTTTAATACAGTTCTGGTGGTCCTGAAGAAGTGCTGAAAACAATCAAAACCTTTTGAACACGTCGTAATTTGAGAGCACTCTGCACCTGGCATGACTGCATCTTTAAGAATTATTAAAGTAATTGCAAACATTGCTAATTTCCTCTTACAACTATTACTTGCTGTGAGATGTACAGTCTTTTCCTGTATGCAGCAGTGTAGATACAGTGTGGAAAAAGTATGGAAAGCAGAAATACAACTTCATTTTTCTCCATGTACTGTCGTGGTCCTTACAATAGCATATTAGAATATTCTCCACATAAACCCTTACATTCATCAGCTCAAGATACATTATTAAGGCTGAATTATTTATCATCTCAAGAAATGTTTTCATAAAGCATTATTGTGCTGTTTTCCCATACAACATTTGTAGGGGTCATTTGATGGCACAGCATCAGTTTAATAAATTATTTGGAGCAAAATATAAAGGGTTTGTGACAGGTTTTCACTGACACTGATATACGACATAATATCAACAAACAGAAGATAGCATTTTCTGCACAGATTAGAAATAATCAGGGGAATATGTAAGATTAATATAAGGTGACCTATATTTTGCAGGTGTGCAATTAGTAAAGTGGTTATGAAGTTGTCAATGGACTAGAAAAAATAAAATCAACTTAAAATATGTTGTGTTTTGATTTAGATCTGATCTTTGCTTGTTTTCAGTCCTCTTCTCTTCTTTCAGCTGTTTCCAATACGTAAGTAGCCAATTCATGTTGCAGGTTCAGAGGTAAACGGGAATAGTGGAGATTTACTTATTATAACAAATATTTACTCTCTATATACCTTCAAATTGATGTATTCCATGCAGATATAAAAAGGGAAAGCATTGAGGGGATTTCAATAGAATTTTAGGGACATGGTAAGTTCATATAAAACATATTGGGCAAGACTGTTGTATAGCATCAAACTTTCATGAAGATAATTATGAGCTTCTTTAAAAGAAGTTTTGAAGTCTGCTTGTAACTTCTCTTACTGAGCATCTAAGTTAGTTTGCTGCTATGCATTCTGCTTCCACTTCTACTCAATGTCAAGATTTTAGAAAATTTGTCAGTTATATTATCTACAGTGTTGCACAGAAAATTATAATAAAATTAAAACTGGACTGGTGAAGGGAAACCTGCTGTGCCTCATCTAAAAAACATTCGTTTCATTTCATGGTGGGGAATGTTCAGAGCACTGAGTAATATGTTACTGTTACATTAGATAGAGAAGAGATGCATCTGTGTTAGTCATGTGGGATTTTCTTTCTAATAAAACGAGAAAGACACTAAACCAAATACAATTAAATGAAGACAAGCCCTTCAGAATAATCCATTGAGCCGAACTGTAGGACTGTCACATAGCAAAATGAGGCAAGCTTTGCAGAAACCAGCCTCCTACTCATATTTTATAACTTCCAAGCATCTAAATATTTCGTCACAGCTTAGAAAGACAGGTTTCTTGCACAGATTCAGCCACATAAACCACGGGATAAATCACAAACTTTTGGGCTTGACTAAGTCATCAATGTATTCATTTACTTTCATACTTCTAATAAACTTCCCAGGCTTCTGTAGCTCTACTTATGACTAAGAAGAAGATTTTTGTGCAGGTGGAGCTGGTGGGTTGCCTGGACAAGATTTCAGGAAGGTCATTTTGTCCATAAAGGATACTGTGAAGAAAATGAATGATGGCTGTAGAGGAAAGAGTCAAAGCTATGGAAAGAGGAGAGAGGGCTGGTAAGAAAAAAGATTCTATAGCCAAGGATTATTACAGTTACATATCCTTAAGGGAAAAAGCTAGGCGTAGAGATGCCCATAGAAGGGGCAGAGCAAGCTGCTCATTCAGAGAAATGGGCAAGAAAGAAATTATTAGCTGATTTTGGTGGGGCACAAATTCCAGTTGAAAATGATAATAGGGAAAAGTACTGGTAAGCCACCTGAACATGAGCAAGCGTGTGCCCATGTGGCCAAGAAAGCCAATAGCATCCTGGTTTGTGTCAGAAACCGTGTGATCACCAGGACTGGGGAAGTGATTGTCCCTCTGTGCTCTGCACTGGTGAGGCCACACTTTGAATCCTGTGTTCAGTTTTGGGCCCCTCAGTACAAGAAAGAGATGTTGGAGCATGTCCAGAGAAGAGCAACAGGGCTGGTGAAGGGTCTGGAGCACAAATCTTATGAAGACTGACTGAGGGAGCTGGGGATGTTTAGCCTGGAGAAGAGGAGGCTCAGGGATAATCTTATCACTCTCTACAACCACCTGAAAAGAGAGTGTAGCCGGGTAGGGGTCAGCCTCTTCTCCCAGGCAGCCAGTGACAGGATGAGAGGACAAAGTCTTAAGCTGTGCCTGAGGTGGTTCCAGTTGGACATTAAGAAGAACTTCTTCACTGAAAGGGTAGTTAAGTATTGGAATGGGCTGCCCAGGGAGGTGGTGGAGTCACTGTCCCTGGAGGTGTTCAAGAAACAGCTGGACGTGGCACTTAGTGCCATGGTCTAGTTGACAAGGTGGTCATCAGTCAAAGGCTGGACTTTGATGATATTGGAGATCTTTTCAAACTAAGTGATTCTGCGATTTTGTGATCTTCATTGTCTCAGAGTTCGCTGCAGAGCTTTACTATGTGCTGTAACCCTGAAGTCAGCAGCAGCAAAGTGAGAAGGGAAGCTAAGAGGACAATCTCCCACCCTATTCTCTAGCCTAAAACTATTGTCTTCTTTGTCTTCAAAGTCCTGTACAATTACAATATGCCAAACTAAATTCCTTGTTCTGTTGGATAAGAGGTATTGTCTTCCCTTTAAAACATACCTATGTTTAAAATATGAAACAAAGTAAATCATTTTCTTGACAGTAAATATACATGCTTCCTCTCAGAGATGGTAATCACTCATGAAGCTGAGAACAAGTGTAAACCAAGCCAAAGTTCATGCCTGGGGGAATGCTTTCCTACCTCCCATCCACTGCATCAGTGATAAGGACAAAACTATTGCTAGTATCTTCTACAGTCACTGAAATTGCTTGCAAGTTTTAAGTAAAAACACCATTTTTCCTGTGATGAAAACCAGTCTTGTTTCCATATCCAAGGAAAACATGGATTAGAGTGGAACTAAACTCCAAGTTTTTTTCTCAAAGATCTAAACACAGTTTAATTCAAGAGAATAGATCAATGAAAGTCCATTACTTATAGCACGGGACAATGGAATTTGATCCATGGAGGACTGTGAGAGTATTTCAAGAGCTGGTGTCAGGCCGGGCCAAGAAGGACCCTAGCTGTGGAGCAGGGATTAAGAAAACACATCACTGAATACAAAAGACAGTGTGTATACCAGTCTCCTGGCTTAGATGGACCCAGATTTTTCCTTGCCACTTGCATTTACCACATTCATTTACACATCCTTGCCACGTTCATTTACATCGATGCTTCATAAGATGCACAGTGTGAGCTAACCAAATACACTGAGCACAAAAGCCTACCAAATAAAAATGGTTAAGAATGACTGAGGAAGCTGGAGAAAGATGAAGACCCACACTTAATGGCTCAAAGTATTTCAGGGACTTCCCCTAGCACTGGACCAATGCAGAAGCTGTGGTTTGTGGGAACACCTATAAAACCCGGCACTGTGTGCATGGCTGACCATGTGTCTGGTCCTGAGTGTACTTCTACTGTCAGTAGAAACAGTGGAACTCTCCCAGTGCCAAATGCCCTCAGGAGAAATCTAACAGATTCCCCTCATGTCACTTGTCATTTCCAGCTCCTTGTTTTTCTAATCAGTCTTGATAATATCAGGAGAAACATTGAAGCCTACAGGGATGTTCATTTGGATGGCATCCAGCAATAGAAAAGTTGCATGAGATACAGATCCAGAATTACAAGAGGAAATTCTGCAAGAAGAATCCTAATGATGGTGTGCTTCCCAAAGACAGCATAAAATCTTTGTAGTCCAGCCCTCGTCGTGCAGGTGACTGAGTCAAACAGCTCTGAGTTTGTAATAGCTCTGGTAATATAAACAACCCAAAGCACATGACACAAGCACCCAAGGAGCACCAGAAAATATCTGAAACTTACTTATAACTAAGGTACTTCATTTGCCATCACTCAAAAAGTAAGTGTTGAACTTAAAGCCAGTCTCAGAACACGACACCGAACATAGTGTGGCGCTAACAGGTTCCCTTGATTTTCAAAGGTTATGGGAATTCAAGTAATTTAAAAGTTGTCTTGTTCTTCCTGAATATAGTTTTATTCTGAAGTAAATTCTGCTTGTAAATCAACACTCCTCCTACAAAACCCGTCTTGTTTGCAGGACACTAAAGAGAAAGGTAGCCAGGACAAGGAGGTACACCCTCTTACAACATAAGAGGAGACAGTTCTCCTCCAAGAGTCAGCAAAGGCCTTCCAAGGGCAGAGAGATTTCCAGGTTATGAAAGAGGACATGTAGTACAAAACAGCCTCAGTTATTTGTTACGTGGAATGAATGGTGTTCCCAGGAAACAAGGGGAAGAGAAAACAGTGACCCATTAGTATAAGCAATATGTCCCAATAAAATGGTCTCGCTGGCAATTAACTATATTAAAAAATCTAGTCAAAATAATCCAAAATAATGTTTGAAAATGGGTAATGTGGAGGGGGTTCAATTTGCAGCTGCTTCTCCAGAAAGGAGTCCTGCCAGATCTCAGCCATGAATGAACGCAGCTATTCTGCTAAAATTCTTGACACTTCTACTAAAATTTCACTGATGTAGTATTTTAGCACTTGATTAGACAATGATTTGCAGACAGTAGGTCTTCTTTCAATGATTTACATGTATACTGCTTATGCAGCAGAACGGTTTTTCCTTTTTTCAGTTGCTGTATTGCTAAAAAGATGGTAAAATTAGAGAGCAGTCGGGAGTGGAAAATGTTTCATTCATGAACAGTCCTTTTTTGGCCAAAACACTCCAAATGATGTTGCAATTTGAATATGCCGGTTCAATACAGCCACAGAAATAACCTTACCTGTTACCCACTCCGACCATGAATGTCTCTCCTCAGTACAAGCCAATGAATATTCTGTCCTAAGAAACATAAACAACCTGAATGCTTACAATCTAATAAGCTATGACTGCGGACTACAGCAATACCTATGCTAAAGACATTCTGTATGTGTTCAAAAAAGAGAAGTCTTTATTTCTCTTCCAAGAAAGAAATCATTCAGACACTCAGTGTCAGAGGAGAGGACTGGGAATGTTCTAACTCAGTAGAATATGTCTTTGAAAAACAAACTTCTAATTGTTAAAAAACTAAAATACATTGGGGACTTCTTGGCTCAAGGTATCAGCTTGAACCCTAACTAAGCAGAGGAACTTAAATCCTTGATTTGTATCTCAAAGTACAGGTTTCATCAAAAATAGACATTTGAGGATAATTTGAAAGCCTCTAATTATTTACATAATGGAAATCAAGATATAAGTCTTACCAAGAAAAGATCGGTGGAAACGAAGAGATAGAATCAAGGAGGTATAATTTCCTCCTTGTTGTTGTTGATTTAGGCATTTTATCCTGTTCTTATAAATTATTTATTAGTATTTAATAAATACTCTGTTATTTATTAATATTTCAGGGTTTTTATTATTTTATTTTTCCTATGTCTGTTCTAAATATATCCATTATAAAGGGCCTGGAGAGAGCGCAATGAAAGGACCTGAAGATGATGAAGAGACTAGAGCACCTCTCCTATGAGGAAAGGCTGAGAGAGTGAGAGAGCTGGAATTGTTCAGCCTGGAGAAGGGAAAGCTCAGGGTGGATCTCATCAGAGTGTATAAATGCCTAAAGGAAGGGTGGAAAAAACAGCAAGGTTCTTTTCAGACATGTCCAGTGACAGGATCAGAGTAAATGAGTGCAAAGTGGAACGGGAGGTTCTCTCTGAACATCAGGAAACACCTTTTCACCGTAAGGATGATCAAGCACTGGCTGAGGTTGCCCAGGGACGTTGTAGACTCTCCACCCTTGAAGATATTCAAAAGCCATCTTGACATGGTCCTGGGAAACTGGCTCTCAGTGACCTTGCTTGAGCAGGAGAGTTGACAGGTGACTTCCAGAGGTTCCTTCCATCTTCAAATTTTCTGTGAATCTATGATTCACTAAGACTATGGTTTTAAATTTAAGGGAAAGCTTCAAGCTGCTGAAACTGGCTAACAAATGAAAGGAGAATTTTTCCCATGGAAATGGATCCAGTATAGGCCATAAATGTAACAATAAATTCAACCATATGAACTTAGTTACAGTATCAGTTGAATCTTGTTGTGGGAAAATTTTCCATGCTTATGTAAAGTAAAATCTAAAAAACATATTTAAACCAAAGAAGCGGAATTTATCAGTCCAGGGAAAAAAATTACTGAGAGTTTGAAAAGAAAACACTGGGAAAACAGAATTGTTGGGAAGAGACAGTGGGGTAGACAGGGATGCCTGAGAACCCCAGTACATGCACTGCTGAGGAATCCTGGATCCTCAGACCAGGAGCTTTGGCTCAGGTAAGCAGCACTCCTACAGCACTGTTGAGTAGCATTACATTGCAGATTATGCACTGAAAGCAAGATCACTCTGTGCTTCCTTACCCGTCTCAGGTTTTAAGATCTTAATTTTCCGTGAGCATCAGTGGAGTGTCGTATATGTCACACCAGAAACAGGTCTGCAGTGGGGACTGCAACACTAAATATTCAAATACTACAATAAATAACAGCCTGAAGGGTATAATGAATGAACCTGAGGAATCCCAATCACAGTAGTATGCTACTGACCTAGGAGAGTAACAGCCATGGACACTGTAGGAGGAGAACAACGCTGGAAGAGACTGCAAGCAACAAAGGATACTGAAAATCAGGCCAGCTGGGAGGAATTGTTTGTTGTTTTCTTCTTAAAAGGGATAAATTCAATTTCCATTAAAGATAAACGATGATGGGAATTGGATCACACCAAACACATAGACAAGTAAAAGGAAATGACCCACTAACATAAATGCTTAATCAGAAGAAAGGCAGAAACCACACAATGTGTGCTGCCCTGTCAGAAATGGAAAAAAAATACATGCATATATATGTATACAAAAGAGGTTTAATTGAAGGGGAGAAATGGGTTAGAAGGAGTTAGGGCAGCTTGGTGAAAGTGACCAGGAAAGCCTGGAATTGATGGTTCTTCCAGCAGCAGCAATCCAAGGCACAGCAACATGAAGACAGAGGACCCACAGGAGGGAGACTTCAGTACACCTGGAAAAATCTCAGAGGACACATATCAAGGCGAACTAGAAGCTGGATGTTCTTTCAACATATCAGAGTATAGAAGACAAGTGTGAACTGTCTCAGTGGCAGTGAAGAACGGGAAATGTAAGAAAAGACCACCTTAACAAGATCTTGAGCTCTTCAGTGACTGGAAGCTCACAAAAAATCTCTTTTAAAAATTAATAAAATAAAGCACAAATATATAAGAAGAGAAACAGAAAAGCCAATGTATAATATGAGACATAGCAAGAAAGGGAAGTTTATAAAAAGCATGCTGGAAGCCTTTTAACCGTACAAGGTTGGGAAAATAATTTTCTGCTACTCAGCAGAGAGGGAGCTACATACACTGAAAATGAGAAAGTTTTATGTTTCTTGCCTCTTTTTGCTTTCATCTGCTAGGATCACCTTCATGGCTGTAAAAGCTGTGGTGCCACAAGAAAAGGAAACAATTTTTTCTTCTGACTGAAGCAGGAGACTTCCAGCTTGGATGTTAGGGATTGGAAAGGAAGGTATTAAATCACTCATGTTGCAGATTCGCAAAAATATTGGACAATGACCTTCAGGTTAAGGCATAACTTATTCTTTACTCAAGAAAATTCACTACAGGCTTGTTACCCAAAATTTTTAATTCTACAAGGAAGCAGATGAAATAACATTTGTAGACAAATTTCTCAAACTCTACTGTAATTCAGTTTAAAATCCATACATAACTTTAGTCTAAGGCAGGTCAAACAACATGCCTCCATGCTTGACTGTCACTAATTTTACAGAGATCTGGATTGCAGTTTAAATACAAAACTTACAGAAACTTTTAAGATATTTATTCACAGAGTTCATCTGTGACTCCCTACAGTCCATATCTAGTCATCCATCAATCTATCAGATTTTTAGCTTTCAAAATCAAATGAAGTCTGGAAGTAAGTAAATACAGAGAAGGCACTGAAGTCTGAAATAAACACAGAGATTCAAAATAATACTGTGAGGGAGATTTTTGTTGGGAAGACGCTGCTTTTGTGCGTGCATGCACGTCTCTGTTTTTGCATTATGTATATGTGCGTATGCAAAAAATGTCCAGAAGGGCAAAATAACAAGCTATTGAATTAAATTATGCTTCATATAAACTATGTAGTTAAGGATTTAAAATTTAGAAATTGATCCATATTAAAGTCTCTACATTTCCCATCTAAGACTATACTCAACATCAGCTATCATTTATCAGGAATGCTTATGGCTAAAAAGTCTAACATAAATGAATGAGATGTTGAAGAAAAGCCTGAGTGGCCTATTGATACAAGGTTAATTACACTAAGAACAGAAAGATGAGGAGCTATGTAGCCCTAGTTGTAACTGTGCTGGTCTATCTGAGTTGTCGTAACTGGTTTCCTTACAACTACTGGGAAACTTAAGTTAGCTCTCCCTCAGAAAGAACCTGAGCCGCTAAAAGGACAAGGTGCTATCCTTTTGACATTTATTTACTAAATCATTACCTAAACTAGAAGGAAACAATTTAAACAACCAACAAAAGGGAGTTGGTTTTGGAGTGGAGCAAGACCACCATTTCCCCACCAGTGGAAAAACTGAGAACTAAGAGGCACTAAAGGATGTATTGTCAAGAGTGGTAAAGGAAGACAGACTACAATTAACTGAGATGGAATATTTCCAAGACAGAGGCCCAGCAAACTCAAGTGGTCACAGACACTAAGTACCACTCCACGCTCGCAGGAGCCCCACCCAAGGCAAATCTTTGTCAGGGCCAAATGACAGTCACAGTTTCCTGTAGCAGTTGATGTCTCTCAGTCATCAGCCAACCCTGGTTCAGACCCAGCTGATTCATACACGAGATCCGGTGAGATTGGAAGGTTGTTGCTGAAAGCCATTTTGAAGTGCTTATCAGGAAAATGCAAAATGACTAAATGGCTATAGCTTTGGGGGAGTGGGGCTATTAATAGAGCCTCTGCCAACTGATAATAAAGAATCTTAAACAAGTAGACAGAAGAATTGTTCTGAAGCAAAAGAAAAACATTTCTAAGGATGAGGAAGGGAATCCACCACAATGACTCCAACTGAATCCTAGGAATATCTGCCTCAACAATCAGGTCTAAATTTTGGAAAGGAACTCGGCCTTTGCTTAAACAACTCAAGTAAGATGAACTGACCATATGCTTCAAGGTACTAACCTCTAATGGTCACTAAAAAGGGAATGAATGACTGACGGATGTTCTCCATGCCCTAATACCTAATTCTCTGCAAAACCATTGTCACACTTGCAAGTCAACATGGTGAGGTTACTCCACTCCCTCCAGCTGGCTATTGATCTTCATAAATACATTTGTGCTGTGCATAGACTCCGCAGAGTAGCTACTAAAAGGACACCTAGTGGTAAGTAAATGAGTGTGCCTAGAAACCGCTGGCATTGTTGAAGGTGTGCCACGGTAATTGTCATGGGAATTGCTGACCTGCTATGGGTTGAATATGCAATGTCACATATGTACTTACGTGTCAAGTAGCACTACTCACGCTTTTTTTAAAAATGGCAAGCGATATTCTTAAAAGCGTGTCTTAAAAACCTGGAATTTAAGCTTAACTTCCTCAAAACTTAGAGAACAGGTTTTTTAAACAAAAGACACGCGGTACTGTCTGTCTCACGTTACAAAATCGAATGTACCGAATCTCCACTGCATCTGCTTTAGGAACATCGAATAGCTGAACAGAACTCACTACAGGCATGTTTTGCTTGATATTCAAGCCAAGTTTCCTCTTGGGCATCATCACTCCTTGGTTCCTCCATAGTGTCACTCTAAAATGTCCTAAGCAATTCCTTCCCTTCTCTTCTTTTCCTATGAAGACAAGCAGCTGGAGAATACAAATTGTACACATTTGAGCTAACTTTAGTTTTTGGGGGGTTGTTTGTTTGTTTGTTTGTTGGTTGATTTTTTTTGTCCCTGCAACTTTATAGTCACTTCTCGCCTGTGTTTATTCCAAACCCTTTAATATGTACTAATGCCCTTGTGACCAGGAGATGCCCACAACAGAAAGCTCTATTCCAGATGGAGTCATGCTGGTCTCATGCAGAGAGGGATTATAACCTTCCTGTGTAGTGACATGCTGCCTCTGGGCAAACAGACCAAAATCCACACTCAGCCTTCTTGTTTATGTCGACATATCGTATTACAGTCATGGAACAACTTGCTGACCACTGTCCCTCTTTGATTATTGTTTTTATGTTCTCTTTTCCAGGTTTGTCTTTTTTATTGAACACCAGTTTCTTTGGATTAATTTTCCCTGAGTGAATTAGTAGAGATTTACTAAGCCATTTTTCCAGATACATTTTTTTATCCAATTTTCTAACATCTCTGTATGCCACTGGTCTGTCCTCTGTCCTCAGAGTGTTTGTAACAGCTCCCATTGTAGTGCCATCCTTTGATTTAAAAAGCCACAAACAATCCATTTCTGCTCTTCTATCCTCTTTCATCACAACAAAGATTGAAACACTGGGATGGATATGTTTGTTTTCTTTTTTAGGTGACTTGCTACCAAAGTTTTTGCTTAAAAAAACCCCAAACAAACAGATTCTGCCTTATTTCTCCATAACTACAAGGAAGTAGATCGTAATGTTCAGGAGGGATGCAGCAGATTCTGCTCTTACCCAAACCTTTGCAACCATTCCTCACGCAGCTGTGTTTTCACAGCTCACCTCTCCTCCACTCCAAACTTCTGAAGCTCCAGCCTGCTCTCCTGTCTTAAAACGGCATGTAGTTTCCTTCCTTTACTATAAACAATGCTTTCTGTAACCCTAGTTTCATGATGTAAACACTTAAAAATAAGAATGAAGGGAACACAAACTATGCGTTCAATTAGTTAATTTGGAGACTAAATTAAATGAAATCTCTCAAAACATGGAACACAGAACATTTCAGCATAATGCAGCCTGGCTTTACTTGTTTTCCTTTTCTCTCGTCCCTTTAAGAAAAGAAGACAATGGATCTTAGAAACTGTGGCAGAAGAGTAGTAGAGGAAGCTGAAGAGATATTATTGCTTGTGAATCCAAGAGAAATTAAAGTCAAGCTTAGAGGAAGGGGCCATAACACTCAGGTATGTGTTTGCAGGGAAAGAGGCACTCTGTAAACTGCAGGATGCTGGAGGCTGGGCAACCAGCTGCCACAGTTGACATGGGAGGCTCCTGCTATCAGTGATATCACCTTTTGTAATCTGATGTCAGCTTGTGAAATGCCCTGCACCCTGCCAAATCTCTTCAAGCTGGCATTTCTTTTATACTAAAATGCATTTTAAAAGCAAGAATCCAACCAACAGATATTATTCTCTGGTCAAAGCCAAAAAAAAAATATATATGTGCACACTGTGCATAATAAGGAGTAGTAAGAGGAAGAAATAATAAGGAGTAGTAAAGGAAAAATAATGTCTGTAAAAAATGCTTCTGTTTATCTCTGCAGTCAACCTATAAGTTTTGGTCAACTATACTCCTTCGAATAGATTTTTTTTTCCTTTTTTTTTGAAAACAACTCTAGTGAGGATTTCCACTATTAAATCCCTAATCAGGATTTTGCTCTTGTGAACTCCTCAGTAACAGAAGAAACTCAAAATATCTTCAAATTTGGAAGAATTCTTTTTATGTGCATTTGAAAACGCACATTTGGCTTTCATTGTGTGGAGTGCCAGACAACTACAAAAACAAAGCGTAGCCTAGTACAACTTCATTCAACACTTTAAACTTTGAATCTCACTTATCCTTAAAGACAGTGATCATTTTGGCTTTGCAAGCAAACCTGTTTGCATACAGCAAACATAAGTAATACAGTGGTTGCTTGACTTTCACATCATATTTAACAAGGCATTTTGAACATGCATAACAGCTTCAAATAGAGAATTCAAAGTATCTACAGATATTATATCTGCCCCAAGCTTCTTTCCCAGTTTAGTGATTTTACAGTTGTGTTTTCCCATTTTCTAAAGCCTGCTGAGGGAAGATGGATGTTATGCTGTTGGTGAAACCACACAAATGGCATAAGAGGAAAGGCATGAAATTTCCAATGCAACATCCCATGCACAAAATGAGTTCAAGAACAGATTTTTTTCCCTGGCTTCATCAATATATACTGTTTGTTACTTCTGCTCAGGATTAGTACAAAGCAGCAATAAATTAGAGGGATACCTTTAATGGAATGTTGATATCTTAAGGAAACCTACCTTGAAAGAAACTTTTGACTCGGAGATAGCTGACACTAAGGCGCAAGACAGAAAGTTTGTCCAGCTTCGATACGATGTCGGGTGGAAAAGGAAGGAGGCTGGCCAGGTGGTCCAGTTCCGCATTCAGACGGTCTCTGTGTCTCTTAGAAGGATTTGATTTTTCATTCCCAACTGCTGGCCTTCTGTGGTAGAGAACACATTTTCGATTACCTGTTTTACTTCCAGAGGCTGAGATGCTGTATGCAATTAGTTGATAACAGGAATACTTTGCTTAGCTTCTACGAAAATCTTTAAAGTCTGTCCTCTGACAAAAAATGATTTACTTTTCTGGATTTGCCGTAGTGCAAGGACACAGGCTTTGTCTTCTCTTTTCACATTTGGAAAAAAGTGAAAACTGGTATCTCTTAGGACCTCTCACCTTAGGGAAGTGGGTACTATCTTCATGTTCTAGTCAGTGCCAGGAAAAACAATTTCACATCTTTGTTGCATAAATGAGGGGCAGAACAGCAGGGGAAAATTACTGTCACTAATGCATGAACCCATTCAATATCCACTGTATTTGTTCAAATCATCTTTGTTCCCTCTGTTTAATGACTCAAAGATAACCCGTGGGTCAGGAGATAATTAAGAAAAGAGCCAGTCTTTAGACATGAGTTTAAAAAGTATGGAAGGCAAGGTGAAGAGAGACTCTTTCCTCAAGCTCAAAACTCCTGTGTACATTTACCTTCCTGCATCAGTAATAACAAAGACAAGAATTTGGTTTCTTAAGAACATCGATATTCCTCACAAAACATAAAGACTAACGTCACTCAGCTTTCTAGGCCAAGCAAGTCCATCTCCATTTTGTGTTCCTCTTATGTAATAGACAATACTAGATAACCTAGAATAGCTGCATTAAGCTGAGATACATCACAAGTGAGGAACCTCAATTTCGGAATGTCCGCTGATATTCCCAGAGAACACATCCCAGGGTAAGATGTTCTCAGGAGGGAGTAAAGGAAAAGCTGGTGCTTTCACACACAGAAATGGGGGCCTCATTTCCAGCCTGATAGTGGGGGGTGCTCAGTGCTGAAGCACAGACTTCTCCATTAAGCAAGACCTGAGTGGGAGGTTGAGAAGGTGGCTCCTTTCAGTAGACAGCTGACAGCTATTGCTAGACCCGGCAGCAGTCAAGTGCATTATCCAGGTATGAGCTAAGGGACACTGGAGCCATAAACTACATGGATGCTCAAGAATGGGAAACAGCAAGTAAGAAAAATATGGTTGTGCTAACAGTTTCTACTTTCACCTCATTGAATCCAAGGATCATAATCTTAAGTAGTGTCCCGGTTTGAGACAAACTGGAGGAAATAGGGAATACAGTATCATATAGGGAGTCAATAGGGAATACAGTATCATACAGTCACCCCAGGACAAATAGATAGCTGAGGTTCCAGTGGACAATGAGAATAAAATTAATTATTTGTCACATTTTACTACTGCATTTTCATGCTACCCACATTTACTGCATTTTTCAATCATAATTTTAATTTTGAGCATTAGCATTTCACAAGGTGGTTAAGGTGTTAAATTACAACAGTATTAATTTTGTCATTGCAATTGTCATTCTAAAAAAGATTGTGCTTAGGAATGAGTAAAAAAAAGATCCATTTTTTGAAGAGCAGTTTTGTACGTGTGACTGCTGCCAACTGAAAACCTCTTAAAGCAAAACAGGTATGAAAACTTAATTGCTACTTTTGAGAGCCTCACTCCAAGAGGACAGCATCAGTGGACACAATGGATGGAAAAAAAATTTGAAGCAGGTGTCACTGAAAACATATAATTTCTGCTTTTTCATTCAAAATTGCTAATACTAATATGTGGTTCTTCAGTAACACCATGAGTTACTTCTAAAGACATGGAGAAGATTTTGCTGATTGGGATAAATGAATGACTTTCCTATATTAGAGAGAGGAAATATGAGAACAAATAATGTAATCAACAAAGAGGGAATAGTGGTTTTTACTTCTTCTGAGCTAACTATTTTTTGCAGTAAACCTTGAGGCTCAGCCATCCTATGACACCAAAAGGATGTCTGATCTATGGAGGGCAGAAATTTTGTGGGAACATAGCCTGTAGCTGAGCAGAAGCTAAAGAACATAAGCTTTTGCTAATTGGTCTTTACATCTGACAAACCAGCTGAAGCAAGGAAGCAATGTAGGATAGAAAAAATTAATTCCAATGAGGAAAATTAAACTGATGAGTTCAAGAGGGAAAAATCATCAAGAGTAACGTGAAATAGAAATAGAAGTTGTTCAAGCCTATTTACCACATAAAATAGTGACTGCTCTGTGCCAGAGAAGAATGGTTTGAGGCAATTAGGTGGTCTGCCTTTGTACTGAGCTCAAGGAATACTTTTCTGGTGTAAAAAGACTATAGGAGAAAGTTCAGGACAGAGTCTTCCTGAAAACTCAAGGAAATGATTTAGTAAGGGAGTGGATCCAAACAAACACGGCTTTGATGTAAATGGTAATAAGGTGCCAAGTGGATGTGATTTAAAACAATGTGAGTTCCATGGAAAGGCTAGGTTAGCTAGCCATAAACAGAAAGGCGCAGGCAGGGAAAATCTTCAGTGGGCTGCTTTGAGGTAAATGGAAATTTTAGCCTTTATTTTGAGCTGAAAGTAGATGGTGCTTGTTGTGTTTGTGTTGAACCTGGGATCGTCAAACTGTAAACAGAGACACAGGAGTCACTTGATGATCCCTCATTTACTCTGCTTTCCATACAACACTGCTATAGTGAAGGAGCACATGTAATTAAAACAATAAATCTAGCTCTCCTTTCTTCAAATTGTTAAGCTGCCCAAATTCCACTCTGCAGTAACAAGTACTTGTACCTGTGCAGGACCCACACGAGCAGCCCGTGTGTGGTGGGAGCTATGTGGGAGCTGGTGCGGAGAGCGTTTTCCGTTCCGGTGGTACACAAGGCATTGAGCCATTTGCGCATTAGTGATTCCGTGTGCCCATGACACACAGACCCCCACTAGTGTAAACCAGTTCGGTGAGCTCCCAGAGGAATTTCCTGCAACTACAGCTCTGTCTGCTGTTCCCTACCCTCTGTAGAGCCCTACCCTGTTAATGAAAACTTCACTCTGAATAAGTTTTTTAAGTATGCCGTACTGTTAAAACAGCAGAAGATCTGAGCTGAGAGAGGTCTAATCATTTACTGTGACAGCAAGCTTCCAGTAAGGATGGAAAGGGAAGAGAGAGACCGTAAGATGCAACAGATAGGCTGACAGCAAAGTAACAACAGATGATTATCATGAGTGTACTGACCAGCACCCTCTGTCACTGAGCTGTGCTTGGACATTGCACAGGAATCCTGGCAGAGCTGAGCTCCAGTGGCAGCCATGTATGTGTGGATGTTCACCGTCTCCTATGAACCAAAAGGACAGAATGAGAGAAAACTGCTTGAAAGAAAGGCGGCCCTTTGCAACCTTCTATGTCTCTTCTGTGTCTTCACAGAAAGGAAAGGTGAAAGCAGAACTAATGGTCAAGAAGACATAACACCAGCAGAGCAGATGAGAGGTGGGATGGTGTGGTACCAAGTAAGAGGAAGGGCTGTGCCACAAAGGGCTTTAAAATGAGAACTAGCAGGAGAGAGCTGCACCTCCCAAGGTCTCTGTTTACCCCGGCGCTGGCACGGTTCTGGCTGAAGTGGTCAGTCTGGAGCAGTTATAGATACACTCAGAGCTAGAGCAGGTGTAGCTGCCTTTAAAGAGTTGTAAAACATTACAAGAAATGTTTTGTAGAGGGAGAGGATTTTACAAGACGCCAGAGTTTGAGATGAAGAGCTGGCTGAAGTTCTCAAATCCTAACTGGCCTGAAGCATTGCCTTAGCATTTTTAAGTATTAATTTCAGCACAGTGATTTTAGCTTGAGGCTAAAGACAAGATCTCTTTAATTTCCAGATGCTTGAATTACCAGTAAAATGCTAGATTTCCACAGGAAGTAAACACTTGGTAGAAAATGTTTCCTTTAGTCAGAACGCCGGCTGTCTGGCTGAAAAGCATATCTGATGGAAAATGTTCAATCTGTCTGAGCTCCAGGTGTTTGAACTGTGTCCATAAATGCCAAAATTTTTTAGTGTAGATCACATTTAATGGGGTTTGTTTGGAAGTTTCTGGGGCAAAAGGAAAACAGCTACAGTTTTTAATTTACTTGCATGTATAAAAGTAGAACTCGAACCTTATGTATAGTCTGAATGATGGCAACCTGATGAAGATAATCTCTGCTAGTTCTGTGTAGAGAGCAAGACTGAAACATATTAGCTCCTCCCAGTGAAATTTTCCACAGATTCTTCAACAGTCTTGTGGGTATCTGTATTCACCCATGGAGCCTCTTCACACGTTTTCATCACTATTCTGTAAAACCACCTCAGAACAGAATTCCTGTGCCTGAAAAACATTCATGAACAGAATGAACAGTATCATTCTGTGATATCCTGGATTAAAAGCCAGCTGCAGGATCACCACCTGGTTGACAGCCTGATCATGAAAAGGTGACGTAGAGTCAGAGAGCTGGCTTCTTGGGATGCACTGAGTATGAGTATAAATGCTCCAGTTGTTCTGCAGAGGGCAAAGCTGCGCCTCTGTCCTTTAAATTCTGACCTTTGACTAGTCCATGAGTCCCTATTGAAATCCAAGTATCCAAGTATCCTCGCACTGAGGCACCTGAGCTCACTCATTCTTTTGTTAAGAGAAAGTTAAATTCTAGAGACTATTCATGATAAAAAGAGGGGATCACCACTAGCACTGGCCAAAGAACACCCATCAACTTTAGTTCCTGTGAAAAATCAGGTTTTACAACTGAACAAATACTCCTCCCAGAACAGGTGCCAGTATCTACCTTGATTCATTGTCGGAAAGAGAGGGGGGAAAGTACAACGAGGCTGTAAAGGAGAAAGTGCTATGCTATCAGACAGGAGAAAAAAGCTGTAACAAAGATGGTACAACATGAATCCAAATCATGGTTAAATATGCTGCTCAATTAATAGGATTTGTCTACCCTTCTAAATTCAAGACAAATTATTCAAGGCAGCATAACAGTAAGGATAACTCGGAGCCCTGAAATGTCAGTAAGACCAGTAGGACTGAAAGACACAGACCATGAAAGGAGTTCTGTCAGCCAGTCAGTCTGGGACATTCAGAGTCTCTTTAGAGGAGAGTAAGTCCCTGAGTGAGGGAATAAGCAGAGGAAAGGCTTACCACAGACCAAGCCCACAAACAGATAAGATTTGAGGAAGAGACCAGTGTTGCTAGGAACTGAGAAATCATCCTCAGCAAGTGGCAAGTAACTAACCACAGAAAACAGTGCTGTCTCCACTGTGGGAGTTCAGTATTCTAACAATTCAAACATTTCCCTTTGTTTTAACCCACATTTCTTTATCAAAATTGTTCACGTCCTGGCTTGATAAGCTCATGCTCAGGTACATGCACTGCAACATCATAGAAAAGCTATTTGCAAGGTAGCATTACCTGCAGTGGTTCCCAGGATGAAAACTTGGTTGTGTAAAGTAAGTGAGAATTTACTTCTGAGAGTATTAAAGCCAGAACTTCAAAAAAGGCTAATGAGGTCATTTCTGTGATTTGTTAGAACGTAGTTTTCTTAGCCATTGCATTTATCTAGAAGTCATCTTTGAGAGGAGTTCTAGCTAGCATGTAAACTCCAAACATAAGCTTAATGTTTCTCAAAGCAACTGCAAGTCTCCTTCCTTTCTCACAAAAGTAATGATCCATAAACATTTCTGCGTAGAGGTAATTTCACAAACTGGAAATGTTCCATACCTCTTGCAGTTGTTATAAAATCAAATATCCACATCTATACTGAAACAGTAGTGCAGAAATCTTACATACATTTGAATTCAACACTCAAGATTTTTGCAGGAAGAATCATTTGACATGTCATTATCTTTGTCTATTGAAATATGATACATTTTATACTAAAAGAAACAATTTTTTAAGTGGGAACAAGTGGTTCATGAACAAATACTGCCCCAAATCCAAACAATATCAACAGCTGTCATTAAAACATTCAGAGAAACTCCCCTTTGACTTTAGACCAATATATACAATTTTAAGCCAAGAGGGTTATTTTTGGAAGTTCTGAACAACTGAAAATCGGGAAATCTATTTTAGTTACCTTCTCATCCTTAAATTGTGTGTGAAGGCCACCAGTGCCAGTTCATAATTTTAACACAGTAAAAATGTGTGTTTCATAATCATATAATCAAGTGTAACACAGAAAATGTGGGATGATTATATTAAAAAGCTTTATTTCACAGATCGGTTTATGGCATCTGGAACTCATTTACATTTGAGCAAGAGCAACCTTTTTTTCCCCCCCTCCCATTTCAAGCATCTTGTAGTAACAAATTTCCATTGCGTTTCTTCTTTTTCTGCTTTGCCTTCGTGCACACAATTCCTCTCTCCTATTTTTCCCCTAATGAAAGTGATCCCATAGAAAATAGAAGTCTGAAAATTATGCGTTCTATATGCAAAAAGTGAGTCACCAGTCTGCTCTTTCAGTTGGCTGAACTGACCCACTTTCTGGGCTCGCACATGTTGGACTCAGCAATGCCCCAAGCAAGGCTAAGCCCAGGGAAGTAGAAGGGGGGAGCACAGTGCCAGTGCTCCGGTGCCGCTCAACACACGGCTTCTCAAAAAGCTCCTTGAACAGGCGTCAGGGAGCAAGGAAGCACGAAGGTGGCAGCCACCCCTCCTGCCCATTGCTGACATTTAGTCAGCCAGTGTGTTCTGCCTACAAAAGGGCACTGTCCCTCTCCACTCTACACATCAGCACCGTGGTACCCACCACAACCACCACTGGCCTCCTCCTGGGATACCTAGTGATGGGTAAGGATGGTTTGACCCATGCTTGGCATCCTCTCTGGAGACATCTTGCCCATGAAGAGCCAGCCTCCCAACCAAGGGTTTCTCATTGCAGAGAAGATTAGGTCTCTCCTGCATCAGTGCACCATAGGAGGAAGGGAACCCTTCTTCTACTTCATTTCTAGCCTGTATGTTTGGAAGGAGATGCCTCCTGATGAATATGATACTTAACTGTTTCTGAATGGGTTTCCTCCTTTTCCTCCCAGCATATAGGCATTCCCCCGGAGGAATCATGGCTTTGACACTGAAAAACAAAAGGAATAGGTTTCTTAGTTAGGAGGTTTCTGTGTTTCAGACTGCTGTACAAAGTGACAGCACTGAGAAAGTTCCACCAAGGAAAATGTTTGTTCCTTGAGTGCGACATTCAGCAACACTAAAAATCATGGTGGCATTAGTTAAGATAGAAGCTTACGGCTTATTCCAATTTCCTACCCTAATTTAATAAAATATTGATGTTTATGTTCAATTTTCATTTTTTCCAATTAAGTGGTATGCATGATATAAAATGTGTATAAAATACATCCTGTTTACTAGATATGCAAAATTTTTTTCCCTTCCAGGCTCATTTCTAAATTCAGCTAAACAAATAAGAATGAATAATACGACCCATCATCTGCAGGGAGGATTTCACAGCTTTTAAAATACACAGGAATATTCTCTCCATTACTGACATTGTGACTAGTAGGTTGCAATTATTCAAATCAGCATTTCTCCAGATCCTCACATCCTCATTTTTAAAGGCTGGAAATATAGCTGTCGGCAGCTCAAGATGTGACACTCAGTTTTGTGGTTGGCACTAGGATCCAATGCAGTGCTGACTGAGGTGACAATTTTCACACAAAACTTGGTCTTATTGATTTGTTTGAGTATGTTAGCCTTAGAGACATTGCAAGCTTGGAAAAAGTCTTTGCATTCAGTCTGTTTAAATCTTCTGGAGATTAGCTGAATATCAAAGTCTCTTGATTTTCTGTCTGAAGAATATTTTAGTCATTCTGAGTGCTGTTCAACAGTGGGTGCATGCTGCCAGAGAGGTTAGTATATCTCAAGAGTAATTGCTGCTTTGTGTAAGATATAAAATTAAAGGGAACTTCTATGTCGCTGAATCAAATCCCATGCTGCTGAACATGTGTGCCGTGTAAAGCAAATCATAAACTTACCAAGCTTAATTTAAAAACCATTTAGAAGGGCTTTCTTTTTCACTGAAAGACAGCTTTCTGATAACTAGAAACCTTTCACCTTCCAGCTTAAATTTGTTCATGGTCATTTTATGCCCATTTGTTCTTCTGCCAACATTGTCTTTTAGTTTAAATAGCCCTTCCTCCTCCATTGTGTTTACTCATTGGCATATTTTTAAATATCAGTCATATCTTCAGTCAGCCTTCATTTTTCTATTCTGGGACAACCCAAACTCTTTTACTTCCCTCTCATGTTACAAACTGCTTTTTCTTCCTATCATTTTAGGAGAACAGGATTGAGCACAGTTTATTAAGCAAAATCTAACATGTATTTCATACATGCAAGCACAGCATCCTTTGCTAAATTGAGATACCTTAGGTCTACTGTGCTTCCCTCATCTGGAAAATCAGTTATTGTGTCAACAGACAGCTATCAGATTACTTTGTCAAAATCATTTAAATCTACATTCCATTTTTACTCCAACTAACCAGAGCTGTTACTTGTTCTTTCCCTCTGAGAATTCATTCTGAAATGATACATAATATAGAGATCAGAGTAGTTGCCTTCTCTCAAATGCAGGTTATGGTGGAAACACCAGTCATTCTCCAGTTGGTGCAGTGTCAGGCATAAAGCTCTTCCAGAAACAGAACCGTTTTTTTCACTGTTACTGGAATGATTTCCTGCGATGTCAGATGGGTGGACTGCCTGTCCGAAGTTGATGAGGGATATGATACAGTGCAATAAATACTGCTGCAGGTTAAGATATTTGCTTAAATAAAGCCTTCTTACCACCTTCAAAGGCCTTGTTAAATTGGTTTAATCTTCAAGTTTGTTTTTTTTTTTTAACAGTCTGCCTGTTATTTTTAATATTACATCTACCCTCACAGGTTTCCTACTTCAGCTGGAAGCTGAAATGATGTGGAGATGCCAAAAGAACTGCAGTTTCTTCTGAAACCTTACATTAAAAGGTATTTTCTTTATATTTGTGGTGGGTTGACCCTGTCTGGATGCCAGGTACCCACCAAACCCACTCTATCAGTCCCCTCCTCAGCAGGACAAGGGAGAGAAAATATAACAAAAGGCTCATGGGTTGAGATAAGGAAAGGGAGAGATCACTCACCACTTACTGTCACGGTCAAATCAGACTGAACTAGGGGAAATTAGTTTAATTTATTACCAAACAAATGAGAGCAGGGTAATGAGAAATAGACCCAAATCTCAAAAATACCTTCCCCACACCCCTCCCTTCTTCCGAGGCTCAACTTCACTGCATTTTCTCTACCTCCTCCCGCCACAGCAGCACAGGGGGATGGGGAATGGAGGCTGTGGTCAGTTATCACACTCTGTCTCTGCCACTCCTTCCCCCTCAGGGGAGCACTCCTCACAATCTCCCATGACCTTCTCCAACACGACTCCTTCCCATGGGCTGCAGTTCTTCACAAACAGCCCCAGCAAGGGTCCCTCCCACAGGGCCCAGTCCTTCAGGAACAGGCTGCTCCAGCATGGGTGCTTCTTGGGATGACAAGTCCTGCCAGCAAACCTGCTCAGTGTGGGCTCCTCTCTCCATGGGTCCACAGGTCCTGCCAGGACCCTGCTCCAGCACAGGCTTCCTATGTGGTCATAATGTCCTTCAGGCATCCACCTGTTCTGGAGTGGGGTCCTCCATGGGCTGCAGGGGCACAGCTGCCTCACCATGGACTGCAGAGCAATCTCTGCCCTGGTGCCTGAAGCACCTCCTCCCGCTCCTTCTTCACTGACCCTGATGTCTGCAAGGCTGCTGCTCTCGCATATTTTCACTGCTCTCTCTGACTGCAGTTGCAGTTGTGCAGGCCCTTTCCCCCTTCATAAATACGTTATCCCAAAGGCGCTGCCATCATTGCCGAAGGGCTCAGCCTTGGCCAGCGGCAGGTCTGTTGTGGACCTACTGGACACAGGGAAACTTCCAGCAGCTTCTCACAGAAGCCACCCCTGTAGACCTCCACTACCAAATCCTTGCCATGAAAACCTAATACAATATTGTAAAACTTTTGTGTTCTGAGTACTTCCTGTCCATAATATGAATCTATGACTCATAGTTCATGTTTCAAAACAGTGTCACATGCTAGACTTCCCTTCTCTTGCCTTCATGAGCAAAGTTAAAAGGAGGAGAAAGGCTTGAACGGCATAATTCAACTGAAAAACTGAAAGTTAAGAGTTCATTCAATTTCCCAAAAGGGCAACTTTGTTTTAAAACCCATTCTGGATCAGTTGATTAATATGACAGCAAATAGAAATAACTAAAAAGACCTCAGTATTCATACTGAAAACCAGGAAATAAATAGCAAACAATATGAGCTAGAATTTATGTAGTGCAAAATGCTAGTTAGGAAAGATAAAGGCCCAAAGGAAAATTCACAAGTTGCAGTGCTAAAGACAAAAGATAGTGTGTTTTTTAGAAGAATATTATGAAGAAAATAATTCTAAAAAGTGTGCACAGTTCTAATTAGATGGAGATGGCTTTATGTTAGAACTGCAAAAAACCTAAGAGGGCTCAATAGATTTATTTCTAGTCTCTGAAAAGAAGGAGAATCATGCACTCCCATCGAACAAGAATTAGCCATGCACTCTTCAGGCTTTCTACAGGAACTTTCTACAGAATTAGGACAAAGGGTTACCACAGCAACATGGTATGAAGCACTGCCCCAGCAACTGAACACCCACGTCCTAGATACACACAGCCAAAAGGTGCTTCTGCCACTGCCACTAATGCCAATAGGGGCATGTGGTTAAAATGAGTCTGAGAATGCATGGACAGGAACAAAGACAAAGTCAGAAGGTTCATGGCTAATGGTCCTAAAAATATGCCTGAAAACAGCGCTTGAATTTGTTGAGCTGCACAGATCCATAAACCATGAAAATACTTATTTTAAAAATCGGAGAAGAGCATGTATTCATAGTCCTACCTGGACTGTGTTTTCTTCTGATCACCTGTGAGCTCTGCTCTCCACCAGTAGGACAGGACAGCCCTCCTCCACCACTGAAGGAGGCTGTGGGCTCCTTCCCAGGACCCCACTGGTCTCATGTGAATAAGAAACAGGAAGAAGTTGGGTGGACAGCACTCAGCTGCTCGGAACAATTGTGCTCTTTCCTTTCTACCTACAACGCTTGAGAACTCACATTCTCTCCACATGCTTGAGGAAACCAAAGAAGCAATCTTCCACCACTCCAGCAGCAGGAAAGGGGACTTACGAGCTTGAGGAGCTTCAGGAGCAGGAAAGCTGGGACCAAAAGGAACAGAATTGCTAAAAAAGGGTAGATGTGGACCGTAATCATTTGCTTCTGTCAGATGCTTGTAATCACTACTGACATTAATTCACAATGAATCTCTGAATACCGGGGAAAGCCGGAGGACTGAAAGACAGCTGCTGTATGATAATATTCAGAGAAGGGAAACATAATGATCCGGCTATCCACCGGATGGCAAGACTGACATCCATCCCAAGCAAAATACCAGAAAAGCTGATAAGAAAGATGAATTACATCACTTAGCAGAATTCTATGGAATATCATGCTCTTCGGCGTGAAACTAGCTCACTGAGAAGTTATCACCTCTAGCTGACAGAGGAGTTCACTTGTATTAGTAAGTTAGCAATGCATTATTCTGCTTTTAAAAAGCCACAACAACATATTACAATGCACAGTTTCCACAAGTAAATAATCTCTCAAGTGACAGAATAAAAAAATAAAGTAATTATAGAGAAATCACTGCTAAATAAAAAAGGCTTTATAAAGACCTTACAGACATCAGGGTTCAATACAAACTCATTGGTGATAATATTTACGAAGTTATAAAAATTTAGAAGATTGATAAATAATGCTGAAACAGTGAAACAGAGCAATCTGGAGTGTCCAGTAGGCTGGTCCTCTTTATCCACAATATATTTTAATACAGCCAAATGCAAACATTTGCATCTCAGAATATGGAATGCACGTCATTGCTACTGAATAGGGACTGCATCCTGAAATGTGAGTGATTCTTGAAAGGAATTAGGGATCAAAGTGAAAAATGAATACAATCCATAGTTTGAGTTGCCAGGGAGGAGCTACTGCAAAGGCAGCTAATGCAGATGCTAACCTAAGTGAAGTGGTTTTACATTCGTTTAAAGATATAAGACTGATGCTGGAACAGTGTGTACAGTTTGCATGTAAGTGTTTTTCAAGTAATGTTAGAAACTTGTAAGAGTGAGGAAAGAAGCTAAAATTAATACTTGCAAGTTGAAGAAATTTCTTTGCATAGAAAAAAGATTTAGGTGACTTGAGTAAAATGCAGTACTTCCAGGGGAAGATATGAGTACTGAATTATTTTAATCTGAAACACAGCAAGCACTTAGAAAATGAAGTCAGATACATCCAAATAAGAAATAAAGCATTAATCTGTAATATCGTGACCATTTAAATACTGGAACAAGATACAAAGGATTAAATGGATCCTGTTGTCTTGAAACCACTGTTAGATACCTTTTTGTAATGTGGACTTTACCCTAACAGAAGTTATACTTAAATTAAATAGAAACAGTTGAGTTGAATGCAGACCTACTCAGGAAAAAAAAAAACTTTGGTAGCTATGGGAGGTCAGATTACATTATCCAATGATCTCTCCTTTCACTAAATTTTATCAATCATTTCCTGCCTGAATGTAATCACATACCATGCATTCAATGCCTGAACTACAAGAAAGGGCTGTGCAGACCACAGCTTCAAAGTGGCACACTTTTCGAAGAGGCAGCCTGGGAGTGAGGAGGTTGTGTGCTCATCCCTACCATGCCATGGCACCATGGTGAATTTCACCAGCAAAGCAAGAAGGGGATGGGGCTGGAGTGTGGCTTGGTTTTTCTCAGGATTAAGTGTTTCCACCTTGGCAGGAGCAACTCTGGAAAAAGACTTCCACTCACAATGGCTCATCAACAGGACAGAAATCTATCTGCCTGCTCTCACTAAACTAATTGTTATTAGCATGTTTGTACCAAGTTTTCTGCTTCTAATGAATGGCCATGTCTTAGGAGAAAATATGATAATGGTTTTGGATATATCCTTGTAAATAGGATGTTTCTAGCTAAAGCAGCCCCACTTAAAAAATAACTGGAGCAAAGACTGAATAAGGGTTGTGAAAATGAACCCCACAGTCAGAGTGCAGGAGCTCAAACTGTTTGGGTTACCATGAAGAACAGCAACAGAGAACTTCCGTACAATAAGTAACTACATTACGTAGGAAACAAACATTTCGTGACAAGAAACAAACATTCCTAGCAAGATCCAATTTACTGAAGTTGAGGCTAATTAAATTCAAATTACAAATAAATTACTATCAAAATAATTTACCCAAGACTGTAGAGGATTCTCCATCACTGAGCGTTTTTCATCAAAAACTTTTTTCTTAACAAAACTAATGGACCTGTGTGGTAAGAATTTGTTTAAGGATGTCTGATGGTCCAGTTATACGTGAGATTGAAACTAGATTACAGTGGCTCTTTCTGGCTCTAAAATTTCCTTTTCTGCCTCAATTATTTCTCCAGTGAAAAAGAAGAAGGCTAATTCTCAAACATGAAGGGTTGCTAGAAGACTAAAAAAAAGTATGTAATTCTTGATTTACAGAGTGTGTTCTACAAGTACAAGGGATCATATGTTGTCTGACAAACACACATAAAATCTCTCTTTAATTTTCTTTGAAGAAAATGCGTACAAATTTGGCTATGTTTGGAGCTTCTGGAAAAAAATCCAGCTTGCATGTGCTCGGGAGACTTGTTGTAGTCTGGCAGTTATCTACAGCTTCTGCCTGAGCTGCGCTCACATCATCGCCTTTCTTCCTCCCACAGGCATCTGCACTGTGCATGTGCATCCCCGTGCACTTTACAGGCCTCGCCTTGGAGCAGCAAAGGCAGTGCTAGACCTTCCCTCTTGCTGTTCCTCCCCATCCCAGTCCAACAAAGTACTCCAAATATAAGGCATGGGAACAAGGAGTCGGCCATGGGAAGGACTGAAGCAGCCTGGGACAAGGCAGGAAGGGAACAGAAGCAGAAGGCTTGCAGTCCTGATTCTCAGCATCCCTAAGACCTGCAGAGAGATGCTGTGCTCCAAAACACTCCAGAAAAGGACCATTCAGGAGCACTGCTTCTGAATTATCATTAGGAATTCAAAGTAACCATTGAAAATTTGGGAGTTTTGCCAGAAATTAGGTGGCCAGCACCTCCCTACTGCAATCCCCCTTCCGGGTCTCCCGTGGGCTCCTTTGCCTTTGCTGCCTGCCTTACGGGAAGAAATCTGAGCAGGCAGAGCCAGACTCCTGCTCCGCTTGGAGAAAAAATCGCGGCTACACAGGGGCTGTAGGAATCAGGGTTGTGTGATGCAAGGCATGAGACCACAGCCTGGGACATCATAGGCACCAGCCCTCGTTTCCTGGGAGCCTTGGTCTGCTCTAAAAGCGATGAGCACTCAGTACTGCAGCTGGAGGCAGCCAGCACTGAGCTCTGAATGAGCGTGCACCAAAGGCTGTGTCTTGTGGAAAATCATCTCCTAAGTGTCTGGCATTGAGTAAATGAGAATAAGTATTTCAGATTTAGCACTACTAATAAGACCATATGTCTCAGCAGTATAACACAGATTAATTCAGTGGTGGTTTTGATGCACTTAAATACTAAAGTCACAACTAAAATACACACTTAAATACTAAAGTCACCGAACAGCCTGTAACAAAATTAATAGCACTGTGTTTGCACAGGATTTGAGCAGTGCGTAGTACATACCTGGGACTACGAGGTGAATGAGGATAATAAAAACAAAATATGCAACTTCTATTTTAGTATGAGATTAAGTTTAGTGCAGGTCCACACAGGTGAGGAATTTAACGGCTGGACTCGATGTTCTTAGAGGTCTTTTTCAATCTAAGTGTTTTATGAATTTATGTTTGTCTTTAGCTCCTGGGTTCCCTAATTTGCAAGTGCTTGACTTTAAAACACAGCTGCCCTTTGCTACAGGATGGGTATGTAGGTACACTCTTCTTCTTTAGCAGAACAATAATTTCAATCATTATTTTTCCTTCACAAACAAGTTCATCAGGGGGCTAAATTGTCTCATCAGCCTTTCTTTCTTTATATGTTTATATAAGACAGCCTGAAATTAAGTTCAAGGACACTTCTTTTGAGCTTTGAGGATGTAAATAAATAACTTCTTAAAAAAGCTTAGAGGCAGTTTTGTTGGGTTTTTTTAAAGTGATGTTTGAAAAATACAGCTGTTTTTAGAACCTCTAACATGTATGCTGTCACTTGAGGAAGGATACACGTGGTAGCACATATAAAAACACACCAAAAAAATAATATTGGGCATGTCTGGTACAATGCCTTGTAGTTAGCAGAGTGGTATCTCTTTCTACCAGGCTTGACTTTGGTCCTCCATTGTCTGTACCACAGGCCTTCTGAGGAAAATATGGGGTTGCCACAGCAGCTGGACTTTTCATAGGAAGTGGTGAACAGCGATGAAAAGTTTTTCTACAGCTGGGGCATTTAGAATATTGTCTGAACCATATAGATTATTTGATGATTAACAAGACAGTCAATCTTGCATTGCAATCTTGCTCTCAGTAGGGATATTAGCATAGTATGTTTCACTTTTAAACTCTCAGGAACATAGTATCTTTGAGATCTCTGTCCCTCTGTTCTGTTTGCTGGAACCTGACTAACAGGTCACAAGAAAAGCAGACGTTGTGAAAGCATAAGCATCATTTCCATAGCAAATCTGACTAAAACCAGTAAGATAGGTCAATGGAATATTTCTACCATGAATGAGTAGCATAGCAAGGCCTCAGCTCAGCTGTCTTCTACCTACAGCTAGGTTCAGGTTTTGGGAGCAGCTTTTTGCTGGCGACACAGAGCTCAGAACAGGGAACAACTCAAGCATGCTTGTTAACTGTATATATAATTTTTCAGACAGGTTCTGCCCAGATTTAGCTCTGTGCTGTCATGATAAGGCTTCTAGAGCTAATTAGTTATTCAAGTTTATGCAGTTCATTAGCTTGCCTTCAATTTTAAGTGAAGGATAAGTATCCTTAGATAAAAAAGGATAACAGTATCCCTTTGAATTAATTGTGTCACATTTTTTCCCAAGACACATGTGGCTGTGCACTGACTGTCTATTGGGTTGTTTTATCCTCATGCCCCACTCCCCTGTTCCACCATAAGGTGGTATATGCTCCAGCATCCACACAGCACTGTGATGGGGTAAATTAGACATGTTACTTTGAGTCACAGAACAAGCCACAGATTGCAAATGTAATTAAGGACTGGTCCTTCAAACCTTCTTGTAAGTTCACTGGCGTTCCTGGTATTATTCTCCCAATCATCTTTGTTTTAGTACCATGCTTGTCATTTCATCAGACTCCAGGTGTCTGAGGTTTGGGGTTCCCTTTGGAATACTAGAGCAATGATCTTGGATAAGACTATTTATCATCCTGCATTCATTCACAAGGCTAGACTAGAAGTGTGGTTGTATTGAGTTTGTGTGGCCAGGTTTTGTTAGCGGGGGGGCTACAGGAGTGGCTTCGGTGAGAAGATGACGGAAGCTTCCCCCATGTCCAACAGGGCCAATGCCAGGCAGCTCCAAGGTGGATCCAGCACAGGCCAAGGCCAAGCCAATCAGAGATGGTGGTAGTGTCTCTGTGATAACATATTTAAGAAAAAAAAAGTTATTGTGCAGAATAAATTGCAGTCAGAGAAGAGAGGAGTGAGAATATGTGAGAGGAACAACTCTGCAGGCACCAAAGTCTGTGAAGAGGGGGAGGAGGTGTTTCAGGAGCTGGAGCCGAGATTCCCCTGCAGCCCGTGGTGTAGACTACGGTGAGGCAGTTGTGCCCCTGCAGCCCATGGAGATCCACAGGGATGCAGGGATCCACCTGGAGCCTGTGGAGGAGACCCACACCAGAGCAAGTGGATGCCTGAGAGGAGGTTGTGACCCTGTTGGAAGACTGTGTTGGAGCTGGCTCCTGGCAGGGACGTGCAGGCCCATGGAGAGAGTGTGTCCAATGAGTATCCCCCACGGTCTGTGGAGGATCCATGCTGGAGCAACCTGTTCCTGAAGGATTGCACTCTGTGGAAAGGGACCCACATTGGAGCAGTTTGTGAAGAACTGTAGCCTGTGGGAAAGACTCAGACTGGAGAACTTCATGGAGAACTGTCTCCTGTGGGAAGAACCCCACCTTGTAGCAGAGGAAGGACTCCTCTCTGAGCAGTGGGAGAAACATTTGATGAACTGACCATAACACCATTCCCTGTCTCCCTGCACCACTGGGAGGGAGGAGATACAGCTGGGAAGAAGGGAGGGGTGAGGGGAAGGTGTTTTTAAGATTTGTTTTACTTCTCCATATCCTGCTCTGATTTGGATTTGTAATAAGTTGAATTAATTTCCCCAAGCTGAGTCTGTTTTGCCCATGATGATAATTGATGAGTGATCTCTCGCTGCCCTTATCTCAACTTATGAGCCTTTTGTTATACTTTCTCTCCCCTGTCCAGTTGAAGAGGGGAGTGATAGAGTGGTTTTGGTCAGTGTCTGGCATCTCACCAGGGTCAACCCTCCACAGTGGTGCAATTTTGGAGTAAATGCAAAGAGCACGATGGGAAACCCTGAGTTATACAAAGGGAGGCTACGGATAGATTAGAGGACTGGATAGATGGGATAGGAGAAAACACTAGCAGCCATTTCTAGGAGTTTTCTACTGTAAAGCCAAAATGGAACTTTAATGGAAGTTTCATCAGGAAAGAATTGCTTCTCGAATTTATGGCGACTCTCCACAGTAGCCAGTAAGATGGTGATGCTCTTCTGCGAGTGGGTCAAGATCCAATTCCAAGTCTTTCAAAAAAGTCTGTCATACACCATAACTGTACTCTCATTGCCCTGATTTCTCTCTTCCACAAAATACTTCTTAAAAGATTTTACTTGTACTCCAACGCAGAACAGGAGTAAAATCTGTGACAGCTCACATATTTTGAATATCTATTTTTCCATATATATGTAGATCATATATAATTCATTGGTATCATATATTTGAATTTTTTCTGCATCACTAGAGACACTGTGGAAAGAGACAAAAGTGGCTGCCTTGGGCTCAGAGACACAGCCTGTCCTCAGAGGAGCCTGTGTGACACCAGGCTAACACAGCAGAGCATTCTCCCTAAGAAAAGGAGCAAAAGAGATCTGGATCTAAGGCCAACAAAATGGGGACTGCTATAAAAGTTATGAAATGTATGTAGGACTACGAAGGCAGAGAGGAAAATTAATAATAAACCTAGATGTAAAATCAGCTTACTGGGGAAATGCAATCTTATTCTTCTCCTGGCTTTGCTCTTCTGTGTTGTTCCTACTCAGTTATTCAGTGGAAGACGAAGAGTAACAGGATGAAATTACAAGAATCCCATAACAGAAGTTCAGCAGAGCTTAGATATCTGAAGATCCAGAGGTTAAAAAAAAAACCAACAAAAAACAAACAAACAAAAAAAAAACAGGGAGGAAGTAAAAGGTGATTTTCTCAAAGCCTGAGATGGGAAATGGGAATGCAGAGAAAAACTGAAATGAAAAATTAAGTATTTTCTCCTGGAATTCTGAAAGTTATGTTAGCTTGATGCTTAAATTGACCTTGTTATTATTATTACCATTGCAGTTCAGTGTTTTAAAATATTTTTGCCACCATTGTAATAAACACTTAGTTTGAAAGAAGCAGGCCACAGTTTGGAAATATACACCAACAGCCAGGCTGCTGAGTGAGCTGTCAAGCTTTTACTCAGTTCTTGCAAGTCATCAGTTTAATGAAGTACATGAACATCAGAATGGAAACTCAAAAGTTCCTGTTCTTTCAGATACTGAATCTGAAAACAAAAGTAAAAATAAAACCTAATGTAGCTAATTTTTTTATATAAACACAGCTAAGCAAGTTATACTGGTTAAAAGACTGGCTAGTTTTGTCTGCTGTGCTGACAAGACACTACTCCAGCACCTTGGTTTGGATAGGTACTAAAATACAGTGCAGGTTCTTAACTACCAATGTGTAAGGCCCATGAGAACATCATGAAGCTCAACAAGGCTAAGTGCAAGGTCCTGCACGTGGGTCGGGCAGCCCCAAGCACAGGCTGGGCAGAGAATGGATTGAGAGCAGCCCTGGGGAGAAGCACTTGGCTCCAGGGAGACCTTACAACAGCCTTCCAGTCCCTAAAGAGGGCCTGCAAGAAAGCTGGAGAGGGACTTTACACAAGGGCATGTAGTATAAGGAAAGGGGTAGTGTTTTTGAAGTGAAGGGCAGGTTTAGATGAAATGTTAAGAAGAAATTCTTTAAGGCGAGGGTGGTGAGACCCTGGCACAGGTCACCTGGAGAAGCTGTGGATGCCCCATCCCTGGAAGTGCTCAGGTCCAGGTTGAATGGGACCCTGAGCAACCCGACCTAGTTGCAGGTGTCCCTGCCCATAGCAGTGGGCTAAGAATTAGAATCTTTTAGGTTCCTTCCAACCCAAACTACTCCGTGATCTATGATTCTGTGTTTTCCTCTCCAGAAACACGAATTTCTCCTTTGTAAGCAAAATATTCACGTTACAGTTTTGAGATCTATGGGTATACCCGCCCTTTTCATTTGTTATTTGACAACTTCTGGAACTTTTTATTGTAAACACTTTTACTGTTTTAGAGACACATATCCAGACACAAAAATAAATTTAAATAGATTTTCAAGTTACCTACAGTACTACTCTCTTCTAATATTATTTAAATCTGTTACTACCCTAAAGTAGCCAATATAAAAAAACTAATTCTCATTAATAATCCTAGCAGTATTGTTTTCAATATGCTCATTAAAGCTTTGATTATGAGTCCTTAGATTTAAAAATATTAATTTTCACAAACTAGTCATGACTGCAAGTATTTTACTTTATAAAATTAGGGCAATAGGGTGGGGGAATATTTGACCCCTTGCCTTCAAAACTCACAGAATTTTATTTGTCTATAAGATAAAAAAGCAAACATTTTATCACATCACATCTTATTACAATATCACTTCTCATAAAGCATTTGCTACTATCCAAAACCACCTGACACTTATAGAGAAGCTAGTATAAGATTTACTGATTCTCATCCACTCCTGAAAAGTAATAAACAGGCATTTTTCATGGAGTGAAAATCGTAGGGAATCTCCCCAATTACAGGGTAGGAGCGAGCTCTTTCATCTGCTTTTATAGCCTGCCTTCCCTCCCCAGTCCCTTAACACCCGTCTATCCCAAGACAGAAAGATTTTGTTAATCATTGCAAATGGGACTGAAAAGACCCTCAAGAGACTGTACAGAACATCACTCCCTGCTTCATACAGAAGCAGCTGTACCAAAACCATTCAGAGGTTGCATATCTGAGAAATGACTTGTGAGCATGAAAGACTTGTCTGTTTTTTCTAGCTAAATCAATTGATTTAATAAAAAAGTGCCACATCTTTATAGTCTTTTACATGCTTAGGCCATCATAGCTGTAACAACACAGCTGTTAAACCACTCCCCAGCGATGCTCATACTGAAGAAGTACAGTTTCTATGAGTACCCCAGAGATTTTCTTCCAGCACACTACTATCGCTAAAATCACCATTTTTTTTCCTAAGCATCCTAAACTAAATTTTCCTTACTACAACATAACATATGATTCTATCATAATTTCTTGCCCTAACTGACATGAACCTAATTACAGTTTAAATTCAACTAACTTTGCAGCTAATCCTATATTTCTGATGATTTTAACTTCTTTCCTTTTACTTTTCTAAACTACACTAAACAATTACTCTAATCTTTTCTAGTAAATTATGTTTTTACACATCTGATCATCCCTTTCTCTCTCCTCTGGACTCTGAATTCTACCTGCAATTTTTTCTCAAGTACCCTGCTCCAAAACGAGTGCAATGCTCTAGCTGAGGACCTACCTGAGCTGAGCAGGACAAAAAGATTCATGCACTTCAGAAAAAAACATTTCTATTCTTACACACCGTTTTTACAACAGTGCAATGCTACTGACTCATGTTTGGTTTGTGACCCACCACATTTCCACATCCTTTTCTCCTTAGCCATTCCCCGTGCTATATTTGAGTACATGATTTATTACTGACTAAAGATAAACCTTTGCACTAAACCTTATAGACTCGTATCCTGGCTGGTTTTCTAGAGATTGTGACTGTAAAAAATCACTCTGAATTTGACTTTTATCTTCCAGAGTGCCTGAAACCTGTTTGGTGACCTCTGCAGGCTGAATGCCCACATGCTCTGACCTCTCATTTGAGACATTCATGAAATAGGGAACAGTTATGACAGATCCTGTGGAGTCCCAAAAGGAATGATAGTCCTCTCAGTATACCCCTCCAAAATCTCTAATGCCTAACTCCTTGCCCAGAAAACAACCTCATCAAATTTTGCTTCTCTATAAATGGCCTGAAACAAGAAGAAATCGTGATGTTTGTGGAATAATTCCTCATTTTAGGACAAGGAGAGGGAGACTCAATCTGACAAGTGTGCTAGGATTTCTCAGACATCAGAAAAAACACATTTTGGAGAAGCAAATCTCTGTGAGAGACAACGAGGCCAAGAAGAGCTGCTTTCCAAACAGTGCTGCCCTGAGTTTAAGGTGAGAGCATAACATTTGAAGTTTCAGTGAAGGAAAAAGTTCAAGAGGTTACTTAGCATCATGAATCCCGGGGATCTGTACGCTACCAAATGTAGCAAACAGCACCCAGGAGAGAGGGATAATGACCCCAGAACTGCCACGCATTCAACTTCACTCTGTTTCAGCTGAAGTGTTACAGAAGAAAGAGAAACGCTCTTGTGGTGGTTTTCTACAGTCCTAAGAAAGGACAAACTTGATTTTATGTGAGCATGTGTTTTCAGCAAGCTAAACATACTGAAATGACCACCATTCAGCATCAATACTAACACAGTTAAAGAGTAAGGAATAAATATCTAACGCATTTAGTGCATGCACAGATATTGCTGTTGAATACAGAGCAATAGCTCTGGTGCACCAGGCAGCACTGCAGTCACAGAACAAGCACATGATTGCAAACACCGTGTTTTGCAGCCTTAGCTTCGTATGGATTGCATCATGCAAATTATTTGTGTTGCCTGCAGATGCAGCCTTAATTCAAAAGCATAGACAGTGTAGTCCAGCCCTCTTGTGACAAGTACATGGGTACAGAATTAATGCTTTGTTCACAAATGCTCACACTGAAGACCTTCCACTGACGTAGGCAGCTAAGCACTGCCACCTTGTTCAAGTTTACACAGCCATCCTGCACTTGCCCTGTTTCTGCACACCAGAAGGAACCTCTCAGAGGGAAAAGGTGAGATTCAGAATAAGGTCCCAAAAAGGTAAAAGAGATACTGGGTCTCTTGTGACTGTAGCTGCACAACTTTGAACCTGAGGGTTGCCCTTGAGTGAACAGATCCTACCTGGTATATGCTGAAATGGTTGCATCACACACTGGCACAGGGTACCTTGGGGGTTCATAAGTATTTGGGGTACATTTAGTTGGCATTACATTGGCATCATTTTGTCCACCCCACCTGTGCAACCCTGTAAGCCCATCAATTCGAGTTCTGCAGTTACCTATGACATATTTCATATGTTGACAGCAGTACTACACAGACAGGACTTGCTACAGAAATCTAAAAGTTCAGGACTCTGAAGGTAAGTTGAATTAGTGACTGTGAGCAGCTCTGTGGGAGCTCTGGACTGACAGAGACACACTCCTAAAGCATTTCCGTCTCAGGATGTTCATCTGGTTCCTGACTCTCAGTCAAATTCCTTGCAAAGCACCTTGAAATTTTCATTCTCCATGCAGACCTAGAAGACTGCATTAGGGTCACTTTCCTCTTAAAAAAAAAAGTGCCTACATGGCACACACTAGACCGCATATTTGCTCTCATGTCCACCTTCTTTGCTTTGACCTCAAAATGTTTGTAGAAATTCTGATCTGCTGTTTCCTAGTGGCAATTCGCATAGAGGGCCAACAGTGAAACTGCTTCTCTCAAAAGCAGCAGCTCCTGCTTCTGCTAGCCAAGTATGGCTGGATTTATATATATATAAATATATACACACATATTAGCACATACCTCTGACATACAAGTGACCTTTTGCACCAGCTGGTAGCTGACAGGAAATTAATTTCTGGGGCAAAGACATTTTTTTGCTTCTCACGCCTTTTTGCAGCATTGCCCTGTTCTGAGCACCAGAAAGTCCTGGACTGCTGCAGAGTCTTCCTGTCCCGTTTTGCCATGGCTGTGTGGTGACAGTGTCCACCACCAGTGACCTGTTACAAACATGGCAGTCAGGCAGAAATTGTGTGGGAGCATTCACATTGGCAAATATCCCGCTGCCAACCTCATGGCCAAGCCAATGCTGTCTGCGCTCTCCTGTACCAGGGAAGCAGGCAGGAGCTGCCTGGTCTCCAGGTAGCCCCCTTCAAGTGGGAGCAGGAAGGGTGGAGCAAAATCCCACTTGTGCCATTCAGGCAGATTGAGTTAGCAGCTGATGAATTGTGGTTATCTGAGCTATAGCTTATTCCTCATGGGTAAGCCGACTCAAATTGAAAATATCAACACTCTTCAGCAACGAGTTTGTGTGTGTGGACATGACTCAAATTAGAAGCAATGTCTGAGTTAGGTCTACAGTTATTCCACAGTGAAGACAAGTCCATGTTATCCGACATCCCCTTCCTGGGCTTCAACTTAAATGGTTATTCAAACACTACTGTGAAAAAAAGCCCTGGCTGACACTTCCTACCCAAACTTGGCAATTCCTTGAATTTTCCTCCAAAATCTGCTTTGTCCTAGCTTTCTCTGGGCACAAAGAGACACTCCCACATCCTTTACATTCCAGTTGGGGCTAATTGAACTCACATGTCAGCATGAGTCAGCAGTAATCACCAGGAATATTAAGGAAAGATTTGGCACCGGATTTTGATAATTCAATAGCAGAGCCCCATGTTCAGTGGGGTCTTAGATTGGATCAAACCCCTTAAAAACAAGACAGCAAAACTGTATTGTGTTCTCTAGTCTCGTCCAACTATATATGGGCAGTTCCTGATACTGAAAGCATCTTTACTATATTTTTTGATATACCTACAGAAAGGAAAATCTAATGGAAAAGTAATTTCTGAGTACTAAATCCTCCTCGCTGGAGTTTAAATCTGTTTATACGCTGAAACCGATGAATCAATATTAGACTGGCTGGCTGGTTCTTGTAAGCACTCGCATTGCAAACAGGGCCTAGATATGCATTTCCTCCTTACAATTCCTGGACAGAAATCTGAATCAATGGGAAGCTGAGGTAATAATGTACGTCCCCTCTCCCACTGCTCAGTTGAAATGAAAATCCTGAAACCACAATGACCCGACTTTTCCACATATGGTTTTTCGTTCCCCACCACTCTTCCCAAAACAGTCCCCCTCCATACACCTTCACCCTACGGATTGTGTAGCCTTGTGCTTCCAGAGCCAGGGGCTGGAGGTGTTTACACACTAGCCCAACACAGCCCCTAAAGCCCTAATCTTCTCCTCGAGACTGAAGAACACCTGAATACACTTTTATGATCAAGTATGGCAAAAAAATCGGTTGTCACAAACATATACGGGCGCAGAGACGAGGTGGATGCGGCAGTGAAAAGTGAGGACTGTCTCAGCCTGTGCTCTGCCGGGGGATGCCGGCAGGAGCAACAGTGTTAAAGTCACCACCAAAACCTTAACTGGAAACTCTTTCTGGATCTTAATATCTACAGTATAAAGTACTTTGTTTGTCACGGAAATAAATTCTTGCTCTTGGTTGCAAATTAACTGAGTGTCTTGCCGGTGAATTTGATCTTGTCAGTCATTAAGTCTCTCACTTAAAGGAAATTATTTAGTCTTAGCCCTGACTCATAACACTCTCTACGGTTCATAAAGGAGAACTGTTTCATTTTGTCTGCTACAAACATATGTGCATCAACATTCTTCTCAACAGATGAGGTCTGAACCCAACCAGACCATTCAGTTTATTTAAATACAGTCCTGGTTGTCTTTTTGAAACCTCCAACTACCAAACATCAAGCGTATTCTTGGGTTTTTTCTGGTGGGTTTAGTTTCTTTTTTTTTTTTCTGGTTTAATAGTCCATCTCCTAGAAACTCACTAAATGACGCACAAACATTGTTTGTGTCTGTCTTCAGAAAAAAAAAAGTCTTTTGAACGATGTAACTTGGGGTTTTGCTATTTAAATTATTCTTTAAAAAGGACATAAAACTACAGCTTCACCCAAAGACGTACAAAATTCTTGTTTACTAAACAAAGTAACACGAAGTCAGAAAAAACACCAGAGCCTTTCCCTCATTGCGCTTTCACCCTTTGGTATGTCAAACTGAAACACAAGAACCCGTAGCTCTGAAGTTATAAAACGCCAAAAATTATCTTCAAGGCAAGTTCTGGCTGACCCTAAGGCAAATCCACCCTGTCCAGTTCCAAGCGAGTGCACCTGGGGCTCGAAAGAGGCGATGTGAAACTTTATTTCACTTGTTTTCCCCTCGAAAGGTCTCTCGAAGCGTCGGTGGAAAGGATGTGGCCAAGGTGCCGCGGCGGAGCCCTCCGCCGCCCCGGTTTCAGCCCTCGGGACAGAGAGGCGCCTCTCGGGCATCACCCATCCGAGCGCCGGCCGGCACCGGCACCCCCGGGGCTCTCGCCTGGGAGCTGCGGACAGTCACCGGCGGCCGGCTGGAAGAAGCGCGGCGCGTCCTGCGCGGCTGCGGTCCCAGCGCCGCCGACACGGGCGGCGGGACCACAGACACCGCGGGGACAGCGAGGGGCGAGGCGGCCGGAGCCGACAGTCCCCCGGTTCCCCCGCACAGCCCAGGCTGAAGCCTCTCCTGCCCGCCGCGAGCTCCCGGGATGCAGCGACTTACCCCACGGTCCCCGCCACGACCCGGGGGTGCAAAGTTTCTCCGGGCGAGGAGCAGCCCCCGGCCGCGGCGCAGGGCGGAGGTGCGGGAGCGAGCGGTGGGAGCGGGCCGGAGGGCGCCGGGGGTGGGGAGGATGCTCGGGCGCCGCGTCCCTCGTGATCCAGGTGGCGGGCGGGCGGCCGAGGGACGGGGCGAGCCGACACTGCCCGCTCGCACGCGATCCGCGGCCGCCGCGCCCCGCCGGCGACAGAGGGCGCTGCTGCGGCGGCTCCCGCGGCCCCGGGGCCGGGGGGGAGCGCGGCCGGGGCCGCCGGAGCCGCCGGGCGGGACCGCGGCTCTCGGCGCCCGGCCCCGCCGCGGCTGCCGCCGCTCCGCCGCGGGATCCAGGGGGGAGCCTACATAGGTCCGGTGCACCTGCCCGCGCCGCCGCGCAGCCCGGCTGTACCGAAAAGTTGAAACGGAAAAGTGCCGTGTGGGTCCTTCCCCGCCTCGGAGATGTCTGGAACAGCCTCAGTCCTCCCTGCATGGGTGCCCCCCGAGGGGGCTTCCCTCTGCCCCCCGGCTACCGCTCCGCCCGGCCCCGGGGTTGCTGCGCTGGTCGTCTTGCGCGGTTCCCGCGGCATCAACACAGCTCCCTCGGCATCGCCGGTGCCTTCAGTACAGCACCGCATTTGCCGGCTTCTCCTGGAAGCCGAGTAGCTGCTGGGATAATTTCTTACACTAGCAGTGTTTGTTTTATTTTCCCAGAACGTTTTGCCGACGGATTTCAGGCTTGTACTGGAAGCGGCAGGGGATCCTGGTCAAGCGGCAAGGCCTTTTGCGAGTGATGTTAGATGCTGGAGTTCGGTAAGTACCTAAAGTGGCGCTTGTGTGGGAGGCTTAAGGAGAGGACAGACGAAACCAGAGCAGGCTGATGCCCAAAATCCAAGGTAACAAAGTGAAAAACTGTCCTCTCCTTGGTGTCATGCTAGTCCTTAGTGAGGAGATCCAAACTTTGAACCCCCAGCAGTTTTCTGGGACTGGTTGCTGTGGGGACAAACTGTCTGCTGTTCCTCAGACCTGGACTGCCGAGGTGTCCCCTCAGATGAAGACGCAGTGGCAGGTACCATCCATCAGACAGCAGTGCCCTGCACCCGCTGTCTTCATCCCAGACCCAGTTCCTCAGCTGGCTGAGATCTGTATCCACAGGCAGTCCCCTGGAAAAGGTCAATTTTCAAGGTGCAGGTGGCAGGAATATAGGGGAAAAAATATATTCTTTCCTATATGTATAATATAGGAAAGCAAAGAATTCCACTTTTGCTAATCATAGAATAGTTTGGGTCAGAAGGGACCTTTAAAGATCATCCAGTCCTACCCACTTGCACGGGGCAGGAGCACCTTCAGCTAGATCAGGTTGCTCATCCAAACCGACCTTGAACATTTCCATGCATGGGGCATCTACCACCTCTCTGGACAACATGTTGCGGGATTTCACAGCCCTCATTGTAAAATACTTTCTTCCTTTCATCTAGTCTGAATGACCTAATAGATGTTTCATCCATATGAAGCTCTGCTCTCAGGTTGCTTGTGGTGCAGACTTAATAAAAACGCAGTGCCTGAGCACTAATTTACTGGGGGAAAAGAGGAGAGGAACAGGAGTACCAGAGCCTTCTCCTCTCTCACCCTGGACAGTGGGTGAGGAGGGTGGCCCCAGCTTGATGGTCAGTCTCCATGGTTGCATTCTTGTGGCTTCCAAGCTTTCTTCAGAGCTGTCTCTCTAGAGTGCCCTACCACCTGGCCTCATGATCAGTATTAAGTCTTTGGCTTGACTGCTTTTGTCTTGGTTTTGGCAGGGAGACTGCATTTTGACAAATGGAACCACGTAATAAACTTCTATCTCTCTGTTGCCCATATTGTTCAAGACGAGGGGAAACCCAGACCGCAGCTCTCCTGTCCTGTGCATAAAGATGGAACAGCCCAGCACACAGGAACACTATTGTTCCAGCAAAATAGAGCCAGTCAGTGTTGTTGATTGCTCTGTTATATCTTCCCAGACAGAGCCTTGGCTATAAAAATAGATGCAATAATCCACACGGACAGTTGCAATTGTAAATGGCATTCAAAAAGCAAAAACAGAATTCGTAGTTTGACACAGACATATCCCCAATCCATCGGGATGTGACACACTGGCAGCGTGTCTGTGCCAAACTGTGAATGTCGTTATTTACTTTTCCTCCAAATGCTATTTACAGCTGCAACCTTCGCTGTAAATTAGTGTATATATTTTATATTGGACATTTTCTGAGTGGCTTTGGTATTGTCTGCACTTACTGTATTCACAGAATTGAACGCAAGTTAGACCACTTGGGCCACAATAAATCTTCAGGGACTACAGACTGTGCTTATGTTAGGAGGATTTGCCAGCATAACCATACCAGCAAAATCCTATCTGGCAGAGGCAAGGCCTATGTTTGGAAAGAAAAATGGAAGGCCATCAACACTGAATAGCTCTCCACTAGATGGAACAATGGTGCTTCTGCTGCCAGGCCATTGACAGGGAGTGATTTACCCAGAAGATAGTTGGGGGGTGGGGGGGTGGATCCCAGATAGTGCTGGATAATGGCGAGACAGTCATGGGACTGCTATTGTTCATTGCTCTTCCTGGTGAGCTCAATGCCACAGAGGAGACCAGGGAGCTAGGAGGTGTCTTAGTGCATGAAGACACATCAGAGGTCGTTGACTGAACATGAACTGGCTTTGAAAAAGAAATGGTGTCAACCCATGGTCTTCAGGTCGCTCTAACAAATCTCTTCCTGAGCTTGTTTGACTGGGGTTGGGGCCCCAAGCTAGCATATGTCCAGCTTGGAATCTGGACTCCTTTGCACCTGTCTCTGCTTTGGTATGTCCAAAGACGATGGTTCAGATGCTTTATGGGAGCTTGTTCCACGTACAGCTGAATGACCAAGCCTACAGAGAGAGTATTTGTGCTGTGATCTCTTTACTCCCTGGATTTTACATTTTGTTAAAAGTAATTACACTTGCCAGGCAAAAATTGTTTTTCATAATCTCATGCTGCTGACTGTTTATACTTACACCATCTATGTGCAGATCGTTTTTATGCAAGTTAGGCTTACTGAACGACCGCCAGATAGTTCTGCTTTCCTTCTTGAATTTTAATTGCTTACTTGCCCAGCATCTATTTTTACAATGGAGCTGTAAATGGAACAGTAAGTTCCATCACTCACCATAGATGCAGTGGGTCAGTGCTCTCCTTACTCCTCCTTTGCTCCTTCCTGCAGGGAATGTGGAGGAATTATTGAGGAAACTCCCCAGTCTGACCATTCATGAGACTCGCTGGTAGTTTATAACACCAGAGACTTTAACTGCTTCACCCACTTACTAAAACTTTCCTGAACGCGGTTTCAAAGCAGGCATCTTTGAAATATCAGTCTTCTTTCTCCCAAACTCCTACTTGAAAATGTGTGTTCATTCAAAAGGCTGATTTGAACACCGAACTTAGACTCATCCATACCTTCATTTTCAAGACTACATGCTGTGAATTTCTCACATAACCCCATTTCATTCTGGAAAATAATTATAGACTTTAGTCTTCACCTCTCTTCTTATGGTCAGCATTATTTCAAGCACCTACATACTCAGGACATCCATTTTATCTCTAGTGTTGCAGCTTTTTGAATGTAACCAGTTGCTCATCTGTGTCCTTTTGCTCATTTTTTAATATGTCCCATTATTTTTAGACTATTGGGAAGGAAGGTGATCATGTGCAGGAAACTACCAGAGAGCTGGAAGCCAATGTAATTTTCTTTTTGATCCTTTAACTAACACACTCTTTTGAAAAACGAGACAGACATTCTTAATATTCTCATAAACACAAGCATTTCCTCATGAAGCAACACTGGTTGCTTCTTATTCCTTCCATACTGCTTTCATAAACTCTGAAAGTACGAAGTGACTGAAATACACTCGGTCTCCAGATTGCCAGAGCTAGCAATTTCAAACAATTTCAAATTAACTTCTTTTCTTTGAATAGTGTTTCAGAACTATGCTATTTCAGGGCAGGAAAGAAGGCACATGAGATGTTTGGATAACATTCTTGTTAAACTGCAAGCTGTCCTCACTCTGGATTTAGTCCCCAGTTTAATCAACTGATCATAATAAATGCAAAAGAAGTGAAATCACAGCTCAAATAGCATCTTCGTGACCAGGGATTTTGTTTTGGTTTGGATTTTTGGGTTTTTTGTCGGCTCTCTTTTTTTTTTTTTCATTTTCCATGTTGCTCTTAGCTGGTATTGGGTACCTCTCTAAACTTACATACTTCCAAGGATTGTGTTTATTAACCTCAGCTAAGTGTGTTACATAGCAACAAAAATTTCATTGTCTGAGCTACTTTTGCTTATATTTCCTACTCCTTAGAGGGCTGCAGGTTGGCAAGGCTGATGTTTCCTTGAAGGCTTCCGAATGCTGCAGAGAGAAAAAGAGAACTTTGGCTGCTGTGCTGCTGCTGCTTGCATGCAGGGACCTCTGCTTGCTTGCTTGCTTGCTTGCTAAGCGAGAAGACTGTCTGGGAGCCTCGGGGGAAAGAAGGCTGAAACTGCTGCTCACTGGTGCCCGGAGGAGCAGTAGAGCTGAGGTCTCTGATAGCATCACTCTGGAAGTGACAGTGACCTTGGAATTGAAATTCAGTCACCTTTGTCTTCGCTTGCCTGCCAAGGGGAAAGTTGACTTCAGTGGGGATAAGACCTGGTATCTGGCACAGAAAGTGTAGGTGGGTGCCTGGAGCACAGAAGCACCTTTACAAGCCACCAGAGAAAGGGAGATGAAAAGAAAAAGTGTCTTAAATGCAGAGAGCTCAAAAGAAGAATGAGTGCTTATAACAAGATACTTCTTGCATCCTTCTCTGGCTTCTGTGTGCGCCAGTTCTGTTTCTACCGATTCCCCTGACCTGTCTTACATAGAAGTCCATAGGAACCTGTGAATTGCAGCAAAATTCAAGGAGAAACGTCTAATTCACTCATGTAGACTGGAGAAAAAGAAAAAAAAATTTAGAAATCTAGTCTATCTTCCCAATGGAAGTAAGCAGAAAGAAAATTATAAGAAAATATTTATAACAACACATTATGAGATATCAAGTATGTTTTTTCATATTATTCATTTATTGTAAGAAATTATACAGTCAGCTAAAAAACCTCAATTTCCTTAAGTATTAAATGAGGATGCTAAAACAACACACAGAGCAGAACCCTTACAAGTCATTATTGCTTATAAAAAATCCATAAATAACTGCATCGTGTCAGTGAATTTTTAAGTTGGTTCATTCCACATGGTCCATCTTTCCTCAGACAAGTCAGTTGCTAAAAACAAGCAGTAAATCATCCCCATTCTTTTATTTTAATACTGAAAAGAATATTTGTTTTTATAACCAAATTGATTTAAGACTTAGCTTGGCCACAAAACATTCTAAACAGATGTCTAACTTGAAAGACACTAATATGCTTTCTTTCCACATAGTTACAGAAATTTGGGGTGCATGCAACCTGAAACCTAGACTTTTAAGCCCAAAGGAAAACATATTTAAAATACATATATATTCTTCTAAGTAAGTATTTTTAATAATGTACTCCAGTGAATAGAAAACATGCTTGCTGTGCAGCTCTGTCACTGAATTAAAAGCCATGCCATCAGAAAAGTTGGTAGGAAACATTGGATTTAGGTACAGAGGAAGTATCCTGTATTAGTACAGTGGATTTTTGTTTATAGCTGTAGAGGGCTCAGAGTTGAGAAAATTTTTATTGACACATGTATGAAGAATGTGATGTGTTGCACAGCCCATGAGCTTTCATGATTGTGCGTAGCACTTCCGCTGGTAAGTATCCGAAATGTTTTATCCTGAGAGATGCAATAGCAGAGGAGCACCAAATGTTTCTTCCTTTGACCTTGGGCTCTGAGTTATGACAGTATGGTAACCATATTCTCTTCAGAAAATTGCCTGCTGCCTTCCTCTCTCTGGTGCATTGACTGATAAAGTGGGAATTGCACATTCATCAGACTGTTCTGGAGCTTTTCCATTAGAGGATTAGGACTGCTAAAGAGGCTAAGCTCAAATCAAAGGGGACAAAACCAACCACACTGAAAATGGGAATCATCCTGATCTTTTTCTGAGTCCTGTATAAGATAGAGGGTATTTCTTCTATGAGGTAAAACTCACGGATCTGATGTGAAGCTACGCCAGTTCATCTCATCCCTGCACACAGCTCACTTGGACAGTGCAGGAAACAGGAGTGATTGTGGCTGGCAAGAACTGATCCTGCAGTGCTCCACCACTGATTCTCTGCCTCTGCCTAACCTGCTCCTTCTCTACAGCCCTCAACAAGAGACTGCCTGAGAAGTGCAAATGAGGCTGTTTCCTAAAGGAGCCTCTGTCATATGAAGCTGAGTGGGATGGCAACAAGTGCCAGGCTGGGATGTGGATGAACAAAAAGGTGGTGCTGGTCAGGGATGTCCTTAGCTCAGTTCTTTTGTGGAGAGCTTCTTGAAATACTTGGAGCAGCCTTAATTGCCCCCTCCTAAAGAGGTGCCGCCCATAAGCTGAGGATAAGGCAGACCTGACTAAAGCTGTGGAAGACAGAGATGTAGAGCAATTGTTTACTCATGCTCTGGATGTCCTTATGAATTTCAAACTGTCAGAACAGCACTTGCAAATTGTGTATGCTTGTGTACATGCACATGGTGAGGAAGGGGAAGGTAGAAGTGGGCACATTTTTGTATTTTCATTGAATTTGAAATGTTGACTACTGTAAACTGTAGTTTGACGTCCAGTTTGAGCATCTGGGCATACCAGGTTTCTCATGGAGGATTTAAAGGAACAGGGATTGTACAACTGAATGAGAGCTCTGCACAATCAACAGCTTCTTGCCTATCCTACCATAAAGTATACACCTTGGGGGGGAGTACCATACAGTCTCTTGTTTTCCCCCAGAAAATAGTTTGGCTGTACATATTTCATGGGCATGACTTTGTTCCTAAAGTATAAGTGCTACCAAGAGTGCAGATATTATGCACTGTGCTAACAGTAAAAGCCCAAATTAAGGAAAAGGGAGAATTTGAGATAATATTACAAACAAAATGAAGTTACTGGAGTAGACTGCATTTCTCAGGGTTGTTCTAAGAAGACAGCAACCCAATTTTTAGATCTAAAAGCACTTTGCTCCCTGAAGAAGGGGAGAATTGAGACAGGTGTTTGTCAATTCTTGTCTTTCTTGGGGTTTGTTTTTCTCTCTTTCTCTCTCTCATTACTATTATTATTACTATAATCATCACAAGTGTTATTATTTTGTCTGGTTTTTTGTTTCAATCATCAAACTGTTCTTAACTCACAAGTTTTATACTTTTTTCTGATTCTCCTCCCCATTCCCCTGGCGGCAAGGAGCGAGTGAGAAGCTATGTGGTACTTAGCTGCCAGCTGAGGTTAAACCACAACAACCTGGTAGTGGTTTAAACACTTACATGCTGATAGAAATCGGGTTTGGGAATACTGTAGCTTAGAAGATAAGAAGCAAATAGGAAGGCCAACAGATATTTAATGCCAAACACGACGTAATTAGACATCTTGACCCTACCTCTATAAAATTAAAAAGGCAGTGACCCCAACATACCTCCTCTTGGAACTTCTATCTGAACACTGCTGGAATCCAGAACCTGGTAGCTATATGTGTGTTTTTCTATATCTTTTTTGTCTTTCTTTCTCTTTCTTACTCTTCTAATTCCCTCTTCTTGGAATTGTTGGGTAACTTAAAATCAAATGGGCTGAGTTCGTTAATTTGAATAGGACAAGTTAATTCTTAAAGAGATGTTGTACTTTAATTGAATGTTGCACTAAGCTTTTCGCCAAAGTTTGTCTGATTTTCTGAAGTTGTCAGTAAACTCCTTTTTGCTGTTTTGATCTCTTGAGACTGTCTTGTCGGTATTTCTCCCGCGCGTCTAACTCAGAGTACCTGAACAACCGTAAGCACTGTCAGAAACCTCATCAAGCAAGTTGTTTGGGGCCTTACACCTGTCCTCAAGGGGTTTGGCTGTTCACCTTTGCTGTATGCCATGCTACTTCTGTATCAATTGGCATTTTTAACAGCCATACCCCATTCAACCATCTAAAGTCCCTCTTCTGCCAGGTCATCCGGCAAGTTAAATACTTCCACCTTCCTCTGCTGTCATCCTTGGCCTTTCACTCTCTGTCACCTCCTTTACCTTTTCCTTACTTCAGAGACACCTTTGAAAAATCCTGCGATTTGTCCCAGAGGCCTCCCTTTCCTCATTCAAACCAGAAGTTTGGTCTTTCTTTATGTCAGCAGGTCAGTACATTTCAGGAACAGGCACAGAGCTTGTATTTGGCAGTACAAGGCTCCATGGAAAAAATACGGCCAAAGTGTTTCTCTGTGCTTTTGCCATCTTCTTCACTGTGATTTACAGGAGACTTGAGACACTGATTGATAACTTTACTATCAAAAAATGCTCTGAAACAATACATACTGAAAACTTAGAAACTTCTTCTGAAGTGATTTCCTTCGTGATCCAATACGTATGTCATAGAAAACAAATCCTTAGCTATGCAGTACTCTGCTCTTGAGTGCTTCTGTGATGGGGTTCATGGTGTGTTGGGATGGCCCATGAAAGCCAGATACATAGTCCTGCAGGAGAAGAAATGGCCAGGTTAGAAAGCTGATGCAGTGCTGCAGGGACTGATTTGATTGACTCCGGGGAGTGAAGGGGGAATAAGGTGGATTTTCCCTTTAGATATTAAATACTTCTGGATTTTATGGTTAACTATATAACTCACTTAATACAATTAATTATGGAATTGCTTTAATTCCTTGGTGGATACTTTAGATATTGGAGACAAATTTTGGCATCTTCTGTAAAAACAGGATATGTAGTACTAGCAAGTCTCATGCTGAGTATCCTGAAATAATCTCAAAGCCAAAGAAGTGTTAGAGTTTTGATGTGACAGGTCAGCTGAACTGGATGGCACTAGATCTTTACACTTGTTTCTCCAGCTCTGGCCACTCTGGTTTTGTCCCTTGCTTTCCCAGACACTCACCACTTGAGCTGGAGAGGATTGCTATCTTTTTTCTAAGCTTGCAAGAGGCAGAAGTTTTACTCTCCAGAAATAAAGGAGACAAACCAGAATAAAACCAGACTGAGATGGCATACATAGAAGAATGTGCAAATGTTCACATTCAGTCATTTTCACTAGGGTGTTAATTCTGATATTCCAGTAATAAAACAGAGTGAAGTAAGGAACATATAATCTTTTCCTTAGGGAATCCTAAGGAAATTCTTCTGGCACATTGGAGCTTTGAAATCAGCATACCAACCCCAGGCAGAGAGCAGTTTTTACTATCTTCTCTGAAATGTTGCCGACAGGACAAGTGTTCTCAGGGGAAGGAAGCTGACTGATGTTGGAGCAGGAGGATAGTGTGCCATCTCCCATTTCTGCAAAGTCTTGTCAGGCGTCAGCTATCTGGTGCACTCTTTCAGGAGAAAGCATCAATCTTTTTTCTTGGCACTTGTCGTCTGTCATCAACATCTCTTCTGTTGGCCATGCCTAAAAGTGTGGATCTGAATGAGTGCACCATGCCAACAATCCTGTCCAATTTCAGAGCTGTGAGACATGACAGGAGTCTTGCCAAGAGTGCTGGTTGCCTCAAGTGGTGGTGTTGGCCACTTTCAAATCCTTGATCTTCATTCTATGCTGTAATGTCACATTTGCAGACTTAAATAGACATTACAGTGTCAATACCACCAAGAGTACCAGCTTATGCATCCGTACAGGACTGTCTGCATCATCACTTTATCCCAGGGGCAGGCATCTGTTGTGTGTGATGACCAGGACCAGCTGATAAACATCAGAAGGATTTGCCAGTGTGTGCCTGTTCAGTCCTAGATTGTGCAGCTTGGCCATACCCCAATCTTAGAGTGGAACAGTACCATTGGTCCACTCTGACTCCAGGAGCAGTAAAATGCTTCACATTTGTCCCTCCACCCCTCCCATTCTTCCATGAAGCAACAGGTACTGCCATGCCTCGAAGCAAGAGGCATCTGCAGAACAGCAGGCCTTTTCAAATGGCTAGGCGGTCCTTGACTACACTCCTGTGATTGCCCCTATGGATGGAGCAGGATTGCATATCCCTCTGAGGCAAGAGATCGCCTTGGGCAGCAGTTGGACTCAGGGCTGGATTTTTAGACAGGGACATAATCAGACAAGAGGTTGTATCTGGCTCCCTCTGTCTTTCATAGGAGTTGGAGGCCTTCATCAGGACTATTGCCAGAGTCACTGTGGTGTGGGAAGCTCACCTACCACACGCTAAGATTCTGACAGTTTTCTTGCACTGTCTTTCCTCAAGAATTCTCTTTAAATCTCCTCTATGTGCCACATTTTGCAAATGGAAAGCCTTTGCTAGCTTTCGAGTGTCCAGATGTGCAGATTAATTTTCCTGGTTTGGGAGTAAGAGGTTCGAGATATCTTAAGCATTTTAGTATGCCTGCCTGGAAATTGAATCTACTTCCTTCTACAATTAACCATTGCTTGGCAAAGAGGCATATATATATATAAATTGATTGGTGATGCAGAACATAATACTATGGTAACAGATTTATACTAATGGTGAGAAGCACATAATAATGCTGTTTTTTGCAAACTTCTTGTTAGTTTTGAACTTTCAGGACTTTTGCTTATGTTGTTCTTCACCTGTGCTCTTGAGAGGCTCATACTGTATGTTTAAGGACAGAAAATCACATGCAAACTCTGGTTTTGTTTTAGGTTCTTAGTGAAAGAAGCTAATATTAGAAAAATGTCATGGTAAGTAGCTATAATACCGTCACAGCAACTTGTGCTTTTCATGTGTTCTAAGCAATTGAACCGAGAGAAATATATTTCTGACTAATGGGTAAAATGACAGGGTGCATCCCATTTCCCTCTTCCTCTCCTGCTCCAGCATGATCTGCTAATGTTATTCGTATTCTTGTAACTTTTACGGACAGATATAGTTAATGAGGGATAGCGAACAATGTTTACTTAAATCATTGTTCTATTTGTAATGCTATTCTGTGGAACCCTTGGGGAAAATATGCTCCTAGAAATTTCAGTTGAGTAATTTGTGCAATTCTATTTGAGATTTCTATTTTTTGACCAATAATTGTTTATAATTAATTTACATTGTGTCATGCCTCATGTTATTTGAATAGGACATATGCCATCTGATGGTTTATAGTGATTCTCAGATACAGCTGAATTGAACTATAAAGTGGAATACTACATATGGTGTTGTGTCTGAATTGCATTTTCTTGCTTTCTTTCCTATTTTTGGTTGATCATTGGAATCTAGGAGTGCTTAAACCTTTTTCTGCCTACTCTTTTACAAAAGGGGTGTTGTGATACAAGCAAGCCAACTTAACAGGCAGGAGGTTTCAGAAGGGATAGTCCTCCTCAGCTGTGCATTCCTGCACCTTACCTTTGTCCATGTGTATAGTACGGATTTCATAAGTTGCCTGGAAATGTTTAAATTTGGAAAGTAACTCTTGAGGGAAAGGTGGTAGAAAATCAGTGGTTTTCCCCCTCTCCTCTCTATTTGGGAGTACTACTTCCGTTTAGGATTCAGGAAAATAATTTCAGGTAGGAGTTTACCTAAAAAGTAGGGTTTGTTCAATCATTAGATGACTGAAGTTTTCAACAGAATGCAATTAAAATACACAGTTTTTGTAGGGTAAGGAGTAGCTCTTTATGCTCTGCAAGAGCTTCAGTTGTGATGACTGCTGTGGAGTGTGTGTCTTCTTTTGGTGCTAATGCAAGTGACCAGAAATGTGCAGTAAAATGGGCTGTTCTCTGCAACGCTGTTGCAGCTCTAAACTTGCAGCCAGCTGCTGTCTTCTAACAAGCGCTAACGTGAGGTTTTTACTGTTCTGTGCTCAGTAAAAATGCTTTTGTATTCGTGAAAAGAACTGAAATGAAATCTAGCAGGAAATTTGTAGGACTTAGCTTTGTATACCCATCTTGAAAGTGGTGTCACATGGGATGCTGGTGGGAAACCTGTCTTTCCTCAAATGTGATAAAATGCTAAGCATGGTCTAAAATGGTAACCTCCCTTTTAGCTTGCTTTGGCTTGTGGGGAGAAGACCCCAAATGGATGTTGAATACTTCTAAGTTTGGCTAAGAAAAATAGAGAAGGCACAAGTGGTTTAGGTTAGTGGTTTAGGTAAGTCTCCTCTTGAGGTCGTACTGCAGGCAATTTGCTGGTACTGTGGGTGGCAGTACCACAGCATGGTACTTGATGTCAGGTATGTTCATATGGCAGACTAAGCTAGGCATGCTGAAATATCTCCTATTCCCAGAGTGTATGCCCTATTTTGAGATGAGCAGCTACTGGTGAATACGAAGAAGGAAAAATAGTCAGTTACCCTAGCTTTTGTGATGGTTTTTTGTTTTGTTTTGGGATTTGGGTTTTTTGGTTTTGTTTGTTTGTTTGGGGTTTTTTTGGTTTTTTTAGCTTTCTGCAATCCTATGAAAGCAGGATGAGAGGAAAAATTTTGAATTTTTACTGGGTTTGCTGCAAGTTACATGAGGTGTTTTGCCTTTTTTCTCACAATTTGTTCTTAAAGCTTTCCTTTGAAAAACAGGATGCATAGATTTTGCAAGATAAACTGGATACACTGTGTGACCTCACTGCTGACAGAGTAGAGAGCAGAAATTGAAGAGCTCTCTAGACAGAAAAGTTTGGGGGTGTCTTCTATGGAGCAACTCTAGCTTTTGTTATCTAGTGTTAATCTGACTCTTCTGGTAATGGCTTCTGAACACTGGGTACTGTAAAGGAGGGGAAGGTTGAAATTATGTGTGTGATGGGGTAGCAGATGGCTTGGCAGGTACAAGAAGCTCATGTGTTTGGCCAAAGTCATTGGGCTGGCTCTTGCCTGCAGGGAGCTAACTGACTGGGAAGTTCTTGGAAGTAGGAACATCATGTTTCTTGAGGAAACCATTGTAACATGGCTTCAGGGGTTATAGGGATGCCATAAGTGTCATTGTGGATCTTGTTTGCTTCCTGATGCTGTTTTTCAAAAGGTTGGTCTCCTCTTTCTCCTCCGTAGCTGGTGCTTCGTAAGTGAATCTCCCTATTCATCATGGTGCTGTCCAGCTCAGTGTGCAAAACAAAACTTAGTAAACTTCAGCTTAGTTTACCTGGCCTACTTCAAATGGCCTGTTTGCTGTGGACTTAACTTGTTTTGGAGGAAAAGGTAGGTGTCGATTATAGCTGTCAAACTTACCTTGTTTTGGAGGAATATCACATTATGGTCTGTTAAGAAGAGTCATCATGGTGATCAAAGTTCCATGGACATCGTGTAGAGTCAGAAGGTGAAAATGAGTAGAGAAGAAGACAAGAAGGCCTCTATTCATCACAGACAACCAGTCTGAGTCATTTAAAATTGTTTGAATGACAAGGGTGGTTATGCTGTATACTGAACTTCCACGTTTTGATTTGGGGAAGTAATTTCAGGTAGGAGTTTATCTAATAGTTGGGTTTGTAACGCAATGTAATGGAACTCCAGTGGAAGAACTCCAGTCTCCTAAGCAACTTTTTACCCACTATTGAAAGTAGAATCTTGTCCCCCTTCTACACATCTACCAATTGTTCCTCTACAAGTACTCCAGCTAGGAAAAGGAGGTACTCCTTGTCTCTTTTCCTTCCAGTAATAATTGACTATGGAAAGGAAACTAGCCATGTCCTCTTTTCTGTGCATTCCTTTTTCTGGGAAATCATAATCTGTGGTGGGGAGACAGATGTAGTTGGCACATAACTACCAAAGCCTCAAAGACAGAAGTAGGAATACTCCACAGATCTGAAAAGAGCAATCCATGATTATGTCGATTCATGTGTCATGCTTGTTTTTCTCAGCTGTGAATATCGGCGAGGAGACGGCTTCATTTCACACTCGAACCTCCTCTGCTGCAGATGGAAGCGTGCAGCCGCCTCCTAAAGCCCTGCTCCATGTCATGCAGTACTTCTGCCTGCAGAGAGTACCTGCTGTTCTTACAATTCATCATCCATCTTCTTCTCTGGGTGAGCAGGGAAGAGAAGGATTAAAGCAGTGAAAGCTTAGAGAAGACTAAGGGAGAATGGGTTGGGAAGGAAGTGATCAAAGCTGTTTGGAGGACAAGCGAGTAGAGCTGTTTCCTTTAAGGCCATCTTTAATCAATGCATCTGCTGTGGAAGGGCCCATCCGCTCTATGCAGGTGAGGCGCAGGATTTAATGATATTATCCTCTCTAGGTCAAACCTCTCAGTCAAATCCCTGCACTGAGACACTGCCACCTGTATGCAGACCGTGGGCAGATGACAGACTGACAGTGAGAATGAAAAATTCCTTTTTCATCCTGTTTAAGTGTTTCAATAACTTATTCAAAGCTTTGTTTTCTGCAAAGCAAGTCCATTTATTCTGGTCCTTTACTCAGTAAAGACTAGCAATTAGTAATCACCATTCCATTCTAACGTGTAGGATTTAAGTTTCTTCTAGAAAAGAGAGAAAACCAGAAAAAAGCCAGTCTCTTCCCGTCTTTTTCCAGACATCATTATTTCTAAATCTCTCAACATTCTTGCTGCCCTATTCAGGTTCACTTTGGGGGGTCTTGTGTTTAAAACTAGGCCTTGCTTCTGTTCACTAGTAGCCTCTTACCTGAAACCAGCACTCCCACATGGCCTGACCAAGATAGGCTGATGCTTCAGTGGAAAGGTAGGTAAGATGTGAGCAACAAAGCAGTTTTTTTATGTTTTCCTGGAGAAAATGTGGGCTGGGGAACATGAGCGTTCCAAAAACCTAATCAATACAGAAACTAAGTGCTCATATCTATCTTCAATAAAGCCTTATGAAGTTATCCAGTGGATGCTTTGCAGACTTCTAAAACATTTGTTTTTGCTACATTTGAATCTTTGGAGAGAAGACAAAGTAAATGTTTGTCCCAAGCCAGAACTCAACTTTGTATGTAATTTCTCTTTCTTCAAAGGTTATAGAGAGCTTTTCAGAATAACCTGTGATTTTTTTCCATAAAAAGACTCTTCATGGTAAGATACGACACCTTTAGAATTAGGCAGCCCCAAGCTGCTCATTGCTTTGTGCTAATTCCTGTTTATTCCTTATATTAAGGGCGAATACACCAAAGAGTGGCAAGATTAATTAAAACCACCTGGCAAAGCTGTTTAGGGCAGGGGACTTGCACTAGAATATCCTTAGCCATATTTGAATGAAGAGCTCTGCATATTGTGTCAGTGGTGGCTGCCACGGTCGGGAAATTTTCTTGGCTTAACAGTGCCAGCCTTGTGCAACAGCATTCCCCATAGCTTTATGGATGACATGTCTCAGCAGGAAGAAAAAATGAAGCAATGGTGATTTCTAGTGGTGTTCTGCAGCAATCTGGAAGCTTTCCACCTTCAAGGCTTCATTTCCCAGCATGGAGAAAGACTGTGGCTGGAACTGGTACTTCTCAATGCTGCCACTGGTAATCTTACCTTCACTAATGATGTTGTGAGGGGGAAGAAGGAGAGGCAGATATTCACTGTGCATTGCAAAAGATAGACCTGTAAGACTTCGACTGCATTCTTATCCCGTTTTCAAAATGTGGCTGCAGCATGAGGTCTGTCTCTGAGCAGATTGCAGAGACACACGTTAACCAGCTGTTGAAACCTGCAGACTGCTAGCAGCATCTCTAAGTGTGTCTTGCTCCTCAACTGACCTCTCTGTTCTGGTGTTTTTTCTCTATGGCATGTGCCATCTTTCCTGAACTCTTCACAAAAACTTGTGCCGTGTAGGAACTGAAGTCTTTTGTAGAGAAGAGCTCTTTCCCCTTCCGGTAGCTTACTTGTTTCTTGTGATCATCTGTGGAGTAAGGACAGATGGCTCAGATCTTTGCCTAGGAAAAGGAGTGGACTGTTCCTCTGCTAGTCCCAAGAAGGTATCCTCCCACTGCAGTGAGACAAAGAAAAGAGGAAGCATCCCAAGCAGTCCCTCTTGCATGCCAACTGGAATGCTGTCGTTTCTGAGTCACCCACCACTAGGGCTTTGAGTACTCTCTTCACATCCCTCTTAGCTTCTAGTCCAGCTCTGACAGACAGTGCGGAAAGAATGTAAGTGGTGTCATTCCAGAAGTCATCCCCCGCTGTCCTCATGGCCAGCGGAGAGGGTTTGAGGCATGGACTGTGCTGCTTTTCATCTCTACTGGGCCTCCTTCATCCCGGGCTTTGGGCTTGTCTCATGGGGAGCAGAGTTTTCCTGCTATGCAGGAAGAACAAGGCATCTGCTACAAGCCACTTGCCAGCAGAACTTCCATGCACTGAAGATTCATTTTCTGAATCAGTTCTTCGTTCTTTTCCAGTCTAGCACTTGGGTTAAAACCAAGTATTTTGAAAGCACAAATGGATCATCATCACACCATTTTGATCATATCTAATGCCCATTCATACATGCTCTGTGGACTTAGTGCTGAAGGTAGCTTTGCCAGCTTTTTCATTCAGTTTGTTTGGTTATATTTAGATAATTAAAAGTATCTTACGCAGCAAGGGAATGAAGACATATATGAAAAAGGGAGAATTTTATCAACGTCTATAATTACATGCAGAGGGGCTGCAAAGGATAACCAGGCTCTTTTCTTTGGTGTCCAGTGGCAGAACCAGAGGCAATGGGCACAACCTGAAACACAAGGGATTCCCTTTGAACATCAAGAAACACTTTTTTACTGTAAAGGTAACTGAGCACTGGCACAGGTTGCCCAGAGAAGTTATGGCATGTACCTTCTTAGAGATATTCAGGAGCCATCTGAAAATAGTCCTAGGTAGTGGTGTCTGGGTGACCCTGCTTGTGCAGGGGGCTTGGGTCAGATGACCTCCAGAGGTCATTTTCTCACCTCAGCCTTTCTGTGATCTGTTGCAATTCAAGTTCCTGTGAGAAAGACGCAATAAAACTTATTTAAAAATTAGAATACTCACTCAAAGTCTAATGTTTCTGTGACTACAATAAATTATTGGAAGAATCATAGTTTAAAAGTGTCTTTTTATTTCAATTAATTATAGCTTATATATTCTCTAGGGAATATTTTGCTAAGGAAGAATTAGATAGTAATTAATTTCATGTCAAAATACGGAATTTCTACCTATTTTTACCCATTTTGTCTGGACCTCCTTAGGTCACACAGAACTATACTGCAGAAGAAAGGACAAACCAATTCTTTGATGAGTCACTCTGTTTATTTTTCTGTCCAAGTTCAAAGTCAATGAATCCTGGCTTTCTTACTACTCAGAAGGAATGGAAATACAGAGACAGAGAGATGTAGGGTATTCCTATGACAAGTGCGTCAGTCTTTCCCTTAGTACATTTCTCCTGTGGTTTTTGTGGTATCCAATGTGATACACACTATTCTCACTTTTGAGTACACTCAGTTCGTCTGATGCCTGATCTCTGTCTCTTGTTTATTAGTTGGACTGTTGACACACTCTGTAAACCTAAAAGCAAGGAATTTATCATGAAAACATAGGTATTATCAACAGCACAACAGTAATTCTGTGTACAGTGGTCGAAGAGTCATATATCCTCGGTGGTTTTGTTTGCAATAGCTTTGCTGATGTATTAGTGTGGAAAAGAGAGTGGAGCCTGATGCTATTCTGGACATGAGTCCTTCACAATCCTTCCCCCAGGAATCACCCCATGTCCCCAGGACAAAGAAGGAACTCTTTTTCTGCGTCTGTAGTTTTGACACCTCTGTGTATCTGACAGACCTCTCAGGGGCATAAATTGCTATCAGGCTTGCAGGACAGACAAAAATGGTGTCCATAAAGAAAGTGTGGAGCCAGTCATTTCAGAACTGTACATTGGAGATGCCAACAGATCAGTGAAGCTACAGTGATATCTGGTGGAAAGGAGGAGAACTGGGACAATCCTGTGAGGTCTAATGTTTTATGTAGGTTTTGAACATCCTTACTCCAGTTTTCTTGGTGGCTTGGGAAGTGTCCTCATGCTTCCTGCTTAGACAAGTTGTACAGTCTTTGTGTGAGGGTACTGATACATGCTAAGGGAAGGAAGGCAGAGCATAGATGGTCTGGACCTGCTTGAAGTGGTCATGGCTGTAACCCTTCTAGGAAAGAGCTCATCTATCATTAGCATTAGCACTTTATTAAAGCACGGAGCTCAGACTCACAGGTCCTGCAGCATCTGACTGTTTGCATGGACTGTGTTTCCCACAGCTGTGGGTCTCAGCAAGGTTTATCAGCCTGGGCACGATGTCAGAATCAAACCACCTCTGAGTACTTATAGAGGCCTGCACATTGACAAGTAAGCTTTGTGGACAGTGAGGGGCGTAGGAGCAGGAGGGAGAACCTAAGGAGTTCCTCTGGTATCAGCATGGGTCCAGTGGACTGGCACTGATCCAGAGCTAATGGGCCCTGGCTGAGCTGACCTGGCTCTGCCACTGGGCATCTGCATCCCATATACTCACCACTGTGTTTCAGCAGTAGAACGCCTTTCTGAAGTTACTTAATGCTGTGAGACAAAAGCTTACCCAGGTTCTGAGCCCATGTCTTCCCTTCCTTATCTCCTCGACTGATGGCTGTGTTGCCCATAGTTCCCTTACCCTGCTATCACGGTAACCCCAAAGGTTCACATCCAGGAGATGCTGCATGCTGCTGCCTGGTTGAGCAGTGACCTAATAAGCCTTGCTGGGTTTCAGGGCACTAGGTAGTGACATAAGATGGTAGGAAAATATTGGGACTTTGCCAAAAGTAAAGAGCCCACATGGACTCAAGCTACTAGGTGTTCTTCTGACAATGTAGCCCAGAAACAGCTTGGCTATTCTGCTGACAAGGATAATACAGAACTGGTGGATAGCAGTAAACTGGCGAGTAGGAGCACTCCAGACATACCCAGACAGACAGTGGTCTTTAGTTACTTGTTTACATTCTGTTTCTTCAGTAATACAATAAATATCAAGTTTCCACTCTTCTGGAACTTGAGATAGAGATCTGTCGCATTTTTCAGTCTTGGCACAAATACTCTTTACTAAAAACAAAAATTGGGGGAGAAGGGGGAGTTCAAACCAGAAAACTTGTCGTAGATATTTCTTCTACTAGAGTGAAGGAAACTGATAATATCTGTAGGTTTGACTTAATGTAGTTTGTGTAAGTGCCTGGACAGCAGGAGTCCCCACGTTCCTCTTTACTGCCCATTGCAGTCTTCCATTTTTCCCTGAAGTGACAGGAAGCAGAGAATAGTTTGTTATTCTTTACTCTGCTTACATAGCTTACTATTTACTCCTTGAAGTCTCGCTCATGTATAGAAAACTCCTTGATATTTTTGTAATTATAAATATTCAAAATATTTCTGTGTTTGTGTCCTCTGCAGGTTTGACCGTGCCATTTCTAATGAGATCCCAGTGGCCAGAGACCACAGAAAGGGCTCACTCGTGAGAGGTACAAACCCATCTTAGACTTCCTCCCTCCAGCAGAAAAGCTATGCCAGCTGCTGACTGGAGTGGGGTGCATCGTAGTTGACGCTTGTTTGTAGCTTTTGGATTACAGCTATCCCATTAAAATAAAGGTCTGTGGGACTAAATTTGTATCCAGTGATAGAGGGCCAAGAGAAGTGTGAGAAGAAGCTTGTGAGGCTTTGACGCCCGGGATGAAGGAGGCCTGGGCAAGCAATATGGGGGGGGGGGGGGGGGGGAGGGTAATAAAATAGTATGTCTGTCTTTTGCTTATAGGCATTAGATGTGGATCCTGTTTGCCATTCATTTACCTCCTAAGAAAATAAACTTGTGGCACCCTTGGGTCTGTAATGTCCCCAGACAGCTGAAGAGGCTGGGGAGACAAAAAGGAGAGTGGTTTGCCAGGGCTGCAGTGGCTGGGACGGGCAGCAGAGCCTTGACTTGCAGGCAGCAGTTGTGGCTGGTGCTGAGGCCACTTCCCGGAGAAGAACCACTGATGGTGCCTAAATACTAACCCCCAGCTCACCAGGACACATCCAGGCCGAAATGATAAGCTGGGAGCAGGGTGCAGCCACTAGCTGGGGCAGCTGCTAGTGGCTGTCTTACCAACCATGCAGTGCTGAAAGTCAGATTGGATCAGGGTGATTGCTTGGATGTCTTTTTTTCTTATTAGTCAAGCAGGTTTTCCAAGTTTATATGCTCTTGCAATTTTTATTCTTCCGGGGCCTCTTTCCTTGGGTCAAAAAATGTGTAGTCTAGAGCCCTTTTGTTTAGCTCTCAGCTTGAGAGTGGGAAAAAGTTACTCATGGCTGAGTTCTCTGCATATAATTTAGGTTCCTGGGTCTACGAAGAGTGATTGAAACTGGTTCTATTTAGGACATTTGTAGCAAGAGCACCTAGAAGCTGAGTTGGCTGGTACAGGTATGCTTTCTCTGAAAACCCAACCCAAATAGGAATGCTACCAAGAGCTGGGGACTTTGGTTATTTTGTGTGTACTTTAGTGTTATCTGTGCTGATCAGCCTCCTCAGTATTTGGTTGTCTTTGTTTTCATTTTCACATGAACACAATGATGGTGCTTTTAAACTGAGGTATTTCAGGCACTGTCTTACGCAATTTGCTCTTAAACAGCTGAGACATGGGTGCCTATCTGTCTATGACAAGGATTAGTTTATTGCTTATTTAAAAGCGATCTTGAAAACTTGTTTATAACTGTTTACATACAATTTTTTCAACAGTTCAGATTGCCTAAGGCTACGGCATGTTCCCTGTGCTTATATGCAGTGTGTAACCCCCATGTGGCCTCAGGCAAATGGAGTGGTTAAAAGATTTATGCACTATGTGGATAAACAAAATCTGGGAGAATTTCCCTGAGGCTTTGCCTGGATTGGCAAAATGGTGTGATTTTAAAACATGATAGTTAGTACCTGGTACTCCTCTTATATGCTGGTTTGATGGGGGAAAACCCATATGAAAGAGCCAGGGTTTTTTAAGAAGTCCTACTTAGGCATAGCAGATGCTCACAGCTTGCCCTAACTAACGTTTTATAAGACAGCAACTACCATCACTGAAATGCAACCTTTTTTCTTAGAGTAGGCACAGTCTGGCACAAAACAAATACCTTGAAGACTTTCAGGAGTTTCCCTGACCGGGCCATGCAATGAACGCACAAGACAGATGGAAATTTAGGGAATTTCTCTTACTGAATAGGAAGCAAAGAGTAGGCTGCCAAAATCTCCTGCGGGTTAGGATCCTGCCCTGACCCTTGTGGAGGATTTCCTGGAGCCCAGTATCAATGGGAGCACTTCCACAGGCTGAAAAATTGGAGGATTTCACCTGCAACGTGTTTCCCTTGTCCTGGTTTTGTATTAAACCCACAAAAGCCTAGAATTTAGTGGAGTGGGAGTAGTCAAAGGATGTGGAAAGCCTTGCTCACTCTCACTCGGCTTGCAAGCAAAGTGCAGCGGGCTGTATATAGGCAGTGTGTAATACTGATTTCTCTAGGGAAGTGATTGACCTTCTCTCAGTGCAAACCAGTCGCTCACCGGCTTAGCCCGAAACGAAATAAAGATGCTGGCTTGGCTTCCAACACCGGCGAGGAAATAAATTTGAAACAGCCCCGTCCGCAGCAGCGGCACCGCCGACCCGTGCGCAGCATCCCTGCCCGGCTCTGGAGCCCCTCTCCGGGAACAGCTCGGTGGGTGCCGGCGCTGGCCGGGGGATCCCCCGCTGCCGGCTGCTCGTCTGGGAGCCGCTCGCACGGAGCAGCTTTCCCGCTCAGGGCTCGCAGGCGCCCGGCGCGTCCCGGGGGAGCGGCGGTCCGGAGGCTCCCGCTCCTCGGGGAGGAGCCGCCTTCCCGCTGGGATCGCGGCCCCGGCCCGCGGCTGCCGCCCGCTGGGGGGAGCGGGCAAGGCCGGGGCTCCCGGGCTCTGCACGGCCCCGGGCTCTGGCCTTTCGTTCTCTGCCACCCGCTGCCTCTGGACCGAGTCCATAACCGAGTCACCGCACCCCCCGGAAAGGCACCTGATCTCAGCGGGACGGCATCGGGACGAGGAGCAGCCCCAGCTACCTGCGAGGTGTTTCTCACGGCGTGTTGGCGGCCCATCACCTCTCACCCTCAGGATTACTCTGCTAGAGCTCCTTTTTTTTTTTTCTTATTCAAAAGCCGCAATCTTTTTTATTCCTGAGTGGATTTATTATGCATTTAGACCATGCTAGTTCACCAAATTCCAATTTACAGCCCCAAACTACTTCTCCCATTAAGATGGCTGGTATATATCCTCTCTTACCCATCGGTTTGAGAGCTCCCATCAGCACCCTCACCTGTTCAGTTTCAACATCGCTGTGAAGTGTAGGTGTGAGATCCAACAATATTTTGTTGTTGCACTACCCAGAACTACGTGGAGTTGTAGCACTTCCATGTCTTACCACCATCCTGCCTTTATGTTTCCTTTTAATCCTCTTTGCTGGTGCAAGCCCTCAGGAGACCCTGTCAGATGCTGCCCCAGAGATCCAGAAACACTACTGACTCGGAATGTAGGCCTTTTCCCTGTAGCCTCTGCACGCCAGCTCCAAATTCAGAGTTTTGTCTTTGCTTTGAGATGCCTTTGTGGACTGGTCTGTCTCACAGGACAAGCCAGGCTGAATCATATGTATGCCTTGCCCTGTCACCACTCTCCTGGCTGAGTTGGTGCCAGCTGTAAATGACAGCGATGACTTGCACATTTCTTTCAAGATTATTCCTGCTAGTAATGCCTGTGGAACATCTTTAGGGAAAGCTTTGACCAACAACTGCTTTACAAGTGTTTTTTTGCCTGTCAGGTAAGTAGATTTAAGACCATTTAATTTGGACTGTTTCTTTTTTCATAAATCATGCTGGACAGAAGCAAGGAGTTTATCAATGCTCATGTGATTTTTATCAGTGCAGTTACCTTTTTTTTATCATTATTCTGACTTTGCCTAAGAACAAAACCAGATTTATTTGATAAGGTTGTGGGGTTTTTTTCTCGAGAAGGGACACTAATTACACACAGCTCTCCCTCATGACCCTTTTCTCAACTAGCAACCACCAGTGGGCTTCCAGGTTTCAGAATTTTCTCAGTCTTCCAAGATGAGTATCAGTTGAGCCATAACGGTCAGCCATTATTCCTCGAACTTTTGGTACAAATGTCCTGCACATTTTAATGAAAAAAACCCAACCCTCCAAATTTGGTTATTCCCTCTAGAAGAAATCTAATGTTCTCTTTTTGTAGTGATGCCTTAGGTTTTAACTTTTATATTTTTTAAACTCTGTACTGCTTAGTGTGCAACTTTGAAGCTTCTTGTAGCCTGTTACTTTCTGCTCTCTCATGCCTGTTAGACACAACAAAGCCTCTCTGGACTGCTCTTCAAGGACACCTGGACCATCCTGAGCCCAAGGGGTGTAAACCAAGGAGTCTCTGAAGGGGGGGTAGCTAAGGGGAATTACATCATTTAACTGGGGTTTTAATTGGAGAATTGACCCTGATATGCAAATGAACCAAACTTATAAAAGTGTGGAAAACTCGTGACCTGTTGTCCATCTTGGGGTCCATCTTGGCAATAGCCTCTGGCTCCCCAGGGTGTACCTTGAAGGCCCTTCAAATAAATACTTACTTTTGTTCCTTTACTCTGTCTAGTCTCTGTGTCTAGGAGGCCTGATAAGGCATCAGTAGAAAGGACTGTGGGGTTCTTAGCCATCCTCATATGACAAGTCAGCCATCACCCATAAAACAATATCTCAGTGCTTTCTAAATACATACTTTTATTATTTCCTTTTTTGTCTCAATAACAATTTACCACTGGTATATACTAAGAGGAACCTGTAGTTTAAAATTTTAAGTGGTTTTGTTCTCTGTCTTGTACACCTCAGAAACTCTCTCCTTGTATTTAGATCTGCTGGTCGGGACTTCCCACTGTTCATTTATTACTGTTGAACCTCATTAGCTTCTTGTCTATATTTATTACTATCGATTTCCATTTCATTCTGTTTGATAAACAATGCCCTTTGCCAACAGGTACATTTATTTCCACTTTGAAGTAGACTCTGCTTGTTGCTCTCTTCACTTTGTCACCAAGAACATGAAGTGTGAAACTTCCCAAGCCAGCTGGTTTAGAAATTAAAGGGATATGGTGGCAGCGTGGTAGTGAGCCACTTCAGGGAACCAGCGAGGTTTATAACCATTTGTCATACGAGATCCTTCAGTTCATGGTTTTACCTTTATCATGGAACATTGAAATTATCTGGGAAAAAAATCCTGATTATGGCATACCGTGCTGAATCTTGTAGATTTGATTACAAGGAAAAACTGTTGAGTTTGATGGTGTCATCAGCCACAAACCTGGTTGCTTGTGCTCAGTAATCCAAAGTGGTAAGATAAAGGTTGTAGACAGAAACCTTCAAACCTGTCTTTTGCTGTCCTGTGGTCACATTCTGGAAAGCTTCAGTAAGACGAAATGATTTGAGGAGCACTCTTCTGGCCAAATGCAATCATCTAGGATGAACTAGATTTTTTAACTAGTGGAGCTACTCCTTCTTACTGAAAATGAGTTAGCAAAGAAAAAAAGCAAACAATTTTAAGTGAAGAGTGTCTGCTTGAAAACTATCAAAGTGAAGTTCTGTCCTTACTTCTATATGTAATTATGCTACTCTTTCTCTTTTCTTTCATATCTCATGAAAGTATTTGTTGTCTTCTGATCAAATACACTGGAAGAGCGTTGCTGATATTTTTCAGTATCAGTTAAAAACCAACCTTGTGTTGCTGCAAGAGAAATGGGCTGAACGAGCTATTATTATTAGCCCTTGTCTTATTTGAACCAGATTTAATGAGTTCCTAACTCAAGGTTATATATGGAGAGAGGTGGTGGTAAGCTAAATTAGCAGCAATTGGCTTTAGAGCTAATCAAGCAAGGTATTTCTTCACTCTGCTTATATTTGGAACACGTTACTTGCAGTTTACATAGGCTCAGAAATATCTTGCACAGATTTCTACAAGAAAAATCCTGTAAAAGTCATTATATACAAAGATTCCACTATGGTCTCACAGATTCTCTGCCTCATGGAGCAGTGCATGCTACGAAATATTGTACACTCACGTTTATTTTAACTTTTTACAGGGCAGATGCTACAAGCCTCTTTTGTAGGCAGGACACTGGATTAGATGGAGCAGTGGCCTGACCTGGAACAGTTTTTGCATGGTCTTATGTACATGAATCCAGCTGCCTCTACAGCTGCATCCCAGCTCTTCTGGACAGTGGAATACTCACTATCAAGTTCTACATGTGGCATAGACAAGGCACCATTGGGAAACTCCTATACCAACGTGGCTTTCGGCACAGTCAGTCTGCACAAAAAAGCCTAGAGAAGCAGGGAGAAAGGTCAGGTTATCCTTATCCACTTACTGCTCTCGTTCTCCTCTCCTAACTTCTAAACACCCAGCCTTGTAGGTTTTCAAACCCCATTGTTCATCTTGCTGCTTGTGAATGGGACAGACTTCGGCTTTCTTGGATGTGTCGCAGCATGGTTTAGTTTCCTGGATTTCCACATAGTCTTTGAACTGAGATTATTAAGGTGCTCTTATTAGGAACCAATGTATTGCCCAGTAGCACCTGACATAGGCTGCCTAGAAGCAAACTGCTGGTGCTTAATTCAAATTCAAACCTGCCAATAGGTCTACAGCAGGAACATTCGAGAGGAACCTATGACTGTATCAGCACTTAATCAAACCAAATATAAAGTTCTCTGGTGAATATGTGCAACAGGCCTCACAGACAGCACTTTCTGCCATAAAATTTGACAGGGCAACTAAGAAAGTTTCTCTGTTCCATGCAGTTGAGTGTAGCTTAGTTTAAGAGACAGAAATAGCATTGTTGTGTGTAAATTAAATGACATTATTTGAAAACAACTCTGAAAGAATGGAGACTAAAAATCTCATCTAATTAATGCATAACAATAGTTGATGATTTATTGACTCTTCTGTGAATATACAGTTTCTATTAACAATATTTAGATATGTTTTCTCAGAAATTCATTATTATTTATGTTTAGTAATTTATGATTAAATGTTTTACAAGAAACAAGGCACTAAAATGTACAGTTAGTCATCCTTATTACATACACTGTGAGTTTCAGACATCCCTATTACATACGCTGTGAGTTTCATATAGAAGATTCCCCTGGCATAAACAATCATTAAATTTCTGCCCCCAGTGGTACTTCTTGTTGCGTTTCATACATCTCCAGCCATAAAAATGTATGTATTTTAGGGCCCTACTTTTTCTCCTTTAACTCACTGTTTCTGTAGGAAAAACAAAGAATTTGCCACGAAAATTAGCTACACAATAAAGATAATGAAAACTCCATTCATCACATTTCTAAGGACTCAGACAGACTAAGAGAACCTTAGAGATTCAAACTATAATCTATAATCTGGGTATTTTTTATTAATCAAAAACAATAGTACAAAGAAGATTTGTTTAAAGGTGCAATTCCGGAAGCTACTTCCGTGCAAGCTAGAACCAGCTTTGGTGGTGTCTGAGGCACTAAAATACTAAAACAACACTTTACAACAGGTGAGGTGACTGGGCTGACACCCTGCTAGGAAAATCAGATCAGCCTCATGGCTACCACTTGGCTAAAAAGGAGATCTTAATAACGTATGGTTTTTAGCAGAATTTAAAAAGCAAACCCCAGAAAACTGTTGCTAACAAAAGGCAAAGACCCCAAGAAATACCATCTAATACTCCATTAAAATACTTAGTATCAGAAGGAGCATATACATGTCCAAGTATCTTATGACAAATAGCCAAGTACTTAAGTGCTTACTCTGTTTCAGATTCTTACTGACCATAAGCACAAACACAACAAAATGTGATTTCACATATTGTTAAAATACAGCAGAATCTAATGTCACATACAACACAGAGTAAAGAAACAGTGGTTTCCTAATTATTTGACCATTTATACAAAAATGAAAATGACGAGTGTCTAGATTTGGGATTCTCCTTGAGATTCTCAAGTTCCTGTGATAGCAATATTTTAGAGGTCCAGTTTTTAACGCCTCTGCATTTGGAGTGCAGTGATCCTGAGCTCCCTGAACACACAAGGAAAGACTACCACTTTCTGAGGTTTTCAGAGGATCCTTGCAGTCTCCTTGACCAAACGAATTGGGTGCAATTTCAGCACTGGTGGAGTATACATGCTAATAGGGGAAGATTCTGCAGGATAAGAAAAAGTGATGGTGCAGGAAGAACCGCATGGAATAACCTCAAATAATACCCTTGGTCACTGCCAAATTAAAGTGAAAGTTTCTTTTTCCCCTTGGACAGATAAGACTTCTCAAAGCATGGCCACCATGATGTACCATCACAAGATGGCAGTACTAGCAGAGATGGCCATAACACATTTGAAAACACATTATCTCTTAAAGCATTTCCACTTCTTGGGTAATGTAAAAATAATTCTGTTAAACTGCATGATTTTTTTGTAAGCAAGAGGTTCTTACTCAGCAATACAAGTCAGTCAAAAATCCAGCAGGTCAGCACCTCTGAAGAACAAGCCCTGTAACCACATGACTGCGGCTGGATGGTAGCTGGTGGTAGAACAGCTTGTACATCTCGTGACTGGAAGGTCAGAAACGCAACCACAAAAAGAAGGGCATGATTAAGGCTATGCCTTTAGGTGTCTGGGAAGCAGGACAGACTGGAATATCACTGTATTTGCGTTTACCGATTACCAGAACTCTTTTTTCAGGTACTGCTGTAAAATGTCATAACCTCTGCATCTCGAGAAGATGAAGATCAGGTCTCTCATTATTTAGCCTTAAACTCTTGAGGAAAAGAAAAAGCAGAAAATATAAACAAACACAGAAGTCCACATGTAGCTGAGAATATGAAAAATTACAAAAAAGATGTTTATTTGTTGAATTTATATATATATCTAAGTGGAGATGGATTAACACAGTTGGCTTTATTGTTTTGTATTATTTAAGAATCCTGACAGAAAACTGCACCTGTCAGACTGAAGCTGTGCTAATTTATTGCTTTTGATAAGTGAACACTGACGGGGCATAATTTTAAGCTGCCCCATGATTTGGAACATTTTAATGTACAACAATTTAAAAAATCAATTGCTTACCACCCAAAGCCATTTTTACAGATCACTAAAGTTGCCCGCTGCTGTCGCTATGTCCTTACTTGTGTTTGAAGCTGTGGCAGGATGTGGGGTTGAGTTTGCCGTGCTGTGGGGCTTGAGCCACTTGTGTCTATGCTGGGTATAAGAGAAAGGTCTAAGTTTAAGCCAGTCTTTTCCCACATCTGATGTTCTCAGCCTGGCTCCCTGACAGCACACTTTTGCTGGATTTACAGAAGTAGAGTTGGTAGCCATGGCATTTGGACCAGATTGAGAGAAGAGGTCAACATCCATCTACCAAGGTACGGTGTACAGAAACGTGATGTCCTCAGTGGGATTGTGGAAATGTAAACTGGAAGTATGCAACTTATTTCAGTCTTACAGCAGTCTAATAGAGGAGTAAAAGCAAGATTTACCCCATAACATGGTGTTTTAATTGACTGAGACAAAGCACCATTGTGATCATTTATTGACTATACCACTAAATTTGCCACCTTATCAATTTCAGAAGGCACCTCAGGAATACAGTTAGCAGTGATGGTTGTTCCTGCTGGCAAAAACCTCAAATTTTTTACTCAAATACATCCACCCCTGCTGATTTGGTAATCTGAAAAAATGCCAAACAACTGGAGAACGTGAGCACCTTGCCATGGTTCAACCGGCACCACCATGTGGCTAAGTACATCCCAGTAGGAGAATTGCACTTCAGGGGAGCAGGATAAAATCAGTATGGGAAGTCTTTCTATGCTCTCAGACACCACCGGAGTGCAACAGAACGCCCATTCCAGCCTCAGAGCCCTCAGGCAGGCCAGCAACTGAAAGCAAATTAAGTGCATTTTGGAAACCAATGTTGCTTTATTTGGCAAGGACTTCTCATTATGCCTCATTTTAGACAGAAAGTTGGAGGTCAGGCAATATTTGTATTGGATATTATTGTTCCCAAAGCAGAGGTTGAACCTCTCTATTAGGTCAGCACTGATAAATCCCACCCTGCCAAAATTTCTGCCCTGGTTTAAATACCAAATTCATCACATCACCTCCCTACTTTGCACTTTTCAGAGTCTCAGTATTTATAAGATCTTTTTCAGATAAATGGACTTTACGTTGTGTATATTAATTCAGACTTCACACAATCCATGGGATTAGAATTCAAGTAGTTACAAAGCCAAGCAATTCACTGGGATGAAGGAGTGATCAGTGGGACCACATAGGTGTCGAACAGAACGAAACAATCTCTAGCAAAACTTTGGTGAGAGTAACAGGTTAAATTCCAAAACTCCACAATTAAACAGAAGCAGCATTCCCCTCCCTCCCTGCGTTACAGTGTGACACAGAGTGTATGGCAGGAATTTATATGGGCAATTCAGCTAGTCCATTTGTGGCTTAGTACATAATTTCAGGGCATAACTCTAAGAAAAGAAAAGAGGTCTGTACGTGACCAAATAATGGGCAGAGCTTGAGCAGCGACTTGTAAGTGCCATACAAAAAATAAATTACCACTAAATAGGCATATAATTCCAGTTTCAGGTTCAGGTCTCTCCAAGAACGGCCTCTTATAGCTGAGAAGGAATATGTGAAGATTTGTGGAATACAATTAATCCCAAGTTGTGCTGAATACAAACCTCCTTCAAGTCTCTTGCCAAACAAATTTGGCAAATGAGGTGCTCTAACAGTTGGTTCGAGACCGAAGAACACAACTGTTCTGAAGCTGGACTGAACAACAGAAGGAAAACAAACAATCTCAATCAACATTTTTAAAAAGTCACCTAAATAAAATAAGGACAATCTACAAATCTATCTTGCTTTATTTCTGTTAAAATAGCGACTTGTTTCCCTAAATACATATATGTGTAGTGTAGGCTTTGTATCTAGCCAGCTCTTCATCAAGAAGGGAACAGATTGCTTCTAGCTATTTGAGTGCTTAAGTTTTTTGGGTTTTTTTGTTCCTTTTGCTTTTGTTGTGTGGCTGTTTTGACAAACTAGATATTTGGCAAAAATACTTCTTGATTCTTAGAGAGGTTGACTGTCTGGTGAGATCCATCCACACATTCCCTGAATACAATGGTTTTATAACCCACAGCCACGGAGTGGACAACCTTTTCCTTTTCCGTGCTGTTTATCCTATGCCATTTGGCAGACTACGTGCTGGACAGATTTCACATGGTTCTCCACAGTGTGTGTGCATGTGTGTCTGGATAATGAAGTCTTGGAAAATGGTCCAACTTCACTTTTACAAAGAGTGAGGTCTAATAACTCTGGCGGGATTCCTACTTGGAAGTGGCTACTTTTCTTATTGTCAGGCACTTGTGAATGCCATGATAGAGGTGTCCAGAGCCTCAAAGGAAAGAGAAGTGAAGACCATGAGGAGAAATTGTTTGACATGTGTGACTACGTTACCTCTTGGGACAGCTAAGAGCTGTCTTCACATTGACTCATTCTGAAAACCAGCCCTTCTTTTTTTTTTTATTTTGCAAGTTTTTAATTTGTTATTAACATGACTGATGATGTTGTCAGATGCCTAATTCCTTCACCGCCAGAACAGTAAAATGTTCAGAGCCACAGCTAGTGCATTTCTATTTTATAGCTCTAGTTTTAGGTTCAGAAATCTGTCCACATTTCTATGTGCACCTTGTTTAGATATAACAGAATCAAGCTGATCATCAGCACAGAAGTCAATCTGCGATACCAGGAACAGAGACCACTGCTGGCTTTCACTGGAAAATACATTATCCTATTCTTATAGATGGCAACAAATGGTCATCTTTTTTATCAAATGTACAAAATTCAGGAAGAGTGATGATGTGTGAGTATACAGTTAGCTGTCTTGAGAAGAAACAGAGAAATAATGTGGAAAGACAGGTAATTATCTTATTAAAGCAACTGAGGTGCATCAGTCTTTCAAAAATAGCAAGCTAGCTCAAAATATGAAATCACAGGACTACTTGTGAGGGACTTGTCTGGAAAAAAATTCAATTCGATGTTATTATAAGATTTACATGTAATTCCCGTACCCACAGAGTAGCAAAATACAAATGTGTAGCAGTTTATTATTTCAATGTCATAATGAGAAAAATACCTGAAAACATGGTACTACATGGATGTGTGGTGGTACAGACAGTAACCACAGAGATTCAGAACAAAACTGGAACATTATAATGCAAGTGGGGAAGAAGGAAAAGGACACATAAAAGTGACAGTAACTACAACCAGAAAAAAATATATCTGCAAAAGGTTGTTGAAAAACACCTATGCAATCATGCAAATCCTTGGGAGACTGCTAAAATTTGGTGTTGGAAACACACAGAGATGAATGCTCATTAAACAAAATTCAGCACAACACACTCAGCTGCACTACATGCTCAGAAAAAGGTAGCCCTGAGACATTCTTCTTTCTCTGGTCACAGGGCTGCAATGGGAATACTGTGACCCTGAGTAGCAATAGTTCAAAGTCTGAGTGCTGAGCCCAAAATCTGAGCACTGAGCCCAGCCACATGAGGTGTACCTACACTGTGAGGATCGCTTCTCTGAGCAGTGCCTGGGCTGGGCTGTGTTTTCAGCCCTGGCAAAACACATCTCTGCAGTGCAGGAAGGAGCTTCAGAGACAAGATTTGTGGCAAGCAGCAAGATCCCTTGCTCCAGTGATAAAGCAGCCCGAGCATTGAAAGAAGTAGAACAGATGGCAGGATGGGTTGTTTCTTTGTTACAGTAAGACCTTTCATTTGAGGAAGTACCTGTGACAGGATTCCACTGAGACTCTTTTGAGTTTCTCCTACTCAAAAGTAGTTGAGACAACTACTGAGAAAGAAAGAAGTTTTTTACCAGGAAGCCTCAAACCTAACTTCTGCAGAGCCCCAAGGACTAGGAAGAATCAGAACCACTTACACAGCTTCAGCACCCTGCATAGCTCTGGTCCTGATGAATGACTTCATGGTCACAGAATCTCCTCCCAAATTACATTGAGCTGGAATGGAGAAAGTGCTCTTCTCCATACAGACCTTTCTCAATACTAACCTCTCTTCAAAATCCTCTGCTTCCTAGCCTGTGTGCAGAATCCAGAATGCACTGGCAGCTGTGTGGAAAAGGTAACTAACCACGCTTTCTGTGGAAGGGGAAGGTGATGGCAGAGGAGCACCCATTTCATGTTCAAATGCTGTGATATGGGCAGTCTGGGCAAGAGGAAGGAAAGAGAAAAACACATAGCTCTGAATGAAACTGCCTGCTCATATTGCTGGTTAAAAAACTAAGGGGGAACAGACATAAGGAATAAATGCAGGAGAAAAAAAAAATCAACAAATGGAAAAAAATTATACTAGGCAACAAATTAGGTGACCTCCAAGGAAAGACAGCAACTGGAGCTAGGCTCATGGCAATTTGGGGACCATAAAGGAATTCACCACACCTTGTCTAGAAGGTCATTGTTTCTCTTCATAAGAATATAGCGGCTGAGAACAATGGCCACTACATATCTGGTACACTTTTTTTGTTATGGACTTAAGCAGGGATCATTTTGCCCTATGTACCTTTTAAGTTAATTATTGACAAAAATTTTTATAGCAACTTCTTAAAATACTGCTGTATTCTATCTGTGGAAAAATCTTGACAATATACATATATACCTTGGTCAAATGGTTAACAGGAAAACACAATTATGTGAAAGTATTTGAATAATGTAAGCTAGAAAAAAGGGGAGAGAAACAAATGAACATACTGTCTGAGATGGCTATATTACATTTAAGAAAAGTCAAACACAAGAAAAGATAAACCCTACTACCAGAGGGAGTAATTGCAACAACAACAACAAAGGCAAAAGTAATTTCTCAAGTAATTTCAATTCCATCACATTGATCACTTTATAAAGCCAAAGCCTGGAAAGGAGATACATTACTTCCTCCTGTTCATCTTTTACATTTTTCTGTGTCTATCACCCAATTTCACAGCAACCAATGGTCAACTACAAATGGGAAAGCAAGAGCCTGTGTCACGTATGAACCATCTATTGCCTGTACCACAAAACCATCTTGTGTAATTTATGTTAGGTGTAACATTCCCATTCTTCCCCTATGCATGTAAGGATCATTCTTTCTTTCATATCTTCCTCTTGGCTCTTTCTAATCTCTCTTCTCTGATTTTCATTCTTTTAAATAGAACCTGAATTAAAAGGATCTATTGTTCAGCCTAAGAACTGTAACTTTTGGTCTCAGAATAAGAAAATATACCAAGAAGCGAGGCATTGCCTACTTAGTACCGTTTGAAAACATGCTTATTTTAAAGGATTTTTAAATATAAAAATAAAACAATCTTTCATGAGCAATGGTATAATTTCCAGGAGTTCAAGCTACCCTTATCTCACATTTTGTGAGACCCTCTCTGACTATTTAATAATTTTCACAGGGCTATTTAGACCCGGATTGTCTCTATTCTTGCCCTCTTCACAGTGCTGAAATTGTCTCCATTCATCACCTTCTAACACCCGGTTTCCATTTCATAGTTTCAAATTACTTTCACTTAGAACCAGTGCAGAAGGAATCCCATCAGTGGTTATGACAAAATGTCTTCCCTATCCTTTTTTTCTGGATGGAGCCTGAACAATTGTCACAACCAGTCAAATAACTGACTCATTTCCAGACCACAGAATGCAATCTCAGGACAAAAAGGTCCTCAAATCTGTTTACTTTTCTTTTGTCTCTACTGTTATCATACCTTCCAAAAGCGTTTCCATTCGGCAGAAAAAGAAATGTGCCCAGAACAATATCCTTTTTTGGAATTCCTGTACTTTCTTCACAGGGCCAATTTATAATAATACTGAGTTTGTGGTCAAAAAGATCTGTCTCCAGATTTCGCCCAGGGCCTATTTTTTTATCTTGCAGCAGCCCAGTGTATTTCTTTTCTCTGTCATATAAAATGAGAAGCAATAAACAGCTGCCATTGTGACTGCAGGTGTTAGCACACAGAAGGAGGGAGCGCAGGTACCGCAGCGCTAACCACAGTGAGCCCTGTGGTTGGTAGTGGCAGCGCTCACAGAGATGAATCACCAGCAGCGAAAGCAGGTCAAAAAAAAAGAAACATACACACATACCCACACTCACACCCACAAAAACCCTACTCGACCCAAAACAAAACCAAAAGGAACTCACTCCACAAGAAAGAGCATCCAGGGAAAGAGATAGGAGTGTAACTGGGAATGTATGCTTTGTAACATACTCTGAATACATTGCTCACAGTATGGACTTGCCCTCATGAGTCACGATCTGAAAATACTTTATTGAACAATGTGATAGTCAGATTTTTCAATGAAAATGTATGGTTTTGTTCATTTTTCTCACTGCTTCAAATGATGGTTACACCTTCCTGTAAAACAGGTTTTCACACACCAGAAGTTCTTAAGAACCCTTGCAGGGTTCTGCATTTCACATTTTCTTAACTCTTGCCCCACTAGAATAAATGATTGCCAGGGTAAGGATTATCTTTATTTGTGCTTTCCTACCATCTACTATTCTGGATGTCCAAAATCCGTGGGGACCTTCGTGTGAATGCCTTCATACAAATCATGTCCATCACCCCTCACTGACAGCAAAGGCAAGAAACACACCACCGTAACGCACAGGACAGAACAAAACAAAACAGAACAGTGCTTCAAGACAGGAATGGTTCCCTTGAACTGCTTCCCACCCTGTGAGAAAGAAAAGAGGGTGAGTCTTTTCTTCTGGCTAAGGAGAGATAATCAAGCTAGCTGCTACACCATCAAGTATTGCATAGGAAAATAAAGGGAGACTTTGCCTACGGACTGGCTGGCTCACTGCATTTTGAGAGCTTTACGAATTGTTAAAAAGCTCTTCTCCTCAGAATGACTTCAGGTGAACAGCACACAGTGCTGGCAGCAGCATTTGACCCTCCTGTTTGGGTATTCTACTTCAATACAAGGTGGGTCTGGAAATGAAAGAACAAGCACGGTGGCTTTTGAGGAAGAAGTCACCTTCTTTTTAACTTCTCAAGTGTCAAGGCTCAAACAACTGGAGGGCCAGTCCATAACCATTCCCTCAGTCAGCCAGCCAGCTGGGAAATATCACTGCTCTTCAGAAGCAAAGGGCTGTTACTACAGTGGCCCTCTTGCTACTTCCTTCATTTTCACATCTTCTATGAAGAATAAGTTACGGACTATATTAACTAGTTTATTTTTCTTAAGCCTCAGCATAATGATCCAACTGATACCTGTCAACCACCTTTGTTTCAATAGCAGAGAGCAACTCCAACCCTTGCCTTCATTTGGGAAATGATAGACAGGAACAGAGAATAATCAAAACAAACACTACAGCCCGATGTTTAAGCTGTTAAGTTTTCTTAAGAACACCCAACGTAAGAATACCCAGAGTACCTCAAATTTCATAAGGGTCAAGGGTGTTCTGAGAGGTGAAAATACGTTCACATTTTAGAACACTGTGCATGTCTGTGAGTTAAACAAACCAGAACTACCTACAAATGAACAACAGAGTTTTCCTCTTGGTGGACTATACCACTGTTTCCCTAAACATTAAGAGTCATAGTGTGTTCACTATCAGCCAGGCACCTATCCTGTCACTGTACATTCACAGTAGAAAACCCTTTTTCCAGTGCGTGTTACTCATAAATGTGCTGAACCAGACTGACTCTCTGCCCTTCTATGTTCTAAGGTGAATTAGGAAAGGGTCTGTTATAGGATGATACAGGCCATTCTTTTGTAATGGTCTGCAGTTTTCTCTCCCAATACATTTTCTTTTTATTTAGCACTTCCATTTTTATTCTGTGTTCTTCTTCAGCCATCTCACACTCTCTTTCTATTTGCTGTATCTTTGCCACATGAACTTCATTCATTTGGATTAGCTGCAGTTGCAAAATTGACATTTGCTGATGATGTTCTTCCTCATGCATCTTTTTCAGAGCACTTTCCTGAGATGCTTTACTTCTGTAGTTCTTATCTGCTGCTATTCTGACGTCAGAACACGAAGGCTCAGGTTGGGAGGTACCTTCGCATACTGGAAAATGTACCAGCTCTTTGTCTTCATCACAAAGTTCTCTGTTGGACACAACAAATGACTCTGCAAACGAAAGAAGAAAAAGGATTATAGTATTCTCTTCCCCTCCTTCAAGAAACAGAAATGGGATAATATAAGTTGCTGATACGTGCATCTAAACCTTGTGCTCCAGTAGAAAAGCACAGGACCCACTACATAAAGCAGTTCTGCTACAGAATACTAAGGGCATAATGGGCTGAAGAGAACCACTTGGGCCTCTGTTGAAAGACCTCCATGGCTATAGTGGGAGTTCAGAAGACTAAAGTGAATGTAGACACTTATAAGTGGACACCTAAATTTAGGTGTCTGAGCCTGGAGCTAAACCTTAATGCAGCCATTTAAGCTAAATCCATATGTGACTTGCAATATTTTTATGAAAGATCTGAGTGTCAGATGAAGCTGTATCAACACAAATACCAAAAGACTGAGGGAATACTAGGAAGAACACTTCTTATTTTTTCCTTATTTCTGCTGTAGATGTTGTAAACACAGTAGTGCATATTTTTAGGAAAAAATCACATTATTCTAACTTTGAGAAGGCTCTACCAATTCTTCTGAAATAAAAGAGACTACTCAGGGAACAGAATAGTTACCACTGCAAATGAGGGTCTCAAAATACATTCCTATCCAAATCCCAATGATTAATTATGGTAAATACAATTATAAAAGAGACATTCTAAGAATGTTATCTAACAATGTAGCTGCTGTTGGCTTTTGAGCAAGGACAGTCTTCTGTGTGAGATCCTGACATAATAAAATTTGCAAGAAGCTGTTGTAGCCACCCTCCCTTCTGGTAATGAATTATTCCTTCTACGCATGCTTGCCAAACAAAGAAGAATGTAGTGCTGAACTTTTTCAGAAAGGCCATTCTCCAGTGTGGACTGCAGTGTGAAATATGGCTTTACATACTCTTTTTAGTCCTTGAAAACAAAGGAAGAAAGACCTACAGGGAACTCTTGCAGAAGGCAATTGTGTATCAATTTGCTGCTAGTGGCTTTTTTTTTTTTTTTTTTAACCAGGAATATTATATCTTAAAAATGATAAAGATATCCTTGGGACTGTTCTCTGGAAAGCCAGCATGACAGCAACTGTGATGCTTGCCACAAAGCAGCAGATACGCCAAAAACAGACAGAAAAAAATTGTGAAAACCCTCACACCCGTTTAACTCCTGGAGGCCTAGGGAAATACACAGAGCCTTGTAATATCATAGCTCTGAAATTACTTTTCTATATCCAGCAGTCACAGCTAAGTAGAGAGATTTGGAAAAGAATTACTGGCAAAATCACATACAAAGCAATACTACTCGCACCATTACAGCAACATTTATACCTTGACTAGAAGCATCAGGCTGATATTCAGAGTCTTCTTCTGGTGGGCTCTGCAAAAAGTACATTTGCTCAGGCATTATGCTGGCAATCTTCTCTTTCCCTACGATGTGAGTATTTATAAGTGGACTAACACTTCTTTTTACCTTCTCCCGCCTTTCATGTGCCATTATCTTTTTTGTCCGTGCCTTGATATTTTCCCAGCATTTCTTTAACTGTTTGAAGTCTCGCAGTGATACACTGGGCTGTGAATTGTATTCATGAGCTAGTGCTTGCCAGGTGCGTTGTTTCAGAGCAATAGTTCTTGCATCACTTTTTTTACATTCAAGCACGTATTTGTATTTTTCAACTAATGCAAGCAGCACACTCTTCTCCACTTCTGAGAAGTATTTAGCAGGCTTTATTATTTCGTTTTGCATTTTCTACTGTTTCTCCAAGAAGCCAAAATTCCTATGAAAACAATAACGAAAGAAAAAAAGAAGAAAAAAAAACCAAACACAAATTAGAACTGGTTGCAGTATCAGGAAACTGTGTTTCAGCAAAAAAAAAACCCTCCTAAGCATAGCTTCTGATTAATTTTATTTTCTAGAATAGCCCGTGAGTAGTTCTAGAGTACACAATGGAACGATCAGGTAAGATACAATGTAATTACATGCTGGTTTGTGTTGCCACTTTAGTGGATACACAGTTCCAGAAGTAGACTATAATGAAGAGCTGTCTTTGTTACAACTTGTCTTGATACAAAATACTCAGTATTTACTTAGTATCTTGAGTTTAATATCTTCTTTGCCTGTTCATTGCACTTTTTCACTCCCAGAAAGTTTTCCAAGCCCTGAACTTAGGTACAAATTCCAAAATCGAGCCCTCACTAGCTTCAGGTTTAAGTATAAAGCCACCTTCAGCATGTTTGGGTTTCCTTTGATATACAAAATACCTTCTTCTGTCCTTGCTGATTGTGTATAACTAATTTCTCCCCTCTCTCTACCATATTTGAAAACTGTATGAGCAATGATAGTAGGAAGTTGTCTTTTCAAAGACCTGTCAACTTGGTTCTCCCCCATGCTCAGCCACCCCCTGGCTGATACCCAATAGGTGGCAGGATCGTGACCTGTATTACAATATTGAGAAGCAGCAAGAGTTGCAAGGAGACAAGAAATAACTGCAGAAACCAACCACATGGAAGGTACAGGTCCTTTGCCCCTGACTACTGGCCCTGCATGTGTGGCACTTCCTTGCACTGCTGCTGCTGGTCGCTCTGGGGAGGCAACGACCAGGCTAAAAAGAGTTTTGGCCTTATTCAGTACAGCCACACTCACTATACGCTTACACCACGGCAGCAACCACCTCTCTTCTCAAGCCTAGGACTTACGTAGTCAATAGGAAAAGGGTAGCTGATAGCAGGGAATTCTTGGCCATTGGGGGGGGGGGGGGGGGAAGGAATACAGCAGTTTTGCATTGAGTTAACAACATATGACTGTACAACAAAATGTATTTTCGCTTCTTTTATATTTTCACACTTTTCTCCGTATTCCTTCCCACTGCAACTGCATAGCCCAAATTACTTTTGGATTTTGGGCAGAAATGCTGCCTTAGCTCTCATTTCTTCCATTTTTAATCATTAAACCCAGCAATACAACATATATAAGACAATCGGTTCATATTCCTAACAGCCTAGCACTCTCCCAAAATGAATTTTCTAGTCTTTTGCCCATTGTCCCATTGTTTCTACTACTTGTCTCATAACATTCCTTGACCATCGGGTTTCCTCTTGTCAATATATTTTTCCTTAACTCCACTGCACAAGGACTTTCTTTGTGCCATCCTTGTAGTTCCTTTCCTCCAAACATCTTAGTACATGCAATTATTCTCATCTCTTTTGGTAAAGGTAACTACTTATAAAGAAAGCTAACAGACAAGCTAATATGGAAATGAGAACCCAAGTCTGGCATGAAAACAGCAGCTCTCTCAAGTAGCCCATAAAATATGACAAAGCCCAGCTGTCTTGGTTTCAGCTGGGACAGAGTTCATTTTCTTCTTTGAGGCTGTGTTTTGGATTTAGAGAGAATAATGCTGATAACACACTGATGCTTTAGTGGTTGCTCAGCGGCGCTTATTCCAAGTCAAGGATTTTCCATTTCCCATGCTCTACCAGAGAGCAGGTGCACAAGAAGCTGTGAAGGAACACAGCCAAGACAGCTGATCTGAACTGGCTAAAGGGATATTCCATACCATAAAATGTCATGTTCAGTGTATAAATGAGGAGGGAGTTGGCTGAGACCTGCGGGCAGTGAGCAATCGTATTGTGCATCACTTGTTTCTCTTGAGTTTTCTTCCTCTCTCTCCCTCTCTTTTTCACTACAAGTATTACTATTTTTATTGTTGTTATTATTATATTTTATGTTGTTCCAATTATTAAACTGTTCTTATCTCAACCCACAAGTTTTACTTTTTTTTCTGATTCTCCTTCCCACCCCACTGGGGGCAAGGAGTGAGTGAACAGCTGCGTGGCACTTGGTTGCTGGCTGGGGTTAAACCACGACAGCAGCAAAACAAAGGAGTCAAAGAACAGAGGACACAGTGGAACAAAGCCTGGAACAGCAAAACTGAAGCAAAGTGAATAGAAATAAGCAATAGCCTAGGTCAAGTCAGTAGCTAAGTTTTACCCCTACGGAAAAAGGCAGCAAACACTCGGTTTGTACTTTCTGTCAGTGCTTGACTGGGTTATCTCCGGGCACCTCCTGACTGGGCAGCTGGCACCTATGTGGGTCCTGGATAGTCACAGCTCTGCTCTCTCTCACCAAATCCTGGTGTCACGAGGACATGGGAAAGCTGAAGTTTTTGCAGCAGACAAGATCTAGGGGACTAAGGAAAAGACCCATAGGAAAACAGACTTTAATAGTGCTACTGGTCATAGAAGAGCTAGTTTATTTTACACGAAAGCAAAAGGAGGAAGAAGGAAGAGAGCGGGGTGGCTGAGCATAAGGAAGACTGTTTCTTGGTTCAGTATTTCCTCTGTCACACTGTATCAAGTTATTTTTTATGGTCTGTGAAAACTTAAGTCACCCCTCACATTGGTGACAAGAATTCTTGAACAGCTATAAACCCACAGAACAAACTAGGTATAAGTAAAGAAACTTCTTTCAGCACATACCAGTTATTACAATGTCTAGGTCTAAAAGACGTGAATAGCTGCTTCAGGAGTTCCTTAAATAAAACGCAAATTAGGAAAAAAAAAGTAGTCAGGAAATTGACATCCTAGCAAAGATACTGAAACCTGGCAAGTTCATTCCACGAAACCACTCTGAAAACATGTAAAATAAAAGAGACCTATAATGGAATAGAATCTATCTACTAATCTATTTTACTTATATACTTATTGCACCATGCCAAACTATAAAGTTGCTTTGGGCAGCTGCTAAAATGAAATTCTTGGGACTAAATATTGGTTCTCTATCTTAACCTCAATTCCACCAAGGAATGGGATGAAATGCAGTCCCACCAGCAAGTTTCAAGACCAGTAGCTCATGATCCTGATAAACCAGGATCAGACTCCATGTGACCAGAAAGGACTGATTCTACCTTCTACTGATGCATGTCAATCTTACTTCTAATTTTGAAAAGGTGAGAGAATCTCAGACAAAAAATCATTATGTTTAGAAAATCCCTTTGTTTCGAAAAACTGGATTTTCAGAACTTTGGAGACTATGTTCAAAAAGTTAAACAATATTACTAAGACTTCTGGATTCCAGATGCTGGTGCTATCTAGCTCCACAAACTGGCAGAGATCAACTGATGTCAGTAAATATCTAAAACATTTCCAAATATGACTTCTGATATATTAACAAATCATGTACTAGAACAAAAGCTCATCTTTCATGGATGGAGCAAACTTAAGTACCACTTTCATACCACGCTATCATTTACTTCTATTATTTTTACTGTGGTAGCATCTGAGATCCCCAGTCATAAGTTCAAATAGTAAACATTTAAGAATGGAAATACAGGTCCTATCCTGAGAAGAATATATTAGTCTTTTCTTCCATTAATCATGTTCCTACTATTTGTTTCCTAAACATACCCACGGTACTTGTGTCCTTTCTGTGAAGAAGCCAGGATTATGATCTAGGATGCACAAAGGAACTCAAGAACTGATGTGGGCAGTTTAATGCATTTATTGCACAGAAAAAAAAAGAGTTTTGGAAGACTCTTCTCAGGCTCTTACATGCTTAGCCTACTTTCTTCAATGTATTAAAGCCCATTTGCAATTAGGTGAACAAGAAAGCACTCTGAGATGTCAGAGAACTTAGAATACTGAGAAGTTGCATCAAAACACCACCATTTATTTATATTCGCCTCTTTTTTCTTTATGCATATTAATCACCTTCTTGCAGCCCACTGGCTCCTCTGCAAAATAAGAGAAAGGACTCTCACAAGCCCACAGAATTTCCATTTCAAGGCTAAGCAGTCCTTCCAGGACATATGCCTGGGATATAATTTAGCAGGTAGGAATCTGTGCTGAAATGAAAGTAGTTTACTGTGTATAGCTCATCCAGCAAACCGGATTGATTTGTGTGGGCGCTTGAGGACAGTTGCAGAGTAAATTCTAAGAAACAAAGACTGGAAAGCTTCTCCCACTCTTACAGGTGCCTAGGCTCCAAGACACACGCAGTAAGAAAGCACTTGCTCCTATTTATCTTCTCCTGGCATGACTCAATTCACAACTTGCCTTAAAACAAATCAGTGTCCTAAGTACTTGTCCTCTCACACAAACCTCTACAGCTTTAAGATAACAGAAATATCTCTCAGGTCCTCATCTTTACTGTGAAATGTTGTGCAGCATTCTTCTTTTAAAGACTATAAGGCATGTACTGTGATCTGCTGGAAGAATATCTTGAAAAAAAATTACACAAGTTAGGAAATGCACACATCTTCATAAATATGTCACACACATGCATTATTTGCTCGCACACATCTAAACAGACACCCAAGCTCCCATCAGTTGCAAAGAAGCCCAGTAAAAGAAAAAAAAAATAATTTCAAGTGTTATGGTGGACGATTTATCCTAAATGTTAAGGAGGTTACACTAACCAAACCCAAAGAAAAGAGTTTGCTAGCAAACTGTGGTCACTCATGGGGTAAAAATGAAGTTCACTTACCAGTGCCAACAGAATTACTACCAGAAATATTCAAGGATTGATAAAAAAAGAAAATTTATGACTCTAACTTAAATTGTAGGTGAAGCTTTAAACATAGTCAGTAATTTACAGCATTGGAAATCAATCATAATTCTGTCCTTTTCATCCAGTGTTTGAGGGAGAAAGAAAGGCTAGTCACAACAGGTTTATATTTCATTTGAATGACAGACCCAGCAGCAAAAGTGTTCTTCCTCCTCAAATGTTAGGTTTTCCTCACCGAGCTTCCATCAGTGTTCCAGGCCTGACCCTACCTTGAGACTTGAAATCAGTAGGTAATTAGGAGCACATTGCAAATACGAACGAGATCTATACAGAAAATGTGTTTTAATCAGATTTTTAAAAATTCCCACCTCCTTGGGTGCTTTCCCCTCATGCTTTAATACAAGTGAATAGTTATTATGGATCATCCAGCAAACAAACAAGATAACCTATTAGTAAAAATTCACTGTACTTTGCCCAAATTTCTCCTGTCGGATTTTATACAGCTATACACGGAAATGTATTAAAATATATATACATCTATATCATATTACACTATAGATACACATAGATTTAAAGCGGGTCATCCCGCTACCTATGGAGGACATCCAAAGCACTTCCCGCAAGCAAGGTAATGGACGCAGGTTGTTATTCCGAACGACTGCCTGAAATCCACCGAAAATAGGCACAATACAGGAATCCTACCAGACTCTCCCGCACCCGAACTTCTCAAACATTAACTCGAGCTTGGTTTTTTTTTTAATCTCCTCGCTAGCTCCTCTTCTGCTTGAAGGAGAAAGGAGAGCAGGTCCCGGCTCCACAAAGGCGGCCGCTCCCCGCCGGGCGGGCGCGGAGGCTGCGGCGCGGATGCGGGCGCATCAGCCGCGGCGGCGGGGGAGGCTCGGCGGGCGGGCGGCCGCTGTCACCCAGCGCCCGCGGGGACCGGCGCCGGCGGCGGGGACAACCCCACCCTGCGGCCCCGCTCGCCGCTCCTAACAAAGCGCCCCTCGGCTCCCTCCCTCCCTCCCTCGTTCTCCGCCTCCCTCACCTCCCCGCCCGCAGGTCGCCGGCACCGCTCCCTCCAGCTCCCCGCAAACCCCGCGCTGGATTCCCGCCCGCCGCAACACGGGCGGCGCGGCGCCGGCCTCTCCCGCGGGAGGCACGGCCGTGCCGCGGGGACACCCGGCCCGGGCGATCCCGAGCCTGCAGGTGCGGCGGCGCTGCGGGGAGGCGGCCGCGGGGAGATGCGTGCGTGTGTGTCTGCGTGTGTTGTGGGGAGCGGCGTGCGAACACCCAGCGGCCGCCAGGAAGGGGGTGGGCAGCCCCGCCTGCACCGGGCGCGGGCGGAGCTCCCGGGACGGACGTCCCTAGCGCGGCGTGCCCGTGCCCATCCCGCATCCCGACCCCGCGGCCCCGGAGCGGAGCGGGACGGGGAATCCCCGCCCCGGTGCGGCGGCCGCGGACCCAGCTCGGGCTTTACCTCCGACAGCGCCCGGCGGCCGACGCGCCTGCGCGCCAGCGCCCCCAGCGGCGGCCGCGGGAAGGGGCCGGGGTGCCGCGGCCGCCGCTCCGCCGCGCCCCGTCCCCGTCCCCGTCCCCGTCCCCGTCCCCTCCCGCCGGCGCCGAGCTCCCGGCCCGCGGTACCGCGCGGTGCCGTGCCCCGGCACGGCCGGGCTCCTGCCACCCTCCCGCGCCTCTTCCGCGCCCGGCGTGACGCAGATCCCGCCCAGGAGCGGGTCGGTGGCAGGCGCCGGTGCGGCAGCGGGGAGCGCCCTCGGCTCCTCCGGGCGCTGGACCCTGCCGCGCCCGGCCCCCGGGGTGAGTTGGGGGCAGCAGCGGCCCGGCGGTGTCCCGGGCTGCGGCGGGAGCAGGTGTCTGTGTCCTCCCCGGCGGGGCTGCAAATGCCGGGAACGGCGCTCTCCCGCGTGGCGCCGCTCTTGGCGTGGGGTTTGGAGCTTCGGGCCCCTCCCTGCTTCCTTTCCTTCCCTCCCTCTCTCCCTCCCTCCTTCCCTTCCTCCCCGCTTCCTTCGCCCCCGCGGTCCGGGTGGGAGCGTGTCCCTCTTCCCAAACCCCGCCGTATGCCTCCTGTTCCCAAGGCACGCCTCGGGCACTACGTGCTGGCCGTTCCCAATGTGAGTGTCGTCTGTCCCAGCCCATGCGCGCAGTCCTATCCCAGGAAAGAAGGGGGAAGCTTGAAATGGTCCGGATTAGTTTTTGTTTCAGGGTGTGCGTAATCTTCTGGTGACGTTAATGTTTCCCGAGGGAAGCTCTCGGAGAACAATTGTTTCTTTCCATGCTGTAGTTTTGCTCCCGAGTTGAAAATAGGATCATTAGCCTGGAGATTTAGAGGTTGACTATAACTCAAGGCGAGGCACAAATTAAAGCTGGAATGTGCCTAACCCTCATATAGGCGGAACAAAAATGTAAGTAATTTTGTGAAGCTAAAACAACAGTTTGCAATCTTTCTGCAATTTTACTAGAGTTTTTTTATCATCTAAAGACTGAATATGGACCCTGAAAATGAAATAAAGAAGCAAGTAAACTCCTTTTACTGCAATGTAAGTATTACTTACTGAAAATTGTAACTAATACAAAGTGATTTTGGTGGAACAAAGTTGTACTAAACCAAGTGTTCTTTTTTCTCTTGAGCAAGATTGATAAATAGCACTGGAGCTGAACTTACTTTGCTGTCTTTGTCATGCTTGATTTGGATGTGTGTTACGAATCGACTTATTAAAATGAATTTTAATAATATTATGTTTCTAAATAAGGGCATTCTTTTTAAAAGGGGATGATTAAATGCAGCTCCTGTTCAGAAAAAAAATCCTAATTGTTCTGGTTTTCAGCTTTATTGCTTTTTTTTTTTTAAGCATATTGGGATTTTTAGAGGAGAAGGAAATCTTTGGGCTGCTGCTGTTCATGCATGTGAATTTAAACCTAGTCTGCTCCCATTCTGAACTGGCCCAGGCATAGAACAGCTGTCATAGGGAAGTTTTCCGAAGTGAGCGAGGCAGGCCCCAAGCTGATCAGAGTCAGTGTGTTAGTGTGGATGCAGCACTGAGGGGAACTGGCTCACCTTAGGCGGGTGTCCTGGCTTGTCACTATTGTGCCGCGCCTCTGGCTCGTGCTTGGCTGAGAGTGTGTGAGGAAGATCTTGGATCTGTCCTTACTTATCCACACACGCCCACACAAAAAGTGTTATGAGATAGCTGCAGAGTTCTGGAGATATCGGAATTTCTTACGTGATGTGGAGATTCCGGTTCATTCCACTGTGTTTTGGTGGCCTTGGGGCCTTATAAAATTCAGTTTTAGGAGGCTGCTCCAGTTTGTCTTTGAAGTAGTAGTACTTTTGTAGAACTTACCTATACCAACAGTTCAATAGTAGATCTCCTTTGATATCAGTGGTACTTTATTTCTCTTGGTCTGTGTGCAATGCTAGAAATACTTCTCTTTAATCTAGATTTGCAAAATCTGGTGTTCTTCTGCACTAAACTTGCAGACTCACTTCCTTGGAGCGAAACACAAGACGGTAAGATCAGTTTTTGAATGCACCTTTTGTCAGATTTTACCAATTTATTTAGCAATAGCATATGGGGTTTGAAATCTAGTTTTTCATGTGGTGTTGAAATATACAATTTCAGATATTTAACTAGTTTTGCTAATTTACTGTCCTGTTTACCACGATAAAGTAGAACTTGGTTTTGTACATTAGTCCTGTCAGAAGATGTTACAACTTTGTGTCTGGTAAAGACAATACATGAGAATACATGGCTGCTAATAAAGGCAGAATGAAATTACTTAAATCATAGACAATCTCCAGGAAAAAAAAGGATGTTTTTCTCTTTTAATTTTCATGTAATTGTTCACCTCAGATCGTCTATGCTGTTGGTATTAATCTAACTTATTTTATATATAATGAAAGCTTTGCATTGTTGTTTTTTACTCTTAACTCTTAACTCTTCTTTTTTGGTTGATGACTTGGTAACTTAGATTGAAGAAGCATTGAAAGCTCATGGCATGGGTAAGTGCAAGATTTTTTGGTTCCTGCTGTGTTCTATACCTGCATCTTTCTCCCCACCCTAATGTAGTTATTTATGAAACAAATGAGAAAAAGACTTTCTCAAGACTTGTGCTCTAAGACCTGTCTTGTGTTTTTAATGATATAACTACCTAATCCATCAGTAATGTGAGCAAGAGATATGCAAAGTTGATTAACAAGTGCTAGCTAGAATATTAAAAATCACCTACATTAAAATTTTGAGAAACCCTAAAGAATTCAAGACATTAGAGACCTTCAAAATTTAAAATATACTTTAAAAAAACTATGCTTCTTAAAATATGTAGAAATACTGTGTATACTTTAGATTTGTTTTTGAAAAGGGCTTAATTTCCTTCAGTCAATTAAGATATTTTTAATACTTTTAATAGGTTTAATAAATCATTAAACCTACCCTGAGTCTTGATGAACTGCTCCAGTTCCAGAAGGAGTGAAGGTCTAACTATGTTCACAGTTATTTTCCTACTTTGGTTTCATGATGCACCAAAATGTACTTACAGGCTTCTACAGTGCACTGCTCTTATTCAGTTTGAAAGTTGTTGTTCAAGTTAGACATAGTCATTGGACCTTCCTGATCTGGGAGTTTTTGTTTGGATTGTAAAGGAAATTTAACTGATGAAATATTTAGCAGCTCTATGCTGCTGAAATAAACACCCTGAAATTCCTGGATGCCCTGAAATGTTTAGAGACCTTGAGCTTGATTGATCTTCCTCTCTGCCTGCTTCATTGAATTACCTGCCATAAAATAACTTTGTTGCTGTTTGGTGTGAATGTTTTCTGTCAATCTTTTGGAGCATGGTGCTAATGACATCAGTGTCATGGGTTCAGTCCTTGTATGGAACTCGATGATCCTTGTGGGTCCCTTCCAACTCAGAATGGCCTGTGAATGTGTGAGAAAAATCTCTTAGCACATTCAAAACTAAACATAGCTTAGTTTTCTGATGTCAACAAAAGCTCAAAGAGTTTTTTCTAAAGTAGTCAGTTATTTTACCAAATTGTTCTTTAAGTTGTATTAACAATTTTATTTCCACTTCTGTCGGATTCTTTGTTTTCTTTTGTTTTCTTCTTTGTTTTTTTGTTTTGTTTTGGTTTTTTGTTTTAGTTAAAACAGGAAGTTGCTTAGGGAAGAAAGTGAAAACACCTGCGAAACTTCCTGATTTTGGTAAGAATGTTTAATGCCTCCTGCCCCACCTCCCTGAAAAAAAAAAAAGTGGAAGAAATAAAAAATGTTGAGGTACAATATTACAGGTGATATCTAGACCTTAGCAGGTCATTGGGAATTCATTTCTGTTCATTGTACTTTCAATCTGCAGTAATATTTTGTAATAATACTTAATTTTTGCAAACCAAATGCTTTAAAGAGAATGGAAATAAGATTGGGGGGATGATGTTTTATAATAACTGACTTAATTTGTCATGTGGGACCATGTATGAGCAGGGACTCACTTGTATGTGAATTTCTTACAGTGCCACTTGAGCCAGAGAAGGACACATCATATCATGGACAGACATTGGAAGAACAGCTTAATACGTGTAAAGATTCAGAACCTGCACTTGGTAAGGGCTTTTAATACTGTAATTTGTTTTGTGATGCTTGCCTTTAAAGAGTATGGATTAGTTTTTTAAAATGTAAAATTAGGTAATGTGTAATAAAATCTTCTTATGGCTACACTGAGTACCCAATAGTATGGTATGGAAGTGACAGATCTTAGTGACAAAACTGTTGGATTTGGCCTGGAACATATTTGATTAGATGTCTCATGTTGACAATATTTTCTAGAAACAATCTAAAGTGATATGACAGAAATGAACTTTAACTTAAAAGATCAGTGTGGCTCTTTGCAATTTAACTGCCCATCCAGTGGAGGGAAGGGAGATAGGAGTTGACAGAAGAATCAACTAGGGCCATATATTAAAATACATTCCCTTCTAAGTAGTTAAAAAATAATTGTTGCTATTATTTTTTTAGATTTTTTTTAAAATTGTTGAGTCCTATGTGGTAAAAATAAGGCACCCTAAAAAAATCAGTTTTGTACCTGTGGTGTTCAAAAAGTCTAGCCACCCAAAAGATAAAATACCTGATGGTTCTAAAATTCTTCATTGATGTATTTGACATGCAGTAGTAATATTTTCCTTGTATGTCGGTGCTTTAAAATCAGTGCATTTGCAACCAGCACTGATTATTTGGTCCAGCAAACACCAAATTTCCTAAGTTGTTTGGTTTTTTTTTCAACACAGGACTGAATTACATAATAGAATACCGAACAAAAGACAATGTTCCTTTTCTATATGAATGTCAACTATGCTACTGTAAAACAGGACTGAGTAACATGTTCATGCATGTTTGTGGTTCCAAGCACAGACTGGCATACTTGGTAAGTTATTTTTGTTTGTTTGTTTGTTTTAATGTAATGATTTAAGGAGAGAATTTGTTAGTCATATTTTGATTTTAAAAAAATTAGAATGAAGGTTTTACATAAGCTTTTGTGAAAATCTTTGTATTGCAATTATGCAACTGTGATGAATAGAGTTAAAATTCTTCTCATCAATAGTGTGTATGTCTGTCCATTGCTTGACGCTGAGTGTTTAGTTTATTCTGTTTTGGTCAACCACTAATGAAATCTATAGCTAAAATGGACTAGAAGTAGATTTTTGACTGATTTTTGTATTATGTAAAAGAACAGGATCAATGAAGAAACTATTCCATCTTTCAGCTGCTTTAAGAGGAGCATAATTATAAGTGAACATGATACATACTAATTAAATTATTAGATACTGTGACTTGGACTCGGGGCAAAAACCCAACTCGTATTCTGTTTTGAGGCTAGACAAGCCATGTGAGTTGTGTGGCCTGTTTTATGACAATTGGCAAAGCTCTTGAGGTTCATGTCAGCTCACAAACATTCAAATACATTATTATTTTCAATATGTTTAGAGAAGTGAGGCTGTCCAGTCTTTGAATGTTTGCTTGAGTATGTTGGCTTAAGGGGGGCTTTAACAAAACTGTGAAAGCAATATTCTGAAAAGTATTTTGACTTCCCATAAAAGTCTCTCAAAATTGGTATTATATTCCACATATCTTAAAGTCATAGACAGCTGAGTTCACATAGTATTTTGGGGCAGTTTTAGGCCTAATGCTGGGTGTGCTGCTATGAATCTGCAGTGATGTCTTTCATAAACACCATGCTGATTCTGGCCATTGATTCAGATGTACATGCTGAGTTTTGGTGTTCTCAGTTATTATATTTCTTGCTTATTTGGAACTGTTTCCTGCAATTCTGAATCTTACACTTGTTAACTGCATCTCTGTTAAATTCTTAAATACTATAAAAATATAGTAATTCATGAAGGATAAATTTTAAGTCATGCACCTGAGCTGGATTAACCCTAGGTAGTGGAAAAGGCAGGAGACTAAATGCCTGGAATTTGCTCTGCTAAAAAAGGAGCCTGAGGGTCCTGGTGGATAACAAGCTCAAGATAAGTAGTGTACCTTGGTGTCAGTGAAGGCTAACAGCAAGCTGAGCTATACTAACAAGGGTACAGCCAGTAGATCAAAGGAAGTGATTATCTTGATCCTTGCTAGGCCATACCCAGAGTATTGTGTTCAGTTTTGTGCTACTGTGGAAAGGAAGCTATTTATGAAATTGAGCTAGTCTGGTGGAGACCTGCCAAGATAGTAAGGGGGCTGAAGCACATTTGTACCATGAAGAGAAGTTAAGGTAATTGGGTTTCTTCTGGCTGGAGAAGAAAAAGTGTCAGAGGGATCTAACAGTAACCCTCCCGTACCTTAGAGGAGGTTATTGCGAAGGCAGAACCAGACCCTTTTTAGAGCTGCTTGGCAGGAACATAAATTCAAACGGGATTTTCCTACTTGACATAAAGAAGTTTTTTGCTGTGAGGGCAGTCAAGCATTGGAACAGGTTGTTCAGAGAGAGGGGGAAATCTCTCTTTCCAGAGGTTTTTAGACCCAAGCAGGCAAAGCCCCGTACAACCAGTTCAGCATTCAGTGTCAGCCCTGTTCTGAGCTGAAGATTTGGCTTCCGTTTCCTAAATTATTCTGTGATTCTATGCATAACCATTTTAGTAAGTTCTGCTATGTATATGTAGAAGTTGACTTATCTCCCATGATTATTAACTGTGCTAGAGTTTTGTGACTTAAGGACTTGCATTTATTTTCTAGAGACAACATTATCCAGAGATAGCACAATCTGATGAAGTTAAGGGTAAAGGTTCTGAAGTGAACAGAAGAGTTAGGCAAGTTGGATTAACAATTGAGAAGAAAGAAGGAAGAAAACAAATACAGGTACATTTCTCTTAAGAATTCCAGGAGGTTTATACTTAATAAAGAAACAAAGAATGTAATTTCCGTTACAGTGGGCAGACTTGCTTTGAAGAGAAAAAAGCAAGAGAATCTTGCTTTTTTAACCTTTATTACATGTGCTTTTTGTCATTTTAGTAATTCTTCCAGGATTATTCTGGACAAAATTTCCCTATCTGAGTGCACAAATAACACAAAACAGATATACTAATATTTAATCAATTCTCAGCTCTCTCTATGTGTAAAATAAGTTGTTTCGTTGCTGCTAGGAAACTGCCTTTATAACTTTCCTGCATAGTTTCTGCTTTGTTAGCAGCTCATGGCAATTCTCAGGGGAGCCAGGTAAAATTTCTGATAGTATAGATGGAAGTGTGGGAATCTGCAGATTGACATGAGATTATCAGCAGTGCATGTGATTGCAGAAGCACCATAAGCTTAAATTCTTAGGGAGCCGCACCTTTAGAAACATACTCATGTGGAGATATCTTCATATTGCTCTCTGTTGATACTTATACTGCAGTAGTATTTGTAGTACCTTTATGTGGACAGGATATTGGTGAAGTTTCTTCTTGAGGTGTACCTTACCACGCTGGTTCATGACAGCTTATTGAGATGCTCAATGTTCTTCGTGGTACACATTAAATTTGTTTTCCCCATCAACTTCAATTTCTGTCAGCATCCTGCTTGTTAAGCAGTGTTTCTTGACAAGATCCCTTGCTAATGCTACTTAATGTGCATAGATGTCTCCTTTCGAAGTGGAGTTCCCAAGGTTCCTGTGTTAAAGCTGGTGATGTCTTGCCCATCTGGAAAAAAACCCGTGTTTCTTTCTGTGTGATACCATCACACTCAGGCTCAAGGATAAGAGCCTGCTCTGATCCTACCCTTTTCTGATAAAAAACAAGTATGGGAATATCGGAAGATCAAGTCAAGGGAGAATTGTTCTCTCTAGAGCTCCCTGCTCTAGAAGGGAGAGATTTCAGATTATCAAATCCATTTTGTCTGCATATCCTTCATTTTTAACCTCTGTTTAAAAAGAAAAGCAGCTGACTGTTGGCAGCAACTTTTTCATTTGACCTGCTTAAATTTCTTCTTGACTTGAGATGGTTTATTTTACTTGAGATTTATATTCATGGATACGGAAATATTTACTCCCATCTATATTTTGTAGACCTTTTTGTTTTTCTAGGTAATTTATTACATCCATAGCAAATCTATTCTTGATTTAAGGAATTTTTAAACAAAGCATGTGTAACCTGGTTTAATTTTACTGCTATATCTTTTGAAACCAGCTGTTTAATTTTCTTTTTTTTTTAAGCTCTAGAAAAAATTTATTTGTGGTAAATAAGTGTCCGGGTAACTAACTTATTGACTTTTTGAATATCCGTTAAGGGATAGACACACTTGTGTTTTACACTACTGGTCGTATATTCTTAAAAAAAATTAATGCTGATGAAATACCTATGGAATAATTTTATCCACAAAATAACTAACATAAATGGGTTTTATTTTTAGGTTGTTACAGGTGTTCCAACAATGAGGAGGAAATGGCAAGAATGTAAGTGTGCTCAGTGGGGTGCAAATTGTCCATTTCTTATTTGGTCCTTCTTTGATCTAAATCAGACCAGGATAGTCTCTGCAGTGCCAGATACTCACCAGCATTTTGGTGAACTGGACAAAAGGAGCAGGTTGAGGCTCTGTGCTTGTATTTAATTTCCAGTTCAGAAAGCCACACAGAATTCTTAAAGCACAGCCATAGCTCTTATCTCTGGAAGAAAATTTTCTGTTTTACTAGCCATTGATACTCACAAAATTGTAGGAATGTGGTATCAGTGAGAGCTCCCCACTCAGTTTAATGTTTTAAAACTCATTGTAGTTCAATGTTGTCCAGGTGGACAGACAGTATGACTGCATGCCACTTGAGGAAATGGCTAAAACTTGCTATGAGACCCTCATTCTCATGGCATGAAAAATAAAGATTGGAATTGAAACTAAAGTACTTAATTTTAATGTATGTCAGTGTGTGAATGGTACCTTAAAATAGCTCAGTAGCAGTAACAAGATGATCTTGACTAGCAGTGTCGTACTCCAAAGAGGAAAAATAGCTATTTTGAATCTCGGAAAGTGGTTTGAAATAAATTGAGTCCTATCCAAATTAGATTTCTTGACTGTAACCTGTTGGTTAATGTGTCTCATTTTGCATGTGACTTTGTGACATTCTACTACATTTATAATATCTACATATTTTAAGAAATGCAAGCATGTAATTATAACCAGGGCATAAAATATTTTAAACTTTGTTGCTGATTTGTAGTTTGTGTTTAATATGCTGTCACATAATAATACTTATAAAATTATTCTTAGTGTTTGTAAGTACTATTGCACAGAAACAGAGCTAGGTGAAATCAAAGTGCAGTAGTAGAACTATCCTCTACTAAGATAATGTCTCTTGTGCTACATTTCAAGCATGTTTGTTTAGTTCTCAATGCAGATGACAGCCCTTCAAAAGCTAAAGTTCAGCATGTGGATACGCCCCTTAGTAATGCAGAAAAAACAGATAATAAAAATAAAGATGGGGAACTGACAGACCCTACTCAAGGTAAGAGGAAAAATGGTTTCTTTTAATGGTTTTTTTTAACTTTCACCAGTGCATGAGTTACTTACTCTGTATGTGCCTGTTCCACATACAGCTTCCACAGCTGAGTTATAAAGGTGAATTTGCACAGTTGTGTGGATGGTCTTGGGGTCTGTGGCAAAAGAAAGAATAATCCCAGTGTTTGTGAAGAAAACATTCTACTTCTACTGATTTTTTAGGTTCTGTTTTTATTTTATTTCTTCACAAGATACCTTACTTCCACCCTTAGGTTTTATTGATGTTGTCTTTAGAAGTATTCTTTGTTTAGGATATTTTTTAAATTAAAACATTGGAAAAACATTACTTAATACACTTTTTTATTGTTTTAGATGAAAATAATGTTCAAGCGGAGAATGAAAAAAGGCAGAATGAACAGGCAAAACCAGATGAAAAGGTTGAACCTAATAATGCTATTGAAAGCAGCAAAGGCAACAACTCAGAAAGGTAAAAGAAACAAAAAGCCACCACCTTCAAACCCACTTAAATTAACTTAAAGGAAAACATTGTACATGACAATTGCCTATATTGGATTTGCATAGTAAAATCCATGTCTTCTGAAACTGTGCTCAGCTGTCATCAACAGAAAACCTGGTGTATGTAAAGTGACATCAGACTTTGCTCTGGATGCAATTGGCTTTCGTATTTAACTATTATCCTTAAGGTATAGTTGTCATGTGCTGCTGAAAATGTTCAAAAAGAACGTTTCCTCGTGGTTTAAAACTGCCTCTGTTACAGGTTCATAGCAGATAATTAGAGTAGTAGATTAATTGATTTTGGAAGGGAAAGACAATCAGTAATAGCCATAACAATTGGGGTTTCTTCTTTACAAATGATTTTGTGGAGAAACAATAAGTGGTCTAAAGGAACAATTGTGTTCTAAAATGGTGAAAACTGTGCTTGCTGCTTGTGAGCATCTTATTAGTAACAGCGCTGTGAGTTCAGTGTGAACTGTCAGCCTTTGTGTGAGGAGAACATCTCCAACATTGGTCATCTTTGTGCAGCACCAGGAACCACAGGAAGGCATTCAGTATGGGATATACATGCATCAACCAGAACACAGGACTTTTGTCCCAACAATTTAGTTACGTGGTTTTGCTCTTAATGACATTCCCTAGGAATGTGTTTTAACTTCAAACCAGTAGTCTCTCTCCCAGACATGGAGGGCTAACACCTTCTGCTCGTTTATTATTAAAGGAGAAATTTTCATATTCCTGACATTTTTGTAGGACTTGCCTCTCTGTGGAGCAACCATTATGGAAAAGAATCAGTTGAAACCAAATTCAAGTCCAGGTGTATGAATCTTTGTGTTTATTTATTGGCTTTCAAATAACTAACAGTTCTGAATCAGAACTAGTTTGTGAAAACATGGAGAATAGGAAACGAATAAAAGCTCAGCTATCCACATCTGGAGGTGCTGAGGTCTATTTCTACCTGGTACTGATCCTCATTGTGCAGTCTTGTTCTTTTAAATTTTAAGAACAGCTTCCTTTGGAAAATCACTTAATGTTATTTTTTAATCTGATTCAGATAGATCCTGGGTGATTATGAGCAGCCAGGTGTTTCAGTGAGAGACTGACTTGGAAGTTAGTTACTAAATTAGGACTTCAGCTTGTTACTTTACTATTTATTTTTGTGAGACTACTTAGACATATGAACTCGATATATAGTTTCTTAAAAGAATTAAGATCAGATTCTAATTGGCAGCAAGCAGCCAAATGATGTTTCCTCTTAAAGACTGCAATATCTGTCTGAGAATTTCCGTGATTCCTTATTTCTTCATAGTCAAGTTTCTGAACAAACAGTCATCTGAAGGTGTAAATTATTTTATCATCATCTGCTTTTACTAAATTTTTGATTCCTAAGAAACATTTCAAGGCAGAGGAGGGCTTAGGCTTGGCAGTCATATGGTTTTGGTTAATTTAAGAAACACCCAGCGGCTCCCATCCCTGGTCCCTGGGCTTGCAAAGGGATAGAATGTATCTATAGTAGTTGTAATGGCAGAACAGCACAAATATGGCATAGGAATGTTTAGCCATATGAATCTTTGTATGCCCAGTATTTGTATGGCTGCATTGTAAAACACTGATTTTTAATAGTTGAATTTTTTTAAAAGCAAGTTTGTGAGGTGCTGGTAAAAATCCTACTGTAATTAGGAGCCTTGTCTCACTGCAATGCATACAAAAATCTTACAGCTATTACTACCAATATCAAGCTTTTTTATTAACTCTGGGTTTTAGAACTTATGTTCTAGATAATAACACTAAGAAAAAACCAAACCCCATAAATAATTTTGATGACGATCTGGGATGACTGGGATTTCTCTGAGGAAATAATATGTGACCTTTCTTTCAGAGTGTGTCAGAACTACTATAGTAGTAGTGTGTCAGGAATTCAAGCTGATTATCAGTTATTGGCTAGCTACACATTTTTGCTGGATCAGCCAACTGAATGTTTTATTTATTCTATTTTAAGGTGTGAGACCAATAAACAATCAGAGGAAGAAAACAAGGAAGCTGAGGTGAGTATTTTTCTGTTAATGGGTTACTCCAGTTTCCAAATAGTTGGGGAAATAATTAATATACGATTGACAGTAGTGTTTGCTTACTCAAATTAATATTATTTACAATAAATTAGCTACAAGTTACTAAGGCAAAACTATTGACAACAAAGTTTTTTCCTACTTTGTTATGAAAACCTATGTACACATTTCATAACAGCACAAACAATTTGAATTTTAGAGTAACCATAATTATTATTGTTTATTTGTATTTAGTGCATATAATAGAATTCAGGATCTCTTCTTTTTATGTTAAACAGCAAGAATTTACCAAAAATCCTGAAGAATTCACTAGTCAAGAAGAACTGTTGAGTTATTTGGTGAGTGTTAAATCTTACCTTGCAAGGTAATTTTTGGGGAAAAAAAAAAAAAATAGAAAAAGGAATCGCTGGTTTGCCAAGTCTAAAATGTGGCCAGTAATGAAAGGCAGAATGTAGGCAGTCTTGTAATCTAACAGATTACCATTTTGCCAGAAGGCAGGATTCAGAATAAAATGAATGTCACTGAATTTATAATGTATCTATTGATTCTCAAGTTTCTAGACATTGCTTTTGCCAAAGTATTGGTTTACTGTCAGAGGAACGACTTGCATTGAAAATTCTTTTTTTTTCCAACTGTATCTTAGCTTCACTCCTCAACTACATGCTTAGCTAATACGACCTTTTTAAACATCTTTTCTCCTTTGTTTCTGCAAGTGGTCTGTGATTTTCAAATGAATTTGGAAAGATGGAATTCAGTAATGGAAGGAAGCAGAATGAAGACAAATATCAGAGACACGTAGACAGGAAAGAAGGGATTTTTAAGAGATAAAATGCATGTAGTGTATTTAAAGCAGGGTTCCTCCCCTGCCCTGGCCCAAAGTGCCATAACTGCAAAACCTGCCTATTCCCTCTCTAAAGTAAGTGTCAGAACACCTCCATTCTGTTCAGTTGTTGAAGATGTGTATTATGTACACATGCACAGCAGTGATAGGAACAATAAGAGTGGAAAACTCTCAGTTGCCAGTTGTTAGATGTATCAACAACAGTCGTGGTCTTGCACACAGAAATGGTGATTTTCACAAAAGCACCAGTGACAAACTCTACAAAACTCTTTTACTGATAGTTGCTTGACTGATCTACTGCATAGTAATTTAGACACTATTGACTATCATAAAATGTTTTTTTCTTCTTTTTTATAAGGAATTACTAGGTATGGAGGTTGCACCTTGTTAATAAAACTTGAATGTTTTGAGGGATCTTCTTGCTTGGTATGATTGTCCTCTGAGAAGGAAAGAGGACTGTTGGGAATTGATAGGAAAAATGTTCTGTTTTGGAAAGTGTGAAAATTGTTTATTTTTGCATCTACAGTCATTTTTTCAAAAGCTGCACTAAGTGTTTCTGTTGTTGTTGGATTCAAAGGTTTCTTATGTGGTGGAAAGTAATTTTACAGGTATCTTTTTTGGACTTGCTGTTCATATTGTATAAAGCTGTCCAATAATTATCCATACTATATTTCTTTTATTACCTCATAGCAACTTTATCCTTGACACAGTTTAATCTTCTTTTTCCAGCTACCTTTTGACAAGATCTTCATTAAATATACCTTGTGCAAACTAGGAGAGATAAATACTATTTGTGTTAAAATTGTAATATATCCCTGTTACGCTGTCTCATACAAACTTAATGCTAGGTTTTTATACTTCTTTTCCATTGTCTGGAGTGTTTAAAGGGGTTTGTTTCTAATCCAGAAGACTTTGAGCTGTTGGGACACACCTGGAGTTCTGTTACTTTGCCCCCAAAAAAGTGTTTTCAGCAGAACTGTCTTGGTACAGACAAGAGGGTGACACGTGTAGCCCTCCCTGTGAGTGCTGTTGGTGCTAGAACTTGCTCCCCTAGTAGAGCTTCACAGCTTCAAGACTGCTTTTTCCTTAGGCTTTTAGGGAAGAAGAAGGCAAGGCAGCATGTACTTTTAAATTCAGTAGCATTCTGGCTTTTTGCTGTGTTCTAGAGAAATGGGTTATGACTATACTGCCTCAGGGAAGGTGTACACATTCATTTGTATGCAGACGTCTTGGAAAGAGATCAAAATACTTAAGGAAAAAGCATTAGCTCCTGTGTATTTCCAGGCATATTTTTGTGTTATTCCTTTTCAAATGATTGTGTTGGGTAGCTGCATCTTCCTTCTCTTAGGATTCTCTTTTATTCCACCTTCCTGCCCCCATTTATGTGATTAAAAATAAAAACTGTATTCGCTTTGTAATTTCAGCCAAGTCTGACTGAAGGGTAGAGACATAGAGAAAATAAAGTTCCTGCAGGTTTGTTTATAAATTGTGATACTTCAGTTTTTCAGAGGAAAAATGTTTTATTGTGTGTTGTTTTGTTTCTTTTTTATTTTCCCTAGCAAAGTTTTGAGATACTGAATGAAGATGATGCTTCATTTATCCTGAAAGTTACACAGACTCTCACAAATGCACTGGTGGAATATCGTCAGCAGGCTGCATCAAACAAAGTAATGCGGATTTTGTTTTGGTTTTGTTCTACAAACCTGTAGATTCCTGTGATTGTGCATTTTTGTTAATATAGATGATACAATAAAACAAAAATGCTGTGGAGACTGTATTGTAAGTTTTGTCTGTTAAATACATGAATTTTGGTGGTGATGATAGGGTAAAATTTTAGCTTTTCTGTTGACGAGGCTTAATAATTTCTGTTCAACAGTGCTTGTTTATTTTTTTGTTGTTGGTAGAAACTAAAAATCATCTTGTCACTTATTTCCTGTGCTTTTCCTTACATCTAAGTTTTTCTGCTGCTTTTGCTCCTTTTTAATTCTAACTGAAGGTTTTTCTCATCTCTACTGACTTGCCTAGCACTCCTGTTCTATATCCCGTTTCTGTTCCCAGGCTTCACTTCATTCACCATGCAATCACGCATCAGTGACATGAATTTTTTTTTCTTATACAACTTCTGGTCATACTCTTTGGACTGTTCTTTTTGAGGTCTCCTTCTTCTTCCACTATTAGAAACCCAGTTTTTCCACTCTCTGCTGTTACTTGTGACTGACTTATCTTTACATAGGCAGTACATATGGAGGTGTTTTGAGTATTTCTCTGAGGCTGCTGACATGTTACAAAGCAATGAAGTTCTAACTGAAACAGCTTTTAACCTACAAGTTGTGGAAGACCAAAATGTTTTCCCACATTAGGCCTTGTTAGTATTCTAAACTGTGATCTTTCAACTGGTAATTTTTTAACTAAATCTTTTTATTTTGAGTGTAAAATGCTTCCTTTTGAGATCTGACAAATTGAGAATTAGGCTCAATGAATATAACTTCATTGCCTGATACAGAGCTTTTTCAGATGTAGGGAGATACCATGGGCAGGCAGTGTATACACAGAAGTTATTAACCCAATGATTTGCAAAGAAGTACTTGATTTTTCAGATTTGATAGCAGAAATACTGGTCTTTTATTTGCTTTGTGATCATTAAAAATGTAGTAGTTCATTGTTTCAAGAGTTTGTCCTGCTGAGATGCTAAACTTTTTTTGAACTCATAGGACCACTTAAATGCTGGATATAATGGAGAAGCAGCACTGGAGTATTCCTCAGAACAGTCCAGCCTGACTTCAGCAGGTATTAGTGACTCTGACACTGGTAATGTTAGCTTTGCAGTCTTTAGTGTGGGTTAATCTTAACACTGAACCTTGCATAAATGATAGTAAGCCTTTTCTTCCTGCTTTTCTAAAAGCAGAGCTTAAGAGCAGAATAAAGCCAGAGTCAAGTAGCATAAATTAATAGTTTTGGGGTTTTTTCCCCATCTTCTACTGATATTAGAAAGGGAAGACTATTAAAAAACATTGATCCTACTTAACTGTAGGATTTGGGGAGAAATTGAGTTAGTACCAACTCTGACTCTCCTGTGTTCAAAAGCAACTGTTTCTAAGGAGACTTTCAAAGTTTCTCTGGCTTTTTTTTCCCCCCCGATGGTGGGTTTTTTTGCCTTCTTGGTGGAGGAGATGTTTCCTGCAGGTGTAGTTGAATCAAGATGATAATAGAAAGTTATGTGGTAGATGATGGGTAATTCTCTTTAATATCTGAATACTGCAGCTACTTGGCCTCGGTATTTCTGATCAATTTTTTCAAAGAATCCTGGATTTCTTGGAGGTAATTTCCTTCTGATACAAACAAATGGCTATTTTTCTTAAACCTAGGAAGTACAATCCTATGCTTGGAAAGGCAAAATACCCAGAATACTAGTGAAGCTATATTGTGTGATCTTTTTCTTTCTGTCAATTTTCTAGTTTTTCTAGAAAGTTTAGCTTCTGAAAACCTCAGTTATTGCAATGCTAATAACAAAAATCATGGTGACTTAGAATACATGAGATTTGAAACTTTTATTCCATTTTTGTAAGCGTAATGGAAATAGCTTTCACCTACCTCCCCACCCGTGTTTCTCCAGGATTTTCTGTAACTGGAAAGCATTCCTGACTCTTGGTTGTTTGAAAATGTAGCAAAGTTGGATGTGAACCGTACCAGCAAGGCTGCTGTGCCAGACTGGAAATGCTTGTTTTGAAAAGCCCTATTTAGAGAAATAAGTAATGAAGGCTCTTCAGAATCCTCTCTTACTGAAAAACAGTATTTCCCTTCTTTAGAATACTCAAGCAGCCAATCAGCTAAGCAGTTCTTACCAGTCAATGAAGATGAACCCCAAAACTTTCCAACTGGCTCTTTGGAAACAGCATATGAGAACAACACCACGACTGAATTTTTGAACAGTGTAAGAAATATGAATGCTGAGGAAGTTACTGCCACCCTACACAAAATAGCAGCATCAAATCCAGCTTTCAGAGGTAATTTGCATATACATGTATACACACACAAACACACACATAAAAAATATACATAACATCCTTTATTAGCTCTGTGAAATATTAAGGACTTACATGGGTCGAAGAACTTTGAGGTACTAAGGAGGGCTGAAGAGACTTATTTTTTCCCACCCTTTAACTTTTGCAGGATCCAGTTTAGGAATGGTAATTCAGAATAGCTGCCTTCCCACAAAGGCATTAATAATTGCTGATTTTTTTTTTTCATTCTTCTCTCATTTGTGCAAAGTAACATTTACATGGCGAGAGACAGTAAACTTGTGTTCCCAAGCACATTATTATTAGAAAAAATCAGAACATTCTCTGTGCTATAAGTGGCTAGTTTTGTGAATACCAACAGTGAAGAAATTTTTATTTACTAGTCCCTGAAGGAACTGTATTTGCACAGTAACATAGAAATAATGAATCAGAGACAAGTAGTCTTTCTTTTGCTTATAACTTTCTAATAAGTGTTAGCTATTAAACCTTCCCACATCTTCAGTCTAGTACTGCTCTCTCTTCAGAAGTTTCCTGTGTACATTTCTAAGCTTCTCAGAATGTGTTTAGAATCATAAAGGTTTAAAAAAGAACACTGTACATTGTAGGAAAGCTTACAGTTTTCAGGCACATTCTGATTGTTCTCAGTTAAGGTGTTTTTCTTTTAATAAGGAAAGATCCAAAACTCATCTCAGCATCTGAATGTTTCAGTATAACTTGTGTTTTTAAGTGAATTTTATCATAAAATTGCTTATTTTCTGTTTTTGTTTGTTTGTTTGCCTTTAACTAAGGAATTGATATTCCGAATGTTATAAGGATCCTGACTGAAAGTGGAACTCTGAGGGGACCAAGCAATGGCAGCACACAGTGACATGGTAGTTAATAGAGAGAATATAGCAATGTTTACTTTCTGTAAGTTTGTTGTTTTACTACATATGACCTCAATGCAGTTTATTTTGTTATGTTTAAGTTTTGTACAGTGGTTTTTTAATTAAATTAATAACTTGGTTTTGATATTCTTGTTATTTATTTCTCCATTTAGCTGAGAGTTCTGTATTGTGGAAAGGTTGTAAAGCTCATGTTCATTCTTTCCATGTTAAAACAGCTTTTTAAAACAGATACCTTGTTTTCTTCAGTATTATTAAATACTGTACATTGACAGTCTGATCTTTTTTTATTGTTGGTTCTTTTACAAAGAATTATCAGCAGAATGAACTACTGCACTCAGCAGTACAAATTCATCCTACAACAAGTACTCGGAAGTTATTCCCTGTGGCTGCTGGGCCTGACTCAAAAACCTTTGTAATCAAAAACCCTTTCCCATATAAGGGTTATGAACAGGTCTCCACAGTTTTTTTCTTAATAAGACTAAAAAATAACAAAAAGTCAGTGCTGTCAGTCTAGTGCTGAGATGAGAAGTGCCTGGATTATTGCCAATTTAGGGAATATAGAAGCTTCAGCAAAGTTAGTAGAAGTTAGGTATGTTTTGCAAATTTAGGGATATATCCCAATAGGTGTAACCAGGGTCTAGCTAAGAGGCACTGATGTGGTGGCAAAAGTATCTTTTGTCTTCTTTTATCCTACCAGTATGAGAATAAAATGAAAGCTGGCTTATACTGTCCTTCAGGCTCTTTTAATGTGAGCTTTTTTCCAACTAAAGTAGTACTGGTTTTGACTGAATGTACATGTCTATATATTAATGACTTCTACTTTTGTAGGATGGTGAAAAAAAAGTTTTGAATGGTTATAAATTAGTGTGCTTGGGAAAAAAATATTTTTTTAAAATGAAGTTGTGTAATTAAAATTCGCTTCCTGCTTGTGATGCTGGGTAGCATTCAGTGGTTCTAATTAAAGCTCTTCAGCTTTGCAGCCAAATACTGGTATAATTTAGACATGCTGGGGCCAGATGGCAAATGAACTTTTTAATGTTAACTTACAATTTTTTTTGAGATCTGTATGGAATTTGAGAATTCTCTTCCTGATGGTTTCACATCTTCATACCATGGAATGCAAGATGCAGTAAAACTAAGGTGACAAAGCAACAACAAAATGTATTAGTTTTATTCTATGAACAGACACAGAAAGGAAAATACAGACAAATTAAAACACTGTTTTAAAGAAACTCCGAGGAATTTCTGGAATGCATCTAAATCTGTTCTCATCAGAGGCAGAGATGGAACCAGAGTTCTTACAGTTCATTTAGTTTGTATAGGAACAGTGTTAATGCCTGCTTACTGAAGGTGAATTTAATCAGTAAAAAATTCTGAATTCTGAAAATAAAAACAGAAACATCTTTTTCCTGTTTGTTTTCAAAGTGCAGAACAATCTTTGTATTAAAATAATAAAATCAGAATATTCAGCTGTTGTAAATGGCCATCTCTGGGACAGCTTCTTTTACCTCTTACTGTGGAATCATTCCTAGTGGAAATAAAGTTACAATTAGGTTGAAATAACTTGGATTTGAGGTGGATTTTTTTGCTTGGGTGCAGGAGGAGCATGCTGAAAAAGAAAAGCCCCCTGAATCTGTAGCACGCTGACATAAAATGGTTGAATGGTGTGCTGCAGAGTGCTGCTGTATCTCTCAAAGTCAGCTGAGAAGCCTGAACTGGGTAAGAGTCACAAAGTGTATGCTTCTGGAAATGTTTTCGAAGAACACAGTCCAACATCGTCTGTTCAGCTGTACAATTATTTTTCTTTTTATTTTTTTCTTTCTTACCTGGTACAAATAGAGGCTGAAAAAGCATTGTATTATTTTGTTCTTGTATCTGCCTCTGTTTTGTGATGGCTTGGTGTATTTTTATACTAATGGAAGAGTGTGTATTTGTTCCAAAACAGGTTTTAATGTTTTACTTTTGCCAGTATTGCAAAATAAGGGAATAAAAGGCATTATCTTTACTGATACTATTTAAACAATAGTGTTGACTGTATTTAATATTATACAGTTTGGTTTCTCACAGTAACAGCAAGGCAGACTTCTGAGGTAACTAGAGAATTAATAAAATTAAAAGTTAAGCAATAACAAGAAAAATTAAACCAAGAGAAAATTAGTTTTCCTTTAAGCTTTATCTTGGTTTTACACATTTTATTGAGACCAGAGAGCTTCGAGGAAAATACTTTTAACAAAAAGCTGCAGAACTCCATACTCTTCACAGAAGGCAGAAAGGGGAAAGGAGAAGGGTGTTCACAGGTTAATTGACAAGAAACGTAAAGTTTAGAGCGTGCAAACTGCAGAGTTGCTGCCTGGTGTGAATTGAGACTATCTCTGTTCTAGACAGGTATGCAAACACCCTCCTCGTTTGTTGCTTCCTGGGTCTCCCAGGATTTTGCACTCTCTTTCTGATATGGGAATTCATTACCCCTTTGGAGCAGTGAGCTTTATCTAGGTACACATGTACAAAAGTGCGTAGCATGCCTGGTGGTTTATATGTGAAATAATAACCTCATATATATGAAATAATAGCAATAACCTCAAATGCCAATGTTGACTCAGCAGTGCCTTCACTGGAAGAATCACAGAGTCAATTAGGTTGGAAAAGACATCTGAGAACACATCTAACCCATGACCCAACACCACCATGTCAACTAAACTGCGGCACTCCTGTCTTTCCTTAAACACCTCCAGCAACGGTGACTCCATCACCTCCCTGAGGCAGTCCATTCCAATGTCTAATCACCCCTTCTGTGGAGAAATTCCTCCTGATGTCCAAGCTAAACGACCCCTGGCACAGCTTAAGACTCTGTTGTCTCATCCTGTCACTAGGTGTCTGGGAGAAGAGGCCGACCCTCACCTGGCTACACCCTCCTTCCAGGTGGTTGTAGAGAGCGAGAAGGTTCCCCCTGAATCTCTGCAGTCACAGTACCACAGAATAAACCAAGGTGGAAGAGACCCACAAAAATCATTGAGTCCAGCTCCTGGCCCTGCAGAGGATACCCTAAAATCGGACCATGTGCCCGAGAGCATTGTCCAAGCACTCCGTGAACTCTGTCAGGCTGGTGCTGTGACCACTTCCCCGGGGAGCCTGTTCCAGTGCCCAAACACCCGCAGGGTGAAGAACCTTTTCCTCACATCCAACCTAAACCTCCTCTGACACAGCTTCAGGCCATTCCCTCGGGTCCTGTCACTGGTCACCACAGAGAAGAGATCAGCGTCTACCCCTCCTGTTCCCCTCTCGAGGAAGATGCACACAAGAAAAGCCATATCCCAGACGAAGCCGAGCACTCGGCCCTGTGTTCCCGCCGGGCCGCGGTCCGGTGTGCCCGCCGGGACCCCCGAGGCCGCCCCGCCTGCAGGGGGCGCCAGCGCGCGCGGCCGCGGCGGAAGCGCGCGTCCCCTTGGCGGGCGGGGCGGGCGCTGGCGGCGCCGCTCACGTGGGCGGCCGCTTCCGGGCAGGCGCTCGGCGGGGGCGGAAGCGGGGCTGGCGCTGCCGCGCGCGTGGTTGGTGAGTGAGCGAGCGAGCGGCCGCGCGCGGGAGGAGGAGGAGGAGGTGGAGGAAGAGGAGGAGGATCAGAATCGGGATCCCGGTCCCGGCCCCGGTGCGGTCCCTATCGGTCCGTCCCTGCTCGCGGGGGCCGCCGCGCTCGCCCTGCCCCTGCGCCAAGGGCCGCCCGCCTTTTGTGCGACCCGCCCTCCCCTCACGTTCCTGCGCCAGGGAGGCGGCGGGAAAAGCGGGAGCCGCCGCGGCGCGGGCCGGGTGCCGCTCCCGGGGAAACCGGCGGCATCGGCTCCGCCGCGCGCCGCCGCCCGTGCCCCACCTCCCCCGGCGGCTTCTCTCCGCTGCCGCTCCTGCCTCGCCCGCCGCTGCGGGGGCTCCCGGGGGCCGAACTCGCGGCCTCCCCGGCGCCGGGCCGGCACTGACGCGCCTTTATTTAAACGCCTCATAGAGCGACTGGAGCGGGGCGGAGGGAAGCGGCGCTCGGGGAACGAGCCGAAGGATGTCCCGGGACGGCGAGGAAGGCAGCGTGACGGCCTAGACCCGCGGGAGGAGCGGCCGCTCCGGCGCTCGGGTACGGCGTGCGCGGCGCGGGGTCGGGCGGTGCGGTGCGGTCCAGGTGGCGGCGGCGGGGGATGCGCTGCCGGCGCGGGAGCCGCGCGGAGGTGATCGCCAGTAAGTATCGCTGTCCTGCGCGGGGAGAGAGCTCGCCCGGGGGGAGAGCTCGCCCGGGGGGAGATCCTTATCAGATCGGAGGAGTTAGTATGGGCGTGTGCCTTGCTTTCGGGTTTCTCAGGATTTTCCTGACTGAGCATGGTAATGAGTTTCCCGAAGAATGCCGCCTGAGAGCTGCGAGGGAGTAAAACAAGAATCTTTTGGTTGGAAAAGACCTCCAAGATCATTGAGTCCAACCTGTAACTGAGTATTTTCCCTGAGCCTGAAGTGAGGGTGGCTAAGTGACATCTAAAGTGGTGTCTGAAAAGCGCTGTATGCTTCTTTATGTTAAAGGAAGCCTGTATCGATTTGAGGTTGTTTTAATGTTTTGAGTTGTAAAAACCGTGTTAGTGCTTAAACTATTAGGTGCACTTAGCTCAGTCCTGTTGGAGGAGGGCCAGGTGAAAACACACAGAATCACAGATTAGTTAGGGTTGGAAGGGACCTCTGGAGATAGTTTAGTCCAGGCCCCCCTACCAAGGCAGCATCACCTAGAGCAGGTGACGTAGGAATACATCCATGTGGGTTGGATTGTCTCCGGAGACCTCCCTGGGCAGCCTGTTACAGTGCTCTGATACCCTCAAAGTAAAGAATTTCTTCGTCATGTTGAGGTGGAACTTCTTGTGTTTTAGTGTGTGGCCATTGCTCCTCGTCCTATTTCTGGGCACCACTGAAAACAATCTGGCACCATCCTGTTGTCACTCATCTTTGAGAAACTTAAATGTATTAATGACATTCCCTCTCAGTCTTCTCCAGACTAAACAGGCCCAGCTCCTACAGTCTCTCCTAGTAAGATGCAGCTTGTGTCAAAAGGCAGTTGTTCCAGCAAGAAGTTTCATTAAAATAGTTACATAATTTCATCAGCTGTATGCAGTTTTGCCTGATGTTTTATTATGTAGCCACTGTGGTGTTTACCTGACTTTGGTTTTGTAAGGATTTTAACTTTTGATTTAGCATGGTACGTATGAATTGGAAATGGATAGGCTTAGATATCCAATTATTTCCAGAACATTTACTGCGAGGTAAGCTGTGCTGCTTTTAATAGGAGAAAGGATATTTTACAAGTCTTCTCCTTTAAAAGAACTTTGTTGACTCTATTCAGGTGTGTGCACACCTGTATTGTGGAGTTTTTAATGTTAATTGGAAGCCAAACATCTACTCTTGTAAAAGTAAGCCTTGTTAGTGGAAATAACTCTTATGTCAAAAGCTTCTAGCTATTTCTATGTATCAAGTAGTGAAATTCTTGTCATTCTTTCCTAAAAGATGCATATGGTAAAAATCAAGCGTTTATAAAGGCATGGTTGTAGTCGGACACTAAAGGACCTTTTTATTTTGGCACCAGACTCCCAAGTTTTTTAAAAGCCTTTTGAGTTGATAGGTTACTTATGCCAAATTTGTAGTTCAGTTAAAGTGGTCTTGCATATAGTTTTTTAAGCTAGTGTGTGAAAAGCAGAAATTAAGTTGTAGTCAAATGTTTGTGTAATCAGTTGTTTAAATTGTTTTAAAAGAATAGAAAATGAGTTTGTTTTAAAACATTCTTTAATGATTTTCCTGTTGATATGGAATATCAACTATATGAAATACTCTAGTACAGCACAAATTTCAGCTTGAAGTCCGTTGGGAAGATCAGCTGTAGGAATGATCACATCCACCAGAAGAGAATCATTGTTTGGATAGGTTATTTAGACATTTCTGGGTTTAGTCAGCTGTATTGTTGAGGTTTTTGGTTTGGGGTGGTTTTTTTTTTGGGGTTTTTTTTGAGGGGTAGGGTGGTGGTGGTGGTTTGTTTGGGGTTTTTTGAGAAGATTAAATTAAGGAATCTATGGTGTAGTGTTTGTTGGGCCTTTTCAATGTGTTGATTTCTTTTTTTTTTTTAACCTGATAGAAGTAAGCGTACTTCAGTATCAAAACAGAACAAAACTAAAAACCCATTTTGAAACTTAAGGGGTTTTAATTTGCTTCGGTTATTGTACTTCTATTCCGGTATATCTGTACAACTTACAAGTGTAGTGACTCAGACACCTTATTTCTTATGCCTTATTAAATGTGTCTTCATTTTCCATTCTTTTTACTCTATATTTGCCCATTTGACCTCTTCTTTCCCCCGTGGTTATTTTTGAATACACAAACTGGATTGTTTAGTGTGTAGTGAAAGTTTTTGTAGGTTTTTTGTGTCCTTTTGCTGGTGAAGGCTTGTTTAAACCTATGATTGTACATGTGCAGGCTGTGTGCTGTTAGTGATGAACTTGATAAGCGATGTACAATTGAAAGGGAACAGTGCTGAGCTCCTTGGCTTGACAAGAGTCAGTTATGTGAAAAGTTGCTTTGTTGGCAGGAACTTTTTAAAACAAAACCAAATCAGCAACTTAACTCTTGATAAAGCAGTGGCAGATGCAGATATCCCCATGCTTTTTAATAAAGTAGTTCTCAGAGCAAAGACGGCCAAAGGAGCAGCAGAATGTTTTCCTGGACACCAGAACAGCTGCATGGAATCAGTCTGCATGTCTGTTTAGTCTAGAATCTTGTCTCAGTAGTGGACACTCATTTATGCATAGACAAAAGAATAAAAACAGTAGCCATTGTTAGGAAGTTGCTGCTCTTTGGTGGAAAAACTACTTTTGTTGTGTATTTAATCAAATTAAATTCTCTTTTTGCAGAGAATCAGAATGACTAAAAAAAGGAAACGTCAGGAGGATTTCCAGAAAGTGAAATTAAAAGTTGGGAAAAAAAAGCCTAAACTAGAGAATGCAACTGATACTACCTTCAAAACAAAGGCCATACAAATTCCTGAGCAGCTTAAAGAAGATGGAGTGCTTCCTACACAAAATAGAAAACTTAACATAAAGGTATACTGTGATGTTACATTCTGAAATGATAGAAAATTACTTGCCTTTTATCTAGGTTTACTATGTTTACTGCAATTTAGGAAAAAAACCTGCAAAAATCCTGCATTTAAAAAAAAAGTAAATGCAGCAGGGTATCTGAATGCAGCCTCATTTTTAAAGAATCTTCTATTTCTTTGGGGGGTGGATTTGTTTTCCTTCCTTTGTGTCATCTTGTGTCACTTGCAGCTCTCTGCTTAAACTGAAGAAAGCTGTTTAGGCTGAGGTTTCCTAATTCTACTTTTTAGAACAAGCTTGATAGGACTTGCCTTTGGTCATCCCTCTGTTGAGTCAGTAGGGTTGTGCAGAAACTTAAGAACAAGACCTAAGGATAAGTCATTATATCTTGTTTTTCCTATCACTGAATTCTAACTATTTGTTCATTGTTGTGCTATGAACTAATACCATGTTTGTTCTAAACATATTTTGCTATTATGAACAGCTGTACATCGTAAGAATAGATTCTATATTTTTAGGTGTTTAAGGAAAACGTGCAGAAAATAGGTGGGGGAAGTTTGAACAGCTTAAAGTAATAACAATGGCAAGTGTATATGTTTGTTTTTTTATAGGATCTGCTCTCACAGATGCATCACTATAGTCCTGGGGTTAAGCATAATGCACTTCTTGGACTCAAAGAACTCCTGTCTCAGTATCCCTTTGTAATTGATGCACACCTTTCAAGTATAATAAGTGAGGTGGCAGCTGTGTTTACAGACAAAGATTCTGGTGTCAGAGGAGCAGCTGTTCACCTGCTGCAGTTCTTGGCTTCAAAAATAAGAGCGGAACAGATTGCTCCATTTTTTCCTTTGGTAAGTGCCCATCTCTCTAGTGCCATGACTCATATCAGTGAGGGAATTCAGGAAGATTCATTGAAAGTCTTGGACGTTTTATTGGAAGCATACCCAGCTCTTCTTACAGACCGCAGCATTATATTGTTGAAGAATTTTGTAGAGCTTATTTCTCACCAGCAACTCTCAAAAAGACTGAAAAGCAGGGACAAACTTTCCTGGATGCTCTCTGTTAACCCAAATCGCAGAGTAACTTCTCAGCAGTGGAGGTTGAATGTACTTACCAGGCTCAAGAAGTTTCTCCAAGCAGTGGTGGATGGATCCAGTGATACAGAGGATGAAGGGCTTCAAGAGCAGAAGGACAACTCTCATTCTGTGAGGAACCCAATATGTATTAGTTGGAAGCTCCATGCAAATAATCAGCAACATATACAACTGTTTGAAAGTGGTGGCTTACGACCAAAGATCAACTCATCATTTAGACTGAGGTGAGAAGATTTTAACTAGTTTGGGAATTAATATCGACTGTGTGATCACAATTTAATTTTTTATTGTGGGATTGTCCCTTAGCCATATTTTAGGACACTTAGTGTAATATGTAGTCTTACTGCAGAGGCTTGAAAATACAGAAATACGCACCAGATAACTGTGTTATGTGTATATCATGAACTTTTGCATTATAAAAGCTTTATTTTATGCTATTAATAATAATTTTGGATTACCAACTCTATAGGAATATTTTTGGAATGCAAACTGACAACTTGTAGGTTCTTGCAGGATATCAAACAGACCTAGGAGCAAGTAGGCAAATTTCTTTACATGAAATATAAGCTTGTTTGCGATAATGAATTTTACTGAAATTTTGTGCTTTTACCTTCAAGAGTCTATCATAAGCTTAGGGGTCTGTTGTCTTTGACTGTACCTCCTTTTAAAAAGGACAGCATGATGAGATGTGTCTGGTGGTATGAAGTTCTGCTGAGTTTCCAATTCTAGATATTTCAATCACTTCACCAGTTTATATATTCATTGTGGATGAAAGATGTCTCGACTGAGACATGCTGATGAATATGAAAAAAAGTGTAGTGTGCTTAGTCACAGGAAGGTTCGTGAGGGTTTTTGTAGTACTCTAAACAGATGTGAGCTGAAGTTAAGGGAGAAATAAACAACTGCTTTTATTTCTCTTCCTCCTCTCTGCTTCACCCACTAGAAGGGAACTTCCCACCTCACTTCATGGTGCTTTTTGAACGTTGGCATCCTCATATGTGTTACTGTGGATGTTGCATACCTGCTGCCAGGAGACCTGGAGCAGTGACTTTAAAAATGGAAGCAGTTCAGCTCTGTTCCCTGTAGATACCAAGGGGGTTTGGAGAGAAACCACAATCCTTGTTTTACTGCTGGAGAAGACTGAATAAGAGGTATAAAGCAGTTGTACCAAATTCATCTAGGAAGTCAGTGGCAAAAAAGGATATAAAATTCATTGCCTACTCCATTGCTATGTCCATCTTATATCTTTGAAGGAATGAAGGGCAGAAGAAATGTTCTCTTTGAATACCACAGGTGTTGACCTGAATTAGCAGGTGTTTTCTATCTCTATCAGGGAGAGACAGACATGACCATCAATTTGTACTCACCTAGGCTTCCTCTTCGTAGGCAGCATATTGCTTGTGGTAGGTATAGGAGACATACTAAGCTAAGTAATCGTGCAGCTTATTCTCCTAGAAGTGGTTGTCAGCATAAGTGTTCAGTCGTGACCAAGTTGTCTGCTGCAGGTAAAATTTTGGCTGGCAACTAGACGGGTGGAGCCCCCTTGAGGCAGGGGAAGGATTCAGTGCTGAGCGCAGAACAGTCCTATTGAGTTTATCTTGGCAGTCAGAAGCACACAATTGTGGACCACTGTCTATCAGAGGATGCTTGTATTGCGCCCTGGGTGATATGCAGAGTATGATGTGCTGTGCCATGTCATAGCTGAAGTTGCGTTGTATCCAAGGTCTAGGAGAATAAACTTTACATCTGGTGTCACCTGAATTGGATTCCACTTTTCTGAGGAGCTAGGTTTTGGTGAAACATCGTGATGTACTTCTGGTTATAAATACTTACAAAAAGATGTTTGCAAGCATGAGGAGGAGCCAGAAGAATAGAAGGAAACATGGCTAGAATCCAAGGCGAGATTGGCAAAGCGAGCTGATGGCAGCAGAACAGAAGAATAGAAAGGGAAGGATCATCTGCTGAAGGTATTAAAATGTTCTCATTTTATTGCATTTGTGCATATTTTTGGTGTATTCATTTTTCACAAAGGGCCAGTACAGCTTGTTTTAGTGACTATGTGTGAAGTTCCAATAGTGAAGAGTTGTGATGATGGTTTTTGTATTTGCCACTGAAATAATTTCTAATAATCTAAAGGTGTTTAATTCTGGCACTTCCAATACCAATTGTTGCCTTTTACAGGCATTCCCAGGCCTCTGCTATGGCCACTCCTGCAAGGACATAAATTAGTTGTAATAAGAGGTTCAATACTCAGTGTGTGTGTGTTTAAAATCACAGTCAAGTCCTAGCTATGGATAATGAGTTAACTAAACCATAAGTAACTATTTGCAGTGTGTGTGTATTGGTGGTCTTGTCACTAATACTGCGAGTAAGTTTCAGCTTTGTTCCTTAAGAAGTAGGCTTCCAAACAGCATAATTGTATGCTGAATGTTTCAAGTTCCTGTATCCATTTAATCTTGCGAATTCATTGGACAGGGAAGACACGTCACTGATAACCTAGCGATTATGGAACAAGATTTTCTGAATCAGTTTGCAGTATTAGTGTTTAATAAAAAGGATAGATTCTGAGCTTGGAATGCTGGATGATTCAGTGATGCAAATCTTAAGACTTCATTCTCTTCTGTTGTGTGCTGGATCTTCCTACTGTGTGTAAATTAAAGATTGCAGTGTATTAGGAGATTGTTAGAATTTGTTCTCTGCATTATGTGCTGACTGTACTGCTTTTTGCATCAAACTCATTTCAGGTGTGGAAAAACAGAAAGCCTTCACAACTCAAATGTGGTGGTACCAAGGCATGTGATATTTTTTATTTTTTTGACTGGAAGAGAAACAGTTGAGCTTCAGATTCTGCTGAGAGAGGACAATATGAAGCTGCAGAGAAAAGCAAAGATGACTTGAGAGACTGAAATGGAAGATGAAGCATAGCCAATAAATACGTATATGTGCATCAAACAGAAATGGAAAATGCAGTTCACTTGGTGTGCTGAATGTTTGCTGCATTTGGCAGTGCACACAGAAAAGGAGGACAAGTAACCTGGCTTAAACTGCAAGCCATAAAAACTTAACTTCCAAAGACTTTTCTTGTTTCAAAGAACAGCAAGTTGTTTCCTTATTTTCTATTTCTTTTATACTTCCTTGACTTCCCTTTGCTGAATTTCTATTGTCTTCCTGCTGTCAAATGGCAGATATTTACTCAATTTTTGTTTGTTTGGTCCTGCTGTATAAAAATACTGACATTTTAAAGAAAAATGACAGCTTAAGGGCTGCACAAATATCTTGCAGCTCCCTTCAATAGTATTTCATACTGATATAAAGGTAATATGCTTTGCAGTGTTTCCAAGACTCACTTTACCACTCAAGAGTAGTGGTAACAGATATGTGACAGAGTAATTGACATCAAACCTTCCCAGTTTAAATGAACATGTATTGCTAAGGATAGTGTACTAATCAAATAAGTGCTGGACAGATTACTATAATACTTTGTCATCATCTGTTGCTGGCACTTAAATTTTATTTAGCACTTTTGTTGTTAACCTTGAATATGTGGAGGAATCTTATTTTGAGAGATAGGTGCTTCTTTTGCAGGGGTACATGAAAGATATTCCAAGTATTCTTACCCAAATGCTTTCAGCAGCTGGGAAGAGTATCCCTTTTGGCCTGAGTTCTTCCTTTTTTCTTTCCATCTTTCAGAAAAGTACTGAAATAGTTGTGTGCGTGTGTGTGTGTGTTATACTTCTGTAGGAATCCTCCAGTGTGAATTACCACCTTCTCAGGTTTCATGCACTATTCACTTTTTAATTGGGAGATTTTTGTGTTCCAGAAGTAGATTGCTGGAATTCCTGAGTTCTGCTGTAATATGAGGTATTTTTTAAAAGGGTAGTTATTAAAGACTACTACTTCAGAGCTATTCCAGCCAATTACTGAAATTTCAGACTCTCAGCTGAGAGCGTAATCCTGTCACAGCATAGCATTTACAGGACAACCTCACTTTTTCAATGAGATTGTAGTCTTGGTATCAACAGGCTTTAGAATTCGTTGTGGTTGTAACTGTAAGATGGGATTTGTCTACTGCATTTGATATGACTGAGAGTTAAAAAGTCTAAGATAGAACCATTCACCCTAAACTCTTTTTAGTCTGAAAGAAACTGGTATCAACTGCAGTGCCTGCACCACAGAAAGGAAATAAAGCAACAAAATGGACAAATAAGCCAAATTATATTTACTGGATATGTTGGTTGCTGCAGTTAATGCTAAGATTTATAAAGTTTTAAGATGTTTGATAGTTGTAGTAAGTACTAACGATAAAGCAAATTTTTTTTCTTATGGTCAGTTATGTTTCCACTTGTCCCTTTTATTTTGTGCTGGAGATCTAAATTCTCTCTGCCATCTTGCCTTCATTGAAAAGGAGCTTGTATTTGTCTCACATGTTATTCCTTCTCCCTGCTCCTTTTACAAGTTGTTAATGCCTGGGTTTGTTTTGGTTTAGTAATTTTCTTGATACACTGATATCAACTAGAGAGAAATGGCAGAATAAAATGTTCTCTTATTATTTGTATTATAGATGATTGCAACAACATATAGCTTCATAAAAGGATATAACTAATTGAATAATTTAGAAATGACTAGGGAAAACTGCTTTACATCTTCAATATGAAATTAAAATATTTGTGAACAAAACTTCTGCAGGTCTGTGGAAAGTGAATAGTTCTTCAGTTCCTATTTTGAGTGTATATGTAAAGAAAAATGACTTGGACATCATCACTGAAATAGAAAGGAGTTTAACAGGAGGTTCAGTGTGCTAACCTTATGTATGTTAGGAAATGAGAATTACAGTAGGAATTTCGTGCTATGAATTAGGAAACAAAATAATAATGGAAAACAATTTCACAAATGATCGACTGAAATGGTTGTGGCATTTTTTTTTTTTTTAGGGCTCTGCATTCCTTAAAATTAACAGGAGTTATTCAGGGTTTTAGTTCTTTAAAGAGCCCTCTTTCTGCATTGGATACTAATTGCCTGAACTTACCCTGTAGCAGGATCGGGTCATATCTGCTGATAATCCCTTCAGAGGCACAAAGTGTTTTTTGAGTGGGGGGGGGGAAAGAGTTGGTTTTCTTAATTTCTGGCAGATGTTCTTTTAATTTAAACTATATCTTAATTTTTAATTGCTTTTTAAACTTCATTATCAGATAATTTTAATAATTTTCCATTTAGTTGCTTTTCAGAGCATAGTAGCCAAACATCAGGTGGGAACCAAAGGTATATTTTTACAGGAACATTTTTTTCTGCATTTAATATGAAAACCATTGTGTTTATTATAGTTGGAAATGGTTATTAACTGCAATAAACCTTATGTGTTTGACAATACCTTGTAGTCAGCTTCATTATTTTGCTTTAATGAGCTTAAAAGGTTTTTTTTATTATTATTTTGTTGTTCTGAGTATAATTAATTCCTTCCTGTTGGTTGAAGGTGATAGGCTAATGCATATCATATTTCTCCACTTCATAGACTTTACATATAACAATGGGGAAAGGAATACTGAAGTTTAGGAATTTGTTACAGAAGCACACAAACTTGCAGGGAAACTTAGGAGCAAGTTTGTTGTAGATGGTTTGAACTCCCTTTTTTCTATACTGAAATATCTAGCAGGAAAGCCAGCAAACATTTAACGTGTTAAAAAAGTAATTTTTCCCATTATTCAGAAAACGGGAAAGTGGTATTACTGTAGTCTTGTTTCGAAAGGAGTGATCTTTATCTTTTTATCTTGTTTGTTTTTTTGTTTTTCTGCTTTTGTTGTTTAGGTCTCTGACAAGTGTGATGGACAGCGCAGAAAAAGGCCTGTCCTCGGCTGAAAACTTAAAAGGTTTTATTGAGATAATAATTCCATTACTGATTGAGTGCTGGATTGAAGCATCTCCTGCACAATCAGCTCCCATTCTTGGAAACCTTTTGGAATCAGAATCTCAGCAGCTTATGCAGCAAGTGCTTAGCATAATACATTTATTGTGGAAACTCACAAAGCGACATGATGAAACATACAAAATGGTAAGGGAGAAATGATCCATGGCATAATGACGACAGTTCATTTTGTTTTGATTAGAAACTAGTGGTTTGGTGGTTCAAAGTAGTGAAGATATTTTATTAAGAGAGAAAAAGCCTAGGTGTTGAGTAGATTTTGAATCTGGATTTTGTTGCCTCTTACTGTAGAAGAGAATCTGTTGAACTGAGCTGTGAGCTCAGTAATAGTCTCCAGGAATCCTCCTTGACAGACTGCAGCCCAAAACCTTTTGAAACTGAAAGTGGTATTGGAAAAGAAGAGCATTTTGTCTCCCAGATAACCTCTAAAATATAAATTGAAACGAAGTGTAGAATGGAGTTGTTTGTTCTTGTTTTCGTTTGTTGAAAAGTTTTGTGGGGGTGGGTGGAAGTGAACAAACCCTAAATCTTTGGAAAGGTAGAAGATAATGGTGGTCTGAGAGCTTGTAATTGCTTGGTGCAATCTGTGTTGCTGTGTTATGATTGGTTGGATCATAAGACATTGAATCAAAATCTCAATAAGGATTTTGAGAAGTATCTGAAGGGTTTTTTTTTTGCCCAGGTTATTTTCTCCGTCTTTTACTTAGATAACTGAAGTGCTGCTTTTGGTAACTTTTGCTGCTGTTCCAAAAATTTGGCAAATTGGAAAAAGAACGCAATTTCCACTTTGGCTGTTGAGACTAGTTGGAAAGAATATCTTGACAGCTCTTGGTTTAACCTGTGTATAGGACTGTACTTCATTTGCTAAATGAAAAGCTACACATAGGATAATTATTGGAAAACATTTGTGGAATCATTACATTAGACCAAAGTTACCCAACATACCCAGCCTTGAGGGATAGATTCAGTATTTCTGAGCAAAATGCACTGTTCCTCTTTTTCCTCCTTCATCTTTTCTAGAGGCCCTCTTGGAAGTAGGCAAAAAGTGGTCATTTGACCAGGTAAAATACCTGTGGCAGCCTCCTGTCTCTAGCCTTTCTCTGAAGGATCCTGCAGAGCTGCTGCTCTAAGCCATAGGGTGCCTGTATTTTGGTCACATGAATGACATGCTCCTCTGTCAAGATATGAGCTGTTTTGAATACACACGGTTGGATTATGGCCTTAAGTTGTTTGTGGGGAGAAAAAAAATCTGAGGTTCATACAACTTGGTTTTTTGTGGAGCAAATTTCATTTTAGATAAGTGGTTTGTTTTGTCTTTATAGTTACCTTTATATACAAAATGCATTCAAATAGCTCAGTTTGAAAATGAAAGCTTTTCTTACTTAATAGCCCTTGCGCTTACAGGCCAAAGTGGTTATTACAGTCACTGTGGAAAACCACTCTGAATATGCCTAGTGGAAGGCTATTGATCTTTGAAATAGTTTGATGGCCATTCTCTGTTCTTAATAGTTGAATATCAAAAAGGTTATTCTGCCTGATCAATCTGATAGCAATGCATTCTTTTTTAGTGATGAGTTTTGCTGGACACTTTGTGGAATGGTGACTGTCTGCTAACCCACAAAGTGAAATTATTTTAAAATATTGAATCATTTTTCTGTAAGGCTGGTCTTTCTACTAGAAAATGTTTTGTCAGTGGATTTTCAGCCACAAGTACATTAATGACAGGGAAAGATGAAAGCAGTATTGGAATATGTTTTAATGGAAAACTCAGGACAGTCATTGCAAGTTAATCAGAGTCCACTCTGATTTTAAGAACCCTGATAAATTGAGATATAAATAGTTTCAATTCAGATCTGTAACTCAGTTTAGTATTGCATATATGCACATGAATTTGTGCTAAAAATACCGTGGTTCAGTTAGGATTACATGTTGTTGCTCAACCTTAACTTACAGCATCTTGTTACTCCCTTGTTTTGTGAACCTTTATGCACAGCACTTGAAAATAACGATATATAAGCAACTTGCAAACAGAAGCTAGAGTTCCTGATTTTCATTGATTCCAATAATGAATTTTGGGAAATAATTGTCTGGATTTATTTAATTTGCTTCCATGCTTTCTGTCTATCATCTCCTTTCCTTAACAGGAACTATGGCTTCGAATGAATTACCTTGTTGATTTCAAGCACCACTTCATGCGTCATTTTCCTTATTCTTTACAAGATACAGTAAAACACAAAAAGAAAGATCCTTGCAAAAGGTAAGAATAAAATCAATGTCGTGTAGCAGCTTTTCATTTCATAAGAGAATTGAGACAATGTGAGTCATGTGCTTTATTAAATATTAAGTTTTTAATGATGGAAACGAAAACTTTTTATTGCGTATTGCTTGAAGATCTGCAGAGACGCCTTTATAGGAAGATTACATTGCTTCAAATTGAGAAGTTTTAGTTGTTCTTTGTAAAAGTATTGTATAGGAAGTTATCTGAATAGCATCTCGTAGAAAATGAAATGCTGCCTTAGGGAAATGAAAGTATTTTATTCAACTCTTGATCTGGAATTTGCATATTGCTAAATGATGATTGTGTTAGGCTATCTGGTTTCATATTCCTGCATGTTTTCTTCAGTTAACTATTGAATTACGTCAAAACATAGTTCAAAAATTCATTTCACCGCCATATAGTCTTCTCTAGTTGTACTACAGGGCTGGGTAAGCACAGCCTGGAGGGGGGATGGAGCACACCGTGGCTGTCCTATATGGCAAAGCAGTACTGGAGCAGGGGAAGCCAGACACACATTTCTTCACTGTTGAGCTGTTAGAGTGGATGCACCAGTTCTGTTTTGGTGCAGGCCAGTAGCAAGTGGTCTCCCTTCTCAGCTCCCAGATGTGAGACTAAATTCATCCTAAACTCTGTTCTGAAATCATTCTGCAGCTTTGCAGTCTATGTGGAACACTGATGCGTGTACAAGGGGTATCAGCTGGTGTCCATTTTTATTTCAAAAATAATTTTTTAAAATCTTTGTTTTCCCCCTCTCCTCTTAGCAACAGGAACTGTATGAAATCCTCAAACAACGTAGACCATCTTTTACTGAATTTAACTTTGTGTGACATAATGGTTTCATTAGCAAGCACTTCCACACTTCAGACGGACTCTGGTTGGCTGGACATGATACGGAAATTTGTGACAGATACTCTTCAGGATGGCAGCAAGTTGAATAGCAAGCAGGTGAACAGGTTGCTTGGGGTGACTTGGAGACTAATGCAAATACAGCAAAACAAGGGTAAGATGAGTAGTTTCTGAAAAGCAAAGTTATGCACTGACAAAGCTTGAGTTACTTTAGCGTTTTCAGGTCTGTATTGTATGTTCTCAGTTGTTACATCATAATGTATTTTGTTATGGAGGTAAATCGATTTTCGTGGTAATATCCCTGCATGTAGCATTGCGAACTTTATTTTTGGAATGCTGTTAGATTCATACTGTTGATATGCAAGGTATGAATGTATTTATGTATCTGTTTTCTGGTTTTACTTCCAAAGATAGTCCTATAAATGGGAAGATGAGCTTTATATTGTAAAAGTAATTACTGGGCTGTAGAGGTGTGTGATACTTTAATATCCCAATCCTTTTTTAAAGTCATTAACACAGCTGATAGACTCTCCTGAGTACTGTAAGATGACCATTTTAGTTCTGTGATGATGTGAAATGCCAAGATACTTTTGGTGGAAGCCGCTGTTGAATATTCTCCGAGGTGTTTGATTTGAATCATTTTCCAAGACAAAACGTTTCCAGTTATGACTTGCAGAACCATACAATATTTTAGCTTGCCTTTTTCTTTCATTTCAAGTGCTGCTTGGTTGTATTCCAAATGAGACCTTGGATGTAGGACTTCAAGAAAGGACTTTTTCAGTAAATTGAAAAGTGACAGCAGTCTTTTATGTTTTAGCAGTCTGATAAAAATGAATTCCATATCCAGTAGTTTATAGAAAAGCCCTTAGCAACAGATACAGTTGTTAGAGTTGTAAAACGGAAAGATGTCAAATGTCCCTCAAATACATTTTGACAGTTAGTTATATTTCCTGCCATATCCATTTTAATTGGGAATCTGTCTATTCCCATGTCCCTGGTGACAAAGGAAATAACTACTCATCTGCACTTCAAATTCAGCTTCGTGTTGAAGGCGAATAATAATCCAAAGTCAGAGCCTGTCACACTACCTGAGCTAAAGCAGAGGAATTGCTACTCAGAAAAGTAGCTTCCAAACAGCTGTTAAACTGTTAAATCAGATACTTCAGGCCTTTTTTTTGTAATGAAATTGTTGATTTTTTTTTTAACTTTGCCAAACTTTTACCAAATAGTGGATAATGGCTTGTATTTTTCTACCCAAAGCGGCCATTTTAGTGCAATAATTTTCCTCAAGAATCCAGAAAATAAATAAGCTTTTAAAAAGTTACAATGGAATTGTGAAAAATAATACGTATGGATCTTTTTTGCTGATCCTGTAAAGGTTCAGTGTGGACTTGGTTTCCTCTGTGAGGATGGTTTATCTCATCCCTTCGAGATAATCCTTGTTCAGCACTAAAAACCTGACTAGATGTCGGATTGTAATTAATCTACGAGCTGTAGAGGAAGTAAAGCCTTGACATACTGGAGAAGTAGGCTGATGGTTCAGCAAGGAGAAGTGCAAAGCCCTGCACCTGGAGAGGAACAAGCCCATGCACCTGTACATGCTGGGGGATGACCAGGTGGCAGCAGCTTGGCAGAAAAGGACCAGGGATCCAGGTGGAGCCAGCAATGGGTCCTTATGGCAAAGAAGCCCAATGGTGTCCTGGGCTGCATTAGGAGTGTTGAGAGCAGGTTGAGGGAGGTGATCCTGCCCCTCTACTCTGCCCTGGTGTGGCCACTCCTGCAGTACTGTCTCCAGTTTTGGCGTCCCCAGTACAAGAGGGATATGGCCATATTGATGAGAGTCCAGCAAAGGGCTGTAAAGATGATGAAGACACTGGAGCATCTCTCCTGTGAGGAAAGGCTGAGTGAACTGGGATTGTTCAGTCTGGAGATGAGAAGATTTGGGAAGCATCTCATCAATGTTTGTAAATACCTGAAGGAAGGGTGCAAGGAAGAGGGAGCCAGGCAGGCTCTTTCCAGTGGTGTCCAGTGACAGAAGAAGCAGTGGGCACAAACTGAAACACAGGAGATGCTGTCTGAACATCGCAACACCCTTTTCCCTGTTAGGGTGACCAAGCAGTGGCACAGGTTGCCCATAGTGATAGTGGAGTCTCCATCCTTGGAGATATTCAGAAGCCATCTGGACACAGTCATGAGCAGCCAGATCTAGCTGATCCTGTTTCAGCAGGAGTGTTGGAGCAGATGACCTCAGAGTCATTCATTCCCACTCCAACCATTATGTGATTATATGGAAGAAAAACTTTCCTTCCTTGATTTTCTCTTCTTTTTTGATGATGCTCTAGAAATTTTGAACTCTATATTGTTTCAGATAGTACTGCAGAAGATAGTACATACAGAAAAAATTAACTCTTGAATTTGTTTAATACGTATTTGACATTGACATTAAAGCCTGGAAGAGTATGTGTTTTTTAGAAGACAATGCAAAGTGAAAAGTGAGCCATTACCATAAAAAAAAATAGAACACAATGGAAATCAAAAGAGGGTAAATTTACATAGAAAAACCAAGAGAACTAATGAAAAAGAGATTAAATAAAACTATAGTGAACCTCCTGTGCATTATGCTGCACAAGCATGGTTCAATTTTTCCAGTTTGCCTGTTTTGAGTAGAGATTTATGCTCGGGTGAAATGCACATATCCCCCTTTTTCTGTGGATGTGTAGAAGAGCTTGTAGCTGCATCGTCTGAAGGTTTATCTCTATTGCTTAAGATCAAACTTGGGACCTCTGTAATTAGGAGGTCTGCTCCTTTCTTGCTTTTCTCAGGTATGACTTCAACAGCAGCTTGCCTGCTAGTTGTGTTTTTGATAAATTTTCTTCATGTAACAGAAGAGAGCACACTCATTCACTTCAGAAGGAGGATTGACATGTGCCAGTTAAAACTGAAGTATTTTAACACTCATGAGTTCTTCAGTTTGGACTTCTGTATAATGTGGGCCTTTTAAAGTATTACTTTTTGAGAGTACCTTTTAAAATTGCTTCCATTTTTAAACTTGTTCACATGGAGCAATTCGAATAGTAGGACCTGTTTTACTTAACATGCCACAGAGTTATTGGGAAGTAAGTGAGAATTCTAGTCACTTAGAATATTTATTTATTTTTATTTTTTTTCACTTGAGAGTTCGTCAATTAGCTATAAACTATGTAGAGATGTAATTGTTATTCAATTAAGAATAAGCCAGTGTTCTGTGTAAAAAATGCTGTCTGAGGTGAATCTTCACCTGAAGAATATGTGAATTGAGTAAGTTTATGCTCCTGATGCACTGAAAATAATTTAATAATACATATTTTAGTTACTTGACATACTAGAATGGATTTTATTTTTCTGTTGAAAAATGTGTTAGATTTCAGCTTCTGAATGGCTCCTGCATCGTGCTGGCACGTGACCATGCTATTTCAGGTGATTTTTGTAGTGTGCTTTTTAGTAAGAATCCCCATATGATAACTTGAAGTTGAGTAAGAGTTTTACAGACAAGGGCTGGGCCCTGGTTGGATCCAGAATAATTTTAGAATGGAGCATTCTTGTCGGTCTCCGTGGACAGAAGCTGCTCTGTTCCATGTGGAACACAATACCTTATCTGGTTTTGTACATATAACTTACTAAGACTGATCTGTATACCTGGATGAAAAGACAGATGTTTCTCAGCTTTGGTTTATGAAGATAATGAAGTGATCGCTGCTACTTAAGTATGCCTTAATTGGATTGAATTCCTTGGGACCACAAGCTCTTCTGAGACAAACTGAGTCAAGTGTCATACCCTTCATATATTGCTTAAGTTTTCAGATGCTTTCCTATTCTTTCCAGGCTTGTCTTCTCTGAATTCAGGTATTTTTCCATGCTTTGTTAATTTTTCCATCCGGTGTTTTAGTCTGGTTTCCAAAGAAAATGTTTGGTCTGTTTCTCAGTCTGTTACAGTAAGTTCTGTGTTTGCTGGCTAGTTTTAGCCAGTTACATCACAGTGGTAGAGCTTTCATACGTTGTTTTAAGTCTGGTGATAACACATGGTTGATGAGAGCTTCAGAGAAGGAAAGGTTGCAGGGGAGTTAGCAGTTCTCTTTGCAGAGTCTTGCCAGCAGCCTCTTGAGGTACTTATTTTCTGGTTAATTAGCAAGTGTAACTTGGAGCCAGCTGGTTCAGAGACGGGGAGAGCTGGTGAGGTTAACGTGTGTGGCAGGGAGAAGGGGATAGTACAGAGAGAACTGAAGGCACTCTGACAGTGAGGGTTTGGGGAGCAGAAGTAAAGGAGTAAAGATGGGTCTGAGGTTACTGCACTAGGGGAAAGGGATTGGAAGAACGCTGTGGAAAGCAGGAATTTATTTGTTCTCAGCTACTTCGCAACCCGTGCACTGTCTTGTCTTCAGGAAGTTCTGAAGTTTTCGCTTGCATGTTGTCTCTATTCCTCTATCTGGCTCTTTCACAAGTTACACAAGAAAGGGTTGTTTCGATGGTTTAGAAGTCAGTCCAGTAGTTACTTTAAAACGTTTTGGTACTTCCTTGTGGAGTTCAATGTAGACAATTTTAGGTAAAGATTATAGCTCTCTGTGTGTTTGTTCATGGATAAAATCAGAAGATTAAGAAGTATTACTTCTTTTTTTTTTTCCAGTAGCAACGGAACCCTTGATAAAAGCAGTGTATATGCTATACCAGCAAAGGAATCTGCTCTTTCCAGTTCGTACATTGCTTTTGAAATTTTTTAGCAGAGTTTACCAAAAAGAAGATTTGAGGACACAAAGAATCAGGTAAAAAAAAAAAAGGCATATTCTTTCTCATTTCAAAAATAGTACATTGATTTCAGGAGTGAGAATACTGAATTTATATGTAGATGTCATAAAACTTCATTCTGAATTTGTTTTGACTCTATGTCACTGAAATGTAAAGTTTGTGTTCTCTGTGAGATGGAGATGTATCAGCTTAGTTGTCTGTCTTAGCATAAGTACTAGATAGATCTTAGTGACATAAATTTTAGCTTGAAGTACACTGCTACAAGCTTGTTACTGGCTGTGTGGCAGTCAGTGGACATGTCAAGGTTGTGCAGCTATAGCCATGGAGTATTTCCATTATTTCAGCCTGAGGTCATGAGCTTGTCACTTGGTGCCTTTTGTTGTTGTGATAGTGGCTGTGTAGCCTTTCTGACTTACTTTATTCAAGAAAAATATTCTATTGTTTTGGGGGTGTGGCTCTGAAGAGACTAGGTTTAAGAAACTGTTCTTGTCCTTCTGTGCTCCTGGTTCATCATGGGATATCTATTATATCATGGGCAGCTATTAGATACCTGACTTGCTTCAGATGTAGTAAGAGATTATTCTCTCTATGTAATGCTGTTACAACAGTTTTTCATTCATCAGATGTGCCCAGATTGTCTCAGAATCTTAACTTTTCCAGAAAGTATTTTTCAGCCAAGTCATCTAGTTCCAGCAGTGCAAAAACCTTAAATGCAAATCAGGCTGCATCAATCCTGGCTCATTTGGGAGCTGCAGGTCCCCTTCAGGTACTGTAAGGTAGCTCTAATGCTTTGGGGAGACCTTCTGTTTTCCAGGCTGAGCAACAGCAGCTCTCAGCCTGTCTTCATAGGAGAGGTGCTCCAGACCTCTGATGATCTTCATAGCCTCCGTGGGCTTGCTCCAACAGATCGATGTCCTTCTTATTTCTGGGGACCCAGAGCTGGATGCTGCACTCCAGGTGGTGTCTCACCAGATCAGGGTAGAGGAGCAGAATCCCCTCCCTTGACCTTCTGCCTATGCTGCTTTTGATGCAGCCTGAGACACAGATGACTTTCTGGGGAATGTGATCTGTTTCTGCTACTAAAAAAATCAAACCCCAGGTCTCTGAGAAGTCCTGGCATCCACTAACGTAGTCAAGCTTTGGAAAAATTGTTCCATTCTACAGCTCCTTTGCTTTGTTACATCTTCTGTTGTGGTAATGCCTGAGTACATGTAATTAGGTCTACAGCCAGAAATTATCTAATGCTACGCTCTGAGCAATATAAGAAGTGTAGGGAATATGAAAGACAGGGAAAAATGCTTGGGAATATCCCATTTTCCTCCTCTTTTCACACAGAGTGAAAAAGAGATCTTTTTCATACTGACTAGTTTCCCTGAGCTTATAAAACCACTGTTCTCTGTACTTACCTGAAAGTCTGGAGCATCTCATTCGGTTTCATGTGATCATATGACTATCTGGAAAGCTTTAACTTTCTATCTTTAGACATCACAAATAGCAGTAGTTTTCCTGCTGTTCTTCTTAGTCTTCTACATGGATCTGTGACATTTTTAGTAACATAAGAATGAAATCTCAAAAATTCTTTGCAAAGAAGTATGACTACACTTAACGTCTGACAAGACATTTGAAGAAAACATAGTATTTGTGTACTGCACTGATCCATTTGTTTCTTTTAGAAACAAGTGGGGTTTTTTAGTTTCTTCAAAATGTGGACTGTTCAGTAGCTCCTGGATGACGTTCATGTTGTTCTATTCAGTTTGATGTCATAGCTCCTTCAGCCCTCCTCTGACTGTTCTCCTCACTCTTTCAATTTTTTTTTTTTCTCAGAAGCTTGTCAAGAATAGTCTAAGAGGAACAGAATTCACATTGGAGCATTTTTCCAGAACTTTTTTGTAAAATAGTTTATTTTTAGGTGCGTCTGATTCAAAGGATAAAGTAGGAGCTTTTGGCCTGTTGCTTGCTGCCTTCTGGGGAAAAAAAAAATTTGACTGATTTATTACACGGTTCAGAATTAAGTTTCATCTTGATATTTTGGTTATCTTCACTCCTAATCACTGCACACATATGTGTGGTCACTGTGTGTATATATGCATATATAGTGTGTGTGTGCACAAATGCATTTATATATTGGTAAGAGTCTGAAAAGGGTATTCAGCCTCACAATCTGCCTTCAGCACTGACCTGTGTGAGATGCTATAGGAAGAAGACAAGAATTACTTTTACATAATACTCTAAGCTTCCAACCATTTGAAGCCTGTACTTCCTCACTCTGCAGAGCTTCTGTGTTTATCACTCAGTGGATGTCTGTATCATGAGCTTTACTCATCATTGCTTGGACCAGTCTAAATCAAGAGCAACTGCAGCATCCTCTGGCAAGGAGTGACAAAGCTCAGCTATGTCAAGACCCACCTTACTTTTGCTTATTTAATCCTGGCTTCTTCTAGCTTCATTTGATACTAGCATCCGCTTTGGTCTGTGGGAAGATGAATCAGATGTTTTATTCCCATCCACTGTTTCCATGTCAAGTGATTTGAGATCTCTGAGCCCACCTCCAACTCACCCACTTCAGTTGTGTGCTCTCCACACTTTTCCTACTGTTGAGTAGTTCATCTCTATGCAAGGCCCTTCTCTCTTGTGTCGTGGGTACTTAATTTCCTTGAAAAGTTTTGGTTGACAGGTCTTTGAGAGTGAAATAATCTGTATCATGATCATGCTACTCTTGTTGACATCTTCAAAGACCTACTTTGAACTTCTTGATTTACACTTGGCAGTTTTTTTTCTTGTGATCATCACTTTGGTAATAAGCTGGTGAAATGCTTTTGGTTGGTTTATAAATGATACTTGATTTGAAAAGCCAGAGTGACATAGAAATTTTAGCCTATGAAAGATAGGATTGGTCCATACAGTTGTTTCAGTTTGAGCCAGAAAGGAGAAATAAAAGCAACTTAGTCAAGAACGGGAACAGATATTTTTGTGGTTTTTTGTTGTTTTGTCTTTTTTTTTTCTCCAACTGATTTTTCCCTCTTTCTTTAGAAGTCGAAGTAAAGTTTTATCCCGTTGGTTGGCTGGCTTACCTCAGCAACTGGCTCTGCTTGGTTTGAGGAACCCTGAGCTTTCCAATCAGCTCATTGATATCATTCATTCCGCTGCTTCTCGTTCAAACAAGGAATTGTTGCAAAGTTTACAAGCCACTGCTGCTCGAATATACGGTAAGACTTTTACACTACTGCACAAGGAATTTCGTCCCTCATCTGGCTGGCAGGTTGCTATAGGTGGAAAATCCTGTTGTTTCCTGGGTGAATGTAAAGACTGGATGGGGGGCAGGGTTGCAGATTGGTTTGGTCCCCTATAATAAAGGTTAAAATGAACTATGTGTGCCATTTACTAAAGGGTAGTATAAAGACTGAGATCTTTAGTTCAAGTTAGCAACTAGTTAGACTGGAAACTTTAGTTTTTGTGTGTCAGAGAATCATAGAACCACTTAGGTTGAAAAAGACTTCTAAGATCATAGAGTCCAAGCGGTATCCCTGCTCTGCCAAGTCCGCCACTAAACCGTGTCCCCAGGTGCCACTTGTGTTTTGAACACTTCAAGGGATGGTAATACCAGCACTTCTCTGGACAGCTAGGTCCAATGCCTGACCACCCTTTCAGTGAAGAAATTTTTCCTGATATCCAATCCAAACCTCCCCTGGCAAAACTTTAAACCATTTCCTCTCATCCTGTCACTTGTTACCTGGAAGAAGAGGCTGACTGACCGTCACCTGGCAGCAACCTCCTTTCAGGTAGTTGTAAAGAGCGATAAAGTTCCCCTCCAAGCCTCCTATGTTCTAGGCTAGTATTGCCTTTTTTTTTTTTCCTCCTTTTTTCCCCTTTTTGATATTGATTGTAATGTCCTCATGTCAGCCAGTAGCTGAGGTAGTTGGTCAGTGCGGGCGGGGTGTACCTGGGCGCGTGCTGACCGTGTGTTGTGTGCCGCAGATCCGCTCGAGGGCACGCTGGTGCTGCTGCCGGCCGAGGCGCAGCGGCGCCTGGTGCAGCTCGTGTACTTCCTGCCCTGCCTGCCCGCCAGCCTGCTCGCCTGCCTCAGCCGCTGCTGCATCATGGGCAGGATGTCCTCTGACCTCGCCGCCACCCTCATCGGCATCCTGCACATGAGGTACCGCGCTCTGCGCCCGGCTCTAGCCAAAAACGACCTGTGTGTGAATGTTTAGTCATAAAGCGTGAACTTTGTGATCAGTTTGCACACAGAAAATCAATGTCATGTGCTGGCACTGATGGTGTGAGGCAAATTAATGCTTGAGTCAAACTTTACTCCTAGCCTTTTGCTTTGACTCTGTCTTTACACTGCCCAATTTTCTCCAATACATGATAAGAATATCATACAATTGTTAAGGTTTGAAAAGACCTTTAAGACAGAGTCCAGGTGTTAATCCAGCACTGCTGAGTCTGCCTCTAAACCATGTTCTTAAGTGCCGTATTCATCTATCTCTATTATTTTATTGTCTTTGTGTACATTAATGAAGTCTACCAAGAATTTTCATCTCTAAATACAAACATCAGTGCTTTTAATACTGAGTCCTTTCAGTAAGGATGCAAAGCAGCATTAGCATATCTCTTACAAAACCTGTAAGGCTGCACAGTATTGAGCACCTTCTACCCAGAACATCATCACCAGTGGTCTTTGTCCTGTCACTAATTGCAGCTTTTCCTTGTAAATGCTTCAACCTGACACAACTGATTGTGAAAAACAACCAACCAGTTTTTCTCATGTTCTGCTTTCTTTCAGCTCACTTTTTCTCCAATTACCACACCTAAATAGCCAAATTACAGTTGCTAGGCAAGTGCCTTGTTTGAAATTATTGATGCTCTTGTTTTTTTGTGCTGGCTTGAAAGAGGGTAGGTTTGCCTGTGAAGTCAGGGAGAGAGGCTGCTGTTCTGCTGAAGTGAGTGGAGGGCTTGCTGAGATTTCACAAGGCTGTTTTGCTTTGCTGCTTCTGGGAAAAATATATTTGTTTTTCTCCATTGGTCGATATTGTGGATAAACAAGCAGGAATTAAGCTTATATGAATTATGCTTAAAGTGATTCTTGATGCTTTTTGGACCTGAAATGTTTTTAATTAAAATATGACACAATACAATGTACTGTCAAATACAGACTTGTTTAATGTTAGCTGTGTAATGTGTGAATAAGGTGACTCGCATAAGAAACAACAGTGGTGAAATTTATATCCTGTATATATAATGCATTACTGCTGTAAAAGTGAAATTCTGTCTAGTTTTGCGAAGGTGGACATCAGATTTTACTTTTAAAAAATGAAAAATTGTCTGTCATATACTGGAAAGTCAGTGGCAAAGTATAACCAATTCAGAGACAGTCATTGTAAGAACTAAAGTCAGTAATAAGCACTCAGGTGCTTATTTTGTTGTTAGATTTTAGTGGATCTTCAATGTGGGAGATTTTTGTAGTAATGGAGTGCCTGTTTTCTAAAAATTACCGTAAAGCTGCAGGTGGGTTGTGGGCATTTAATCCTTTTGGCAGAAGATGCAAGTGGCAGACGGAGGGCAGTGTTCTTACCAAAAGTAGGTTGCCTTCTGACAACAGACCAGGAGGAGTAAATTCTTAGTTTTCAGAGGTGCAAAGGAAGTATTTTGATTTTAGTTTATGGCATTTGGAGCATGTTTTAAGCTTAAGTTGGTTTCAAAGATTGTAGATAATCAACCCAGGAAGTCCATCTGAAGTCACTAAATGAAAGAAAAAAGTACTGATGTACTTACAGTGGTGCAGTTTCTTGTATTGATAACCCCTGACAGTCCTTTCTGGAAGCCTGCAAGTTTTGATGAAACTTGAAAAAAAAAAGATTGCTCTTGACTTAGCATTGTTTTTATTTGATAAGGTTCTTACTTCATTGAGAGGGATTAGTATTAAGAACTGGAAGTTGATTAGTTTTCTTTAGAAGCACATCTGAAAATAATCCAAGTTCTTGGAAAGATTAAAATGACTGTTTCATAGACAAAGTGAATGCAAGGCATTGAAAATACATTCTTAACTATAATATCCAAGTTACAAAATTATACAGGTTTTAAAGTTTAAGAGCTTATAGATGACACTATTTTTGGCTTTGGCTTAGATGAAATGTATTTTGGGGAAGACTGCTTTTTTTTTTGTTTTGTTTTGATTTGTTTTGTTCGGTCATCATGACTGTAAACATTTTGTCCTAAAAGATTCATGTAGGGTACCTTAAAGACTTAGAGAAGCAAGAGGATAGAAATATTTGTGGCTGCTGAGGGGGGTGTCCAAAAAAAAGTTGCTTTGGCTACTTAAACATTCAAAGATAGGGAGGTAAGTAATAGTAAATATTAATTTTTCAAGAACAGAAGAGTCTTTTTCATTGGAAATTAGTGGGTTTTCTAGCTATGAACCTTAGCTGGGCTTTATGAGCTTCATAACCTGTTACTGCACACAGGATAAATGAATGAATTTTCTGTCTCTGATCTGAAAGGCCAAGCTGAACTATTGTATCCAGTTTTGTGACTCGTGTTTAGGTAATGACATGGACAAACTGGACTGAATCTCAAGAAGAGAGAAAAATGGTAGTCTGTAAATTGTGATAATGGAGAATGACTGACAAATTGGCATTTCAGGCAGATAAGGCTGGGAAGAAGTCTCAGTCAGTTGTGTAAAAGGCTGTTGAAGAGTGCAGTTTTAGCAGGATTAAAAATACAGACCTTAAATGTCAGGAGAATGTTTGGTTTGAGTGCTAGCAACATTTTATGAAAGCAGGGATAGGTACTGGAATAGGCTGTGTAGCAAGGGGATACAAATATACTTCACTGGAAATACTTAATATCAGGCAATCAGTTTGGATGTGGATGGCAGAGGGCAAAGCCTTGAAGGAAGTAGAGGGACTGGGTAACTCCTGGTCATCATTTACTGCTCTTGTGGTGCTCAGAGTTAAACTTTCAAGTTTGTCAAATGAATGGTACTATAAAAAAACTTACGTAATTCCTCATTTCTGTGCCACAGCTTGGTTTGTGGGACATTTTGTGTGCTTTTAGATTATGATGTGCATGGAGAAACTGTCCCAAATCCTTCAGGAGCTGTCATTTTTGAGTACCCCGGTGCTGTCAGTAGATGGCGCTGTTTCTCTTCCGGTACATTCCTGTTCTCTATGCTGAGGGGGGACTCTCCCTAAATTTCTCTTCTCCTATGGAATCTGCTTATCCGTCAGGCTTTAAATATATTGCATTCAGGAATGTCAGATGGTTTGGTACTTGTTCTTAATTTCTTCAATAGCCTTTATTCCCGCACTGTTTTGACTGGCAGAGGATAGCTGTTTTTACATGCATCCAAGAGTGCACGTATGGAGCCGTGTGTATTTGTAAGGGAGCAGCTACATGAAGGTGGATTCACTGAGAGTACCTTTGGATGATAATAAAACTTGCAGATATTCTCTGAACAATCATTAGAAACTCAAGGAATTCATAGGTTTTTTTCTGTGTGTGTAAACAATAAAACTTAATAGTAAATGTATCCAAATGGCTCAAAGCACAGCCCTGTGATGGTATCAGGTGGTAACATTAAGTTATAATTGTGTGTTACCTTTCAGACTTTTTTTTGTTTATTAGAAGTGAATTTTGAAAATATTCAATAGTTTTACTTTTTATTTTTGCAATGGTGAAGTGAATACCCAAGTGGTCTGTAGGAGCCCATTAGGTGAGCTCTGTGTGCTGAGAATTAAGATGATGTTGACAATATTTCCATATAGAATGGGAAGGTTTCTGATCCTGGGAGGTTGGTTACCTATATTGTTAAATTATTAAAATGGTTTGTGTAGTGCTTTTGGTCTACATTCACTGAAGTTGGCACAGGCCAAGGACTGTTCTGAAAAAAAACTGAAATGCAGCCACCCCATTTTGGATGCTGGTATGAACACGGCCAGATTTACTCTAATTGATCATGATCTATCTCTGTGCCAGTGAACAGACATTGCTGATTTTGGGGTCACTGGGATGGCTACAGCTGGTGAGTTTCAGGTGAAACTGAGGATTAAAAGGTGTTGTAGTGGCTCAATTTCCCTGCTCTTCTCCTCAAATGCCTGCCTTGTGCCTACTGTATGGGATCTGAGATGTAAGTAGCTTCAATAAATCCAAGCAGGTAAAGTTCTGAGAGATGGAAGTGTGCCAGGGTTTTGAGGTATAAGTCATACAGAAACAGGTGAGGAAAGGTGTGGAGCAACATGAATGAACAGTCTGTCACTTCTGCCTGAGAAATGAGAGAGAGCAGCTTCTTGACAGGAGATGAGTTCTCCAAGTTGGCCTCTGATTTAAGCCTCTGATGAGCTTATATTTATGGAGAAAAATTAAAGGGTCTGGCTAGTATTTTAGGAAGTGTTTTGCATCAAATCTACCGGATGGATTTTTTTTTTTGTGATCTTTAGATGGTACTACTTAGATATATTGAGATAGACAGTTCATCTTGATGCAGTGTGCCACATTTCCAGAAGAATTAACTTCAGTATTTATTTTTCGTTCATGATTTATTGGAATAACTGTTAAATAATCAAGTAGTAGTTCCCTGCTAGTTAAAGGTGAATAGTTTAAGTGTTGGTTTGGAATATATAATATATGGCATGAATGGATCTTTGGCTTGAAATTCCAGTCTTAGCTTTGCCTCGACAGTGGACTTCTGGTAATTCCTTGAGGCTGTGGATATGGACAGGTAGACAGTTCTCTGCAGGAAGTGAAGAAATATATAAATCATTGATGATCTGATAGGGACTAAGGTAATAAACTTTAGGAGTATTGGAGGTAAAGTTGGAAAAAATTCTGGTGTAATCTCCCTATGCCTACTTTCTGCATTAATAGGGCAGAAGGGCTACTTCAGAATGGTTTTAGAGGACTAGTGAGGCATATGCTTATTTTTTGAGCACTTTTTGGAAGACTGACTTTGAAGCAAATATTTTTGTCAAATATGGAAATGTATTAAATGTTGTAAGTGTACCTTCTGGTATAAGGTAAATTACTTTGTTTGCCTGAGAAAGTGGAGGTCTGCTGTTTACATACCAAACTCTGTACTGTTACAGTTGCAGAGAAATCCATTTGTCAGGCTCAGTGTTTTTGGTTGCCACTCATTGACTTTGTGGTGATTGAGGGTCAGATACTCTTGCAAACAGATTTCTCTTTTTTCCTTCCCTTTTTTATATGGTTCTATGTTTAAGATGATTAATATATAATCTGAGTATTTACTGTTATGTATTCTATTGTGTGAATTGTGGATTAAGAAATGCAGATTATGGGATTGTGATCAAATATATAAATCAGGAAGTTAGATTGCTGACTTTATAAATCAGGAAGTTAGATTGCTGACTTTATGGGAAAATTTTGCTGTCTCCTCTCATTCCTTGAAGTACAAATAAGGAAACTGAAATGCGATTTATTTATGTGCCTTATTTATGCATAATAGTTATGGTTCTTTTACAACTTTTTATCCATTGGAACAGTGTGTCTGGAAATTATTTCACTGTAATAGAGGGTTGGACAGATAATATTTCACTGTCTAGATAAAAAACAATGGGAGTTAATTTATGGCATTTCTCTCTTGAAGTAGAGTGTCCATAAATGAGATCTCCAATGGCTTCAAACAGCCATTTCTTATTCTTGTGGGACTCCTTCCCTGCTGGGGTCTTGCCAAGAGTTGTTTCTGTTGCTGTAGAAAAGGAGAAGGGTGAGGACCATATAAATAAAAGCTGAGTGCTCTCTGGCGTAAATTGTGTGGGAGTTCCAAGTTTTCACAGGTTTGAGATAACCCTGGGGGTAACTTGTGTTCTGCTTGATGTAACTGTAAATGGACTCTCCTCTTAAGAGGTAGTGCCTTTAAAATATTCTGCTGCTTTCAAGACAATAATGAGGGAGCTCAGCTGGCATCTCATCAAGCATCCAGGCATGCCTGTTGGTTCCTGCTATCCTCTGGAATCTGCTACTTAGAAAGAACTGAGATGGACGTTTTAACATTTGTTTGCTGTAAGGTGTAAAATTCTGTGTCTTCAAATATACTACTGAGAGGTGTTTTAGGGTTATAATAGAATTCTTTATAGATACTTCCTTTGTAATTAAATGCTACTTTTTCTTTATTTAGCCATCCCATTATTTTATCTGCAATCTTTGCCAGTGCAGCATGAGGAGGCACAGTGAGAATGCACAATGTAGCTAACGAAGACCCTCTATACTACTTGATTAAAGAATTGTTGAATGCATAATTGTAGTCAAGAAAAAGAAAAATAACACAAAGTGTTTGTAGCCTGGAGAGAACTTGGAGAGGATATTGTAACTCGTTATTGTGGTTAGCAATACTGATAGAGCAACTGAATACAATAAGTCTCATGTAAGTAAAGTGTAGAAAATACACCAGAACAGTATATTTATTTTTAAAAGACATCAGTAAAATGAAAGTTTTGCTAAAATAAGCTAAATTCATATTAAATAAATAACACAAAACAAAAAAGAGAAAACTCTCAATTCATTACAAATGCTATGTAATGGAAAGTCAGCTCAGAACATCTTGGAGAAAAAGTCAAAAATCATACATGTATAGAGAAGTATAGTAGTTATGAATGAGTTGCTAGGAAAAATGCAACAGTAGGTCTGTGTTCACTGAAGTGCCTTTTCTGGCTATATTTTTACACCCCTCAATTTAGAAAGAAAAATAAAGGTGGGAAGTATTAGAATGGTAACAAAAATGCTTAAGGCACTATTGAATAAACTAAACATTAGAATGTGCTTTCAAAATGCTGGCTTTTCCTTGCTGCAAGATGAGAAAGGATCTGTAGTTCTTGAGAATCAACCCCTGGGGTGGGTTACAGTGCATTCCTTCATCCGCATCTGGTCAACAAATTTCCTTTTTCTTGCTCACTGTTTTGTAAATATCTAGGACTTGAAAGAGTGAGAAGTCCAAGCTTGTGTTTAAGGACACAGCCCCTAAATTTTTCCCCAGGTCGGTTGTAATGTGATGTTCCTAATCAAAGGGAAAAGAATTATGTTGCTGCACTGCAATTGCTGCCATCCAGTAAATGCCGTTTGCTCATTAGTGAATGTTTCTTCTGATTTGTGCTCTCATTTATAATGTGAAAGCAGTGCTTTTCTTCAGACAACCTCTGCAGCTCTGGAGCAAACGAGCAGCTGACAGGCTTACTTTTAACAATGCATAGCTTAAATTGTTGTTTTCTTAAAATAGGCTTCATATTTTTCCTCAAATCCCTGGTAATTCCTTTCAGATGTTTGTTGTATTTTGCCACATTTTTAAATGGAAAGACTTGATCCTTCAAAAGACATAATGAAAGTTAAAACAAAAGACTCACGCTAACAAAGCAGTGCCTACACATGGTAACCTGTTGGAGGAAAAGGAGGGTAAAAACCCCTCACTTGCTCTTGGAGCTTGCATTCAGACCCTGTGCTACCTGGAACTAAGTTGGTCCAAATGATGAGATGGGTATATGGTTGGGAAAGTATTCAAAGATTCAATTTTTGGGGGTTTTTTGGGTTTTTTTAGCACTTTCAACATCATTTTGTGACAGTCATGGTTTCCTGTCTTTTTCAGAACTGGTATGAAAACTGAGAGTGCCGATCCTCATTAGCAATGGAACTCAGAACTGATTTGATTAAGTTGATGCAGGACATGAGTTTATACTTTATTGCAGTTGCATTTCAGTCTGACAGAAATTATTTTTCATTGAAGCTGAACAGGAATAAACTGTGCCAAAGCTGAGATAAATATTGGCACAGGACTTTTTAATGTTTTAAAAGAATATATTTTACTGAAGTGCAAGTACATGCCTACACTGGGAAAAAATGTTTCATATTTTTCTTTCATAAAGGTGCAACAGTCGTGGTGTGGTACTTGCATGTGATTTTGCTCCGTTCAGTGTGTTTTGTTGCTTATACACACACAGTTCCTGACAATGACAATATGGGTGTGTTTGGGATGTATTGTAACATACTTTCCACGCTCATAGGTAATTCTGTAAGTGATCCATTACCTCGTATTTGACAGGTGTTTTTACATGTAAGCACATTTTTAAATGGCAGTCAGACAATGCAGATATCATTACACAGCTGGCTGGCTCTAAGACATGAAGAGTTCATAACAGTCCTGTGAGAAGGCTGGCTAGAAGAAACACCTGTACAGTGTTGTCCCAACATGGTTTTATCAGCAGAGCAGTGTTTCTGGGCTCAGACAGTGACCCCTGGGCAGTGTGCTGAAGGATTTGAGTCAGTCTTCTAGAGCTAAGGGAAGGATGTTGCAGTATCTGTGTGGAAGTCTCCCAGTTCTGATGCCTGCTGATCAGTAGCTGAACAGTTCTGTGTTGATAGATGAACTCTGGGCTGATGTTAAACTCGCTGTGTTGAGAGATCATACGTAGCACAGGTCATGAAAATAGGAAGCCAAAAGAAGCAAGGAAGCCTTTTCTCTACACCTCTCTGTGTATCAGTAAAGATTTTTTTCTCAACACAATGTCTTGTTGATCACAGTGGAAGATTCACAAGTGGTAAAGGGGTGCTGTCCTACCTATCTGTGGCCCTGGATTGTGAAGGAAAACTCAGCCCTGTTTCATGCAGTGGAAACAATTCTTTATGATCCTTGGTTGCCATGTGATTATTTTGGCTATTGTGGAAGAACCACTTTGCTTCTCGTATTTCCAAGGCCTTAACTGAACTCTTGGCTATGCCAAAAGAGCTGCTCAGCTGTATCCTCATGAGCTGTAGAGCAACAGAATGTGGGAGGTGCTGGTGTGTCATCTTCACTGTTAGGTAGATAAAATGACCAAATTGCTTTGTCAAGAGACAAAAAAAGACAGGGTAACCTTGATTAGTTTACACTTCTAAGTACTTTTGTATACTAAATAATGCTTGTGGACTTTAGTCGTCTCTGTTTCTGGGTTGTTCCTTGGTAGTCACCATGTGAACATGAACTTCCAGTGATGTCTGTCTTCCACCGTATGAGCTGATCAGTTCTACCCACCATCTCCTGCCTTTAAACCAGTTATCTCTTGATATAAGGACCTTTGTTCCTACCCTGGGGTTGCTTAGATTTCTAGAATGTTTGTTCCTCAGTATTATAGGATCTTCCATATTCATGTGCAGCTACCATTAACAAGATTTCTAAGAGATGCGTAATGCAAAAATTTTCTTTCAGAAACCATTCTGTCTGTTCCCCAGCATGACACAGGTGTTCACGTGTCAGCTCATTTCATCCATTGTTACAGTGTGTATTAATTTGCCTCGTGCAGGCACTGATGTTACAGACCTTAGTTACGTGGAACCTATTTTTAAAAATAAAGCATACCAACCAGCTCAAAAAAAACCCCCAAAAAACCAACTAAAAAACCCCGAAAAACATCACGGCATTTGTCACTCTATACTCTTGCAGGTGTCAGGGAAGTTCTCACATATCAGGTTGCTCACAGCTGCTAGTTCAGTTCATCCTTGCTTTCCCTTGGAGTTCTTTTGCAAGGTGAATGCCATCTCATCCTGGCAATTCCCTTCTGGTTTGTTGGGTTCCATAATATTTTGTGCAGCTGAAGTTACAACAGGTTATCTTGAGGAGAACCAGCACAGTTTCTTTGGTGATCAGAGATGGGCAGAGTCCCTGTAGCTGCTGTCCTATGGCAATCAAGCAGGCTAAGGCTATTCTTGTGCAGTGGTTGTCTGCTGGGTGTACAGAATCTCAAGAAGTTTTCTGCTCCTGATGTGTTTGAAGGACAATTTAATAATAAATTATTAGTAGTATCTTGGTGGTTAAAGCACCTGCTGAGGTTGCGGAAAGTCTGTGTTCACTGTCTTCATCTGAAGGGGAGATTGATTTCCTATTTCCTAACACGATGACTTAGTAATTGAACTATTTTGAGGATGTGTACTTAATAATTTTATTAAATTTTATTAAATTTTCACTGAGTCGAGGCCTAGAATGCAGTTAGATTTTTTTCAGGAAATGAGTGAATCAGCTACTGACTGTGCCTATGACTGTTTAAATGTTCTGTGCAGGACAGAAGTATCAGTGAAAGAAATAGAGAGGAAACTCCTTTTACAATGATTTTTTTAACCTAGAATTAAAAAAAACGGTTGTGGGAGGCCTTGGTTTAAATCTGTGATCAGTGGTTGATAAAATCAATTTAAAATAGGATCACTTATTACAGTACAAGTTGTATATCTCAGGCTGTTGTCTTGCCAATGTTCAAATAATTCTGTAAAGCTTTGTGAATGCTCTGCACTAGGTATTCCCAATTATGAGGAATTGGATTTTATTTTCCTTGAACAGAAAACAGAAACCCTTAACATTGCACTTCTTGAGTGTTACAACCCTCACATTTATGAACGAAAGGGTGATAGTTATTAATGCCTCAGAAGAACTGTGAGTCTTCTATTTGCTTTATCATGTTTTGCTTTAAAAATATGTGGAGACTGAACTCGGGGTTGAAATTAGTCACACTTTTTTTCAATTTTATTGCTAAAAATAAAATAAAATCAAAACCCAAGCCCAATCCAAATTCTAAGGAAAACTTGCTTAGCAAGTGCTAGACAGGTGCATTGCTGTCTCAGCTGGAGTTTGAACAGTGTGTTTTACAGGAGGACAAGTGGAAGGATAATTTCTGAAATGACTGCAGCAAGGTTCATTAGGGTTCTTCTGCTAGAGACCTCTAAATTACCTAAAGACTCCTTATGACTATGTAAGCCAAAATCAGCACCTTAAACCTGAACCATAAATCAATTGGCAGCTAGTTGAAGTCAGGAAGCACAGAGATAGTAGTCTGCAGTTGAGAAATAACCACTTGTGCACAAACTGCAGTTGTTTTATTTTGCAGCTGTGTGATATAGCCAACCTGAAAATAACAACAGCATGAACTAAAGCAGTGAAATCCATCTGGAGTTAAAAGAAAAGTTTGCAGCAGGTGATAAAAGGAATGCAGTGCATACTTGCTTTGACTGAAAAATATTTGCTATGCTAATGACAAGAGAAGCAGTAATTTTTAAGTTAATTAGATTCATCTTTTCTTTTAGTACCATTTGGTGTACAGAGCAGGTTATCTAAAGGTGCAGTTCTAAACCTCAGAAGAGAAGTTCCCACAGAGAGCAGGTGACCTTATGGAAATTACATAATGTAATTCCTCATAGCTAATGTGGGTTTGGGCTGTTTGACTGGAGAGGTCTCACTCATGTGCAGTTTGATAACAGGTTCCCATTGTCAGTAATAATTTATTCAAAAAAGAGAAGTTATGATGTGCTTATTACCTGTCTTCCACATATAAAGCAGATAATTTTTTTAGTCAGATGTCTGACATGTAATTTACAAGCATCTTGAAAATGCATTTTAAAAGTGCACACAGTCTCTAATTATTCATGATAGTCTTAATGTATTAAACAAAGATTTTTAAAATAATTAGTAATGTACCTGTAGTACATCAACATCTGTTCTAGAATTGAATCTCTCTTGTTCTGTGTTCTTTATCTTATTTTTTATTTCCTTTAATGTGAACTTCAAAATTGAGCAGCTTTAACAAGCATCTACATTATAGGCACTTGGGTTCTAAGGTAATTGAGGTGATGACAGCTGGTTAAACTTGTATTTAAACAAACTTCTGTGCTTGTAATGCTGCTCTGCTTGTGTTTGTATTATTAGAAAGACATTGGTTTTGGTGATAATTTATTGTATCTGTGAGATTCTCATGTGGTCTTTTAATTACATGATTTCATGTTATTTTTCCATCCTACATTCTGTATGGAGTGGCTCATGAGCCCTGAAGGAGCATTTACTTAGTGTTACAGTTTGGCCCTGTTTCAGTAGGAGGCTCCATATTTTCTCTATTATGTCCCACTTGGAAAACAAAAGGATTCCCTCCCCCTGCCCCCACCCATGGAAGTTTTTTGTTGTGCTCAAGTAATTTTCACAGCTGCAGGAGATGGGAAGATGATATTTTTCCCAGTTTAAAGATGAAGAACTGAGGCAAGGAAAAGGTGTAGACAGAAGTACATAGAAGTACCTGATGAGTTTAGGAATTCAGTATGAAACATTTGGGCTCCGATTTTTTTGAATACTTAGCATCTTCTGTCTTGAAAACAGAAAATTGACCTCAAATTCACTGTAAGTTCAAGTGGAGAAGTAGAGATCAGATGGGTCTGTGTGCTGCTCTTAGAAATACTTGAAGCTGTATCTGTCCACAGCTGTCAGTGGTGTGTTTTAGTCTTTTAATCACTGTTGAGCTGTTGCAGGGCTAGGGATATCTAGCAGAAAAAAAGGGATGAGAGAAGCTTCCAGTATGAATAATGTGAGGTTATTCTGTCCTAAAAGTAAAAAAAAAAATAATCTGATGATACTTGAAAAAATGTGTTACCACTGACTTCTGTCTTCCAATTTTAAAAAGTATTTATCTCACATCTCCTATAACCTACCTGAATTTGTGAGCTAATACTTCTGCTTTTTTAAATTATGCTTCATACACTGTGCACATTCTAGATGATGCAATAAATAAGGCAGGGACAGGTCAGACTGTGTTATCCTTCATGATGTAATCCTGATTGATCCATTCATCTATGATTTGAATGAGACATAGTTTGTGGTTTTTTTAGAGAAAATATGACACATAATATTATCATACTCTAAGGTGTATGCACAGAGAGGCCAAGCTTAAGATCAGAGGCAACCTTCTCTGTCACTTTCTAAATTTAATGCTAGATTATTTTTAATCTTAATGCTCTTTTAACATTGACGCTTCTTCTGTGCATGTAATAGCTTTCACTTTCTAAGAAAGTAAACTGCAGCTGAATTTGGGGATCTTGATTTTGTGTGTGTGTGTGACTCAGTGTAGCTCTGCTTGTAGAGATGAATCTTACATTAAACCATTTAATAGCTCTGTCAAGGGTTTGTGCCTTATGCAGCCTCTATGTTCCCAGGGCAGAGCTGCAGGGATTCTCTCTGCTGCCTCTTATGTCTGTATCAGTGGCCCTTAGCCTGGTGTTCTCTTAGGATGCTCAACGTGCTTGTCCTGTTTTTGAGTTTGTAGATGGGTGGGTAAACAAAACTGATGAAGTGTTTGATTTCCAGATGTTTGGCAATAAGCTTTGGAATTATTTTTCCCGTCCAGGAATCTCCTGAACCTATTGCAGTTTGTGCTTGCTAGCCTGCAGTGAATCTTTTGTTCAGTCTCTTCTGGAGGTTATGCAAAATTCTTGCGTGCACTGGTCCTATTGTCAGGAATTCAAAGCGTCTGCTAACTGTTGCATATGGAAATGGAATTTTTCCAATATGGAAAAATATTTTTTATTCGATTATTTTAAACCAGATTCTATGAAGATTTGTTATGCAAGTCCCTTCTCCCTGAATTGGGGCTAATCACATGTTCTTTCTTTCTCTTTTCCTACCCAAGATTTATTTGTTTTCACATTTGCCTAATTACCTTTGCAGCTTCTCATCTGTTGTTATCTCTCCCAACCTCTTGCATTCCCACCATTTTGCTCAGTGGTTGCATCACAGTCTGACTTTCTGTGTCTAATAAGTCCTAAACTCTCTTGAATCTCTCTCCATGCTCCTCAATGCTTATTTTGGTAAAATGAGTGACCTCGAGTCAGACTTGTGGTCCCTCTGCATCAGATTCAGGGAGATTCTTCTGCTGTGCCGGACAGGACATGGGTTTCACTCTTCTGGTGTATAGATCTGATTCCTGTGTGAATATCCACCTTATGTAGGGAAGTAGTGGCAAGAGCTCTTGCTGATTTAGTTGAGTATGTGTGAAGTCTCTTCCATGCTGTAATGAATGGAACTGGGATCTCCTTGGAAGGATGGAAAAAATTCACCGTTCTCCCGGGAGAAGACAATTTGCCATGGCCAAGAGATTTGTCTCGGGAGAACTTGGAGGTCAAGAAGCAGCCTTTAGGCTGGAGAGAGATTGAGAGACTATGGGTTAAGAAAAGGAAGTAGTGAGCCAGGCCTCAGGGCAGGACCCAAGGCCTCCTTGGAGCCAGAAGGGAGCGTGCAGAGCTGCCTGCACTGCAAAGTCACTTCGTCACCTGAAATGCGGCAAATCCTTACTGCCAGGCATTAAGAACTCAATATGAAGTGAAAGCGTTATTTAATAAAGCCTTACTTTGTGCTCTCTGACCTAGCTATGATATTTTGCCCCTCTAGAATTAACTATCCCACATGGTAGTCTGATGGAATCCTGAATTTTTTTCTTTAATTTAAAGAAATTCTGAAATTCTGTGGTTTTTTTCCTTTCTTTTTGAGAAACTCCAGACATGTGCATATTCTAGCTGTCATTTTTGTGGATGCTGAAATATTATGGATGGATTTTCGTGGGTGGCAAAATGTATATGCCTGGCACAAAGGTATTCCAAATTTGATATTTTTGCTCCCAAAGCATGGAGCTTTAGAAAATTCCTGCATAACAAGCTTTCCAGAATTTTGTTACCCATGAGTTAAGCCATTTTGGCTGTTGGCAGAGAGAAATTAGGGAAAAAAAACTGATTTGAGGCAGATAGTTGGCTTGGAAAATTGCATTCAGAAGCTCTGAAATTTCACAAGTTTGTAAGAGTGGAAAGCAGCAATCTCTTACAGCAAAGATCCATAGTCTGTAGTGCCAGTGCCAAAAGCAGCATACAAGGCAATTTGAATAATATGCATTTTTGCATAATGTGATGGGGGTCTGAGCTGCAGCCTTCTGAGGAAAGAGTGTGTGAGATGTCCTTGTTCCCAGCTCCTGGCTTCCTCCTGGTTCAGCACTGGCACATGGGCCAGACTCTGCCATTAGGTGGTCACTGGTGTCTGTTTGCTCTGAGTTTCCACAAGCCCTGGCTTCTAATCTGAGATACCAAAGCAGGCTGGTGCTCCACTTGTTCCAGATTGCCCTTGAGAAGGGAAGTGTCAGACAGCTTTGATAACGGGTTTGCTGCCGTCTTTGCGTATTGCTCCTTTTTGTGTTCTAAATCTGCAACTGAGTTTTGAACTTAGTTGTGTTTAATGGCTTCAGCAGTTCTGGAAGAGATGCTGAGACCGCTTTCACATGGGGTTTGTTGTTCATGTAAAGAGCTGTATTAAAAGTAGGGGATATAATGAAAAATATAGCCCGGCACTTGTAATATAATGACTTTTACCAAGTAAGGGAAATAAAATTAGTTTAATTTACTGTGTCATCACTGTACTAAAGATTATACCAGTATTAATGAAAAGTTGCTATCTCAGTAATTCAATCATCTTAGCAACCTAAGCCCATGTAGAGGTACAATGTTCAGTATGGCTTGTCCTTAAAAGAGCCAGTTCTGGTTTTCAAGCTATTTAAAATGCTATTCTAACAACAGCAGTTAGAAACAGTAATGCTAAAACTGTAACCATTTAGGCATGCTAATTGATTGTATTGTGCAGGTAGGTTGTGAATTCATAATTATATGGTTTTTAATAAACTGTCTGCTGTTGGTTTTGTGTAGATCATCCTTTGCAGGCTGGAAGTGCCAAGTGCAGGATAATTCAGTGAATGATGTGGACTATTTCAGCTTCTTGTTTTCAACCCTTATAGGTAATCCATATGAATGTAATAATTTAGAATTAACAAAATGAAATTTGTTTTGATAGTCAATTACTGAATTTAATTTAGAATAAATGGTTTACTAAGTACTTCCTGAAAGTAATTCTAATCTTGTTATGTATTTTTGATATGAGATACCCTTTATTCTCTTCATCTGATTTTTGGCACTCTATTTTTACACTTTTCCATTTGGGCTGAATATTTGCATACTTTTTCTTCATTCTAGCAACTTTCTTAGGAAAGTATGAGGAAAACCTAAATTCAGCATATGACATAAGCAAGATTTTTTTTCCTAGCTTGAGGTAAATGCCTTTTATTGGCTCATAACAATGTAAATGAGTGCCTCTGGGATTTCCTGTGAACGTGCTTACGCTATTAAAAGCATTCCATCAGAATAAAGTAATCAAAGTACGTTAAAATGAGCTGGCCAAGGTCAGCATGTGAGCAGAGCTACTTCTGCTACTCTATTCTTACTCAGCTATAAAAACAGTTTTATTCTGTGATGATGCAACTTCGGGAAGTTACAGTGGTTAAAATGGTGTAATATTGCTAAGAAATAACTTCCACTAACTTGTGCTGTGGTAAAAAATAGTATGTTTTCTTCACCACCTTGGTTATTTATAATGTTCAGCTACTTTGTTTTCAAAAATTACCTTTTTGTTCCTAAAATGGTAAAAAGAGTGCTGAACTGATAGTAGAGAAAATGAAAGCAAAGCCCAAGTAACTCTTGTGGAGAGTAACACATCCTGTTTTACTAAAACATCTAATACCTGTCTAGAAATAAGAAGCCAAATATTTTTTTAACCCTGAGGTTATATTATTTATGACTGAGGTTACTGAGTTACTGTGAACACCTAAAGTATTTTGCATTATACCCATTTTTATTTTTTTGAAGATACATATATTGAAAATAGCATAACACTGCCCTCTTAAACTTTTTTTACACCATATTACAGTATTACTGGGTTTTTAAAATATTTTTATTTTCTGTCAAAAGTCAAAATTGTACTTTGATATACTTTGTTTATAATACCAAGCAAGAGCTTTTAAGAAAAAATTGTTATGTTGACATAATGTAAAAGACAGTGTTTGTCAGAGATGCTGTTAAAGTAGAGCACTGTTTGGCTTGTTTTGTGATACTGTTGTACTGCTTCTTCTTCCCCAGGGTTTTCAAGAGAGGAGCTGACTAGTCTCCAGGGCATTAGAGGAAAACCACACATTAGCCAGACACAGCTTTCACCTATCCGTCTTTACCTAACTGATCTGGACCAGTTTTTACACCACTGGGCTGTGACAGAGGTAATGCATCAACACTAATTCTGAATGACAGCGTACAAACTCTGAGTGCTCTCCATTCCTTTCCCACAGACGCCTAAATCCTGTCGTGGTTTGAGTTGAAAAAAGAACGAAAAATATAAAAGCTGTCGAACAGCCAACATTTTTCTACAGCCATCAGATCATACTTTGAAGGAAGCTGCTTTAAAAGTTGAATGTTCAGACACATAGTATGCAAAGCAATACTCAAGGAAAAGATTGGTAGAAACCTTGGTGGAAATTCTTAAGCCCTAATAATATTGGGACCAGCAATATGTTTTGGCTTTCAAAAACAAATTAATTGTAAAAATACTAATTATAAAGAGTTTTCCTGGAGAGTAAGTGCCACTATTAATTAAAAAGCACTTGCATTAAATTAAATTTGAACTTGGAAGCAATATTCAGTTGGCATTGGTCATTATTTCGAATAATTCCTGATTAGTTAACCAAAATATGCTGGGATTAGAAACTTGACTCTGAATTCAGTACCTAATATCATAAGAGCTGAAAACTTAATTTTATTGTTGGTTCTAAAGGGATTTGAGCTACCAGATTTTATTCAAAACAGGTTCATTAGCTGTCTTTCTGCATCAACTCTCTTTATTGGTTAGCTCACCAGAAACCACTTTAAGGATGTGAAATCATGTTTTACTGACATGCCAGTTTGACAGTATTTATGAAATCATAGTCCTGAATTCAGAAAGAAGAGTGAAACAGAGGGTTTTAGTTGTATGCTTTTCATTCAAGAAAGCAATATAGTAGATGTTTCCTACTTCACAGTGTTTAAGTGACAATGTACTGAAACTGATGGTAGTCTGAGATACACATTGAATGTGTGCTGTTATGTATTAGAAGGTATTTTAAGCAAGGCTGTTGTTTGGTACCATGACTGACACACATTTTTAGGTGTCCTGCCTTCAGTCATTTGGCCTGTGGAGCAGTTGATCTTCCTAATTTGTTTTGCATTGTCTCTTCTGGACAGTAATGAAGTGTTTTCTCACCAAAATATCTTTTTCCAGTGTGGAAAGATCTGAATGCTCTCCTTCCATGTCCTATTCCTCTGTGAATGCACCGAAGTGATTGTTTCTCAGAGTTAGCATAATCCCATACAGCATCTGAAGGATGTTTCTGAAAATGTCACCTCTAATGTCTTCTCCTTCCTCTTTTTGCTTCTATTCCATAAATCTCTCAAAGCTGGCAGTGAAATAGGATTATTTTCACACAGGGAACATTCACACAGTGAAGTAATTTGATTTCTTTTTTGTGCCTTCGGTTCCTGGTTGTGAGTTTGTGTTTCTTCTGCCACAATCTTCAGTGTTTTGGTGCTATCAAGGAGAGTCAGTGTTTTCAGAAACTTGAGACTCGCTTTTGTTAAAGTACCTTTTCTCAGGAAAGATACAAGGTGCTCTCCCAGTTTGTCAGAAGGGGATGGTGGTCACTAAGCGAAGAGCTGGATATCCTTGGTTAGTAATGAGAGATGATTCAGACATCCTGTGGAGCACTGCACTACTTCTGCACTTAGGTATCAGCCTGAAGTCTTTTCTGGAGACTAGCTTATGAAAGAGAGAACAGGAGCAAAAACCCTATGCACCAAAAATCTGTGTGAAGAAGGATGAGACCTTCTAGACCCACCTGATTTTGTAGGCTCTTAACCAAAGGCAGTTCTTAGCTGTCACTTTTTCCCAGTGAGGGTGGTCAAACACTGGAATGAGTAGCCTAGAGACATTCTGGTTCCCATCCACGGATGTACTCAAAACCAGGCTGGACACAACGTGGGGTGACCTGCCCCAGGTGACTCCACTTGAGTAGGAGCATTGAATTAGAGGGACTCAAGGGTCTTCCTTCCAACTTTAGGTATTCTGTGATTATTTGAAAACTCCTGAAAAAAAACAAGTCTTTTTGTTTCACCATCAACAAATCTCATTATTTTTGCTTTTTAGACATAATGAGATCCACAGTATGAGCAGGGGTTTGTTCTTTTCTTTTATTTGGTAGGTTTGTTACACTTACATTGATCTAAAAGTCTAACTGCTCCCATTATAGGGTTGCCAGGTACTGCAATGCTGTTTGGGGTGTTCCCCCCCCCAGATCTGCTAGGTTTTTTCCCATGGAATTTTGTGAACAAAAAAGTAGGTGCACCTCTTCTGTAGCTTGCTTTCATACTGGAGAAAAATAAAGATACTCTTTCCTCTTGCCTCTGACCTGGTAATAATGGTGGCATATCTGTTTGTGTTACAATGAGAAGTGATCACTGGTATTGAGGCAACCGCTTCCTTTTATGAGTTGCAGAATTCCATTCGTTTTTCACTTGTCGGGTTTTGACTTCAGATGCAGTCATAGATACGGTAAATGATCAATAAGCAAAACCATGCAGAAGCTCTTCAGCTTTTAGATTACTTTTTTCTCTGTGTTTAAATATCTAATACAGCACTGTGTTCTTTAAGTTTTAGGGGGTTTTATCTTTTCCTTGTATGAGTACCATTCTCCAACCTCAAACATGTTGACCAATATTCTGTATAATGCTCAGATTGTGAAGAAATTATTCTGGGGACTGTAGTCCATAAAAACCTTGGGATTTGGAGTCTGGACAATTTTTTAAAACCAAGAAGGTAAAGAAGAAAAAAAAAAAGAAAAAGGCAGGCTTGGGAAAAACCTTTCCATTCAAGATTTGCCACGAGCTGCACACAAATACTTTCTGTAGATCAAGTAGTTTTCACTGGGTACTGGACAAACTAATCTGCTCTCAAAGGGAAAAAAAACCTAAACAGCAACAACAAAAAAACCCCAACCAAAAAAGCAAACCCCAGAGTTGCAGGCTCTGGGGAGAAGAAAACTGCCAGCAAATCATGAGGCTCTCCTAGGCTGTGTCGAAAGACAGTGTGATATGAGGGTTCTGTGTGCATTGAATTTGAAGGAGGTAGGTTTGGAGCTGCTTTCTTCCAAGTGGACGTAGGTCAAGGTGTGATAGAATTCTGGAGTCAAAATATTTTTAGCCGTGGCAGAAAATTGCTTTATTTAGATAGAGAAGTGCTACAGGAAATAATAAACTCCAGCTTGAATTAGTTATGCTCTTGGTGGGAGTGGGTAGAGTGCAGAGCTTCTGAATGCTAACCTTTCATCTGTTCTGGTGCTGGATAAGGGAGTTTATGGTGATGCTGTAATGTTAAGCAAAATGTTTGTAGTAATTTTAAATACCTGCTAAATGAGAACAGTGCTTATTGGCTGCAGACCAGGCCTCTACTCTATGCTGAGAATTGTTTGTTTAAGAGTTCTCATTGTGTCGTTGTAGTTCAGGATTTCCTCTCAATGGAAAAGTATTTTAATGTGGATGAAAATAAATAAGGAACTCTGATGGAATTAGGATTCGATGGCCTGGTTTCCTATCAATAAATGAGGCTAGTGATCAGATTCCTATGAGTCCTTCCACCCTCTTCTTTCATTTCTTCCACCTCTAGTTTTGTCTAAACCATTGTTAGTTTTTCGTGCTCTGCTGAAACTAATAAAGTTGCAAATACTAATTCCCCATAAGTTTTATGGAAATAAGCAGGTGGAAGAGGAAAAACGCTCTAGATCAGCACAGGATGGTTTATAACTCTGTTCCAGCATCCTGCTTGGCAGCAACCAGTCTGCAGGGGCTGTCGCTCAGCCTGTGGGGTGTAGGGGCTTGTAAGGCAGGAGCAGCTGGGTTGTGGGACTGAAGAAAGGTTCCAGGTGTGAATCTGTAGGAGGTCACGGCTTGTTGGCCTTACTGCTCGTTGCTCAACTTTGTTTCCAAGTGCAGGGGAAGGCAGTCCCAGCTTCCTGTCTCTGGCTGTGCAGTGGGCGATGCCTGTTTTTAAGGGTAAAGAGCTGTAAGAGGGAATTTCACGTATAACATATGCATGCCAGAGATGCGAGAGGCAAAACGGTGTGCCTGTGCTGAAAGGGCAAGTTCTGGAAAGGAAAAGAATAACTTGAGGCATTTTCAAACAGCAGTTAGGACTTCTGGAGTGCTGTTATAGCCAGGGCAGCTGGGAGCGTGTGGATAACAGTAACAAATGCACTTCTGATAGGAACTAATGCTTTGAGGTAGTTTGTAACAAAATCTGTTTTGAGATGGATACTATTTGTAAATTATTATTTTTTCGTCTGGAGTGTGGTAATTGTAAGCACAGCAATCTGAAACAATGTTATTTTTTTGTGGAAGCTTTTAAATAGTGGTGATTTTCAGTTAAGGAGAATGCTTCAGAAACGTGTCTCTTTAAATGCTATTTTGCATAGTTCTAAAGGTTAGTATCCATGATTTGTCTAAAAGATATGTTAAATGTGGGAAGTTTCGTTCCTTTTCTGGAGGAACTTCTGCTTAAAATTACTTCTGTCTTGTTAAAGCCAATTATTTAAAATCACCCCCCTGTAGCTGAAATAAATGAGACTCCAGAATAAATGGTTGCAGCCTGAGGGAAGAGCTTCAGCCTTGGCTCATTTTAACTGTGCCCATAGTGTTTGTCAGTGATATTGTTCACTCCCCTGTAATTGAATTGCTGTGCCAGGATCGAATGAAAAAGTGCCCACAGAAATGAAGAGTTTAACAAGGTAACCGTGTATACATGGTAATTTCTGTTGTAATATTTGATGTTTGTGACGGTTGAATATTTCAGAGGGGGAAAGCAAATGATAATTTGAGGGTTTGCTTGAAGTCGAGATTCCAGAGCTGTATCGAGTACACAGCTGACTCGAAGAAATAAAATATTCAACCAAATGTTTAAAATGTTTAAGAGCAAACACTAGGGAAGGTCAGCTGCTTTTAAAAACAGACTTGAATTCAAAAACCTTGAGATGCATGTAGTGTAATACACTAATCCATGTCAAAAACTGTTAAGTCTTATATATGAAATACAGTTGGGAAGGCTGGATCTGCACAGATGTGCTATGAAAAATTACAGCAAATCAATAAAGAGAGCAAGGCAATGCATGTAAATTAAAAGCCCTGCAAGGATGTTTGTCTTGAGAAGTAAATGGTGATGTTGTAGTGCTATGTCTTAAATTGAAGCAGAGATTAATGCTTAAAAAAAACCCCAAAATTGTTACGATGTAGATTTCAAATTGAAGTTCCTGAAAGATTTCAACTTGTCTTTATTGAGATTTACAGGTTAGAGTTACTTTGGGGAGAACAGGCAGCTGAGGGTAAATAAACTCCTTTCTAAATAAAATTTCTTCTAAACTAGGAATATGGTACAATTTTAATCTTCTTTAAGGAAGACAAAACTTCTATATAAGCCCGTTAGTGTTCAGTAAAGCTACAACCTATCTCCGCTTTAATGTTTAGAGGTGAAATTAATTATTTTCTTGGAAAGTAATGCAAAGTCCAGAGAAACAAAAGGGAAATAATTTAAGTAAAAGTAACACCTCCTGAAATTAATAAAGCTCTTTTTCGAAGGTTTCTTTCATAAGATGTAAAACTTAAATCCAAAGCAAACACAAAAGCACCAAAACTAGCCCCTGCCAGTAAAACACGAACTTCCAGAAAACCTAAGCTGATCTTCAGGCCAGTGCTCCATTGTAGCTGCATCATATACTTCCAGCAGATCTTGTAACACCTTGGAGCTGGGAGCTCACTGCAGCATTACTGCACATAACTAGCGTGCATTTACAACTCCACAGGTACTGTGTATTGTGCTTTATATTCAAATCCTGGCTTGTGATACCTGACCTAAATTTGCTCAGAAAGACAGGCTTTGTGGGACAAGAGCTAAGTGTAGGGTTCTCTGTGTTTTCAAGCCCTTTTGTTTGAAGAAGAGGCAGGCAGGTGAATTTGGAGACTTCAACATCAGATGTTCCTTGACTGTCCTGCACGTAGTGTGATGAGGAGGCATCCAGAGGAGGAGCAGTTGGCTGCGGTGACATTTTATAGCTGTGAGGAAGCTGCAGAGCTGTGAAAGAAGGGCATATTATGGCTGCAAAAGGATGAAACAAAAGCTGTTTTGTGGTGTCCTTTCTTTGAATTTTGTTAGTAAGTTGGCTCTGAGAAGAGAACCTGACCTGTGATGTTCTCCCGGTATGGCTTTGTCTACTCCTGGATAGCACACTAGGTGTCCAGCTTAAAACCTGGTTTTGCTGATAGTATTTTCAGAAATGCCCCTCACTTAGAGAGCTGGTGGGATTGGCTCTAGCTCATAGTTCTCTGCCTCTTGGCACCAAATCTTGCTGGTACCCAGACTTGAACACACAATCAAATTGTTGCACGGGAGGTGAGCTGTGGTGCTTGCCATTCAGGTATTTGTGTCCAGTGGCAAATAAAGATAACTTCACTTAGTTTAATTGATTCTCAAATATAGATTTTGTATCAGACCCCGTGCCACAGCCAAGGAGCCTGCAGACAGGCAAGCACCACAGTTAAGCAGATGCAAGATGAGTTTGTGTGCTGCAGTTACCCTGGTTTTGACCAGCAATAGGGCATGAACTGTGTGTCATAATTCTTCGAAGCCTATGGAAATATGTACTCTTTCAATATATGGGACACCATATATGTTCTTAAGCATTTGTAATTCTTAAATAAGTTTCTGCATTCCCGTTTTGCTACCCCGAATGTAAAATTAGCCCAATAGTGTGTCTTTTCCCCTGTTGCTCACCTTGTAATGTTCTCCTGCAGACTCTGTTCCTCCTTTTTGGCGGTTTCTTTTTTTAACTTAGGTTTTGTTTTGTTGTGAATGTGTAGGAGTTTCATGTGGGGGTTTTTATGGAGGGGTTTGTTCAGGTTTTTTTTCTGGAGTCAATGAATCAGGAATACCTTTCACATCCGCCCCTGTGAGCTTACCCAAGGCAGATGAACAAAGATCTCTTGTTGTACGCAGCTTTCTCAACAACTCAGGGCACTGTTAATATTGCCCTGTCAAATCAATTTATTTCAGAAAGAGAAGCAGCACCTGTCAGGGGAGTACAGTGTCTGATAAGCAAGGGTGCTTCAGGGAAGCTGGCCAAGCTTCAGACGCCAAGCTTCATTGCCTGCCCCATCACCTGAAAACTTCTCGTTTTCTACGCTCCGCACTAACGTGTTACACTGGATACAGTCCTGCTCCAAACAGGCATTTCACAAGGGCTGGGGAATTCACTGCAGAACAGCCTGTTACATTTTAGTTACCCGTGTTTGAGGTGCATGTCAATGTGAGTTGAAAAATATATTTTAAAGTTCACATTAGGTTATAGCATCTGGTGTGCGCCAACTTTCTTTTTTAATAAAATCACTTCTCAGGGAGTCTGAACTGCCTTTGGTCTGGCTCCACACAGTGGCTCGCTAAAATACTTGATCCATTATCTTTCCTGCTTGCTTGGGTTCCTCTCTGTGCTCATGCCTGTGTGTGTCTTCAGAGGAAGGTGAGTATTTTTCTTTGAAGAAAGAGTACTTTGCAGCATGATTAAACTTGAAATAATACGAAAATTTTCTCTGGACAGTTGCTGATAAGTAGTTTCCTTGAGACTTTGCATCAGGATTCTGTTGTGTTATGGGAAGCATTGAGGGAGTGGGAACAGTTCAGTAATGAACAAAACATTAGTCTCACTTCATCAGGTGTGCTTGTTCTTGTTGCCATGAGGGCTCACACTGAGACTGGGCTTCCTTGGGTCATCCCAAATCTGTCTTTTAGAGGCAAGATCATCTTAGAGATGAACAACGTTAAACTGATGAATTCCTCTGATTCTGCACTAGAACTGTGAAAAGCCTGCTTGGGAATGCATTGTCAGACACTTAGGGTCGCTATCAGTGGCAAAAATGCTTTTAACTCATCCAGTTGAAGTAAAATACTCCATGGTGTCAGGATCTCCAAAAAACCTGGGTCAGGCTGTGCTCCTGGGGGCCGTTCCAGCCTTTTTTGTTGTTTGTTTGGGGTTTTTGTTTGTTTCTTTTGTTTTGTGGTGGTTTTTTGTTGTTGTTGGTTTTTTTTCTTCCCTGTTTAGTTAGCTGCTGTTGGAGTTTGTCTTCAGTGTGGCGGGCAAGGAGGCCCCTGTAGCAGTGACATCCCAAAGCACCAGTAGGGGACCTGCTGTTGCAGCTGTGTGGCTCGTGAGCGTGCTGGGTACTCGGGCTTGTCTGATCAATAGGGTTTGGTTTGAAAACCTGCCAATGGATTACAGAGCCTGTAGCATTTGCTGCATAATGCTAACAGATAATCTCTGTGTTTAAGAGAATGCTTTTCTTTAGGTTAATTTATTCAAGTGAGCATTCAAACAAAATTAAAAAGAAAAGGAAAAAAACCCAACAGAATGTCTAAGCCTAAGCCAAACCTGTTATAAAATACTTGCCTGAAAAAGAAAAAACCCACCCCTCCCTGATCAAAAATGCCTGTTCGCAGTCCATTCACTGCAGGATTGCTCTGAAACAAAACTACTCTGGCTTTGGTCCAAAATCAATCTATGAATGTGCCAAAAATGTGATAAATGCTAATCAAATGTAATGTAATGAATCAGCTGTGACATTTTATTATGGAAATTAAACATCATGAAAAACCTTGCCTAAGGAAAATAAATTGTCAGGGAAAATACTAATTTTCATGTGATAATTAAGTTTTCTTTTCCTTTCATTTCCATGTCTAAAAACATTTCAGTTTCACTTTTTATAACAGGCGTTTGGTATGAAAGCCATTTCAAGCAGGATTTAATTTATGGGATTGAAAAGAATTGCTTCTCCCACTTAATTGCAGGAAAACAGAACTGATGTAGGGAATGGTGGTGCTGTTTTGAGGGTGAGAAAGATCTAAAAGGTTGAAAAATCAACTTGCACTTTACCACAACCCTTCTAAGGAATTTATGCTGCCGTCCAGTGGTATGATGCTTGTTTGCCTTGCCAGTTCGGGAAGAATCTTGAGTGTGGTTGTATTGTAGCTGTAATGAAATGCTCCTACAAGGGAGAGCCTCAGTGGATGATGGGCTTGCTCTAGGGACATAGTCCTAAGGGTGAAATATTAATAATGAAACTGTAGTTTGCCAGGTGGGCCTGGTGGATTTGCCTTCAAGGTCTTTAGTTTGTGGGTCTGTGTTGAATCAAAAGGGATCTTTCTGGCAGACTGTATCTGGTGTGATGTTCTCACAAGCATATGGCAAACCCCTTTGTAAACTGCCTAAGCTCTGTCTTATGACCAACAAATGTCTCCTGCATTTTCCCCTTTTCGTAATCATCCTTCCCAATTTCCATCTCATCTACATTCCCAGCCAGCCATGATCTTTGTTACGTTTAGTTGTTGTTTGGTTACATTTGTTTTCCTGCAGCGTTTTTCACCACTTTGTAAGCGACAATAAGATCCCTTCTTGGGTGTCATTTTGCCAGCCCAGGCAGGTTAAGTTCTTTGCATTGACACCTGTAAGACAGGATGTCTCTTCTTTGTGCAATTTTCCTGTGTCTGTTTTGTTTGAATTTGCCTTTCTTGAAGATGAGTGGCTCCTACTTTGCACGGTATGTCAGAAATGGTCTAATTCTAAGATCTTACAGAGTAGTATTGAACAGATGATCCTTATTCTGTCTGATCACTTCTATTGGGATTATCTTTACATCCTGAAGTAACATCTGCCTGTTTTGTGGCTCTATCACAACCACTTTGTGGTCAGCTGTTACTCACAGAATTTCCTTCTCATTTCCAACCGGTGAAACTCATAGCTGCATGCAGAAGTTTTTGTCAGTCTCCAAGCACATGACCCACCACTTTTGTTTCACTGAATTTTTTCTGTAGCTGTTACTCATCAAACCTGTGCGATCTTTTCCATAGGTTAGTCCAGTCCTCCTGCCTTGGCAGGGTTTCTCAGCTTGGAGCTGTCATCCGACAGATTTCATCAGTGCAGCTTTACCTTTTGTGTAAGTGCTGCTCATTAAAATGCCAGGTCAGATTGGTGTCACAGTTTGTCCTTGACATGACAGTCCCTGGTAATAACCTCTGTTGCAGCTTGACTTTATTCCTTGACACTGCTAATAACACAGATGTTTTGAGTGGGTTTCTTGGGAATATTCCAGGGTACTTAATATTTTATCACTTTCAAATTGCAGTGTACAAAAGCCCTACTATATTTAGGATGGTGTACTCAGTTTTAATAATATTGTTTCATTATAAAGTAAATGTATAGTAAAGGTATTCAGTGCAAGAGTGTCTATGGAATTGTTTTTTAAACAGTTCTACTAGTCAAATGAAACACTTGCACTACCCCATGATACTGATTAACATGAGCAGTGTCCTGACAGCCCAACAAGGTTATGTTCCACCAGGCAAATGTGTTAAGGATCTCCTGAATTTGGCTGGTGTAAGCAGGGCTAAAAACAGGTGTGGCATGTAATTTTGGAAAAAGCTGAGTGCGCTTCTGTATCACCATAAATATTGCTGCTTGGCCATTTCTGATTAAACCACCACTGGCATCCACATTACTTAGGGCTGAGTTTTCATACCACAGGACTTGGAGCTAATGGTTCTTTCCCTCACCTTTCCCTTCCTCCAGCTGCAAATGTTGTGGACTATGTTTTTTGACACAACACAGTTGATATGTTCTATTTTGTCATTATCTCTTGTTTTGGTGTCTTGACTTGCCTGATTCAACTACAGTCTCAAGGCCAAGACACTCTCATGGAATTCAGTCCCTCAGGTCAGATCCTCCTGTGAAAAGTTGTCTTTAGATCTTGAGTCATGAGGGATCTTAGAGGAATGTGTTTAGCTTAGTTGAGATATTTGTAAAACTCATGGACTTAAATTCTTTCATCCTTCAAACATCTGATTTTGCTATTTTCTGATTCCCTTAAGCACAATGGGAAGATTCCATTCCTCATGTATTGGTTCTTCTGTCTTCCTTGTCCTTAGGAGGACATCACAATTCCTCATGGTCTGATAACGCACTCGTGCTGTGCACATTGGCTTCTCTGGAGGCTTTAGTTGCCACTCTAGTGGCATAAGCAGTGAATGTGAACAGAGAGAGGGCATCCAAGCTCTCCAACTAGTCTGCAAATTATTAGAATAGATGGCAAGGAAGAGAGGAACAGAAAAAGCCATCTACTGAGGATTGCAGTACAGCTTACTAGGAGTTCTACTGGAGTTGTGGTTTCTTTACCCTGTCCAGGAGACATCTGACATTTCATGGTAGTTTGCTAGTGCCCGATTATATAAGCACCAGAAAGTTTTATGCAGTTTATGAAACAAGATTTCCATTGTAGTATTATATTTTGTATCATTTTTGAACATGATACTTTTGGCACTGTAGAGGAAAATAAGTTGGAAATGGATTTTTTCTACATTCTTCTTTGTTATATTATTTTTCTGTTTCATTCTGATCTCTCTGTTTCATGCTTGATGCAGTTATTTGGGAAGTTGTTTTCTGAAATTCTTTGGCTCCGAGAAAAGGTATTTGGAGGCTTGGTGGGGCACTCTACCTTGATAGGGTATTTTTGGCCTTCTATCACACAAATAAAATGCAGAGACCCTTTCCCAGAAAACCTAACGGTGTAGACCATCATCTCTTTAGGCACTGACCAATTTATGTTGACAACACTACTCTTATACACTGTAAAGAATCAGTACTTTGAGACAAAACTGCTACGTGTCCCTGTAGGTACTTTGGATTTAGGTTTGTCAGCAAAGTATGACTGCACAGTGAGTGATTGCTGGTTGCATTTGGAGTGCTTAACTATAACTTTGCTTTATTAAAACAGGTGATCTGTCACAGCTTGTCCACTATACCTTCACAAAGTCAGTGTTTTGACATTCTCCAGACTGGCATCTGTAAATATCTGGTAAGTACCATTTTATCTTCTGTGTTAAAACTTCCTTGTGATAAATTTGCTAACAGACTCGTTAATCCTCAAATCCACTTATCCTATGTATTTCATGTATAATTTCAGCATTTGCAAAAGCTTTAAGCAAGATTTGGATGAGTTTAAAAAATACATAACTGTTGGTAGCTAAGCTTATGAGTAATTTTGCTCAGATTTGTGAATACTTCAGCTTGTCTTCAAGGCAGTTTGGCCATAAATTAACTTTTTGGTTTGGTTTGCTTTTCAAAAGCATGACCAGCAGCTTTAGATGAGGTTTTTTACTTCATCAATGTATGTAAGTGTCTAAAGTATGCCAAGAAGATGGAGCCGAGTTCTTTGTGGTACTGAGCAGTAGGACAAAAGGCAATGGGCAGAAACTGATGCTCAGGAAGCTCCACTTGAATATGAGGAAGAACTTTATTGTGTGGGTAACTGTGCCGTGGAACAGATTGCCCAGAGATGATATGGAGTCTTCCTCACTGGAGATACTCAAGAACTGTCTGGGCACAATCCTGTGCCATGTGCTTTGGGAGGACCCTGCTGGAGCAGGGAGGTTGGACCAGATGACCCACTCTGGTCTCTTTGACCTGACCCATTCTGTGGGTTTTACAGCCTGTCTTCTAATCCTGAACATGCCTGAGCTGAGGATGGGGATGGCAAAGCCAGAGCTGGGTAACAGAATGGTCAGGGACAGAATTTGCAGTTCCCTGTGCTGCTGCGTGGTGAGAGGGAGGGCCCCAGGGTCTGCCTCTGCCCTCCTGTCAGTGCGGTTCTGGGATCTAACAAATGTCTGCAATTCCCTGTACGGAGCCAAACTGAGAAGTTACTAGACCAAAGCTTCCATAGGAAGTAGGTTACCTGTAACCATAGTCTGGATTTTTGGGGGTGGGTGTTGACTTAAATCAACTTTTGAAAAGGCTTATATAGTCTAGTGCCCTGTTCCTTTGAGAGCAAACAGTTAAGTGGGTTTTTATGGTTGGCAAGGCTGATGCCCAAGGTCTCCAACTGGCTGCTGACACCTCACAGGGAGCAAAGGCACCATGGAGGCAACATCCTACAGGGGACTTACCTGAGCAGCCTCATCTACTGGACTTGTATGAATTGAAATGTCTCTGTTCATGTTATCTTCCAGACTGCTGACCAGCACATTCTGTCCGTAATGTTGGCTCAGTTGGTCTTCAGGATGGTTCTTTATATCCATCTAGATCGCTGCCATTATTTCTTATTTATGGTTGATCAGGAAGATCCTTACTGGTTTTTATTGTTTGGTGCCTCGGTGTCCTGTAGTATTCAGCAGGGTTGTGGTGACAGCTGCAGTCCCACCTTCTGTCAGGCAGGACCATCATCATCATCCTCCTCCTGCCTGTCCACCTGACTGGCACAGGGTCAGCCTGGGACAGCGATCTGTGCTCGTGGCCTTGAAATACACCCAGTGTTTCAGGCTGGAAGGATTTAAAAGTTTCAACCTGTAGTAGTTCTGTATCTCTTACCTCTCACAAGTAATGGTATGAATGAAATACATTTCACATTTCTGTAGCTTGTACTTTATTGATCTTATCTCTAAACATTTCTAAAAGAAACAGCTGACCTTGTTAAGTGAACCAACTCCCTCTGTCAGCTTGAAACAGTGTACTGGCAAGTGAGCAAATCAGAGTATTCTCAAACTCCTTAAATAGTTTTTTAAAGGCAAATGGTGCCACACTAGCAGTGCATGATGTTTTTATGGCTTTACAAGACAAAAATCTAAGGTACTTATTCCATACTAGGGTATGGATACTTATTCAATACTAGGGTACTTATTCCATTCAAAATTGGTATATATATGGATACATACTAGGGTATGGTACTTATTCAATACTAGGGTACTTATTCCATTCAAAATTTAAACTGCTTCCTAATTCACTGCCTCTACACAAAAAGAATTTTTTCTAAATTATTTATTATGCCTATAAAATCCTTACTCAAGATGAAGTTCTCTCTTTAACAACAGCAGAGCATCACCCCACTTTGGGCTCACCATATATTTCCTTAGCTTTGATTCACCTTGGTTCATAAAGCTCCTGTTGGCCTTCAAAGGAGACTCACTCAGGTGACAATCCAATAGAGGCTTTCCTTTCTGTAGCATAAATCAGAGTTTCCTTCTACTTCAGTGACTGCTCACTGCCATTTCAAGGCTCGAAAGGCCTTCCCAGTCCCATGATATATGCTTAAAAGGAAAGACCTGTTCTGCCCAGAAGATTGTTTGTGCCTGCACTGTCATTCAGAGCAAGGCTCAAAGCAGTGCTGTGTTTTTCAGATATGTTTGAGATGAGTGTTTGTTTAGAAGGGATGGAATGAAGATGTCAATTTAACCTTCTGTTGGTATGGGTGGCAATTTATTGGGAAAGTAGGGATTTGAAAAAATGCAGTGGTCTGTAGAGTTTGATCAGAAACAGTCATACATGGCACCATAGGAAAGCTCTAGGTTTGCTTGTATCCCAGCAAAAAATCTTTTGTATAAAGTGATGAACTTGGGTTGTTGTTTTTTTGTCTCGTTTTAATACAGGTTGGATTGGTTGTAATACCTGATAGCACAGCTGGATCTGTTCTATGTGCCATAAATAAGCTTTTGGATCAAGCCTGCATCATAAGTGAAAACCTGCACAGGTTCTTGGCCTCTTGTTGTTACAGTCTTCTGTACTTTCTGCTAACTATAGACAGAGAGGATGCAGAACATCTACAGAAAAGGTAAAGCTGCTCTTCTTACCATCTTTGTCTTTGCAGCCACAACTATTTAGAGATGTGAGATGAAAGGATACCTCCACACACACAGAGTTTATTTCCCCCTCTCTCTGCTTACTTCAAATCAGAATGTAGACTTAAGAAAAACACCTGCAAAGTTACCAGGAATTACTTAAAACAGTAACTGAAGAAGGTTTCATCTAAAATTGTTCTACTTGGACGTCAAAACCATCCTGATTTTGTAAACTTGGATATTTATACCTTAATCTTTAACCTTAGCTTCATTAGATACATTGAAAAGCACCATGCAAAGGATTTGGCTTTATGAGTACATACTCTTAACTGATCTGATGTTTCAGTTTTAACAAAACTTCTCAGGCATCATTAAATAGACTGCAAATCCGTTTGATTTAAAAAACCAAAAAGCTACAAATAACAGATTCAAATAAATTCACCTGAAATGCAGAAATGTCTTTAAAGAGGTCAAACTTTTCCATATACAGAAAAGTTGTTAAAAGCTTCCCGAAAATTTATTTAAATCCCAAGTCCTCCTTCTCTTACTGCGTTTAATGACTTGCATATCACAAAGAGCTGAGTCCATTATTTAATTTCTTATGAATCTTAAACAAAGATGCAGGTGTACCTGAAAAATGACTGAACCAAAAACCTCTTTGCAGCTGCATCAAGCAGAACTTGCACTGCATGAGAGGTTATGCAATATTTGTAGTTTCTAGGGCAGGGCCTTAATTTTTTTCCAGTGCTGTACAAAATTTTGGAATATTTTCAAGTTTGGCATTTTCTGGTACGAATTGTCTGCTTTGCCACTAATTATGGTGAATGCAACTGGTGTGACTGAATCCACAGAAGCAGGTTTCCTTGTACAGCCATGCAGCCAGTTCACAGAAGCACCCTTGAAATGTGTGTCCTCAATCATTTCAGTTTTATCTTTTCCTCTCAGGGATATGCTGTGGGGATCATGCATTTCTGCATTAGCACTCCTGCCACGGTTACTGAGGCTGATGCTGCAAAGCCTGCAAGTGAGCAGGATCTGTCGGGAAGAGCTGCCCGTTGTTGCTCAGTTGCTTCGCTTACTAATGCAGCACGGGCAGCTCAGGAGCCATATGATCACAAATGAATTTCTGGTGCAACAGATCATCAAGGACATCATGGTATGAAACTACTTCTTGTTTCCCAGAGACTACATGTATGTCATGTTTATTTTTTAAAATTAATTCAAATGTTGAAGAAGGGCTATTTTAAAATAGTGGTGGTGAAAGCAGATGTAGGACATTATGGTGAGGTTCTCTAGCCTGCAGGTTAGGAGGGAGTTGCTTTCCTTTAGTGTTGAAAATGTCACAACGACTGCTTGTGGTGTTCTGTTGTGGGTGGGTTGTGTTTGTTGTTGTTGGGTTTTGTAAGCCACCTACAAATCCTGAGAAGACGGAACTCCTGGGCCGTGAGCTGCGCTGGGCTGTTGGTAGCAGTTCTCCTTAGACTGGGCTGGGGAGGTCTCCTGCACTGGTAGAACCACACTCATTTGCATTTTAATTGCCTATAAATTGCAGAATTGGAAAGTAAGTGAGCCACTCTAATTAAGAGTAAGGAAAGTACATCTGGTGTAACTCACACACTTGGTAATATAATGAGTTAGTGTAACACTTTATTATTTGGGCTTTAACAGACACACCGTGTTGAAGTGTGTAAAAGAGAGGAACAGTGTCACTGTGTGCAGGGGAACAGGGCTGTCTTGTACCTTTAACAGTGCACCTGATTACCTGTAAAAACAAAGCCAAGTTTTGCAAGTGCTGGTGGGGAAATTGAGTTTTACCTTTTTTCCTCCTTCTTCCTAGACACTGAAGAGTGGTGAAGTTCAGGAGCAGTGGCTCACAGACCTCCATTACTGTTTCAACATCTACCTTGCCTCTCATCCCCAGACCCCTGGCCCTATAAACACAGTATATTGAAGAGGTCAAACTGCATTTATTGTAAAGCATTTACTTCTATTTAGTTTTGAATGGAAGATGTTGGAACAAAGCTTGTCAATTTTTTTGTAAGTGAAACAATAAAAATTTTACAGAGAACTGCAATACCTCTACTGCCTTTTTTTCAAGCAAGTAGATGTTACTGGAAAGTGTTTTAGTAAAATGTTGTGACCACAGTGAGGGGTGTTAAAGAAAATCCAGTCCTTGATGCTGAAGAGCTTGCAGAGAAACACTTAAATTGACTCTGCTCATCTATTATTTTGAAGCATCACATTATTTTAAAAAGAATTGTGTAGTATCAAGTAGAAAAAAAAATAGAAAACAATATGCTTTAGAGTAACATTTTTTTATTTTTTGCTGAGTTCATATTTTTAAATACTTTGTGCAAGGTAAATACTGTACACTGTGGCAGCTCCAAAGCTATTAAAATAACTTTTTTTTTCTAGAATAGCATCTTTTCTTGCTTCTCTATTTCATGCACATAGAAAAATAGTTATTTTAAAAAATGGTGATAATTTCAAAGGGTAGAAAACACAGCCCTAATAGTTTCCATAGGTTGTGAAAGTCATTTCTTTCTGAGTTTCTTTGCCAACATGTCTACATTTCCTTCCAAATCCATAGTTAGCTAAGGAACAATTGTTTCTTTAGTAGAGAAGTGGAGAACAGAACGAAGGCTGTTCTTCCATTTCTGCTTGGATTTCAAAATTAATTTAATGAATTTGAGATAAAATTGAATATTGGTCTCAGAACTGTAACATCTTTAGTACAGTTTCCCTCTTCTTTGAGGAGAAAATTCCTACTTTTTGCAATGGAGAGCTTTGATAGCCCCTACAACATTATTGCAATACTGGGCTTAGTGCTTCATCTTCTGTCTTCAAATGCAGTTCAGATTTCATCCTGTGTTGGTAAAGAAATTAACAGTTGCATGTAAAAACCAGTTTGAGTCCAGCTCCTTAGAAGTCTGCTTGGCTTGTAATGGTGTGATAATACAAAACTGAAAATGTTCAAGTTTAATACATCATAGATGGCTTATACATTATGAAATATAACAGTTGTACTGGAATGGATTTTAAATTCCACACGTGGTTTTGCTTAATGCTTGAGTCTTGCATTTTTTGGTTTTGCAGCAGTGGTTGGTCTCATGTTGTATGAATATTGCCTTGATTTTTCCATGTTCTCCAGCAAATTAACACACTGTAGGTTGCTTACTGTAAAAGAACAAAATAGTTTTGATGAGTAACTAGTGGGTGAAAAGAGGCTTCATCTACACTGTGTTCTACATTTCATAAGCAGTGAATCCGCTGGGCACAGAACGTGCCTTTTTCTTGGCATCTCACTGCTGATTGACTCTCAATAGTTTGGTTTCTGTGGCACTGGGTACAGCTTGTATGGAACATTGATGCTGCTGCTGCTGCTGTGTGTGTGGGACTTCAGCAGCTTCTCATGGTGCAGCTTAACTTGAGATTTACCCCCATGAATTAATGTAGGGCTCCAGACTAACACAACACTCTTGGCTGAATTTGCTGAAGAGCAGAAAGAGATTGTGTTGAGCAATGTTTAACAACATGAGGTAGGCATTGGGCCCTTTCTAGAAAAGTCAGGGAAACTAGTCCAGGGCTAAGGTGAGTGCACTGAATTGTTAGAAAGTGAGAATGAATATCAGCTGCCCCTTCTCAGTTCTGAGTCTGGGTGAATGTCTGGGCAATGTTTTTTTATTTCCTGTAATGTGCTACAAATAACACGCATGTTTTCCTTTCCCAGTTTTGTAAAGATTAGCTGCAAACATTTCAGTGCTTTATCCCATTCTACCCAGGGTCATCCCAAGTGCAAATCCAAATGTTTCATTGAGGGTGTGAACGCAGCACACATTAAGGACGTCTTTCTAATGCCAAGAGTTGCAAAACCTGCTCCTTTGCAACTCTGAACACACTTTAATGTCCACAGTGAAACAAAGAACTAGGCTGGTTCTGCTGCAGAGTGCCACTTGCTGAATTGACAAAGGTAATCTATTCAATTAAAAAAAAAAAACTAGAAAAGGAACAAATTTCAGGTTCTGAAATGTTTTCATGGTAACAATCTTAAAGGGCCTATTTGCCAGAATATTCCAAAGCACCTGCCCCATGTCTGTATATCCCATCCCTTTTGTACCTGTCACCTTCTGCCTGCCTTACTGAACATTTCCTTTGAACACCTTCTGCGTATCCCCCCTTCCAAAGTGTTTGACTGAGTTGGGTGTCAGTCCCTGTTACAGATTTGTCACCGCACGCTTCTTCCACGAGCTCTATGAACATTAAAACTCGGGCTGACAGTCAGCCTTCACCTTCCCAAATGTACCTTCTGCAAGGGAAGAATCAAACTGAACAGTCCATTCTGACCTACTCCAGGCACCTACGTCAGAAACAGAGTATCTGGCATTAGCCACTGACAGCTCTGAACTTTTCCAACAAACGTAATGTTGTCATGCACAAAGGCAGGCAGATGAAAAACATGTTATTGTCTTTTAAGTAAGGGCTAAAGTTCCCTGAGCTCCTATTAGGTGAATAAAAGTAGGTAGTGTTCTAAAGGAACTGGGCAGAGTTCCTATCACTAACCTATTCGTCACCAAGTTATGAAAGCAAAGGCCACTCCAGCCTCAAGAGAAAGCCTTTTTATTTCAGAAGACAGGGAGATCTGTTGTCCTGAAAAGTTAAACGAAAAGAGCTAAAAGCTCTTTTAAAATTTAGATTCATATCTGCATGAAGAGGTGGCAATCAAACACCTGTCTGGACATGCCTCTTAATTAAAACAGTTCTCAGACAGTGAAAGAAAAAGGCCTGTGTCTCTTCGTGAGGCAGAAACTCGCCTACAGTTCTAACAAACTCAAGGATAGGTCCGCTGTCGGATTTCCTTCTGACTTCAGAGTTGTGTTAAACAGCTTGGAACATGTATTTTACGTCCCTTTGCAAACTACCTGAACTCAACTCCTTGAAGCAGTTGCTGTGTTCCCATCTAGCTCTCTGACCAAGGTCTAGCACAGCCACGAACACCAAATGCCCAGCAGGGCACTAAACCTTCACATGGTGAAGCACCAACATTACCACAGCTCCCAACCCCAAGTAAGTGCATAAGACACTTTAAAAAGTCTGAAAAATGACATTTAGTAAAGAATTTTTTCATCTAAATGATTCAACATAAGGATAGAAGTGCAGCGCTCAGTTAAGCCCAAAAGTGGTGAAAGAAGGAGCGTGCAATCACAACAGTTTGGCAGTAGTTATGTATTTTGATAAGAGAGCCCAGTCCTTGAGAACATTGTTTTCTTATCTAAGAAGAAACCAACCTCATGTATATAAACATCAAATTAAGCATTCTTAAAATGGATATGTCCTACCTGAGACCAGCTGCACATCAGAAAGTTTCAGCTTAGAAGGAGGTCTTGTTGACTGACACACTTTGCCTTCCTGAGAACGTCCTTTAACAAACAATATGAACAGCTCTGTGTTTATCACGTAAACATGTGATGATGTACAGCTACAAACTATTTCAGTAAGCTACAGCATTATTTTATCCTAAAAATTACTCTCATTTATTATGGGGAAACTCATGAGACATTCCGTATGACACAAAATTGTGACAACCACAACTGAAATTTAACTAAAGTTAAAATACATCTTGCAGTTGCTATTAAAAAAAAAAAAAAAGAAGGAAAATAAATCTATTAGCTTTATTTGTTTTACCCTTTTTGGGTCTCTAAGCTACAGAACCATGATAGAAGTGACTCACCACCTGTTAAAGTACATATAGTTAGCATAGCCTTACTCCATCAGTGATCCACATTGTACAGGAACTCGGGGTCTAGAAGCAATGCTTTTCCTCTGCCTTTTCTTGAAGATGCATTCCTTTGCACATGCACATTCAGGCACAGTGCAAAGCAGTGCAGAATTATAAAAGACAATCTTGCTCTTTCCATAAAGACCACATATCTTCATACAGGAGAGTTATCAACACGGAATATACTCTTCAAATGAAAATATTTTTAAAACAGTACAAAACCAAAAAAAATGTTTTAAACGATGCTTTAAAAAACCAAACCGTGATCCAGATAGCCACTCTGCATGGATACAGCCAGCTATCCCCAGCTCAGCTGCTCTGTTCTCTTTCCACATTGATAAATGTGAGCAGCTCTGGCAACAGAATTATCTGATTGCTCAAGACCTGTGCTGAAACAATGGTGTGTGGGGATTCAAACAGCTTTCGCAGGAGCCATTTTAAATCACAGAGTTGTTTGGCTTTTTTAACCTGATACAAAAATAAGTTGCCCAATACCTGAGATTCAGACTAATTTTTATAAATAGTTGAAATCCTTAATAATTAGGTAAGAAGTGCATAGACGAATACACTCTGTTGTAAAAATAAAAGCATAGTTATTTAAAATAAATTACAGTGAAGAGAAAATTACCATATATCTGCTTTAGGATGGACTGCTTGCTGGTTTTTATGGCTGAGCTGGTTTTGTTTACGGATTTCAGATTTTTACATGGAGGAACTGATTTCAGAGGGCTATGGTTCAGCTGTTTCTTCCAAGCAACCTGAATGAAGAAGGCAGCTGCCTCTTGTCTCCATTTGTCTTCATCTTCCTTGCACTGCCGCTTAGCACTAAGGAGCTGAAACAACTCCTGTCTTAGCTGGTAACTAGAGAGCAGAAAAGAGAAGAGCACTTGTTTTAGATGACCTGTTTTAACTTCCGTGCTTTCCACGCATCAGTTCACATGGTGTATTACATGAGTAACTGGGAAAACAGAACTCCCACTGATGTGCTAAGTCACTTGGATGAGAAATGTTTGTTCAGAAGAAAAAGTAGGAGTTGGGTTCAATTTTGGATGCATCCATTATTTCACACAGTAAAGATCTGGCATTACAGGTGCCAAGAGGTACAGTGCTTCAACATCAGCTTATCAGCTGCTTTATAAATAGAAAATCATCAGAAGACAAAACTATAAATATTTATGGTAACAGTATAATCAATACTGCTTCCTCATTTTCACTATATTCACAGCTTAATAACACCAAACTTTCTTGTGTGCTCATGTCCTCAGTCAATCAGTGCAAGAGACAAACCAAATCTACCTCCTGTGGGTTCAACTGCACATTTCCTCTGCAGAAAACTGAGCTGCTCACCCCTCCTTCTCAAGATGCTCCCCTCACCTTGTTTTCAGCAATCTGTGGTTTTTTCCCTTCCCTTCAAAGGCTCCCTGTCTTCTGACCCAACCTTGCCTCAGCTGCTTTGATCTTACACACAGTCACAGCCCTCTGCGAGTGGCAGCAGCAGATTATCTGTCCCTCACATTCCGGTGGCAAATGGCACCGGCAGCAGGGAGTTGTTTGGGGTTTTTTTCCGCTTGAATCGGAGGTAAGTATTCAATCGGATATTGGCGTTTCACACTCACAAGTCAATTAACTGGCTTAGCAATTAACTCTGAATCCTCCCAGTACAAGCCTGTCACAAATGAGCATTGAGTAACACTTGTAAAATATTAATTATAAGTGTTTGGTAAGAGGCCAAAACACATTGATCATCATCCCCAGTGGTGTTCAGAAAGGCTTCCACTGGATGCCCCGGTACAGCGAAGGAGGAAGGAGAGAAAGAGGTGATTTTTATTGTTGCTCCCTCTGCAACAAGTTCTAAATTAAAACAAAAGACAACAAACCAGATACAAATTGTTTAAATATATGTTCTAAGCCAATGAACTATATAATTCAAACAAAGCAACAGTCATAGACAAAAAATGAGTACATAAAAGCACGATAGAATGCCAAAGGGGGATGATATGCTCCGTTACAGCCCAAATAATTTTAAACTTCCAATAAGCTTAGTAAATTACCTCTGTGAAATTCGCTGGGTGAGACAAATCTATTTAATCTTAATTTAGTGAAGCTTCAGAATTCAGGCATGTACCGGTATGCAGCTCATTAAAGTACATAACAAATGCAGGCAGCAACTGTATCTTGCCAGGGCCTTCAAGTTGTGAAGCATGGTATGAATTCAGAACTGGAGTATTATTGAGACAGAGGAAAAAAAATGATCTCGTTTTCTTGAATAACATGTCACTTTTAACTTTTCAAGGGGGTAAGAGAGGAAAAGAAAGTGAAGAGGGAGCACAGTTACAGTGACTTGCTAACATAACTTGAGCTAAGGATGGGTTAAGTGCATACTTAACTGCAGAAAAAACATTTGGGGGACTTTTATACTCGAGCAGAAAAGAATACTAAGCTACTCTCTTGGAATTCAGTAATTACTGCCAGCTGCCTTTGCTGATACGTGAAATGACCCATTCACAGTCACTCCACCTTTGCACCCAGCTGTGACTTCATGTTTGTAGAGAACTTCTGGTAGTTTTTAGCAACAAGAAAACAACTGTGAGGTTCTGACACTGAGAAGAGGTAAGCAGTTATCTGTACAGCAAGTGCACATTGTTTTAATTCAGCTCTCTCATAGCACATCATTCTGATCCTAGTGAGAAAAAAGGAGAATGGGACCAAGTCTGATACAATATGAATCTGACATGGTGCCTTAAAATACCTGATGCTTAGTCAGCAAAACTACTGCACCTAAAAGAAAAGTGGAATATCCACGTGCAGAACAACAAAGCTGGCAAGTGGTATTCTCACTCCTTGTTACAGAGGCTCTAATCTTAAAAACTACTGCTGGCCGAAGTATGCACACAGAAATAATATATTAAAAAAATACAGCTTGACTCCAGTGAGAGAACAACAGTGACAGCAACCAACTTATTCCAGCTTCTGTCGACTCCCTGTGGGCCCTGGGTACAGGCCCTGGTGCCCCCCACGAGAGAGAACACAGACACAGAATCTGTAAGCCTCAGCGAGCAGGATAAGCAATTAACCTTTGGCAAGCCACACACCTTAGAATACACTTTTGAGGAGTACATTTATAAAGTTTGCCTATTTGGGAATTGAAACATTCTCCTGAGAATGGCAAGTTTAATACACTTAAGTAGACCAGTACCACTCTGCTGTTGTGTTTGCCTTCAATAAGTAAATCAGGAGTATAAAATTTGCAGAGTGAGACAAATACATTTAATTCTAATTCAGAGAAATTCCAGAACTTAAGCATGTACTTCTACATGTTTCTGATGTAGAATTTCACAGAATTAACAGTGTATAATTTTACTGCTGTCTGCAAGTACATGCTATTTACCAGTGTAAGTTTGGACCAAAAGAAAACACAGGACTGTGGAAGCACTGCCAAACTAATCTCTCCTGCAGTCCTGCAGAATTTATGATCTTTGTTAGTGTTCTATGAGTCCTTGCAAACAGAACAAATACATTTATTTTTCACTATTAAGTATTTAAATCACAGAAGTAACTTAAACAATCTTTAATTCCCACAATTTCCAAAATGCAAAGTGTTAGTAAGCGCATGCACTTCTTGGAGAGATGGCACACCATCCCTGTTTCATCAGTATAGAAAGGCCTATCAGAATCTTCAGATAGTAAAAAATGTAAATGGAATGCAGATTTTCATGCAGGTAAGTCAGCTTAACACAAGACTTTGGATCCCAGTTCTTGTGAGGAAATTTGCACAAGCACTCATTACACATCGCTCTGCTTTGTCTTAAAGCCATGGCACGTGCCTGCCCCTCCATAAGGACTTTAAACTGGTGTTGAGTGAAAGCAGCAGAGCCATCAGCAGCAGTAACATCACTTGCAGATACACTCTCCTAGCCTACTCCTGACTTCCTTTAGCTTTTGGTATCTAAAGGATTTGAACACATTTGAACACAAGAGCTTGGGATCTGCATCAGAAAAGAAGGCCAAGGAGCACCCAGCTGCTTGCACAGGGAGTAGGAACAGCAGAGAGGGCAGAAGTGGTGGAACCCTGGGAGAACAAGTGGCTGCTTTGCTTTGCAGTTCAGAGTGGGTATGAGGAATATGGCATGGAATCACAGAACCACAGCTGGTTTGGGTTGGAAGGGATTTTTAAAGACCAGCTTATCTACCCTCCCTGCCATGGCCAGGGACATCTTCAACTCAGAGTCCCTCAGAGAAACTGTTAAACTAGTGAGAGACCTGGAAAGATTATTAGCAAACATCAGCAATTTATAGTTTTCTGCATCCAATAAAATCAAAGAAAGTTTAAATAAAAACAAGAAATAAGAATAAGGTGCATATTATGTGCTTCCCCTACAGCCATACTCTTCCTGCCCATTTTGATAAGAAATTCAGTATTAAGGAGCATGTACTTTTAGAATGACTGCATTTCTGAGGTTGAAACTCACGCATTCATGAAAGCAGGATAATGCTGTGGAAAGCAAACACTGAGACATATGTCTCTCTTTCTTCTGTTTGCTTCTTCTGTACAGCAGTTGTTCCTGCTTAATCAAGGTATTCAAGCTAGCTTCAAGTTTTGGCAATGAACACTCAAAGCTTCCAAACATCTCGTGGTTTGGTTATCTGGTTAAAAGTCAGGTCAGAGCACAATTTCACATGTGTCACCGTACTCCAGGCTTAGGCAAATCCTGATTCGCACTCTCTAAAGAAATATCAGTGCTTGAAATAGAAGTTTAACAATTTCCCTGATTATTAAAAGTCATCACTTACCTTGCACTTTTTATGAACTGACTGATGTAATTCTAGGCAACTGGAACCCACTTCTCCTTGTGTGGAGAAAGATTATTAACTTCCTTGTTTAGCACTGGCAACATTGTAAGCAAAAGGACCAAATAAAGGACATTGCCAACAGGCCTAGTTTAATTTACATCTACTTGTATCTCACTCTTCTCTAGCTACTGCAACAGTAATCTTACCTTCTCCACGTCCTCTGTATGACTGTGGCAGCATAGTTCTTTTTCCGAAACAGCTCTTTTCTTTTTCTTTCTTTTTCTATGATCTGCATTCGAATCTCTGAAGGGATTAGTTCAATATTTGTACTTTGCCATGGAACAGAACATAATTGATCATCTGCATTCCTGGATCCAATTATGCCTGTTTTTTCCAAGTTCAAACTGTCATCAGAAGCAGAACATGTTACTGGGTTTCTTGGCACAGTCCTGGTAGGTTCTGCCTCAGCAGACAATAATGAGGAGGCCTTTTTTGCTATTTCATTGTTTCCCACTTTGACAGTTTGTTCTACAGTGTGCAGGCTGTCATTTCTGGTGCTTACAAATACTGTTTTGGCACTTCCTGGTCTACTAGAACCAGCTGGTGAACATCTCTTATCATTAACCTCCTTATTTCTGGGTTTCTGCTGGTGCCTTTTGCCTTTGGAAGAAGCTTCACCCAGCTTTGAGTTTCGTGTCATTCCACTGGTGCAACCAACATCGCAGAAGAACACAGCCCTTCCTTCACCGTGGTCCCTCTTGCCAGAGGGAGGCTGACTTGGATCCCTTAGCTTTTCCCCAGCACAGGCAGTCCTACAGGTAGAAGCAGAAAGCCTCCTGCTCCTCTGAGCACAGGCACTGGTTGTGTCGACAGCGTGTTCCTTGTGCTTTTCTCCGTCCACTTCTGCAGCAGCTGCAACCTGATGTTTCACTTCAACTTTTGTTCCCTCATTGGCTTTGCCACAATGGAAATGGACACAACTTGACTTGCTTTTGATGTGTTTCCTCAATGAATCTTTAGACAGAGAAATGGAAAACAACATTCAGTCTCTGATCCAGCAAAACATAGTTTATGTCTCTGATTTTTTTGCTCAGTTACCTTTGAGGCACACTAGGATTCACTTAAATGAACAAAAAAATGCAAGCAGGAAGAATCAGAAGAGGACATGATTGCCTGTCACAGTAGAGTCCCAAACTCCTTCATTTGCTCAATGTTTTACAAATGGTTTTCTTTCTAACATTACATTTGAGTTAGATGCCTGAAAAGCTCCTGCTCTCTCCATCCTGTATCCTGGCACAGGGTAACCCACTGACCCAGGAAACCCAAAGCACTTGGCTTCTCAGTACTTCCCTTGACATCCTGAATGAAACTATGAAGTCCTTCCTATTTCTCCCTTGCTGCTGTGTGATCACTGCTTCTAAACACACTGGTGAGGGTGACTCGGAAGCCAGACTGGAGTGCAAAACTGAAAATTCCCCATCTTCCATCCACCTTCCATTCTGCTTGGAAATTAACAAGAGAATGAGAAAATAGACCAGACAGGATGAAATGTAACAGACAGGATGTTACAGGGTAGGTAGGAGGGGAAAAAGAAAAGAAAGAGATCTTTGATATACTGGCATTCCAGAAAATCATCTGGATCATCCAAAACCTGGTGAAACGATGCTGTATTTGTAATGCCTTTACAGGATACCCTTTTGACTAGATAACCAGATTAGAAAACACCCAACAACTGAATCACAGTTTTCATAGCCCAAAGGGTCTAAATTTATATTTAATTTATATTTAATTCCAATAAAATGACCAATGAAGTCCAATAAAGAAGATTGAGTAAAACACCTAATGAGAACTGACTATACAACTTCATGATTTGATCCTGGTTGCATCAACTTTCCTGGCATCACTTCAGTAACAAAAAGAGAACGCATACCTAAAAGAGGCATAGCATTCTTTCGAACACTGACTGTTTGGATTGAGCTAGAGGATACCTCTCATTTAAAAAAGAGAGATACCATTTCTCCATTAACATTCTTCATGTGCACCACAGATATGTCAAATATCTTTAATCTTATTTTCTCCAAAGAGTGCAACTAATAGAACAATTGCCCACAGCCTGTGTTCACATATTCTAGGTATTTTTATAGACACCATAAGACACTATACTGGTGTTTTTCACTACTTCACACAGAGTAAAAGAATGTGTATCCAACTCTACCCTGCTGCACAAATTGCTCAAGTGATGAAAGAATATGAAATCACAGAAAGATAAAATGGGTCCTATATAAAAAATACCCCCAAGAAGTGGACAAAGCAGATAAACAGCACAATTAAAAAAGATCACAAACCTTGCCTGATCTTATGACCTTCACTGTGAGGCTCCGCTGACAGGCAGCTCTCCTTTGGGGCCCCTTTGTTGTGACCAGCTTTAGGTGAACCTCTGCTGTTTCTCCCTGGTTGGATCTGTGAAGCATTGAGGGACAGAATCCTCTTGCTCTGTGTGTCAGCTGCTTTGTTGGGTAGCTGTGGGACACTGGTGGCCTTCTCCCGATTTGCGGGGTTCTGTTGTACCCAAAACTTGTTTTGTTCCACGTTCTGCATCCCTTTCTGCAGCTTGGCTTCTTTCCTTTTAATTTCTTCTTCACGTTTCCTGCAATTACAGTCCATACCATAAGACTTTCAAAGATTAAATCTTGGGAGCATGTATCTTAACTTGAACACACTCCTCTCTAAAATTGTGACGCTGCCACAACAAAACCATGACATCTTTTTTGTGAGAAAAGGACACACATTGCACTGAAATGTCTCGGCTTGATCCAAAACAAAAACTGACTTGCAGCTACAGCCTGATGAAGGTTAAGTCCTTGTCAGCCAGCTGCCCATTCAGTTTGCAGTTGTTTTAACTGATCTTAAAACACTCACTTATTGAAAACAGCTAAATTTAGGGGGTTTTATAAATACACAAAAATTAAAAGTAGGATTTTTAAAAGAATCATGACACTAATAATTATGTTTGTAATTAGTAATGAGCAATGTTTTCATGTAAGTAGTAATGCAATGCACTGTATTTGAAAAGCAAAAAACTTTAACGAAAGACACAGTACCTTTGAAAATTATTTTTTCATACTTAAATGTGCCATAGTTAGTACAGACAATAATAAACCAACTTTGAACTAGATACTGGTACTAACTTGCTGCTATGTATTTGTCATTGGTAGATAATAAATTTTACATAAACATTATATGTCATATAAATGATAAACACTGAAAATATGAGATGTGAATTAAAAACTTGTGTGCACATAGTATGCCATTACAATGGTGACATTTGGATTTCCAAAATGAAATAGGTCATGCATCTCTTAATGGTGTAGCCATAAAAGAGAATTTTGGACAAACTTAGGAAAGATGCATCCGCTGAATAAAATTTTGCAGCCTATTTTGAAATACAGTGGGCTATCATTGCACTTTATCTTTTAAATTTTTGTTCCTACCAAGCAGAATAAACCCAATAGCACACAGCAAATGTTACATACCTACCTCCCACTGAATTTGTTTTTGTAAATTAAGCCCTGGTTGTTGGACAAAGTGACACTTCTCCTGTTGGAACGGACAGGCGGTAAATGCCGTATCATGTAGCTGCCTGGTATTTTAACTTGCTTCCAGTGCTCCAACACAGTCTGCAGACCGTTGCCACATCACCTCCCAGCATGGCGTGTGACAGGTGAGTTATGCAGCACGCCAGCCCCAGTTCCTGTGAGTGGTGTCACTGCCAGCGCGTGTCACTGCAGCGTGAGCTGCCAGCGAGAAGCCCTAACTTTATCTGTCAGTGCTATCTTATCAACTATGCTCTGCAGAAGAAGCTGATTGAACTTTGCACCTGAGAAGCTGCTAATTGATCTAAAAAAATACACTCCTAGCAGCCTGGGATTCAGTATTCCCTCTGGCATGAAAAAAGTGGCTAGTTTCAATTAATATTGGCATTCCACAACCGGACTATGCAGGGATGTTGGGACTGTGTACAGTATGGATCTCACTGCCATTACTGTGCCATTTGAGCTGATAAATCAGACCTTGCTATTCACAGAATAGTAATTTTCTCTTCTTCACAAGAATAAGCAGCCTAGTACCAATATCCTTTATTCAGGGTATTAGAAAAGGAAGTGTGAGATGGGCTGTGAGATACACAATCAAGCCAGAGTGGCCTGCACTCCTCTGATGAGCAGATCAACTCAAAACAGTAACTTCAGCAACATACCAATTGTAAAGTTATTGAAATGGCACAGGACCAGAAACCAAGAAGAAAAGAGGGTTGTTTTTTCTTTAAAGGTCTTATCTGTGTACTAATTTTTCAGATTAAACTGAAGAAAGAATAAAGGGATTTCAAAGCTCCCTATTCATAAAGCATCATCATAATTGTCAAAGTACAGCTTAGTTGAGTAATAGACAACTGAATACATAAGAACCTCCCCTTGTGTTTTGCTTTATTTAATCAGAAATTCAGCTTGTATTACAATGAAGGACCTCTTTGAAATTAAGATTTCCAAGTTTTACTGCTGTCCAATTTGAGAGGCTAGGTTTCATGAACAAGTGAAGGAAGCAGACAAGACTCTAACTTCAGGGCTCTCAGTCATTCTCAGGAGGTTCTGGCGACTCAACAGGATCCAAATTTGGGCTCTCAAGTTAGACAGCTACAGCTCAACAGTGGTAATAGAGCTGGCAGGCCAACACTTTCCATTGTAAATGCAACACAATTTTGTCCAGAATGGTCATAAGCTTGTATTTTGTTGCAAAAGTGAAAGAATGAAAACTGAGCCTATAGCAGATGGAAAGGAACAGTGTCAGCCTTACACACACATTTGGGAAGAGACAGAGATGCTTTGAATTTTTGATTCTGCTAAAATGAATTCAACCTTTTCTATTCTGTTAAGAATAGAAACTTAAGTTTTTTATCTACTCACTGAAGGATATTTTAAAGGAGAGTGTTTTTAAAGTTATCCTTGCAGAAAAAAAAACTTACTTAAAAAATCACAACTGAAAATAGATCTCCAGGTATGATCCTACTACTGGTAGAGCTTCACCTGGACTAAGAGGAGTTATATTTCATGTTGCATAAACGTGTCCTGCTACACAGTCTAGCATGATGATTATTTTCAGAAGAATGACACCACTGACTCATGACATGTTCAGCTTCTGATCTACAATAATCTTTTAAACTGATAGTCCTTAATAAAAATGTTAAGACAACAGTTAATTTCTGTCCAGTATTCCTGTTGACTGCTCTTCCCAAATGTGTAGAGCAGTCCATTAGTTGTTACCTAACTACCTATTTTTTCCTCAGTCATTTCTCATATGTATTTTACCACCATTCAGATTTCTAATTTAGTCTTGAATGTGCTTACAATCTTCTGCATCTTGGTGCTATTTTCAAATTCAAATTTACTTTTTAAATGAAAATACACATTCATGATGGATTTATGTGAAATTCTCATCAATATACACATCCAGTTTAAAGGTGAGAAATGAGAAATTTCCCATGAGGAAGTATGGAGACTTTAGGCAAGTCTGAATGACAGCTACTGTTTCTCCATGGCCACAAAACTTGTTATTCAGACACAAAAGAAAATTGAGTTGGTTGGATGTAATTTCTTCTGAAGTGAAAAAAAAACCCCATAGAACAAGTTCAGTGTACTCAGCATCTCTCATGGACCAACTGTTTCTTTACTCTTCCTTTTACACTGAGTATGTTTACAATGGTTTATTGTGATACCTACCTCACATCCTTTGCCAGTTCCTCTTATTTAGCACCTCAGCTTGTTTAGCTTTATCATTGTATGTTCTTATTATTGTCAATTTTAGTAATTACATCAAATTTCCAATATGTGCTTTCCCTTTTCAGGTTGCTGAAGAGCTCATTATTTTCTCTGTTGCCACACTCCCCTATCTTTTCTCAGCATGCAGGGCTAAACACCAGTCTTTTGAAAAACCTCATAATCTACTTGTACTCTCTTGGCATGAGAACATTTTTCTAAATCTACTGAAGGCTGTTTAATTGAACTGCTTTTTACTTGCTGTTCTTCTCTTCCTAAATATCAGGAGCTACTTACTTTCATCCATTTCCCTTTCACATCCACATTCTCAATCAGTTTCCTCCAACTGGCCAAAATGAAAAACAGAAGTATGGATTCAGGAACTCATTCTGAGAAATTGAAAGGGAAGGTGAACAAATGAGGAACGAGTTCTGCAGCCCTTTCAAAATTCAATATATTGGACATTAGTTTTCTCTGAGTATGTTTTAAACCCTTAAATATTATTTTCTTAAATACCTCGTTTTGCAAGAAGTAAACCAAAATCCTCTTTTTGAAGTCTGGAAGGGATCTCAGGAAGTCATCAGGGCTAACATGCTGCTCAAAACAGGGTCAGATTGGGTGGCTCAGCTTTTTACCCACCTTGAAAACCTTTATGGACAGAGACGATACAACCTCTTTGGGCTGTTCTACTGCTTGATTGTCCCAAAGGGGAAAGAATTTCTCTTTATTTCCAGACAAAATCTCTTGTTTCAACTTCTGTCTAAGTTTCCCAGAGACCAGGGACACCAACCAGACTACAGTTCCCCAGATTATTTTTTTGGCCCTTTTTGAAGCTGGGTGCAACATTTTCTTTCCTCCCATCATAGGAGACCTTCCCTGGTCTCTGTGACCTTCGAAGACATTGGAAAGTGGCCTTTTAAGGGCATCACTTCTTTCTGTACTCTTGGATGCAGCCAATCTGGTCCCACGGACTTGTCCCGGCTGAGTTCTCTCCAGCCATCCCTGACTTAATCCTTGTTCACAGCTGGCAATTCTCCTCCTCCTTGAGCCAATTCTCTTAGCAAAAAGGCCTAGGAGACCTTCTTCAGGAAGACTGAGGAAGAGAAGGCATTGAGTACTCCTGCCACACCTGTGTCTGTTGTCACTAAATGCACCATTCAGCAACAGGCCCACATATTCCTTGCTCAGCTTTTTACTAATGTATTACTACTTTTATTAATGTAGAAGCACAAACTCACCTTTAAAGTCTCAACTGCATTTGAGTTTTAGTGTTTCTGACACCATCCCTACATGCCCAAGCCATGCTTTTACACTCTGCCTTTGCAGTCTGTCCCAGCTTCTGCCTCCTGTAAACTGCATTTTTACATTTGAGCTTTGTCAATGATTCCTTGCTTACCCAAACTGGCCTGCTGGTGTGTCTCTTTGCTCAGTGACATACTAGTATGCACGTTGTTTTGGCCTTCATCAAACTTCATTTTATAAATTACAATTTTTTTTTTTTATAGGACAGAACATGGGAGAAGATGTTTGTATAGAAATATTTCATAGGCTTTAAATACAGTGAATGTAACTTTACCAGAAAATAAGATGCTGGCTGACTTTTTGTTAGGGTAAAAAAAAAAAAAAGAAAAAGAAGACTAACTAAATGCAGACTCATAGGAGTGATTTATCTTAATGAGACTCTCTAAAATAATATATTACAAATCAAGTTTTAAATACTTACACTGAAATATTTGGGGAGGGGGGAGTGTTCAGTCTAGGAATTCACCATCATTCTAGATCCCCACATAATGTCTAGTTTTATCTGGAGACCAGATTTTTAAACATCAGTAAGGATTATAGTTTTTTGTGTGCAGCAACACCCTGGCCAATTTTAGCTGTGGAATGCACAGATGGGTACGCAGAATGATGACAACATAATGTCCCCTTCAGTTTATTACAGATCATAAAATTGCAATTAAATAAAATTTGTTATGTGACAACCTGATTTGCTTGTACACTCCAATTGTACTGTAATTCTCTTTTTATGGTATTTTGTACACAGACTTTGTTTCTATTGTTTTCAAACAAATCAACAACAGCTAAGTAAGTTTCAGAAACTACATCAGAAACTCACAAAGGAAAACTATTACAAAACTATCCCCCAATTTCCATGAGGCAATTCTTTTCCATTTAATCTTCTACATGGTGGATCAGAGATTCTTCCAAAACTGACTGTCATCACAAAGGATAAAACTATCGCATTTGGTAAAGTCAGTTGTGACCACAAAGAAATAAGCAGAGCTCTCCACATTAAAAAGAAGTATTTTCAAAGGCAGCTTCTCTTTGCATGGTTTTGACATATATTGACTTCAGCAGAAAAGGCAAACAGCAGGAGAGCTACAGGTTACAACTTCAGGCTGTAAAGATGTGAGTAAGAGATAAGTTATCTGATATTTCTAGCTTTGGTTCCTCCTGGGGAATAACAATTGTTCATAGTAGCAGCAATCAAACCCAGTGAAGGTCTAACTGGCTGGTTATGCAGAACATCAAACAACCAAATTTGATAGAGTGGAGCACAGCTGAACTTGTCTGTGACACACAGATGCAACACAAATACCGCTAGGTTCAATCATTATGTTGTGTGGTTTTTTCATATGATCACTCTTTATCAAAATAATACTACCAAATCATGCAGAAATCTTTTGAGACTGTTATGTTTTTTCACTTCAGAATCAGATTTCTTCAAGAGAAACCAGGTGCTAATTTTATACTAAGAATCTTAGGGATAAACCCCAAGCAAGCAAAGCATTTTGATAATCATTTATGTACCTTTTGATTTTAGAATTTCACCACTGTGCTACCATTACCACATTTAAATTGGGTTGAAATTCAGCCAGAACTTAGACATCTTGCTGATAACTATTTGAATTGTATACATTAGTTATCTGTAATCCAATATAACCAATTCATAGGAACTCTCTAATTCAAGACCAGAAAATGTAAGTGCAGAGAATGATAGCGACCAAAATGAAGTTGCAAATAGAATCCAGGAGTTCAGGCTGCTAGAGAAACATTAAGTTAAGCCTTACTAAACAAGGCTTTCCCTGGTTTGTTTTTGGTTTTTTCCCTCAGCTACTTATTGATTTCTTTTCAAAACTGGTATCAAGACTTGACAGGTCAATAATTATTTCCATCACCTTCAAGCGATAAATGCTTCCCAAGCCATTTTATCATCATACAGAATATCAGGCAAAGGTCCATGGATACAAACATGCTATTTTCTCAGCTTTTGGTATTTTGCCTTGTTATTTTATATTATATAAAGTTTGTTATTTAAACTGGGATTATATGGAAAATAACTTCCATCTGTCTATAGTTATATGGAAGTTATATGCTTCCTTCAGTTTCATGAATTTTACTAAGAGGAACAAAACTTGATGAGCAACAGATAAAATCATACACTGATAAATACAAACTAACAACTAATGTCTATTTGCTGGAGTAGACTTCAAGTCTCAGACTTACTTGGCAGCAGCATCTTTTCTCAGCTGTTCATGTTTCATTAAAAGATTCTTCCTCTCTTGAAAAGCCTTTCTAACTTTGTATCCTTTGTAGACAGCCTGAATTTTGAAAGCAGCAATATCCTGAATGGCAGCTATAGACAGAGCCCCGTGTTCTAACATGAACTGAATCACTTCGTGGTGTTCACCAAGCAAGGCATAATCAAGTGGAGTATACCTAAAAAAACCAAAACCAAAACAAAACCACAACAATTATTGATCTAGAAGTCTAGCTATAATGTGCATTTACTTGACCCTCTTTTCATAATAAGGCAACTTCTAGTATGAAGACAGATTAAACACTGTTTAAGTAGTTTTTCTCATCTTTTTAAGCATTATTTTCCTACCTTATTCATTCTACACACTGTGGTTATGTTTAAAGCTTATTTTAGCCTCCTAATATGGAAGGTGGGGGAGAGGGGGACCAGACTACATGAAGTGTTTGGACAAAGTCTCCCAAAGCCCTATCCACAGCATTAACTGTGGCAGGCAGGCAGTCTTTAAAAGGTGTTATTGAGATTTTAATATAGAAATACAAAGAAAGAGTAAGTTAAAATATTTTTGTGTTATTTCCATATGAATTTAAGTTCTAGAGACCTACTGTCAAATCTGGCTTAGCTTCTATAACATCGACTGAGGACAGTATGACTGACCAAGCAGCAGGATTAGATCAGTAGCAGAGGATAATATCGTTTTCAAATGGACACAGGTGTTCAAAATATTAAATTGCTTTGGGTTTTAATGGTTTCAAAGACACCTAAGCCTTTTTCAAAATAATTCCCAAATTTCCCACTGTCAACATGGGAGCAAAATCTACATATCTCCCTCACCAACACTGAAACTTTAGGCAAAGACATTTAGGGGCTGAAAATTATCAGTCACAAACCATAATCAAGACCATATCACACAAGACTATCCAATAACAAATGTCAGTGCATGTGATTGTGAAAATGAGGGCTCTTGTTGATGGTAACTTGCTGGGACGCAGTGCTGGTAAGCAAAGAAAAACAGACAGAAAGCACAATTGGACCTGCCACACAGCGATGGTTTGATGGAAGGGTAAACAGTATCTGAACTGAGGTGTCTGCAGGAATAAAGACAATGACATAACATGAAAATTTGGATGTCAAGGTGTGCTGCTGACAGCATTCAAAGAGATACAGACTTTTGATAACCCAGAAATGGGAACTTCAGCAGGAACGTAATTTCAGAAAAACACATTTTTAAAGTATTCCTAATTTTGAATATTTTAAAGACACAAAAGATACTAAAGTAAACTTTATGCTATACCGTGTATCTACCAAGACAACGTATTCTATTGCAGTTCCCAGTCATGAAGATCCATATTTTTAAATGTGGATTCTCTAACTCCATCAGAGCTACCTTTGAAAGTAAAAAAATCACTTAAATCTGAAGAGGGGTTTGTATGACTGGACACTTACATACACTCCTCTGTTCTGTCAGTTCAAAGCTTGATGTAAATTTTCTTTTCCCTTGATTCTCTCTAAAGCAGATAGCTTTTAAATCAAGCTGGCTTCACAGGGGAACACATGAACACATCAGCCATCAGCTGTTATAGGTAATTTAACATGAAGGTGGTCAAGCAGCAGCTTGATGCACTCAGGACATTAAGTTGGATTACAAAATAAATTTGGAAGGAACAACAAACCAAACACCCTCCAGACCAGCACTTGATTACATATTTGGCAAGCAAGTGGGCAGCTTAAAATCCTAGATGCAATCTCAGATCTATCTTTTCACTAATCTTTTAGTTATAACCACTATGTTTGAATTTTTAACTGGTATCTCATACTACACTCTAAGAAAGTAAAGAAGGGAAGCCTTTTCCTATAGGAATATTTGAAAAAAAAATTCACTATGTAGTGAAATTGTTACTGATTAAAAACCAATTTCATCCAATTACAGATGAACCATATCCATGAGGTCATTTTTCCTCTCTCTTACAACACTTGACTTGATTTTCCACTTTCCAAACTTCCAATCTATTAACAATAAAAAAAGATTTGTAGATATTTTTAAGATGTAACTGTGCAATTTTTATATATATTTTAGGAGAATTATATTTAAAGACTGATCCATCTAGAAATACTGGGGATCTCTTTTGTTCTGCACATGCACTAGTGCTTATCAGCACACATTTGGAATACTTCTAGCCATATTTTGAGTAATCTAGATTTATACATACATTAATGCCAGAAAGGAAACAAAAATATGTACTATCTGAAGGGCTGTGGTAAACCACAGTTAAGATATTTTCTTCACATTTGAGCATCATTAGTACATTTCTACAAAGTAAGGATAACAGCAGTCTCCTTTCTGGCAAAATAGAGGCTTTTAATCTCACTTATTAAAAGTAAGTAATTAAAACTGTTTATTCAATTTTCTATCAAAAATTACTGAAGAGAGCCTTGACACTACTTAATTAGGAACTAGTTATACTTTCATTTGTGTTTCTCAAGAAAAAATAAAGAACAGAAAGGAAGAGAGATCTGAGTGGTTTAGAGTAGAGAACAAAAGAGAAATGATGGGGGAAGAAAGCAATTGAAAACTGGGGTTAAGTATGCAAGTCTCAAATTTAGCACTGAAATATGGGGTTGCAAACCCCTTAAGTTATTTAAAATGTTGAAATATTCAAATTTATATGGCATGCTGTTCATAATCTTATAATTATGAGGAGGTCATCTACTTTAAAAAGAGGCATTATAAATTTCTGCTAATAGTAATTATCTTCATGGTCAGGTGACTAATTCGAACTCCACAACCCAAATCACTTTTAAAAAACTATTATTTATACGTCAATGAAAGACAAAGAAAAGAGATGCGAATGTGCTGCCTCTTTGTGATTATAGGAGGCTTTTTTTTAAAACTAGGCCATTAGAATACAGGTAACCACCAGGTACTTCGTAATCACCATTTTAAAACATAATGTTACATTTCTCCCATTTTCTTTCTTCTTGCTGTATTTGTACCGAATATAAAAGTTCCAGTCTATTCCAACAGCAGCAGAATTGCCTTTTCATCCTTTGTCCATACATATCTGCTATCAACTCCGCATAAATGAGAAAGATCTTTAATATTTCAAACAAGACTAGAGTGAGTAACTACTTCCATAAGTTCACGGTTCAGAAGTATAAACAGTTGAGGTTGCAAGGTCTTAGTTAAGAAATAGAACTTTCACACTAGAAAAGCTGCTTACGCTGAAGCCCAAGATTACAGCGCTCCTTTGAGATACAAGATGACGATTCTCTTGCAGCATCTGAACATTTAACATTTAAATCGAAGGCAGCGCTTTGGCTCAATTACAAAATAACACCTTCAGACAAGCAATACCTCTCCTCACTGTTCTCCATGTGATTGGGGAAAGCATCAAAGCCGAGCAGCAACTTTATAGCATCAAGGTAGCCATTGTTACAGAGCCAGTGCAGGGCAGTTCTGCCCTGTAAAACAATAGAACAGAACAGAAATAAGCATTACCCCCAAACTCTACCACGCCACAATAACAGTCATAAATCACAGTGTAATTCAATGCTTTTCTGGACATGAAGAACAAACTAGTTCTTCTAAATAAACTTCCTTGTTAAAATAAGAACACCACAACACTTAAAAATGATTTTTTTTTTAACAAGATTTCAACACTAGTGCTTTTCCACCTAAAACAGCTGAAAAGCAGCATTAGAAGACTAAGAGTTTCCTTCATTGCAAAAGACTTACAGCATGCTCTGTAGAACCCATAATGAAAACCACGTTTCCATTACCTGGAATTATCTATGCCCTGCAACAAATAGCTACAGAAAATTTCAACAAATTGGGTGAAGCTCTTTTGACTGATGAGGTTCTACCGACTTCTGAGAAATTATGTCATGTAACAAAGAAATCTGTTACAGGTTGCACAATTATTCTGGCTCCTAATTTCAATTACTGCGTGAATAAATGACACAAAAGAACATACAAATCAATCTGTGTTCTTTTTTTTTTTTTTTTACCTGGAAGAGTGATACATATGTGGGTACTTAATGTGGAAAAGTAATTGAAGCAGTTATTGTGCAATCTCACTTGCAGTATCTTATTTTCTTACTTGCTCTATTTCTGTGCTGGAGGAACACACTACGGACTATAAAATCACATTCCCATGTCAGCTGTTAATAATGAATGATAGAATTTAAGAAATCAGATTATTCATATGACCCTCATACAATCACACTTCGATAAGGAAAAAACAAAAGTGATCTGGAAAAATAGGAATCTTCAATTCCTGCTGCATATTAAAATATTACTCTTCTTTCAAGATTTTAGAAGTGAAGGCACAGGCAAAATGATGTCAGGATGCATTTCCTTTTGTGACAAGCAGCAGCAAAGATGCTTCTATGTCCTGGAAAAGACAATGACCTTGAAGAAAAGGAAAATGTTTTGATTTATGGTTATTCTAAAGTTAACTATTTGCCTCAGTGAAGAACAACAACATACCTCTTTATCCTGAATATTTGGATCTGCATTGTTTTCCAGCAACACTACCATGCAGTTAATGTAACCTCCATAAGCAGCACACTGCAGAGGTGTTCTACCTGCGTAATCTTGCACATTAGGGTTGATTTTATTTTCTATCAGGATTTGGCACACGTCAGCATTTCCTCCCAGGGCTGCCCAGTGAAGGGGGGAATGGCCATCTTGGTCAACCAAATCTACTCTTGCTCCTCCTGTAATGAAAAATACATTTTTGGGCACAAAAAAAAAATACTGTTGAATGCTAAGGAAAGAGTAAGTTTATTTTCAACTAGAACTTATTTGCTAAACGGGCAATTCAGTGAAGTATTTTGGAAAGCAACTTCAATTTTGTTACTCAGATCCTAAAACTTAAAATTAATTGGGAATTAAATAGTTTCAGAGAGGGTGAGGCATCTAACTTTTTTACAATCTTCTGACTATCCTCTAAGCTGCTTTAGAATATCCAGACTTATCAAATGCCCATGAAAAACTCATTTTATTTGTTTCAGGTCTATGAATTTTTAGTAGAACTTTTCCTTCTTAATGACAAAATAACTTCTAAAAATTAGATTTCCGATTAAATGTCTTTTTACATCTCTAAAGCAGACAAGAGAAAATATTCACAATGTAAGAATAACTTATAAAATAAGCTTATTTTTTTAAATTCAAGCATGCTAAGACTCTTTTATTCAGATAATTACTCAGTATGTTCTTGCAAGATACAAAAATTCTGTACAAAAGTAAAACTCCACAAATACAGGAACTTGAACCAACCAGCAACAATGACTCTCTATATTATAAAATATTTAATTAAACGTAACTGAGATTCTGATAGCCAAGCTTCTTGCATCTACAAAAGCTAAATGGCACAGGGAGTGGGAGGAAGACCTTAACAGGAGGTTAAAATATGCCCAGCAGATCATGGAGGGAAGAACACTTTTCAGTAAGAAAGGCTGGTTGATGGAAAACTTGCAAAATTTAGCCTGGATACTTCATCTTTCCATAAGTGGGGTAATGTCTCAAGTAGGAGGGAGATGTTTCTGGGAAGCTAAAATGACAGAATTTTGCATCTAAGATGCCACTGTTCTTTCACTGTACTTCTTACCCTTCAGCAGATATTTTACAATTATCTAACACTGTGAATTTTGTTAAAACCTGTTTCTGTCTACAAACAAAATACTGCTTTTACAAACCTACCAGAGGAAAACAGTAATGATGTAGGACTTTTGATATCTATCTACATTAAAAAATAAAGATTCACTTAAAAAGTCTTCAAAGAACCCTAAAAATGGTTTTTCACAAAAGTGAATAAAGCTTCATTTGGTCTTATTTACTGGGGGAAAAAACAAAACAAAAACAAAAGAAAGAAAACACTTGCTGGAGGAAGAGTTGGTTGGAGAGACTAGAATGTACTTGCAAAGGCTTAAGCAGAAATGAGCTGTGAAAAGAACAATCCCAGTTTTGAAAGTTTTGTATTTAACACTTCTAGACATTTTGCACAACACTAATAATATTTTAGATTCACTATTTCACAAGGGGAACTTGCAGACAAAACCTGCTTTAGGGAAGCAACTTCCTACTCCACCTCTTGCTCAGCTGTTTATTTCCCATTCCCATAGGAAGCAGCAGCAGAACTCTGAACAGGTTTGTGAAGTCCTAACAGCTGACCTTTAATGAGTGTTTGAATCACTTCCTTGTGTCCCATCTCACAGGCTCGGAAAAGTGGGGTGTGTTTCATGACATCCAGAGCATCTACCTGTGCTTTATGCTCCAGCAGCAGTTTCACTGTGCTGACGTGGCCAGAAAGGGCAGCAGCGTGTAATGCTGGAAGAATAAAGTAGCAGGAAAAAGATACCACAATGCCATGAGCTTTAGAGTTTCACAATTAAAACAGTCAAAATAAAAACTAATTACAACAATTTTGGTGAAAAAAGTACTTTTCAAGCACAAGAAACTGAAGAATCCTAACAAATGATGATGTAACAACATTTTCTTGCCATACAAACAACAAGCAGAAAAACTCTTAGCCCTGAAACATGTTTCTAACTTGCACAAATAGAAATTTTATGTTTAACACCACCAAGATTGGCTTACAGTGAGGATTTGTGGAAGAATAGCAGCTTCTGATTAAGAGAACATAACATGATTTACTTCTCCCTCTGTTTTGTGGCATTTCTGAGATTGCTCATCACCAGTGAAAGAAAGCTTTCATTATTTCTTCAATGCTTTCCTGAAAATGACTTTTTTTTTTCTTTCAAAGAAGCAAAGTTGTCTCAATTAAAACTAACTTCAGATTACTACCCAGCTGTTCCTGCTCCTCCCTGACCCCCCTTTTTTGTTTCAGAATTACTTGGAGAAAATTTTCCATGAAATTATGTAGCAAGACCATTATATCTTGCATAGTATCTTCAGCTCCCTTGTTTTCTTCAAGAAAAAGAAAAAGATTACAGAAGTACCAGATGCTGCCACTTCACATACTTCAGAACTCAGGTGAAGATGTGGTGCCCTGTAACTGGAGTTGCTATTGCCTAACACAGCATCCTGCAGGCACTGTCAGCCAGAGTTGAGGATGACCAGTTCACGGCTCTTTTTGAAGGAAAGGAGAACTACACACAGCAATGAGATTTCAAACCAATGGAGGACACATGTATTGGTGATTTCACTCACAGCTTGATTTCAATATGCTTTGGATTATTTCCTATAGTCAGCAGTCAAATCAGGCAATCTACATTATCATACTGCCTTAAATGTAGAATATTTTACAGATAACAATATCAAAATAATTTAGAATAAAAACACAAACCAATGCAGTTCATAAGTATTCATTTAATAAAGTGAATTCATATTTCCCCATGAAATTTCAGAAATATTCATGCTTGGTGAGAACTGAATCTGCTCATGCCAGCAAAATAAGGGGCTGTAAACACTACCCACATGTCCGTATTTGTTTGATGTTAAAACAGGGTCAGGATCCAGCAGAGGCATTATACAGAAATGCACACCACAAAGGCCAGCATTAGAAGGAGCAGCTTCTTGAACCATAGCCAGAATATAAAAACAGTATTTTTGTATTTGCCAGCTACTGTTTATCAACCAGTACCAGCTTATGACACAGTAACCTAGCACAACCTGTTACACGTGCCCTACTAAAATGCTCAGGTTGTTCATGTTGTCATTGACCCGAACGCAGCTGGTGTGCGCTGCCTTAAAACAGTCACAAAATAAGTGATAGTTACATTGTGACACAGACAAAGCACCGGGGTCAGAGCCAGAGGTGCTCTGAGAAGTGAAAATTGAAATCATGCCTTTGAGAGGACACTGATTTAAGTGAGGCAGCCTAAAAGCGCAGCGGTGCTCATCGCACTCGTGCAAAGAAAGTGCCTGTGCAGCAGCTCTGCGAGTGGGTGCCTATCAGTGGGAATGGGACACGAATGAGATCCCTGCGGCCTCGTACATCTGGATGGGCCTGGTTTCCATGGTCTGACCTCACAGTAAACTCTAGGTTCTGGTTTTTGTCCTGAATCCCTTATGAAACCAAAGGCAATAAACCACTCCATCAGATGACACATGGGGTGTGTGTAACAATACAATAGAAAAAGAGCTGCTGTGTCAGCTTGGCCAGTTCTTCCCCCCATCACTCATTCTGACGCAGGCATCTTGTTTCGCACTTTGTGCTCAATATTTTCTTGTAAGCCAAATTTTCTGTGATGGAGTCACGGTGACTGAAGAGATTCTTCAGCCAGCTGGTCACAATGGGCCCTTTGTTCGGCCGACAGACAGAGCCCTCTCCATTGTGCGCAGTGACGGCAGAGCTATAAAGCTGCCCCTGTAATGCTCCTGCAGCGCTGATCTCTGAGAGGAGGGAAATTCCTTTCCCTTGGTGTCATTCTCCTACACAATGCCGAGAGTCTCGATGTTCTAGCGGGGCTCAATGGAGAGCTTGCTCTTTTTAAGTAAATGCAAAAGGCTGCGTTAACGCAACAGTAGAACCGAGCTGAACGGAGCCCGCACACAAAAGTCAGAAAAACACAGCCTTGAACTCTGCTCAGCAACTGTATCCCAGGCACGGAGGCATGTGCGCTATTTTCTATTAGTGCATAGTTTCCCGTCCGAACGCAACACTGCTCTTCCCTCACGAAAACTTGGGAATGATTAAGAACCCTTGGAAAAAAACCCATAAAAAATCAGAGAGTGATTTACTGGTGGGCTTCCTTTCATGTTTAGAGCTCGCTATAATAAAGCCCATGCTACTGCACTGGCTGGCACAAGGGTGTAGCTCGGGCTGCTCGACAGCACCGCTCCCCACTTCGAGACTATTCGCGTGTTCTACACAACGGCACTTTTCAAGCAAATGGAAAATCCATTCGTTTCCTTGGATTAAGAGCCCTACAACAAAATCAAGATTAAAAGGTGATTACATATCACTGCTACGAAAGGTTTAAGACTGAAAGATAACAAACCCAACCACCTGATTTATTCAAGCATGAAATCCACACCTGAGTAATTTCAGTAACACAGTATGTGATTACCGATTATTGGCTGCAAAGAAAAAAACCCTTTGTAAGGAGGTTTGCACAGTAAATACAACATTGCTGCATCTTAAGGTCTGAAACAAATACTGAGAGGTATTTAAAAGGGAACTGTCAGGAAGTAGCAAATGTAGGTGAGACTGGTAAAAGATGAAACAAGACCAAAATTGTAGAATATATAGTTTGTGAAGTCATCAGACATGAAGACTGAGATTTTATTTGTTGCACTATTTCTTAAACTCAAAAATTTCAAACTATCACAACTTGGACAGACTAATTTATTTTATGTGTACAAAATTGTAAGAAAAACAAGAATTTACATATTTAATTAGATTTTTATGTTAACTGTATTATGCATTTTGTTAAGATCCAGCATAGCACCAAAGAAAATTTTAAAAATTCAATTTATAATATGAAAATAATATTGATGCAAACTATGTTTCAAATCCGGAACCGTGCAAACCTGACATAGTGTTTATTTACCATTTGTATGTTATTCAAAGTGCACTCTGAAAAAAGAAAAACTGCTAAATCCATATCTCTGTTTCTTGATTGGGATAAATCTACACTGCAAGCTCCCTAAATCTAAGCATGCAGTTTAGCCTAGTTTGCATGTGTGCACAGCCAAAAGATAATGCTTGAGTAAACTGTAAAACAAATACTTTAAAATTTATATAACAAACATTGCAATACACATTCTTGTTTATTTAAAAAACATAATTTTCAGGAGAAATGCCCATTATTGTATTATTCATGAGTGTGTTGTCTGACTATCAACTTAGCTATCATTTTACTCCTTATTACACATATATATATATATTTTTGCACTTAACTTCTAAGTCTGTGACCTAGCTGTATGTGGCACTGGGGAGTGTCTGATCTCCCCACACACAGCTTACCCTGAAGCCCTGCTATCAAACCCCTCCAAATTTACACCAAATATATCCACATTCTCCTGTTTTTTCATTCAGATGCCATCAGCATACCATACAACTCAAATGCTTTTCCTACATTTCCAACACTCTTGAATACATAAACACTTCAACACCTGTGTCTCCTACCTGTCAGAACTGTTATTCTGTTTTTGTTGAAAGCACTACATAGGTACAATAGTTCTACCAAAAATTCTTTTTTTTTTTTCCTTAAAGGAGGTAAATTCATAGTTGCTACAAGAAATTTTGAATTTCCTTACTGACATGCTTGAATCCTGAAACACTGTGTCACCTACTTATCTTTTGTTTCAGGTAGATAACAGGAAGATAAACTTGGGGAATATCAAGTTTGACCTCTTTTTTGGGCAACAGAAGTGCAATAGCTCTAATCTTTATTTCGCTATCTTTACAAATAACTATGGAACAATTTTCATGATCATAATTTAGCTACTTCAGTGGTAAGTTTGGCCTATATTGTTTCAAAGTATTTATGTACTGTCAAATACATTTTTGAACAGGCATTTTCAGGAAGAGCTTTTTATGCGACTCTATTTCATTTTATTCTTCAAAATACAGAACAGCTCCTCCTTTCCTAGGGTTACAGAACTAACTAAATAGCATCACAGTACATTTCTTCTTGCTAGGTTTCAAATGAACTGTTTCAATCCGTGCAGAAAAAGTTCGTTTCTTTCCCACAATAAGGCAAAGAATTGACTCATGCATATAATTAAACTAATGCAGAAATGTTTTCAGGATAAAAGTACACATTCAGAAAAAGATTAATATAGCTTCTTACAATGTTTTTATTTGGTGGAAATCACACTGATTGGAAAGATCCAGTGGCTCTTTACTGTAAAGCATCTTACCTGTGCCGGCGTATTTGTCTGTCATATTGATATCAATATCCAATTTTAAAGTCAGCATAGTCCTAATGACATCATCACTGCCTTTGCCAGCTGCCCACATGAAGGATGTTCTTCCCTCAAGATCTGAGTCATCTTTTACAGAAGGATGTTTCAAAAATACTTCAACTGTTTCCTGAAAAGACATACTGTTGAAATTACCATTAAAAGGAATCTGCAACAACAAGAAACTATTGTCTCATGTAGCTGTTTATGAAGCAAATCAAAGCTTCATTTTTCCTTTTGATGTTTATAAAGAGTAATAACTCAACAGGAACAGTGTATGTTCTGCTATGCCTTTTCCCTCACCAATGATCATAGTGCATCCTTAACTATGAGTTTAACGCTGCCACTTATTTAACACTTTCTAGTGTCAAACATGATGTGTTCATCACGAGGAAGCAAAAGACACTGTAGTCTCTGTGAAGAAAGCAATGGGAAAAATATTATGGGTTTATCAAAACATGACTGTAACACTGTGATGAAAAAAATCACAGAATCAGTTTGGTTGGAAAAGACCTCCGAGACAGAGTCCAACCTGTGACCCAACACCACCATGTCAACCAGACCATGACACAAAGTGCCACATCCAGTCTTTCTTTGAACACCTCCAGGGACCATGACCCCATCACCTCCCTGGGCAGCCCATTCCAACATTCCATCAGCCTTTCTGTGAAGAAATTCCTTCTAATGTCCAACCTGAACTGACCCTGAAAATAACATTCTTTCAAAATATTTTCCCAACATATTTTTTTCTGTCCAGTTGTAAATACAACTGCACATGCAAATATTTTACTTTGCCAATCTCTAATATTTTGATGATTAAAAAAAAATGGGTCAACACAGACATATTTCCTAATGTTTAATAAGATCAACAGGTTACTAATTACTGAAATACTATAAATCAGAAAATATTGAGGAAATCTTTACACCTAAGTCCAGTCTTTCCACTGTAACTGTTACACTCAAATCTCTACTCAAAGCAAAAAAGAATTATTTCTTCAAATGCTGTGTTTGTCTTAAGCTGTCAGCAAACAGGTCCACCTGTTTAACTTGCTGATAGATTCTTAATGAGTCACCCAGGAAAGGAAGAGAGAAAATCACAACTGTTAGAAAAAGAATAAAGGGAAGATTTTCCCTTTTTTATCTAATGCCTTAAAAGGCTGTGTATGTAACAGCTGTGAAACATCTGATATGAGTCACTAGTAGGCTAGCCAATAAAAACCAGAAAAAACCCCAGGTTTCATTATTTTATTTTATATTTACATTTTACTATTAACACTGTTTTAGCCTTTCCTCTGTGTGACCCCACAATAGCTCTATCACTGCTCTGGGTAGGACAGGAATTTCTTGGCTATAATGAACAAAATTCTTTTAATCATGAAGGTGTTTGAATGCCTAAGTACCATTGATTAATTTGGATTTGTTTTTTCACTATTACTTACTATTTCATCCCTCTAAAGAAATAGGAAATTTCTCATTTATCTTATACTACTGATCTAAGAGCCTTGAAGCTTTATGAATTTAGGTCTGAACCATCAGTTTATTGTAAAAAGTCCAGCCAGAGGCAAGGAGAGATGGAAGCATAAAGCTTTCCACACAAACCCAGCATGAGTTTATAGCTCTGTGTACTCACACTGACCATCACCACACCTCAGACACAAACAGCCTCTCATTAGGCCAGAAACTCAGCACCCTCCCAGGGCTCTGCACTGCTGGGAATCCTGCAAAGTGAAAAGCACTGCAAAGGCTGCACTTCTTCAACGCTGAGGCACACATTCTAAAAAATACAAATATTTTATTTTTCCATTAAGTTTTGGCAAAGCAACGCTTCTTTCAATGACTCTTTCTTTTCTACAGCTTTTAATTGGAAAAAGTAGAAGAAAATCCCACAGTGCTATAAGCATTATTTTCCAAAATGCAGTTACCACAACTTGAAAACAAAACAAAATTAAATTACACCAGGATGATTAACAAATCAGAAAACAAATGTATCAATCAGTTTAATTCTACATGTATTTTGTTATGAAAGATCACATGTATTCTAACACTGCTAAAAAAAGTGGAGGAAACAACATAAAAAAACAACAAACTGAAAAATAACAGTAAAATAGAGAGTTAAACCTGGAACATTTAATTCTGTGCTATCAGGAAACTCTGAAAAATACTACATATTATATTTGAATATTTAAAAATAAGGCAGGGGTATCCACATTTCATCTACTAGATCAATCTACCTAAGTATATGAAAGGAAAGTACATTGTTTTGGACACCTCTGGAAAAATTCAGAAAAAAAAAAATAGTCCTGCATACTAAAATCAATATGAAGACAACATCTTAGCTCAGTTGGTGAGAGCATGGTATTAATAAGATCTGGGTTCAATCCCTGTTTGGGTCTTTCACTTAAGAGCTGGACTTGATGATCCTTGTGGATCCCTTCCCACTCAGATTATTCTGTGACCTAAAAATAAAGATTCTCTGATCTTCCTTTACATATGAAGTTCAAAAATTTAAATAGAGATGTTTCTTTGGACCTCCTGTGGGATACCCAAGACATCTAAATTTGGGTGGTTATATTAGGTAACTTTTCTTCTTCTAGAACTTTTCCTGTCTATAGTAAGTGGGGATAAGTTAGTCTTAGGCAACAAATTCTTCACATAAATTAAGTACTGGCGAAATCTCTTCAATCTTTAAAAAACCCCATATGTCATGTTATAGTAAGTAAGCCACAGAAAAACAGAGCAAAGAACAAGATATCACAGCAAAAAAACCTGAAAGCCGTGCAAATACTTACAGTGAACACAAAAGAACAAAGTTTCTTCTGTTAGGGACTAAGAAACATCACATTTTAACTGAGAAACAGACCACACCTATCCAAAGTTGGGCAACGTGGGTCTCAAACCATGAGTATAGAGATTCTACTGCCAGAACAAACACGGATGTATCTCCACTCAGTTGTTTGACCATGTACATGGAATGCAGTGGTGGGAATTACTCAATGATATGCATGTAAAGGAGAAAAAAGCAAATAGTGGTGCTCAGAAACAACTGGATTGGTGAAAACAGACTCCAGACATAATTTAGGTAGGGGCTCTTGAGTACATCACCAGATAAGAGAGGCTTGCAGATCTGAATTAAATTCTCCTGTGTGATTCTTCTTGTACAATGGGAAACAGTACATTCATTGTAAGTACACAAGATTACAAAAGAATGTCTGATTCCACCACATACTTTATGTCCCCTTAAAACATAGATGATACCACAGTTTGGCTGGCTGATGGGATCAAAATACAGCAACATAATGAAGATGTTTCATTCAACTGAACCAAGCCCAGGGAAAGAAAGACAGCATGAAAAATCCTTTTAGGAATACATCAATATAGAAAAGAAAAAAAGCAAGATAAAAGAATGTGGAGATAATCACCAGATGGTAAACAAAAACTTTTTTCTTTTCTATGAGTCTAAATCAAACATGAAAGAAAGGCTTTTACAGTACAAATATTTTAGATGTGTGCGTTAGGCCCAAATTGCACACAGCCTATAACGGACAAAAATCAGCATCAACAAAAAATTCTCCAAAAGACTGAAGATTATACAGAAAGATATGCTTCAACAAAAGTCTGAATTTAAAAAATATCTGGATGGTCATACTAAGACCACCTTCAAAAATACCCCACCAAATTTGCCCCCAAAACTCACTCTCACAAGGAAGCAAAGACATTGGTCAGTTCCCTCTTTCAACAGTACTTCTAGATTTGTTAACTTGAATTGTTCTCAAGGGCACTAAAATTTTCCTTTTGTATTTTCGTTGTTAACATGTAGGTACCCATACATGTTGTTAATATGTAGAAAGACCCAAATTACTATCCCTGCGAAGACAACATTGCAATGTGGACTACATAACTACTACATTAATTAGGCACTAAATAACCCTTTCTATAAAGGGAGGGTATGAAAACTATGAGAGGCAGAGGAGCTTAAGAAAAGCTCTCTTAATTTCCAGTTCTTGAGAACTACTTCTGCAACATCTGTGACCAGCAATCACTGAAGTGCTGAGTTTTATACTTGGCTCTACTGTATCTGATCTTGCTCTGGGAAAAAAATTACCTATTATACCAAAGTGTAAGAATTAAGCTGTCTGAGAAACCAACGTTCTTTGTTGTCAGAGTTAAAAAAATATTTTTAAAAAATTTAAAAATAAAGTGTTCCTGAAGAATTATGACAAAAGGCACTCAACTCTTTAGCCATGCTTCATGAGACAACAGTTCATTCATAACGCCAAATATTCATAAATTAATCACCTTCTTGAATGCAAGGACTGGTTTGACTGGTCCTGCAGCAGCTGTGCAAATACTCCTTCAGGTCGTCTTACTCTAGATACCTTATAACTGCTCAGACTTCATTATAATGAGCCCTGAAACCTGAAAGCACTGTGAAATAGTAGGTGCCATTTTGCTTTCTACTGAAGTACCCGAATGACTATTGTGTGTTCTGATGCAAACATACAGCTCAAAGGGCCTTTCTTTGCACAGAAAGTTAGTGTTTTCAAATCTGTTTTTTAATACTTTGAAATTAACCACATTTGTATCACATAACATAGTAAAGCTCTGAATTAACTCATGCCAACAACACTGTGTTTATATGATTTCAAAACCAACTCTCACACTCTGCTAAACTATAAAGATTTTGGCAAAATATATTTACTTCACATTTAGGGTATGTTCTACTTACAGCAAAGTTGCTCTGTGCTGCATAATGTAGGGGTGTTGCACCTTGACTGTCAGATGGGATAGTTCCAAACTTATTTCTTTCTAGTAAGAGATGAACAATCTGTGCATGACCTGAAAAAAATAATATGATAAAATCAAATTTTTATCAAATCCTAAAGTCAATAAAAAACTTAGTTAAAAAAAAGAAAAGGAAAAAAACCTAAACTCAAATAAAACAGAAGAAAATGAACAGACTCTAACAAATAGTAATATATTTGTGTGGTAACCATGATAGTCTAAATGTAAGAGAGAAACATAAGACTTCATACTTGAACCATTAAGTTTGGCATGTACTTTCTTCCCAATAGTGCTCCAGTACCATACTCTGCATTGTCATTTTTGGAGAGCATCTATAAATCTGAATGACTTATAAGTACAAAATTTCTTTTAACAGAAATCACTAGAGCTTTTCCCTAAATAAAGAAACCAGCAGTAACTGGCCAGATAACTATGATACTAAGTTTGTAATTAATTGGTTGAACATTTCCAGAAAAAGCTTATAATAATTCAGTTGAGAAGCTGCATTTGAGTGACAGCTCAGTCGGAAAAGTGAGCATCAGCTGATGATGATGAGCATTTGTCCATCTGCATTAAAATACAAGCTAAACCAATGCTGACAATTCCATGATACATCATATTGTTTTACAGAAATCAAGTGTAAATTCTTCACTTGGGTTTTATTTAACCAAATTTCAACTGAAAATGTATAGCAGAATCAGAGGCTAGTCCACTACCAGCTGCTATAAACAACAAGCTCACACACAACTCCTTCCATAGAAACAGATTAAAATATTTTGAGATTAAAATCACAACACTTTTGGGGGGGATGGGTAAACCTTATATTCACTTCACAGACAGGAAAACAAAGACAAATACAGTATATTGCCACTAAAGTCAACCAGTTCATTCATATGCTTGCTTCTATAGGCATATGCAGCTCACAGAATAACTTAATGATTTGGTATTTTAAGCAATACTACAAAACCACTCTGATTTTACAGGTGAAAACCCCCAGTACCTTGTATGTCAGAAAAGCAATCAATTTCGCAGCTTGTTACTTTTGCACAGTTGTCGTGAATTACTTTAGAATAAACGAAAAGGTAGGGAAACCTTCCTGCTAGCAGCAGACTATTTTTAATGAAAACACCAACAATTACAGAATGCAGCTGTGCTACAGTTGTGGTCTGTAGCTCTCAGAAGCCCAACACATGGAGGACTAGGCATTTCTTTTGTGAAATGGCACTTTGAGACTTTATACGTACAGAAGTATCAGAAATGAGAGAAAATGGTAACTTGGGTCAAAAAGGATGAAGAGTTATGTGAGTGCTTTTTCTTTCTAGGGGCCTTAGGGTGTACAAGAAGCCTCCTCTTTCCTGTTAGCCATTAAGAGAGCCCTAGATGCAGAACTCACATTATTCTTCCTACCAGAAAAAACACCAAAAAGAAGAGATATAATGTTGCTATGCTATTCCCACCTCAAGACTACAAGAAGTAAATTGAGGTGCACTGGAAAAAGTTGGTTTGGAGTGGAATCCTAGCAGAAAAACCATAGGAGTACTGAGCCTGAAGAAAAAAGACTCCTGAACTTTCAGGACAGACAACTACAAAAAGGGAACTTAACTCTGTAATCAGACCAGGAGATCTAGCTAAATTATCTATGAGAATAAGGCTTGAGCGAGTTGAAAAAAAAATGTTGTATTGGGTGCAACAGTAAATAAATTGGTGTAGAGGTGGAGCTCACTTGGCCATTAATGTAAACATTAAAACTCATTTCTTGAGGTCAAGAACTGTCATTTCTGTTGTACTTTTATTTAGCAGAGATGTAACTTGGCTGAGACTTTTATCTACACAAAAGAAAAGGTAAGAGGAGCAACAATGCCCTTAAGATGCAGTCACATACAATCCATCGCATCTAAGAAAACTTGTGGCAGTATCCCTGCACTGCTTTAAATTTCCTACTGTTAACCAGTAGCAACATCTTATAGCAACATCTATTATAGCAACATCTTACTCTCTTTAAGATCTACATAGGACATACAGTATTCAACTTGAAAACAGAACCCTAAAAATTAATGATTTACTAACCAGAAACTCCCAAAGAGCATATGCCACCTAGAGACCTCCTCAAGTTCACAAAATAGTCTGGAGATCCTGGCACATCTTCCCCCTTTATTCTACATTGATTAGACAATCCATTTTTCCAACAGACAAAACTTCTCCCTTAAATACAATCAATTTCAAAACACAATAAATTTTGCTTCTTGGACAGAATCAAGTGATAATGACTATTTCTTTGGAAAGCCAATCCTACGTCACTTTAAATGCTTCACCATTTCACTGTAAAAATTCAATATCCCTGCATATATGCAAATTTGAGAACATCCTTCTAATTTTTTTTTTTTTTAATAAACATAATCAAACTACATGTATATTGTCACTGGAGTTGCAGTAACTCGCTCCTGTGAACATCTAATTCCTTTATTGGCATTCTTTGTCTGCAGTGTCCCAAAGCATCATTGGAATGAAGCCTGTTAAAAGGGGAGAGAGACTGTTTGAAGATTCTTTTATCCAGTGGCTATTTTTTCCTCCTGAATGGAAATAGGAAGTAAATTTTCTAAATCATATTATTTTTGTGGCTGTCATTTTATGGGTTGTGTTTCCCTGCATTTAGACTATTTATGTTTAATCACGTTTTAACTTGTTTTGCAAGGATCCAGTTTTTGTAAATCCAAACCAAAATTCACATATGCAAGGTTACAATTTACAGAGCATCTGAGTCTCAGGGTAACAATCTAAACAGAGAAAAACTCTATCCAAATAAAACTTGTTGTCAGATCTGATTAGATTGTCATAATGTGTCTGATGAAGAGCTTATACTAGGAGCAGAAGTGTCAGCTCTGCCATTTTTTGTTGTTTACTTGTGCTGGCATTCTCAGAGTATCTGCATTTTCTTTGTGGGAATCTTTTTGAGTCACTTGCTTAGCTTGTGAGGGGTAGTTTAATAAAAACTAGATAATATAATCATAAATCCACGTAACCTGGCACACATCAACTGCAGTACATCACAGCAGGCTGAAAGTGACACTCACGGTGTCACCATCAACCACTCTGCAATGTGAAGCATCTCAGCTCCCTCGGGCACCTTGCAAACCCTATGTGACCATCTTACATATGGACCAAACAAGGGTACTAGCTTACATCTGTACATGAAATATTAGTCAAGTTCTCTTATTTTTTCAGATGAAAAATAAACAGAACTCCTGACATTTTCTTCATGCACTCCCACAGATTGTCTCGCATTCATGCTGGGCTGTGCATACCCCACTTCAGACACCACTATTCCAGAGTACCAGTGCTTTTTTTAACTGATGATCAAAGCTGCATATGCAAGAACAATCTCAATATGCTCTAATTGTTCTTAAATTATCAGCATATATAACCTGTTGAAGTAATGCATTTAACAATGCTTTGGAGAATCTGAAGCTAAAATAAGCAGCCTACACACAAACTTCTAATCCTGGTCGAGCAGAAACTCTTACTTCTCTAAGAAATTAGTTATCATACTGCCAGGCTGGAATTAAATAAAAATCAGACACAAAGATTAAACAGTACAGTTAATTAATGACCAAGTGACTTCAGCACTGTCCAATTTACCAAGTAAGGCTGCCCAGTGGAGGGGAGTTCGAAACAAGTTGTCATAAGATGTCACATTGCAGCCTTCATAGGAGGTCAGGACATCCACAACTGCTACATTCCCATCTGCAACAGCAAAATGAAGAGGAGTTCGTCCTTCATAGTCTTGCCAGTTAAGCAGAGATTCTGTAGGTGCAGCTTCCTTTTAAAAAAAAAAATGAAACAACAACATTAAAAAATATTTAAATTGAAGATAAAACCTATACAATCTTTATAGATGTTTTTTCAGACAGATAAACTGTCCTTGTTCAGTAGAATGTAGCTCTACAACCAAATACTTCTGTTACAGCATAGGCTACTTTCAAGTATTTCTTATGGAATGCTTTTTTATATTTAATTATTGTACAAGACCTGATTTCTGGTACATACCCCATAATTTTACCAGTCTGCTGTGCAAGTGGTTCCTTACACAGATCTTTAAAAGATTAACTCCAGCTTTTATGAAAATAACTAGAGATTCTTACATGATTTACAAGTTGAAAATGACATATATATCTTCAGATTTTCTCCTACAATACTCCACTTTTTGCACAAGTTAATTTTATGACTTCCATTATAATATTCTTCTAGCATTTTATACCCCTAAAGTATTTCCAAAAGAGATGTCTACATCTCTAGCTGACAGGATAGAGGTTAGAGAGTACTTCTAATAATGCATCTACTTCTAATGAGCTTAGTTTTGAATTTAAAAAGTCTATTTGAAAGTTTCATGATTAGTCACTTGATCACATAACATAGGCATTAATAGATACAACTTGACTTTTCATCACTTTTTCTTAAAAAATGTGCTAAATTACTTTCACATTAGGTCCCTAGCTATATAGTTTTGTATTATGATAATTTCGTCTCTCAAATGTTTTTCTGTACAGAGTTCTCTTCGTGAGTTTCTTTTTCAGGCAAAAGAACAGAACAGGTACAAATGACCATCATCTTAGCATTTGAGAGATCTTCAAATGACAAATATCATAAAGGCCCATGAAACACAAACTTTATGCTCCACTTTTCTGAAAAAAGAGCTATTACTAAAAAAAGTGATAAGCAATAACACAGTAGAAACTCAGGATGCAGGACACTAAGCATCTAGAGCAGAAGCAGAATGTCAAAACAAGGGTTTAAGTAAACCAGAGAGAGTGAGTCTGCTTTTCTATCTCCAACAACTCAGAACAATTCACTGAAGTCATGGGAATGCTGTGCAAAATTAAAAGGGAATGTAGTCCTGAGATTTTTAACTTCCAACACTAGACGGGATTTTAACCCATGATAAGTGAGAAAAGCAATCCTCCTGAAAATACAGAGCCACACTATATATTATAATATACTTATGAAAGAGGAGCAAGAGAATGTGATCAGTGCTGATCCCTTTCTCTTTAAACTAACTGCAATCTTCCCTTTTGACTCTACTAGGTACAGAAATTGGTAGAATCACTTGCATTTGCATTATTTGATGTGGAGTAACTACTACACAGAAAACAAATATCTAACATTGAGAACAATAAATCAAGAAGAAGAAGGTCAGGAAATTCCAGAATTATGGTTTCTATCCAAATATTAATTGGCCAAAGTTACACTCTATATTTTCTATGTAATGGATGAAAAAGCCCTCAAAACCCCCCAGGCATTTAGAGTGATATTTCACTATATTTTCTAAGGGCAGTCTGGCCAAGTTATTACAGCAGTAGTAACTTCATCTCTGCAATGCCCTGATTCTTTGTTTTTTTACTGTTTACTTTGTTACAGTGTCAACTTAAACCTCCTAATATTTGATTAATGTAAGTTTTCTAGATCTAAAGAGTTACATACTTTGCATACTGTACGTAAATCCCAGAATCACAGAATGGTTGCTGTTGGAAGGGATTTCTGGAGATCATCTAGTCCAACCCCCTACTAAAGCAGGTTCAGCTACAGAAGGTTGCACAGAATTAAGTCAAGGTGGGTTTCAAATATCTCCTGAGAAGAAGACTCCACAACCTCTCTAGGCAGCTTGTTCCAATGCTCAATCACCTTTAATCTCAGTAAAGATGTTTTTCTTCATATTCAGATGGAAGTTCCATATTTCAGTTTGTGCCCATTGCCCCTTATCCTGTTGCTGAGCACCACTGAAAAGTGTCTGGCTCCATCCTCTTGACATCCACACTTAAGGAATTCCTATGCATTGATAAGATCCCCTCTCAGTCATCTCTTCTCCAGGCTGAATGGTCCCAGCTCTCTCCCAGCCTTTCCTCATCAAAAGAGATGCTCCAGTCCCTTTCTCATCTTCATAGCACTTAGCTGGACCCTCCCCAGTAACTACTGGTCTTTCTTGAACTGGGGAGCCTAGAACTGGACGCAGCATTCCAGATGTGGCCTCACTAGGGTTGTGTAGAAGGACAGGATCACCTCCCTTGACCTGCTGGGAATGCTCTTCCTAATGCATCCCAGGGTATCAATGGCCTTCTTGGTTCCAAGGGCACACTGCTGGCTCATGGGCAGCCCCAGGTCCTTCTACTGGTGCACAGTGTGATTCCTCCCCCGGGGCTGGACTCTCTATTTGCCTTTGTTGACCTTAGATTAGACTCCTCTCTGCCCTCCTGTCCAGGTCCCACTGACTGGCAGCACACCACGATGGCGTATCAGCCACTCGTCACAGTTTTACAACATCAGCAAACCTGCTGAGGGTACAGTCTTTCCTTCATCCAGGTTATTGATGAATAAATGGAAAAAGACTGGGCCCAGTACTGACCTCTGGGGAACACTTCCAGACACAGCCCTGTAGCCAGACTCTGTGCCACTGACCACAACCCTCTGAGCTCTGCCATTCAGCCAGTCCTCAACTCACCCACTGCCCACTCAGACAATCCACCCTCCTTGAGCTGTCCTGTGAGAATGTTACGGGAGACAGTGTCAAAAGCCTTGCTGAAGTCAAGGTAGACAACCCCCACTGATCTCCCCTCATCTACCCTGCCAGTCCTGCCATCACAGAAGGTATCTTCTTGGTCGAGAATGATTTCCCCTCGGTGAGTCCATGTTCACTACTAATAACCTCCTTTTCCTTCACATGCTTAGAGATGACATCCAGGAGGAGCTGTTCCATCACCTTTTCAGGGATTGAGGTGATACCTGTACTTTCCTGGGTTGTCCTTCTCACCCCTTCTCAAGACACTGGAGTGACACTGGCTTTCCTCCAGTCCTCAGGCACCTTTCCTGCTCTCCATGACTTTTCAAAGATGATGGACAGTATATTAGCAATAACATCTGCAAATGCTAATTAAATGCTAATTAAGTTGCCTGTCTCAGACAAAAACTTCATCAATTTTAGATTAGGTATCAGTACTGTCAGCCATGTTTTGTTAGAATCAAAAACTAACATACTTGAAATATACTGGGGATCACTAATATATGTAGTCACTAGTACAATAACAGATAATCTATTAAAAACATAAAAAAATTGATAAATACTGCTCTCAACTAAAAGTACAATCAAAGTTAACATTGTTACATGCACAAGCCTCAATAATCAAAGCATTCAAAAGCATTTACCTGAGCCACTACAGTGAAAAGTTGTATGTTCTCCCCTAACTTTAATAATTACCAAGAGAAAGCTAACTGGTAATATGCTTACTTTTTGTCTATTCATAGAGCTCAGCAGGGGGAGCATAGAGTCTACTGCAAAAATTCATTTTATGAGAATCACTTTTAAGAATGGCTAAACATGAATTATGGTGGGCACAGAAGTTATCACTAAAATTCTAGGTCTACCAGAGGAAAATGTGTTTGAACAAAATGGACAAACAAGAAAACAAATGCTTCTTCACTTATAATTTGCTGATGTAATCCTGACAGCTAATTTTCAAGCCTTCCAGAAGTAAAACAACATACTAAATAAATGAATCCTAAAACTCCTGGCTTAAATTCATTGATGTTGCCAAGAAATACACCCATAGTCAAAAGTGTTATTTTTGCAAAATGGTACAGAATCTTCTAATGACAAAACCACTATTTATATTCTAGTCTAAAAGTGTTTGTGTGTTTTGAATTTTTTAGCCACTTAAATTAAAATTTTCTAGGCCTGTTTCTGCCTACATTCACAAGTATAATTTCTTTAGATTTTAAGTGGGTTTGGTTAGCTATAATTAAGCTGTCATACTGTATTAATATTTTAAGCACAATACGGAGAAGAAACAGAAGTTAAGCATTTTTCTGTGGCAATTAGAACAATGGAATTGCAGGCGATAATGGAAAGCGTGGAATAAACAAATGTCATGTCTCTTACCATGAAGAATAAATAAAGAGAAGAGATACAAAATAGACAGAGAGTACTAAACAGTTGCTTCCATCATAATAATGGAACCTTATTCTGTTGTTTTCTCCTTAAATCATCCCAACGTTTTTCATGTAACCAAGCACTGCTGAATCTGGAAAGGTGGAAAAGGAAGTTGACCATGAGAGGATCTCCAGATTAAGAGTTTCTCTCTACTTCACATGTTTACTTTCTACATATGTGGAGTTCCATTTTGGTTGTATTTCATGGATTTCAGTATCAGATATAATCAATTTGTGCATAACTGTCACCCCTGCACACCCAACCTACCTTCTCAGCATTCAGCTGAGCTCTTTTCATAATTGTTTCTTTTGACAATACCAATGGAATACATACTATACAAACATCAAACAGAAAGATGACCCTTAATTTTAAGAATTTATAAACAGGAGACAATAACCAGCCACATCCAAAGGGCAGAGTACAGAAAAGCAAGACAGTGTTTTTCAGTACCATAGACTGTAGTTTCGATAAAACCAGCAGCTAAACTTCTGTCAAGCTTTTGTAAAGCAGCACTGGAGAATTCCAAGTAGGATACTAGAGAAAAATAATTTTCTGGGGAATTCTTCCACAGTGTTAAAGATAGCATGAGAGAAACAACAGTAGCATTGTTTTTCATAGCTCAGCCAGCAGGCACCGAAGGCTGCCGGTGTAGGCTGACCAGAGGTAGGCATCGATACCTGACTGCTACCTGGGCAATGGCACAGTGCTTACAGACCCTACTCCGAAAGCAAAGACAAATGGTTTGGTTGGATGTGGTTAAAAATGGGGAGACAACAGTGGCACAGACATTTGCCTTTTATACTGGTATCGCCACAAGACACTGTTTTCGTGAACTTAAAAATGTAATTATATGTTAAGACACAAGATGACAGAAATTTTCACTCTGTGGGTACGTACATTAGAAATACAACACAGAATGTGAAAAACTATAAAGGTAGCCTAACCATGAAGACCTAGAGAGGAATGAGAATCAAACATGGTGCTTGGACAGTAGACTTGGAACTGGATAGTATGGCAAAAAGCAGCTAAGAAAGGAGGGGAAGACTGTGAGCTCTACTAGGTAAGTATCTATCAAGACAAGTAAGAAAAACACTTCAATTTGGAGAGAAGATCTTACTATAAGATTAAACCCAGGGGCACCACCACCAAAAAAAGGTATTTATACTCAACAACAAATTCAGTCAACACATTGATTACCTAGTAACAACATTTCTGTATCATCAACTTTACAGCATAGCTAAATTACTTCTTCATTTAAACTTGTTATTAACTTACTCCATTAGCAAGCAGATATAGATGTAAGTAATTGCAATATAAACAATTAAGCTGAGGCATGGAAAAGCCTAGATGGAACCAAGAATACACTCTTTTCAGCCCAGCCAAAGTGCCTCTATACTGCTGCACCCAGCACGAGCAACAAACAGGAGGAGCTGGAAGCCTCCACAAGAAAGCTATGACCCAGTTGCCACTACTGACACTTTGTGGGACGAATCCATGACTGGTGGGTGGCTACAGGCTGCTCAGAAGGGACAGGACAGGAAAGAGGGTCAAAGGGGTTGCTCTCTACAATAGATGGATAGAGGGCAATGTGCTGTCCCTGAGGAACAGCCACGAGCATGTTGAAAGGCTGTGGGTAGGAATCCGAGACTGAGGCAATAAAGGGAACCTCATGGTCAGTGCCTGCTACAGGCCACCTGACCAAGGAGAGCCTCTTGACAAAGCCTTCTTGCTCCAGCTACAGGAGGCATCGTGCTCAAGGCTCTTGTGCTGCTGGGGAACTTCAACCACCTTGACATTTGCCACAGAAGCAGCATGGTGAGCTATAGGGAATCGAGGAGAGTCCTGGGATGAATGGAGGATAAGACAGGTAATGGACAGCTCTACCAGGGGGATGTGACACTGGACCTGATGGTCACCAAACACTGCCTGACCACCCCACTGGCCTTCTATGGTGGAGTGACTACATCAGTGGACAAGAGAAGGGCTACGGATTGCATTTTTCTGGAAGGCTGTAAAGCCTTCGACACAGTCCCCCACAATGTCCTTGTCTACAAATTGGAGAGATTTGATGGGTGGACTGTTTGGTGGATAAGGAATTGGTTGGACAGTTGCATCCAGAGCAGTAGTCACTGTCCTAATGTCCCAATGGATACTGATGATGTTCCTCAGGGGGCTGTACTGGGACCAGTGAGATTTAATGTATTCATTAATGACACAGGTGAAGGGATTGAGTGCACCCTCAGCAAGTCTGCAGATGACACCAAGCTGAGTGGTGCAGCTGACAAGCCTGAGGGATGGGATACCATCCAGAGGGCCAAGCTCAAGAAGAGGGCCCATGGGAAACTCATAATGTTCAATGAAGCCAAGTGCAAGGTGCTGCACCTGGGTCAGGGCAACGTCAATATTAACACAGGCTGGGAGATGAACAGATCGAGAGCAGCCCTGCCAGGAAGGGCTTGGGGGTTCTGGGTAAAGAATGAGAGGCTGGACATGAGCCAGTAATGTGTGCTTGTGACCCAGAAAACCAAATGTGTCCTGGGCTGCATCAAAAGCAGCGTGGCCAGCAGGGATGGGTGGGGATTCTGTTCCTCTGTTCTGCTCTCCTGAGACTCTACTTGGAGTATTGCATCCAGCTCTGGGGTCCTAGCACAGGGAAGATATCAGCCTGTTGGAGTGAGCCCAGATCATCAGAGGGATGGAGCATCTCTCCTATGCAGAAAGGCTGAGAGAGTTGGGGTTGTTCAGCCTGCAGAAGAGAAGGCTCCAGGAAGATCTTACAGCAGCCTTCCACTACCCTAAGGGGGCCTACAACAAAGATGGAGGACTTCTTACAAGGACATGTAGTGACAGAACAAGGGAGAATGATTTTAAACTGAGAGTAGGTTTAGACTGGATATTAGGAAGAAATTCCTTACTGTGAGGGTGGTGAGGCACTGGAACAGGTTGTCCAGAGAAGCTGTGGATTCCCCATCCCTACAAGAGTTCAAAGGGTTGGATAGAGCCCTGAGCAACCTGATGTAGTTGAAGATATGGTTGGACTAGATGACCTTTAAAAGTTTCCTACCAACTCAAACTATTTTGTGATTCTTTTAATTGTCAGAGTTTAAAAAAACCCCACAAACCAACCAAAAGAAGCCCTCAAAAAACCTGGACATGATCATCATTCTGGATTACCTAAAGAGAATCTTTAAGAACACTTTCAGCAAGGAGACAAGTATTTCCGGTCTTTTGTAGTACATCTGTCTGAGATGGAGTTAATTTTCCTTGCAGCAGCTGGGCTTTGTATTTGCAATTAAAACTGTTGATAACACACCCATGTTTTGGCTATTGTGGAATAGCATGGATTCCTCTTTTTCATGTCCTGCCCTGTCCTGCTCCCCTGCTTCCCCCAGTGAATGGGCTGGGGATGGGCAAGAGACTGGGACAGGACACAGGTGGGACATTTGACACAAACTGACCCAAGCAATACTTCATACCATATAATATCAGGCTCAGCAAAAAATCTCAGGGACAGGGGGAGGGCAGGAAGGATGCTCATGGCTACACCATTTGTCTTCCTAAGCATGATTAAGCATGCTGAAGCTCTTTTTCCATTTTCCTGGAAGTGGCTAACATCTGCCTGCTGATGGGAAGAGTGAATAAATTTCCTTTTCTGCATGCAGCTTTTGCTTTCCATACTGTGCTGGCATTATCTTTCATCCACAAGTCTTCTTGCCTTCCTTCTATTTTCTCTGCCTTGAAAGAGGGCAGGTGAGTGAGTAGCTGTGTGGGTGTAAGGCTGTTGGCGGAGCCCGACGCACCACAACTTCTAAAAATATTTGCCTTGACTACCTAATGTTTCAAAATCTGTAGTTGAATACAAAGATCCTTACTTTGCAGCAAATTTACTTCTCCAGTGTGGCAGAAAAGTAGATATGAATTCAAACTTTGTGACAAAATTTTGTTTGAAACAAATTATTTCACAACTGGATACAAATTACAAATATATTGAATAAACAGCAGTAATATAGAAATACAATCTCTTTAATAATGGAAACTTCTCAAAAACTATTTTTATAGTAAAAAAAAGTATCAGTAGCTGTAAGATTGTCAGTGTGATTTGAAGAAAAGCAAAGAAAGTTTTCATACACATATTTAAGTTCTCAGCCTGCAAGCTAATCAGGCAGACAGACATTCAAGTCCTTGTAGTTAGTGTACAATCACTATGTGTCTAGTTCTGAAAGACCTTTGATAGTCAAAGATACAGGAAGATTGCTCTAATATGACACAAAATTTAAAATGAGGCTTCTGTATTTTTCCATATTAGTGAAGCTCTGAGATTTGCACAAAATAAAAATCAAGGTGAAAATCAAGCTGAGCATATGATTTCATTGTACCCATTATAACTGTCAGTGTAGAAGATGAAACTGAAATATTGCAGAAAGACAAAATATGCTATCAAGGAAAAAGTGCTAAATTCATACACAAAATTATGTGGAAAGTCTCTCAGCAAACTGATCAAATTGACTGACTGACAATTGATCAAATATTTCCCAGAATTCTAACTTGAAAAACCAAACTAAACTAGACTTTTCAGTACAGATAACTAGATATAAACTTTCAAATAATGAAGAAAAGACACATAAAGAAATCAGTGTGCAAAATGCAACTGAAATGAGCAATATGACTGGCCATTTTATTCAGGAAAACTTTTAACCCTTTTCTCCCCCCATTTACATGAGTTACAGCAAAGACATTCACCCATAGAACTCAGAACAAACCCCTTTTAAGAGAGCAAAAATATTTAAGATTATTTCTTACAAAGTTCTGGATATTAAGAAAAGCAAATTATTTCATTCTCAAAGAGTCAGTGGGCCAACATGAAAAATCTCAAGAGAATAAAAAATATTTCTATTAGAGGAAAGTAGTAAGGACAGAAAAGTGTTATATACATATATGGTAGACTTTCTTACCAGAATACATCTCACTGTGTGGATTGCACTAGGGTCCTTGTTGTTAGCTGCCCAGTGAAGTGGGATTTTTCCTTCAATATCAGGAATTCCAATATTTGAATCATGTTTTATGAGAAGTTTCACGTGCTCTGGGTTATTGTAGTAGGCACTCCAATGCAATGCAGTTTGCTGCAATACAATTTTCACAAGCTTTACAAACATGTAGAAAAATTATTGAAACATGAAAATTAAAGTTGGCTAAAACCAGGTTTAAACAACAGGTAAATAAGCAAGCTTTTGTTACACTTCAATAAAGAGGACCGACAGAAAACTGAACACATGTACCTGGGATAGCTGACAACTCAAAATTTGTGAAAGTAGGCTTTAAACAAAGCTGAACAAGAGGTCCATCTACCTCAGTAAGAGCAGATCATCACACACCTTTGCTGCTGAGGTCTGAATCAGGTCTAAGCTACACCATCTTACATGAGATCCAAACTGAGAAGCCCTTATGCTTGGAACATAAGTATCTCTGGTAGGAGACTAACTGCTTTATACGAAGATTTATTGGACTATGGCAAGAGAAATGTCTGTGCCACTTAGCACTGCCCTGCTGGCTATTTGGTGCAGCAGTTCAGACCCGGAGAAAATATCTGTGCTTGGTATCAAGCAATGACATCCAAGCTAGAATGATCATCTGAACCAGGCCTCAGCACCAGAGCTGCACTACAGAACAACTGCAGTGACTAATGTGGTCCCTCTTAAATTTCAAACTGTTGCGATAATACAAACTGACAGAGAAGACTACTCCCCACTAGGGGAAGATGGCACTGAATGCTTACACTGGATCCATCTTGAACAAAAGGTTTTGGATTTCTTCACTGTCTGTGATGACTCAGAATTCTGAGGTTGAATATTAGTGAATCTAATGCCCAACGACCCATGGCAGTCCAATAAAACATCAAAGGCAATCCATGCTCCAATTGCCAATTGCTGACTGCCAGCAGCTTTTTTACAGGCCTTATCAATGTTCATAATTACATAAGAGAACCAACATGTGGGGGTTTCTTAACCAGCAAAATGTTGGCATATTAACAAGTATTTCATTTATTAGACACACCTCTCCCAACCGCGAAGTAACAGAAAGTTGTAGGACAAAGAATGGGTTTATTTTTTCCCATCTCTCTTGCCCCCTCACCCCTGCTAAATATTATATGGCACTTCAACTGGAAACAGAGAAATAACTCCAGCAGGACATTTGTGTATAGAAGTACAACAGCCTGGATTAGCATCCTTAAACTGTGACATGGAATGTGTAAGTTCACTATCATATCCTTAACTTCTCTGTAATGAAAGAAGGCAAAAAGAAGCCTATTTGTGTTTTTTACTGCCAGCTGTTAGTTTAGTACCGTGGTAACAAAAAATAAGATAGCACAGCCTTTCTTTCTACTAGGCACTTACTGAAGAAGAGCTCCACAAAGTGCTACCCCAGCCTTACACCAGTAAAAATTCGTAATACATTGAGGAGTGTTATTTATTAAATGGAGCTGACCAGTATCTCTGGAAACTGACAGTTGCAATGAAAGCAGAAACTTGGTTAGCAGAAGGCCAATGCAGCCTTGGTTCACTGACTTCTCCCACCTACAGCCAGTTTCAGTCAGTTACCCACATGGAAGCAGATGTAAAAGACACTTGTTCTCTCTCATGTTCAGCAATTATATTTGACAATCTTGATGTGCACAGTTGCAGCAAGGAAACGGAACAAGCCATGTGCCCAACAGGGTCAAACAGGTTGGACTCTGTATCCCAGATCATCTTTCACCAACCTGAATTCCATTTTTGCTACTGCAACTACTCATGACATCAACTGGGAGAAAAGTGCTCTACATTTTGTGGGGAATCTGGCAATGCTTTAAATACTGCCTTGGAAATCTGCTGAACAGGAAGGGTTCAGCAGAATGGTTTTCACTGGTTTATGCATATCTTTGTTAATTAATTAGCATGGTCATGAAGTCAGTATGACGTCTCCAGAATGACTGCTGTAATTACAGGCAGTTTTCTAGTGACTCTTATCATGAAAAGATTCTAAAAGTGAGGTTTTTCAAAGGAAGAAAAGCAAGATAAGCACATGCTATCCAGACTCTAACAAGGATCAAAATGTTACAGAAAGACTTGGATTGTTTTTGAATCCTCTGTTGTTGTAACTACTCTCAAGAAGAATGTCGATGGAGCCAGTGTAATGAACTTTGACATCATTAACTTCAGGAAAATATTAATATTTCTACTTTGAAGACCTAGAAAAAGTTTATGACAAACAATTTTTTGCATACAACTGCTTGATGTAAAACCAATTTCTAAAGTTGCTACAAGCGTCGTCTTAAAATAAGCAGTACTTTACCTTGTTTCTGTCCTGGGTATCCACTTCTCCAGGTGCCATATGTTTTAACAACAAAGCTAAACATTTTGGGCTTTTGTGACGTGTAGTTAAATGTAATGGTGTCATATCCTCTAAGTCTTTCTGCATCCAGTTCCCTCTACGAGCCAGTAGAAGTTTCATGAAGCGGTAATTTCCCTGGGTAAAGAAAAATATCAGAAATTTATGTCAGTTTATCAAACCAAATGATGATACTGTTTAGATATATTTATTGTATTACAGTGCCCAAAAAAACCTGCAGAAAAGCAGTCAGAGCTTTGGAAACATCTAATGAAGATTTTTTTTGTTTATACAAACCCTTCATTTTTAGGTCTGTTGTGCTATTTGTTATGAGGTACATATATTCCAGTAGCAGAGTAAGACAGGGTTCATTAATACCAAAAATTCTGCAATATCATCTGTTTCTTAACTGTTTAGCCTCAGTAAACACCATGTAAAAACTGAAATAAGATCATTACATGCTGGTTTCAGCAAGGTAAACAGTTATCAGATGAGGAATGAAACTAAACATGAAGAAAGAATATTATTTTCGAAATGAAAGAAAAATAACCAGGAATGATTCAGAAAGATAAAATGTACTCATCTGAAAACATAGCAAATATATGCAAAAGCGATTGTTTCTTACATTTTTAAATTGGGAACTGTATGAGTTTTGGTCTACAATACATATAATAAATGGATGGGAAAGCTAGCTTTACAACACATTGAAAATACTTCACACTAGGACTTTCACTAGGTTTTCACTATGTTTTCAAAAGAAATAACATAGAAATGTTTCTACGATATAAATACGATATAATGACATAATAAATGAGGGTGGATCCCCAAAAAACCAATCTGGTTTTATTTCTCAAATCACTGAAGAAGCCAGTGAAAAATTAAAGACATAAACATGCAATGATGAGGAAGCTGTACTGATTTAGTAGTATAGCCAGCCTTGACTAGCTACTACCCCCTGGTTGAAGGTTATTTTCCATATAGGAGAGATGCTACATACAACATTTTGATGCTTCCACTTCCCAAAGTCTATTGGATTTATCAAATCACTTTCAGCAGTTAAGTTGCAGTTGAGGACCAGCAACTGCTGGAGCAATAACAAATTGAAGCAAAACGTCTGCACCTACCTTTTGTCATCATGGTTTAAACACCTCTGCTCTTTTCACACTCTAACTTTTAACCTTTCCTAAAGTGAAAGGAGTGTGTTGTCTCCTAATTTTGCTCACTGTCTTCCAATGTTTCCCCAAGATACCAGTTTTTGCCAATTTCCCATATAGATCATTACCTATAACTGTAACGAAAATAGAAATCTCAGAAGAGAAGATAAATTGAACTAATTCTCTCCCACTCAGGGAAAAGCTGGAGCATTTGATGAAGCTTTATTAGACAATGTACACAGGAAAGGTGACACTCAAATCAATAGAAGTCACGTCTTCGGATTCTTCTGCTTATGAAACTACCTGCAAATTAACATACTTCAGTCTGCTACAATTCTTTTATAAATTCTGCCTGTTAGCTTAGTCCCCTTAGGCTGTCTTTGGAAAAACAATGAAAAAAGGTAACCAAGTAGACAAGGGCAAGCAGTGCTAATGAACGGGGGCACTACAGTGTCTCATAAGACTCAGAATTGCAAATCGCTTTTGTCAGCAGAATGGTAGGATGGAATCAGGCCAAAGGATTCCAGAGGCTCCCACAGTATCCAGTGCCAGGGCATAAAAATATTCAAATTTCATTTTTCAAAGCAGCCATAAGCACTGGAAGGGCATATTTTCCATATATTACTGTTCTGGTTTTTGTCTAATAGCAATGGAAGACTTGAGCTTATGGATGCAGAATGGATTTCACCAGGTACAGCCAAAATAAATGAATGCGATTTTTTTTCCTCTGCCACGCAACTTTATTTTAAAATAAAAACCAGAGAAAGCAAATCATGAATGAGCTCAGACAAAACTACCTCTTCCTGCTTCTACCATTTATTGTTACTGGTCCTTGCTTGTCAGTGACAGCCTATAAGAAAAGTCTGCCAAAAAACCTACCACAAACCGGCCTGAAAACACAAACTTCTCTTGCCAGGGACAGCATGGCTACTACAGCATTCACAGTGAGAAGTGACTAAATACATCTTTTTCTTCTGCTGGGTGTCAGGGCAAGTATAACCACAGGATTCTGTCCCTTTAATACAGAGACACCTATCAAGGCATACTCCAAAGGACAGGGGCAGAACAGCATGACGTCTGCAGAGCTCCTAAATCACAGAGAACACACGCAGAATTAATTAATGAAAAATTTGGGAGGGAGCTAGGCATGAGAATACTCCTCATTATTACAACTATACTGTAGAGGTAAATATAACGAAAATTTACAAAACTCATTAAAAAAGAAAAATAAAAACTAGCAAAAAAATCTCAGTGTATCATGATGTGGTTGGCAATTAGACTGGAGGAAGACAATATCAAATAACTTGAGAGAATATTAGTCTTGGAAGAAATACAGCTGCTTTTCTCCATCACAGAGGGTAATACATTTGGGTTGTTTTCAGTATTTCCTGCACACAGTGCATGCATACCCATGAAAGAAAAAAAAATTGGTTTTGTCCTGTTGATGGATACTTATTGGAAGATTCACAAGTATATCCTGCTTTTCGAATGAATTCCACTGTAAAGAAGAGTGAAAGTTAAAATAATGCATAAAACTAAGGAAACGTGCCTTTTTCTTATTAGAATTTCTCTCTATATACTGTATTTTATATTTGCTATTATGCATTTTTCCATCAGTTACTACTACATTATTCTCTTGCATACTTAGACACCAACAAATCCCTCTCCTTAGCAAATGAATTTGTAATAAATCCCTTCATTCTAAAACACAAAAGATTCTGTTTCTTCCAATTGATTTAAGATTTTTTTAAAACACTACCACAGAAAACACCTGTACTTACATTACTTATCTGAATTATCTTATTCACGCTTTTACCTCTGACTGCTGTTCTTTTCTCTAATAATAGCATGAATTCTCCTGTCTTCCTTTCACTTGTTAGAAAATAATATTGTGCTTTTTAATGACAATGGAAATCTTCCCCACCTTCAATTGATTACTGCTTAAGTTTGTATATATGCAGTGTATCAACATGCCTCGAAGGCAGATGTAATTTAGGGCTTATTAGGAGGAGGGAGGGAATGCTTAATTTGAAAAGCCAATTCCTCCATTTTTATAGAATTTTTGTGTAAAAAAGTCTTCAGGCTGGCTAGGTTTTGCTCATAAATAATGCACTTGACTGGCCTAAACACTCCTGAGCAGCATGAAGCTCTCTGAGTCAGTCCATGGTCTCTTACCACTAATAGTGACTCAAAATTTATTCTGTTAAAAACAGAAAACATTATGAGCAAACAGGATTAAACACACATACAGAAAACTCTGTTCCTGGTAGCCAAAATTTACCATTCCAATGCCAATTCTTATAATTCCTTTAGATTCTATTAAAATCTCAGTTGCAGACTCAACTCTGCAAACTACAGCAGAGTTTCAGAGAACAGCTGACTTCAGCATAATCAGAAGAAATACTTCTGCTATTTCAAAAATTCAGCCACATGTACTAACTGCAATGTATAGAACACATTTTTTGGTAGACAGTTCAATAAGCAACCATGGCTCTGCCATCAAGTAATGACTTCGAAGAAATTTATGGATCCCAAGCTAAACTACTAAGCAGTCAGAAAAACTTTCCTTTTGTGAATGTTTCAATAGAGAAGAGAGTGATGAAAGAAATATCTTAGTCAGAATCAATGAACTTGCCAGAATTTAGATTATCTCTGAAATTGAAAACATTATCCCCAAAATTGCAAGTTCACTCATTAAAAAAAGCTGTCTAGTATACTCAATATGATTTTACTGCCAGGGAAAGATTTCAGTGGAAAATTGCTGGTAAACTTTTCTACCTAGTTTTCTGGGCCTATAAGAATGTATTTACTTCTTCATTCATCTTAAGCAGCTTTTTTTACCTATTTTCTCTCCCTGGCTTGCTGAGGAAGTGTAGTGAGAGAGCAGCTGGGTGGGCATCTGTCAAACAGCCACAGTCAGTCCGTCCCATATGGTCACCTAAGTGAAAGGCTAAAGAAAAAATGAGCTCTGTTCAGGGGTGTTATGATTCCAATCACAGGTTGGTACTCAAACTAATGGTTGTATTACCAAGGCACTAAAACCATCGGCCTCACACTCCACATCATTCCACTCCGTACAGCCCACAGAGTCCTGCTCTGAGTCATCCAGTGCCAAGTGCCTCTGCTTCAAACACTTCCTCAGAATTCAAGTACTTTTGACAGCAAACTTTTAAGTATTTCATAAGCATACAAACTTGCTTTAAAGAGTTCACCTGGGTTCTAGAAACATTCTGCTGATGTGCAACAGACCTCTGTGAAAATTTATTTCCATTCTCATCCCACTATTTCTTGGTGAGTTAACTTGGTCATTATATAACTGTGTGCTTCTACACTCTGACTAACCACTTCTCCTACCCTGTAGTGTGGATACATCTCTGGCACTATGCTTTTCATATTAAGATTTTAAAAACATACTGCATAGATAAACACAACACCTTTTATAAGGGGAGAAACTGAGCTGTACAAGGTAAGGCTAAGAGTCAGAGGAATATGTGCCTCTCTCCAAGCACATCAAAAGCACACCCATAGTTAGGCTACCATCATCTCATCACCAGTGGGTTAAAAGGGGCCAATTCGTGTAGAAAAATTGCTTATTTCCCTGTTAATTGCTGAGACCACATTTTCAAAAACCATAACAATTCTAATCCATGTGAAGCACTTAACACGACTCGAAAGACTGATTTGTAATAATTTCTAATATAGTGCACATGAGCTGACTACTGTTACAGCACAGTTATGCTTGATTTTTGGAATACCTATAATGGGCCTGTGAAGATTTAGTGCACTGTAAAGGTTGCTGGAGGAACTGGGGAAAAGGCAGCCCAGCATCGCTATACAACCTCCTGGTAAAAACAGCAGGGGTCATTAAAAAGAATGCCAAGCTGTTAAACCATGAAGATGCTACTTTGGCTCCACTCCAAAATTACATACCTGCTTTCCCAGGACTGGGAACAGACAGACCAAAAGAATGCAAAGCCTTACAAAGGAGGTGGTTTTTAAGGGCTTTTCACTGCTGACAGCCATAAGCACTGAAGATGCAGTCAGGGCATACACTTGCAGCAGAACAGAAAGCCTTAGAAATATTTACAGATAAACCACAAATTAGAACTGAAGGCTAAAATTGACCCTCTGGATTAGTAAATCCATCCTCCAGCACCACAGGGAGTAAGAACATCTAATCCTTTTCAAAAAATTTCCAGCGATTTCTTTTAACTGAATTACAGTGTTTGGGATTTTTTTCCTCCCAGTTCTCTCAGTTTCAGGCTGGGGCTTTTAGGTTTTGTTTGCTGTTTGTCTTTTTTTTTTTTTTTAAGCAACACACACACAAGGACACATTTCATTCTTCTACCCGTGAAACTACAGGGTGGCTTTTAAAATCTAAACAAGCATTGGTCTTTTTATCTCAGTAACAAAGGATAAACCCTACATTGCCCTCAAAAAATCACCAGGTCTCTGCACTCATTCTGGTTGGAACTCTTCTGTTTCGAACACAAGTAAGCAGAGATTACAGGGCTACCAGAGGGGGTCCCACAAAGTACCCTACTGAATCCCAATGATACTTGTTTACTGCTAGTGCATATATCTTGTCAGATATACTTAAAACTGTATTTCTCCCATAAGTTAGGTACATTCTCCAATCAGTTAACACACGACATCCTTCTCAGACATTTTTCAAATAATAAATTCATAATACATAGAATAAATCATTATGTCCCTCCCACTTCTCCCCTCCCCCACCGAGACTTGCATTTTGGACTATAATATTTCTAACCATTTCAATTACGTTCAGTATTCTTATTCTTCTGCTATCCCAGCCACTGCCATCCTCTTTTTGTCTGACAATAATGCCTAACACTGTGCCACTCTTAAGTATCCTTTAAAAAATACTACTCATGATTCTAAGCTTGCTCATGAAAAATATTGACTAATGTTAGATTCAAGGGCAACTGTTAAGGAATTCTAATACATGCCTACTGATTTTATAGCTCATATGTCAACCGTATCTGTTTTCAGTTCATTATCAAATAATAATTTACCATTCTCTTACATTTTGTGTCCTAATTTCCCATTAAGCCTGCAACTTTCCATCTAGCACTACAGTTAATATTTTTGTACAGGCCTAAAAAGGCAACCTATCGAATTTATTTCTACAAAATGAGCTAACTAAATATCCAGTTACTCTTAAAGAACCTACTGCTGACAGAAGGTGCTCATTTTACCCAATTTTCTATTTCTGCTTACATGTTTGTCCCCATATAATTTCAAATTCTTATATGCTTCTGAGATCAAATAGGCTACCTCTCTCAGCTACTACCTTCTTAAAACATTACTTACCACTATTTAAAAATGTTACTGAATACCCTAAATTCTGTAACGTTACAATTCCCAAAGAATGATTCATTGATTAAAATTCTTTTGCACCTTACCCCTTGCTGTTTCTGTACTCTAGAGATTTACCAAAATCAGGCGTTAACCACTGACCAAAGCCCCTAACAGAGAGCCTGGTCAGCAAGTGTACAGCAGAGTGCAGGCAAGTGGTAAAAAGAGGCCCCCTCAAAATCAGAAGCACAAAGGTCAGCCTATTGAAAGGGGTGTGTTTGAAGACAGCAGTGCAGCAAGTCCACCAACCATGACAGAAAGGATTTCAGAGATCTGATAATTATACATCCTACCATACATTAATAATTTATTAGCTTATTAAATTTTGATTGTTGAAATATATCCATTATTAATTAAGCAGCACTTATGTAAGACATTTTAGCAAAATTTTCTTAGTAATCTTTTGTGAAAAGATGGACTATTTAGCAATCAATAAATCTTCTTCAGAGGAATATAATATATAATTCAGTTACTCTTACTCTTTCACAAACAGAACACCACAAAATTATTACAGTTAAATTAACCGCAAAGATAAAATATCTCATGTTCTAATACTACACCAATCATAATATGGGCAGCGATTATACAACTATTAGATAATTATTATTGTCTTTAAATATTATTAATGTGCTAGTTTTTCTTTTAAACTCCTAAATAGTATTTAAGAAAATATAGCTGGATATATAATGATGTCTTTAGAAAAGAAAAACAAAGCATATCATGAGTTATTGCATACATATTCCCTCATGTACACTGTTCATTTGCTTTAGACCCAGATTAAGAACCGGGAATGTACACTGAACTTTAGCATACCAGGCCACTGATCTCCTTCTCCAGAGAAGCACATTCTGTCCCAAATATACTAATAAATAATTAAATAAATAAATAAGTGTAAAAAAACCCAAAACAGATTGCTATGATCTTTTAACAGTCAAATTAGATTAGTTAAGCCTTTTAAACCCAGGACTCCTTAAAAGTTGAAGTCAAGACTTAATTGTTGCTCATGCCTGAAACACAAAAATGTCTATACTATTAGACACTAATATACTATTATACTATTATATATATACACACTATATATTAGTCTATACTGTCTATTAAAATAATAGTGACATATCAGTTTCTAAAGCCAGTAGAATTCTATACATTGCCAAATACTAAACCATATTGTACACTCAGCCACTCATGGAGGTAAAATATGTACAACGTGAAAGTATTTTAGATTTTACCTTAAAAAGCCAGGCAGAACATATCAGCCACTTGGCACTGCATTAACACTCTTTGCCAACAGATCAGCACAGATGCTACAGCCAAAGTTGAGAACAGCTCTTTGCTGTCAGATGCTTTCAAGAAGCAGTGAAAGTCAAAAAACTTGAACTCCTTAATTGCTAGCTAAGCCTTTAAAAGACAAATACATCCATGAGGTTTCTCTTTAAAACAAAAATGGCAACTGAATTTAACCTGCTTATCTTCACAGAGTAGAAACTGCTCTTTGATCTACTCGATCTTACAGAAGACAATCTTATATACACAAACATGCTCACTCTCTTTCCAGTGAAGAGGTCCTGAAGAGAGGATGCTTCACCCTACAAATAAACTTTGTACAAAATAAACAAATTTTCAAACCCCAAATATTTTAATAACTTCGGAAAGGAAAGGGACTATGCACATGGTTTCTTCAGAGGATGTTTCATCTCTTAGTATCTCTTTGAGAGGAGGCACATTCTAAGAATGTCAGAAACCACTTAGAATGACGTGGACTTCCGTCACCAATACCTACCAGTTTCAGTAGCTTTTCAGCATGCAAACTAAGCACTTAGAAAAACAGAATCTGTTCTATTATACATCTAATTTGATAACTATAGGAACAGAATACTGGTCCAAAAGCAACTGAAATCCATACATCAAAAGGAGCATTTTGATATGCTTACATTATCAGCTAATTGCCAGAAATCTCACAAGAATTCTTCAGAAGAAAAACTGAGAGGCTAGCAAGTAGATATATGAATTTAATTGCAAATAAGAATTATTTAGATTTATAAATTAGCACTTGTGTTTTGGAATCTTATCTTTGCATGAAATACTGAAACTTCTTGATTTCTAATACACTGAAACTGAATTCATATTGCCTGGTTACAACAGCTGTAAGCCCTGTAAAAGTTACCTTTTACTGTATATGACCATTCTTACACTCCTTGTATGTCAGTAAATTCGTTTAAACAGCTCCTGACGAGAACAAATAAAGTCAACATAGCTACTTAGAACCCCAGTTTCTAGTTAAAATTAGTAAAGTCACCATCAAAATATCAGGCTGTCTCTCTGGTTATCACTAACTACGGGTTAACTCCTTGATTAACAATATAACTGAAAAATAAAAGTAAGAGAAAATCTTTAGGATTACTGTTTTAGACATAACCCTTAGCAGTCATCCATTGGACTACAGCTTTGAAAAAACAAATCTGTGAGCCCTTTATTACCTCTGCGTGGACAAGGATGATGCCATGCCTTCTAACAAACCACTGCTGGATTTAAATATGCGATGCTCTGCTAACCCTTCCAAGTCAACCATGACAAAAACATCACTGAAATTTTGACATTGGGTTTAATCTTGCAAGGTACCCTTTTAGCAACTTCGTTAGCAGCATCCTCGACTCAAAAGTAAAACACTCAAGTGGAGAAAATCTCTCAGACAGCCGAACAGAAACCTTATTTACCAGTTTCCAAGCTGAACGTGTTCATCTGTCTGGCAAAGCTTCTTAGGCAATACATCAGCGAAGAACATCAGCACAACTTGAGGCCAGTTCTGACTATCAGACGTTTTGACTGAAAACACGGCAGTGTCTCAACTAAGAGCAATTCTCCCTAAAGCCTCTTGCAAGATTGGCTTTACTCTCTTGGTTTCCATAGGAATAGACAGAACTATCAACTGGCACACAGTTAAAGAATACAATAGAGAAGACAACAGACCAGTGCTGTAAAAGCCAAGGTAAAACTGTTTCCCAGTGTAGGCTGAAAGAAAATAGGTGTTTGTGTCTTACAGCCTTTGACCTCATTTATCCATGGCCTGTACATGTTGTTCCTATGTAGTGTTCTCAGCTCTTCGGCAATAAATGTTATGGCCTACCTATGGAAATTAGTGGCTTTCATGTAAAAAAACCACTTCAAGGATGAAAATGCAATTAGCATTCTCATTTCCAGTTGATCTCTTCCACTGTTACTGAACTTGTTTTCCTGCAGTGTTCTTTTGAAGTCACTCAGGCAGAAGTACCCACAACACACAATCTCTGGGGATTTACGACAAAGCCTGAGACACATCATCCATATTTACAGGATCACTGCCCACCTCTCCATAAAGAATCAAAGACTAAGCTTTCAAAAAATACTGTATTTCAAAAAATAGTGATTTGAAAGATTTGTCAGAAAGTACGGACTCCCTCCTCCCCAAAAATACAAGTACCAGAAAATATTTACTACACTCATTTTCTTCATCTTAACGGCTTTGAGTTGAATTGTCTTGAACAAAGAGCAATGTTACAAAACTGAGAAAATATATCCTTGAAATAGACGTATGCCTTTTTAAAATCTAATAAAAATGTTACAAATCACAGTATTACCCATGACAGAATTCTAGCTGAAGTCTAAATAACAGCTATCAATCCAGTCCAAGTCTTTTTATCCTACCTTTGTGCAGTACTATTTCATTCTGGAAGCAAACTAAAAGTAATTGCCATTACCACTAAGCATCACTCTGACCAGTGCTGTGTCACTACTGTCTTGTACCTCTTAATTGCACCCCTCTAAGTGCATGTCATGTCCTTCCAGACTGCTGGAAGCAACAACGCTTGCAAAGTCAAAACGTTGCATACATGCTCATTTTTGAGCACAGCTTCACAGAATTTTTTGTTATCATTTTAGGTGCTGTTTTATCTGAAAATAAATGCATGCTTTTTATGTGATTTAAATCTATTTCAAATATATTAAGTTCTATAACAAACCACTATGTGAAATAATTGCAAATCTACCTATTAAATTCTATTTGACAAGAAAAGGTCTCCAGCCACAGCGAAGTCTCCAGAACTATTACAGAAGGAGACAGACAATCCATATTGAAAACAACCAGCAATAAAGGTAGGTTTACTCTTAATTTAAATAATTATTCAGACACTTCATGCTACTTTTACATATGGCATAATTTAATAGTTTCTATAGACACTGCAGTGATGTTTGATATTTAAAATGAAGCCATAATCTACTTACAGTACTGGTAAATAAATCAAAGCCTTCATAATCTACTCAAACTGCATCCTAGCAGTAATAAAAGTACTAGATTTATTTCTCTTTGTTCAGACTAGAGGCAGATAAAATAACAACTCAAGGTTGGTGTTGCAAAGCCTTCCCAAATCCACACCATATTAACAATGTTGAAAAAACCCATCCTTTGTGTTTATCTCTCCCTATGTTTAAATGTTCCCATCATAAGACTGAACACATACAGATGATACTCATAACACAAATATATTCAGCAAAAATTATTCCTCATGAGTAAAAACTGGTAATATTCTTCCTTAATCCTTCATTAATAAAAAAAAGGTGTGATAAAAGAGGGTTCCAAACTGCTCTACAAAGAGACAAGTAAATTTATAATCTTAATAGGCAGGTTAAATTAATTTTGTATTTCATAAAATGCTGACATTAGCCGTTGCTTTTCAGGCAGCAACAGAATTTGCTTATGTAGTTCATACATATCCATTTTGACTTAAGTGTGATTCACTTAATTCTCTTTAATCAACAATTTAACCAACTGTTTACAGACAAAGAGAGAGACAAATGAAAGATTAGTGCTCCTGGAGCTTGTGGCTGGCCATAAGATCTGAATTTATTTTTCAAATACCTCCTATAGCAGTAGCCTTGCATGCTGAAGACATCCTATCTAGTATCCTATTGATTCAAATGACAAGCCTGAGCATCAGATTAAGGATGTGTCAGACTCCTGATAGAAGATTCCTGGAGATTTCAGCAGAAAGGTGTCCTGTTTCAAAATGATCTATTGCTGGTACTACATGTATTGAGGCGTATGTGAATACACTCAACACAAAACTAATTCACCTAAAATTAGAATAACATTTATAATCAGTGAAAACAAATACCTTCACTTTTTACTGCAGAACAGCTGGAAAAAGACACATTATTCAAACAGAAATCACCCTAAGTTCACAAAATGGGACTAAACCAAACTGATGAGCTAATACTAGGGATAGTCCTGTTTTAATCTGTCAGTGCCAAATCTGGACACAAACAAGTAAGTCGTTTCTCAGTCCCAACAACGTTTCTTCTCGTAACCATTAAAGATCAGTCATGGGGTCAGCTGCAGAGGGGCAATTAATGCAAGAACGATGTTTCAGAAAGGACACTCAAACAGGGAGATGTCTTTGTCTGCAAAGGTACTTTTTAAGGTACAGACTTGGCAGCAGACATCAGTGTCCTGGGAGAAGAGCTGGACAAGTCTCTTGTGCACCGAGGGATGCCACAATGCTAAACATGCTCAAGGAACGACAATAAATGAAACAAAATGAATTCTATTCAGACCCGAAGCATAACACTCCAAGTACTGTAAGCACCATGTTTAAAAAGAATACCATTTTTAAGATGCAACCATTATCTTCAAGATCAAATGATGGCAAAATTTTCACCTATCCTTTGAACAAAGCAAAACGAGAGAGAGGGGGCAGCTGTTTGATAACAGCATGTAGGAGACAACCAGCAGTTGGAAACTAGGATAATTAAATCAACTTAAAACAGCCAAACATCAAGCAATATGGAATAACGTTCTTATAGAAAAAGCACTGCTCATGCCTGCACAAATTACTTTGTCTTTGCTGGGCATATTTACATCCTGTTCAGTTAGTCTTCGCAACAAAATCTCTTGAGTTGAAGTTATGCACCAAAATTTTTTTAGACTTAAGTTCTCATTTAAGATGTTAAGACAGGACCACTTTACCTACTCACTCTTGGTAATGAGATTCTTCAAAAATTAATACAAATTATTTTATTTGTAGATAGTAGCACGCAAAATTATTGTTATGGAAGAGGACTTAGCAAAGATCAGAAAAAGTAACAACGGGTAAGTCATCAGTCCAGAAGCTCTTCCAAATTTTACTCAAAAAAGTATGCACCGAACTCAACAGAGGAAAATAAAGTAACTCTACCAGCTGGCTGTACAGATATTTAAGATATCATTCCATATGCTATGCAGAATTAGTTCCTTTTCACTGAGAAACACAACACAAGCAGAGCTTCTCAATGTTCTGCCACCATGGTTTGCACTTGATCCATATTTGCAAAATCTTTTAGAAAATCACTGCAGTTGGAGACATTTCTTTTCTTATTATTTTAATGAAATTTCATATTCAAACTTCAAGTGCTTGAGAGCAAGACTGCTCAACAGAGGCACGAGGATGATAACACAATATATATTCTAGGTTTGACAATATACTCCTTGGATTATGTCAAGCACAGAAAGCATGGCAGCAAAAGATACAAAGCCAAGAGGAGGAGAGGAGAGTTACCAGAGCAAGAAGTGGAACAGTGATGTAGAGAAGTAAAATTACATCAAGTTTGAAAATGGGAGAGAGTGGTTAGTACAACGAAAATAAATCAATTAGGTTAATGAAAACAGCTATGACATTGCTGGAGCAAAAGAGAAAGAAAACATCACCAATAGTGATGTTTGAGCTGGAGAAAAAACAGGAAAAACTGGGGAAACCACAGATCACTGCCTTGGCAAGGAAGTTGTCTGGGAAAAAATACCGGGTAAAGATTTTGGTACCGAGAGTTAGGTAAAATTCTAGAAATTAAGATACTGAATTACGACACTCTTTTTATCACAATGAATAAAACAAAAGACTGAACTTTGCAAAAAAAATTGTTTTCAGGAGAACGGATAAACTTTCAATAAGCTAAAAATATAATTGTGAAAAATTTAATAATAAATAGGCCTGGACTTCTTTTATTAACCAGGAAAAAGCTCATTTTATCACAGTGGGTCTACAGTGCAGACTATGACACAGTGTAGAAATTCTGGGTCAGCTTCATGGTATTATGGATACTGAAGCCAACCAGGCCACAGCAGCACAATACTTCTCCTGTAGCTCAGCAATCTTCAGCACACTTCAAGCTGTGAGAGCAGACTATGATGTCACTTCTTCAGCTGTCCTTCCTGTAGCTCATACCATAAGGTTCAATATGCTTGAATCAGATTACACAGACTCAAAAATAAATACCAAGATCATAAAGTCAGAGTTGGGGAAGCAATGAAACAAAGCAGAGAAAGATGAGTCAGGAGAACTGCATTATCAGAAAATAAATGACACAGGTACTGTACCTGTCAGATAACTAATTGCAAACCCAAAAATCATTCAACACACGTGAATCCAGACTCTCACACAAAGATGGGTCTTTGAGAGCATGGCAGTTAATCTCAAACTGATAAAACTCTGTGATTTCTGACACATAATGCCACTGAAACATGACAACAGACAATCTGTTCAAGATTTCTGCCTCTGGAATACTTCCACGATTGTACTAATCTATGAAGATAAACCTGAGATTAAGGATGGGTTTGCCAGTATTTACAGCAGACCCCCAGTCAAAATGATGTTGCAAGTCCAGATGACCATCAGTAAGTGCTGCAGAAGAGAGGGGAGCAGCAGGGGAATCAATCCAAACTGAAACACTGATAATAAAACCACTACTTCAGAATAAACGACCAAACACAGAAAAAAAAAATCTGTGAGTTTTGAAATACCTACAAGTCCATTAAAAAAAAAGAAAAATATAAAATTGTCTTTTGATAAATTAGTTAATGCAAAATAAAGAGTTTTTTTTCCACTGTCTAAAAACCTTGCTATTTCAAGATCTGTTATACAGATAACTTTGGCCAAGTACTATGGATCTCAAGGCAAATGTACTACTTAGAGAAGGGGAATACTGGCACGGTTACAGGTAAGGCTTGTTTTGAAGAGAGTGGCAAAATAAGACAACAAATAAAGAAACCACTATTTAAGTAATTTAATAAACAAATCATCCATTAAAATGTAGTCCTATTATTGATTCTGATAAGGTAAATATTAGCACATCTGAGGTATTAAATTACTCGCTCTACTAGCATAATGGGTCTTTCATTGGATTTATCTTATTTAGAACAACACAAATCTTTCTCCAAGGAGCAGGCAGAAAGCAAAGCATCAAAAGCAACAGTAAGAAAATGCAGACAAAATTCAACTGATGATTTTAAAGTCCAGTGCAGGACTGGATCATAATACTTACTCTACTTAAAGCAACTTTGAAACAACTGCTTATATCTCAAAAAATATACTGGTATTATCAGACTGACATATCTCTACAACAAAATATTGAAATAAAATATTTGATTTCCTTACAGCTTCTATTAAGTGATTCCTTCCATTGGTGGATATTTTCTTCCCCCATGTCATAATCTTTTGCATTTATATTCCCTATCTGAGTAGTTAACTGGCTTTTTCTCAAGACATAAAACCAGTCTGATCTGGTATAACACTGCCAAATCTGTTTCACACAAATTCTGCCTGTCTCACAGAGAGCGAGAGAGTGCACACCACGCATCCTCATTAACTAGAAAGATATGTAATTAAACAAGAAAGGGTTAAAGCATATGTTAGCCTGTTCTACTTTTCTATCTATTACTTTTTAAAAAGCTTTCATGTGTCTTCCTTGTTTCTGAAAGCTAACCATTCCTTCTTCCTTTCAGGAAGGCTGACATTTGACAGCTTAACACAGCTGACAGGGTTACCCAACAGCTCACCCTCCCTATTCTCAATCCAATTAGACCTCTAATCCTCCAGATGAAAGGCCCAACTACTCACGTTCCTCATGACAACGACAGCTATTGATTATTTGTCACTACAGCTAACACCTTCTCTGTCGAGGCCACTCTGACAGAAGCAAACCTACCAAATTAGACAGCACTTTATCTGCCCTGGAGGCCAAATGGCACAACAAGTAAAGGCTAATAAATGGTATAAAAATGAACAAATCATAACATTATGACAGGTTGATCGTTGCCAGCAGCTTCACAGCTCAAGCTTGATGCTCTGTTAGACCTGTTCCTTCTCTTTTCTCTTCCACTCCTGCACCAACTTTGACTGAATTAAAGGCCAGAACAATTAAGGCATTTGACCAGCAAAGATAAGCTAGGATAGAAGTATCATCAAGGGACACGAATGTCAATAGCAGACTACCGTTTGTCAATAAAAACATTCCAGAGATGCAAATGCTCATGACTCTGCTCTCCACTAGGCTGTACTGACTCCCTTTGTACAGAGCTCTTCGAAAGCCCAGGCAGAAACTCCGGGAAAATTAACCCCAGAAAACCAAGCTTGAGCTGGGAAACACTGAGGAAAGGATCTGCATCACTGAAAAAGGAATCCCAATACCGTGCTAGATGATAGAGACATGTTACAGTTGTTATTCCATTTAATATCTACTTTTTTTTTTCCTTTGTAGCAGAGTGATAGAAACCGGGACTACATCATTTGAATTTATCACTATAAATTTGCTTCAATTGGTTTTCAAGGAAAAAAAAAAAATCTGTTTCTAGGACAATATGCAGTATCTAGTGACACAGGACCTCACAAGTCACATCACTCTGAGGCAAACTGAAAACATTTATTTTTCTCAGGGTGGTACCATCCAAAACCAGTGAGATCAGAGGCACAGTCCCTAAACTGAGGCTGTTTATTATAACAAACAACAGAGAGAACACAAAAAAACCCAAGCAAAAAAAACCCCAAAACCACCACAACCACAGGAATTCTGGTAAGATCAGGCAACCAAAAGAATAATGCTGTTTAAATTACTAGAGTAATTTAAACAGTTAAAAAGCAATTAATACTGCCCTGCCAAAATTAATTAACTGATTCCTTAACTATGCTAAAAGGAGTAAATTTTCCAGCAAGGAATTCCTATGCTTCTCAAAGTACTTAATAAAAAAAAATTATAAAATCAAATTATATGAAAACTTAATTTAAACTTAAATTAAGCTGTTTTAGTTAAAGACATAAAACACAAATACCTGCTATTCTACTTCAGAAAAATCTACATTTTGATGACCTTGTGCAAAATACAGTTTGCACAGATAAAGGAAACTACATACAAGTGCAACATAATATTAATTTAAGAAATCTAAACACTGTGAAAAGATCTATTTAGTAAAAAAAACCCCAAACTATGTAGTATTTCATTGTTTTAACATTTTAGGCTTACAAAACATTCCTGGGGATGAATACATATTTATTAATTGTTTCAACTAGACACAGATGATTAAACACTTTAAAGATGGGCAGTACAGTATTATCACAAAATATAGATATTTATATGAGCAGTTTGGCAAATGGATCCTTTGTGACTACTAGTGCCTGAAGAAAAATTGAACCTACAGGACATTTAGGTAAGTTGACTCTCACAAAACTCAAGCAAACCTACAAATAAAACTTGAAACAGTATATAACATTTCTATGAATAAATTTTAATTATTACTATTCTACCCTAAAATGTACTCCAAATATAATAAATCACAGCAAAGAGGAGATAAATATTGCCATTTTCAAATACCATAGAGTAATATTTAGTGGGTACATTTTTATTTACATTTTACACATTTTTAATAGCCTCCTGTCCTTTCCAAAAAGAGACCAGGTCAGAATTCCTAATGCTGAGCCCCACAGAAGCACCTGTGTGAAGGAGACCTACAGAGATGCAACTGGCCTGGCCCGACTCTCCACACTAGGGAAGACCCAGCAAACTCTTTCCAAATTCTCACTCATGTAAAGGCATTTATGCCTACGCTGGTGACAGTGAGTCCACTGTGTTCTCGGATGCTGTTCAGGTTTTCCAGGATCAAAAACTCCTTTATTGTTTATGTTAAAAACCTCCTACTTATCCTAGGTTATTGTTACTTTTATGGTCTGTTCTTATTTAGCAGATTCTCATTCTTTTTAACATGTGCCTTGATTAAAGAGAATGGAATACATATCATTCTCCCAGTTTGGTTTTACAGAGTTCATTAAAAACATTCTCATTTGGACTTTTCCCCCCTTTTCTATTTTAAGGCCTTTTATTTTAAAAAAACCCCACAACAGTGTTATGCGAGAGGACTAGATGGTGCCATATAGTGAAGAAAAATTACTGCTCTTAACACCTGATCTTATCAGCAAAACCTGTAAATAAATGCCTTTAAGATTTAGACTTACTAGCCCAATGAGTTGTCCACCCGTTACTATTCGTGACTTTTCTGCTGCAAGCCTTATTTCTAATATTTGGTTTATGATCACTATTCTTGATAAGTGAGAATCTTTTCCACTATTACAAGTCAGAATCAGAAATGATACACCACTGTATTTTTCGAGTTGTGTTCCAGATGTGCCTCCTTGAGAATCATACTGAACATCCCTTACACAGAGCAAGAACTAATCCACACATCTTCCCAAAAACCTTGGATGTGTTCATTCTTTCTTCTACGTTTAGATTATGTTTGCAACCTCACAAGTAAAACAAAATCCTTCAAAATGTGGATGCTACAACAACGGCTGCCAGTCATCAACTGCCCCAGGCAACTGGAGACCAACACTTCATCTGCAGGTCAGAGGGAAGGCACTACACTCAGTCCATCCCTTTCCATGCAAATATACTCCACTATATACTACTTGAGTAAATACTCCACAAGTGTTCCTATTGCAAGTCCTCTCTTTAAACATCCTCCATCTTCCCTCAGCTTTTACTTCTACTATTCTAAATGCCGAAAAATACTATTTTGCTCTTCCAAGTGGAAGTAGATAGAACCATTCTGCCTACAGCAGGCTATAGAGCAAATCAGTCAGATATTTATAGAATAATTCATTTTAGCATCTCAGCCAGCTTTATTTGTTTTCTTCCACCAACCAATCCTAAACACAGATAGTAACAGATGCTATGTTTTTTGGTTGGCCATGCTATAACTCCTTCGACGTGTAAAATTTCTGGTGGAAAGTAGCTATAGTCAAGGAGGTAGCCACAAATTGCAAGCAATACTTTTAAACATGTTTTGCCAGAGTAAGTTAGTTTAGTAACCGTTACTAAAATAATTTAAAAACCAATTCTACGAGTGCCATTGACTATAGGCATTCATACCATATTTATCAGTGAAGTCTGTATAGAGACCAAGTTTGATCTTACAGCTAGTCCGAAATTCTGATCTTGAACTTCAAGTCAAAAGAATACTTTGGCAGGTAAATTTTTGCATAACCTTGTCTTAAAATATGGTTTCATGCTAACATAAAACCAGTGAGAAATCAGATTCAGATGTCTTAGTATCTGCTGTGCAACTGAAACCTAACATGTAGAACAATATTTCCACAGTTTTATCTTCTGCAGAGAAAAGAATTGGCTGGATTTTAACCCACATTTTGACAGTAGAGACAGACAATTGCTGGATACCATATGACTGTAGTGGCTTAACACTTAATGGGGAAACAATAATGTGCATGTTCTTGCCTTGTTACAAGACATGACAAAGCCTGCAAGCTGAAAATGCACTGCCTGAATATATGCGAATCACATATCAGTCTTGCAAAGCAGTGCCAAATTTCGCTCGAATCAAGACACAGCAGAGGCAAATGGAAGTATTAATGAAATCTAAAGAACAGTCAAAAGCAGAATCAGGAGAGACATACAAGATCCTGAAAGAGAGTCACAGCTGCTATTTATCACACACAGAAGAACACCAATTTCAAAAGGGTTCCCCTCCTTCCTGAACTCAAATAGGACACTAAAATTCTTACCTATGGTTTTGAGAATATTTTTCATTATGTCAGTGTTCATTTAGGAAATTCCAGCCTTGCAAAGTGTCTGTCTGTTTTATTGTCCATTCTCAGCAGTGACAGCACAACTTTCTTGGGGAATGTACTGGGAATCAGATCTCTGTAACAATATGAGTTTTTTCTTCTTAAATTTTTCCTGTAGTTATTTTTAACCATTTCAATTGGGCTTGCAGCACAGACCAATGGTATTATCAAAACAACCAATAGTAAAAAGCATTTGGGAACATGCGGACTTGTATTAAACAGGCAGAAAATTAGTTGTTCTTCTGTAGAGTTCATTTTCTCTCAACTCACTGACCAGTGAGCAGTTCCACAGCTGTGAAAAGGGGTCTGGAGAAGGCCATGGATGGGACCAACCCCTTGGTAGTTTATCAACCAACCCCTAGGACAGTTTATCTGTAATATAACACAAATCACACACAAGGAACTCTGCCTTCCACCCTTGAGCAACTTCAGGCTGCATTCACTACAGAGAAGGCTTTGTTCAGGAAAGTGAAGAAAACATTTGTATCATGGTTATTGTCTGTGGCTTAATTAATCACAGAGGAAACTACAGTCCAACATGTAAAAAAAAAATCACCCCTTCTGGCAGATCAGCAAACATTCCCCTTTCATATCCTGGTGTGTTCAGATTTCTCACATTTAATCAAATTGTATGTTCACGTGAAAATATCACAGAATGAATGTAAAGCTCATTCACATCTCATCAACCTACATGAATAGAATTAATATTACTCATTATGAGCTCTCACTTAAGGGGGAACATCATAAAAGGTTATTGGTCTAAGGAAAAAAGGAACATGAAGTGGCCACCATTGTCTCTGACATGATCATTTATTTTCATTATATAGGTTGGGAAAGAAAGTTAGAAGCACGTGTGCTCTTTCATGTAGATCAAATAAAGCCTTACGAAAGATCTGAGAGACTACAGCTCCAGGAAATACATCTTGGAAAAGGTAATGAAGGAAAAATGTATAAACGTGCTCCTAGGCAAGTTAATTCAAGAGTTTTTAATACAAACACCTTTTACTTGCTCAAGAAAGGGGAAAAACCATTCTGTTTTTGCAGCTCTTGGACTAACTTGACCGTACTCATTAGATAAGACTTGGGAATAAGCTTTCATAAAATAAGTGACCTAAAGACTACCTTCTGTTTCTAATTTTCTACCATGTCTAATGCTTGCCACAGGCTGTCTTTTCTTACTTCCTTTTCTCTACCTTTGTTGTTACTGCTGAGTATACAGGAACAACCATTTTTTCCACTTTAAGAAAAATCAAAGACCATTAAATTATATCCTCCTACTTTACACAGAATTCCTAACTGCATCCTGTATGTACTACTATTTATCAACAACCATGTCAGCAAATAAATAATATAAGCTACACAATATTTAATGTTTCTAAAGACACATTTTCCCACTGGGGTTATATTAATCTTCCTGAAGCCAAAATTAATATCCTCCTGACAGTTAAGCATCCTGATAGATTATTTTAAGTGCCTATTATTAGAAACCAGCAAAAAAATATTGATCTTTTTCTTCTGTCCCTGTGAACAGAAAAGGCTGTGCTTAAAGTATTCAGAAAGATTCAGGTAGATTACTCCCCAAAGTAAACAGATTGCTAATAAGTGAGCATCCTCTGTGAGAAATTTTGAAAGAAGCAGGCCTGCTTTGTTTTCCCCTTAAATTGGAATTCCTTAATGAAAGATAAATGACAAAACATATACAGGTAATTTGGGTATGTAGAAACATTTCCATTCACAAGTATCACGTGTGGGTGTTTAAAAAAGTTGCAATTTAACACTAGAAGCAAATTGCTACCAGAATGCCTACAACTGAAAATGAATGCCTGTCGTTAAACTGTAATCCCAGTACTCAAATCTCCACATCATGTTTATTTCACAATAATCTAAGTTCTACAAGCTTAAACAACCTGTACCCACATAGTACTACAATTCCTCAGTGTGAAATCGCTGGCAAATTATGCTAATGATTCTACTTCTGTTGCAATCAGTCACAGTTTCAGTTCCCAGTAAATTACATCCGTGTTCAGGAAGTCACAACCACCCTCTGAAACTCCCATGGCAATCTTCACAGGTGCACTCCTGCAATAACTTGTATGGTTTTCTGGTGGGTTTGGATTTCTGAGGGGTTTTTTGTTTGATTGCTTTTTAATTTAAATTTTATGAAGTTAATGACTTGACTTCCCCTTTTTTCTTACTTTTTTAAGGGGTGTGCACCCTTTCAAAATTGCTTGTGAGACCTGTCCATTTGAAAATAGAGACCAGAGGAGTGGAACAGAAGAAAATCCAAAACGAAAAACACCAAGTAACTTCATTCACATGGCCTTCTGCCTACAAAGACTGAATCATCTCCATCATAAGGCTGATGAAAAAAAGACAGATACTATGAAAGCTCATGTCAAGGACAATCAGAAAATGAGTTGCTAAAAAATGTATGCCTTGGGTGAGATTAATTTGTCACAATTACAACATTGACAACATGAAAACCTACATCAGCCTTAGAGTACTCATCTCACTTTAGGGTGACAGCACATTACTTTTAGAAGTTATCTACACGGCTACCTTACACGTAGATGTCTGCAATGTAAATTTTTAGTTACATGAGATTATTCTCAGCCCATCATCTCACATTGCATTGTACTATATGTAATTGAGAGAAAGATACACTTGCTAGTTGAATTTTCTACGTGCTTAAACATATCTCTTTATTCACGCAAAAAATCTTTTTTAGACCAACAGATGTATAAAATTTAAAAGCTGTAATAAAAAGGATGCCTATCACTAAACAGAAGACTAATCATTAAGAACACAATTATTAGCATTAAGCAACCACTCATCGAAGGCTATCATATCAATATATAACCACAGCTGTTTTTCAAAAAGCATTAGTGTTTCAAATAGTACAGCTAAAATTTCTGACCTTGCCTTCTTAATTTCAGGAACTTTCTACAAAGAAAGGTGTGAGAATGCTTAGGCTTAGAAAGGTGACTATGGACCAATAAATAAGGGAATATCCTAAGACCTACTTCTTGCAAATAGTCCAGAATGTCACTAGTGAAGTCTGAGACAGAGAGATTATAAGAATCTTTTGTCCAGATGAGAACAGATGAGAACCTGACAGCTCTTCATGTAACTTTTGCTTTGTAGACACGCTCTAGTGACAAAAACCACTTGAATGAAGCATGACAAGACCAGGATGACACAGCAACTCTGGGTTCCGAGACTTGAGTTTCCTCATTAACTGGTAAATATGACGTGGTTATTAATCAGAGGTACTGATATCATCAGATCACCTTCACTTCTTTCCTGTGTTGAAACCCTTGGAACTGAAAGAATATGTAAGAGCACTGGGCAGGCCGCCTAGCTATGCTATCAGAAATAGTTTTGGTAGAGACTATGAACTGCATTTATATCAAGTGCAAAAATTCTGGTACTGTTTATTGATATCCAAATCAAAATAGAGCTCTATTGACAAACCATGGTTCTGAAAGATGTCTTCTAGGACATCTGTGAAACAAAGCAAACGCACTTGGAGCACACCAGAATATTGGGAGGAGATCAACTACACAACTGCAAGTAACAAAGTAACTACTTCAAAAGGAGTTACAGTTGCCATTAGGAAAAAAGAGGGATTAAGGAACTATTGTGAGACTATCCCATCAGAACGTTTTGTCTGACCGTATGGGTAGTGCTGAAATCTTTACCTATAATTTAAGAAGAACTCTGTACTCTCAAGAGATAAGAATCTGCATTTAGAACACTGGATGTGATTGCTGGCATTTTGAAGGACTGGAAGAAATGCTTTTACAGAATAAACTCCTTATGTAACAGTAATAACAAATATGATGGAAACAAAGGCTGTCTCCTATTGTGCAGACAATATCTGGAAGCATACAACTTGCAGAGAGGTGGAAGTCAAGAATAAAATATAATGTAGAGCTGATATGTACATATGTGTATGCATACACACACTCACCCAGTACGGCCAGGTTTGCAACTCACAGAGGTCGAGTCAGAAGCTAGTTATGCAAGTGTTAATGGAATGATGTGTTGCAGTTGTTCATTTAAGTCCTATCCAACCAGAAATCCCTCCTAGAGAAGAAGAACAACTGAAGTCCTAATTCGTTTTACTTAATACTGATGATTTATGACTGAATTCAGGTCAATGCCACATTTCTGAATGTTTGTTCTATTATAGGGATTAAAAAACCCGCAAGCAATTTTACTAGGACCGAAAGACATGAACTGGCAGTTCTCTTACAGTGAAATCTCCAGACAGAAAAGTGGGAACAGTGTCATCTCATCCTGCAGAGAACAAAACCTTTTTTTTTTTATTATAACCAGGATTACTAATGGGAGGGACAGCATCTTGAATCCAAACACATGAATGAAGACACTCATCTCTCTTCAGTCCAAGATGGCTAAATCATTGCTTCTGCTTGGCATTAGAAGAGCATTTTCTCACAAACTCTTTGCTGCTGAGACAGTTCTGTGGTTCCCAAAGAAAGGCAGCAGAGACCATTTTTTGTCATATCAGCTGCAAGACTGTTTGAGAGGAACAAGTGCAAAGGGCCATGTAAAGGCAGCCTGCAGAATGATAACCTAAAGAGTCTCAAATATTCTGGCAACAAACTCTGGCCCTCAGGATGTCTGTCTGCTGCCACCTGATGAGCAAGGTGTCCCAAAACCCCTTCAAAGAGACAGCAAAGAACAGCAAAAGTAATCCTAATACTTTGAGAGGAAGGCTGTGACTCAGGAAATCTTACTTCATTTTACCTCCATCTGCTTTAGTTAACAACATCAGTGTAGAAAGAAGTGTCTTTTCTTTCCTGCCTCTTCACTGGTTGCATGTAAAGGTCTCTAAATCTTAACTTCTCTCTCCAAAGAAAAGGAAAACTAGGATGCAACGCAAGTACAATTTAGGAATCTGAATCTCCAAGCACTGCCCTTCTAAACAGCTTATACTTGTGACTACCAATTAATGGGGATTTGTAAAGTCACGTGAATCTGTTTTTGATGAAGCACAGGAGAGCTACTAACTCACAAGCTTGAACACAACAAAAACTATACAGTGGCCCTGGTAAATATGTATATTCATGATTAACCAACATGAATAAAACAACTTTGGAAACGGATGGCCTCACAGCATGTTTCTTTTTCTATCTGAAAGTCAACTTTAGTGAGGAATTTTACTTTGGAGAAAAAAAATTAGAATGTAAACCAAAAGTATCAGTGAGAAATGAGAAGAATGAAAAATATTATTTAAACAGCCAAAACTGCATGGAACATTAAGTTGTTTTGAATTTTAATTTCATATATTTTTCAGAAGACACTCATGGCAGAAATGTAGATCTTAAAATGTTAATATGGAAAGACTACAGACAAAATTTTACATACATGAAATGCTAATTTCATAAGCTGACATCAATAGCAAGTAACTGCTCAGAAGACACAGAACGGAATCTTAGAGGACAGCTAAGTGAGGCAAATAAAAAGCAGTTGCAAGGGCTGTTTCCTGACTACTTTTTGCCCCCAGCACTAATGATGGTACAAGCACTTACCCAGCTATGGGGTGAATCACATCTATCTAGTACATTACACAGTAAGTGTGTGATTACATAAAATCTACTGCTACAATCTTTACCTCATGCTGTTTTACCTTCCTTTTCATCTGCACTGTCAACTGAAAACACATCTAAGATGGTCCAAGTATCCCATGGTACAAACTGCACTTTCAGGATTGAAGCAAGGCACAAAGGAAATGGAGAGCATATGCAGTTAGTGGATATTATGCCAAGGCAAAATCTCTCTCGCCTTGAATTGGTATAATACAAATGTCCACAATATGAACATTAAGACAAAGATTTAGACAAGAATTTATATTGTTTTAATATGCTACAATGTATTCTAAAAACCTGGGGAAAACATAATTTTTAAAATTCAGTTTTTAATATGATTAAAATGTTCACGTGTCCATCACATCATATAACCCAAAAGCCTGTATGAACACCAGACAAGTAGAGGATGTTACAGCAATTTTTAAAAGTCTCTGACATTGTTACTTTTATGAAATACCTATCTTTGAAACAACAACAGTCACAGTAAGCTGGTCAGTCCCTTAGAAATACAAAATTAATCCTGGAAACAAGATTATGATGATGACTGAATTATTTCATCAGAGTGTAATGGTATGTAACTACGCAGATGAATTCGCCTATTTCAAGGCAACTACAACCTACAACACTTTATTTCCCAATAAGGGATGCAGTAACACAGACCACACAGTCCCTATGGGCTCCCACGCAAATGTACCTGGAAAACATCACCTTATTATAGTCTTCCCAAACGGTCCTCTATTTAACTGCTCCTTACTAAATACCATGACCATACTATAGCTACATTTGTGTAAACCTAATTAAAATAAAATAATAAAAAATTGCAAATTGTATTAAAACATCTGAAAAATGTGAATGATTATGAACAGGTGACAAGATATTATCCACAGAAATGGTCTGCTATGAAAATCATGGCAGGCGCTCTAACTGGTACCAAAAGACAGCTTACACAGACAAAAAAGCACTAATTTTTGAGCAGTTACAGTTTTAAACATACTATAAACACTAAAACAGTAAATAAAAGGCTGTTTCTTTCAGTTTGAATTTTTAATCTTCTCTGTGGAGTCTTTTTCACAGTTTATGAACTCAAACGTCTTGGTTAACAGCCAAAGCCCCTCCCCCCTTCTTTTTCTTTTCCCACCAGCAGCCTGCTTATTCTCTTGTGGAGAGACTGTGGACACTTTCCCCCAGGCCTAACCACACTCAAAATTTCTTGCAGCTCTGAAGTCATACTTTCAATTACCTTTTATTTTATTGTTGAATACCTCCTTTAGCACTTCTTCAGTGGGACAATGTAACTGGACAGTACAATAGACTGAGATTGTAGAAGGAAAAGACAGTAATGAACTGATGGCAACCCCCGTTCCCCATCCCCCTGCACCACTGTCTGCAGGGTAAGGTAGAGAATTCGGGAGTGAAGTTCAGCTGAGGAAGAAGGGAGGGGTGCGGGGAAGATGATTTTAAGATTTGGGTTTATTTCTCATTATGCTACTCTACTTTGAATGTAATAAATTAAACTAATTTCCCCAAGTTGAGTCTGTTTTGCCTGTGACAGGCGCTGGTGAGCGATCTCTACCTGCCCTTACCACAGCCCATGAGCCTTTTGTTATATTTTCTCTCCCCTGTCCAGCTGAGGAGGGGAGTGATAGAGCAGCTTTGGTGGGTGCCTGGTGTCCAGCCAGGGTCAGCCCACCTCATAGCTGTTGTGAAAGTCCTAACTTTATAGGCACTTGTAAGGTAATTACCTTTTGTGCAGCAAGATGGAGAGCAGTTCTTCGGCTGCGATCAGCCCTGTTAACATCAGCTCCAGCCTTCAGCAACGCCTCTGCACAGTCCAGCCGGTCAGCCAGCACACAGTACATAAGTGGAGTTCTTCCAAACTGGTCCTCTTTATCTTTCAGCTCAGAGTTTCCTAAAAAAACCAAAACAAAATGCTCACTTAAACCAGTTAAGTATATTAGTATGTAGCTAAAAGCAGTGCTTTTTTATTAAAAAGTCATCTTATTATAATATGAAGAGCAGGTATCTCATTATAATATGACTGGGGTGAACAAAAAAATGGAGTATATGATAAACTCAGAGTTATTACATTTTAGCCTACTTTTACTGACAGTTACAGAATATTTCAAAATATATTTACAGAAAAAAGTACATTCAGAAAACATTAGTTCCATGAATACACCTACCACTAGTAACATTCTGCAGTGGCATAATTATAAATAATTTTAAAATAGTTACACAGATCGTGGCTGCACAGGTTAGTTTAAAAAGTATCAACAGCACAGAAACCAAACAGACATCTTGAAACCTGTAAACACTGTAACTAAAACAAACTTTGAAGCCTACTCACAGTAATGTTTATTTTAAAAGCATAAACGTCAATATTACATCAATACCATTATTTACTTCAGGGTGCCTTACAATACGGAAACGACTAAAATACTTCCCAAGCTTTATTGAATTGATAAGGTTAGTAAGGCAGTAATCTGATATCCTATTCAAAAAAAGTCAAAACACTATTCTTATTCACAGCCCAAAAAACCCTCCAAACAAAGCAGTTTCACTATAAAGTTTCATATTTCCATGATGTCACCACGTAAAGGCAAGCACCTTTAACTTCAAGGGTATCAACGACCCCACACATCCAGAGTCTCCAGATCTCCAAGGGAGCAATGTTGTCTACAATTACTCAAGGAACATTGAATTTTACAGGCAAGTTAGTTTTGCTCTTTAATTATTCCTTTGTCTGCATGACTGTTGATGCTTCAAAAGCACTCCAGCAGAGGCATGCTGCTTCTTTACACAGTCTTTGCTCTCCCCCAGCATATTATACTTATCTACATATCCAGTAATTGTATTCTTAATTACAATTTCTATTGATTCACCCAGAAGAAGAATCAAGCAGATTAAATATGAATCAAGGGGAATATCAAGAATTAAAATTCATTCCCTACCAATCAAGCCACTTATAAAAAACACTGTCAAGTAGGATATTGCCAGTCAGAGCAATCATTTACTCACTCACTACATTTTTTAGTTCCTTTAAAACTATAGAGTGAATGCCATGTCAATCACGATTCACTCTGTAACACTTTTTTTTGCCTTGAAAGTGTGATTTGCATTGAGAAAATTCTTTTTGCTCTGCAAAAAAAGTTTAAGAACATTTCCAAACTCCTCTGTGATGCAGATATAGAAAAATGCTTTTTATTCTTCACCTGTGGCCTTGTCTTCTCTGACTGCCACTTCACCTTGACAATCCACTGGTTTTATAACTAATTTTTATGTCACTAGCAAATTATTAAAAAACAAACAAAACAAATAAACAAACAAAAGAAGTCTTCTACCAACCTACAGCTAGCTTTCTCAGAAACAGGCTGGTTTTTGAACACCTTTTTGCATTATAATACTCACCTTCACACTGCTGTTTAGCCTGCTCCACTGCAGATGTTGTGGTCCAAAGCATAATTTAACATGTCACTGTTCCCAACCAACAAGCCAGTTTCTCTAATTAACTAAGTACAGTCAGGTGCTCTTCCAGTTTTAGTTCAACATGGTCACTTAGAAATCACTAAACCACATTTCACTGCTAAGTGCTAACATAACCTCAACAGTGTCTTAAATTGCTTGAAGCTGATGGGACTTGAACACTCAAATGTATTAAGAGAAACATGTACACATTCATTTCGCCCAATAAAACATATGCACATGGGCTTACGCTCAGATAACACTGGTTCTTAAATCAGCAGTGTGCAAAAACAGTAACTCTTCCTCAAATTCCAGTTCCCTTTCTGTTATAGAATGCTGGAGGATATAAGATTTAGAGACTGAAGACAAGTAAAAATGGTCTAAAGCTCAAGTGCAACACAACTAAGTAAAGCAACAGATATCTGTTTCCATTTTCAGTTCCCAAAAAGTGATGTAGCTGATGACAAAGAGTTTCCATGATTGCATACAGTCTGATGGAAAAATGAGCAAGAACTTCAAAACTTGATGCCAGTAATTTGCCTGAAGCTTCTGCATGTTTTTTTAAGGTAAAGAAACTATCTTCAGCTAGCAGTAGCTTTTCTCCTTTTGCTTACCAGGCTCCATAAGGCCCTTAGAATGGTTAAAATCCCGTGGGCCTTTCCCTAAAAGGGTGTCTTTGTGTTCAGGCTAAGAGACAGGACAAGGGCTAGAATCTACTATATCACCATCAGGTGCTAAGGGGGGATTAAGCTGATGAAAGTCAACAGCCACAACATCTTGTGAACTTCACAATTTTGCTGCAGGAAATTATTATTTTCACAATCACGAAAGCACAGGTAGCCTTTAAAACATCCACGTATTAGCATACCTAAAATCTACTTTGGGAAAAATAAATTCTCTTCACATATCTACCTAAGAAAGAAGTTTTGTTAGATCCCTCCCCTTTCAGAATCAAAGTCCTCAGCCCACCAGAATATGCATTCCATAAGCTTATTGCCAACAGATGTCATGAACACTACAGAATCCAGGGCCCAAGTCCAAAATTTAACTCTCGTAGCTGTACTTCACCACTTCCTCACACTCTATGCAAGCAGTAATATCAGACTCTTAACATTTCTATGCATTTTTCAAACCAGAAAATGAGAAAGGGCAGCATGAAGGTGTGAATTCTCCCTAATTATTAAAAGACAGACCATTTTTTCATCACTTGCAAGAATCTTCCCTGCTGCAATATCTGATTTGAGATTTATTCTACCTCCCACAATGTAGAACAGGCAAGAGAGAAGTAGAGAGAAGGATCAAACAACAGCACACAACTGCACATTTGTAACCCATAGTTTAGTTAAAATTTACAATGAAACACCACAACAGATATTTAGAAGCATTTGGATGCAAGCAATGCATTAGAATGAGGAGCTGGACTGAACAGACACTTCAGTATAATGACTATTGTAATCATTACTGAGTTCTTTTAAACAATTAAAACCATTAAAACAATTAGATGCCTCTTCCCAAAGCACTAAATGGAAAATTACCCTCCAAACACAAAATTAACTTTTGCTCGCTTTTTCCCTAGGATCAAAATCATACAGATGGATTTTAACACTGAAGATCTGTTAATTAAAGTCATGTTCAGTGTTGTATAAAGCACAGGAAAGAAAATATTGTGAGCATTCCCCAAAGCCCAAGAACACACAATTCTAAAACAACGTGATACAGTACAGGACAATTCATGCAATGCAAACAATTAGCACACTTCTGTTAGAACATTGGTCACACAGTTAACACTTGCCATGTACTTTATGGTATTTAACCCACAGGCTTTTTAGAAAGTCCTGTGATTAAGCATTAGTGGCAGTTAACATACAGAGATACTTTGTTCCAAAGCCCTCTTTCTCTAAATAAATTGTCTACTTACCTTTGATTCTGTCTGTGCCTCTTTCTGGCACAGGGTGTCAAAAGGAACACATTAAGCAGAACACACTGTATTATTTCAAAAACCTGTTCCTTTAAAATTCATCTACACCTTAATTATATGCAAATAAAACATCTATGTTTGTATACAGCCACACACGCTCCACCAAGCTACAGGCAGCAGAAGGAAAAATCACCAAAGAGGTTTGAGGGGCTGCTCTAAGAGTCTTTTTGGCCAGCCTCTATGCCCCTCCTATGTTAATAACTGAACAGGGAAAGCACAAAGAGGAAAGTAATAATGAATTTAGGGGCTGAAAGGTCCTCCCTGAAAGGAGGAGTAAGTCAAGACTTTCCATCGCTGCATACACTGCTGTCTACACATCCAAGGTGCAAAGCTTGCCTGCATTAGAAAAGTGTTGTTCAGCAATCCAGCACACACAACGCTGGAGTACTGTCCTGATTCAGCTGCTGCTGCTGTTGAGGGCGGCCTCGAAATTCGGTGAATAGCACCAATTGCTCAATTTGCTTCTGGCATCAACTTACACTTTCAACAGCGACTGGTAAACAGCTAAAAATATTACTCTAATGCATTCTTCTTCTGCTAGGTGATATGTGATGTTTTTGGGGTTTTTTTTCTTTTTGGTCCAGTTCTGGCAAAAGTAAGGTCTGTGTCATATCCTGTCAAAACATGGCAAAGCAGAAAAGCCAAATTTTGCTAGTATAGCAAATGCTACAAGGATTGTGCAGTTCACTCTCCCAAGCAAAAGTAAAACAGCATTTTTATCTCGTTGCTGCATGAGTATCATTAAAAGAAGAGCAACTTCCTTATCTGGTTCTAATGGCTGTTTTGCGGTATATTTGACAAGATTTACCAGCAACACAGAAATACTTTTTCCTTTGTGTTTCCAAAAATAAGTTTTTTGGCTCTGAGATTAACAAAAACACACTGAAGTCAGAAAAAGCTCTTTGTTGCTTCTGACTGTTAGCCAGGATTTAAAAGCTCAGACTTTTTTCCACCTCCTCACACAGGCAGAAGGATTTTTTAGAAGCCTGGGTATTTAAAGCTACTTTGTAGTTGACTCTCACAGATTCTAGAAGTATCTCCGTATCAACCACTCATCTGCTGTTTATAAAATGTTTTAAAAAAGAGCAAACAGATAGCATTAAATGCAAACAGTATATGTTTGAACCATCGTATGACAAAATAAAGTTGAAGGCCCAACAAAAAATAACTCTTTCAACAAGTGGAGCTTCTAGAAAGTCAGTTGCCTCAAATGTGTTCCTGTTTGAGTCAAATCAGTTCTAGTTATCTTTTGAGAAAACTAGATCCACCTTGTAAGGAGGAGCCCCTTACTGCTTTCTGTACAGCTTGGACAACAGATCCACACAGGTTACTACCTTGCCTTCAACACAGGTCAGCAAAAGATACATAAAGAAACCTGACTGCTGGTTTCATGCTATTACCATTAAAGCCTTCACACCCACTAAAACTGCATAAATAAGTTAACAGCATAAACACAGACTATGCTTCTTATTATTTCACAGTCCTTCAACCCTTGCCAAGCTCCAGGAACAGGATTTTCCAAAAAAGACTGAGCAAATAGAACTTCTAGAGTATCACCTGAAATTGCATTTAATCAGAAGCTCTGAAAAATCCAAGTCTTCACCTATCATATGGCAGCCTTCCAAATATATGCAAGACTGGTTTTGGAACACAGAACATATACTGCTTTTGAAAACCATTAACCTGGAATGCCATATCATTCCTGGACAGCAAGGGAAGGCAAAATCCTGAGCTTTTTAATGGATGGGAATTTTTTTTTTTACTTCAGATTCAATAGGACTAGGCTCTCTCATTACCTTTAATTTCTCTTGAGAAACGTTGCCAGTCTATCAGAATCAAAGTAACAAATCAGGCTGGCTCATTTTGTTCACAAATACCACCCAGTGACAAGACTTCAGAAACTATAATAAATTATCTTTAAAAATATATTTATCAAATTTCCCAAAAAGCAATTAAAAAAATAAGGATTTGCAGCCAAAATATTTTGGCACAAAGCACTTCTCCAAAACTTCAAATTCCCTGAAAGGGGTTCTATCACTTACCAACTTTCTGTTTTACTTCACAAAGAAGTACCAATCAAAGGCAACAGGTAATAAAAAGTAAGAAAAATCAGTCATATTTTCAGGGCAACATTTATTCTAGAAGCACATATAATCAAGAAATCAAAAATATCTTAAAGATCAGAGCTGTAAATCAAAACCAAAAAGCCTCAGTTCTGAAGTAATCTAAATGCATCTACAATGGAAACATTTACCTGCTATTAGCTTTTGGAGGGTACTCTTATCTCCATTAACAGCAGCAGCATGCACTTCAGATGCTAACGAGGAACCACTGAAGAGGCAGTTTGCTGAAATATTCATACTCTTTCAAGGTATTACTATAGGTCAGATCTGTGCCACCAGCATTTTTTGTAGGAATTCAGTTCTAGAAAAAAAAAAACAAAACTACATCAATAAAACAGAATTAATTTTATAATGAGTCATTAAAATTACTCAAACAATGCTAAAAATGCTTCTGTTAGAAAAGAAAAAACACGGTTTTCATCTGTGGAATAAATCTACCTCTAGCCAAAATTCATCAGAAAAAAGCCTACATGAAATATACATATATATTGTAGTTTCATTGCCTTAAACACAAATTTCAGTCCATAAGCTTTGTAAAAGTCTGTAAAGTGTTTCTTTACAAACCAAATAGACTGTTCTTCAGAGCGTTACCGTGCATGCTTTAATTCAGTAACCAATAAAGTCTGTTATCAAGTATCAACTTATTACAGTCGTGCAGTATAGAATCACAGAATATCCTGAGTTGGAATGGATGCACTGGGACCATGGAAGTCCAGCTCCTGGCCCTGCACTGAACAACCCCAAGAGTCATACCATGTGCCCAAGAGCATTGTCCAAAACCTTCTTCAACTCTGTCAGGCTGGTGCTGTGACCACTTCCCTGGGGAGCCTGTTCCAGTGCCCAAACACCCTTCGGGTGAAGAACCTTTTTCTAATATCCAAGCTAAACCTCTCCTGACACAACTTCAGGCCATTCCCTAGAGTCCTGTCGCTGGTCACCACAGAGAAGAGATCAGTGCCTGCCCCTCCTCTTCCCCTCACGAGGAAACTGCAGACTGTAATGAGGTCTGTCCTCAGTCTCCTCCCTAGACTGAACTGACAAAATGACCTCAGCCACTCCTCACACAGCTTCTCCTCAAGGCCCTTCACCACCTTCGTTGCCCTCATTTGGATGCTCTCTAATAGTTTAATGTCTTTTTTATATTGTGGCACCCAAACCTGCACACAATATCCCAAGGTGAGGCTGCCCCAGTGCAGAGCAGAGCGGGACAATCCCCTCCCTTGCCCAGCTGGCGATGCTGTGCCTGATGCGCCCCAGGACACACCTGGCCCTCCTGGCTGCCAGGGCACTGCTGACTCAGATTCAACTTGCCATCAACCAGGACCCCCAGCTCTCTTTCCATGGCACTGCTTTCCAGCCTCTCATTCCTCAGTCTGTCCATACACCCACCCAGGTGCAGAATCCGGCACTTTGCCTTGTCAAACTCCATACAGTTGTTGATTGCCCAGTCCTCTGATTTGTTGAGGTCTCCCTATAGGGCCTCTTTGCCCTCGAGGGAGACAACAGCTCCTCCCAATTTTGTATCATCTGCAAACTTGTTTAGCATCCCTTCCAGTCCTGCATCCAAGTCAATAATGAAGATAATGATTATCACAGGGCCGAGGATGGAGCCCTGCAGAGCCCCACTAGCGACAGGTCCCCAGTCTGATGTCACCCCATTCACTATAACCCTTCGTGCCTGACCAGTGAGCCACTTGCTCACCCATCACATGAGGTGTTTATACAGTTGCGTGTTGGACATTTTGTCCAGGAGGGTACTGTGAGAGACAGTATTGAAAGTTTTACTGAACTCCAAAAAGATTCCATCAACTGATGTGTCACCTGACCTTACTTCCATTGGGCATACACCTTCTTGCTTTCCATTAGCTCCAAAAGAAGACCCCTAGTCAGCCAAGCCAGCCTTCTACCTCATCTGCTTCTGACATTTTGGAATAGCCTGCTCCTGTGCCCTTAGGAGGTGGCGCTTAAGAAGTGACCAACACCGATGGACCCCAGCACCTTCAAAAGCATTTTCTCAGGGGATCTTACTATCTAGTTCCTCCATTTTCTTCACATTTTACCTCTCAACAAATAAACTAAAATATAAGAAATCCAGGGGCAGCAGCATAAAATTCAGCAAATACCAAAAAACTTGGTCAAACACCAGAAACATCCCAATAACATCAGCAATAATTTTTACATAAAACTGACTGCATACAGACGAGAATTAATAATGAAAGATGCTCATAGTTTCCAGATGAAAACAAAAGTCACTTCTGCATTAAGTGTTAGTAATCATACAGGTGAGAGAAGCAACCCATTATCTCTACAGCAATTCTTAGTAAAGTATCATGATTCCATTGCATGGGCCAATTCTGCACCAGAGAAGTTCTGAAATATTAAGAGGGACTACAAAAGGAAAACTTGTAACATTCTTCAGGTATTTTTCTCATGTATATAGCAATCAGATGAACTGCTGTCTGGAAGACTTGCTTGATAAAGATTCTCATTAACAAAAAATTAGGCATTTAGTCAATAAAAATAAAGAAATAAGTAAAAGATCTGCTTATAAAATGCTACATAATTGGCATTATCTGTAATATGCATCGTATTACTGGAATCAAGTAAATAATTCACTTTTCTTCTTTAAGCTAACATGTAAAAAAAGATTAGCCTTCTCAAGTCACTTAAAATGAAGGGACGCTCACATAGACACCAAGACTTCTTCAAGGTAATTGAAATTTCACACCAAACTACGGTGTGTCTACTTTGCATTATGCAGATAACAAGAATTACATAATTTTTCTATTCAGCAAAACATGAGGTTGTTAAAATTTAAACATGATAACACAATCATGCTATCAAATTTTATTGATACAGTTTCCAAGTAAAGACCTAGCTTTGAAAAAATATCAAAGATTTTTCAAATGTGAGTTAGTGCAGAAGATGTTCATTCCACAGATCAAAGAGGACAAGTTCTAAAGGTAGTCATAGCAGAAGTGATAAAAGCCAAGTTTCAATTTCAGACTATAAAAAATACATGACTTGTATGTATATATATATATATGTGTGTGAGAGTGTTTGCAGCTCATGAAACTGACAGGCCACAAGATTTTTGCAGGGTCACACAAAGTCTGAGCCTGTCAGGCTTTCTTTGAAACCAAGCCAGTCTTGACTTGAAAAAGGCTGATGTAAAGGATTTTCTTTTGAATGGTGTTACACCCCCGTCTCCCTCCTTACACTCGTGTACATACTGGAAATGTAACAAACGCAAAACGCAGCTTTCTGTGATCTCTTTGAGACAGCTCTGCAAGGTTTCAGAGCATGTACGTATTCTGTAAGGTCCAGAGTTTTACTGGAAGAGGGCAAAGCCCTGAATTTTAGGTGTTCTTCATTTCCAGCATTTAGAACTGAGGGAGTGGCAGAAAGCGCAAATCTGCTGAAGCGCCAAGGGATAAACATCAACGATGACGTTCCACTCAAGCTAAAGTTTCCCAACCCTCCCAGCAGCCGCTCTGCCCCGTCACACACAGGCTCCCAAGCAGAAGAAAGTTGCCTCCCAAACTCCGAGGACACGAAGACCACAAGGCGCACAGCGCCCAAATACCCCTCCTCAAATTCCCTACAGGCAAACCCGTGTGCCCAGTCCCGGCGGCTGAAGGTGCAAGGCGGGATGCAAAGGAAACGCGGACAGCCGCTGGGGGCTGGCAGGGAGCGATCCAGAGCGGAAGAGGGTGCGGTGCCACAGAACACGCTCGCCACCACGGCGGGAAGGGTTAACCCTGCCTCGCCCAGACCGCGAGAGCCGCCTCCCTCTCTCGTCCCTTCCCTCCCTTTTTCCCTGCCCAGCGTTGCAGCTGCGCCCCGCAACTCACCTCCACCCCGCCCTTCTCCTCATCGGGGCGCCGCTGCCTCCAGGCACCGCCCCGCGGGCAGCCCCGGTGCGCTCTGGGATCCACGCCTCCTCCTTCTCTCACTCTCTCTCCTTTCCTTCCTCCTCCTCCCTCCCTCTCTTCCTTCTCCTCCTCCTTGCCCTCCCCTTCCCGGAACTACGGTTCCCGGCGTGCCCCGGGAGCGCGCGGCGGAGCGCGGGGCCCCGCGGTGGAACTTGCCCGGGTGTTTCCTGGCGACGGGGGGAAGTGGAGGAGCCGCCGCCGCGGAGAGTGGGAGCCGCGCTTCTCCCCTCCCCGCTCCCGGGCGCCCGATCTACCATGAGACCCGCCATCTTCCCGCTCCTGCCTGACCCTGGCTGCCTCCTGCTCCTCCTGGTAAAAGCCGCCGGCTTCCCGCTGCACTTCCCTTCCCCGCGCCGGCTCGGGCAGGGCGGTGCTGGGGTGGCCGGCGGGCCCCGCTCGGGGTTCTTGCCTCGCTCCCCTCCCCCGCCCAGCAGGTGCCGGCGCCCGGGAAGGAAGGAGGGAGGGCGGGCGGGAGCGGCCCCGGCCCCGGCAGCGGGGCCCGGCGGTGTGGCCGAGGCCGATAGGCTGCGCGCACGGGGTGGGGCCGCGCCCGGGCCCGGGCCCGGGGCAGTGGCCGGGCGGGCGGTGCGGCCTTGCCCCGGCTCCTCGGGTGCCGGAGCGGGCGCGGACGGCCGTAACGGAGCCCCTCTGCAGCCCCCTGAAAGGAGGCTGTGGCCAGGTGCGGGGCGGCCTCTTCTCCCGGGCAGCCAGCGAGAGGACGGGAGGACATGGTCCTAACCTGCGCCAGAGGAGGTTTAGGTGGGACAGCAGGATGGATTTCTTCACAGCAAGCGTGATTAGACACTGAAATGGGCTGTCCGGGGAGGTGGTGGAGTCACCGTCCCTGGAGGTGTTCAGGAAATGACTGGATGTGGCACTTAATGCCGTGGTCTAGTTGCCACGGTGGTGTTGGGTCATAGGTTGAACTCGATTGTCTCAGAGGCCCTTTCCAGCCTAATTGATTCTGTGATCTTTAGTTGTCAGACTACAGCTTTTTTTTTTTAGTTTTTTTTTTTTAGGCTGGCATTACATGCGTGACCTAAGCCACCTTCCGGCTTTGCCAGTACACAAATGCAATCACTGATGTGTGTGTGTTTTGTGGAGATAAGTTGCCTGTGTTATACTTCTCTTTTTTATTTTTTTTTTAAACAGGCTGATGTGGTGATTCTTACTTTTCCAGAAATTTATTGGGCCAGATTCTGGACTTTTCATAACATAAGTGACTTGCAGAACTAAGGGGGACTTGTGTGAATGAATTTTAATAGGATTTTTCTCTTAAAATATTAATGAGTTTAATCAATCTATTTTAAACATTTGGGAGAATAAAATTGGCCAGAAAATTAAAAAATAATTGGAGGTAATGGTAGATAGAACTCTAACAGTCTGAAGAGGAGTACACAGTAATATAGCTGCTAATGAATGAATGATTTGGTTAGGAATGTGAGGACACGTACATAATGAACAGTACAAGTATTCATTATCCCTTTGTAACGTGCACTTTCTACCTGGATAAGCTCTGGTTAAAGTATTATGAACTTGCTGTCATTTCGGGGTTAGGAAATACGAGTGATTGGTAGCGTTTCAAAAAACACATTTGAAATGTATATATATAGATGACAATAGCATGCTAAAACACTGTGTGAGAGACTGAAGTGAAGAACCTCATACTTTTCAGTCGCATCTGTGTATTAAAACAATATTGCTTATGTGTTAGATTGGTTTTCACTATTATTTTAAATACAGACTAATGAGCAAAGCCAAGGAGTGTGTACTGTTTAACGACACCATGAATGTGTCCATTAAATGGACAAGTACAAATTTGAAAAAGTGGGCACAAGTTAATGAGTTTTTCTTTCTTCATGGCACAGTTGATCAATCCAGATTTAATATGCATCAATTAGAGTTATGTTTGCCAACAACAAAAAAAAACAAACGAGGAAATAGCTGTGATCTGCAACTTGTTTGTATTTTATCTGCTGTTTCTTTGTGTGCGGGTCGTTTAAACTCATTTCTAATGTGATTTTAAAAACCTGTATCCATAAAAGTTTAAGAAGAATACAGATCAGAGTTGTTTTTAAAAAAATACAATTAAATATAATGTTATCTGTGTGATTATTCAGCATCATTTTATCAGCTGTGGCCCTGTGTTGTAAGATGCCTAGATGAATCAAGCCAATGGGTCATTCCTTTTAGTAGATTTGTTAAGACTTTTGGAAAAGTTGTTCTGAGCAGTCTGGAAGTGTGAGGGGATCCTCTTTAGAAGGGCTGAGAAAACTTTGTAGATGTGTGTTGTTTGTTTTCTTGTGGTATTCAGAGTCCCTGATAAAGTGTATCAGATTGGCTTTAAAGTTCTGGTAACTTTGTTTTTCTTGTTACCATCTGCCATAAACACTTAAGACCAGCAATGCAGCTTGGCCTTCTGCTCCAGGTCCAAGGATGTGCCACCCAACAGAGCCTCTTGGAGCATGGCATATTTTGTGGATAAGAGAGCTTGTTAGTGTTACATCAGTGGTTTACAGGACAGAATAAACAATGATATATAGCTGCTAAAACAGCTTACTAAGCTTCATTGCTTAGTAGTAGCAATGAAGTTAACAGAAATTCTTTACTTTTCCAGACTTTTGGATAAGCATATTTCTTTTCCAGATGGGGATTTACTATGCTGCAAAAAAGAAGAAAAGATACAAAGTCAGATCAAAAGAAGTTCTCTTGTCTAAAGTTTGACAGTAGGAGATCACTACAATTGTAGAGAGCTTTATATCTCATGCTAGTATTCTTCTTCCCTGGTCTCACTGAAGTTTGGGTTGACAGGAGGGAGATTGCAGTGCAAAGGGATACCTGCAGTTCCAGCCCAACTCTTGCCCTTCCAACTTTCCAGCACTGTGCTGGACTGCTGGGACTTGAAAAGAAACTGAAGAGAGGACAGGGGAGGCACAGGCTGGCACAGCCCCTGCCTCAAGAGCTGAGTGGAGGGGTGAGCAGTGCACAGCACAGGCTGTAGAGGGTCTGGTGCAGCTGTTTGCAAGACTGGAATAAGAGATGCATGGTAATGTCATGTAGGCCCTTGAGAGAGTAAGATATTTCTGCCTTGTTGGTATGTTGCTTAATACTGGGTAGGACAGATCTTTAAGATCAATCCAAGACAGTGGAATAAATGCTGACGGGAGAGTAGCTCATCACATTCTCCCCTAAGGCAAGGTGTGGTTCTTTGGTTTCGCTCTATCCAATCATTCTGTATGTTTGCCTGTACTTGCAGTCAGGTATACTTTGCCTGTAAAGAAAATTCTAGAACAAGACTCTGTTGCACATGGTTCTTCTGCTTGTGTTTGAGAGGCACTTGTATTGCTCAGTGCTTCCCTGAAGCTCATGCACAGTGTCCCTGAGCAATAGCTGTGACTGGAGGAAACCACCAACGGATAGTGAGGGAAATGAAGAGGGAAGTTCCTAACTGGAAAAAATACCGTAGAGTAATAGTTCTGTTTCTTGTTTTACTGCCACCGCCTTCCATGTCTTGATAGTATGACACCAAGTACCCAAATAATGAAAGTAAAATGAAATAAAAATTGTCTTTTAACTTAGTGTTAAGTGTGTAGTAAGTTGCCCAAAGAGAGGTTGAGCTCTGTACATTTTATGTCTAGAGCATATTTCTGTGCATTTGCCTCTCTCTGCATTTGTATTAGAAAACTTATTTTGTAATTGAGACTGCTGCTCAAAATACTATATTCTGAATATGAGCATGAGTCAGAAATTGTAATTACAGTCAAAATTTAGACCACTGAGCCTTATACAATGAAATGGGTTCCCTCCAAGAGTAGCGCAGGACTTCTGAGTTGTCCATTATCTGCCATGATTTCTAAACAATGAAATAGTAGGTAACTGAGGAACTTTCCCCTTTGGGGAGGGGAAGCAGGAGAGTCTTGAATTCTTTTGAAGACAACTTGCATTCTTAGTGTTATGCCATACAATGGGCAAGTTTCCTGTTTGCAGTGCTCAGAAGGGAAGAGAAAAGAAACTGAACTGTTTCTTGGAACAGAAGACTCAAACAATGCTGGAAAATGTATAGATGAGTTATTGACAGTAAGAACTCAAAGATTCTATTGCTGGTGGCTGTGATAACACACTCCTTGGTTTTTCTTTTGACATCCTTACTGTTCTTCTCCATAATCTGCTTTGGTTTTTGTTTGGTTGGGTTTTTTTGTGGTATTTTGTCAGGACAGTTTTCTTAAGCAAGAGACTGGTCCTTATATTGCGTTCTCAAGAAAGCAGAAGTACCACATTCTATGTGTTTTAACCAAACCTATTTCATTTGAATGACTAAAAAGGATTATATGCTGCTATTCAGGAGAATCAATTTTCCACCTTGCAGGCTTGTACAGCTTCCAGATATTTTGTTTGCTTAAGTGGAGGGAATTGTCTCATGCATAAGGCAAGTGTACAAATATGCTGTAAATTTTATACCAGACCTTCTTCAAAACCTCTTCAGGAGAGTCTAGAGGTACATTCAAAAATAGGTGCTTTAATAATGGAGTGGGTTTGGATGCATTAGCAGTAACTTGTTCATTGTTCCCCCTGCCCCATTTGAGAGTGAGTTCTCTAGTGATCTAGAGGAGGAAACGCAGGAACATTGGGGGACATAAGCAGAAGCAATATAGGGTGTAGAGATCAGAGTCTAAGGAATATTTTCTTCCAAAACTCCACACTGGAGAAAGCTCCCCTGAGAAGTAGAGGAGGAGAGGTGCATTATGGAGAATTAGGAAAGGAAGTGAGATCAAATTTCCTTTTGAGAGTTCTGCCTTTACCCTTCTCTTCTCCTTGACATGTCTTCCTTCGTCAGGAGCATCCTAATCATTGGTAGAAACACATGCAATTTTCTTTTCCAAAACTGTTAATAATGTCAAGTGCTCATATAGTCTAATTTTAAAAAGTTCATAGATAAGATTTTAGAAGTTTGAATAGCTTTAATTTTATTTTTAAATTTGCTGTCTCTCAGGTATTTCTTTTTACATTGTTAAGAGTTATTCTGCAAAGTTATTGCTATACTAAACACTAACTCAGAATGGTTTTTTTCCTCCTGGTTGAGGGTGCTGTTTTTCCAAACCAGCTGTAGGACTGTTTCCACATTAGATCGTGCTTTGGTAAAAGTGCCTTACGAAAAGCAACAAGGCAAGTATTGCAAAAGAATTCCATAATTTTTCCTATTTCCTATTGTATATGCTACTACTGAGGATCTGACTACCCTGATAATACACCCTTTATAGCTAAGAGCCATTCAAACATGTGCAAAGTTCCAGTACGGTGTCCTCCAGATAAGCACCTGTGACTTGCAGCTTCTTCTAGGAGTGAACCAAACCTGAAAGCTCCTTCACATGCATGCTCATACACCTTTAATGGTAGTGATCCACGAGATCTGCTCTTTGTGTGGCTGATAGGACATAAATGTTGTCAGCTGCAGTGGCATTAAGCAAAATGTGAAGTGCAGTGCTCCGTGCCTTAAACCATATAGTGGTTGGAATGGTGAAAGCAACGAGGACAGAACATCGTACGTGGTTACCTAAAGGCAGGTGCTCTGTGCATACTTTCAGCAAATAACTGGTAACTGTATATGCAGCAGAAGGTTTCTGCTGAACACAGTAAATCTGTTCATCTCTTCTTATTATGGTAAATACTCTAGGTTTTTCTCCTTCCCTTGTTTCTTGATCTATGTCTGCCTTTGGCAAGAAAGCTTTGATGGAGGGGAGTATTGAGAGTCTCACTGTATTTACCTGATAGGATCAAGTTGTAGAGTTCTGGTTTTTTGATTGCCACTGTAAGTTTGATCATTTAAATTGGTAAGAACTTCTTAAAAGTCATCTGGTATTACTCTCTGCTCAATGCATGACTAACTTAGATGGGATTGCTCAGATTTTTTTCCAGTTGTCTTGTATAACTCCAAGGATGGAGGTTCTGCAACTTCTCTGGTCACCTGTTTTAGTGTTGAATCAAAACTCTGTTGAAAGTTTTCTTTGAAGTCTGTCTGGAGCTGTGGATTGTGTACATTGTCTCTTGTCCTGTCACTGCATCTTTGGGAAGAGTCTGGCTCTGCCTTCTCTATAACCTCAGATTAGGTCACTGGTAGCAGCAGTAATAACTTTTCTGTAAGGATGAACAAATGCAGCTGTCACAGCCTCTCCTTGTATAACCTGTTCTCCAGTCACTACTCACCTTCATAGCCACCTGCTGGGCTTCACTTCCATATGTTAATGTCTTGTACAGGCGGTCCCAAAGCTGGGCAGAATCCTTCAGATGTGCTCACACAAGTGCCAGATGAAGGGAAAGAATCACTTCCCATGGTCTGCTGGCTACACTTTTGCTAACACAGCCCAGTGTGTGGTTGTCTCTGCTGCAAGGTCATGCTGCTGACTCCTGTTCAGCTTGCTCCCCAAGACCTTTTCTGCAAAGCTGTTTTCCATCTGGTTGGCTCCCAGCCTGTATGGGGTTATTTGACTAGAGATGCAGGACTTTGTCTTTGTGGAACTTGGCAAGGTTTCTGTCAGGCCATTTCTCCAGCCATTTGAGGTATCTCTGAATAGAAGGTATTCCCTCTAGCTTATAAACCACTTCACTCAGTTCCTCTATCCTCAGGGAGTTGCTGAGGAGGCAATCTGTTCCATCACTCTGGTCATTAATATGGACAAATCTTACACCCAGTATTGGTCTGGAGAAACTTCCTTAAAGGCCAGTCAGATGTGATATCTTTGGTTACAGCCCTTTGAGCTCAGCAGTTCAGCTGCTGTGTCACTCACTTTATAGTTCACTTATTCAGTTCATGCATCAACAATTTAGGTCTAAGGATCCTTTGAGGTGCTGTGTTAGAAGCTTGCTAAAGTCAAGGCAAACAATGTCCAGTACTCTTTCCTTGTTTTCAGAGCTAAATGTCTTGCCACAGAAAACAGATTGATTTACTTATCCAAGTATATGCTGGATGGATGTGGCTTCTGGAAAGAAAATTTGTTTCCATAATTCTCTTGTTGACCCAGGAAAAAACATTTGGTCTGGTTCTATGGCTCTGTGTACGTCCCACTTGGTGAAGAGCTTTCTAACTTGGTCTTCTACTCATGTGAGTAACGCTTCTTTTCCCTACAACTCTACTATAGGCTCAGACCTCATCGGTGTAAAATCAGCCAAAGACAACATTGAGCGACTAAGCCTTTTCTGTGTACTTTGTCTCTATGTCCCCTGCTAGTTGAGCAGCAGGCCTACAATTTTTTTGCTCTTCCTGTCTTCCTTTTGTTGCCAGCATACCTTAACATCCCTCTCTCAACTCCAGCTGAGCTTGGACTGCTGCCAGCTCAAGCCGTGTTTCTCTCTTCCTACCAAGTACTTTTCTTACCTCTACCTTCTGTCTGCTGCCTTTTTTCTTTCAAAACCTCATCCAGAAATTCTGTGTTAACCCATGGAAGTCTTCTGCCATACCAGCGTTCTGCTCGGTGGAGTGGATTGGTTTTGTACTCTGAAGAGTTTCTCCTTGAAGGTCATTAGGTCTTCTTGTGGGCCCTTTTGGCTTTCAGAGCCGTTTTATGAGTGGACTGAATTAAGACCCAAGTCCCTTCAGGTCTTGTCACTTTATTTAATGGTTCTGTGAGGTACATATTTTTAGGTAAAAAATGAATATCATAGTAGATTATAGATGGGATTTAATGTGAGCCCCAGCCATTTATGTAAAAATTGCATTAGCAGTGGCAATGAAGTGAAACACAGGAGGCCCAAAGTCTTGTTTCCTGGAAGATGTGATTTTCCACATTTTATGTGTTGGAGTCTCCCAGCTGCTTCACTTTGGGACCAAAATGAAGGATATGTTAATTCACAGAGAGATTTTGGGTATATAGTTTGCTGCATTGTTTCAAAGCAAGATACTTCTCTGTGGCTTATATTTCTTTAATGACTGAAACTTTGTATCCTAAATGATGTTCATGAAACAGGAACCTGAACAGAACACAGAGCTCTAGAAATGGAGTATAGTAAATGACCTGGCTCCTTGGCATGTGTTTTTGCAGCCAGCCTGTCTTCTGTCTTGTCTGGCATCAGTGATTCTTGCCTGTTTCTTTTGTGTTTCATTGAGGTGCATCCAATAAAAAATATGAATGTCTGCAAGGGTTTTTTGGGTTTTATTTTCATAGATTTGTGAAAAGGAGAGAAGAAGAGCAGTCTAATCTCTGTTGTAAAATAACTGGCAGTAAAGCTTATATTTTGTCTCCAACTGGATTCGTGTGGCAATTGGGCATAAACACAGAGAGAACTTGTTCATTAGGAACTCTGCAAGGAAGTATTTTGAAAGGCAAGGAATAGGTGCCTGTTCCAATGGTCTGGAAAAAGAAAACAACAGCTGTGAAAGTGTTTTGCTGTTTCCCATAGCTGTCGTGATTATGAAGTGATGATATAATTAACTTTCTCAAAAGCTGCACAAAGGGAAAGCTTTTCAGTGATGTATCCATATTTGTAATCCCAAGAAAAGCTTTTTGTTCCTTTAGTCAGTCTATCACTTCTGACTCTCATAGTTTACTGAAATCCCCTCTCTTAACTCTTGCTAGAAACACTTAGCTCCTAGATCCTTTGCCAGTCATAAAAATTATGAATTTTCATAAATGTGTGTATGAAAAAACTTTTTTCCTCCTTTTTTTTTTTTTGCCTTCTCCCTGTTGAGTCAATTCACTTGGGATTTTGGACAAAATAACTGAAAGACAAATTGTTTGCTTCACAAAGGTAATTAAGACAGTGTGTGGTGCAGGGGGTGAACAGTTAGGGGTTCTTTCCTACTAATGATCTGTTAATTAGTGAAGGGAGCTCAGCGAGTGTGCGTGCCTCTCAGGAATTACCTTTGAATGGCATTCAAATCTGCTTTGGTTAAAAAGGTATAATTGAAGTGGGGAGAGGCCTTTTTCTTTTTAGTATTTTTTTGCGACATAGGCCAGCAGAATTCGCTAAACTAATGCAAATGTGTACATATAATTGGTGTTATATAGATAATCATTTTTTTAAATAAGCCAATAAATGGCTGTGGTACCTTGCTGAGGATTTTGGTCACAGTTGTGGTTGCAGCAGCCTTCCATGTTGAGAGCAGTAAGATTGCTGCATGAAGCTGGTTGATTGCAGAGCCAGGGTGTCCGAAACTTGCTCCCAGTTCAAGCACTGCACCATGTTAGTGTGTTCATACTATTTTTAGGACCAGTCTAGAATACTTGCTTGGATGTTTTTGTGGGAGTCAGTTTGAAGCTGGCAGGTTTAATATTCCTTGAAGAGAGGTAGACCAATCTCTGCATGATTTTCTTTTGTGCATTTCAAAATATCTGTGGCATGTGTCCTGTCTTCTGCATTATTTATTCTTCTGCTGTCCAGAGTTATCCAGGATAAATTGACTGCATATGTGCAGGCCCTCAGCAGCTGTTTAGGGCAGAAAGAAAATAGCTCTTATACAGTCTGAAATTAGCCTCTCATTCTTCAAGGTACGTGCAGCTGTGGTCCTAAAGGTGAATTTTTCTCTTCAGGTTCAGGTAGCATTACTTTAATCAGTGCTCTTCCCTAGAAGACAGCCAATAGATTAATTGTAAAAAGGTATCTTTTTTTTTAACCTCCTCATTTGAATTGGGAGGTTTTTCCAATGCCAGCTTGTCAATTAGAGTGCAGCTGTGGAGTAGTATTTCTATTACACAGAATCACTGCTTATTTGGAAAGATCTTATCCCTTATCCACTCATATGTCATTTTAAGGTAGCAAATAATAAATGCTAGCCTAAAAATTAAGACCCAAGTCCCTTCAGGTAAAACATTTGTTAGAGACAACCTGATGGATGTCCTGAGAGCTTTAATATACTATGATTGGCAGTTTGCAGGACTGTGGAAGTTTGTGGAGTTTGCATCACAGTTATGCCTGGAATGAAGAAAATAAAATAACCAAAATAATAGAAGTTTAGATTGTGTCCTAAGTGGATTTATTCTAAAGTTCAGAGTTCTGATGTTAAGGGAATGATAAACAGAGGCAACAAAATGCCATTGTATTTTAGAAAGCTTGTAATTTTGAAATTCTGACATGTTCCTCATTTTGATTTCTCAGAAAAAGAGGGAAGAGCAACAACACGGGACTGAATGTCAGTGGTTTTAATGTATGGGCAAACACTTCATACACTACGAATGGCTGCATCACGAAGTACTGTAGCTGTCTTTTGATAGTCGTACAAACAAAACCTTAGCTTCCTGCTGAAGTATTAGGAGATAATTTGATGAAAAGTGGCATCTCAATCATGCTGAAGGAAAAAAAAATCTGTAGCACAAGAAGTGTCTTAATGATACCGGAAATATTACTGGTAAAAGCTCTGGATCTGAGGTTAATAAATTGGGTGCTCACATGTGGGTTGGTTCTGGTGGAGATTGCAGAGCATAACATGACTGTGTAATAGTAAAAGTGGAAGAGGGTAAGAATTTAACTTGAACTGCTAATTGTCACAGAATCATCTGTATGTTTGCTGCTCTGCTCCATTGTTTAGTTCTAATCATCATCATCTTCAGCATCAAATAAGGATGAGCCAGATCAAGGCGGTTGTGATTTTGTGCTTTCAAAATGATTTTGTTATTCAGAAGTACAAACAGGCAGCTGCACTAATGTAAATGGTACAATTTAAACAGTGCTATCGAAGACTGGCTTGTCCACTTGTCTTCCCTTATGTTGACTTCAGAGTGCAAGTTAAACCAGTATGTTTTGCATCCCTTTGGATACACTAGGTGAGGAGAATGACCCAGCTGTATTTTTCATTTAAGTATTTTGTTTGTCTATCTGTTGCTTTTACTACATTTTTTTTTCCTCTTGACCCACTGCCTCAGCTGCGTGGTTTAGAGCAGTGTGGGTCCAGTGTGGGTATTTTTCTCATGGAGGGATAGTTGATGTGTGTTTATGGTAGTCCTTATATTGGCATTTGAGCAATTGGGTTCACTACTTCATACCCACAAAACAAGTTCCTGCCTGAAAGGTAAAACTGAACAAGTTTGTCCTTGCTTAAAGTTCCAACCTTTCTTGATAAAGCAAAGATCTGGAGAACTTTGTTTTGGAGCAGAAGAGTAAAAATTTATTCAGCATTGCAACTAGATTGTGTAATTAATAAAAAGCGAAGCAGCCAGAAGTGATTGCGTGTTGATCATTTCACTTTAAGAAAGTTGGTTTTGTCTTATTGAAGAATAAACTCAATATGTAGTTAAATTTGTCAAAATAGAGATTATATTTATTTTTAAAGCAGTAGAATGTGTGTAGGCAGCAAGGATGGAAAATTCTGTTATCCACTAATATGTTCAATCCTTCAGATTATTCCAAGGTAGCAAGCATTCATGTGACATAAGAAATATGATTTCTTGTGGAAACATTACATCTACTTTTGGTTTCTTCCTTTAAGATTATGCTTTAAAGGAGAGTTTCTGAATTCCATGGCCACTCCTCCCACAGAATGACATTAAAGTTTTTGTTTCATTTTAATATACATTTTCATCACCAGTCCAAGAATGCACAAAACATAAATATATTTGTATTATTAAAAAAAAAAAGCTAATTTCTTGTTCTGTGATAGCCCTGTGTAAAAACTGCTAAAGGGCATAGGAAAGCTTGTAGATTATAGTGAATAACAGGGTAGTATGTTGCTTTCTGTAATGAGAAATGGAGTTACAAGTACACAGTCTCCAAGGTTTAAACTGTCCATAACAAATTTTTTGGTAGTGGCCAAAATAGAGAACAGGGTCTTTTTCCTTGACTTAGTGAAAAGGGGCAGCAAACTATTCTGCTCTGCCAGCCTTACCAAAGGCTTGACAAGACCGAGCTGCCCTTTATTTCATATTGCTGGATCATGCTTTAACAAGTTGAGGACCTTGAGGGTGCTGGCTTTCATATACAGCAACAGCTGATTAATTTGTGCTGATCGTTTTGGAGATTGCATTTGTATTTTATGTGTGTTACTCCTTCTTGAAAGTGTATCCTTATGTTGTTGCCAAATAATCAGAGCAGTTGGCAATATGGAAAAGAAAGAGTTATCGGAACATGAGGTGTTTTTTCCTAAAAAGCTGCACAAATGTGACTTTTCTTTTTCAGGGGAATTCTAGTTGCTTGTGTAAGAGAAGCAGCTTAGTAAATAAAATATCTAAAAATTCAGAGTTTTCAGTAGTTTCCTGGGGAGCTGAATTCATGGCTTTAAATCTGTGAAACAGGCTTTAAGGTAGATTCCTATTCATGAAGATGTGGAGCACTCTGAACATTATTCACAAATTAATACAGATGTTCAGGTATCTGTTTACATCTTTTCAAGGTGTATGGACTGTGTTGTCTCTATGTGGGTGTATAAGGCAAGGAAACCAGTGGATCATAACCCTGACTGGAGATTACCCTTTTCCCTAAAGGCCAAGAGAAATAACTGAAAGTTACAAATAATTCAACTGGAAATAAATTACCGGTCTTATCTCTGTGACATTTTTTTAGACGCTCCTCATGTCATTTTTTTGAGCCCTCACTTAAACATTTCTATAAAAGACCATGATCCATAGGTTTGTGCCCAGAGACTTAAGCTTTAGAATTGTGTTTGGGTGCATGATTCTGCTACTAATAGCTTTATGGAGAAAAATGCAATGCATGGACTGCATGTTGTGATAATGATGTTTAATTCTCATCTCTGCAATGGACTTTTTGAATGAACATCTTGTGTCTCCTAATGATAGTTCACGAACTGTTGAGAGGTTAACTTACCCATTTTCTGGAAATCCTTGGAGCTGTGGTATCAGGCCGTTGAGAGATCTCTGCATCTGTGAACCATTCCCAGTCAAACAGGACAATCCTTCAACTCCTTTGCTTGTGTGTTAACTTCAGTTTTAGGAACAATTAGCTGCAAGTTCTTTTTCCTGATCTGGCATGTCAAGTCAATATGATTTGGATTTTCAAAGGTAGCGTTATAAATTGTGAATTTTTCTGTTTCCAGTATTTTCATTTGAAAATAAGTTTTTCAGTGTTAATAAGACATGCACCTACACCAAATATTCCTTCCACACACTTAAAGTCGGAGTAGACAACAAGATATACGTGAAGGACAAAAAACTGCATGACTTCTTTTTAATGTGATGGTCTTTACTTAGCTCCATGCAGTTACAGCACTGTTTGGCTAAAACAGCGTGAAAGTGAGCTGTCTATAAAGGCTGAAGAAGGAAGTTTACTTTTCTAACGTATATATTATCCATATGTCAGTTTAGTGAGATTTTTTTTCTGTTCTCCTGGACATTAGTAACTGCCATCTTTAAATCTATTTTAAGTAGCTTCTTTTGAGCATTTAAAATTTTCCTGACTAAATTTAAGATATGACTCTTAAGTGAAAAATTACAAGAATTTTTTTTTTTTGTTACCCATTTAAAAATTGCTCTGAAAACTTGAATATAACTGAGAAAGGATCATTAGTTAGTGTTCTGAACTAATAGAACTCTGTCTCATAGTCATATAATGGAAGCAACTTACATTACCAATAAAAACCCTGCGTATTCATCAGGGATGGCAGCAGTCAGTCTAAGTTATGAAAATGTTTGGGCACAGTCTGGAATGAAGTGGTGACAACTAAGAGTTGAACGGCTCTCACTGAGAGGGTGAATAATGTTCTTTTTTTATTTTCCCTCAGCATTCTCTATTTACTGTTACACCTCTCTGCTCTGAACTTTGTGGTTCATTATGGGGCTTCTGGGAATGCCGCCAGCAAGATGTTCCTGATTGATGGTTCTGAAGCCAAAATTCAGGGGCTCTTACAATGTCTTGCCAGCTTTGGTGTTGCTGTCTTCTGGGATTGCTTTCAATTTGTATCATTCTACAGCAGGCTGTAAACCCGTCTGCTTCCTGTTGTCCAGGAGTTTAATGCAGACCTCAGAGCAGCAGCAGATCAGCAGCATGCATAAAAAAAGAGGTACTCAGGGACTAACAGTCAGCAGCAGGGTCCTGGGGGGCTTGGACTTCAGGTAGTAACTTCAGCATGTCAGTCTGGATTAGATGTGGGCTAGAGCTGGTTGCCAAATGTAAAATGATTTTGTGTTGGAGGAGAAAGATGGTTTATTTGTGTGCCTTTAGGATTTCCCAGCAGGAGGACAACGTAGATGAAAAGTTTAGCAAGTGAAAATGAAGGCTGTTCTTGTTGACTGCCTTGCAGGTGTAGTACTAATTAGAAATCATAATGCTCCATGAATATGTTTTCTGTATTCTACAGATAGTTTGCTTTGGAAATGGGGACTTCTATTTCATTATGTGCATTAAAAAATAAAGACACAAAGAACTAGAGTGCAACAGACCTGGGTTCTTTTTTCCTTTTCTTGCAGTTTTAAGGTTATGCACATTTAAACTGTTAAACTCTTCTGCAAGAAAGTGGCATGTAAAGTATAATAAACTTGAAAAAGAAATACCATTAAACCTATAGGTCTGTCTCTCCTGTTCAGTTAGCAATTAAAGAACTAGCAACACTAACTGGTGCTGGTAAAATGTTGATAAAAGGTTGACCTAAATCTCTTGAATAACTAGCGGGCTTTATTAGTTGGATGTGTGGAATGGCAATTGAACAGCAATACTGTCAGCAGAAGGTGAGTTGAAACTGGGTGTGCTTTTATTTCCTCTTTGGGAAAGCGATGTGAAACCTGGCAGAGGTTCAGTGTTGGGTATGAGTTGAATAGGTTTTGTTCAGGCATTTTGTTTTCTGTAAGACTGCTTGTGTGGCATTGCATGGCGTGTTTGGGAGGATGATAGTGGCTTTCGAGCAGTGCTTTGAGGTCTTTCATTGGAAACAATCAGAATAAATCTCAGCCAATTCATAGTTACTCCTCAGAAGCGACTGGTACTGGCTCCCTAAGCCATTGGCTAACTTCAAGTGAGGATCAAAACTTGATCAGAAACACTAAGGTTTCTGTTCTTATTAAACTTCCCAGTTAAAGCATGACCAGTGTTATCTTCAGAAGCTCCCAGGAACCTGAGCCATGATGTTCCTGCTTTATTTGACAGTATTTCTGAGGACCAGAAGAGTAAAAATATGTCATCTCTTCTTCCCTCCCCCCATATGAGCTAAAGTTTATCTTTGTGAACATATTTTTCAGTTCCTGATTTTTCCCCCCAGCAATGTATTCTGTAAGTGCATAAAGCTTACTGCATTTGTTTGTTTTAGTCTACATGTGTTTTGTCATTTTTCTGTAGTGTTAAATGATTGTGAGTAGATTGTAAACATTGTAATCTAACTTGCAGTTTCACTCAAATATATTAATATTCTGCTCTGTTTTTAAAAATCTTTTTATTTCATAACTACTTAGTTTTACCTTCAGATTTTCAGTTTGAATGTTTAAAAAGTAGAAATAGAAAATATAGTTAATTTTATTCAATGCAAATGCAGAAACCTGAGTTGTTTTTAGGTGTGCTTATGTAACCAATTTTCCTTTTGAATTATTTTTTCAAAATGCTTTCTTCAGTGAGTTTGTAGCTATCTTGTGATGCCAGTTTGAATTTTTTTTTTTTTTTTACTTCAGTTACAAATATGAACAGTCATTCATATGTCCTGCTATGGGCCAGTGCAATGTAAAGTTTGGATTTAAAAGTGAAAAATTCTGACTACTTTTCTTAGCCAGTATGTTTTTCAGAACATATGTTCAATACCTGTTATAAAGTGTGTGGCTGATATTCAGAAATTATTTCCTCAAAAATGTCTTGTTTTCTGCTCATAGGTATCAAGCACAGGCCTCAAAAAAGGTCAGAAAATATTCTCAAAACAGTATAGCTTCTGAGCAATTTAAATACAAATTGGTATTCCTTCATGATAAATATTAATAGTAGTCATATCATAAACCCTCTTGCATCTCATGGGACAGCAAGATTACTGGGTCAAAAGGATGTGTTTTCTTCCTTACAGGCATTATACCTTTTTGAAAGCTTCAGCTGGAGTGAGTCTTGCATATTTATTGACATTACCTCAAGGAATGCTTTTTTTCCCCTGAGTCAGTCTACTTATTATGAAAAATTTGGCACCCACAATTATTTAGTCAGTATAAAATGTTTGAGAATGTGATGATGAATATATTTGACAAAAAATTTCATAATTCTAGTGGAAAAAGTATTTCAGTTATCTCAGATTTTGTGCAACTTTTGGAGAAAGGTGTTCTTAGTCTCAGTATTTTTCCACTACTGTGATATAAGGGGACAATAGGGTATATGGTTAATTTGTTTTTTACCTTCAATACATGAAGATGTTTGGAGTATTTGTTTTGGTGTTAATGTTTCAGTACATGCAGCTTGCACCACATTTCCACAGTAAGAGTTAAGAAAGCAATCACTAAATTTATTTGTGCTATAAAGAAGTATTACTTTTAATTCCTTTTTTCTGCACATAGCACAGTCTAGAAGAGGATCTCATTGGTTAGTAAGTCCTGTGCTTTCATGGTGCAGTTAAATATTTGCATGGTAAGTTAAGTGTATTTTAGGTGTGTTGTGGCAATCTACAAGTGTGACTACAGTTCCTGATCCATTGAAGTATATCTGCTAAGTAACAGAGCCTATTTCTCAACTGCAAATGATATGCTTATCTGTGTTATGTTTAATTTATGTGTAACTTATCCTATTAGATAAGATTTGATTTCCTGCTGGAAAGTTATACTAGAAAAAGCCAAGAGGGTTTAAGAAGTTGGTATCTTACCCATTCAGTTTGTTTAGGCAATATGAACTGCTGAGCTCCCGTGAAAATAGTTACACCAAGACTACTGTGGAAATTCTTTCCAAGTGTGATGGTGATGCAGAGCTGTGTGCAGCAGCTGAAAAGTTCCTGCTTTCTAGAGGCTTGCATGGATTTTCTCTGTAGACAAGCATTGTCCAAGATTACAAGCAGGATAAGTAACTCTGTGGTCTTCAGGGTGATCAGAGGTTCTTGAGGCCTTGCAGGGCAGCTGAAGCCTTAGAACACTGAATTTGCAGTCACCTGCAGCAGGATCAGAAGATGACCAACAAAATTAATGTTGAAATACCTTGTCTATTATTGTCTAGAGCAGTATTCCAACTGTTATTGTTAATTGTAGCTACTGCTTCAATTGTACACAAGTTAGGTCAAACCTAACATTTGCAACAAAGCAGCACGTGCGTACAAACAAAACCTGTGCCAGCTCATGCACATGCTGACCTGACCCATTACTCACTACAAACATAACTTCCGCTACCAGAGCCTCCCCACACCAACACCATGGAAGCTGTCATCCCATGCACCACCCAAGGGGTGATGAGGAGGTGACTGCACTAATGGTTGCCATCAGCTGGTTTCTTCTCTGGGGATAATTTGGCCAGTGTGGATCCGGGTCCGTACAGGTAGCTTCTCGCTCCAAAGGCAGAGTCCTACCTTCTTGCTGCTCTGTAGTCAGCAATGCCAGCATCTTCAAAGGAACTCCCTGAACACTGCCCTGCTGCAAATTGTCTATCGCACAGCTTGCTTAATCAGATAATTTTTTGGCAGATTGTGCTGTTAGGCTGCCTGTTTAATCTCTGGACCTCACAGCTCAACTATTAGTTTTGTTTCTCTACAGTCGTCTTAAAGCCACAGTTCAGACACTTGTCTCAGGCAGTTGAAGTGCCACAGGAAGACTGTGCAAACTCCACCACAATCTTAGATTTGCATTTAAGAATGGTATCTTGTTCAATTACCAAGAGAAGTGCTGGTACATATTTTGTATTCCAACAGCTGGTGTGTTTTCATCCTGTAGTGTAAGATAGAGTTATATGCTACCCAAGGGCCTCCATATGGGAAATGCTAAAGGATCAGTATTTTCACTGAGAAGTGGTTGGTGATCCACAAATCAGAAGGAATTGAAAATGATTGTTTGCTGCAAATCTCACCTGTGTGCCATTTACAGTGATAGTTTGAGAGCTGTTGACAGTGTTTCACTAGAAGTTTCCCACCATTTTTGAAGCTGATCTTAAGGAAAGCAGGGATTCAGTTTGGCTGGTTTTTTTTTTCAATCAAATATTTCATATACACTTGTAGCAAATGTTAGGAAACTTGGGTGTGACATTAAATGAGTTTTTTGATAAATTGTAAGCAGTCTCAAAGGCAGGTATATCCTGGAGGCTTGTTCTTTGTAGTCATGGTCCTACTATAGGTTCAGGATAGGTCTCAGGCTCTTCCATAAATGCAGAGAACCTTGTATCACTGGTTCCTGGTACACAGCTGCTCTATGTGGTTTTATTTGGATGATCTTTATGCTTTAGCTGTGTTTTTCCTTGGTGTCTCTTGAGCCATAAGCAGATTTTCTTTGCACCTCAAGGAGTAAATAAGTCTCTGGGAACATCGGTAGTGTGTGTTGTGTGCTGCTGCATCTCAGTGCAGAGTGTCTGTTACTCTCTGGTCTCTGCCCAACTCCTTGACCTGTGCATTCCAGTCAGTTCTCTTCCAAAAACCTTCCTTTTCCTTTCCTGGTATCTCTGTCAGCTGAGGAACCATACATCAATTGAAAACATGAAGGCATCACAGCAGAACATCTGGTCCAAGCCCTCACTGTACTTAGAGAAGTGATGACTTTCTGACTGGCTTGCTCAGGATGGAAACATTCATGTGCCAGACCAGAATCTTTATTATCCTACTCAAAATTTTGCACACTTGTCTCTCTCAAAGCAAAAATAAATTGTGATTCCCTGATACCTCTCTCACCTGGGATAGAACTCAACCTCCTATTTCCTTTCACCACATTTTGAGAAAAAAAGATCTGGGCCATTTGCACTGAACATGAGAGTGCCTACCCATAAAACTCTGTATTGCTGTGGGAGTTGCATGAAGAGTAACACAAATGTTGTTTTGTAATTGAATGATTTGGCTGATGTGGTGTCTTGGTTTTTATAGTCTGATATGCTTATTGCATACTGGGACTGAAGCAGTGTCAAGTGGAAATACAGAAGGAGATAAAAGACTGTAGCTAGTTGAGTTAGAGATATTGAAATTGTTTCCTAAAACAGCAATAAAAACGCAGGCAATTGAGGCTTTACTTAATGAGAAACTTTTTAGCCAGACTAGTCCTGGAAGTGACAGAAGGAATTACTTGGTAAAACCTCTGTGCCCACACACTTCTGGGCTGTGTGAGGTTGCGGAAATGGGGTTTCATTTCCTTCCTGAGAGTGAAGTTATGACTATAGGTTAATCTTAAAGGTGCAAAATTTACCTGTAACATTTCTGCCTACATAATAGAGAATGGTACTAAGAGAGTCAATTTTGCTTTAAATGTGAAAGTATGTTATATCTGTAGTTTATCTGTGTATTTGTAGTACTGCTGTCATCTGAAATGCATTGACTGAATTACAGTTCTTTTACTGTTTTTCTCCAGCTTTTGAACTGCAACACTTAAAAATCACACATAAGTTACTACTTTACTCCTGAAACATACCTTACTGGTTTGCTTTCTCTTTTTAGGTGTCTTGGCTTTTTAATCCAGCAAGAAGTGAAATAACAAGTCTAGATAGTGGAAATATAGACGACATTTTAAGTAAGTACTTCAAATGATTTTTTTCTTTGTATGTCTGCAGTTACTTAGCTGTGTGAATATTGCAGTGATATTAAATGAATATTCATAGCCTAGCTTTGAATATATGAATTGCAATTGGCTTAGAAATATTAAATGCCTGTCGTCAAATTAGCTGTCTGAACCAATGTATTGCAATGAGAATTTGAAGTGTCTTTAGAAAATAACTGGTATCTTGTTTGCAGAAGGGAATGCTTGATTACATAACCAAAACCAGTCTAGAGGGCATTTTAAAATTCCCCCCAAAAAATAGCAGCAAGCAAAACCAGTGGTGCTGGGCTTTAAGTATCTTGCTTGTTCAGCTCTGCCTTTCCTCAGGTTAAGCACTGTCCTCATTCTGGTGGCTCAAAGAATCGAAATCTGTAAATTAAACAGATACGTGTTTCTTGTCCAAAACCTTTTCCTTGGAGAAGTATGCAACTTGCCTGTATCTGGTTGTCTTTGCAGGAAGAAGTTATTACATTGTTTCTAATATATCCAGGGTGAAAAAAAAATCTTTATTAAGGTCTGGGCTAGAGTCTGCCTTACATTATGGGATTGCTTTGTGATACAAGATCTGTCTGTAAATGCCTTTTATAGAGTGGAAAATATAAGATGATTTTATACTATGTAATTCACAAGAGGAAATATATGCCAAGTGTAAGTGCTTCTAAAATTCATCCCATTACTTTCAATAAATACTTCATGTGTTGGAGGTAACCCTAAACTTTTCAGTGGTTGTTATTTACCTATTCACCACTTGCATCCCTTGCTGATAATGAAAATCTTAACGCCATAATTGTAATCAAACTGTGGTGTTCCCCAGCCTACTCAAGTTGTCTTTACCAGCATGTTGTGTTTTCCAGGCTTTCAGCATCCTAATCTTCACATGTAACTGCTCTGTAACTTTGTCCATTTTCTGCTTTGTCAGCATTTCTGCTTTATAAAGCTGTGGCTGATGTTCTGTAATTTGAGTATGCGTTACATTTTTTTCAGTGTCTAGGCCAGTACAACTACTAAAAATCAATTTAAAGCATGGTTGGTTATTATATTCTGTAAAGATCAGACTTTATTTTTGGGCAGAAGATTTATCCTTTTCTGAATTTTTTTTTTTTTTGGTTTGTGAAAAGGAATGCTACCTCACCATATGTATCCCTGTAGTATTGAATTTTTTTTTAGTGTCCCTCAGCATGTTTCTTTTTTTGGGGACTGAAAATTTCTTTGCTACCTTTTGCCGTAGTATCCAGGTTAAATAAGACAAGTAAGGACAAACCAGAGCAAGTTGCACAGACAGGCTGCCTGTTCATCAGTCTTCTACCCCAAATAGTTGGGATTTCAGCTTTTAACTGGTTTTTAACACTTATTCATAATAGAGCTAATGCTTAAGAGATACTAGAGTTCAATTTCTGGATGTGAGTGCCTTAATTTTAAATCCAGAAATAATTTTTACTGCATGTGTCACTTAATTACTTCTTGCGTGTCTTAATATCTTAAGTATTTACATTTTTTTTGTCTTATATATCTATAAAGTCAATAGAACATTTGACTGAAGGCATCTTTCATCTCTTTCCCATTTGTTCCAGATTATATTTCAGATAAGATTTACCCTAGCAGTTTTCTAGCAATCAGACTAAGCTCTACACTGAATAATCTAGAAATACTTGCTTTTGTAGTCTTTTTGCACATATTTTTATAATCTCAGATAAAAGAACTGAGAAGTTTGCCTCACAATGTGACATTGGGCTTTTTCTTTTTCTTTCTTCTCAGACAATGCAGATGTTGCTTTAGTTAATTTTTATGCTGATTGGTAAGTTATTCAAGTTGGTTTTTTTTTTTATGTTTAAACTTCTGTCTTTTGAGAACTGTCATGTTTGGCTATAGTTTTCTAATTGAAAATACAGTAGTCTGTTGCTTTCAAACCAGTTCTTTCCTGGGTTTATGTCCCAATTGCTTCTCCTTCTATGTATGTTTGCTTGAGTCACATTATAATAGGCTGTAGTTTTAAAAGATTACAGCCTTAATTATGATCATTACTTTTAGGAATACAGTAATAACCCCTCAACATAGCACGCTGCCAGTCTGTGATGTAACCTGACTTTTGAGAGAGAACAGATCAGTTTTGCTCATGGAAGTTCTCTGCTTTAAGGGTGAAGAAGAATGAGGGACAAGAAGCCATTGTAACAAATACATGGTAACATATACATGCTACACAAGTGTGTAACATACAGCTGTGCTGCCCAGAGTCAGGTTTTTTCAGAAGGTGGACTTCAGCTCTCTTGGCATTTTGAGAGCAAGAATTGCTCTTCACTTACATGTTGGCTGTTGCAGACATAACTGCATCCCCAGGCTGTCACTGTTAGGTTTAAGGTGGGCTTCAGTGCAGGCTGGTATATTGCAAGTCTACTCCTTGAAATCTCATTCTCACAACTTCTACAGTGCCATTATGCATCTCCAGTTTTAAAATCTGCCGTATGTTTGGAAGGACAGAATATAAAATCATTTTATTGACGTATTAGTAATGGGCTTGTGCACTACTGTTACCCTAAACTCCCTAAAGCCACCAAAGCATCTTTACAATCCTACAGCCTTTTCTGTGGGCAAAAAGAGAGAGTATGCTTCAAAATCTGACATTACTGGAAGAAGGGACCCGTAGGGTTCTCTTTGTTCTTACTGTTGTAAAAGCAGTCTGCTCAAATTCTGCCAAACTTGAGCAATAATATAATACATAATACTTACAACCCTTATTGTTGACCCCTAGAAAATTACCTGTGATATTTCTGGAAGGTGTTGGTGAATATTTCAGTCTCAACAATCTAAGGAACTTCTTTTACTAAGTTTTTAAAATTACTTTCCCAGGGATAATTCAGGTAGAAAAAAAATGAACAACATACTTTCTGAATAGAATATATTTCCTAAAGGCTTATAATTGATTAGTGGTGTTTCCTAGGAAGATAGAGCAGGGGAGCATATCTTGAACTATGTATTCTTTCAGAATTACTTTTTTTTTTCCACACCTGAATTATTCAAGTTGCTTTCGAACTGATTTTTATCCAGTCGGTTACTGGGATGATTACAGGTACATTTGATTTTTCCAATAGCTTTTCTTTCTTTTCTTTTTTTTTTCTTTTTCCTTCAAAAATTGAAATGTTACAGTAGTCATCAATTAAAATATTTCAAAGTGGTATGTTGAAGCTATAATCTTGCGTTCTATTTACAGGTGCCGCTTCAGCCAAATGCTGCATCCTATTTTTGAGGAAGCTTCTAATGTAATCAAAGAAGAATATCCAGATAAGAATCAAGTGGTGTTTGCTAGAGTAGACTGTGATCAGCATTGTAAGTAGATCCTGATTTAAGTTTTTCTGTGGTGTCCTGCTACTAAGTTACTAATTGTATTGAAAAATATGCTAAATAGCCGTGTAAAGTGTAGCTGTACCTGGCCTATCATTTAGCCCTGGGTTGCTTTTATTACATCAGCAAACCTCTTCTTCCAAATTTTTCAGGGCAATTTCCAATGTTTCTTTCTCATTGCATCCATTTTTTTTTTTAAATTAGTTCAGCCTATCTCGTTTAATGAGGAAAAAAAAGGCTGGGATTATAAATTGAATTGGCTCACTGAGGTGTCAGAGAAGCACTAGTGCAACAAATGGTGCAGGTCTTCACAACCAAGAAGAGGAAGGGGTAACCTACCATTGTCAGCATGAAGAATATGTTCTGCTCAGGTCTTCTTCCACCTCGGAGTCGTGGTGGGGGTTATAAGTTTCCTTTCACACAGCCAGGCAGAGATCAGAGCTTTGCTTTGCTGTTTGTACACATGCCAGCAAACAGTTGCCTCTTTGGGTTGGGTTTTCCCTGTTCCCAGGCATACATGAAAATGATAAATGAAATCTTATTTTATGCTGGTACTAATCCCTAAAGTTCCTTTTAAATCCCTTAATAGTAAAATGCAAGGAACATCTGCTGCACATTGAAAGGCAAATGGATGGCACCAGGATTTTTATTACATTTATAAGATCAGCTGTGTTGTTTTATGCTTCTTGGAGAACAGCATTTCTAGGAATGATTTCTTTGCAGTGGCTTGTGATTCCCAAAGAGTATTAACAGCAGAAATTCAGTTTAATCAATACTGATTGTACTATTTGGGCTTTACAGAACTGTTAATTTTTAAGAATAAGCATTACTGGAAATTGGCTCATCTTTTCGTGTCAAGATAATGACAACAAAACTTTCTATAAAGTTCTCACTAAAGACCATAGTAAAATCAGCCTGTGTTGTGTTTTATTGTTAAGGTTTAAATTAACTGCTGAAATCCTTACTTTTATTGCTGTAGCTCTTGTTGCTTGACTAACTCAGTCTGGGCTGCTGGATGCCCAGTGTTTAGCTGTGAGATGTTCTTGTCTTAGCAGTTACATAGTTAAGAAAACATTTTTTTGCCCCCCACTAAGTGTTTGAAACACATTAGAAGTTTGTTGCTTAATCCTCTCAAATGCTCTTTGAATTAAGTTAATTGGAGCTTGTTACATAGAGCTGAGAGGAGGAGGTGCTATGGAAGAGATTGTTGTCCTTCTCCTGGGAGTACGTGTAGTGGGCTTAGTAGGAGGCAGCCAGGAGTTTTGGTCTTTCTTTTTATTTCTGGAATACCATTAGTTCTCTGTATTTACTATTTTTGTCCTTAATTTAAGTAGATGAGCATGACTGCTGCTGCAGAAGATGTAAAATGTGAGAATTAAAATCCTTTAATGACAGGCAATTTACATTGCCTTTTTGAATTAAAATAGCAAAGTTGTATATGTCATTCCTAGTTTCTAGTATTTATTTGCTGGGTTGTAAACTATGGTACGTTTCATGGCACACAGTTATTGGATATGTCCTAAAGTTTTAGTTATTTTAACTTGGATTTTAATGTGTGCCATAGCAGCTTTTTAGTAAGAGAGTGGATGTTACTGTATTATCAAGGTTGGGCCTCCTGTAGTATTTTGCTGAATGCTGGTGTCAGGATTGTTAGTGGTTTGGGGTTTTTCAGTCAAGCTTTACATTTTTGTATGTGTTTACATATTTTAGCAACACTAGAGGGTTTATGTCAATATTTTGGTGTTTTGTTATGCCTGCAGATTTCATACCACTAGTAATTCACTATTAGAGTGATGTTCTAGAGATGGTGAATTATTTGCATTACAAATGATCTGGTTCTTTTTGAGGCCAAGACTCTGTAGAGAATCCAAATAGCTAATTTCTGGCCACTCAGAATGGTCACTCAGGCATAGATACTTTCTATTTAATGCACTATCATTGAAGCACACTGAAGGGCCCAACAGCTCACACCGGCTTCTGAGGGTAAAGAGAATTAAAGAGAATTATTGATGTACTGCCAAATGTTTGATGCCTAATGACAAAACCATCATGCTGTCTGCTCTTATAGCCCATATAAAGATGTTTTTCCAGAAAGTGATGGTCCCTTATGTGATAAAATACAAAATATACATATTAACACTGTATTAAGCCTCTGTGCATGTTATATTTTACACCAGTTTATAATACTGTGGGGATAATTATACCTGAAATGTGTAAGTAAAGTCACCAGGCTGTGTTTAAGCTGGTGTGGAACATACACTAAAAGTAAATCTGAAGCAGGTAGCTGAAGCAGGTATGCTTTCCTTTTCCAAGACCACATCCTTTTATAACTAAGAAATGTCTGAGTTCCACTATATAGTGTCTCGTTAAAATCTTTGATGGTTTTGGTATGTTCAGTTTAGTAATTCACCCATCTTAAATATTAAACACCTCTCATCTAAGTATAATACTTAGTGAAAGTGATCTTCCATATAAAATTACAGAACATCTTGCTGCATAGGTATTTATAAGGAAGGTTTTGTTTAGTGCTTTGTGGTTTTTGGGTGGTTTTTTTCGCTTGCTTGTGTTTCAGGGTTTTTTTAATCATTTGTGTTAAGCAGCAGTGTTGGAAACTCACTTGGCACAATAGATTTCCTATGTTTCTGTTCTCTGTGAGTGAATATTGCAATCTAGAACTCAGGTTTCTCTGGAGGAGAGTTTATCTTTTGGACAGTTACTCTGAATTCAGCATTAGGAGCTGTGGTACAGAATTCTTGTAAATTGAAGTATATACATGGAGGGTTTGATTCTACTGCACCGTGATTTCCTTTGGTTTCTGAGTTAAATAAAAAATAGTAGCTAGTTTGAATAGATCTTTGTGCCTCCAAACATAAACGAGCTTCTCACTGATGGTATATAAGGAGGTGCTTTGCTGGCCAGGCTGTTTAGGGAGCTGTTGTTCTTCCATTCAAAATGTGTCCAGGAATGGTATTTTCCCTCAGTGTTGTGAGCTGCTGCTCTCTCTGGGTCTGGCTGTTCCTGCAATGTGTGCTCATGTTGCTAATGTTAGTCTGCAGAGATGAGATTGTGTTGCTAGTGTGCCTTTGGTAAGCAAAAGAACTCAGTGATAGCAAATTTGGAAATTCATAAAGGAATTGTAAATGAAACTCTAAACAAGCAGGAGGATTTCATTGCATTCTTGTCACTTTGCTTGGAAAAAAAATCAGTCTGAGAGAGTTATCTTTGGATAAAATAAAAAGTCTAAGTGATTTGGAGAGGTTGTTGATGGCACTCCTCAGGAGAGCCATTTTATTAGTCTGTCAGAAAAGGTTACGGGATGCCTACTGATGAGGCCCTGCTTAGAGCAGGCATGGCTGTTGTGAATGCTCCTTTGCAGCAGAAGGTGGTTTAAATTTGCTGTTACCTGAGTTTGATACAGAATATTGATTGCTTTTCTTCTGCTTGTTTTGGTCCGTCATACAAGTCACCAGTATCACAATCATTGGCGTAGGATGCCTAGTTTAGATGGTTTCCCAAGTTCCTTTCTAATTCTGCTTCCCATGAGTATTCCCAGGGCTTATGATTTCTTGCAAGTGTCACAAGAGTAGTAGTTTAACTGGGGAGAATTAATGGCGTATTATGAAAGTAAGAAGTACCTACCAAAGACAGATTTCATTTGTCATCTGTAGTGTGCCCTGGTGGGTAGCCTGAGGGACTTCAAAAGATGTTGATTGATCTCAAATGAGCGAGCAGAATACTCATTTGGTCATTCCAGCTTCAAATATACAGCTGGAAGAATTTGTTACTTTTGAGATGGAAGGTATTGCAGAAGGGTAAGGAAGACTTAAGATGATTTGACACACAAAATAAAATAAAGATTAGTGTTAGATCCAGAAAATTCAAGCTCTCTCTATATGTAGCTGTGCAACTCCTGCAACCACCATGTAACACCAAAGTTAGGAAATGTAGTAGCTTGGGTTTGTGCTAGCTCTTCCTCAGGCAACATGAAGACACCACCCCCCTCTCCCCTAGAAAAAGGGACACTGAGTATTTTCAGAAATTATTTTTACAGGGTTTGAGTTTTGAAACTTTGATTTTCTTTCAGATAACTTTTTGGACTGTTATAGTCCTCTGTTCAGCACGTGAATTCTTCAGGTGGTGCCTTATATTATGAGGTAGGCATGTAGGATAATTATTAGTATTGTTCAAATCTTAGTGGACGTGTTTTTTGAGAGCCACTCCTGTAGACTTAAAATCTAAATATTTGTTTAGTTGTAGTATGAATTATGGCCCTGAAAGATTAGAGCAGTGTACTGAGTTAATAGCGGCCCTTGTAAATATTGCTGGTTCTTCAGTGGGAAGGACTTTCTTAGCTACATTGTGGGTGGGAGCCTTCTGCAGTATAGTGTGTCTTGGTGCAGTTTCCAACACATTCTTCATTGTACATTTAATTTCAGTTTGGTGGCACTGGAACTGAGATTCTTGGTGACGTGATCTGGTATCTAGCTAGCTGAACTTTGGATTGTGTGTTGTGGCGTTAACCTAGAATGGTGGGGTCTGAAGCATTCTGGAAAACAAGTCTCTGGCTATGTGCTTGCTTGTAGCTGTAGCTTGGGTAATGTGTGTACACACCACGAGAAAAGCCTGACACACCCCAAGAAATGGGCTTTGGCATTCCTTTGAATAGAGGAGCACACGATGCTCTGACAATGGAGAAATGGCTGACAGTACAAGGGATATGATAAAGATATGGATCACAAATGATAGCTCACAAAGCCTGCTTTCTTAGAGGAGCTCACTCAGAAGGTGACGTGGGAGACTGTCTTTGAAAACATGAGTGTAAATGTGAGGTTTCACATAGAAGTTTCTTTCAAAATGAGAGCTGCTGTCTCTTCCCTGTTGTAAGAATGAGCTTGGCTCAGGAGAAGTAATACAGTGCATCTGTGAAGAGAACTGAGCGACTGTAAGATATTCCTGTTGGAGCTGGCAGAATGAATAGTGGAAAAAAGTCTGGCCAGTTTGGAAATGGTTGCATGTCAACAGGTGAATGTGCAAAATGGGGAGGAGAGAATCGTCTGAATCCAACAGTTATTGCTGTGCTTGGAAGTTTTTGATTTGTAGAAGAAAAAAAGATGAATAAGTATGTCAGTAGCTTCCTATCATAACTAATGTGAAACTATTCTGGTAGCACAAACATTAGATTTGTGATTTAATGATTAATTCAGTAAAATACAAACACAAGGTTGATTCCTTTTAGATACCTTTGTATCTGAAGAAAATAAAAAGTCATAAAGTTGTAGTTGGGAAACTTTTTTTTTAGGTAGGTTGCCTTTGTCTGTTTCAAATACCTCTTCTCATCAGAAGATGGGCGGTGGAAATGTCTGGAAATATTTTAAAATTTAATTTAGGATTTACTATAACTAATGCAATCTGTGAATGAGTTTAAACAATATTCCATGTATTTGCATTGTGTATTTCCAATTTTAAAAGGAATATAATTTTGTAGTTGCACTGCTTATGCTAACTCTACCTGTATCAAATGCCAGGGCTTAATGAAGCATTTAAGGTTTACTCTATTTGACTTTTGAATTAATTCAAACAATTTTTCATGTACTTGCATTTTATTTTTTGTAAAAAGATGGTTTTCAAATACTTACTTGTGTAGGAGTGTCATTTCTCTGTGTTAGTTCAAATACCAGCATTCGTGGAATCTCAATGTAATTTGTAAAGATCATGCAAGTACCGACTTATGAAATAATGTTTGAATTCAGCTTTGACAGTGGGCATTTATTACCATTAATTTTTTTACACAACTTCAGCCCTTGATGAAGATCCACAGCCCTAGGGACTGCAATCTCCATCTTGGAGAATCTTCATGACCCCCCTAAATGTCCATTCTTCAACCCTTGCATCCTCCTATAGCTGTGGGAATAACCGGAAGGAAAAGTCCATGCTGTGAAACAAAAAAAGTGTGGGTTTTGGTGTTCTCTTGCTGTGCAGTTCTGTAACAGGAAGAGTCTTTAATCTCAGTGTGTTTCTGTGAAACCTTGACACGTTGTGCTCCTTGTCCCTTATCAGACCCTGGTCAAGTTTGGATCAGCTCATGTACTGTCAGACCAAAGGTCCTCCTATCAGCAGGGGAGAAGGGCAGCAAATGCCTGGCTTGCAGATGTTGTTTGTCTTCTACCAAGCAAATATAAAATGATTCCTACCCTGTTATACTTGCCACCTTCTTGCAGGCAGCTCTTAGGTACTTTAACTAAAAAGTGGTGGAGTTTAAGGGAAGAAAACATTATTAATCTAATGCTCATTAATGTTGAATATATTGGCATCCTCCCTTGAGAAATTTGTATTAATTTGAAATAAAAGTACTCTTCACTGAGGACATAAAATGTTTTACCTTAATTTTAACTGTAATTAGTGCATTAAGAAATGCACTTCTGGGATATTTAGGAAACCAGTCAAGGCCTTTCTCTTAGTCAAAATTGATAGGTTGAATTCTGTGTTATTTTATAGTGATGCTAAGCTTTTTAGGAACTGGGCTAAGCTGGTGAAGCTTTGAAGTTTACTTGGGAGATGTTAGAGAACATTTTTGTGGAGTAGACCTGGCTCTTATTCCTATGCTATGCACATCTTGTTTTCAGTTCTCAGATTCATCTAAGCTGTGCAACTGGTTCAGAGACTGTTTTCAGTAACTAAAGCTGCAAGTAGGATTAGTATTGTTCTAGCAGCAGTTGAAATTACTGATGGTTTCACTGAGAGTTCTCCAGGCAGCATGGAATTCGGACTTCTCCATTCTCTTTAAAAAAGAGTAAGTGTAAGACAGAAAGCAAATCTGCTTTGTGATAAATATGTAACTGAGAAGGGACATTTTTGTCAGAATGGATTTGTTCTCACATCATTCACTGCTGTGCCACATGTGCTGATGGACCCCATTTGGTTGCCTTCCTGCTGTGGGCTAATCCAGGTCACCTGAAGGGTACCCTGTGACTTGTAAGGAGTCATTTATAAGTGAGGACGTGTACAGCCCACACTTGCAATGCCTTCCTCTCTCTGTTGACTAAATGAAACTTCTCTGTCTCCAAAGCATAAATCAGTCTGCTGAATTCACCACCTCTCTTTCCTTGAGAGACAAAAGAAGGGGAAGTGTGGTGGGTGTGGTTGACTGGAATGAGTCTCTTCAAATGGTTAAGTAGCTCAGGGAAGGTGGGCATATTTGGAGGGATTTAATTTAGTTTAGGTTCAGAGATTTAGGTAAACTGCATCTCACTCTGTAAGAGAAGATACACAGTTTTCACAGGGTCTGTGAGATTTTATTTGTTTCTAGATTTATTTTCAGTGGAGTGAACAGGGGGGAATAATTGAGCAAAGCAAAGGAAAGTGCTTGTGGAAATCCATCTGGCATTACATGCTTTGTTTCTGTTGTTTGTTTTTATTCTTGCTTTCCTAAGAACCCGAAGTATATCGGGTTACCTTGTTTATTCAGTTCCTCCTCATAAAATCTTGAGGTTCTTTTCTGAACTTCAGCCACATCTGAAAGGGGGAAGAGCATTCAAAGATATTAAATGCTTAAAAACTTTGATTAAAGCAGTTGCAGAATATTGGAGATGCACAAACCCAATTTCTACACCATAGCAAAGGTAAAAACTCAAGGCAGCTGGATCCTGCTCAGTGTGCCATGAGCCACTTGCTGGTTATGTGTAAGCTTCCCCATCAATGTGTAGCTGGGAACTAGATGCAGTTCCTATTGCAATTTGCTATGTCCCAATGATTTAGCAAAGTGGAAGAGGGACAAAGGGGCATGTAAAGAGCTGTGGTGGGGTGTGGTGAAGAACCACATTAGTGCCTTAGTACTGGTTGAAGTTAAGGGGCACAGGATGCATGTGCATGGGAAACTGGACTTTATAGCTTCTGCTTAGCTTTCTTCTTTGCTACTCTTCTAATTTTCCTGTAAAGCCTTTTGCTGTTTTTGTTCTTTTACATTTGTAGGTCTTGTGAATAAATAAATAACTCACCTGTTACATAAAAATGAAAATAGCTAATGCTCTTGTGCTAGATAACTGCAAATACATGTTACTTTGTTGTGTGAAGCTCTGTGTGGTCCAAGTGTAGATGAAGACTGGACTGTATGTATAGATGTGAATGAAGACCTGTCTTGAAGGGAATGATGGTACTGGTTGACCAGAGAGGTGTTTGCCTTAATTTAGAAACCTGGAATTTTGTGTTTGTTCAAAACCTGAACATGTCAGAACTCTAACAGCAGTCTTCTGGTCTTCATACGCTTCAAAAAATACTTTGCACAGGGTTTACATTCTCTAAAATTTTAGACGTGACAGTTATATTTCCAGCATTGCAATTGGGATGAAAATCGTAGCAAGTTTAAAGAAAAAGAGGAGATGATTTATTTTATTAAAATTTTCTCAAGTGGGTTAATTAACTGAGATTGGCACGCTTTGAAGATTCTCATGTTCTTGCTATGCTCTTAAATTTGCCTTCCTAATTGTTTGTAGGAAGTGTACTAAATGAGTATACATGAGAAAGTTGAGTCTTTACTTATCACAGATTTTGGTACTTTTTTTGTTTATGAAGATCAGTACATGTGAGAAATATAGGTGTGAAGGGTTTTGGTGGTTTTGGTTTTTGTGGGATTTGTTTGTTTGTTTGTTTTGTTTTGTTGTTTTTTAGTTGGTTTTGTTTTGGGGTTTTTTGGTTGGTTGGTTGTTTAGTTTTTTGTTTTTTAGTTTTGTCGTCTTGTTGCTTAAAGATGTGGAACTACTGGTTCAGAGATTCCACATACAGGCACACATATGCATGCAAATGACACCGTGTTCAGTGTATTTCTATATTTGTAGGGCTTTGGTTTCATTTTCTTAATTTCTTTTTAGCTGATATAGCTCAGAGGTACAGAATAAGCAAATACCCAACTCTGAAACTCTTCCGGAATGGCATGATGATGAAGAGGGAATACAGGGGCCAGAGATCTGTGACAGCAATAGCAGATTACATCAGGCAGCAGAAAAGTAACCCTATTCGGGAGGTCCAGGATTTGGAAGAAATTAGTTCTCTTGATGTAAGTGTTTCAGTTTTATTCCTTCTCTGTATATTTTTCAATGTTGATCTGTGGAACACCATGTATTTAAAGTACGTATTTGCTTTTTTTTTTTTTTCATTCAGAAATGTTCAGTCCTTTGGTTTTTTTTAAGCTGAGTGGAAAACTGGATCATTTGCAGTATTACAAATTAGTCCAATATGGTCACTTTAAGCTGCATTCACTCCACTACTAAGTTATTTATCTTGCTTTTAAAATTTGAAAAGAATCATATTTTGTATTTGAAAAGATACTTCTAATATTTCTCACTGAAAAAATACTCACAAGGATTCTTCTGAATATTGCAAAGGCAAAAAATAATTTCTGCATTTATTGACTGTGAAATGAATGGCATCTCTGTATTTAATATCTGTAGGGAGTAGTGACAGTTTTTGATAATTTGATGCAAGTTATAATTCAACTTTTGTTTTTACAGCGCAGCAGAAGAAATATTATTGGGTACTTTGAGCAAAAGGACTCTGATAACTACAGAACCTTTGAAAGAGTAGCGAATATTTTGCATGATGATTGTGTGTTCCTCTCTGCCTTTGGGTAAGTTTTGAAATTTGTTGATTTCATGACTTCATTATTGAAATTCTGTTAATGAAATCTATATAATTTAATTGAATGGACTTCTTTAGTATTTTCAGTGTGGCATAACTGAAGAGACTAAACCTTAATAGATGAATACACTGAGGGGATAGAAGGATAAAACTCTTTCTAGCCTTAATGTTTGCTGTGAAATTCAACTTTTATTTTTTGCTCCCTTTTTCTTTTTTTACTATACTTTGTCAGTATAGTTTAAATGTGCCTGAGGAGGTTTGGGTGAGGGATTGGTAGACAGCTGTGTCCCAAAAACTTGTCTTATTAGAGGGAGAGGAGAACAAGTAGGGAAGAATTTGAAAATGTTTTGGAAAAAAAAATTCATTAGCTTTGCAGACTGAGTAACTCTTTTTTTGCAACCTCTTAGATTTTTTTTTCTTTAAAATAGGACCATTCGTGAAGGTTTCCTTCATTTTTGTAGGTTGTTTTTTTCCCATGCTTTCCTTTTTTTCCCACTCTTTTCTCTCTCTCTGTAAGGAATGTAGTTGCTTACTCATTTCCCCTTGGTGTTAGGGGAGCAGACCTTGTTCCAAAATACCTAATTTCTGTTCCTGGGCCTTTTTCTGTGTCACTGCACAGTGTAATAGCTTAGAAAGAAAATTGCATTGGTGAGCTACACGGTGTGTCTTGAAGAAAAACCTACAGGAATTCAAATTTCTCCTTGTACAGATTTACAGTGATATTTTAAAATATTCAGTGGAAGAAGAATAGACTGGGAGAGGTTCACTTTTTAAGTAGCATAATAAAATAAAAATCTAGATTCTTTCTGCAGTGTTTAATGTGCCAGCACTGCCCACTTTGAAGTGATTGGGCATTAATGTGATTGTAGTGGTTTCCAGTCTACCCATAGTTGCAAGATCAGGAATTTGCACGGGTTATGCTAGATTTTATACTGCACAGAGTTGCCTCAAGAGTTTTTTTAATTGGATGTAGTGGAGAAAGCAGAGAAGCTGAGAGGATGTATCAAGGTAGAAAATGTTTCATCTGTTTGAACAAAACCTGTTGTCAGTCACTGATGCCTCTTCCGATATATCTCTGAAAATAGTTTGGGGCTGGGGGAGAGTATTTGCAAAGTGCAGGAGTGCACGTGGCTTTTCCTTCCTTTGGTTCCCACTTAGGTAATGCAATGGCTGTGCGCAGCCCTGGCCATGACTTGTAAATCCGTGGTCTGTAGGTCTGTCAGTCTTATCCCCAGTGAGTGCCATTATCTCAAGTGTTTTCTGATGGGTGCCTCCATGCTTATTCTCAGGACAGCCAGTCTGAGTTGCTGTTAGAATTTTTTTAAGTTATTTTTTGCCTGTCATTCAACTTCTCAGTCTTTTCAGAAATAACTTTAAAAAATTATTAGTAAGATAGCACTACTTTTAACATTCACTCCTGTTTTTTGAGTCTGTTCATCTTTGGTTTGCTGTTTGTCAATTGCATATAATGAGAAGTAGTTTTCCACCACTCGATGTTAGCACTTGGTTGTTGGGCACTGTTCTTGAAGTAGTTACTAGGGGGGCTTTATTTTTATTTTTTGTTCAGATATAAGCAATAAGCAGACATAGTGGAATGGATCAGAGTTTGATTATTCGTAACCTGCCCATGTAAATACAGATTGCCCAGCAGGTTTATCATTATTCTTATCTCCAGATACCCATTCCCTTTCTAGCCCAGAGCTGTTAGTGTTTTGAAGTGCAGCCTTCCCAACAGCAACCTTGGGAGCTAAATGTTTTCATCTCTCAGTAGCTGAGGCTCTTCAGCTTCCTAAAGCATTATATGTGAAAAGACTTCCAAGGGAGATGCTGGCTACAGATCAGTGGTTTTTTGTTCAGATTATATATAGCAAAATTCTTCATGGGGAGCTGGCACTGATCATTTGAACTCTTCTGACTGAGCATCCTAACAGCCCCTGGAAGGGACTTCTGGTTTTGCTATGGACAGAGTTCAACAGCTACATGGTTTGGGGAGCTTACATGAGTGGTCGTGTTCAAATTTCTCTTAAGCTAAAATAAAACAATCAATTTGACAGAGAAAAATAGTTGCTTGACTAACTTCTGTCAAGGCAGAACTGTCCTGTTATGCCAAAATTACTCTGGCTCTAGGTAGTCGTAATAGCTTATTTTAAAACTCTGTTAGTAGTACTTAGTTGCAGATGATACTTAAAACTATTCTTAAATCAGCTGGTCCTTACAGTTCTGTTAAGATCTGAAGTGACCACAGAACAGGATTAATGAAAGAAGACTTGTAAGCAGGAGGAGATAGATGAAGAATCTGATTAAGAGATTGTTAGAGGTAGATTTTAGAAGTAGAGAGGAATGAATCTGAAATGTTTGTGAACGTGGAAGAGAATGTTCAACAGGGGAAAAAAAAGCCAAAAATACTTTTATCTTAAAAGACTATGATAAACTGTAAGTAATAAATGGAAGAAAGTGATAAATCTAGGAACTGTTTTAATTTTACATTAGCTAGTAAATATGGCAGGGGAGGGTGGAGGGGTTGTGTGCTTTCCAGAGATTCACCTTGTACATTACTGCTTCAAAAAAAGACAAAATGCAAACTGAAGTGTTTCCATTTTAGTAGTTGTTTTAAAAAGGTGTATCTTCAGGCGTTTGGGATTTTCACATCATGTCCCCACTTTATTTGCGTTATCTGAAAAAAAAAATCAGTCATAGCTGCAGCTACTGGAGTGGAAGAACACAAAAAAGGACATTTTGGGTTCTACCACAGGGTTACCCTAGAGCATATATTTCATTATAGATTATCATCATCTTAGCAAGCAGTGATTGGGCAGGTGGCTTCTATGGCTTCACTTTCTTATTCCATGAAGGCTTATTTGGGATGCAGGTGGTTTACCTCAGTGATGATTGTCACTAGGAAGCCTCATTTCACATTATGGGGAGAGTCATGTCAAGAACACAAAAATGCATTTTAAAATACACATCTCTAAACTGATGCAAATACTGGTGGTGTAACATACTCTGCAAGGCACCTTTTGTATGTGATAAGAAAAGGGTAATTGTATCAAAAGAAATCAATAAAACATAGGTACTTTGAGTTAAGCCTTATGATGTCTGTGTTTTTCTTGGCACTCTAAATTGTTCAGACCCCTGGAAGATGTAGCTCACCTTGCAGTGAGGTAAATTTAGATAATTTGACTTCTCTTTTTTTTCTTTTTTTTTGTCTCCTCCATTGGATGCACAACTGTTCCAACTTGCTTGAATAAGAGATGATAATTTTGGGGTACAAACTAGCAGCTTTCAGGGCACTTTGCTGTGATTTGGGGTAAAATATTCTGAAGGCATGAGAGGAACTTACTAAGGTGAGGTAGTAAGCTGAGTAGCAAGGAGGAACTGTATGTCTTAGAGGTACACACCTGCTGTATCATCAGTGGCCAGAAACTGCATGCTGTGTCTTCTCTCTAGATCTGTTCTGAGGGTAAAATGGACAGTGGGGGCTCACTTGCCATCTGTTTTCTCATTGCTTGTGCCTACAGAACACCTCAAAGCCCTTCTTTATCAGGGTAGATAAGATGTAAATTCTTAGTGTAAACAGTGGAACAGGAAGAGTAAATGCAAACAAGAATCCACCTTTCTCTTTTGCTTCCTTTTAGATTTTTTTTTTTTAGTTCTGTGATGGTCTCTTACCCAAAATTGTCCTAGCATTTACCACTTGGCACTTTGATGCCTTTAGTCCAGACTTCTGATCTTAGGGTTGCATCTTCCTGACTCCCTTAATGCCCTGTTATCCAGGCAGGCCAAGTTTCTATGGAGTCACTTTACAGTTTATTTTAAAAATGAAGGATTTTATTTCTCAAATTGTGAAGGGGGAAAAAAAAGAAGTAAAGAAAGGATAGCAAATTAAAATATGAATTTTGGTATCTCAGTTATTTTATTTGTCTGTACCAAGACATGCTTACTGGTTGGTTTGTTGTAGGGCTATTTCAAAAGCAGAGAGATTTAGCGGAGACAATGTAATCTACAAGCCACCAGGGGTAAGTGTAACTATGTATTTTATTTTGATTGCTGTGATTACATGTGAATACAAACAAATGGGGACTGTATTCAGATCATTCAGTATGTTACTGCATCTCAAAACTTAGTTTTATTTCATCACTAAATAGAAAATAGGATAGAAAATAGGATCACAGAAATTAGTGTTTCTGAGTCATTGAAAAAGATGAGTCTCATGTGTTACCAGTTAATGCACAGAACCTAAACCTTATCATTTGAAATGTCCATGTCCAAAAAAATTAATCTTTTTTTTTCCGAGAAACACAGTCAACACATTATGTGTATGGATACTGTGTGTTCTGTAGAACTCCTAAAAATCTGTGAAGCTGGTACACTTCATGTTTTTCAAAACAAGTGACAATTACTGTGTATTTTTCTGACTATTACTTGACTGTCTTGTGTGCCTTAGTCCACGAGGATTAAGAGCTCTTCTCTTAATTTTTTTTTGTGATTAACTGGGTTAACAAACTCTCATAAACAGTTTTACTGGAGGAAAAATCCAGTACAGAAGATAATCTGCAAGAATTGCACTATAGAGACATACGATCTAAAAATCTGCTCCTTTCTCAAATTTACTGTATGAAAAGAGCTGCTTAAAAAAGAGGAAGTAGATGCAAATAAACCTGAGGGGGAAGGGAGTTTCAAAGCATTTTTATTTTTTTCCAGCAACAGAATTTATTAGGTTACCTAATTTATATGGCATTTCTGAATTAAGGTGTACTTAATCATGGCCACAGCTTGCGAAGTCATGCTTCACTTCATGTTAACCAAAACTGTAATTAAATTAAAGGATGCTAGCACTGAATTACAAGTTAAAACTACTAGCAAATAAAGGAAAATTATTATTTATTCATATCTCTTTGGCAAAGCAAATGTAAAATACCAGTTTCAAGTCCTGTAGGACATTAGGAGGGGTTTTGATGAGTCTTTGTAACTATCAGCATGAAGCAGCTCACTATCTGCATTTAGTTTAGGTCTGGAGATACTATTTCTCAGCCTAGCAGAAATCTAAATAGCCTTTACTTGAAGCATCCCTAATTTAGAAACAAAGTATCTCCCGTTCTTTATAAGTTGTCTTAAAAAATGGAGTTGACTGCATAAATTATCATATGTAATATTTATTTTCTATTTGTTAATAGAAATCTTGCATGCACAAGGTTGAATATTGGTATAAGATTTGTTTTCAATATTTATATGAATATTGTTATTTTATGTTGAGTAGGTAATATTTGTAGGTAACAATATAATTGTTACTGTTTCTCATCCTACTGTGTTTTTCTTTTCAACAGGAAAATGCTCCAGATATGGTGTATTTAGGCTCACTAACCAATTTTGATTTGATTTATGCATGGACACAAGATAAATGCGTACCACTCGTTCGAGAAATCACATTTGAAAATGGGGAGGTAAGAAATTTTTCTACTATTCTATGTTTGGGTTTCTTTCTCAAAACCAAAACGTTTCTTTCAAGGTTCCTTATTCACATCAAAGAACTTTGTGTGTTTTGTTTTAGGCAGAAAATGGCTGTCAGATAATGTCTTTTCATTCTTTAGGAGCTTTTTGGTTACTCTTGAAATACACTGGAGGCAGATCTGTAGTAGTTTCATACGCTACCTAAGTAAGAAGTTATAATTACAGAACCATTAAGGTTGGAAAAGACATCTAAGCTCATTGAGCCCAGCAGCTAACCCAGCACCACTGTGCTCAGCACTAACTCATGTCCCCAGGTGCCACATCCACATGGTTTTTTGAGCTCTTCCAGGGATGGTGATTCTACCGCTTCCCTGAGCAGCCTGTTCCAGTGCTTCACAACCCTTTCAGTGAAGAAATTTTTCCCAATATCCAATCTAAACTTCCCCTGGTGCAACTTGAGGCCATTTCTTCTTCTCCTGTCACTTGTTACCTGGGAAAAGAGGCTGACCCCCACCTGGCTACACCCTCCTTTCAGGCAGTTGTAGAGAGTGATAAGGTCTCCCCTGAGCCTCCTTTTCCACAGGCTGAACACCCCCAGCTCCCTCCCATTGATGTTAACGTTAGTGGTAGAAAAATACTACTGTATTAACCACTTCCAAAGCATTACCTAATAAATAAGCACATTAAATGGTGGCCAACCATGGAACTGGCAATCTTCTGGGAATGGTAATGAAAACTATGTGGAGTTTTTATTTTCAATCTGTGTTAAAGCACTGCTACCTTAATCTTTTTAGTTTCATGTGTTGTTTCCCATGCTTTTCTTCTTTGGCTGTAATTTGTCAGGTGGAATTTGGGAGTTTGCTTTTAAACATCTCTTTTCTTCTCACTATCATTATTTCTTGCAATGCATTTTTGGGGTTTTTTTGTAACTTAGTCTTCTTTTGTCCATTTCCAACTCCGTATTTTATTTTGTTCTTTGTAAAATAAACAACAGGAAAAAAGTCCTTAGAAAATTATCCAGTTTGTAGCATCTCAAAATGAGTATTTGTACATAGGAACAGAATCTGCTAGAAAATCTGCCAAGGTTTGTCACAAATTACAGTATGTTGTCCAAACTGGATGAGAAACCAGAGAATCAGTTATGTGCTCCATTCACAGTTTGCACACTTAATTCTTTTTATCCAGAATCTGCAGTGCATCTAACACCGCTGTTCTGGGCACATGCAGCACTTCAGGTTCCGTGGCAGAGGGAGGGGCAGGGTGGTTTTACTTAAGCCATTTTTGTCGACTGTTTTCTAGTCAATCCCGCCAACTTTTATTGGAAAGTTCTGATAGTTAACAAATCTTAATTCTTCATTTGCAACTCAGTATGTAAAAGATGCCACATGTTAACATCTTTAGAAGTGTGTGGTAGATTTTCAGTGTACTTTTCTTGTGGTGAAACAGGACTCTGAGCCTTAGAAGCCAAGTTTCATCACTGTCAGCTTGAACCACATTCTGTTGTGGTTTCTCTGGTTGTTCCCTTAACCCTTGATTCCTGTTTGCTTAGGCAGGTAGTCACAATTGCAATGTGGCTTTTTGCCTGGCAAAGTATGTTTAAAAATGTCAATATTGCTGGTACCCAAACAAATTTAAACACGCCAAAATTGAGGTATTTCTGCATGCTGAGATTGTATAGTTATTTAAATGGGCTCTTATTCTGCATACTGCACAATATTACAGGATAAAAACATGAAGTGCTGTGACTGTTAAGCTGTGTTTATGGCACTAGAATACACTTTAAACACACAGTAATTGAACTCTGCAGCAAAGTCTTCTGCTTCAGGAGACTGCCCATTTGAGACAGTTCTTGTGCTTGACAGGCAAAGGCTGTTGGGATCAGGATACCATTCAGAAGAAATCCCTGTTTAACCTGTAATCAGGCTGTGTAGTTCTGTGTTAATTGAATGCCATGAACCTGTGTGGTGTAACGGTGGTGCTGAACTGTGAGGTTTTGATCTAGTAAGAAGTTTCTCAAAGGCACACAGAAGTGACGTGAGGAGCTGGGATCTAATGGAAAGTCTTTTGATATTCTTAGTGCCAAACAACACAGTAGCTTTTGAGGGAGCTTCCACTTGTCCTGCCAGGTCAGTGAGACGTGATATGAAAGCTGGAATAGCAAAGGAAACAAAGGGAGGTACTTTATAAAAGGGCTAAAACCAGCAAGGTTCACACGAGCTGTTCTTACAGCCTGTTTGGAGATGAATTGATCTTGTGAATGTAACTTGCCGAGGTTGCCATTTTAGCTGCTTGCAAGCAAGAGAAGACCTTAGAGCCAGAACACCAAGCTCTCTTTAGGAGTTCTCCCTCTGGAAATGTACCTGCTGAAGTGAGTGGGGAAACGGAGCCATAATTGTAGTGGTACAAAACAGACTTTTTCCCGTCCTGTAGTAGGAGAGGAGGCTGAGACCCAGCTGAATTTGTGTGTGTAAAAATAAGAATGAAAAATATGATTAGTCGTCATTTTAGGGATGGATTGGGAAGCTTGGATTTCAAAAGCACTGAAGTTATGAGGATCTTTGCAATCTTGTCTTTAAAAGACCAAGCTTCAACTTACCTGATGGACTTGGTTGAAGGGAGAACAAGAGCCATTTCATGTACCCTGTGTAACTGGCTGCCTACTGATAGGGAAAGTCTTCCTTTCAACTTACTGCAAATTGAAGATACCTGAAGAAATGCTTCTATTTGGTAGCAGAACAAGCTACTACTATCTTTCTCAAAAAGCACAGTTTTTATGCTGATGTAGGCTAGAATCAAAGCAATAGCAGCATTTGCTTGTTATACCAGTTGTGCAAATGAAAGACAGCTGTAGGTATTTCTTAGATGATAAGAAATCTTCTTCAATCAGGCTGTAGTGAGTTGAGCTGACAAAAGTCACTTCTGGAGCAAGCCAAGTGCATGTTGTCTGTGTTTGAGTAAAAGAAAAATCCCGAATGAATTATTCAAGGCAATCCTGTATTTATCTGTCCCTGGGCAGAGATCTTTAAAAGGCATTCAGTTACAAGAACACATTCATATGAGGAACTAAAGTTTGCCTGTTCAACAAGGGATGACCAGTCAGGACACAGTTACTGGCAGAAGAGCAGTACTTGATCATAACTGGTCTGGCTGTGTCACTAGCTTCTGCTTTTTTCTTTTTTGGTGGGGAGGGGATACAGTTATTCAAAGATACTTGTTGTGTTATGCTAAGAAAACACCAATTTATTATGTGAATAAGCTAGAACTGGGTCTAGAGTACACCCTCAGCCTTTCATAGCATTTAACACCATGGTGCTCAGGCCTTATTGTGGTTTCTCTGCAGATGCTCTGTTTCCTCAGAATCGGGTTATTTCTTTTGCACAAGTATTCCAGTGCCAGTGAATCCCTTCCCAAAATGCTGATAATGACCTGCTCTCGTCCTTTATCTGTTGTATATGAAAAGAGGAAGGGGAAACATGGTTAACTGTATCACTCAGGCATCTCAGAGGAAGGGTCAGCAGTTAACATTTTAGTCTTGCTCTTTCGTCTGTTTTTAAAGTAGAGATCTCACTAAATTTGAAAATTGTTGGAATCACTTACTTTGGTGCCCTTTAAGAAATGGAAGAAATTAGTTTGTCCTTTGTTTTCTGTGCAGGAACTAACAGAAGAAGGCCTTCCTTTTCTCATACTTTTCCATATGAAAGATGACTTGGAGAGTTTAGAGAAATTCCAACAGGAGGTTGCACGGCAGTTAATAGGTGAAAAAGGTTTGTAATATTTCCCACTACTTCTTGGTTTTACTGGTATAATTTTTTTCAGACAACTCAGTGGAGCGGAAGCAAAGGCCAAACAGAATTGTAGCTTTAAAGCTCGTGAGACTGAAGGGCTTTATGCATTTTTGACAGTGAGGACCAACTCCTCTGGAAATTATTAAAATAGATGCACAATTTATTAGTAAGTAACTTTCGTAAATCCTTCTTGTCTAAATGATTTAATGTGTTTTGAGAGGGCATTAAGCAAAGCTTCAGTTTGTAATATGGAAAAAAACCACTTTAAGAAAATTTATTTTTTGGTGGTGATGTTTATTTAGACCAATTTTCAAATTTTGTGTGTTGTATCTATCTAATATCTCCACCTTCGTAATACTTAGGAAAGTGGTTTCAAGTGGGTTTCAAGACGATACTAATAAAAAAATCCTAACATGGATTTTTGTCTGCTCACAATGTTAAGGTACAATAAACTTCCTCCATGCTGATTGTGACAAATTCAGGCATCCACTCCTCCACATTCAGAAGACTCCAGCAGACTGCCCTGTCATTGCCATTGATAGCTTCAGGCACATGTATGTCTTTCCAGACTTCAGTGACTTGTCGTAAGTATTCTTCTTGGTGCACTTTAATTTGAGAATGACAAATGAAAATGCTCATACTTGAATCAGTACTGTGGTAGGAAGATGAGTAAATCTGGGATAGGTAAGGCTGCCTCTGTGTGATTTAGTGTCAGAGCCTTAAAGCAGGATGAGCTAGTGTGAATTCACTGTTTAAATGGAGCTGTATTACTTTATGCAAGAAAAGAATCTTGTTTGAAGTTTACTTAGATGCTGCTCTTCTTTTCTTTCAAAGTTTTGCTATTTTCCATCATGGTTAGGCATTTGGAGCCTGGCATGGTGTTTTTAGTAGTGATCTAGATATCTCAACTTTAAAAGATTAAAAATACTACATGGAATGTGAAGTACTGTGTTATTCAGGGATTACTGTAAAATGCAGCATGTAAGAACTGCCAACCCGCTGGTTTGGTTTTTCCTGCAGTGCAGTTCTAGTCTTCCTGCATTAGTTTACACCTGGAAAGCTGGCAAAGAAATGCTTGTGTGGGTTTGTGAAATTTTCCACATGCAACTTGGAAAAGGGCCAATCGCAGGCATGTTTATCTGGATAAAATACGTGACAGCAAAGTACCAAGGTGCTTAGGTGAAATACTGCTGTGCTAACCCTCATTACCTTAGCCTGACTCTTTATGGTGCACTGCCTAGGAAGCAGATGTTCGGTCTTTCATGGATCAGTCCAGGAATGAAGATGTGTAAATGTTCTCTTCAGGGGCTTTCAGCCTGACACAAGCTCTCTGTCTTCTGGCTGGGTGGTAAACTCCAGTTTCTGTCTCAAAGGAAGCAGCTGCACATACACTGCCTGCTAACTCCTGGTTAGATGTCTAGGCTGGGTATTTCATTTTTGTCAAAACCAAGGATCCAAAGCTCGGACTTAGCATGCAATGTGAATGTAATATCATGTCTAATTTTGCTATGCCAGGAGACATTTTTCGATCTGAGATGTTGACATTTGGGAGGAGAGTTCGAACTTAGCTTCTTTCTGTAATTCTCCACAGGCTTATTTATAAAATGTTGTCTCTGTTTGATGTATCTTGAATAGTGCTTTTCAAATATCTGAAATGTTGAAATTCTTTATAGTGACTATTTCTCTCCCTGTGTTCCTGTTTCTTTGGAAGATTGTATTCATCGCACACCCAAGCAAAAAAAATAGCAGGATATTTGCATTTTAAAACCACTCTTTTTATTGTCACTTTTTAAACAGCCCTAAAACAAATTAACATCTCGTATAGAAGTAGTAGAGATGTTTAGTTTAGACTTGCATGTTACGTTTCTTACATGTTCTGTTTCTGTGAAACGCTGTCAGAATAATGAGAGCTACTTGCTTGATGTGTACCAGTTGTCACTTGCAAATGAAGCTGAAAGAGAGATGTCAGGATTGTAGACAGTTGCCTAATGATAAATAATTACTCAACTTTAGGAGGTTGAGCTGATACATAGAAATAGCAAAACACAGTTTGGGAACAATAGCTTGGAGCTCCTGGGTGATATTTTGTGTGTGTGTATGTGGTTTGGGATGTTTGGTTGTTTTTGTTGTTTCTTGGGTCGTTTTGTGTGGTGGTTTTATTTTGTAATAATAGGTAAAATCTTAATTCTGAGACTTTCATCTACCACTTTAGTAATCTTCTGGACTCTTACAAACTGGCCCCAGGCTGTCTCTTGTAACCTCAGTGCTGCCATCAGCCAATAGGGTTCGGATATGGCACTTCCCGAGCTGGCCCACTAAAAGATTTCCTCTCTCTTTAGGGAGTTCATTGTCTTTTTGGAGAATAGGCACTTGGCAGGCAAATGAGACCATCACTCACTGTTTTATCCTCATCCTTTGGCTACCTGGCCCTATTCATCCTGCTGTTCCAGGCTGGAAATGATAGCAGGGAGTGTCCAACTGCTGGGTTGTAGCTTCTCAGAGAGAACAGGCTGAGCTACAAGAGGCTGCAGGCACCAGGTGCCCATGCTGCATTAGGAGAGGAGAATGTCTCCAGCAATGTGCCTGACCGAGAAGAGGGCAGGAGCCCGAGGAAAAGCAGGGAGCAGTAAGTCTGCTGTCCCTATAACCAGGCTGGAATGAACCACCTTTTCTCCACTGGTACTAATTCATGATCTCGTCTGGGATGGGAAGAGGTCCCTTAAAGTATTACCACTGTAATACTGATTGGTTACAGACATTGTTGTAATGACACCCTCTGATTCAATATTTGCTGCATTTTATCCATAGAGTTTTCTGATGATCTGAAATATTGCTGATAGTTTGTTTGACCATGCTTTCTTCCTCTTTCCTAAATGTAATAATTAGTTTGATGAAAAACCTGTCTCCATTAATACATTACCTTTAGATTTCCTGCATAGTGCTCACACTATAGTTTTTTATCTCATCTTTAATACTTACTAGATTAACTCTTCACTTTGAGATTTTTAGTCAATTTGACATTTCACAAATAAAATTGGATGCTGTTGTTTAGCACGTTTGCTGTGGGTGACAGTAGATGATCTCAGATTAGATTTACATTGATATCCTCTTAGTGTTTATCTGTGGTGTGTGTGCAGTTGCTGAGGCAGTAGAGAGCCTTTCAAAGATGTTTTGTCAATACTGCTCCCCAAGTGTCATTTGTATCTGTAAACTGTGCATTTGGAACCTGCTGTTCCCTCTTACATTACAGTTAGTGGGGAGCTGAAGGGAGTTCACAATAAAGTTATTGGCTGGTACAGCTCTGTGGGAGTTATTGAAAAGATGAAATACTTGCTGTGTTCTCAAGAGACAGTGGAAAGAAAAAGAAGCTGGTGGGATACCTTAGCAAACCATGTGGCTCCCTGTCCTCTATTAATAATCACTTAAAAGAAGGCATAGTGTGCTAGATAAACAGAAGTTGGCTACTCTAAGCAGTGCACTTTAAATCTCCTGTGTTTGGACTTAACTTGTAATAAACATGTGGATGTTTCTGTTGAATTTGTTCCAGAGTTCCAGGTAAACTGAAGCAATTTGTACTAGACTTGCATTCTGGAAAATTGCATAGAGAGTTTCATCATGGCCCTGATCCAACTGATGTAGCACCTGGTCAGGTAAGGTTACAACAAACACATTTCTTTTGGCTGTTTATTATTATTATTATAAAGACCTTTTTATTACTCCTTGTCAGAGCTGTACCTTTAATATGTTTGTACTTTTAACGTCTGTCTTTTGAAAATCTGTTAAGAGAAGCGTAACGCTGTGACTTTTGCTTGGCTCCTCAACCTTCTTTGGGTAAAGGCAGGGAGAGCATTAGGGGAAGTAGGGTACCTATTTGCCTTGAATAAGGGAAGAGTATAAGAATATTTATTTTCTCCACTGAAACAGGAGACCTTGGGCTGGATGACTGTTGTGACTTCATAGAGCTGCTCTTGGGTTCTCCTGTGACTTCAGGGCAAAAGCTGATAATCCATTATAGCTGCATTATTTCCCACACAACACACTACTAGAGGGTGCTTCTAAGGGGAAAGAACAATTGAATGTTTTATGTATTTAGCAATGCAAGAAGAAGGCAAATTATTAGAGCATCAAGAAAGGATGGGTAAGCAGTAATAGGCCTTATTGCTTTTGCTAATGTGGTTGACAAACAGCATTAGCAGTGCTCAAAGGCTGCACTTGTCAGTTTGATTTCCTCATGGTTCTGTTCAAAGGTTGTCATGTTGTGTAATTACGTGCCTGGAAGTCACTTCTGGAATCTCTTCAGGAACACAGCTACTAGATCCTTCTCCAGACAAAAGTCAGAAGCACCTCAGTGTCAGAAAAGAAAGGATATGACCAGCCCCAATTCCCTCTGCTCATCCCAGTCTTCTGATGGTGTCTTGATCAGCCTTTTATCTTCTTGATACACCACTCAGCTCACATGCTTGGGGTCCCGCTGAAAAGTGCCAATGTAACTGTCAGGGAACATTTTCACTACCTTTGGGCACCCTCCAAAGAAAACCATTTTTAAACACTTCTTTCAAGTTATGCATTGTGTTGTCCAGGGCTCAAAGGGCCACTTTGGTCCCAGAGGACCCTGGTGCCCTTGTGTTGGGGAGCCTTGGGCCATTCCATGGCTGAGGGACAGAAACTATTTATAGGTACAGGCTCCTTTTCCTACTCATTTGTGGGATGTGGTAAGGACGGCACTGCTCTAAGTTGATTGAGTGCAGCTTCCTGTTGCCCTGCTCAAAAGATTTAAAAGTGTGAAAGCCCTGGAGGGCTTGCCTTGGCCAGGAGAATGACTGCTTTTCAATGTTGTCATGACTGGCTGTGAAAACACGTGGGCTGAATTGTCTCAGCAGTAATTCACTGGACTAGGAGTTCCCTGTGTTTCTCAGAAATTCATTGAGCAACCAGAATTCAGGTCATCAGGAGGAGGGGCAGAAGTAAGGGCTGGAGACTGAGGCGTAGGCCAGGCACTTGCCCTGAGAAGGAGGCTTGGCCAGGGAAGGAGGAAGCCTGTGGAGTCCCTGGATCCTGCTGCCTGCCCGTCTGGGCACAGGCACAGGACCCAGAGTTGCAGGCTTGCTCTTGCCTCATTTCTGCCTTGAGAAATGCACATAAAACCTGGGATGTTTATGTTCCCATCTCTGTATGGCATCCTGCCATCTTGTGGAAGATGTAGATGCAATGGAAATAAATACTGGCCTTAACTAAGCTGGAGGCTGCTGTCGTGGGTCACGTATGCCCCTTGAATTGCATGTGGTTTTGTATGGGGTGTTTTTTTAGTTTCCATGGAAAAGTAATTCTAAAATACTTTTGCAGTGATGTCACTTTTGCCCTGGTATATCTCATAAAACACACGCACAGAAAACTAGAATACCCCCAAAGCAAGTGGTAGATTCAAGCAAATATACAGTGGGGTACATTTGAAATACTTCTGTGTGACTTGTACAGAAACTCATGTGATGGCCGTTACCTTTGAGATGTTACAACAAAAGAAATATCCTTAACTGGAGGCTTAATTAATGTGTGTGTGTGTGTGTGTGTGTGTGGTGTTGTGTTGTGTGTCTTCCACGTACTTGGGACTCGGAACACGCCTTCCAAAAAAACCCCCAAACTCAATTTGTGAGAATGCTGGACATTTGTGCACTCCCATAATGCTAGAAATTCATTTAATGGAGATGAATGATTATTAGTCTAACAAACAATTTTACTCTTTGTTCTGTTTTTCAGCCAATTCAGGATTTAGCAAGCAGCCCACCAGAGAGCTCATTCCAGAAACTGGCACCCAGTGAACATAGGTACACCTTATTGAGGGAAAAAGATGAACTTTAAAAAACTTGAAATAATCTTGCAAGCCTTTCAGACAGCAGCATTGACTTCTGTGTGGTGGAAATAGTAAACCTATATTTTCATAATTCTATGTGTATTTTTATTTTGAATAAACTGAAAAATAATTTTTTTCTCCCCAGGCTTGTAAATACATTTGTTTGGTGGGTCATTCTGTACAGCATCTTTCAAACAGTACGTTCTTAATGCTATAGTAAAATATCAGAGACCCATCCAGACTCTTGATCTAACTCTGTAAAACTTTTATAATCCAAATGAAGGTATCCTTGCCAGAGACATGCTGTTAACTTGCACTATCCCATTAAATAGGACTTTTGGGTTGTTTCCTGTGTAACCTTGGTAGTATGTGCTTTTTCTTCTTCTGTGAACAGCTTTCCTGGTAATCTATTTCTTTGTCACATTTTTCTCCAACTTAAGAGGGTCTTCTATTCTGGATACTTGGGAGGGGAATAAATTAAAGTTTTACAGAATCTCGTGTGGTGCTTTACTGGCTGTAAATGTCTAAGCAATTAAACAATCCTGAATATTAAAATACCAACTGAGGAGAGGAAAAGTTCTGATGGTCATGGCTGTATTTGGAATGAAGGGGCTGTGCTGACCTGCTCCGATTTCCCGGAACTAAGATTGTTACGCTGCCCACGTGGTTGTGGTAAAAGAACAGGAATGTTAAAAACCTTTCAAAGTAAGAGAGGACTAGGACTAGACTGGCGTGTGGGTTTGTCAGTCCTAAATTTATATCCATATATATGTTACCATTAGTCTCGGGGGTTTTTTGGTTTAATTTTCTTCTGAGTCCCTGTCCTCGTGGCAGACACTGTTCAAACAACCATTGCAAATTTTCTGTTACTCTCTTTGCCTGGCTTGTGCCTTACTTATTGTGTAGTCTTTGAATTCTGCTCTGAAGAAGGAATTACTACTTTCCTTGTGGGCTTTCTGTTATGCATGACACCAGAATATAGGCTTTTCTCAATGAACCTTCGAGCTGCGGGGTGAGGTGAACATATGGAAACTGTTAGATGGCAGAATATCTGTTGATTTGTGCTGCATTGCTGGAGATGAATTAGTACTGGATTTGTACAGTGCACTTACTGCACAGACTGTAGGTCTGTGACTTGGGCCCCATGGTTCAGTGTCCTTGGAAGCAAGCTTGTTCTCTGGACAGGTGGAACACCGGGTTTGGGTTTTCTTACTAAAGTGCCCCAACCTGTGCAGTCACTGCTCAGGACCTTTTTGCCTCCCAGCTCAATGCCACTGGCTCAGTTATTGACAGAAGGCTTCCATGGTCCTGTGCAGCTGTGGCAAAAGTTGATCCCAGGACAGGCTCCTGACTCAAGCCCCTGCAGCACCAGGCACAGCAGATTTCTAGGGAGCATTTCTGAGGGCAGAGTTGCTGGTACCTACACTAAGCTACAGCTGACTAAGCAGCTTCCGAGTTGGGAGCTGACAGGGTAGTGCAAGGCTTTGTTTACAGCTATACTTTTTTTGTTGGTTTTGTGAATCTGCATTTTGGAGTGCACGTAAAACGCGTGAAAGCCAGGTCTTCTCCTGTCCCATTCTCCATCTCATCACAAATCAAGCATTTTTGGCAGCTGAGTCATACTGCCTTCCAGCTGGAAGCAATTAAGGCTGATACTTGTTATCTGCAGGTGGTGCTACACAACTTCTGGAGGAGTTCTGGCACCTGAAATTTTAGTCAATTCCTACATGGTCCCTGCCAGTACTTACCTTACTCCTCTGAGGTTCCTATTTTTCCTTTTGGGATTCTTGGAGGAATGGGATTCATAACTGCTGTTTGGTGGAAGATGTCTAAATTTCTCTTTCTGAAGAACGATGCTCATCATCCACCCAGCAGTCCAGTGGCTGATGCTTTCAGCTAGAAAGTCAGAGAGATGAACCCCCTCTGCCATTCCTTAATCCAAGTTTGCTTTTGAGGGTAAGGATGCTTTGGCATGCCAGCATTAGGTTGACAGTTAGATGTAAGAGTTTTATGACAGTTACATGCTCAAGCAATTTTGGTGTGAATTCATTGGAGTTGGACCTGATTCTCCTGGGTTCTTGATGACCACTGACCCTGCTGTACCAAGTGCTCAAGTGCCTTTTCTCTTTGCAGGCACAAGGCTGAACAGCTAAAGCTGAGCTGTGTTTGCCCATCCTGCTACTGAGGGGCACTTGAGCTTTTACCTGATGATACAGAGAATTTGCCTGGAGAGCCAAGTGCTCGTCACAATCCAAGTTGTGTTTCAAATGGAGTCCTTCCACTCTGCTCATCTGCATCTGTGGTTTTAACCATTTGGTGCTCAGCTTCCCCCTCCCTTTAACACTTCTCACAGCTTTTCCAGGAGAAGTTGTCAAAAATATTACTCTTATCCCCTTAGGGAACAAAACCATTCCAAACTGTTTTCAATTGAACTTGAGTCCATTTCTGAGCTACCATGTGTGTACTGGATGCATGTGACATTTTAGGAACCTGTATTCATTTCAGCCAGTGTAAATATTTTGATAGCTGAAGTATGTGTTTGGGAACTCATTACAGAATTCTTAAATCTTGGTAGTGCAATTATTTTAATAATATCAAATTTGGGAGGATTAATCTTTTAGATGCTGGAACGAAATAAACCCTGACGTTCTCAGTAAATGCTTCAACCAGTCTCGTAGGCAAAAACTTTTATTTGGTCTGAAAGAATTATTTATATCTTACAATTCTTCTGAGTAACATGCCTAGCAATTTAATTGCTAGTTTGGTTACTCAGATGCTGATGTTTCTTCACATATGTAAATAACCCACCTAATTTAAAACATCATAGCTTAAATAACAGTCTCCCACATCTAGTGTGTACACAATGATTTAAAATTGCTTCCGCAAAGACGCATGGGGGAAGAATAGTTTTTGTGGCAGACATTTCATAAAATGAGTGCACACCAAGCTGAATTTGTATAAGCTGGGGCAGGAATTCAGTCTTAGGAATTTAGATTGTCCTGGCATTATTACAGCTTGGGGGGAGAGAACGGAGTCCGCACCATCACCGATGTGGCTGTTGTCATGTAAATGCACACGGTTTCACAGCATAGATCAGGAAAGCAGAGAGAGCATTTGAAAATCATACAAACGATCAACCACAGTTTGATTGAGAACACTTTTTCCCTTCGTGTCTTCCTTTAAATGTAGAAAATAAATATCAAAGGAATGAAGATCCTTACTATGAAGTTGTTACAAGCTCATTAACTGTGTTTACATCCAAAGTAGATGCATTGAAAGGAAAGGGCTTTTTGCCTGTCAGGAGCAAATGAGCTGAATTACTCAGGTCATGTTTTGCAATCCAGCTGATTTTACCAGTGCAGGCACCGAGGCTTCAACAGATGCAGTTTTGACAATGTCTGCAATTACTTGTGAAAACTGTTCTTGCACACATTGTTTCCCGGAATCTCAGACCTACTTAAAATAGACATAATGCTCTGGTTGATAGCAATTTCAGTATTTTAAAAGTAATAAGAAAGGACTGCTCAGAAGTTATTTGTGCTGTAACTAACAGTTGCTTACAGTGTCTCTAGGCACAAAACCCCATCATCTGTCATTAGCAGACAGTGATTTCCAGTGATGATATCGAAGTACTGGTTATTGAAAGGGAGCTCTTTCTACAGTACACGTCTCTGGACAGTGTTCCCTGCTAGGGAGCCTTATGTCAACACTGACTTCAGGGTGCACCTAAGAAAACGACTCAAGCAGAGCTCAGAATGAATCGACCAAGCTAAAAACTTTAAAAAGTGGCTTCCCAACCTCAATTTCTGTTCCCCCAAACAGTAGCAGCAGTAGTGTGGGAAAAGTCCTGAAAGGGTGGAGGTAGGACCACGTGCTGAACAGTAGATTATGTGACAATTGTACAATTACATGACAATAACAACACTTTAACACTTCTGTATTTAACAATGGAAGTTCCAGAAGCAAAAGGCTTCTTAAGGAGGGTAAGATAACAAGTGTCCACTATAAAAAACGAGCAAAAGCACTGCCAGCATCTCACCCCATACAGGCTCCACAGCACATCCCAAAATCTTGAAGAGGCTGAGCAGCTACTCTGCAGTGTGGGTGGAAGCAGACATTTTGGTACTGGAGAGAAATGCAAGAGTGCAGCTGCCCAAACAAGGGTGGTTTACACTGTAAGCTGTATCAGGTTGACATTTCCGACCCTGTCCCAGCCTCTGGGGCTGCCAGCTCGCCCTGGCACCATGAAGGGGCCGCGCTGCTTCTCCACTGACCTGGGGCCTCACGTCACCCTTGAGGCACAACAGCCTGTGGAGGGAGTGGGCCTGGCTGCAGCACTGCCTCCCAGGGAAGCTGCTCAGCTCTCCTCCCACCAGGGTGCTCTGGGCTCCAGGAGAAGCAAGGGCAACATCTTGCACTAAGTGCTGCTTCAGCAATGCTTCAGGTTCAGGATGCCAGAGCGTGGCTCTTCTCAGGACAAGGCAAGGAGCTGAACAGCTATGAAAAATTATTATCCTCCAGTAGCAGTGCTGCAGGGTTGCTGCTTAGACTGTTTAATTCATAACTACACTTTGAGCAAGGTGAGGAGTTTACAAATTAAAAAAAAAGGTGCCTGGAAAGAGGAGAAGCTGCTTCCAGTGCTGATCTGATATGGCTGATGGAGGCAGATGTGAAATATACATAACTTTTTTCCACTTTGCTCACCCAACATTCTCACCTTTTCTTACGACAGCCCATGCTTCCCTGTGCATTATTGAACAGGCATAGTCATATCCTGGGGAATCGCAGGAAGAGTTTGGGAATCCAGATAAATGAAAGTAAATTTAAAATACTATGACCCTGAAAGATTGATGGCATTTATTTCCTTTTCTTTGGAGCACTACAGTAAAAGCTCCAGCTTCTCATGGCATTCATGGGAAAGCACTAGGATTTTCCAAGTATCTCTTTGCATTGTCTGCAAGACACTTTGTGCAAATTTGGCATGAAGCACCTGTCACCCATCATTATAGCAGTGAATATAGCTTACCTAAGAATTATGTAATTAAAAGTTATCCATATAATTTTCAGAGGACTGATGTCACCATGTCCGAAAAGAGAAATTCTGACACGACTGTTTCAGCCCTCCCAAGGAACAGAACTGTCAGCAAAATTCACACATCTCAGCCTTGTATGTAAAGTATAAGGCTGCAAGTCTGTCATTAGCTCAGCTACTGCACTGTTGTTCCTGGTCATAATGAATCTAAACTTCAGCTGGATTTTTTGGCACTTTGGTGAGAAAGCTCTGGACAGCTGGAAGAGACCTGCTCAATCATTTTTTGTTTTTTTCTTTGTATCAATTTTCCACCTGTGAAGCCCAAAATCCCACCACCAAGAGCAGCTGCAATTCCTGCTACTTTGAAGCCTGCAAGGAGACCAATAGGACCCCCCACCACTCCACCAATGACTGCACCTGCCACAGGCAGAGCTGCCAGCTTGTATTTTGCAGCCTGTAAAGGAAAAATAAAATAGTTAGTATACTTGCCTGTGGCGATGCGCATTTTCCCCTCACTGCTCTTGGCAATGACTTGAAAGCTCAGTGATAAATAAACTTTACAAATTAGTATTTTTAAAAAAGTATGACAGAACAAGCTAAAACCAATTCAAAATCAGCTTGTGTATGCAGTTGTGAACCAGGTCCTTTCACGTGGTTCTGGCTGCTGTGTACACTGGGTGTTACCTGGTCGCCATCATTAAATCTAATCAGAAACTGAGAAAATGCTCAGACTTTTCAGTGATGGGCCTGACTCCAGCTTTGGGGTTCATTTAGCAACTGACATGGAACAGGATGGAAATGACAGGTTATCATCAGCCTCTTGTTTAATGTTTATGTGATTCTTGTGAGCCAGTCACTGACTGCATTTGTCTTTGCAGGTAAACCAAAGTAACCATCAGAACAGTGTTTAAAAAGGCCCCCCCCAAATTAAATAACTGTATTTTCTAGCAGCCTGGATGTGATAGAAAATTACAAGAGAGATTGATTTTTTTTTCCCCTGCTACCTGTGGGTCATTTCTTCCTTATTTCCTTAATTGCTGGTTCCCTCAGCATTAAAGACGGCAGATCAATGGGGTTAATACAAAGGGTGGCTGGGAGGCAGAGCACCATTGATTCACCAGCAGGAGCAGATCCCTACCTTTCCCAAGTTTTTGGTTCCCTCTTCAACGTTCGCAGCAGCACTGTTGACATGGTCTTCAATCCTGTCAATCTTCTCCTGCTGGGACTAGATGCAAAGGAATTATGAGTGAGGTAACCTGCTGGGAAGCAGCAGTGAGCCAATACACACCATTTTAATGCCTGTAATCAGGGCCCCACAGCAGCTTTCATCTGCACCCGGCAGCCTTAGTGGTGCTCCATGATTAGCATCTGATACACTCTGCTGAAACTACAGACTTACTCTGAAAAAATCTAAACTATTAAGTAGTAATATGGAGTGGATATTAGACAATGTCTTGCTGCAGTTAGAGAAAACAACTCAAAACATATGATTTCTAAATCTTTTCTATGGATAGAGGAATTCACATTCCAAAAGGAAAAATAATCTAAACTAGCCTGTTTTGTTTCCTGCTGAGTCCCACAATCAAAAAAAAAATTCTATAAAGGGCATTTATAAGATCAGTACCAACTCCAACATACAAAGCTGCATCAAGAAATCTAAGCAGAAGTGTTTAATTATGACATTATAGAACAATGATTTCAGAAATAGTGACAGCACTGAAAAAATACTTGATGTTGCTCTGTATTTTACTGTTTGATTTTACAAAAATATTCCATCCTTTCTCCAAATGCAGTCAGTCAGATTCCCCTGCAGTCTCTCCCAGGGAACACTGGAGCAGAAGATAAAGGGGTCTGTGGGTTTGTTTGTTCTTATTTTAATCTCAGCAGTATGCAGGCTGTTTTATGTCACAAAATAATGAGATGGCTGATGTTCATCTTAAAATAAAAGGCATTCTTAACTTTTTGCTTCTTTCTAATTCAGAAACTGCTGAGTACACCAGCTCTGGTATTCATCTACTATGCAGTCCACCCACCTTAGATGCACGCTATTACATCTAATGATGCTCAAGTGCAAAATCCAGGAAGTCCTGGAAACAGGACCTCTTCCTTTAACCTTCAGAATAGTGAATGAACATTTTTGCAGTCCCTCTCCAGTATAATGCTTCTTACTTGGGTTTTTTTGTATAGATGAAGCAGCACATACTCAGCAGAAAGCATAACAGCTAGGTTATTTATCCCTACTAACCCAACAGCGAGGAGATTAAAGAACTCTCCTAGGAGATGAGAATTGTGCATTTAAATTGCCTGTGGCATGGGAAGAACTAAACATTGGTAACCGACTTTTTGGCAGTGCTGTGAGAGCAGAGAAAGGGCATGATAGAGTGAAGATTTTTCTAGCACTCCTGATTAAGTGAGAAAAGGTACCTGACAAACACACACCCTGTGCAGTGAAAGCTGTCACCACCATTACAATTAGAAATTGTAAAAACTAATAGGACCTGGGTAGAAGTCTGCAGTCAACACTGTAGAGCTTCTGCTAAGGTTCAGCTTGTGGCCATGTGCACTGGCTGGAACATCATAGCTGTTCCAGTGACAAGAACCTGGGAGCAACTCCCAGCACTAGTGCTGAAAGAGGAGACTGCTGCCTCCTCAAAGTGTCACCTTGGCAGAGCCCGAATCACAGGAGAGACACATCCTCAGCTTTTTTTGTCCCCACCTAGGAGTTACCCATCCACCCTGTTTTTTTAGGAAACTCTGTAGGACAGAATGCAGAATTAATACTTACACAGACTAAGAGAGAAAACTCAGTCACCAACTGGCTGAGCTCAACCAAGTCCTGCGAATAAAAAACAAACGTTATTTTGTGATAGTTGCTAAAACCAGGAGCACCAACATGGCAGGAAGGGAGTTGCAACATACCCCTTCTAAACTTTCCCAGGACTCGGCTGCGTTTTCTTCCTGAGGTATTTCCGGAAGGCGGGAGTAGATCTGGATTAAACTTTGGGAGCCATCCTTCACTTCCGTGTTATATAAAGTTTCTGAATGAGAAACATGATGTTTATAAATAAATGCAATGAACCAGGATGCAGGTGGTGTGCAGACTTTCTCACTCTTAAAGTCTCTCAAGGGTAACCTGATACTTAACCTAATTCAAGCCAAGCAACAACCCCAAAAATGATCATATAGGGAGAAGTCTTACGGCGCTACACAGTTTCTTAAAAGGATGCTATTGACAAAGAAATAGATTCATTTCTATCAGCACATTTTCACAGCCAGTCCTGAAATCATACTAAATTATACTCCTGAATTCAAGGTCATTTAATTCATTTTGTATTGACCAGGCTAAGAAAACTGAGCTTGAGACAAAAACTTTTCATTTATGTATGACACACAAAAATGCTGTGCTCCCAAAACTGAACACAGTTATTCATTTTATGACTGATTATCATGCTAGTGTTTTGATTTTTCAGTCACTGGGAACTAAAAGAAGCTGGAGGAAACAGCTTTCAAAGCAAAAGCAGTGGAACCCAAGTAACGTGGTGCCCAGCATTCCATGCTGGATCAGTTGGGTAAATGGTACTGTGAGGATGGCAGACATTTGCAGCTCAGGGCTGTACAGGAGATATTCTCTAGTATGTTTCTGCCTAAGTTACCTGGACTAATGCAGAATATGTTAGGACAAAGTATGGTGTTAAAAATGGGGAATGACAGATGCTGAGGTGGCACTGGGGAGAGCAGATACAACGGACAGACTCACACACACCTCCTCCAGTCAGAGCCCACCCTGGAGCCACTGCGGATGTCATGGACATGCGTGTAACTGTGGACAACACATTGAGCGGCAATAAAGAAAAATAACAAACAAGTTTGGCTTGTCAATACAAGGATTGAAGAAGAGCTTGGGAGTCTGAAAGGCAGACTGGAGAATGTGTGTATGTAAACACAGTGCAAAGATCATCTCAATTCAACTTCAATTTCTGAAGGCAGATCGCTCCTTCAGTAGGACACTGGTGTTTCCTTCCTTGGGAAGGCAGTCCCAAGAGAAAGCTTTATTATGGGGAAGGCTGGTTAGGTATGTCTAACAATACTAAAGTGTAAATATTGTATTAAAATCTTTCGAAACAATGATTGTGCCAAGGTACGATAATAATGTTATATAACTGTTACAACAACAGATATGTCCAATGGAAAACAAATAATCATATTCATAAAAAAAAATCAGTAACAGTGCATGCTTATTCATGGAATTAATTTAAGATAAAATAAAAATGATACATTTTCATAACATTTGTCCATTTCTCAACATTTTTATCCCAATATCTCAAAATAGATTAAAGACCAAATCTTCCTACTCTCAGCTCAGTAAAAGTCTAACATCAATGAAGTTGATATTTAGACGTAATTACTAAGTAAGCAGAGTAACACGAATGCACTAAGCAATTTGGGGGCTTCATTTGGGCTTATTTTTCTTTCTACTTATTTCTACCCCTCTTCCTTTAAGAATCCAGACATGGAAGGCACCTTGTGTTCTACAATCGTCACCTGTTCTTCCAGAACATATTTTTGATTTATAACCTCAGATTAATTAATGTTGTATACTCAGTTCTAAAACACTGCTTTCCCCTTTTCGGTATAATTAATTATATATCCAAATGTGTGCATCTTTTGAGAAAACTCTTCTGCCACATACTCTGACATTTATCATTGGTTTTGAGGATTTTATTTCATTTCAATCCTACACGATCCTATTTCAAAATCAAGTTTCTTCTGCCCAGAAAGGCGTACTCTTCCCTAATCAACCACATGCATGCTAAGTTGGTTAAAATTAAAATATTCATAATTCAAAAGCAAAATAAAAACCTCACTAAGTAAAACTGCCTCCTCCCAAGACCTTGCTCTGGTCTGTTCCTAACGATCTTTGCTGACCTACTGTAGAAAAGCATATCCTTGAAAGTGTATAAATGATACCAAAGTTTTGCGTGACACACATTCAAGAGAAATTAAAACTGTAAGTAGGTTTACGTGTTATCATTTTGTAATAACTAAAAATCAGTGAGAAAAAATTCCTCACGCAAATTCTCTATTCACTTTAAAAAACTAAGGTAAAGAAGAAGAAGGGTAAGAGGTGGTCACATTTGGGCTGAAAGTATGAGTAAGAAATTTATATTCACTACCTCACTTTTTATCAAGTCTAACCAATTTTAATAGAATTGAGAATGGAAGTGATTCCACCAGTTCATTTATACAGCATCTCCACAGAAATACAATAATACAAAACATCCCTGCAGATTTCACAGAGGAGCTTTACACATCATTACACTCGAGATAAAAATCTAATGCTGTGAAAGATTCAATATGTTGCTTAAAAGATTTTAGTAATTTTAAGAGTGGAGTCTCACCTTTTGTTAATATTTGTTTAATATGCAATTAAATTCCATTTCTATTGGCCCTCAGTTGAGGATGGTGAATGGGGGAAGGGACTGTATCATATCACTGACATGCCTTCTAAATGGGAGATTTGAATTTGTAAACTCCTTCCTTCTCAACCAGATGGGAAGCAACATGCTACAAAGAACAGGCACGTATTGAACCTCCTTTGATTAAGATCAACAGCCAAGATTTGCTTTCAAGACTGCAGCCTCTAAGCACAAAGGAATAGGCAATATATTGTGTCTGGGTTAGCAATTCAACAGGGCTGCTTGCACAGGCAGGCAAACTTGAAAAAAAAAAATCTGTTTAATTGTATTTAGTTGTCTGCCTGTCTGTCTGTTTCACTTTAAATGGGGTGAATTATTTCCACATTCCTGAGCAGACTTGCAGATGCCTGTCATTCCAGCAATATTTTTTCTGTTCTTCTCACCCCCATCTTTCTGATCAATTTATTGTCCTTCTGAAGTGCTGTTATATTCAATGTCCTCCATACTTCAAAGATATTCCAGATTTCAGAAGCAGTCCTACTCTTTGTAATTAAACTCTAGTTGCCATGTGCCACCTAGGTAATTATGTAAAAAAGAAAAGCAATAAGCCAGGACAAGGCCTTTCCAATGGAATACTGGAATGTACTGAGAACAACTGCAGAAAGTCACCAAGAGAAAAGATATCTTAAATTTAGTTCTGATCCAAACAGAGAAGAGCTCACAAAGAGACTGAAAGTAATGGCTAATATATATGAAGAGAATCACTGAATATTGAAGACAAAGAGCTTCCCACAAAAGAGATGTCAACAAATTGGGTAAAAATAATAGAAATTATGTGGAAGAAGTTCCTAAAAGATAAAGGACTCAGAATTGCTGGCAGACACTAAAAAAAAAGGCTGCACTGAAGATGACACCAAATTGTCCTGATGCAGAGGAAGATGCTTATGGCTTCAGCAAGAGCTCTTCGATGCCCTGGATGTCAAGAATTTGACACACAATATGAGTAGAAAGAAAAATATAAACACAGAAAGTTAATATCAGAAAGACCAGGACATAAATACGTTGCAACTACCAAGGGGCATAAATGGTAGCAAGGAAGTTTCTGTGAATGTTTTTGAAGTTAGAGGGAGACCAAAGAAGTGTAAGCACGTTGCCAGATAAAAAGGTAGCTTTAAGCAGATATCTGATGCAATTAACTTAAATAAGAAAGAAAAAGAGAGAGAGGTGGAAACAAAGAGAAGAGGTTGAAAATATTTAGATGAGCTAGGCCTATTTAGGGTCTGAGGGTTTGATGAAATTCACTCCAGAGCATTTTTAAGAAACAGCCTCTGAAATTTCAAGCAAATTTTTGAGAACTTCAATAAGGTGGTCCCAGAGGACTGCAAGAGAGTGAGTTTGAAATCCACAAAGATATTAGGACAAACTGTTGAACAACCAACTACAACATGCTGAAGGTGTTGAAGAGGTCAATATTTGTATGTCAGAAGCCAATTCAGTCTTTTCTGTTGGCCTTGGAAGAAGAGAGAAGTTTTTACAGTGGGGGTGGTGAGGCACTGACACAGGCTGCCCAGGGAAGTTGTGGATGCTCCCATCCCTGGAAGAGTTCAAGGCCAGGTTAGATGGGGCTCTGAGCAGCCTGGTCTGTTGGAGGTGTCCCTGTCCATGGCAGGAAGCTTGTATCTAGATGATCATCAAAGGGTCCTTTCTAACCCAAACGATTCTATGACTCTGTATTTGATATATCTTTATGTTCACAAGGTTTTCTGATACTACTGCACATGACATTCTTGAAAGCAAGCCCAGTCGTCAAATCTACTTCTCTCCTTGCTCAACCACGAGGGTCACTGGCTTGTTAATCACCCTTGAAAGAGTTCTTGTAGTTCTGCATGCAGCAACGAGAAGGGTCATGAAAACAAATCTGACAGCAGGTTCTTCTACAGTGCCACTGACTAAGAATGCTCTTTAGATTTTACAACACATGAAATGCTCAAATAATTTTAAGTAATACTGCTACTGCAGCAATCAAACTAATTACAGATATGTGGAAGGGTTTAATCCTGATGTAACCAACTTTCCTTACAGATCATTAGGAGAGAGCACTAGCCAGCACCAGAGCATAATACAGACTTCTCCTAAAGACAGAATGGTAGAACAAGGATTGAAAGACATTTTATACAGAAAGGAGGGAAGACCAGCAAACATGTCTGATTTCTAGCATGTCACAGTGTTTTCAAAACCTTTTATTTAAATGGGTTTAGAGTCTTTTCTTCTTTCTTGTCAGTTACCAAGTTAAAATGCTACAGGAAGAGATGTTCTTCTTTACCTAGAGACTGTCTCCTCTTTTCCATATATTTCAGCAATGCTGTATTACACTGTCTGTCATATAAAAATCTTCTTGGTATTTCTTCACTAATTCAGTGAAAATGGCCAAAATGATTACTCGCACATGATCAAGTGATTTGCAGGGGAGTGGAAAAGAAGCCAAGCAACCTTGAAACATGAATGTAAGCATTCTGCTTCCTATGAACAGTCCACTATTTCAAGATCCAAGGCTACAGGATCTTTCTCATGAAACATAGATATTTAATTTTTAAAGCTACTTAAGCACCTTCTGCTTATCAAAATTCAGTCACAGGTCATGACAAAAGTGTGGTATAGGGAAAGAAATCTACTTCTTCACTAACAATACTCTTCAACTGAAATCTCATTTGTTTACTTCATTTATGTCTGGTCAAAGAAATTGCATACTGGATACAATGATAGAGGTACAATAAAAACAGAAATTAAATTCTACTACCTTGTCCTAGAGTTGCAGATCTGGTTAAAGAGGCATCCTCCTGTCCTTTGAGTTGCCTTTTAAGTTCTTCTGCAGATTCAGAATGCAGCTCCAGGAAGTCCTTAATGGCAGTTGAAGCTTCCTCTTTAATGGGATTTATCATTCTCTGCAGTACTGGGATGTCTTCCTGCCGGACTCGCAAACAGAGTTTCTCCATCTCTCTCATATTGGCACGGAGTTGCTGCAAGAGTATTAAGAGTTATTTTGTAGCTTACTGCGTGAGAACACGAGACACCTTCAGTGCCTGGGAAGCACCCATCATCTTTGTGATCAAGGGAGAAACAGTTTTGAAGCCATCACCACAACTATTTTGATTTTTTGGCTGTCAATTTTGCACTTTATCAATTTCTCCAAGTCAGTTTGTTTTATTTTCGGTTTCAATTAAAGTATTTAACTAATTAATTCACTGTGTAATTGCTGAAGTTATTTCTGTTTCTCTGATCAATTTAGGTCTTTGCCAAAATATTTATACAAGTTTCAACAAATTGCAATAATATCCAAATAAAGTAAGTGATTGTTTCTCAAAATTTGCTTATTTTGTAATAATAAGTGACTGTGGCCATCACAGGACCTCAGGATACAGTCATTCATAACCCCCAACTACCCCAGAACTATCACTTTCATTTTGTGAAGATGACTTCAGGGACAAAGAAGAAGGATTACTTTTTTTTTTAATTTTTTTTTTCAGATGAAGAACAAATATATTTGTTTGATTGGAATATCAAATAGAAATATTTCTTTAGTTACAGGAGTTTTGAGAAGATATAAACTATTCACAACTACCAAGAAGAGTATGTGTGCAGGCATTTCCCACAAGATAAATTTCTTTCTGCATTCAAGGTTTTTTTTTTTTTGGCCTGGGCTTTTAAAATCTAAAAATGCACACAAATTTTCTCTTCCTGCAAATGAAAAAAAGAAATTTACAGTTTAAATTATACCACTTATTGTTTTAGGACAGTTTTTATCTAATTATAAAAAAATAAGACTGTAATAAAAATATATTCTCTGCATTACATTACAATGATACAATAAATTCTATTCTTTGTTGCACTATTTACCAATTGCTTTGGATATTCTTCTCACAACAGAACAAGAGAATGGATTGACACCAATGAGTGGTTAGAAACAGAAAGGTTTTCTTCCAGAATACAAACCAGGTACAGGTAATGCCTTAGAAAGGCAAAACTCCTTTGCTCTGGAAAAGCAAGAACTAGATGGAACTAATTTTATTTATATACACTAGTGGAATTATTTGCTTTTAATATTTATGAAAAAAATAGTAGAAAATATAATTAGAGAAGAAGGAAGGAAATTATTCAAAAACATGTTAAAATAACATTGCACAAGCTTCCAAAGAAAGAACTATTGATTCGTTAAAATCATGTGTCAAATTACTAAGATTAGATTAGATTATATTGTTTGCTTAAATTGAGAGTACTATTAGCCAAATTAGGCTGCATTATTCAAGACTAACCTCAGGTAAAACCACTGAATGACAATTTAAAAAAAGGGAGAAAAAAAACCCAAAAAACTTTGGAAAACACTGAGTTGAATTAGAAACATGGTAGCCAGTAACTTTCCTCATACATGTCTCATCTCAGTCTACCTCGCTCTTTCTGGTATCTTCCCCCCATGGTCTACCCCTAAGTACTGAAAAAAGGAGAATGTCACCATTGTCACAGTGCACCATGTGCCAGAATTTGTGAAACAGTGACAACAGAGTTTGAGATGAGATAATAATGGTTCCACAGCGGCTTCTTCTAAGGCAAAAGGAGAATTTCGCAGTTGAAATTGAGTTAAAACAGCTCTGCTTGGTACCTGTACCACTGCAGCTACTGCTGGGGCAAATCACAAGTCCTGTGCAGGGACCAACACAACACAACTTGGCTGATGGGCGTTTGCACAGATCCTGAACAGAAGCTTCAAGAGGTACGAACTGCTCACCCTAAGAAATGGCAAAACCAGCTCCTCACTTCCACTATTCACGATTACCTTGCTGATCAAAGAGAGAGATTTCTGAGCAAGAAGATGGAGGAAATGGATGATGATATTCACGTATTTAGTGAAATTTAATTTTAGTAGCTCTTCCTTTGTGGTTTTGAAGAGAGGACTCTTGTTCTACTTACTGTCAATTAAACAGAAGGTGAATGGATTCAGCCTAGCAAGAAAGTTCAGCCCTACTGCGAGGAGATACATCCCGAGAGCTCACCAGGGTGTAACATCATAAATGTTACGGATATGCAAATGACTGTGACTTCTTTTCATAAATTTCTAGGTAGAGCATAAAAGTGTACTGCTCTCATCCCAACTGTATGCACTTTTAAAACCAAGCTTATTTAGCGAGGAAGGTAATACAAAATTCTCTTTTCATTTGTGGGGATTCCCAAGTTTCAAACTCTCCAAATTCAACCCAAAAGACACGGAATTTTTCTTTATAATGATTGCAATTTTGGTCCATTGACTTCCAAAACCAAACAAAAATCTTTGTTTCAAATAGCTTTCTCACAAAAACTGTAGGAAAATAAAACTGGTGAAAACCTTGAGAAGTTATCCCTTCAATGCATGACCTGCTGTCCTTGTATTATTTCTTCATGAAGAGCTACAACATCCTTCATACCATACTGCCAGAATTCATTATGCTCTAGCACTTCCTTATGCCTAATAGAAATCTCTCTGGCCTCAGGTTAAACCAGGTATTTCTAATCCTCTCTGTTCAGAACAGGGAAAGACAAGCCCTATCCTCCTTGCAACCATCTTCTCCATGTTTGCAGACAGACAGCACAATGCTGTCAGGTGCTCTTTGGGCAAAATAACTAATTTGTTCATCTTTACAAGAACTCTTGTTTTCTCAGTTTCTGACTGCATTCATTGGTCTCTCCCTACTCACTTCATGCCTTCCTTAGAAGTGTGGTGCCCAAACTGGACTGACTATTCTACCTGGGATCCTACTACTGCTGACCAAAGAGATTGCAGGAGAGACCACACTGACTGCTCTCCCGTTTATATATCCCACTAAGTTATTTGGCTTTTTTGGATTACTACCACACAATCAGTTCACTTCTACCCTGTGTCCCTCAAGTCTTACAAAATTCTCGGCCTAGGTCAAAGGAACTCTGAATTTAAGGATCTCTTTACCCTGCAGATGGCCACAGGCTGCAGTAATGAGCTGATTTTACATGATCCTTCACTGAGACCAGAAACAACCTCCTGCATAAATAAAATTCTCTGCACTACTCCTCATGCCTTCACAGCGTATCTACACCGTATGCCAGAGAGGTACCTAATCTGAAGATCATTTTAGAGATGTTACGGAAGACCTGAGCCACACAACTGACCTTTGAAGATTTATGCAAAAAAAGGGCTGATCAGAAACAATCTTTTACTTGTAAAGCATTTTCAGCTGAACTAGAAATCATAGAAGTGAAAAAGAAAAAAAAGAAACAGATTAACATTTTTCAAGCAGCTTTCCAAGTTAGAGCAACACAGTGGAGAGACCGTATCTGCCTAAATATGTTTTGCACAACAGAGTCTCTTTTCGTGGGCTGAATACACACTAAAGACAGACTGTTCATCCACTGCATTTTTCCTTTTTTTTTGGTTTAATGTCTTATTTCCTCTCTAGTAACTGCAGCATTTCCCCTCCTCTCACCACGGGAATGATCAGGGCACTCCTTAGATGTTACAACACAATACTACCATTTCATTGAAATCTGCTTAAACCTTGCAATAATTAACTAATTGTGTGGTACAGTCAGCATGTATGTGGGTAAAGCCTAGAAAACTGCAAATTCATTCAGGCCCTAACATTTTAAGAAGCCCATGGACTGTCCCTAAAAATGAAAATATACATGAGCACATTCAGAAAAACTAATACATGATATACAAGAGCTATTTTCTCAATATTTTTGAAAGGGTCTCTTCATGCCCTGTGCAAAGATTTATCTGTACTCTTCACTTTCCTTTATGGAAGTTTTTAAAGTGGCACCCAGTCACCCGAAAGCAGAGCAATAGATTTACGCTCATCTATACTTCTATTATAATTTTGACCATCATCAAAAGTACAATAGAAGTAATTATTCTGGGTAAACTGAAAATTCAGAAAAATGGCTAATTATGTGCACATGGATTAAATGTAGAATGGCTGTGCATATATTTGTCTAAAACCTGTGGCGGATGCCTTGGGTCAATATTGACTTAGGGATTCCTAATGTATTTTTACAACATCTAATTTTGAGAGCAAAGTGTGTGCTTGCAGAGAACATTTGGTATCACAATAATTAATCTGATTTCTTTGCAAACAAACAGATCACAAGTCCATTGGTAAACATTTAAACAGCTTACAGCAAACACATTCTCCATGTCATATAATTTATTATCAAGTACTCCAGACTCCTAACTATTTAATTAAAACAAAGAGCCAGTCTGGTCTTCTTGCATGCACCCAGATACTTATTCTGCTCTCTGGGTATCAGAATGAGAACCACTTTAATGCATCTAGATATGTACCCAGAGCTAGAAGCAATAAGCATTAAATAAAATGTAAGAAAATTTATTTTAACAGAGAGTGAAAACAGCAATCTTTAGATTCAAGACAAATATAAATGTTTCTAGAGACAAATAAGCAGTTTTCTTACTAAAGCACTTAAAATATCTAAAAATAACATCTTCAACGCAATTTCTTTTTCTCTAATTATTGATAGATTTTTGTCTTGCTAAAGAAATGATACTGATAATTTAAAGTTCCAAGAGAAGCCTCTCCCACAACTCAAATGTGAAAACAGATTAGAGAACAGACATAAGAAAACACATGCTTACTACACCATACATGTTAAAATGCCATTGTTTTAATAGAACTTCCACCTTTGGAAGACTCTTTGAATATGAAGAATAAACTTGTATTCAAATTTCAAAAGTACTTGGTGAAAAATCAAAATAAACATTCAAACCTCCAATTAGCGGAAAAATCAACTGGATTTCACATGTAACTTCATATCACCTACAGTACACAGAAAGCTCATTAACACCTTCCATTCCTCAAAAAAGACACATATCTCCAGCTCTCCCTACCATCTAATTCTGTTGTTCAATCAGCATTACGTTCTTCTTTCTGAGGTGAGTTGTTTTTGTGTTTTTTTTCATTTTCAGTCTGGTCTAATTTCCCACAAGAGTCAATAAGACACCGAAACAAACATGTGAATTTACAGTATTAGAACTGTGAGATGCATTGGTTTAGGACTGTGACACCTGTGCAGGCAAATCCTGCTTGTCTACATGCAGTGTAGGTAACTTACAGTAGCAAAGACAGGTCCCACCTCTGAACATCATCTACGAAACCAACACAAGATGCCTCTCCTGGCCAACACACGTCTGTCCCCAGAATACTGGCAGTGCAGCTGTTACAGCCACTAGATGCTATACCTGCCTCAGCAAACTTAGTGCTGCAGAGCTGGTCGTTGTGTTCTTCTGTACTGATAATCTTCTTTGGCTGTGTGCTATTTAGCTGATGTTTGGCTGAGCTTCTTGCATCATTTTCATCAAGACATAGGTATTTTTAGAAACAGTGTAAGATTCCCTGTGTGCTGAGTTATGGATGACTATGCGTGAAGTCACTGAGATGATGCCCGTGCTGACAAATGTGCTGGTATTTCCTCCCTTGACAATATCATGCACGTAACAACAGATGTGATCACCAAACTAGTAGTCCAGATGTTCTCTATGTCTGAAATCATACTTTAAAATTAGCAGTATCACTTATTGCAATAGCTGTCTTCTAATTTAATAATGTAAGAGGATAGTTTGCAAAAGATCACAGTCTCCAAACTTTTGCTTCTTCAAGAATATGGAAACATTTCTGACTGTATTTGCCTCATAGGACACAATTAGGAAATTCCTACCTTTTAAATGAAGTAAAGCAAAACTGCGTGCTTGTCAAACCCACCTGTCAAACACATGTCTCTCTGAAGGTCCATCCCTGAGGTAACCAGAACTATGTACGTAATTTAATCCCATCAGGAGCACAGCCATTTTCATATCCTTACCTGAACCGTGCGTCCTGCATTGATGTGCTCTTCGTGCAACCTGTCCCAGAGCCTGCATCTCTGATACTAAAACAGAGGAAAAAGACTCCTTAGAATTGCTATTTTTACCAACTGACTACGCAGAAAAAAAGCCACCTTTGGTAAATGATCACTTTAATTTTCCAAAACTGACAGTAAAGAAGCAGAGTCATAAACAATTCCACTGCAAAATTAGAGAGGTAAATAGCAATGTATTTTGTGAAAAATTCTGTACAATGTATTTTACTGAATTACAGACAACCGGGGTTTCAGCATCAGTTTTTAACATCCAAGTGATATTGCATCCTGACACTGCTGCGGCATAAATCACTTGGTGGGCAGTAGAACGAATGGCAGAAGAAGGAGAAATGAATGGAATTGTGAATAAGCAGTATTGGTCATATAGGACAATGAGGTATCTGGTACTATTGACAAAGAAAACAGCATTCATTACACAATGCTACTGTCTACATTTACACTCAACATTTCTACACAGGTACAAACACAGCTACAAGAACCAGCAGGCCAGATCTGGCACCTCCATGAGGGCCCACTAACTGCAGTGGGAAACTATCCATACAGTACTGCCCACGGGGCAGAGACCAGACTATTACATAGCAGAGAGCAAGTTTGGCAGAAGAACTGCCTATTATCACATATCAACCTTTTCATCATTAAAATAAATCGGTCCCTGCTATAGGCAGTTCAGACAAATAATATAGAGACTTTAGCTTAAAAAAGATAGTAAAATAATAGAAGCAGAAGCAGTGATTCCTGGAATGTGTGCTATCAAAGAACACATTTACAATATTAGACAATACTAGAATATTTATTTAATTGTTTAGGCAACAAGGCAAAATATTTACCATGATTTGTAAGGTATTTTAATGTAAAGTTTAATTCCTCAATTTCTTAATATGCTTTGTTACCAATAAAAACCTTTATTTACAGCCTCTATCTTTCCATAATTATTTTCATAATTTTAGATGCCACAGCAATAAGGATCACAAGTTACTCAGCTTCCTAAAATACAATGAGAAATCTGAAGCTACTACTTATTTTCAGACCAAAAAGTTCTTTCATGTTAGGACTTTGTAGTTCTATGGAAGATAAGAGGTTTAGTGTTCAACAAAGTTAGATTAACATCATTCTTCTAGGAAACAGAATAATAACAACCTCTGAATAAATTGCTATGCCATCAAAATTGCTGCCAATGTTCTTTAAAAGAAATGGTCGAAAAGCCCTGTATCAACAGTAGATGTTCCAATTTAGTCACCCCTGAAAGAGTACTGAAACAGGAATTTCTCAGGTTTTAACAAAAGGGGTCTAGGGAAAAACCACCTACTTAATTCCAACTGACTGTTATACATTGTTCAAATAACTAATGATAAAAAATCCTGGTACCCATTTAAGAAAAATTTCTCAGGAAAATTTTACTGCTCTTCATAATTTCTACTAGAAATGCTCAGCACATTCATCAGCTTTATATATTTAGAGGTTTTATTACTTTGCTTCAAAATTCCAAATATGCTAGTGAAGAGCCCAAAGAATCCAATGACTTAGCACACCCAAAACAACAACATTGACGTGGTCCGAGAATTCCTCCTTGTTGACTTCTCTTTGTCATGCAACACAAAGTAGGCCACACTCCTGGACAATGTTCACCCTGGGGGCCTCAAGGATAGGAAAGCTTGAGAAGAGATGGTATTGACATTATTTATTGTGGAAGCTGGGGCTGTTCAGCCTGGAGAAGAGAAGGTTGCGTGGACACCTCATTGCAACCTTCCAGTATCTGAAGGGGGCCTACCAGGAAAGCAGAGAGGGACTCTTCATCAGGATTTGTAGCGATAGGACAAGGAGCAATGGGTACAAATTGAAAGAGGGGAAATTTAGGTTACAGACTAGGAAGGAATTTTTTACTGTGAGGGTGGTGAGACACTGGAACAGGTTGCCCAGGGAGGCAGTGGATGCTCCATCCCTGGCAGTATTCAAAGCCAGTTTGAATAAGGCCTTGAGCCTAGTGGAAGGTGTTCCTGCCCATGGCAGGGGGGTTGGGACTAGATGATCTCTAAGGTCCATTCCAACCCCTTAACATTCTATGATTTTACCATGAACAAATACATGTAAAACTAAGGGAGGTCCATGAAGTAAAAACATCTGTGGAATCCTAACCTGTTACATCAGGTCCAGAGGAGGGCCACAAAAATGGTCCAAGGGCTGGAACAGCTCTCCTGTGAAGAAAGGCTGAGAAAGTCGGAATTGTTCAGCTTGGAGAAGAGAAGGCTCTTGAGAGACCCTATTGCAGCCTTTCCATAAATAAAGAGAGCTTAGGAGAAAGACAAAGACTTTTTACTAAAGCCTGTAGTGACAGCATAAGGGGCGATGCTTTTAAACATTTAGAGGAGAAGTTGAGATTGGACACAAGAAATTTTTTTTATAATGAGGGTGGTGAGGCACTAGAACAGGTTGCCCAGAGAAGTTCTGGATGCCCCAACCCTGTCCATTCTCTAGAGAGCCCTCTTTAGAAAGCAACTCTGATACTTCTGCTTTGGATCCCCTCCATCTCTCTTTGAAAGTAGCCAGTGGACATGAAGAGAACTCAAAAGCTTGTCATAATATCTCCTGCTAAAAGCTCTTCAACAAATGTCTTATTCAAATGTCTACACTCAGATAAGACTGCAGTAAGACTCAGATACCCTCATTTCTTGTTTTGTGTCACCTTTACATATCTTCCCACCACAACAATGGTCCCCAGCCAAAGGCAAAAAGTGTTTCACACAACATCCTTTGGCACAGTCACAAGAAATGAAATTAAAACTGAAAGCAAGAGAGAAAAAGTGTCTTATAGCACTTTTTTTTAAAAGGATTGTTGCATACCAACAAAGCTAAGGGCAGTAAGCCAAACAAAATCTCCACCTTCCTGTGCTACCAAGTCAATTGCTGTTATCTAATAGAGACTTACAGACAGCTGTAACTCTTTCGGATACACCTGCATTTTATTCCCTCTTGGACTGAAAGGCCATCCAATCCATGGAACGCGCTTTAGAAAACAAGAATTTTCAAGGGAAAAACATGGAAATAAAGAAAAAGCACAGAGAACTTATTTCCTAAGGATATAGCTTTTAAGTCTTCCAAAACTGTCATACAGAAAGTTGGACTCTCAAATAGTTGAGAAGCAATGATGATGAATTGATGGTAGCCACTTCCTCTGAAAAGGTGTATTCAAGGTCAAATTTCATTATATATTGATTTTATAGTTTCTTCAAACAGTGATTTAGGAGATTAATTGTTTGGACTATCTCTGGAACCTAAGGTTTAAATCAATATTCATGAAATGAGTTTAGAGATATTGGCTTCATCATAAGTAAATAATGTTGCTGCTCTAAGCAATTGGACATAATTAGTGATTTTTGCTTAAAAGTAGCCTGTAAAATAAACAGAATCAGATTCTATAAAATTATCCTTTTACCTCTAGGGATGTTTGGTTTACATGGCTGAAAGTTAATTTTACAAAAAGTATTTAAGAGAAAATCAGCATGACAGCTCACAAAAGTACTGTAACACATTCATTATAGCTAAAATGCATGTAAAAGGTATAAAATGCAAATTATCATACGAGTATTTCAACCAAACTATTGATAACAACGTTTACTACAAATGTGAAGGCCTTTGTGCACACAATTACAAGGCAATACAGAACTTTCGTCTTTAGCCAAATTTGAATTAAAGCACTTTGTCATCAGCTTCTCATTGAAAACTCTACATGACTGCTTCTATAGTGTAAAAAGAACCACATTAGTAAAAAGTGAACACTAACCTTCTCAATATTTATTTGGTGTTTTCTTAACCTTTCCAAATCTGTTGGAATTGCCACTTTAATGAATTTCTGAATTGCAGGTTCAATTCGGCGGAGTTTAACTTTTTCTTCATCTTCGGACATCCTAAAAGCAGCTTTCAAGTCAACAGTTGCCCAATATACCTTCACCAAGGTAAAAACCCCTAAAAACAAAAGAAAATTCAACAAGAAGGAGTAAACTTGAATCACTTTTTAAAGAAATCAAAATAAGATAAATCAGTCTTTCTAATAATCACATATCCCCTGAAACCACAATTAAGCAGTATTAATACTTAATATCTGGATATTTGCATTTAATTGTACCATCTCTATTTATTTGCAGGATTTGGGGATCATTTTTCATAAAACTTAACACTAACAAGAAAAAAAACAGCTAAGTAATTAAGGCAGAGACAAACATGCTTTGCAGCACAATGATACACGAAAAGGTTTGAAAAAAACTTCCCATTAGCTGCTTCAAGTGATCAGAGTTCACATTTCGCCAATTCACATTCAGAATCATCTTAAAAATTGTAAAACATGTCCTGAAAAGACACTAGAATAAAATTAATTTTGGAATTCCATTTCCTGGAAATGTTAAGAGCTCCTGAATGAAGATTTGCACTCCAAATTGCTTATGTCCCCTACTGAAAATGACTAAGGCATCACCTAGCAAGGGGTACAAACAGGCTGCTGAAGTATTTGCAGGACCAGTGGGTACGTAAGCAGCCTGAATTCTGTCCCCTGCATAGCATAAAACATAATTTTTGAGTTTCACTTCACTAAAAGAGAGATGTGTAGTACTGTACGTAATAGCATTCATCTACAGAGCATAGCAGTAACATAAATGAATTCCATTACGCTGAATGCACACAAGGGGAAAGAAGACACCTATGAGAAAGTTGTCACAAGTGTCAGTAAAAAGACATATGCTAACTCAGTTATATGGAAGTACCTGAACTACATCAGCAATTGTATCAGGAAGCTTTCCCTGATTTTCCTCTCTCAGTAACTAAACTGATTTAAAGTAATTAACTCAGCATAATCCTCCTGGTACAGGTGAGGCACGGCAGAATGTAACAGGTTAAAAAACTTCCCTGTTTTTCACACAGTCAAACATATTATCAACAGTGAAACTAGACATTACTTTTCTCACATCTACCTATGGTGTGAAAATGCAGAGGGAGGGTGTTGATGTTTTTCTGAGACCTGTGATTCCTGCAGGCAGAGAGAACATGAGGGCAGACACCAGTTGATGGCACTGGGTCTTTGACTGAACCGCTCAGCGTTCAGCCCCAGGGCTCTCATGCAGGCTGCAGGGAGCACATGTATAAACCTGCTCCAAACTCAAAGGAGTCAAGTGGGAAGCATCCTCCAGCAAGAAAGGGAGAGCATTTCTGGTACAGGGAGAAAGACAGTTGCAAATAAAACAACGCTGCATTTTTCAGAAGAACAGAATGCTGACAGAAGACTCTCCTCCTGTATCCATCCCACCCAACAAAGAAATTGAAAACTGTGGAAAACTGAATGTTTAGCAAGAGTAGTCCAAGTCAGGGGAAGTCAATCTTTAATGTTTCAATGACACATCTTTTCTTTTTTCAGAACCTCGGAAGGAAATTATTTCATCAACTGACTTTGCAGTCATTGCTAAACCATCCCCACTTCAAATTATAAAGACTATCAAGCAGTCTTACAAATTCCCTTCTAACCTAAGGCATTTAATATTAACAGTCCTTCAAACAAATCTTCACATAAACATGCAGTGGGACGGTGACCTCACATTTTTCAGGCTGCAAAAAGAACTTCAATTCTTTTATACTGATTTCTCTTGTCACCATTCTAAAAAGAGTAGTTTAAATGCAAGATGATAAAAAATACATTCTATCATACCATGATCACTATAGTCCCTAATTTATGAAAGAGGCACTCACATATTACAGTTGAACTCTATTCTGAGCCTACAACTGATTTTTTTTTTTAATAATGTCCAGAAGATAAAAAGCATCATACTCCAAACTGCAGTACTTCCTCTTCAAACATTTAATTTTGTGACAGATTATACACTAATCCATGAGTTTATGAGCTAGAAGTAATTAAAAATTGGTTCTTTAAAGATATTTAATAGCCTTGTCATGTTTTTCTTTCATACTGAATCATCTTGAAGAAGCGATGACACAAATTCTTCAAACATATAACACAACATGAACCCACAAAAACACACAGCCCATTCTGTCTTATAAAAAATGCAGCAGAGACTAAGCTAAATTCACCATAACTTTGTCCTTAACCTTTCATGACATCTAGAGATTGATGAGAGCAAAACTGATGGTTTAGATGACTTACAATCTGGAGCACTGTGAAAACAGAGTTAATGTAAACAATGGCCATGTGCCTTGGGTAAATTATCTGAATTTTGAATATCTGGCTGCATGCAGGGCTCTGGGTAGTCATTTTCTTCTCCTTATGAATTCCCAAACAGTAAAGTAACTTCCATGACAGCGTCTACCGATCTCTTAAAGACACTGCTGCCTAAAATTCACCATGCAGCAAGGTTGAAAAACTAAGAAAGAAATATAAGAACCCTTTACATTCTCATCAGGTCTCCTGCTTAATTTTCTCTCAAACAGTATAGTAGCTTCTGCAACAAAAATTCTAAGCCATAAATTATCAGTGCAATGTCTTACTTTTTTTAAGTTCAAATAATATTAACGTTAAATAAATAAAATTAACATTATGTGTTCCTGTTTGTTGCTGATGCAATTTCAAGGAAACCTTGCATATTTTGTTTGACTTGTGTTCTCCTAAGCATAATTTTAACAATTCATTTCTGAAGTAATAGTGCCTGTTCTTTCAGTAATCACAGAGTAACGGCACAGTTTAGGTTGGCAAGGATTTTCACATGCCACCCAGTACAAGCTGAATTAGATGTCATTGCACAGGCCCTTGTCCAGTCACGTTCTAACACCTCCATGGATGGACACTCCACACACTCACTAGGGCCCTCCTTCAGTGTTTAACTATCGTACAGGCTAAAAACAAACAAAACAAAGACCTTCCTTGTAGCTAAACCAGCTTGCACTGCTCTTCATCCCACTGCCATGCACCTCCCAGAGCAGCCTGGCTCTACAGCTTCTACCCACAACAGTAAGATCTCCCCTTCCTTCACCTTCTCTTAAGGCTGAACAAACCCACCTTTGTTTCTCCTTGAATATCACATGTTCCAGCCCTCTAACCAGCATGTGGTGCACCACAATACACGGGTCCTTTTCTGTAAGGCTGCTCTCCATCAAGTCTTCCCAACCTGTTGAAGGTGCAGAGCTTTCTTATTGCCTCTGCTGGAATTTCTGAGGTTTCTGTCTGCCCATTTCTCCATCCCATCAAGATCCCTCTGAGTAGCAGCCCTGTCCGGCCTACAAACCACTCTCCTCAGGCAAGTGAAAACACTGCACTCAGCTTCTCAGGAAGGTGATTTTGTCTCTGTCCTTGGATCTGAATATCAGTGACTGAAATAACACTAATCCAGAAGTGATCAAGACTGAGATGCAGAATAACTTTCAGTCAACTATGTCAATAAAAAAGACATACCCAAGGCATGCTGTAGCAGCACAAGTCACATAGTTGCAAGTCAACCAGAGGTACAACTCTTCCCATGTATGGTAACATACTTATTACTTGATATGACGAATTTCAGAAAATGCTGCTTACACACCTCAAATGTTAATGCTCATGAACTTTTGTTAAACTGCCTAGTGCTCTCAGTTCAAACGCAGTACAACAATGCACAACAAACCTCAGGAGTTCTGCTTGCCCAGGGAAACACACTGTAATTCACTGATTTGATTTTCATTCACTCACAACACTTTAAACAACCACTGCCACTAGAAAAAGTACTTTCAGCATAAATGCCTTGTTGATAAGGGTTGAAAGGCCAAAAAGTTTTTCCCTGTAAATAAAATTAATTAGAATATAAGGACATACAACAGCTTTCTCCCTAAGGTGACCAGAAACGTTTCCTAGAGTGGTACTGGCCCCAAAACTGCAGTGACAGTGTATACACTATTGCTCACTTGGCTGAGGCCTGTAGATAGTGAGGAACACGCTCCTGTGGTAGGCTACAGCCAAACTGCACTTTGGAACTAAATTACATCTTTTTCCTTCTGTCTGTAAAATAAATCAAAAGAAAATAGCTTTGTTAGGCTGAAATAAGGCATAGTCACCAGCCCCAGTGTGTTCACAAAGCAACATGAAACTGCTTAGTGGGATAAACAGCCACACGTGTGGGATCTCCCACAGAACACCCAGAATCAGCAGCTGTACGTGTCAGGCTGTGGTTCTCAGTAGATCTGTGCTCTTGTGGATCACGTGGCAAGACAGACTTGTTCCAGGCAAGGCAAGGGCACATGACTGCATTTTGAGAAACCAGAGCTGACAACAGGCATTTCGTCCTGGATTTATACGTTTAAGCCAGCTGCAGAAGGGCAGAAAATACCTAATGACTAACATATGAACACCTTTTGAACAAAGCTGAACCGGTGGAGCAAGTCTGCAGTGGGCTGACACCTGCCATAAGAGGCCACAGCAGTTCAACCTGCAGCCAGAGCCCAAATACTGAATTCTCAGTATTAACAGAACGACGCCTCTGGTCTCACCCCAGAACCACAAAAACAATTAGGTTGGAAAAGACTCTTGAGATCATCAAGTCCAACCTATCAACACCATCCTGTCAACTAGACCATGGCACTAAGTGCCACGGCCAGTCTTTCCTCAAACACCTCCAGGGACAGTGACTCCACCACCTTCCTGCACAGCCCATTCCAATGTCCAATCAACCTTTGTGTGAAGAAATTCTTCCTGATGTCTAACCTAAACCTCCCCTGGTGCAGCTTAAGACCAACAGGTTCTGGAGGCCTACCCTGCCTGTACCATGCCTTGGAAAGACAAGGCGAGCGTGAAGAGAGCAGAAGCATAAAAAATAAAGACAGGCTTTAAGTCTTATACAAAGGCTTCAAGCAGACTAAACTAGTTCTTTTTTTCCTGACACACTGTTTTATAAGCTTGAGCAATGCCAGGCTAAACAATTTGTCACGCTACAAAAAATAAATAAATAAATAAATAAACATAAATAAATAAATAAATAAATAAATAAAGACAATCTAAGCTGGTGTGACAAGTTCTGTCCCGGATCAGCTCCCCACGACCTGACCGCGGACCTCGGGCCCAGCCGCTGCTGGGCGCACCGCCGGCTGGGCACCACCGGCTCCTCCGCCCGGCAGGGGCGGGAGCGGGACGAGCCCCCGCCGCTCTGCCACCGGCCCCGGGCCCGGGCCAGGCCGGGGGGAGCGGCGGCCGCCGCGGCCTCGCCGAGGGCCCGGAACCGGGAGTCGCGGGGGGAACCTGGCGCCCGCTCCGCGCTGCGGTTCCTACCGGCCTCGTCCGCAGCGGCCCAGCCCAGGGCCCACCGTGCGCCCGCCAGGCCCCGGCTCGGCCCGGCTCTTTCCCTCGCCTCGCTGGCACAGGGAGTGGGAGCGAAAGCGAAAGCGGAGCCGCCCCGGCCCCGCTGCCCGCTGGTCCCCGCTCCCTTCGACCCCCGCCCGCCCGCGGTCCCCCACCCCCTCACCCCCTCACCATGGGGCGGCCGTGTCACAGGCGCTGACCGCGGCCGGCGGCGGCCCCGGGACTCTGGGCGGGAGCCGGCGCCGGGCTCCCCCTCCGCCGCAGGGAGCGGCCCAGCCCCCGCCCGCCACACGCACACCCCCTCCACCGCCCCCGGGCCATCTTCCACGTGTTTGTTTTCCTTCGGGAACGACCGGTCGGGGGCGGGAAGGGGACGGAGAGGAGGAGGACGAAGAGAAGGAGGCGGAGAAGCTGTCCTGGCTACGGAGGGGGTACCGGGAGCCTGGGATAAGAGCTGATCGGGAGGGAAAAGTTAAATTTATTCTTCTAAAAGAGAGCCGAAGATTCCCGACAAATCTTTAAGAATTTTTCATAGAATCTTAAAATACTCTTACCTGGAAGGGACCCACAAGGGTCATCGAGTTCAGCTCCCGGTCCTGCACAGGACGATCCCCAAGAGCCCTTCCCTGGGGAGCCTGTTCCAGTGCCCAAACACCTGGGTGAAGAACCTTTTCCCGATATCCAACCTAAACCTCTCCTGACACAACTTCAGGACATTCCACCAGTACGTTTTGAAAATAAATTTGAAAATAAGTGCAACTTGTTTGTGCGTGGCACACCGATCACTGGATCCTCCCCCGACACCACACGCCCTGGCTGGCAGAGCATCTGCTCCCTGAGGCGTGCCCACACCTGTGGGACAGGTGGAGCAGAACCTCCGAGGGCAGCCTGGTATCACTTCTGATCAATTTATCTCCTCTGAATATAAGTGTAAAACTGTCTGGCTGCCTGGTAATATCTATAGAGCAACTATGTTACATCAATATTGGACCATTTTTTAGCTAAACATTAATAAAACAAAGTTAGGAAAGATCTCCAGAGTAAAAAATACGAATGCACGTTGGTTGTGATGTTCTAAACAAGATTTATGTTATCTGTTTATCTGTTGTTCCATGACTTTTTGGCCAGTTTCAATCTAATTTGGAGGAAGTCATTATGGTCCTATAAGTTTTGTGGAAATTGATATGTCACTGAGGAAATAAACCTAAATTTGTTTCCTCAGTGAAGGAATAGTAAGCAAAAAGCTCAGCTCTTACACATTCTTGTTAGCAGCAAACAGCCAGACAGTCAGTGTGTACATATTAGCCATCCATTTTACACAGACATAGTTCTAGACTGCTAGATGGGATTTTCAGAGGGCTAATGGAGAGTAAATTTTAGTCATAATTATGCCTATTTAGGGGCTGAAGAATACAAATCAACAGAATCCCATGGCTTCATTAGTTTTGTTGTTCATAGTACAGCTTCTGGAATGGCAATGGAATACTGGGGAATGCCAGGGTACAAAAAAAAAGCTTACATTGAACATATATTTAAAAAAGATTAAGTAGGATGACACAGGCTATCCTAGCATTGATAGTTTGACCCAGATTAGGAGCAGAATCATGGAAGTATTGACCTTGGATACAATCATTAAATGCCAATAAATGAAAGCCAGTCAACATATTTTTATGAAAAATATTTGATTAAATGTGTTTGTATTTAAGTCTGGTAGATAAAGGTGGTAATGTTGATGCAATAGCTTCCATCTGATGTAAAGCAGTATGCTATTTTCATAAATACAATGAGAATGCAAATTCTGGGTAGTTCACAGAATCATAGAATTACAGAATGGGTCAGGTTGGGAGCGACCACAGTGGGTCGTCTGGTCCAACCTCCTTGCTCAAGCAGGGTTATCCTAAAGCACATTGCACAGGATTGCGTCCAGGTAGTTCTTGAACATCTCCTGTGGGGGAGACTCCACACCCTCTCTAGGCAACTGTTTCAGTGCTTGCTCACCAGCACAGAAAAGAAGTCCTTTTTTGTGTTCAGGTGGAACTTCCTGAGCATCAGTTTCTTCCTGTTGCCTCTTGTCGCATTGCTTGGCACCACTAAGCAGAGCCCAGCTCCATCCTCTTGACACCTTCCCTTCAGTTACATGTACAAATTGATGAGGTCGCCTTGCAGTTGTCTCTTTTCAAGGCTGAACAGGCCCAGTTCCCTCAGTCTTTCCTCATAATAAGTGATAATAAGATCATAATAAGTGAATCAGGTGACAGTTCTTGAGAGGAGTAATTCTAAGTGACGATTTGACATTAGGTTGTCTTGGTGTTATTCTTGGCTTGGTGCTATTAGAAATCACCTAGACAAAAATACCAAATGACTACTTTGCTCTTATAAATAGAGATAAGAGCAATTCACTTAGATAAACTCCTTTGAATTGCTTTGTAAGCTCATTTCACTTGCAAAAATACTCCTCTGAAGCCAGTCAAATTGGAGGTCATGCATTCAAGATAAAGCCTTAAGGGCACACCTGGAATCTGAGGGAGAATAACTGGCATGAGAAAATGCTAAAGAGGACCTGGACATAATCAGCTAAACATGAGCTCTCAGAACAAAGCTTTTGATAGCTAATACTCCGAAAAAAACCAGACGAACATCAAATACAACTGGAATGGATATTCCCCCTTTTTATAGAATTGATGTAACCATTACCAAAATAATGCACTCAGTTTGAGCATTAACACTTCAAAGGGATGTTAAACACTGAAAAGAGTCAACAAGAAAGTTATGAAAGGTGTGGAAGATGTTCATTAACATGAGATATTTTAGAAGTATAATCCAATGCAGGTGAGGAGGTACTTTTGTCATAAGCGTAGTAGTACTTAGAGATATTTGAAGAGAAGAAGTGTTGGTTTTCAGAAAACTACAAAATTCTGAAAGCAAAACTAGAATAAAAATGAGACTAGAAATATGACATATCTTACTTTGCTACAGGATCAAATTGTCTGTGAAATTGTTTTGAAACAATGCAAAATTGTCAATTAAAAAACGGAGATTTTTTTCAAAGATAAACTGCAGTTCAGTCATAAACAGCAGAATCCATTGGTCCAATATGGAGGTGGCACAACCACAAGGTTATACTCAGCCATTCCTTTCCTTAAACTTGATGACTCCAGAAAAAGGCCAAGATGTCTACTTGTGTATCAGCAAAAGAAGGAACAGGATCCAGATATTTCCAAAAGATTTTTTTTGTGTGAGTTCTAACAGGCAACATCTGAAGAACTCCTGGCATATTTCATTGTGAACATGATGTTCATGCCTGACTATCCAGTTCTGCTACCAGTGCTAATGTGGTTTTCCAGACAACCCAGCAGTGACTTCAGAGAAGTCCAAATCTCCTCGAGCTAAAAATGACAATGCAAAATGCTATGTCACTCACGTAAAGATCATCAGAGGAACAAGAGTTCCACCTTCAGGTCTGGGAAAATACTACCTCTGATGGCAAAAGATATCTCAGGAAAAAAAGAGTGTAGATGAAGTTTGGCTTCCTGAATTATAGACAGACTCAGACTTTTATTGCAAGTCAGTGATCAATTCTGAGTGGTCTCTTACAGATCTGATGACTGTGTACATCCCTATATAGTCATCAAACTGTTCTGTATTATCAGTAAATATGTAGGAGAAAATAATGGAGAGTCCTAGAAAGGCACAGAACTGTTGTACATCTGACTAAGGAAGAGCTTGCAGCAGTTTCTTTTTCCACATGAGATCATTCATAGTTTTCAGATACATGGATTCAGAACTAGGACCCAGATGTGCAATTAATTTAACGTGCTTAGCTCTATTCCCAGCAATCTTTCCTTACACACAGACTCTCAGATAACTCATGCTGGGGATATTTCAGTGAGTCTTGCTCAATAGACACAGAACTTCCAAGATGCTTACATTATGTTCCCAAAGATGTATCTTTTTCCAGTAGAGCGTTTCAAAATTCTGTTGCCTTTTTCAATGTCTTATTATTACAGATACACTGATTTCACTGTCAAACGGCTTGTGCTGGCAAGAACCATTCATAAAGTTTCCACTGTGTCATGGAAAACAGCCCTTACTGTGTTACGGAGAACATTGCTCTCTCTCACAGTCTTTCAGAAGCACAAGCTTGTTTGGAATGAGATCTCCTTTTAACATACATCCCTGGAAAAAAATCAAACTCTTTCCTTAATTCTTGACTGAGGGGTGTTCTCTGGAATATGTAGCTGCATTTTATAAAACCATACTCTTGATATAAGCAAAATACTGGGGGTTAATTTGGGGGTCAACTGTTTCCTACTGTTAGCAAAAGTTGTGCTATAGTTTTTAACAGTTGCTAGAATTCTGATCCAAAGTTCTTTCAGTGTACTTTGTGGCAAAACCATCTCAGATTTGCTTGAGGATCATTTGTATAGTATTACAGAAAGTAGGGCTCTCAAATGGGAGTGAAACAGAAGAGGTTTATCATACATTAACATATTTGCTGTAGCAGTAAATACTGCATAGAGTGTAAAAGTAGGAGACAAAGAAATAAGGGCAAAGCAGATTCTGTTTTGATAGAAGCGCTTCCTCACTGGTTGCACTGGTTATTTGGGTCTTTTCCAATATATTCACAGGTCTCACAGTGTGACCTTGATGCAGGAATAGTTTACAGCATTCGCCACTGATCTACCCCTGCAAGAGTCACACAGGAAAGCCTGTACAGAGAGAATGGTAGGTATAGAGACTGTCTACAATACCTGGTCTGCAGTAGGCTCTCCCTTCTGACAAGAGCAGGGTGAAACAAGCATCACTGGCTGGTGGGAGCTCGTGTTGCTGGCGCTTAGGGAACGTGCACCTGCGGCACTTTGCCTGGGGAGCCTTAGATATCCACTGCTGGCATAACCAAAGGAGGTAAAACAGTTTTAAAAAAAGTGTTGCTGGGGTTGTGGCCCTACCTGGGAACTTACCCATGACTAGAATTCCATCAAGATCCACGTTTGGGGTTTTTTTTCCCAGTGTCTTTTTGTTCCCACTCAAGACGATTTCTCCCACTCAGAGCTACTGATCAGCTTTCAGCATATGCTGTAGCAATGAGTTATGAGATCTTCCCCATTTTGTTTGTTAGATCTCCTAAGCAGTTTTGCTTCAGAAGAAGGTTGAGCTAACTCAGTTGAAAATCTCTCAGTGGGACTGTCTTTTGTGCACATTTGTCTCTTGTTGTAATACTGGATTGTATTGGCATCACCTTAAGCTAAATCCCGACAAGTCACTCCAACTAAAAAAACCCAGGAGTTTCCATACAGGGCAGTTTTACCAACGAAAGGAAGTTGGTCCATTTCCCTGGGGTTTTTATACAAGACCTTAAAAATTCTCTATCAAATCTTAGTGCCAATCAAAACAATGGTAACATTTCCATTAAAATTAGCATGGTGAGGATTTCATTCTTTGTCAAGGTTCCAGTGCTTCCTGAGACAAAAAATAAAAAAACCAAAAAACCAACTAATTATATTCAGGGATAAAAAAATAGAAAATGGCAAATCAGCTGAGCAAACATTCATTCATCCAGTTCATCCACCTTATTTACCAGTAAACATTCCTTTTGTAAAACCATTCACCCATGAAGGAAGGATTCAGTCTGTCTTCTAATAGCAGAACCAGAGGTGTAATATCATCATCTTACATTCATAATCAATTCATATTACAATCTTTTTAAAAGCCATTTTTAATTTTTCTTGCTTAGTTAGGAACGTGCTTCTTATTCTGCTGTTTCTCTAACATGTCCAGATCACGAGCAACTGCCTGTTCAAGAAAACCTTCGGGGAATTTCAGAAAAAAATGAAAATTTAGAGTACTTATATTCATTTGGGGTCCTTTTTCACTGGCTTGATGTTACATATTTGCTTTTAAGATTTCTAGAGTTGTCTTTGCCTTCTCTCTTCCCCCATTATTCTGGATAGCCAGAAAAACATTGTTCAGCTCTGCCAAAGAAGTTCCTTGTGCTGAGAGGTGAATAAACAAGGGGGCAGGGAACCTTTCAGTACAGCAGGTTGCTTAGCGCTCCATCCAATATGGTCTTGAACACTTCCAGGGTTGGGACATCGACAGCTTCTCTGGACAACCTGTTTGAGTGCCTCACAACCTTCATAGTAAATAATTTCTTCCTAATATCTAATCTAAATCAACCCTCCTGCAGTTTTAGGCCATCGAGTTGACATCACATTGATCAGGAATTTACCTGTCTGTACAATGACCTATTAATCACACTGCTGGTTCAAAGGCCTTGTGTGCCATAGAGCCTTGGATTGTCTCCAGCAGTGGCCACAAGTGCACAGTGAGGTCAGAGTAAGAATTGCGCAAGCACGTGTGCTAGTTTCTCCTTCTTATTCTCCCAGCCTTCACCTTTTTTGGGGGGGGCTTCCTGAACCAGAATTAGTTTGGATTATCAGTAGCTTCAGTGGATCTCTCTTCCAAATGCTCAATCTTCCCTAGAAAGTAAGGCTCTTTTGGGCAGAAAGGTCCTTTGCAAAGATTTTCACAGGTGCTGTCTGTATAAAGAAGCTGATTCTTCTGACAGTTTGCTGTTGTTCAACTTCCTTTTGCTACTCACTGCTCCGATGACCTCATTTCTGCTCTGCATTGCCTTTTCTTAGTCTCAACCACTCCTTGTGGTCAATGTACTCAATTACTTTGATCATCATTGTAGTTTTTCTCTAGGGGTTTTCCTTTTTTTTTTTTTTAATTTTTTTATGAGGTGGGGAGACAAGAGCTGCACACAGTATTCCTTTTGTGGGCAAATACATATTTATACAAAGTTATAATTGTTTTTTCTGTTTTGTTGCCTATTACTCTACTAGCAATTCCTAGCATTTGGTATGTCTGTCTCTTTTTTTTTTTTTAATCATGTCTGAGAAATTTTACTGCAAGTTTTCATTCTAACCTTGAAGTCTTACTTTGAGTGGTAATGGCCAAAAAAATGATTGGCTCCTTACCTTAGGAATGGACCATATGGTTGCATTGAAAGTGGTTGAAGGCAACATAATAAATAAAGCAATTGTACAGAGGAATACTTCCACTCCCAAGAAAGTCAGGGCGAGTCAGAAGTGAAGAGGAGGAATGGCTGAGGTAGTTCAATATCTATTGCTAGAAAGTACCTGTCATTTCTAATACATGGAAGTGGTATACAATTTTAAATGTAACTGAAACATTATCTTAGCAAGATAAAAAATATGTCATAAAATACACTTTTTCAAATGAGAAACTTCTTTGGTTCTGTGCTGCTTTGGTTATTTCTGTCTTACACATTTTCCAGAATTATCAAGTTCTTTGCAACTAAGGAACCCCTCATGACCTGGATCTTTACAGTGATGCTTGCTGGTATTATCTTGAAAAGTTTAAGTTGCTTCTAGCGGAAGTCAGACCCTTTTCTCTGAAAGACACAAAATGAGAAGGTAGTCACTTATAATTAACTCCTTTCCTGTCTTCCTCGTAGGTCATAGATGTATCTAAGATGAAGGGGGATGCTGGCATAAGACAAATGGCTTAAGTTCACATTTCAGACTTGTTTCTTTCTTCCCTGATAGACATTTTTAGTGCAGAGGTGCTCATCAGCACTTCTTGAAAAAGAAAATTGATGATCTAGCATCAAAGAGGCAAAGCTGAAGGGTATCAACTCTGTTGTCAAGTCAGATACACCTTTTCATTACCTCACAGGCAGTGCCATGTATGCACTAAAACTGCGAAGTGCTCAACTTCTGTAACAGTAGAGAGTGGAGATGATGCATAAACAGATATGCAAAGTGACTTGATTCCACGGTAAGAATTCTTTTTATAAATAATGTTTGAGTCTTATTCTATTTTCCTTTAGGGTGGCAGTAACACTGTGAAGTCCTGAAGTTCAGTCTTGTAGAGATAAACCCACTTTAAAGTTTTGTCTCAGAGAAAGAAAGCCTCTGAAGCCTATTTTACTTTAAAATGTAGTTGAAAATTTTGTTTTCTTGGTAAGTACATTGGGATACATGTTCAGCTAGCTATGTGGAGAATTAGCAGTGCAAGTCCCATTAGTGCTAGAGGTACTACTAATTCGCTGCACATCATACTGAATATTTACATCTTTGTTTAGTATTTAGATGAGCAATGATAATATTGCTTTCTCTCTGTTGCAATTTTCTGTAGTACTAAAAAGGGAAACATAAACATGTGATAAAGGCCATTTTTAAAGATATTTAGTTGTATTTAAAAGATAGTGTAATTGCAGTTTGAATTAAACCATAAATTGTGACTAAAATGGCTTCATTTCATATCTCAGAAATAGTAGATTGGATTAAAATTCTGTGGGCACTATGAATGTAGATTATTTCTTTGTGTGCAAAAGCTCTGAGTTTCAGAGAAGCTTAAGAGGGGCATTAGCGTAATGCTTGGGTGGTACAGAGAGTGAATTATATTAGCAGTTTTATATCTGTTGGCAAATACTGTCCGCAGGATGGACTTCAATCATTTGTGAATAGCTGTCTTGTACATCAGCTGCAGACAGGTAAAACACTGAGAAAACAAAAGAACTCTAATTGTTGTGTGACTGTGTTGGCAGTATTGCACATTGATTGCACAGTTTGAGGAACATGATTGGATCTTGTTTTCAGTCTGTCTGACTGCTTCCTGCTGAGGGTCATCTCTGAGCTGGACAGCAGTCCCGAAGTGAACAGGATGGAGGTGATGAACACAAAATAGCTTTTATGAGCCCCAGGCCTCAAAATAAACCATGACAACATTTCTTTGGAGCCGAGTGCTAGTTATCTTTCTTTTGCAGGTAGTTTCTTGGGTTTTTTAGTTGGTCCTCTCAATTGTAATTTTTAATGTGACTGTGCTTATCTTAGGGTTTTATTGTGAGTTTTACTGCTCCACTGCTATACTTATTACTGACTTGTCCAGTCTCTTACTATGTCTAGAACAGAACTATGGCTTAACAGAAATAGTTGTCATCATTTCCCCAAGCAATACACCAAAAATTTGGAGGAAGGGAGGATCCAGCACCTCAGGAGATCATCACTGTTATTCTTCTTGATTTCTCTTGTGAAAAATTATCATGTTCCCTTCACTAGTCCCCTTCACTCCTCAACATCAGGCCTTGGAAGCAAATGGGGAACCTGCCAATACTTTCACTTCTAGTATTGGAAAATTTAGAGGTAAGGCCAGGACAAACTTGATGTGGAGGGTGTCTAGGTATGAGGGCTGACAAGAAGCAGGCCAGAAGTGATGCAGTTCCTGAATGAGAGCAGAAGACACCTGATCTGTGTGGCAAAAGGACTACAGTAAAGGTAGGAGTGAGTTCAGATTCAATTTGTTTGTCTGGGAAGTCCAGCAGACATGTGGGAGGAAAGTAGTTCAAGAACCAAGATAGAGTGAGCATTAAAATTTTACACTGGTGTGTTTTTAATCTAATGCTGTGTGGGTTAAACTTGGTTTGGGGTTGTGACTCAGAGGTTTGTCAAATTAGAGTTTGGCCCTCCTAAAGTTGATTCTTAGCTCTTTGGTGAATCAGATGAAAGTTTGCCAGGACTTTAAAAGTTCCTTGTGATTCTCAGGACTGTTTCAGAGCTGATCACTAAATAAATTTCCTGGGACTAGTTGAACCTCAGTCTTAGTGTTCAGGTTAATGGACTCACAGCAGAACTTGATGTTCAGATGCAATAAATGAGATTCCTGTAGAGTGCTTTAGGCTCCAATTACTCTGTAAGATTTATGCTAACACATACATTTCTGCCATTTCAGGAGTACCTTCAAAATATATTTTGAGAGAACAAAAGACATTTGTCTTTCATGAACTCCCTCACTGTAACTCTCTGTCCTCTATGACTTTCTTTCCAGGATTGCAAGGAGCATGAAAAGGTGTCCCACCAGCTGATGCTCTTCGTGCAATACCCAGCTCTCTACCAGTGGTGCATCCTAGGAAAAAGGCTGCATGCAGACACAAGTGGAGGAGCAGTGCAGTGACTTGTGTTTCCTGTGGAAGTCTGTCTTCACAGGTAGTTCTGCAAAGAAAGAACATAAGTGGGATGGTAGTTTGGCTCTGCATCCTTTGGATAAGGAAGGAGGTTTTCAGGGAGCAGTAGGATGAGGTTGCTGATTGGAATGCTGGGATCTGCCATCTTCCAGCCTACACCCTACATGTGTTTCTTGTTATTAATAGCCTTGTTCTTTACATTGCCACCCTCAGAGTACTCTGCCACTAGTCTTTTCTCTCTGTCCTTCTTGTTCCTTCTCCAGCTCTGTTACCCTATGTATGACTCATCCCAAAAGCTTTTCCCTCTTTTCCACTGTCCCAATGCCCTGGGTCTATCCTGCACTACCACAGACCTGGAAGCACTACAGCAGTGCTGAAAGCATTCATAACAATACATAACAAGGACAGTACTGTAAGGACAGAGAGAGGTGTCAAAGACACACTTTCACCACCATTCTTAGCAGGGTGCAGTCTTCAATAGTTTTATTCTATACACTCAGTTGCTGAAGCAACTTCCAAAGACCAGGCAAGCTGCAAGATACAGTAACATTTCAGAAGAAAATGGTATGAAAAGTTAAAATTTTATTGACAAACGTTAGATTGATGTAATTACAGAAACATATTTATCTTATTTATTTGTTTTATTCTTTTTTGGGTTTGTACACTATAAAACATACTGGAAACAATAGAAAGTCAAACTATGTAAAACTGACTCTTTAGCAATATATAATTTCATTACCATAAGGCATGAAGAATGCAGATGTTATGCTATAAAACTCATTTTTCAACTTAAATTTCTCACATAATGGCCACGTTTTATCACAGTAAGGGTGGGTCTTGCCATTGATTTCAGTCATCAGCATTTGATTCATTTAAGAATAAAAAATATCTTATTTCAGTGTTGACATATTGAAACTCAAGCAAAATATCTTATCATGATTATAAGGCATAGATGTGTACTTTAGAATTTAAGTTGGGTTGGTTTTTTTTTTACTTCGCACTGCAGGTGGGCACTGTATTTTTTGTAGTGTTTCTTCCCTAGATTGATGTCCAGTCTTTCAGCAACCCTTCAATAGACATTTTCTGCTAAGGCAGAGTGTTATTTGTCACTAAGTGCATGTGGATACACACTGAATCATCAAATCAGGACTTTAAAAAGCAAGAGAGAGAGAGAGAGAGAGAGAGAGAGAGAATAAAGGTGATTGCTCTGTATCAGACAATTAACACTGGGACCTTTACAAAATGGGGAAATGGTAATTCCTAGTAGATGAGTTGGATATTCATGGACACAAGCAGATTAGCTGCTGTTACAAATAGTGCCAAACTGAAAGGTTTTATAGTTTTTCACTGCCTGCTACTTCATTTAATCATTTGCAGCAATGAGGAGTGACAGTAAAGGTACATAGAGGAAAATCAATGTGATAATGTATATATATGTTTTCATGACACTGTGAATACACCAGAGGTTATACAGCATCTACTGCTACACTTCTGTTTTTTAAGAGAAAATGGAAGCAGAGTGTGAAAAAAAAGAACAGTGGGAATCAATCAATTTCCTGCCAATGTGCAGACATCTCTACTGACAGTCTTTAGCAAAATTACAATATGTTTTCCAAGATCTGTGTTTGGCAGGGGTGGCTGATGAGCCCTCAGGTAGTGTGCTGATTTTTTTATATCTTCTTTTTTTTTTTTCTCTGACATAGGCATTGTTGCTACAGTCTGTGACCCATCTGCATCTTAGCTACACTGAGGGTTATCAGAGACTGGACAGTTGTTGGAAACATTGACTGAAGGGTGACTTGTGTGCATAGAAAGAGGGGGAATTTTATCACCTAATACTGAAATTGCCCTGACGTGCCTTGTATGTAGAATTTTTACCACAGATTTCCGGGCTGCAAGCCTAAATAGCACAGCCCAAATGTTCAGCTCAGAGGGGGAGTTTTGATGACAAACTGAGTGTGCAAGGTGAGGGAGAACTATAGAGCTGAAACATGATCAGCCAGACAAAAGCAAGAGGCTGAGGCCAATGGGAGTACCAAGGGAAAGAAGAAAAGAGCGAACCAGATTTCTGGATGTAAGTGTGGTTGTAGTGTAATCCCCATCATCCCAGGCTATAAGGTAACACACTCGGAGCACTTTTGGGGTCAAAAAATGCTCCAATTTTCAAAAAAAGCAGATTTTTTTAAAAAAGCAGATGCTTAGAAAAGAGAGGCCAAGTGAGGGGTGCAGCAGGGATGTGGGTGGCCCTGGTGCAGCAGGACAGGTGAAGGCAGGTTCCCTGAGGTGCAGGACCTCAGGGCTGTGCCACCTGAATTCCAGCAGCAGAGCGGGGTTCATCTTCAGCCTTTGCTTTGATCAAGGCATTGATAGGGCTTTCACTTTTCCCTGTTTGTCCTGAAACTTGGAAAGGATTTTCTTCTTTAAAATCTCCTCTTATCCATTGCATTTTGTTGAGCCTACCCAGTGGGGTCTGAGGGACAAATCATAAGATTTGTTTGCCTAGAAAACTAGGCCAGAGGAGACATTAAATATTATAGATGTCCATGGCACAGGTGGCTAAAGTAGAACAATTTTAAGAGAAAAAGGTGTTCTTGGTTTTAAACAAGATGGATTCCTGTGGCAAAAAAGCACATTTTCATGTAATTGTGGACTATATCATAATGCTTATACAGGAATGGGGAGAAAAAAGTTTCTTCAGGCACAGAAGATTCTTCTTCACTCTTATTTCCTAACTTCTAAATGCTTGACTACAGCTACATAACTTTTTTAACAATTTTTTTCTGAGTGTGTGAAATACATGTATAGAGTACAGCAACTGTTCAAGTGTGAATTTATTTTTAAATAGAATTGACTCCTTGTATTAATATAGGTGCTATGGAAGTAGAAACATTTCTATATTATCACCATCTATCTTTTGAGAAAGAGATAGATATTTTTGCCTTGGCAATTCTGGTAGCAAGGTGGAGGCAGTTTTACAATAATCTGAATATATTTAAGGTGTGCAGTTCATTTTTGTACCTAATGAATAACTGTGTGCCCGAGTGGGTGGATGGAAAATAAGAAGATTTTGGATTAGATAGAGAAGGTGAAACATGTTACATTTATGCACGTAACGTAGACATTTCAGTACATTTGATAAAGTCACCGTTAAATACCATTTTTAATGCATGTGATGGCAATCAGTTTCCTTTGAAAACCGTGATTTGGGAGGTGTTGGGTGGGGGGAGTAAAATGTCTGTACCTTTTCGAAACGAATGCAAGTGTTTCATTTAATTGAAGCAGAAATCACATTATTCTGCAGCCAGGTTTCTCCTATGGCCCATAGGTAGGAAGCGATGGAGCAGAAGCTGGCACAGGCTGGAAGGACTGCCAGCAGAGCGGGCGCTGCTGCCGGGGCGGCACTCGGGCTCTCCCGCGCCCGCTGCAGTCCGGCACCTTGGCTCTGCAGCTGCCCCGTGCGGCTACGAAGGACAGGCTACCAAATGCTTTGCCTGCACACATTTGGTAATTGACAGTGACACGGTGACTAGGAACGCCGAGGCAAATTAAGAAGCACGTTATTGAGTGGAAATGGTCCAACAGTCTGCACCAGGGAGGCTCAGGCACGGAACAGAAGGAGACCTGCAGAGATGTCTGAGGTTGCACGTAAGAGTCTTCTGCCCCATTCCCGTGCAAAAGGATGGACAGTCCTAAAGCACCTGTCAGTCCTGCTGGCAGAAGTGTGCCTGGGAGATCTCAGCGCTGTACAGGCAGCTGCTGCCCCTGCTGCCCAGCTAACCAGCAACTACAACTAAGCAGCTAACCAGCTGGAGTTTGGGGAACACGATGCTCCCTAGTTACTCAAAAGTCATCTTTTGGGAGGACTACAGAGCTTTACTCCTTTCAAGCAGTCCCATTTGTGACCTGGTGTGATGAAATTTTGTGTTCTTTAGCTCTTCCTTGGCAAAACCAGCAAAAATGGCTCCTTTATCTGTAAGGAACATTATGTGTTGATATAGAAAAAGTAAGCATCCCTTGGGAATTACCTGTGATGGCTGCTGTTCCATTACTTTCTCTAGTCCTTCCTTCAGCAACAAAAAGGGGTCCTTCATTCGTCAGGAACATTTTATGTTGATATAGTTTATCCTGAAGAAAAAGAAACATCACATACAACAATCAGGGTGGCCCTGATTAAGTTGTGACTTTTTTTTTCCTGTGTGATTTTGATATAAAATATGAAACATGATTCCAGCAAACCACTTCTGAAAGACTCTGTGTCCTCAGAGCTTATAGTCTTTCCACATGCTGTGCCTTTTAGAGCAATTTCATCCAGCCTTTGTATCGGCTTCCACTGAACGTCTTAGAAATGTTAAAATAATCTAATTCAGCTTTATTTGATTGCTGCTTATTGATACAGAAAACAGCGCGTTACAACATTCTCCTCCTCTGTGCAAAAAAAAGGAACATCATTAATGAGAAAGGAAAAAAGGAAGTATGACAATAAATTCAAGAGGCTGTTCATTTAAACAGCTTCTAAATGAAACATTTGCACTTTGGGAATAAATCTGCATCCTGATGCCTGATATCTGGAGCAAATCTTGACACACCTTGGGTCTCTTCATGTTTGGGAGATAGATCCAGTTATAAGGGTAAATCCTCCACCTTCCACACGTTTGGCTCTCAGTTCTCTCTTCTCAACACATTATTGCATCATAAATCCTGTGCTCAGTAGTTCATGTTTCTGGAATGAATGAATGAATCCTGGGAAGGAGACATAGCAGAAGGAAAACAGATATGCTATTGCTTGGCATCCAGGTCCCATGTGAGCTATTAATTACAAGGCAACCTTAAGAAAGAATGCCGATATCCATGTATAGCCCCCTTACCAAAAGAAACTTTCTTCAGAATACACATACACCATTCAAATTCAGAAATCATTTCAACATATTGAAATATTAATTTTAAATGCATTGCCCGAGGATAGTATAACAAAGGGTGAGGCATGGGAAAGGGAAGAGAAGCACCAGGGGAAAAAGTGTATGACAGAGATGGATTGCTCTACTGAAGACTTGCCCGTTTTCCTGGTGGTTTGGAAGACACTCTCTCTATGGAATAGATGCCTTGGTCACAGCAAGTGGGGAGCTGCTGCCCAAGCTCAATACACCCATGATCTATGCCAAACAACTAAATCCCAGTCCAAGAGGGTACCAGCAATTTTTAACCAGAGCTAGATTTAGACATTTTCAAGTCTTCAGATAATTTCCCTTTTATCTCAGACAGAACTGTGGTCAAGCCATTGTGTGGAAAACATTACTTAAGGTTTAGGGAGGAACTGGTAAACTGATGTTTGTAGAGGAATTATTCTAAATTTTGAGATGTGCATGTGAGAAGGAGAAAGAAGCTCTTTAGATCATCCTTGCTTCCCCTGACTGATGACCAGCTACCACCATTTTGAAACCTGCTGGTTAGTTTATTTATGTTTTCAAGGTTACAGATGGAAAAAGAAAATAGAGGCAGAAATTTGATCTTAAAATGACATTTCTCCAAAATTGATGGTATTTAGGATGCTTGTCACTGAAAAGGTAGCGCTTGAAATAAATTGCAAGTGTGATGCATATCAGGGTAAACCTCAGAATTTTCCCAGATATTCTGCAAAGTCTGGAAAAAGAGATGGGTGCCTGGGGCCCTGCTTAGGCATCTGTTTGCCATATGTTTTCACTAAGGAAATGAAATAAAATGTCAGAAAATCTGCAAGAGGTAAAATGTAGGAGGCACCATCTAAAAATAGTAAGGCTTACATGGAGACTGGACAGCTGGGTCTTCATAGGCTCAAAATGGAGTACAGTTAATGCAGTTTTTGCCAAGTGCTCCTGAAGCACAGTGGTGCTGGTCCTCACAGAAGCCATGGCTGATCCATGGATCTCCCCCAGACCCAGAACAAGGAGGAAGACTAGATTGATTGCCCACAGTTGGATACAGGATAGATTAGAACAGCAAGTTAAAAAGTTACATATGAATGAGGTGCAGGTGTCAGACATGAAAGGAAACTTGTCGTGACATGGGGCACAGGCCATCGTGAGATCACCCCAGGAGAGAGAAATGTCAATGTGTACTAGCTGGTACAGATCACTGGCAGTGAAATAAAGCAAAATGCTGAGGGCTCAACTAGATGGGAAGCCACTGGAAAGACAAAGTGCCACAGGGAAAAGTTGCTGCTGAGAGCCTTATGGGAACAAAAGAAAACTTGGAGCAACAAGTGGGAAACAGCACAGAAATTGGAACATAAATATGTACAGTAAGCTGCAAAACTATATAAAGGCTGTACACAAAGCCCATTAAACCTATTAAAAGCTAATATACCTGTGTCCTTCAGAAAACAGACAATCCATGATATTTTATTGCTACTGTGGCTATCAATGTTATTGCTCAACTCTAGATTTTGAGCAGGTGAAACTGGAATAGCTCTGTCAAAACTAATAAAGACAGCAGTTTGCACCAGCAGGAGAATCAGGTCTTGTCTGTTTGCACAGAACCTTTGTCAAGGTGGTGTGTGAAGATATTGCTCTGCTGTTTCCTAAAAATAGAATACCTGGCTGCGTCAGTGATGCAGTGTCAGCATGGATGTTACTATGGGTGGATGAACCATTTAGCCATTTTGTTGTTATTCACAAATCATTCACTAACTGATCTTCATTCCTCAGGATAGATTCATTTTTCAAAGACCTCACCTGAAGATTTACAAGGAAAATATTGTCAATGCTTGTGAGTTGTTAACTGTGACTATTTGCTGCTTGTGATGTATAATTGGTCACTTCAATTGCATTGCAATTTTTATGCTCCATGATTGGACACAGGAATGACTATGCAAATTTAATCAGTGGAAACTGTAGCAAAGACAGAATAATTCACTAATAGACAGATAGGGACCAATTCCCAAGTTACATCCTTTTAGTTCAATGTTATGTGATGTTTAAAATCCATGGTTGAATGACTTGAAGTACAGGCATGTGAATGTACTGTATGAGGACAGCTGTCTTTGTCAACCAGAGCAATTGCTGTGAACCAAAATAAAGTTGTAGAAGATAAAACAAAGAAGGTTTGTTTTACATGACCTGCATTCCATGTAATCATATTGATTATTATTAACTGCACCTGAAGCATTCAATTCTGTGTTGTGGGCTTCTAAATGAAACTTCTCATTGTATGTCCAGGCTCAGCATCTGAATAACACATCTATATTTTCCTGTATTATCTCCCTGCTCTTTTAAAATATTTGGAATACACTGGCAATTCAGAGGTCTTTGAGGTTTTTCCTGTTTTCCATGCTGTGTTTCCCTCTAAGCTGCTTGATTTGTTCATCTGTAATTGCAGGTGACTCTGCATCATATTTTTCTTCATTCTAGATGCCAGGTTTTCTGGTCCATCTACAGTGTTTTATTGGGCAGATTTATCCTCCTGCTTCCTTCTGAAATCAGTAGAGAAATGGTGATGAACACATCTGTCTTTTTTGAGCCTCTGTCCAAAATTGTAATACCTGTTTCTAGCAATGGACCAATATTTGGTGCAGAAATTTTTTACTCAGTTTCTTGCATGTTCCTTCTAACTATGTTGCCCATTGATCTTTTCTGATATAGCTGTTTTTAGCAGAATACATTTTTTTAAATTTGCAGTTTACCACTACTACCATTTTTCTGCATTCTCTATATTTTTATTGCTAATGTTTGACTACAACTTCTGCATCTTCTATATTTCAAAATTTTTTTCTTCCCCAGCATGAATTCTTTTCTACTTGCAAATTTGTAGCTTTTTATTTTGTTTTTTTTTAATACCCGGTAGAATGTTCTTGAACAATTTCCAGTTCCTATTAATATTTCCCACATCGAATTGATGTTCCTAGCATGCTAAAGCAACAGGGTTTCTTGAGCTTGGACAAAGTGTCCCTTTCTGTTTCTGAGTGGTATCACATTCAATGTGCATGAAGCAGATGAGAGAGGGTTGTGATTACAGGTAGCCAAATAGGCACGTCTTTACCATCTTAAAGTGTCTGCATTGGCTGCAAAATGCCTGTGAAGGCAATGGTCCAGTGGAATGCAGGAAAAATACAGAACTTCACTGGTATATGTATGTAGTTTATAAATAAATAAATATATGTATGTAGTTTATACATAAATATATGTATATTTGGGGTGCATGCTCAAAAAATTTTTAGTGATAGGGGCTCACAAAAACAAAGGTTTAGAGACCACTGCTTGATGAGTAAGTACACTGTTAGGTTTCAGTGATCCTAAAGCCATGATCAGCCTGCACAGCCCATTTCTGGTTTGTCCTGGCCACTGTCAGGGTGCTAGGCTAGATGGACCTTCCCTTGGAATTATCACAACTCCTTATATAGCCTTAATCCATAAAATTGAAACCTTCTGAGATTGTGGGTGGTCTGCAGCTTTCTGACAATATATAGGTTTTGATTTAAACTTTTTTTCTCTCTCTGCTCTCGCTACTGAATTGCCATCTTTTAAATGGTCCACTCATAAATCACCCTTCTAATAGTATTGAAAACAAACCTGTTATATGATATTTTCGGGTTTTTTATGATCTAGTCCGACTGTAACAAATATAGACAGTCACAGTGACATCCTTTGCTTTGTATGTTATGACATGCAGGTTTCTGTGACTGGTTTGGACTCCACTGACTTGATGGTGGCAGCTCTTCACAATGTGGGGGGGACTACAATTTGAGATTCAAATCAGTAGTACACTTCCAAAAGTGTTCCTAATGGTCTAGAAATTTATAGGTTTAAAACCAGTATTGAACCAATAACTAGGCTCTTATTTTAGGGCAGCCAGTTAGAAATGCTGCTCTTTGCAGCTTCATGTCTCTCTCTCTAAGTGCAGAGAACACAGTCATTTTGGGAGGATTTTGTTTTTAGGCCATCTTAACATGCCTCCTAGCCCTGCAAACCTGATGGGTTTTGCAGTCCTGGCTGAGTCTGATCGAAGCTGACATCTGTGGGCTTCTGTGAGGGATGTGGGAAGGACGTACTAAATATGTCAAGGTAGAGTCTCCCCAAGCAATTTGAGGATTGTTAGTCTGAAAGCACCGCTTTGGAAAAGTATGCTGACTCATGGTCTGAGAGAGGAAGGATTTATTTTTTAAAGCAATGGGCTAATATGGTAGGATCTGGATTAACTTCTTAGCTTGTCCAAAGTTGCCATGCAACAGAACCAATCTCTAAATGTCTCTGTCCATAAAAATTCTCTCCATAAGGTAAATACAGTATTTTTTTCCTTTCTCTCTTTTCATTTATTGTAAATGTCTTCAGACCTGGAGGTGTCTGTGGATGTCTCCAATTATGTAAGTGAAGACAACTTGGCACAATGGGCCCCTAATTTCAACTGGGAGTTCTGCAGGCTATTCCTGTGCAAATAATATATGGCAGTAAGATTCCAAAAAGTACCCATGGCTATTCTTGCTTCTATTTGATGCTATGGGTATGCCGCAGATCTAAGAATTCGGCCAAAGTATCCTGACAGCAAATGGGTAGGTAAGTGTCTATTAATAGCGTTGCAGACCTGTAAGGAAAGAGCAGGAATCACAGAACCACAGAATGGTTTGGAGTTGGATGGAACCTTTAAAGATCATCCAGTCCCACATCCCTGTAATGCGCAGGGACACCTTCCACTAGACCAGGTTGCTCAAAGTCACATCCAGCCTGGCCTTGGACATTTCCGGGGATGGGAAGTGGTCTTTCTTCTAAGCCTTCTTTCTACATTGAAAGTCTGCAATCGGGTCTCCCTGGAACCTTCTCTTCTCCAGGCTCAACAACCCCAGCTCTTTCAGCCTGTCTTCATAGGAGATGTGCTCCATCCCTTTGATCATTTTCATGGCTCTCCTCTAAACCCTCTCCTACAGGTCCATGTCCTTTTTACACCAGGCACCCCATAACTGGACAGGTGAGGTCTCACAGGAGCACAGACAAGACCCCAACCTGGGAAAACCAGGTTGGTTTTAAGCCAGATGAGTTTCTTGCTGTTTCTCCTCTCATCAACATGAACCCTGCCCTAGCCCAAGGAAGGGGAAACCCTGCAGAGGGAAGAAGCAAGTGTGGTGTGTCCGTGTCCCTGCTGCTGACAGAAGTTCTGCCGTGCGCTGGTCACACCTGCAAAGCTGCAGCCTAAATGATGCAGCAGCTCAGACAGAACCAGGCCTTTACTTGAGCTGCAAGAGTAAAGCACTATGGAAAAGTGGAAAATGCCAACATCAAATAGCATTTCCCACCATATCTATTAGATTCCTGGGATTTTTTCTGCCCCTGAGAGTCCAGCAGCATGACTCTGAAGCCTTATAATGCTGCATTAACAACTCCATCTCATGGGAAGAGAGGCTGATTTGGAGGCCTGGAGTAAAACAAGCTTTTTTTAAATAGTCTCCTGTTTCATAAGAGAATTTGAAGGTTTCAGTTAAGTTCATGACATACATTTTTATTTATATATTATCTATATTTATCTATATTTTTAATTTCTCAGGTTCAGCCATCCTTGTTAACTTAGCTTGAAAAGTCTTTCACTGAAAGCTATCACTTAGGTCCAAAGTGGGTGTAATTCTGCATCTGAACGTGCAATGGATCCTGATTCTCTTTCCAAAAGACTGAACTGTGTCAGCTTGCCCAGTGGATGGAAATACTTTCCACTGTGCTTCCCTCAAGAGATCAGTTTAAAACAGAGCATCATTGCTTCTGTAAAATTTGAACCCAGAGCCCTCCAGCTTCGGCATTTTATTTTCATGATTTAAATTTGTTCCCCAACTCCTTAATTTCAAAGGGGCAGCAGTCTACCAGAGTTTCCTTTAGCAATCAGACAAAAAGCAGATGTTCGTGCTGAATATTGCACAGCTCTGTACAGCAGGCAGGAAACTTCATGTAATAAAATTACTCAGTGTGGAAATTCTTGACTCTGGCCCAGTTCGCAAAGCTTGCAAAAAGCCCTGCCATGAGTTTGACCATGCCCTTTGAAATTAAGGATAGGGGGGAACAAAGTTAAGTCATGAAAATAAGGTCCCAAAGGCTGAAGGGCTCTGGGTTCAAATTTCTCAAAAGCATTAGGACTAGGTTTTAAAACTGATCTGTGCAGTGAACTGCAGCAGGAGGCATCATCAAAAACTGGGCAAGCTGACACAGTTCAATCTTTCCTGAAAAAACAGGGAGGCAAAACATAAACTTCTGAGGCAACAGGCTTTTTTTCAGTTAAAGGCTTTCTTTAGATGTTAATGTCAGCTTGTCTCAGTGTCTGTTGGAATACAGAGCTTCTTCCAATGGTTCACTTCTGTCTTGAATGTCCAATGTAAATATTTTATTTGCTTTTTTAACACAATATGCTGTTTATTTCAATAAAATCTCCTCATAAATTATACTAGTTCTTCCCTGATTTCAACTATAATTTCCTAAAAAGATTCAGTAATTTACTCTCAAGACCAACTCTCAATTCCTTCATACCTTATGAGATATTTTTCTGTAATTTAAAGGGGTTTTGCCTCCCCATCACATAGGAAAAGAAGACAGTGATCAGACAGAATTTATTCTTCAAATGCTCATTTTCCATTTATAATGTACAAAATCCTTTCTGTATTAGAAACAAGTGATACAATTTCAACTGAAACCTAGCAAAGATGATTTAGCTGGTTCCATTATTTTTCTCTTGCTTTCTAGTAATTTGTAGTGTCTTGGAGTATAAATATACTATAACCAATTTGATTTATCATCTTCCTTTCCAAATTAAGTTTTCTCTCTTTGGTTTTGTTTGGATGTCCTTTTTATTGGTAAGCCAGTTTGACAACCAGCTGGGACTTGTTATCAAGTGAGCTGCAGAATGGGAATCTTTTACTTTGTGTGGTAGACACTTCTCTTTCTTACCCTGAGTACGCATGAAGAAGTAAAACTTCACCTCTTGCTGGTGATGCCATCATAAATTTACCTTCTTCCTTTGATAACAAATGAATATGCTTTGCTTTTTGAGAGGCTCATAAGTTCACTACCAACACAGGGCTTGATAAGGCTTTCGAGATAAAACTTTCGGGCACTAACTCAATTGGATAACCATAATACATGATTAGTCATAGAGCCACAGAACGGCTGGGATTGGAAGGGACCTTAAAGATCATGCAGTCCAAAACCCCCTGCAATGGGCAAAGATACCTTCCACTGTACCAGATTGCTCCAACCTGGCCTTGAATAGTTCCAGGGATGGGGCATCCACAGCTTCTCTGGGCAACATGTTCTAGTGTCACACAACCTTCAGTGTAAGGAATTTCTTCCTAATGTCTAATATAATTTTATCCTCTGTCAGCTTAAAACCATTGTTCCTTGTCCTATCACTACACTCCCTGGTAAGGAGTCCCTCCCCATCTTTTCTCTAGGCCTCCCTAAAGTACTGGAAGGCCACAACAAGGTCTCCCGAGGCCTTCTCTCTTCCATCTGAACAACACCAGCTCTCTCAGCCTGTACTCATAGGGAAGTGTACCAGCCCCTAGTCATATTTCTGGGCCTCTTCTGGATGCACTCGAGAAGGGCCATGTCCTTCTTCTATTGGGGGCCCTAACCTGAACACAAGACTCCAGGCGGGGTCTCACTAGAGTGGAGCGGAAGGATCACCTCTCTTAACCTGCTGGCCATTCTTCTTTTGATGCATCCCAGGATACAATTGTCTTTCTGGGCTGTGAGCACACACTTCAGGCTCATATTCAGTTTTTCACCCACCAATCCTGCAGGGTCATTCTCCGCAGGCCTGCTCTCTGCTGGCTCATCACCCAGCCCGTGTCCATGTTTGGGATTGACCCAGGCACAAGACTTTGCACTTGGTCTTGTTAAACTTCATGAGGCTCATGTGGGCGCAGCTCTCTCTGTTATTATATAATAAATTAAGTGTCCATAAATGCTTTTGATATGCTTGAATTAAAATACTTAATATGATTTTTGGACGTTCGCAGAACTTAGGCTTCTGTGAACAGAAGGCTTGTAGTCCGCCTTGAGCAAGATTCAGCATCTACCTTTAAAAGTAGCTTGGAAGATACAGCTAAGCCTCTATACCTTTCCTTACTACTTTTGCACCTGTTGGTGTAGAAGCCAGCTGGTTGTACTGAAACTTGGACTAATTTGAAGTGTAAGAAATGGAGCTTAACACAAATGCAGGTAGGACTGCAGCTGCTTCTTAACTGGATGTGTGAGGACATGTAAGAAAGGTAGCTGCAAATCAGAGGAGGTATTAACTGAATCCTGAGGTCATGCGGGAAAAAACCTGTACACGGGCTGAAGAAGTCAATCGTTAAAGTAAGGTATAATGAGAAACGGATAAAGGAGGGAAAATTATATGGGACCATACTGAAAACAGTCCAAGTTGCCAACCCTAATTAGTGTTTGTGAAATCCCTGACTGTTGCCATGGCAATAAATGTGATACTACAAATGCAGCATTCTGACTTCTTCACAGGATCAAGCAAAGTTGGAAAGGAGCAAATCCCTATGAAAACATCAATATCGTCAATTAATTAGGAAACACAGCAAGATAAATAATAAGAACCCATGAAAGGTAAATTAATTTCTGTTTTCTGCCTGCTATATTTGAAAGTTTCCCCAGTATCAAGCACTTCTGTAATTCACTCTCATTCTACGGTAACGTATTATCACAGACCACAGTGGAAGTTGTTGTGAAGAGGGTTTTTTTAATACGTTATTTAACAAGTTAAAGACTTTGGCTTATTTGAGCTGCTTCAGCTACTTAAAGCCATTTCTTTCTTTAAATGTCACTTAGCGTGTTTAGTTATTTGTTTGTTTAAGATAAAATTCCACCTAAATAAGCCGAGAGTTCTCTGTTCCTTTAAGGAAAACTGATAAACAGTCTAAAATGGAGCAGATCATCCTGAGTGCCAGCAAGTGGCATGTACAGGACAACCAGGGGATCAGGTCCAGATGACATGGGTTTATGAAAGGCAGGTCCTGCTTGACCAGCCTGATCTTCTATGACAAGGTGACCCACTTAGTGGGTTAAAGAAAGGCTGTGGATGTTGTCTACCTAAACTTCAGTTAAGCCTTTGACACCATTTCCCACAACATCCTCCTGGAGAAACTGGTGTCCCGTGTCTTGGATGGGTGCATTCCTTGCTGTGTGCAAAGCTGTCTGTATGGCCAGGCCCAGACAGTAGTGGCGAATGGAATAACATCCACCTGGTGGCAAGTCACAAGTGATGTTCCCCAGGGCTCAGTGTTGGGGCCAGTCCTGCTTAATATTTTTATCAATGAGCTGCATGAGGAGATCAAGTGCACCTTCAGTCAGTTTGCAGACTCTCACCAAGCTGGGTGGGAATATCGATCTACTGGGTGTGAATATTGATATATAGGAAGGCTCTGCAGGGGTATTTGGACAGACTGGATGGATGGGATGAGGCCAACAGTATGAGGTTCAATAAGGCCGAGCGCTGGGTCCTGCCCTTGGGTTACAACAACCCCGGGCAGCGCTACAGGCTGGGGGCAGAGTGGCTGGAAAGCTGCCGATGGAAAAGGACCTGGGGTGCTGACTGGCAGTGGCTGAACATGAGCCAGTGTGGGCCCAGGTGGCCAAGGAGGCTAATGGCATCCTGGCCTGTAGCAGGAGTAGTGTGGCCAGCGGGACCAGAGGAGGGATCATCCTCCTGTACTTGGCATTGGTGAGGCTGCACCTCAAATCCCGTGTTCAGTTTTGGGTCCTTCACTACAAGAGGGACATTGAGGTTCTGGAGCAAGTACAGAGAAGGGCAACAGAGCCGGTGAAGGGTCTGGATGGGAAGTGCTGTGAGCAGCGGCTGAGGGAACTGGGGTCATTTGGGGAGGAGGCTCAGGGGTTACCTTATCACTGTCTACAACTGCCTGAAAGGAGGGTGTAGCCAGGTGGGGATGGGTCTGTTCTTCCAGGTGACAAGTGACAGGACAAGAGGAAATGGCCTCAAGTTGTGCTATGGAAGGTTTAGATTGGGTATTAGGAAAAACGTATTCACTGAAAAGATTGTCAAGCACTTGAATGGGCTGCCCAGAGAAGTGATGGAGTCACCATCTCTGGGGTATTTAAAAGGCACGTAGACGTGGCACTTGGGGACATGGCTTTTTCATGGACTTGGCAGTGCTAGGTTAACTGTTTGAATCAATGATCTCGGCTGATTCTATGTTTCAAGGATTCTATGAAAATATTAAACAATGTGAAAAAAAGTGGTATTTTCCCCATGGTCTTGTCTCTTGCGTGACTTCAGAACCTTGTACTACTTGAGTAGTTTCACTACACACACATAAGGATCTGGCCATATGCAGAACATCATTTACATCTGTGCTATGGCTTAATCCCAGTAGGCAACTCAGCCCCACACAGCCACTTGCTCACTCCCCACTGGTGGGCTGGGAGACAGAATCAGAAGAGTAAAAGGGAGAAAACTCTTGGGTGAGATAAAGACAGGTTAGTAGAGAAAGCAAAAGCTGCGCATACAAGCAAAGAAACCAAGGAATTCATTCATTCCTTCCCATGGGCAGGCAGGTGTTCAGCCATCCCCAGGAGAGCAGGGCTCTATCATTCTTTACAGTGACTTGGGAAGACAAATGCCACCACTCTGAATGTCCCCACCTGCCTTCTTCTTTCCCCAGTTTTTATTGCTGAGCATGATGCCATATGGTATGGAAAATCCCTTGGGTCAGTTGGAGACAACCGTCTTGGCTGTGTCCCCTCCCAACTTCTTGTGTACCCGCAGCTTTTATCACTGGCAGGGTGGGGAGCTAAAAGAGCCTTGGCTCTGTGTGAGTTCTGCTCAGCAGTATCGAAAACATCCCTGTGCTACTAACACTGCTTCCAGCACAACTCCAAAACACAGCCCCATACCAGCTACTGTGATGAAAATTAACTCTATCCCAACAAAAAACCAGCATAAGGTGGAATCTCATGCTTCTTTATAAAGAAAATCCTTGGTTTTGTGGGGTTAGGTTAGAATCTTTATCTCATTTGACTTTCACAGCCATATAACAATTTCAAGTCTTTAAACTCCTTCTGTAATCAAATGCAGCCAGAACATTCCACATTACGAATATAAAGGTGTCTAATGCTAAAAAAGAAAACAGAATAAAATTTGCTGCAAGTGTTTCCATATAGTAAACAAGTTTCTTTTACTTTTATTTGACAAATCACTGCATTGGTAATACTCCTAAATGCAGGTCTGGAATACAATTCTCAAATATGTCATCTGCTGCTAAGAATTTGATTAATTGGCACCCCATTTATTCAATTACTACATCAATAGTTTGGCATTTTTAAAAGTTAATCTTTTTTGTCCATTAGTAATTATTGTTTAATCCATATTGTGCAATATTCCTAATGGTTGGCTTCATTAATTTAATAAAGGACAGCTAAGTATTTCTTTTCTAAATACTATCTAGTTTGGTTCACAAAACATGTGATTGACCACGATTGCAAATAGTCTCATGGATGACTTGATAAGCAGGGTAAGAAAGGCCAGTTTGAATACCTGGGTTATTTTGAATGTTTCAATGCTTTTATCATGTTTTTATAATTCAATACAGTGGCAGCATAATGGAAAGAAAAGGAAAACAAAATAAGAGCATTCACTGGACAGTAGCTCAGCAAACAGAAGGTTTTATTCCCAACTCTCTGACTGAGATGCTGTATGCACATGGGTTGGCATTCTCCTATTTCTTTTTATTTTGTCTATTTGGACTGGAGCTTCTCCTGGGTGGGTACTGGAGGTGCTAATTAGGGTAGGTAGCAAAACGGGGTCCTGATCTCTGTTGTGGCCTCTAGGTGTTGCTATAATACAAATAATTAATCAAAAGACATGTTTCAGTGTCCACCGAGGGTGTTGCCAATTTTTCCCAGAACCATGCTTAATTTTATACTGTTAAACCCCTCTCTCTCCCTCCTCTCTACAGCATGACTGAAATTTTAGCTTTGTGTATTGGGCAAATGAACCTGAATGTGAAAATAAAAGTAGGAAAGCTGTAGAAAGAGATTTGACTCACCTCTAGTCACAGTTCCTCATTTTTGGGTGCCTTTGTGAGTCTCTTGTCCGAGGATGGTCTCTACTAGAGGAACCTGCTATTATATTCCTGGCTCAGCCCAACCTTCCACCGCCAGAGTCAACCACTGGGCATCAAATCCCTTAGCAAGGCCTCTGCTGCTGATGTGGCTTAGGAGCATAAGCACACAAGGCACACATAAGGACACGAGTGCAGGTGACTTAGATCAGGACATAGACCTGTTCTCCTGTCTAAGGACACAAGGCCCTAAAATAATTACAAATTGAGATACTTGTGAGTTTAGTAAGGATAAACTGTCTTGTAGGGTGAAAGTTCAGATCCTGGTGTGGCTTGATCTCAAGGTCTGCATATTTTGCTCAACAGGGGGCTAATATGCAAAACTCGTTGTCATTATCATTAACAATCTTGAGATTCGTAGTTTAAATTTTAAAAATACTGCATAGAAAAAAAACCCACAGAAAATAATTTGGAAGAGTTGGTGCAACCTTTTGCTTTGTCACATTTCCAAGGCAGGAGCTGCCAATCCCGCAACCCACCACAGCACACTGTTTGATGTAACCCCCAGCCGAGCAGCTCCTGCAGAACAGCCCTCGCGGAGGTGTGCCGGAGCCATCGGTACTCATGGCAGTGCCCGAAATAGTGGCAGATGCCTCTCAAAACTACATTTGTTGGAAATGCATTTGTAGCCAAACAGTTTTGCCTGGCAGGGGATAAGCGATCCCTCCTGCAAAGCAACGGCACTATGAGGAAAGGAGCTGGATGCACATTTGAAGAAAATGATGCAGGTGCCTGCTGGAGCGATGCCTTAGCAGGATTTCCTGACGCAAAGGGGCTGAAGACAGGATGGGAGCTCTGTCCTCTTTCTGGCCAGACATGGGTGCTATGAGCCCTGTAGCCATCCATTCCCTTCCCTGTGGCCTCATCAGCTCTGGGTTAATTGTAATCCCTTTTTGTCATGGAGGAGAAATCCAGTGAGGGGTGAATAGTGTCTCTGCTCTGGTCCATATGTAGTTCAACCTCTGGGACAACCACGGTCCAGCTCTCAATATCTAATTGAGATTGCATAACCAGATACTGCAGGCATGTATTTATATAAAAGCTATTTTAATCAAAAGACTAGCCATTAAATTGCCAGTGTTCTTAAGCATGCTTCACCAATTTTTCCACTTTTAAGACTCAAGTAGACAATTTTTTTAATGTTTTATAAATGATAAAAAATTCACATCAGATTTTAACAGAATTAAGCATACTTATTCAACACACATGGGGCCTCTGAAAAAAATGTTATTCAATTTAATAATTTTAATTTACATTGTATATGTACATGAGCATTTCTTTCAACCCACAGGTTAACACCACAAAAAAAAAAAAAAGAAAAAGAAATAGAAAAGAAAAAAGAAAAAAAGTACTGTGGTTAGCTGAGTGAAGAAACTCTTGAGACACTGTTGTCTGAAATAAAAGCAAGGCACTCTCCCTTAACACCTGATATATTCCTGAATTCTGCCTAGACAAAGGCATGTTCACACTGAGAGAGCTCTAAGAATAGTAGTAGATTTATTCTGCATTAACTCTTTCTTTTACCACTGTGACAGGTCACCGGTTGTACTCTAGGATGAATCAGTGTATTGAAGTTGACATGAAGGACAATTCCACAGATGATGGGATTTGGGAGAGTATCACAGCTAAGACTATCTATGGAAGACTGGAGGACACAGACTACGTGAAATCTCACACGGGGCTCTCAACCTGCTTCCTCCCACTCACATTCCACTTAATAAATAAACCTTGCTCAACAAAAAAGCAATTTTACTGTACTATGCTGATTTGCCTGAAAATCCTTGGTAAGGGCCCACTCGCAAAAAGCTCCTGCAAGCCCTTGTCTGGCTGGTGCTCAGCACCTGGCAGGATTTGTCCCTAGATAAAAGAAATTTCTCAAGGGACCTTGTGTTTTACACAAGGAGACAAAAGCAAACATACTTTTTTTGGATTTTATGTCTGTATGTTTTTGTATGCGCACATGTGTGTGAGTGTATATATATATATATGTATATATATATATTTAGTATATACAAAAGCAAATTCAGTCAAAATATATTTGTCTTGCTGGTCAGGCTTGTTACAGCAACCTACAAGAAACATTAGCTTCTCTGATATTTAATTATGCTATTATGTTTGCACATAAGCTTAAAAGTCAATACAAAAAGCAATACTTTTCCAAATATTATCTGCAGGTAAACCAGAAATATTAACTATAGTGATTAGAAGTCTGTTTCCCTATTGACACTACTATAAATCTTGATATAAGAATAATTTTTTCATAAAAGCACATCCAAACATAGTAAGTGATAAAATACCAGATTACTATTTGAAAACCATACAGTGACTCGATATCTGGGTTATCCTTTGCAGCAATTAGGCAATTCATTTGGCATCTGTTTGATTGTATAATTTAATTTCCATATAAACAGCATAGTTTAAAAAAAGACAAAAGCTAGAATGTTTAAAGCTAACAAAAGATACAGTGACATCAGGTTGACATTCAAAAATTTCTTTAGCAAAATGACCAACAAAATTTTGACTTAATACAGTGCATATAAAGTTTTTTAGAACTGAACTTTTTAAATATTATTTGAATTTAGCAAAACATGAGCAAGATTTTAATATCAAAGTGCTAAACAGTACTGCCTTAGAAGTCACTGCAAATAAACTGTAAAATAACTCTGCTTGTGATTTGACAGATATTTTATATACAAATGGTTAATAAAAAGACACGCGCACACACACACGCACACAAATATAGGTATATACATATATATACATACACATTATATATATGTATATAGTTTTCCAACTGGTGTATCTGAGTCAGTGTGAACACCCCATTTAGTTATCATGTGTAACAGGGCTCCCATGAGCTGGCAGTCATTGCAATAAATACAGGCAAAGCCATTACAATATACCATGCATACAAACATTTATACAAATAAAGACACTATGCAACAAATTATCTCATATTAATATGGCATCAACAGTATAAACATACAAAAAGGAGTACGAACACGGAATGTTTAAACGCAGCCCACTATATCCTTCCTAGCACTTACATTCATACTATTTTACAAGACTTGCTTGTTCTTGAAAACCATCTTCTGTCTGTTTACTAACGAGTCACTTGTGTTAGAAGTCTAGAACTGAACTATCCCTGATACTGACCCTGTATGCTCCAATCACTACTTACTCGGGTTTCCTTAGCTAAGGAACAACTGAGCCACAATTGCTCCCGTGTCTTCCACATACATTTGTCAATAAGTCACGCTACATGGAATCAAGTTTGGAAAACTCTGTCAGGTAAGTTAGTGCATGTAATTTTCTCACTTGATTTCTTCCGTTTGTTTTCCTAGTAAAATAAATTAGTTAATAAACGAGACTTAGTAAGACAGCACTTTAAAAAATTGCACTTGAACATGGGAGCTAACAGCCATTGTCATTTTGCTATATTTGATTTGTATGAAATGTTTAATTGAATGTACTTTGCTAAAAAAGTGAATTTTTGTTTAGATTGTGCTGATGTATGTGCCCTTGATGCAGGAAGTATGCTAAAGGTATCCTCACAAAACACATACTACCCTGGCAAACAACTATTTGCTGTTCTTTCAAACACAGCTTCTACAATTTTACTCCTCATAGACCATGAGGTGTTAAACAACAGATTTAAAACAGTCATGTTAACCTTTTACTGCTGCTGGGATAGCATTGTCCAAAAGTGCCATATTAGCCATTTAAAAAACCCAAATCACACAAAAGAAAACAAAGAACACAACCCCAAACCAGTAAGCCAGTAAGTTTCAGGCCTCAGGTTGTAAGGACAAAGCGCCAGAAAAGACCTCATGTTAGACTCGGAGCGGCTTTTCTGTTAAGTGAGGGCAGAAATGTTAGCTGTAAGTCACGATCCGTTTGCCTGCTCTGGTGGGCGTTTGCCTCTCAGGAGGGTGGTTTGACTCAGAAGGGTAAGGTGTCCAGAAACAGCCTGTCAATGATGGAAGGGGCTGGCACCAAATCTTCCAGTTTCAGGTAAAAGATGCGCTGCAGTCCCAGTGTGCAGAGAGAACGCAAGTCAGCCAGAACACCCAGTACCTTCGGCTCTGCAGACTCGAGTGGTTGTCCTTTGTTTTGGCAACTGAAAGTTAAGTGATCTTTCAAACTGCTTGTGATCTTGTTGCATAGCTCTTCCACTTTCTTTGGTTCTTTTAATCCATGTCGTTCTGCAAAGCCAGAGGAAAAAACACATCAGCATCCCGATCACAAATGGAGAGAAAGCATTTTCTTAGGCGTAAGCCAGGTCCATACTCTGGAACTCAGAGCAAAAAGTGCTTTGAAATTGTAGATTTCTCAGAACAGCTGGGGTTATACAGTGTCAGTTAACCTTTTTGCCACACAAAATAAGAGAGGGCAAGGGCCCTTTTCTCTTTATCTGCTAAAGCAGGTGACAGAGATGCTCAGTTATGATTGAAATTCTGGTACAAGGAATCCAAGCATCCTGCATATCTGACATAATTTTCATGATATGAGACAGAATTAATTGGGTGATTTTCCAGCAAAACTATCACAGGAGGTGTTTTGGAGATTTCCGTGCTTCCCCACCAGTTGTGAATGCTCAATAACTATGGCAACCATTATTTATTCAGTGAATTCAAGTGGCGATCAATATCCTTAGCTAGCTCCATCAGCGCCTGGCCTAGAATTCCACCAGGAATTTGCAGACACTCTTATAAGAAACTAAAGGCACCTTACTACCCTTTGTTATTTTGATCAGCTGCTGCTTCTTAGTTTATTCATCTTTAAAAGCTCTAAGATAAAAGAAGCCTGGAAGTTAACTATTTTGCTTTGAGTGAGCAATGCCTGAACAGCTGCTATGTTATCCATCACAAAAACCTCAGCACTCCTAAGAGGAAGTGGAGCTGGGGTTTGTTCCCCTTCAAATACCTTTTTAAAACACTACAATGACATTAAATGCATTCACAGTTCTTTAAGTATAAGTAGAATGAATCAGATTTGTGATTCATTAAAAGCAGGCTCTTTACAGGGGAAAGAATTCTGTGTTGTTTGCTATCAAGGCTTAGTGAATGAACTAAAATAACAGAACAAAAATCTCAAATTTGTGATGTGTTCATTTCAAAGCCTCTGGCTTTGAAATACACAGGCAAGTAAGAGCTGGCTTCACAGCAAAGTCATAAAAATTTACATGTGGAATAGAATTGTGCCAGATAAGGTAATCAAAGAAAATGCAGGTTATATTTAGTCAATTAGACATATAAAACAATGACAGTAGTGGATAAGGAGTAATTGTGGCAGTTCTTGTGTTTGATGCTTTTGAAGTCATGTCCTTCCCTGGGCCTCTCTCCCATCCCTGGCAGCCAGCAGCCACACTGCCCATTGTCCCCAGGTCTTGTTCCTCCACGCCAGGAAGAACAAGCAATAGACATGTTCTCTGTCTGTCCCCTAATGAACAGTGAAAAGAGTACAGTTCTCTTTATTTCCAGAAGCAGGAGCAATGCCTGCACCACGCACAGTGGTGCCTTGCCCAGGCCTGTGTACATAAACTCCTTGCTGCCTCCCCTCACCACCTGTTTTGGCTTAGATGCTCTTTACAAACCAATAAAACAGACAGGATTCAATGAGGGCAGTCAGAAATGTAAAGGTCTGGTTTTCCACTGATATTCACCCATTTTACACTTTTTTTCCAACTGTATTTACTTAGGCACAGTTAGCTCCTGAATGATACTGGTTTGGGATCAGAATCGGAGACGTGCAGACATGGACATCTCTGGCCAGAAGCCGCCTTGCTCTATCATTTAAGTACCATCAATCTGCCCTGCCGTTTCAGAGCAACACTTATCCAACCAGTGACATCTGCTTCAGACATCTTTTTCACCTTGCAGGAATTAAAAACTCTAGGTATTCTAAGTGCCTTGTTTACATTAAAACATGAGAAGTCAATGAATATTTAAAGCCTTTCCAGTAAATGGTGTATAGTGTAATTATGTAAGCCTTAACTATACAGGTCACTAAGAGTAAATACTTAGGCAGATTCTGCCATTAAAAATCTTGGCAGATAAATATTTTATACAGGTTGGAAAAGCTGTAGGACTTTTTTTTTTTTACCACTAGCCTACTGAGAGAAGCTGCAGGACATTAAATTAATCTTGCAATCTTTGAAGACTTCGCATCTTTTAATCTGTTTTGTTTCCTAGCTGTGTAAGTGAAGATATTTTTATGGATGTAGGGACCTGGAATACTAGAATGGATTCAAAACCTGACTACAAATTAGCAGAGCACATTTTCAAACCACTGCCTCAGTAGGTGTGTACCTTGCTGCAGAGTATGGAAAATTATCTCTGGCTCTGGAGCATGCAGCAGATTTGTTAGCAGTTCCAGCCAGAACTAAGCAGCTTGTCTCCCACTGACAAGTTCAGAAGGTTTCGTGAAAAAATCATGTCTTTGGTGAATAGCCATGAAATGTACCAATGCACATGTGCAAAGATTATCATATTAGTAGTCTTACTTTACGTAACAAAATCGTGAAAATTCAGAATTAAGAGATACTCTGTCCTTAAACCCTGGTGCTACAATATTAAAGCAGTCCCTGATAACCCAAATTGTCCTCCCCTGAGTGAATTGCCATACAATGGCCTTCTCTACTTGCAAATCTCCATAAGGGTTAATTCCTCATGCCTGGAACTGCCTCTAGGGTTTTCAGTCTTAAATTCCTAAGGCATCCATAGAAAGTCAAAGCCATCTATGTGGAAGCCCTTCTGCTAGGGAAGGACACTGAATGCACTGGCACTGCCACTGCAGTCTCTAGTGTTAGAGCACAACTACCTTCTGAAGAACACACTCATCTAAGAATAGGCTCCTCTCCTTGGTAGACTTGAGCTGTCTTGGGCCTAATTTACTCAAAGATTTAGATTTAACAGGGTTCAAATAACAGGAAGCACATTTTCTTGCCTTTTTCACACGCCCAGTCCTGTTTGCACAAAAAAAGACCCACAGTCTTTCTTAACACAACCCAGAGGGAGCAGCACGAGGCCCTTGTGCTAAGTGTGCGCAGTGGCACTGAAGCCGAGGCCCTCTAATCATTTGCCGTCTTCCACAGGATGTTCTTATCCACACGGGAATGATAAGGCCAAGATTTATCCCAAGAAGTACAGCTGGTCAAAATAGATAGATTTTCTCTAACTGATTGAGGAGATGTGTAAATATTATCGTAGTCAGACTTTCTTATAATGACAAAGGCACATGTAAAGTGAATATAGGATTTCTCAGCCTGTAACAAACCAAGATTGTGTTTTAGGATAGCATTGATTTTTGCAAGAAAAATGGTGATTTATGGCAAAGATGCTGTCAAAATGACTCACCAAAAGTCTTGCCTCTAAAGCTCTGCAAACAGCTCATCCCAGTAAACTGAACACAGCAAGTTTTTTACACCTTTGTCCTTTTCCCAGGAAGCTGAATGTGATTTTGTGCTATCATCACACTGATCAGAAAAAACTCAACAGGAAGAAAGCAAAGAAATCCATCCCCAGCTGTGCTAGTCCCTCTTTCCCTAACCTCTGACCCGAGGTAGATCATGCCAGGGTCAGGCAGACTGAGCAGTACCTTTACAGAAAATGCCTCTCAGAGAGCACGAGTACCTCAGAGACCTGAAGTACCTCAAGGACCTTGGGCTCTGCACTCTGTGTCATGGGGGATCACTTTCAGTCTCAGTTAATTCTGAGATGTCCAGAAACGCAACGGATGAACACTGCAGACTTAAAATAGGCCTCTTGATTGTCTCGGTTTCAACGTAGTTATGTGATTTTCTCTTCCCCCTTCACATTCCTCTTCCCCTTCTATAACTCAAATAAGCACATGGCTCAGTTGCCTACAGCTTTCTCGTGCGCACACTGTTACACAGGAACACTGCAACTCAGCAGATCTAAGAGTCTCCTTTCCTGTTGCAATCTGGCCCCTATTTATCCTGCCTAACTCTCAGACACTTCACAAGGGTCCCCAGCTTTGGTGCACAGACTTCTCAAACTCCTCCTAACATCAGTGCAAGGATGGGCATTTTTAGAAGACTATTAAATTTCAGGTGGATGAATAATCTTCTGGAGGTGCCCCGTATTCTCCATCAGCTGTGCAAGGTACCTAAAGTCAGATGAGCTAAGTGACCACACAGAACACCATAGTTTGCTCCCTCTTTTGAGAAAACCACAATATAACATGGAGACTGCTGGTTGCTGTAGAAGCAGAGTCCTTGCCTCAACAAAGAGGTGGGAGTGAAAAAGGAGGAGTGAGTACTTTACTTTGACGCTGACAGTATTTCCCCCAGCTAAGTGGCAGGGGGAAGGCAGACAATGCAATCTGGAGGGGTGTTTTTTTATAACTAGCTCTCCTACACTCCTCCAGTCTGCCACCTGCTTGTATGTAGACCCAGCACACGAAGCACCCACTCCAGAGGATATCCTGGCAAGAGGACTGAAGGATATCTGCTGCTGAGAAGTAGGTAAGTCTCCCTTCCATAGGGAGGTTGGACAAATTCATGTTCAGAAGGAACTGCAGCAGTCATACTCTTTTCAGCCACACTGGTCTCATTACTATTTCTTGGTATGACTGATGGTGCTAAAAATTGTGTTTGTAAACTGGAACGGAAAGCCCAACAGCAGGAAGACAAACACAAAGTTGTAATTAATTGAAACCTCACAACATTCTTCAGTGGTCTGGTGCCAGTCTAACAAAGCATTAGGAGTGTGAATAAGCCCAATATATACAGTGGTTCTGGGCTGGTCTGTAACACACTTAAAATAAAACATATGCTGAAAGAGCTTGGCTGAATGAGGGCTAGAAGGCTCTGTACTTGGCAGTATCCCACTGAGTGTCAAGTGGGCAAAACAATAATGGTTTGATGTGGATAGGGAAAGGAAGGGGCAGCGAGGAAAAGCTAATCAACAAGGAGAAAGAGAGAGAGAGCAAACACTAGCAGTTCTAGAGCAGGCAGAAATTTGAGGCTAAATTAGAATGTGCCCTTGAGATGATCTGCACTGGAACTCTCAGTCTTTGTATTTTCACACTGTTAGAAAAAGACCTAACAAATGATCATTTGGAAGTTAAGGAAGCATTTTCAAGCACAGACTGAGTTAGTATCTAGTCTACTCTGCAAAGCTTCATCTTCAACATTATCCAGTCCATCATAGAGTGATTGTGCAGGAACACTTGTGATCCATGAACATACAAACTGATAGAAATCATCCATATGGAATTAACAACAGAACTTGTTCCAAGATGACCAGCATTTCCCTTCCATGTTGGCACTCCTCTTTAGCTCATTAGATCCTACATACCAACGGAGTAAGTGATGCAAAGAAGAAGAACATGATAGACCTACTTTTTTTACTTTCATAGGCATGTGAGGTGAGTGTCGTGTGTTGTTTCCTACCTACTTTCTTCTGGGTGATGCTTAGAGCAACACTCATGTGCTGTGGAGGAAGTTGTGTCCAGCCTTTCTAAACCAACTAAAGGAAGTAAAAAAAGAGAAGAGAGACAGAGAGAGGAAGATCCTAAAGGAGCACCTTACAGTAAAAAGATGAGTTTTGGCATGACAGATTTCTAAGTTAACTGTTTGCAAGCCTCCACAGTAAACCACATGTCACTTCTTTCATTCTGGATGCTCTTTTAAGCTGATGACTTATCCGAGAGGACCTGAAAATTCATCAGCCATCTGACATAATGCTTTTCCTTCTAGGCAACATACCACAAATTTTCAGGAAACATAAAATAAATAGAAAAAGCATAAATATATGGACTTTCTAATGGAATACATAATGCAAAATATCGTACATACCTTTAGTTTTACTTCATGCAAGCAATGTAGTGAACCAGTGAGTACTGCGATACTGAATAGGTCTCTTGTCGTTCTCTTTGCAATTACTGAAAAGAACAAATGACCCTACATGCCTATAACCACGCACCCTATGCTGTCGTCCGCAGCTGCGGTTGGGATAGCACATGGAGCTTTGTGGCTCCAAACAAGTCAGCAGGGTTAATTGAAGGTCACTGGAACTACTGGAGCTGTTACTGGGGAGACGATTTGACATCCCAAAATGAAGGAACAGCCTTCAGCATATCTTAGGACACTGGGACCAGTGGAATGTGTTTTAGTCTCCAACACTGATTTTTACATTTATTCCCTCTTCCTTCACTGGGGGACAGATGTTTGTTCTCCCTGTCACTCTTGAAGAACACAAAGAGAACATGCAAAAGAGAACAGTGGCTTCTCTTACTCTTCTCCCTCAGTAAAACTGCCAAAAATTAGTAGTATACAAGAGGGTTTGTTTTCTAAGAGCACATCTTTCTTTGGGCTGAGGACAGCACTCATGAAATCAAGAAGAATGAACAGGTCATTATTCCCAGAAGACATTTTTCTTTACCTAGAAAGACAATCCTTGAATTCAATGCTACCTAAGATGCTGTACAGTATTAAAACAAGCTATGACTACTATAGATCACAGGGTTGTTGTCTTTTCAGTTTTTTTGGTTAAGCCATCAAGTCATGAGCAATTTGTGTAATAAGCAAGAAAATTTTGCTCAAGGCAGCATTCTGGTTTTGCAGTGTTGTTACTAAAGGCAAACAACTAGATTCACAAAAGAAAGCTTTCCTGCTCCTTCTTATCTTGAAGCCTAATGACATGGATATCCACCTGGAACATGGGAGAACCACATTCAGATTCCCTTCCTGTTGGAATCAGACCAGAGATAGGACCTTCAGTGTCCCTCTGACCACCATCTTGTCTTCAAATCATTAGACACAACAGCCATTCTGCATCCCATGAAATATATCAAGTTGTCTTAAGACAAAAGACAGTGATACTCAATAGTTGGATATCCTGTGTTCCTGGGAAAGGTTGCTCTCCCTTGGTCTGACTCACAAAGAGGGTTCGAAGCCAGGTTTGCCAACTACCCATTGCCTCCAACAGTCCATTACAGGAGAAAAGGCTGCCTTCCCTGGAGATAAAGAATGGCACCTAAACCACCCGTCTAAATCTAAGCCAAGCCTCAAAACAATGCTTAAAAATGTTCAACATTTCAGACTTCTTCAGGTTTCACATTTCCAAATTTTCACTTTGTTATTTGTTCTCTTTTGGTGTGACTAGCTGAAAACCAGCACATGGCTTGTCATACTCAAACTGCAGGGAGGAGACAAGAAGCCATTTCTTGTGTGATGCCACATCAGAGGCAAATCTCAAGGTTTTCCTGAATAAAAAATTTCAATACACTAGCTAGAATCACCAGATTTCCTCTAACATGTTTTATTTTTAATATTGTTCATCATTATACAATGCTATCCATTTCAGGTGACCAAATTTCTGGCTGAGTCCCTGAGTTAGCTAACTGCCCTTGGACATCTGAAACCCATGAATGTAAGTCACTAAAGCTTTGGTCTAATTTAGATCACATGAAAATACATGCTGTCCTTAAGACCAAATCAACAAAGATATACCAGCCTCATGAAATAAAAGAATAAGCAGAAAACAGCATGGATTTTAAACACCATCTCACACAGGTGAGAAAATCAAGAGAGGCTTGACAAACAGAGAAAATCTTAAAGCTTCGATCTACAGAAACTGTCTCCTTTTAAAGGCAACAGTTGCTTCCATTTGTTAAGAAACTTTGGGAAGACCAGCACAATATAGCAAACTCCTGGAAGGGTTATGATCAAGGAAAGGAAGAAAAGTGGGGTGCATCCAGTTAAAAGCTATTTCTAGTTATCCTAAAGTGAACTGAGCCAGCCACTGGACAACTTTGACTCCTTGGGTCGAAGTTGCTTTGGGCAAGCAAGCAGTGCTTAACTGAGCAAATTACCATGTTAAGACAGGACATGGGTTTGTAAGGGGAATAAGTTTTCTTCCTATACTTTTGCTTTTGCTACATTCACTTAGCTTGCTGGGAATCCTGTTCATCAACCTGCATACTCTCGGTCTCCAGGAGGATAATCAAGAACACACTACCTATGGCTATCTAAAAAAGGCGTATCTTATATATAGTAAATAATCTAAATCATTCATACATGTGCTACATATATATATGAGCATATATGCCTGTATGTAAATATATAGAGGGACAGCACCTGTCCTTGATTTAGAGATACTTAAATGCATACACATACATAAATACATTATGTATGTATACAAGTATGCATACACATACACGTATATGTAGGTATTTATAGCACATATATGTAAGTAAGCACGAACATATGCCAGTGGATGTTTATATGCAGGGGAAAAAAATAAATTGGGAATGTTCTTTCTGACTTGAACATAACACTCATTTCAGAAACTTTTTAATATAGACTAAAGCAGCTCCAATGAGTTATTCTGGTCTTAAATGTTTTATCAAAGAAACCAGAAATCTGGACCCTAAAGTGCCCTTTCCAACTGCAGAAGAAATGAATACAAATGAAAAAAAAAAGCCTGAAAATACTTAAGAAACAAAGAGCTACACACATATACTAACCCTTCACCAAAATGCAGAAAGGAAGCGTACCATGCAAACTCTGAAGCCAAAATCTTGGCCCTGTAAATGTCAGCAGGAATTGGCCAATTTTAGTTTTTATATCTGTCACTGAGTGTTTTATCTCAGTGTTGCCCTGACATCATCTCATCCTGGGTAAAATGAAGGCTACAGCTGATACTGTTGAGGCCACTGCCTGCAAAGTAGTGGATGCCTGAAATGCAGAAGGAAATCAATATCTATCCCAGTGGAGCTTATAAGCACCCCTGGGAAGATTCAGCTCAGGGCACACTGAAGCCCTGTCTCACATTGATGACACAGTTGCACTGTTAAACTACCAGTTTTTCAGATATGAGTGTGAGGCTCTCTGTGGAGATTACTTCTGCTCCAAATTCTGCTGTGTGGCTGTCAGACACCCTTTCTCCCAACTCCTCCTGCTGCCATCAGCCATGACTCTTTTATTGCAAGATGCCCAAGGTAAGCAGTGGCTTTATTGTTTCAGGAATGCAAAAATTAGTTAAGTTATTAATTTAAAAGGTTATGTTCCCCCATTTTGTACTTACTGGACAGATTTGGCAGATTCTGACATTAGTTTCCTGCTGTTCAACTCAGCAGGCAGAAGGGGTCATATGGTCACATGCACACCCAAAAGCTTTTGTACAACTGCAGAATGTGACTTTTTTCTCATTATTCTCTGATTTTCCTCTCTCAGAAAAGCAGTACATGGAATACGTAGGCTAGCCTGGCTACCAAAAGCAGCCTGCCTGCCCTCGTGAAGCATTCTTTCTGGTCTAGCTATCTTGTTAAGAGATGAGCTATACTAGCCGTATGGTTTCTAGGTCTCAAGCTGCCTTGATATTAGTATTCCTACACAGAAGACCTAGCTCTGGTAATTTCATTAAGCTTTTCTGGGACTTCAGCAAGTATCTTGAATATTTTTGTGGAGCTACACAATTTGCTTGGAAGCAGTTCGCTTTTTAGAGACTATTCCAAGAAAACAATGAAGCTGCAAAGAAATAGTTGAGTTACATTTTAATGGGGGTGTCTGATAGCCTAATGTTAATCCACAATATCAATATGGTCATGCCAGTGCTTAAAAATCATAATCACTTCACCCTGAACATAGCTAAATTAACTGAAATTGCTTGAATCTACAATAAAGCAAAGCACTAGAATCTGAAGCTTTCTATTAAAAAAGGAGCACTTACCTGTAATCATAGTTAGAGCTGATAGACTTGCTAAGGCTGGGATATCAAGGTTAAGGCTCTTTAAGTTTAAGGAAAAGTCTTTAATAGAGTCGAGCCACTCCCCAAATCCACGAAGGCACTGAAGTCTATGAAGCACAAGTCCATTGCAGAATACAAACTTATCCTCAGCAGTATCCGACCTCAAATAAAAACAATTGAAAAAATTATAAATGCATCTTCTACTTTACAGCAAAGTGCATAACCAGTATTGAAGCGTCTGTCATTTAAAATCCAAGGCATATTATCCTGAGACATATGTGGGCATTCACGTTTGACAATATGTTTCTCCCTTGGGGCCAAAGTACAGCAAACAAGCTTCTATGATTGCTTACTTGGTAGAGTTATAAGCCTGAGGTTAGCTGTAGCATGTGGTGTAGACTGTCTAATTAGTTAAGATTTTGGTCCTGCCCAAAGGCATAAACAGAGAAGACATTTTGCATTAAATACTGTATGTTTGAACCAAAGGAATGCTAAGTGAGTGCATTTTGAAATACAAAACTAATAAAAAGATAGGTTCTGCAACTCTCAGCATTTACTTAGTAGCATCTGCATTTTTCACATTGTAAAAATTGGTAAAGAAAAAACAACGGAAAATGCATGCAATAATGCAGCACAATATGCATAACAGCATAAACTCTTTTATATGAAAACCTGTGTGTAGAAAAGAAATCACAGCCAAACTCTCCTCTCCTTCCCCTCCCCATTGCCAATATCACACATGCAAGGTCATTATCAATCTAAATAAACAAGGGCATAACTGAAATCACCAGTCTGAAATTTTGCCAGTTTCTGAAAGTGGGTTTGGTAAAGTGTCTTCACTAGTGCTAGACTGACAAATAGCACCTCACTCTATTAAATGACTTCGTATTAAGAAAAAAACCAATCTGAACAAGATTTTAAATCTTCTTCATCCCTTTCAAAAACAGATGACAAAGGGAAAAGAAAAAAACTTTCATACCTAAAGTGCTTTTCTATATTTCATACTTATGAGTACAAAGCAGACTTGCTCAAATAGTACCTGAGGATCAATTTTGATTGCTATGTAGGAAGAAGATGGGATAGATCAAATAAAAGAAGCACATTAGTGACACCTATGATCTCTTTTTAAATCACCTTCTTGGTTTTTCCTGCAGTGTAAAACAAATTAAACATCATATCCTTTGTATGACAACATTGCTGATTTTTTGTGCTTTTTCTTTATACAATTGACAATGTTCAAAGATAGCGCCATTTTTATTCCTTAAAAATATTCAGATGGATGATTTTTGACATCATCTTAAGAGGAAATGAAATAAATAGTTACCTGATGGAGAGTCTTAGTACAAACAGCTCCAAAAAAGCTGATTCTATGAGTAATGTCTGATCTTCTTTTGGGAGGTCAGTAAATCCTGGGATTTTTTCTGCCCAGCCTCTAGTTATGTCAATGGAGGCAGTCAGAAGATTATAGAACTGTTGTACATGTTCTGCATCTGTGCCTGCAGCAGCCTGATCAGTGGAACAGTACTAAAATGAAAGCCACAGAAAGCAAGGTTATATGCATTTAAGGGCATTCTGTGAAACATACAGCTGATTTGCCCGACAACATTTCCTTCTGTGGCAAAGCTGGTATTGTTAACAAAGACATAAAAAGTAGGTTTACATCTCTCTACTTATTTGGCTACCTACAGGCGTTTTGCTATTCAGATAGATATTGCAAAAATATTTCCATATGTATAGAAGTAATTTCAAATTTATAACTAAAATATAATATCACATTTTACAAGTACCTATATGCTATTAGTAAACATAAATAGAAACCTGGTGGGTAGGATAATTTGCATCACACTAGAAGAGGAACATTATTTTCCTTACTACAATGAAACACTTTTCCCATTGATGAATTTGTCTCAGTATGTTGGAAATGTAGATTTCTTCCAAAACCTCAGAAAGTGCATTTTATCTGACAGTGATACAGACACATAAGATAAATCACGTTTTATCTGACACATGCAGTATTGCTTCATTTGAATACAGAATTGGTTCAAAGTAAACCAGCTGCCCCGTATCACCTCTTATCCTTCAATTGAAGCATTTGAGGCTCAGCAGAACCTATTATCCTGCTTATGTGGCCATAACTCTTCCAGGCAACCATTTGACAGTCTCAGCTTGCTCAGCTTCCCTGTGATCCCCTGACAGCTCACTCCCCACTATCTCCTACTTCGTCACCAGTGGATCCCTGTCACTCCTTTGACACTGCTCTCTCTCTCGGCAGAAAATACAACATGAGCTTTTGTGGCTTAGTCCAATTCCATGCTTGGAAAGTGCTGCTGGTTTTCTGAGCAGGTACTGAATAATGTGGTATTTACTGTAATAACATCCTCATCATCAAACATCTGCTGGGTTGTTTCTGGGAGAGACTTCATATCCACTCTCCCTCATGGATTCAGCCCAAGAAAGGCTGAGGTAGTCTCCACGGCCAAAAGAAGCCTGCATACCCTTTGGAAACAACTTCCCACATGCAGTTAGGCTTCTGTCCATCAGCCCGAAGGCCACTCTAGCAACTCTCCAAGCCAGAGTGGAAGCAGAAAAAAACTCTTTCCCTATCATTAACAGTGGACTGGCAGCCTGGGAGGACCATATTACAACCATGGGCTGCAGCTATCACCCAAGTTGCTAACTGCAACCCAAAATTCACCTCTGTGCGGGACAGAGAGCGGGGGCAGCAAGCAGAACTTCTCAGGTAGCTGTCCTGCTCTCTACCTCTCCTAGCTGGAGCTGGTTGCTGTTGGCAGGTAAGTAATGAAGAATACAATGTCAAAGTTGCTGACTGATGGGAGAACCACAGCAATCTCTCTGTATCTGGGGTCCTGGTACTAGCCCTTAGTGACTCTGTTCTGCTTACCCAACACTAACTGCATGAGTTTCTCACGGTAAGTTCCAGCTCACATCCCTAATCAGCTGGTGAAACATGTGCAATCCTTCTTATAAAGTTTATATGGAGACAAATTTTGGCTCAGCTACTCCAAAGAATCCTGTGGTAGTGAGGCAGGTAGAGACACAATACAGAGAAGATGGGGAGCAGCAGTAGAAAAATCTGTATGCTGCATCATTTATGTGTTCAGACTCCCACCTGAATGGAGCAGTTGAAGATGCTCAAGCAGCATGAATCAACTATTCCTGGCACTGGACTGCAGCAAGATGCACCCAGGTAATTAATGGGTAGAAAAAGATAATTTGCTTTTTCAGAGACTATGCATGTTCTGGACCCTCTAGAAGTGAAGCTGCAGAGCAAGCCACAGCAAGTGTGCATTTGGCTCTGGGAGATGTGCTTTGCTGCACAGGGGCTGACTCCTTCTTACTACACAGGGAAACTAAACAGGCTGATGAAACTCCTGCCTCACAATACGTATTGTTAAGGCAAGACATATTCTTGATCCTTTGAGCAGTAAAGAGGAGGGAAAAGAAAAGGGAAAGAAAAAAGATACTACCCATTCTGAATGGGTTCATTCTAAATATAACTCACCACAACTCAGCCTAATTATGCCAGGTGTTAATTTGTTCCCAATATTTATAAAACATTCCTTTGGCAAAAGTACGGCAAAGCTTTAACATTTTCTAATGAAGGTGAATGCTGCATTATGTCGTGTAACTGTGAATGCTACAGGGTGGTGTACCCCACGCTGGGCACTGAATCAAATTAAATGCACCTAAAAAAATTATAACCTGTATTTTTTATTATAGTCTATCCCATGAGAGCAATTTTAGAAGAAAGGTAAAAATATTATATGGAATTATATCGTTTTCAGCTGCTGCAATATGTCACTGCTCGCTACAAAGAGTTAGCACTTACAAAGAATTGTTAAAATATTATTTACTTGTAACAGACTTAGGAGGATATAAGTAACCATAAACAATATGTATGTTTGCGTTTCACGCACCACAATTGTGGGTTTTTTCCATGATTATTTCATGGAGAAGTAGTGATATTTGACCTAACTTGTGACCAAGACAGCTGGCAAACCTGCCCTTGGTCAGGAGGTCGCAGGGACGGAAGGGCTCCCTTTGATCTGCATTTCTAAACCTACCCTATGCAAACTGGAGGCAAACAGGGAGAAAGACAAAAGACAAAGCTCTGCCCCACTCCCCTCCTCGAAGCTCCTTTGGGAATTAAATGAAATCTGACTGTTACTTAAGGAGGGGGTTGCATGTGTAGCAAGCAACATTAACTTGTATGTTGTATCTGACAAGATTTGGAAAGCCTGAGGTTGGGAAGCCCGATAGCACAACTTAGCTCTGCCCTTTGCCTGCTTTCATCAGTCCTTCATCGACGGCTACAGCTGCAAAAGCCTAACAATAACTTCTCTGCACAGAGGAAAGCCTACGCTCATTTTTCCAAAAGCCACAATATGTGCTTAATTTTGTGGCCCAGGAAGGGGGGGATTATTGCCTAAATGTTGCACTCCCCCTCTGAAAAGGCAACATTTCTGTTTAATTTGATGCCTACTCTGCATGAATAAGGATGGCAAGATATAGGGTCTGTTTCTCATCTCACTTCCTTAAAAGTGTGAACTCAGGGAATTGTACCAGTAAACAGGTGTGAGACCAGACTACGGCCCTTGGCAATTGCCTTTTGAAACGAAGTACCTAAATATACCACTGCTGTGGACTGGTAAGTTAAAACCAGTGCTGAGATGAAAAGCAGCCATGTTCTGAACAGAACTGTTTCCAATGTTTTGGTGTAAAGTTTGCCGCTTATGTAATTTTATTTTTCTTTCTGTTTTTTTCCTGGGTTGCTCTGTGTGTGCGTGTGTGTGTGTGTAGGTTTTTTGGAGGGAAGGGATACATGTTTGTCTCTGAAACTTTTATCAGTATTTTAAAGACGGTCAAGATATTACAGCTTGTAAACATGAAGACCATGCTAAACATTAAGGTCATATCTGCAGAAGTGTCAGGACTGACTCCAAAGCCGGGTTTCCAGATCTGCCCATTTGTGGTGCTCAGCAGGGTCACAGCCTAGCTGAACGTGCCGTAAGTTAGTCTTTACAGGTACAGGATGATTCTTCAGAGGAATATTTTAGCATTGCAGTGTGTTTATGGCATGTTTCATTAAATTCAGTTACTCTTGCTTTTTACACAGCATTTGTTTCTGACCTCCCCTAACTTTTCAAAATAAGTATAAGGGTGTATGAAAAACATAAGAATCTACTAATTTCTTGTAGAATACTTTTGTCTTCTCAGTACTGCCGGGCATAACAGAGTATTACATATTTTAGTGTAAAGAAGAACTTAGATACTAATATGTTCTAACAGAAAATCATACTTATTCTTTAAGCTACCAAGACTAAATTAATTTACTGTCAATCATATGCTCCCTGTAATGTCCACCAGAATTGTTCAACAATTAAATCTATGGGTTGTTTTCATTAAAAGAGAAATAATTACTGCAGGACAAAGAAAAAAGTCACATAAAAGTACATAATTTTTGTCCAGTTTTCTGTAAATGCAAAAGAGCTTTATATCAACAAAAATTAGAGGAGGCCTCTGGACTCCTGTAATTCTGTGGAACCCAGCAGATTTCTATCAAAGAGCACAGCTCGTCACACACCTTGGTATTTGCAGAATGATCCCTGAGACATTCTGGGTAAGTTAAAGTACATGTAGATATGGCTAATGCATTCTCCCCATAGCAGGTTTTCAGACACTGAACAGCTAGATTCTTGATAATAACTTGAAAAATTAAATGATTTAATACTTACAGATTAGCTTAAAGAAAATATGTTACATCATGCTTTAAATTGCTAAATTATATATATAAGTACAGTCTAAAATAGCATAATGTAATTTTTATATAATTACAGTAAATATGATTTAGGATTAAATATTACTTAGCAACAAGTGATAAATGGCCAATGGAGTTGTTGTCTGAGTACAGTTGCTATTTTTCACTGTCTCAAATTTGGTCATATTTCTTTTAGGGGGAAGAATTTGATCTTGTTTTTCCTCAGCTGTAATTTTTTTCTTATCCTATATCAACTTGCCTAAAAATTGTATTTAACAAGCCATTTCAATGCTGTATTTTAACAACTACAGAAACATTTTTTTCAGATTTCAGAATATGCCATGAATATTTAAATCATGACTATGATACATTAAAGAACAAGGTTACAAAGATACATAATCTTTGGTAAAGCTTTGCTGAGATAATTTTTCAGAATTTTGATTTTAAAAGGCTTGTTTTGAAAATGTGAGTTTTGCCGAAGGAATATTCATGCTGGGGTATCCAAAGCCAACCCTGGTCCCATTTAAATAATATCAAAATTCCTATTGATTTCAAAAGGAATGGTCCTATCCATCCAGTGGCACACTCTGCAACCCTTCTATCTGAATATTAGGGAAGTGCTATTAAATTTTAGCCTTCAGAAAATGTAAGTTAAGATATTGGACATACAAGTACTGCTCCTGGTTAATCAATGACATCATACTGGATTGTGTTTTGGCACAGCCTTTTTGCAAGAAAAATGCTCTATTTATCCATGCATTTTTTTCTTTCACTCAGCCATGGAATATAGTGCAGAATATTAGATCATTTTGTGATTGAGCTCCTCACAATGAATAGTTACTAACACTAATAACTAATAGTTACTAACTACTGCACTTCCTTTCCTCTCATTGTCCACCTATCACAAAAAGACAACGGCTGGCTGGACCAATTTCTACCCTCATCCAAATTTCACACTTAATTTCATTTTGGCAAACCAGCTGGTAAGGAGAAATGCAGCTCGCAAATCATTTCTGCGCGGAAAGCAAATAGGGAAAGAAAAGTGAGACATACTCTTGAATAGTCCAGCTCCCTGGGCGTGGAGTCGGTTAAAGCTCGAACGAGGGCATTCATCATGCTGATGGGAGGAGAGGGTGGGGAGGGCTGAGAGGGTTCTTGCTGTAAGGGGCTCTTTGGTTTGGAAGGCAGCCGACCTCTTCTCCCTTTCAGGCTGTCGGTACGGACAACTAGGTGAAAAAAATCCCAAGGGAATGAGTTGTGAAGGTACCAGCAAATGATGGATCAGAATGAACACCCTTTCCTTACAGTGGACAGACCAGCAAAAATAAGAGCGTTCTCCAGTTTCAGCACATGCTCTTGATGCCTTTGATTGCAAAGGAACGCAAATGGCACCAGAACTGTGTCAGACCTACAATTGTAAGCAGCAATGTAGCTGCTTACTGAGAGCCCAGCTGTGTTCCTTGTGTCCGTGCTTTGTTTGCAGCAAGTCTGTGTGCCCATGTATGTGTGCCCATGACACTCCACTGCTGAAAAAAACCTGAATGTGAAACACAGATTTTAGTGTTTCTACTACCAGTGCCTCTTTTAAATGGCAGAGGCGTTCATTCAAAGTAATTTTAGCTTTCTTGAAGCATTTGAAAAAATACGGTCACACTATATAGGTTGTATTATCCATGTCAGTATTTGCAATGAGACTGCTCACACAATATTACTCACATGCTTAAATATTTGCAGAATTGGGACTAATGAGTTGATCCTGTTTCCATTTAAATTAATTGCAAATTTACAATCAGCTCATGGGAATGAAACGAGATCCTATATCAAAATGCACACAATCCAGTGCAGCCCCCGGTGAGATAACAAGGAGAAGCCAACAGCATTATCGAGCAATGTTCAAAGTTAATAAAGGAGACATTTTGGCCACTGTCAAATTATCCTCTTGTGACCTTGCCGTTTTTGAACTCTGAGGTCTATAGTCTAAATATGATAATAGGGGTGAAAAGCAGAAAATCAATACATTATTACATAAATGCACATATTTGGGGGTAAGTTATGAATGTCATCACTGTCAAATTTATTGTAGAGACATCCGTGTTGAAAACACACACACAGACACACACACACACACACACACACACATTCATTAAACATAATATTTTAGTTTCCTGGGATAATAGCCAGAGCCCTTACCTTCTTTAACCATGCCGACACTGAGACACTTCTGGAACCGGCAGTATTGGCATCTGTTACGACGTCTCTTGTCCACTGGGCAGTTTTTGTTTGCCAGACAAACATATTTTGCATTTTTCTGAACTGTTCTCTGCAAAAATGCAACACAAAAATAGTAAACTGATCGTTTCTTGAGCAACTTAGAACCTGACAAAATGTGTTTTAATTACAACATGAAAAGTGACAGTGCAATTCATATAATTAGATAAAATTAATTTCCTAACACACTAGCCTGCAGGAAAAACAATTTTATTACTGCTAGCTGCTGACAATGAAAATCATCTAGGATTGTTCTGAAGCAAGTCTCTGGAGACAGGCAACTTTGAATGATAAAATCATATCTGAAATTACCAGGTCATCACATCTACCTTTGGGGATTAGATTATCTCCGCTTTTAATATCCCTTTGGGAACAATTTTCTACTTGGTTCATTCCCTTGATTATTGCTGACCTTATTAAAATAAAATCAAAATGATCTGCAATGTACTTCTCTTGCTATCACTATTGTTAGTCAAATACCACAATAACTGGTTTGGTTAGCCATTAAAATCATCAGGGAGAAAAATAAAAATACCAGAAACCCCTACAAAATATGTTTGGCTAAATACTCTGGGAAAGTTAACCTGACCTGAGGAAAAAAGACAGAATAATGCTATAGTTATGAACATTTCATTAACTCTAAAGTCATGTTGAAAAAAAATAAAACAAAATTAAAATTTGTAGAAACCTGGTACGCTTTGGAAGAATGTAACAAATATTAATGCAAAAATGTATCAAGCTGCCATACTTAAAATCAAAGATAGATCAATAAATAACATCCAAAAAGATATTACTACAAAAGACACCAGGAAGAAATTTATCAACTCAACATTCAATATTAAATCTGTCACTGCAATTAAATTAATGGATAAATTTTATCTCATAATTTGTGTTTGTTATCAAATAACAGCCTCAATGTACTAAATATAAGAGATATAGCAAATATTGTTCATTGTGATTTGGAGCTGAAAACAGTTTAATTTTGCGGAATAAGGTACTGTTAAAAATCAAGGATATGCTATTGATTTCCACAGGGGCAGGTTTGGGATAATAAGAGCTGCTATTTCCATGTTATTTGTATACCCTTTTCTAGTTATATTTAAATAACAAATTAGTTTTATAGGAGAGGTGTGTGTTATCATGTGATCAAAGGATTATTATTAAGTAACACTGACAGCTCCACCTACAATAAAAAAACATTGCAAGCCCTCCCCCCAAATATTTTGGGATTATTTTTGTTCCCTTTTTATCTTTGACCAGAACAGGGGCATGACTGCTATCTTAGCAAGAAGAGATATACCAAATCAACCTCAAATGTTTCAAATCTTAAACTTGCTGTCCAGAACCATCCTACCAAGAGTCTGTCCCAAGCTCTTCACTTAAACAAGCTATTTCTGAAATTAATACTGGAATCTGGACCCAGTCTGCTGAAAGGAAATTACAAAGCACCCAAATCTAAGATCAAAAGAGCATATTCAACTCTTGAAAATATAAGCACAAAGTTTCCACTGAGAAACTGCTGCGTGTAAGTTATTTGTGCTGCTATTCAGCTGCAGAGCCGCCCTCATTGCAGAGCAGGCACCAGGACCCTGTGCAGTGCTTAGTCACTGCTCTGCAGGCAGCTTTCCCCTGGTGAGGACTCCCTGGGCTCCTGAGCTGAAGGGTAATGACAAGGCAGCCACCAAATGCAACTAGAAGTACTTGGGTTTTTCCCATGAGTGAAACCAGTTTCTTCCTGGTGCTGACCACCCCATGACAACAAACGGCACCACGGCCACCACCTAAAATATTAAGTGGACTCTCCGATTTCAGGGTTTCTTTTCTCACCTTAAAACAAAGCATAATTGGAATGGGTGACTGAGTAAAACCCAGGTTGAATGTACTCCAGGTGCGTTTCACTACAGAATAAACGCAGTTGATAGCTTAAACTAGGGTGACCCATGTTTCATTGAGAATGCTGGAAGACCAGAGATGTGGTTTGCCCAGATCACTGCCATGGCCTCTTCTCAGCAGACACCGGAAGATCCTTTTATCCTACAGAGGGCTTTCCTTGGCCTTCTTCAAAAACTTTGGATGTCCCTCCCACCCCGCTGGGGGACCTGAGTTTTAACACACTATGTGCCTGAACCCCCGGGTCAGGACCAGGAGCATGCGGGGACAGAGGGGGTGGGAAGTGAGGCGGGGGCAAGCAGGGAGGGGAGCAAAGCACAGAGCTCTCACCTTGAAAAAGCCCTTGCAGCCCTCACATGTCCGCACCCCGTAGTGCTGGCAGGCGGCATTATCTCCACACACAGCGCAGGTGCCTTCCCCAGACGAGGAGCTCCTGCTGGGCGGAGACGGGAGGCCACTGCTGCCGCTGCCGCTGCTCTCGCCCATCAGGCTGGAGGTGGCTGCATTGAGGCCGAGTGGTGAGAAGGCTAAGGTGGCTGGTCTTTTGGCCAGGTGAAGCCCGTAGAAATGGCCCTCCATGGGAGCCTGGCTGGCGGCGGGCCTGTCGGAGCCCAGGGGCAGGCTCAGGGAGGCAGGGTCGTAGCACATGTGGGCGGCCGCGGACGGCGTGTGCGGAGGCGAGTGCTTGAAGAGAGGGAAGCGCGGAGGCACGGTCTTCATGGGGGTGGCGTCCATCAGGTGGCCGGGAGGCAGGCAGGTCTGCGTGGGCTGCAGCGGGGGCTCATCCCACAGGCCCTGGTGAGCAGGGAAGCCGGGTGTGGTGGGCGTGGAGGGTGGAGATTGCTTGAAGTACATGGAAGTGCTGGGCATCCCCTCGTCTGTGGATGGAGGCAGTGAGGGCTGGTATGGGGACAGCCGGGTGTCTTCCATCTTTATGAGGGGCCTCTGGCCAGAGGAGGCAGTTTGCATTTGGTAGAGGCAGGAAGGCTTGAGCTCATAGCTGCCAGGGTAACCCTCCATAAAGGTGCTGAAGCTGGGAAGGGAGGTGGTGGCAGTGGCAGTGATTTCAGTACTGCTCAGGTCCATGGTCAGCTTGGCATAGTCAGGGTTCATGATGTCTGAGCTGTACTCCGAGCCATACGCGTAGGTCTGAGATGCATAATTCGAACCGGGCGGTGAAGGGCTATACTGCGCTTGCACACAGGGCATATCTGCAGGGGCAAAGGGGCACGTTAACAACAGGCCCAGTGCGCCAGGCCACGGCCCAGGCCCTCACAAACTTCTTTCCTAGGAGCTTCCCCACGTTTCAGAGCTCAGATAAGCACCCAGCTCCCATTCCGACATTTAAATTAGCCTCAAGCCTTTTCCTTTCAACAAGAAATATGCATCATGGACCGGCTAAGCATTCGGTATTATGGAGCCTGCTCTCATCTAGTCAAGGGAGAAACTCACATTTATACCAGTGTCAGTGAGAGAAGAATCCATCTCAAGCTGCCCTACATCTGCTGCTTAATATACATAGGTGTCAATGAGAATTAGATAAGCAGAATGAGAACAGTTTATGACTCTAAATCTATCTCTGTATGCGTGCAATCATGCTGTAAAATTTTCATGAAGGGTAAACGAGATTATCAAATGCATACTATTAAAAATTATATTTATTTTAAGCAGCATCTGCAGTACATGTCAGAGGAATTACTCAAATCACAAGGTTTGCTACTCAGGACTTGCAAACATCAATTTTGCTTACCCAACTCCAGACCTTCGAAGAATATTTCTGGTCAGCTAATAATTTAGGTTGCTGTCTCATTGTTAGTTTTAAGGCTTATCTCTGGTAGAATGTTCTCCTTAAAAAAAGTGGAGGGTACAACATCCTCTTCAATTTGCAAAAATGTAGGATAAAAGTTATGTGGTATTTCTGTTTTTATGGGAAAGCAAGGTTGAGGCTAGTAATACAGTTGGTTTAATTCATTAGTCATAAAACTTAATGTAGTTCACTGATAGCTGGGATGGTTGAAGCAACACAGTGCCTGGCTAAAAAGATTTGATTGTTATTTTCTTCTGCATTTCCTACTAGTCTGCCATGTAATTTGCTGATCACAGGAAATAATTGACCAAATTCTGCAATTCATTGAGGTTTGCCTGACTAAACACTGTGAGATTCTAGCCCAATATTTGCAACTCGAACTAAAAGTGTGTGGTGTAATTTGGTTCCACAGCAGAGGAATAAAATGCTTAATTAGTATAAATTTTCTCATAAAGAGAAAAGTAAATATGGATAAAATGTATATCAAAATTAAGTGCAGCTCATCTCTTTTTAATCATGGTAATTTATATTCCAGAAGCACTTGAGAAATAATTCATGCTAAAAAAAAACCCAACAAAACGGCCTTGAAAATAATGAGGTTTTCCTCATTATTTTAAGAACTCTTTTCACTTACAATTTTAAAATATTCACTCCTGGCATGCAGGAATCCAACTAATTTGTGTTAAATCAACTTTTAATTCTTTCCTGCCTGCTTTGCAGATAAACATATTTAAACTAAGCACCAAATTTGAATTATCACGCTGTCACAAACCATTCAGAGCTTTCTTCTTCTCGAGAAAACATTAAAACCTGAGAAAAAAAAGTAGTGCTGTTTCCTGAAATTAAGGCCTTCCCACTCTTAAATCCAAAAGCTTGAAAAAGGCAGGACAACCCTCCCCCAAGCCTTGCCTCCCAATGTTATTTATGTATTTATTCTACTGTTCTCTTTTTTTCCTATCAATTTCTGTCCGTGCCATTCCACGCACACACATTTCCTGGCAAGTCGTATCACTATCATTTGTTAGTTTAAGGACTGGCTGTTAAAACATAGTGATCAGTGCTTAATCAAATAAAATGGGAAAGAAATTCTTTCCACACACCTCCACTGGAAACTGACCGAGGAACACAACAGAGTGGACAGATAATGTCACAAGTGGACATGTTGATACACAGCTCTACGAAGGAAAAAGGCTTTTTTGCTAGCTCAGAAAATGAGCAGGAGTTCAAGGGAACAGATCATTATGCCTTTTTTTCTGCATTTTTCTGAGCATAAGAGAGTTATGTCACTGAATTCTGTGCAAAGTGGAGTAGAAAAACAGAAATCTAAAATAACTCTGACCAAAGGACTGAAAAAATATCCCTAACCTAAAGGTCTGGTCTCTCTTGGCTCTGTGGGACTCCTCCTACCTCGCCTTTTGCCAGCGCACTTGTCTAAGTCTAACCCCTACTTCTCCACTTAGGGCAGCAGTATTAATTCCCCTGCAAAGTAAATAACCTGAGATTTTTTTCTTCTTTATCCAACAATATTAAAGCAAGAAAAGAAAAAGCCCCACAGGAGGCGCATTGAAGAGCAACCTGTCATCAAAACCTAAATGAATGGGTAAAAGCATCAGGGCAGGGACATTGGGAGCTATTACCATGTTATTCTGCTTTCTTTGCGAGAACTTGAGGAAAAGGATGCCCGGTTTAACGCCAGACAAGCTGGGCTCCTCACAGGGACACTAGCACCCCCCAGCCGGCTTCCCCTTAAATCTGTCACATCTTCGGCGAGGGGCTCGAAACCCCCTGTGTACTCAGGCACGGCATCGCCAAAAGCGCTGTGAAAGGCAGGCGCTGCCCCGATCCTTTTGGGATTTAAACGTCCCGGGGACCGATGATGCCAAAGGGTTTTGGGAAGGGTAGGGGCCGCGGCAGGAGCTCCCGCACTCCCCCCCCCCCCCGCCCTCCCCTCCTGCCCTTCTCCCGGAGCGGCAGCTTACCTGGTGGGTATCTTGCGCGCTGAATGGTGGGGCTGGAGGTGCGGACGGAGGCGGCAGCGGGCGGCGGCGGCGGCGGCGGGGTGGGTGCCGGCTGGGACCTCTCTGCGGAGGCGGGCCCGGGGCCTGGCCTGGGCGGGGGGCGCTCTTCCGACCCGGGCTCTGTCCGCCGGCGGCGGGAGACAAGGCACAGTCAGGGGCGGCGGTGCCCAGCGGGGCAGAGGGGAGCCCCCCGCCTCCCCCCCGGCGCGGCGCCTCGGGAGGACGTGGGGGGACCGTCCCCCGCGCTCGCACGGCAACCTCCCGCCTCGCCCCGCGGGTGGGAATGGGGAGCCGGCCAGGGAGTGCATTCCTGCCGGCTCCCGCTCCCTCATCACACAAAAGGCAAAGAGCACCGGGCTGGGACAACAGAGCCGCCGGTTTGTTCTCCGAGAGAGGAGCCTGGGGAAGGCAAGAGGAGAACCCCGGGCGGGGTGACTACAATAAGCGGGGCAGCATCCCCGAGCGTCCACTTCCCCGTGAGAACTTTCTCTTTTTGGGATGTAGAGACCGGGGAAAAGCAGGCTGGAAGTTTCTATGCAAGGTACCGGCCAGACTTGAGGGGTGTTCTGCCGGCCCGGCTAGCCCTGTGCGGTGTCTCCGGGCCCACCATCGCCGGCGCGGGGAGGGGAGCGCTGCCCAGCCGCCTCCCCCTGACCCTCTGGGCGCTGCCAGCCGTGCTCCGCGGCAGCGCGGGGGATGCGCGGCCGCGCCGGCCCCTGCCCACGGGAGCCGCTCCCCGGCGACTCTTTCTCCCGCTCCTTGCCTTTCTTTTGCCTTCCCCGCGCCCCTCGCCTTCGAACCCCCGCCAGCTCCCGGGATGATAAGTGCCTGTCAACTCATCCCTTTCTCTCCCGAGGGTTTTGTTCCCTCACGAGCTCCTGCGAGGCGGTTTCCCGCTCGGCGCGGAGCGCCCTAGGGCTCCTCTCTGCCCCCCCCCGAGCCGCCGGTTACCTAGAGACACTCGCTGCGCTTTTAACCACGCAGCACCCCTTCGGGCTGCCGCCGCCCGAGCCAGGAGCGCAGGGCCGTAAGGGCTGTAAATTAGGAGGAAATAACTACCCTTGTCAAAGCTCTTTTCTTCCTCCGTGCACTTTACATTCAGCCCCGAGTGACACCCCTCCCCACCCTGTAATACGAGGAGGAAACCGTGAAATACTCCATTGTGATTGTGACTTCTTCAGGCGAGTTTCGAAACCTTCATTTACCCGGGAGGGACTGCGGAGGGGGAAGCTCCATTCAATTAAAAAGTTTCGTGCTGGATTTCCACCGCCGGTTAGCTGGCGATTTTTTTTGGGGGGGGTGGGAGGGATCGCCCCGAGCCGCACGGTCACTCCAGCAAATATCCACGAGATCGCGTGAGATTCACCTCCGAAGAAACCGTCTGGTCTGGTTTAGTCCATTGTTTTTTACCGGGGCTTGACTCCAGCATACAACGGTCTCCACGGAGGAGAGAAAAATAGGGCGAAGAATGTAATCGAGTGAAGCGGCTTGGATAAAAGTTAGCGATTCATTCCCAAACTTTTTTTTTTCCTGGAGAAAAAAAATTCTATCCCAACACACCAATCCCCCTACATAAAACAGCGTCTTATGCCCTTTCCCGGGGAAATATCCTCGCAAGGAATCCATCGTATCCAAAAATTGCAAGTTAAGTAACAGCGTTCTTAACTAGCCGCGCTAAGGTGAGCCGCATCCCCGCCCGGGACAGACTATCGCGATAATGCTGCCCCGATAACTGTCCCCCACATACTATCACAACCCAACGCCCGCGCCTTCTCGCGCCTTTCCAAGACTGAAACTTCTTTCGCAGCTATTAAGGCGAGAAGGCAAAGGCGAGAGGCGCCGCGGGGGCAGGGAGCGGGGCAGCGGCGGCGCAGCCCAGCCTCCCCGCACGGTACCGCCCGTGCCGGGGCACCGCGGCCCCTCGTTACCACTTCTGACCTCCGAAGGGAAAAGGGCACATTTCCGAGGAGCAGATGCCGGGCAGACGTGCCGTGCAAACATCCCGTCTCATTTCAATACAATATGCCACATTCCAGCAATTACCTCTTGGGCGAGCTCTTTGGGCTGCCGAGGGGGGCTGCTGTCTCCCAAAGTGAGATGAGCTCAACCTGCCCCGCCGTCCCTATTAGACAGCTGAACTTGTGCAAACAGAACCACCTATTTCCCAAGCGCGGCTAAAGGAAGGAGACAAATTGCTGCCATTCATCACCGGCGCTGTAAACTCCCCGCCGCCGCCGGCAGCATCATTTCCATGACAACAACTAGCAGAAATACCTTAGTACCACCGGCTCCGGCTCCCGCTCCGCTCAACCACAGCCCTCCCGTTTGCGAGGGGCAGCAGTGCCCCGCGCACGGCGGGAGTTGCCGAGACGGCAGGCAGGCTCGGAAGCCGAGCGGCAATTGAGCATCCACGGAGAGGATGGGGGAGGAGGGGGGGAAGGTGAGGGAAAAGTTTCAGCGATAGCCCGGCACGGCAGCGCGTCGGCTGAGCCGCATCGCCCGCCGCCGGCATCTCCCCAGCATCTCTCTACCCCGGCGGCGCAACTTTCACGGAGTGGGGACACGCCGCGCTGTCCCTCTCCCTCAGCCGCTCCCGTTCACTCGCATACGTACTCGGTTGCTGTGGAGGTTCCGTCTTTACATCTAGTTTGTAGGTGCCCGCTTCCTTAAAGGCGTGTGTAGGCGCTGTCCAGCGGCAGGACCCGAGACACAAAATCCCTCAGACTCCCGGTAGCTGCAGGTCCAGAGGGTGCGTTATCCCGAGGCATGGAAAAGGATTGAAAAAGCCTGAGGAGCCAGGAGCCCGTCCCCGGGCGAAGGGAGGGAGTGAGCAGGCGGGCGGGCGAGGGATGCCGAGCGGCCGCCGCCGCCGCCGCGATGTGCCTTTGTGTGTGTGCGGCGGGAGCCGGGCCGGGACCTGTGCCCGCGTCCCGGTGCGAGTGCCCCGGGGTGCGCGTGTGCCTGCGCCGGAGAGAGGGGACGGAGGAGCCTCTCTGCGCTGCTCTCCCGCTCCCTCTCTCTGAACGTCATTTATGTGAGAGGAGCCCTAGCGGCCTCTCCATAGAGCGGCTGGAATGCGAAACGTCAATAGTGACGCCATGGGAGCCTGACGCTACTGACCCCCCCCCCCCGCCCCAGTGTGTGCGCCGCGCTCCCGCCGCACCGCGCTGCGCCGAGCCGCGCACAGCCGAGAGGTGCGGAGCAGTGCAGAGCCCCGGCAGAGCCGTGCTGAGCCGGCGGCAGCGGGACAGCACGGCCGGCCGGCCGGCCGCCTCGGGGCCCTGCCCGCGACAGCCTGGCCAGTCGTTCCCAAGTCTGATAATAATTATAATTATTATTAAGATAGTGATAATAACAAAATTAATATATCTTTACTGAAGCGGCTCAAATGAAAAGAGCTTTGCTTGGTTACTTAGTGGAACTTTCAGGATGAATTAATAAAGGTTTCTTTCACTTTTTTATTTTTCACTTTTTTAAACGTTTCTTCTTTTTGCTTTTTAATTTTTTCCCTATTCTTTTCTCTTCTCCTATTTTTTCTTTTTTTTTCCTTTTCTTCTTTTTTCTTTTTTCCCCCATTTTTTCACCCTCTTTTTCTTTTCTTTAGAAACTTTCCAGTGCGCAGGAGCAAGGAGCAGGTTACGGGAGGTGCCGCTCACAGAGCACGCACTAGTGCGAGCGGCCCTGAGAAATGTTCCGGCTGCCGCCTGCTTGTGACTGCCTGTGTCCGTGTGTCTTTCGGTGTCCGTGTGTCTGCCTGTGTCCGTGTGTCTGCCTGGGGCACCGGGCTGGCGGCGGACGACTCCCCCGCTGTCTCCGCTGGCAGCAGCCGCCCGCCGCCGTGCCCGGTGCCGTGTTTACATCCACCGCCGGCAGCCGGGATGTTCGCGACTGTCACCGCAGCCGTGACGGCCGGTGCTGCACATGTGCTTCGCACAGAGGGGCTCCGCCAAGCGAGTCCTCCCGACGGACGGGACACGGGGACGGGCGAGGCGCCTGCCGCCCCGAGGAGGAGGGACCGGCGGCAGCGGCGGCACTTTCGCTTTGCCTCTCGCTCCACCATCCCGCCGCCGGCACCGCCGCGGAGCGTGCTCCCTCCCCGGGAGGCAAAGCCGGGGCTGGCGCAGGGCTCGGCGGACGCCGCGGACCGGCGGCGCGGCGGCCACGTCCGAGCCCGGGATCCCCTTCCCGAGGCGGTGCGCGCCGTCTTCCCGCGGGCGCCGGGGCGTCCCCCGCTCCCTCCCTCCTCCCTCCCTCCCTCCGGGGCCGCGGCGCTGCCAGACCCCGCTCCCCCCGCGGGGGAACCCGCCGGGCTCCCCGCGCGGCCGCGCTTCCACTCCGGACGCCGCCGGCCCCCGGCGGGGGCCAGCCCGCGCCCCCACGTCACCGCCCTCGTGCCGCCGCCGCGGCCAATCCACGCACAGGACGCGGCGGGCCCGGTTCCGAGGGGCGGGGCGCGGCGGGGCTGACGCACGGCGGCCGCGTCATTGACGCAAGCGGCGTTGCTAAATTTAGCCCCGCCGGGCCCGGCGCGGGGCGCTCGGGATCGCGCGCGAGGGAGGGGGCGGGGCCGGAGCCCATTGAGCGGCGGCGGCGGCGGGCGGGCGCGCAGGGCTATTTTTGGGACATCCCCCTCCCGCCCCCCCCCGGTTGTGATCCGGCCAAACCAAATATAGACGCGGGCGGGTATTTATAGCGCCGGCGAGTCCCATTGTCGTGGGGCCACGCCCCTGCCCGGCTTCCTCTGCGCAGGGGGTGGAGTGCGGGGCAGCGCACGGGGACCCCGGCGTGCACACCCATCCCCCCGGCAGGCCCCCCGGAGGAGGGAAAGCCGCAGCTGGACTCCCCCCTAGAAAGAAAAGTCTCTTGGTGGCTGTGGCTGGACTCTCCCTCCGCGTGGCCGGCTCGGTGCGATTCCCTCGGTGCAGTCCGCTGCCTTTCCTCCCCATCGCATCGCATCGCATCGCATCGCATCGCATGCCATCCCTGCACGGCCCCACGGCGAACCACTGTTGACATTCCCGCTGGGCGGCGGGGTGGTGGTGCGGAGGCGGCGAAGGGGATGGAGGCAGGATCACCCCCCACGCCCAGCCGGCGAGGGACACGCGTGGCAGCGCGGGGTGTTTCCGCGGCGGGGATGCCCCGCTCGGTCGGCCGCGGCGGGGATACCCCCTGCCTGACGCAACGGAGCGGAGCAGGGGCGGCGGCGGGCACAGCGCATAGCGCCGCGGTGACCTCATGGCAGAAGCGGCGCTGGTTGGGAGTCTTCCCCCCGCCCCCCCTCCAAACCAGCCCTCCCTCCCCTCCCGCCTGTTGAGTAAGCGCCGGGAGAAGCGAAAATGCCATGACGGGCCGGTGCGCTCATCCCCGGTGCTGACACGCCGCGACAAGGGAGATTCCCTTTGATGCCGCTGCCGGCGTGGGCGGCTGAGGGCAAGGGAGGAGAGACAGAGAGAGGGTGGCACTTTCCGCCCACCCCTCACCCCGGGCACCGGCCCCGATAAAAATACTCCGCTTTCCATGTTGTCATTTCTCCTTTGCATCTCGGCCTCTCTGCTGGGAAGGGGACTCCGCGGAGCGCCACCGCCCTCGGGGCCCCTCGACCCGCTCCAGGCGGGCTACCCTCGGGGGGAGGGTATAAAGTTCCAGAGTCATCCCGAAACTCGCAGCTCCGCACTGAAAGTGTGTGCGAGAACAAAACGTCGGTGCCAGGTGGACGGTCCTAGAAACCGTATTGCCCCCCCCCGCCTTTCCTCCCCCGGGTACTCTGTGCAACTTCGCAGCTTCCTCGAGCTGTTCCTGTCTCCCACGACGTGAAAAATCGTCATGCAAGAAGGCTAAAAAAAAACCCCAACCAACAAAACCCACTCCAAACCCAAAACCGGCGGCAAGAGTGTTTTGAAAGTCTTTAAAATAATCTTTGAGGTGCTATTTAAAGAACAGGAAATGGGATGTTTGGAGAAAATGATTAGAAAGTGACATTGAGAGTGCTATGTGCTTCGGGCAGGTGCGGGTGTTGCGCAGGGAGCCGGGCACTTGCTCACCGACTGACCCAAGGCAGAGGTTCCCTCTAGGGAGAGCATGGTCTGCTGTCCTGCAGTTATTTATGACATAAGAGGTCGCTCACTATACGCTGTGTGCTTCCCATGAGGCCAAAAGGAAGTTCTTCGTGCAAGGAACTCCCAATCCATTAAGCAGAAACACCGAGGTGGAGGGAGAGATAAGGGGACAGGAACAACAGTAGGCAAATTGTCTAACTGGTGTGTACACAGCTTGATTCGCTGGAGGCGGTGGTGCAGGAGTGAGGGCCAGAAGGATGTCATTCCCAGGGCTTGTTGGATAACTCGGGATAATAAAACCAGGCACTGCAACAAGGGGAGGAAGCCTGCAGTAGTATGAAGGAGGCCTTGAGTGAAATAAAGATCCAGGAAGTGGGGAACGTTGTTGACGGACGTTTGCTGGCTGCTGCCAGAGTTGGGGAGACTGAAGGTTACACTGGGAGCAGACAGTGTGGAGAGACTGAGGGGTTCACTTCCAGTGCCCACCCATGCGTTTGCATTTATGGCCAAATAACTTGATGACAACTTCTCATCAGAATTTGCTTGGCTTCCCCAAGACCAGAGACAATCTTTAGGCTGCAGATTTCTGCGGCCAAGGCAATGAAATGTCACTGTTTTTAGACTTTTACCACAGGATACCCAAGTCGAACTCCTGAAATCCTGACTGGCTGCCATCTATCCAAAGGCACCTAAATTGGACAGTGATAAGACAAGGGGGAATGGCCTTAAGCTGAAGGAGGGCAGGTTTAGATTAGATATTAGGAAGAAATTCTTTACTGTGAGGGTGCTGAGGCACTGGAATAGGTTGCCCAGAGATGTTATGAAATCCCCATCCCTGGAGGTGTTTAAGACTAGGCTGGATGGGGCTTTGAGCAACCTGGTCTAGTGGAAGGTTCCCTGCCCATGACAGGGGGGTTGGAACAGGATGATCTTTAGGATCCCTTCCAACCCAGTGCATTCTATGATAGGTTCAGTAGTACCATAGAAATGGCATCTAGTCTAACCTCCTGTTGCAAAAAGTATCCCCTGGCATTTTTTAAAATAAAATGTCTTATCTTCCTCCAGGATGTAGAAAACAACTGTTCATCTGCCTAAATGCCACATTCTAGGAAAGCCTCAAAGAGGAGTTGGCTAAATTATACAATTGCACAAAGCGCACCTAAATTACACAATAGCTCAGTAGTTCCAGCATTTGCACAGAAAACAAGACATTCCGATTCACCTAGTTTGTCTGGGGCAAGGAGGCGAGGGTGGGAATGGGGAAACTCAACCTACATTCCCCACCTCCCAGGAGATTGCTGTAATCCCTGCATCATTCTGGGTGGTATCTCAACCACCGGTTTGAAGTGGTGAAACCACTTTCAGGTTTGTGTGCAAGCGCTGTAGTCTAGTGCTTCAGGCTGTCTGCTGGAATGGAGGAGAACTGCCTATCCTATCCACTCCTGTTCCAAGGATGGCTTGCATTATTTTGTATTACACACCTATAGTATAAACATACTGCTATGGCCTTAAGAGAACTTTCTTGCCTAATTGAGCATGATTTCTATATTGAAGTTCCTTTTCTCCTCCATACCTTCCTAGACAACCAACAACCTGGTGATGAGGCCATTGTCTCAGATAAAGGTCAGTGTGGATTTGAGTCTTCTTGAGATAAGAAAGGAGCTGATCACAGATCTTCTGTTTTCTAGGGAGTGCTGTAATTGACAAAGCTACAGAGTCAACAGCAGGTAGCACCCATCTCCTTCCAGATGTGTCTTTGAAAACGCTCATAGGTGAGGTAGGGTTGTACTAGCCTAAGACTTCCTGCTGTCCTAAGCTACATCTCCTTGCTCCAGAGGGGTGGGATTTGGGATATGGCCCTTATCATCGTCTTGAAGTTAGTCTGTTTTGTACCCTTTCTTCACCCTGCACGCATGATTAATTTAGATTTCTGTATTTGTGGGCATGGGGCACTAGAAAAAACACTGCCATTTTTAATCTGGTCATCTAAACATCGTTGGATTTAGGTCTGAGTCAGAATCCTGCCTTTCAGAGGTATTCTGTCATTCAGAAAAGAAATGTAACATCTTCTGGTGCTGATCAAGGTGACTAAAGTCTTGAAAACAGGGTGTGATCCTGGTCAAAATAACACTCAGCAGAGTTCAATAGCCTAGAACAGCAGCTGTGCCTCAGCTGCCTTACAATGTTAGGCCAGCACATTTCTAGATGAGAGGTAGCATGCTACAACAGCTTGTCAGGACACCCAGTTTATCACTGCAGTGTTTCCAAACTGAAAGAGGAACTCATTCCACCTCCTTTGCTTGAAAGGTGCCTTTGTCATAAAGAGGTCACGATGGGGAAGAGGGGAAGGCCCATCTTTGTCTTTGGTGGTGTATTTGGCAAGTCATCCCTTGCTAAAACCGAGTCCTAGTCTTGACTAAATGAAGTCCCAATATAATCCAGCCTGCTGTCATACTTTTATAGTCAAACATTTATCTTTTCTTTTCACAACTAGTTAAAGACATGGTTGCATGGTTTATGCTCAGATTTTCCAAATGACTATAACTGGATCGTGGCCATGCATTGGAAATTTTTGCCCCAAAGGAAGAAATTTTGAGAAAGATTCAAATCATTCAAACCCAGTCTTTTATGAATGTTAGAAATATGCACAGTATGCTTTGTTCACAATAGCTCTGTTTTCCCAGACAGAAGCTCCACCAACTGGTGGAATTGCCCTGGAATTCTGCAATACCACAGATGGGGAGGCTTGAATATTCCTGGACTGACTCAGCCTGTTCACTTTGCCTGGCTTGTAAGACAATAGACGATTCTTCCTTGGTTGTGAAGATCCAAAATGAAAAGTAAAGGAGGTCACATATTAACAAATGGAACGACTGCCTTTTAGACAACCCCACAGACTGAACTGTGATCATATTAAGCAGAGGGGCTGTTGAGAGTATAATTCCTACTGCCAACGTAAGAGCTGATTAGGAATGGGAGAAGCCAGGACCAGACAAGGTTCAGACATGCAAGCACAGCAGATTATTAAATAAGGAGATGAAGGAGCATTCAGAGGGATCTTAAATTAAGTACATTAATTATGTAATCATGAAGCAGCTTTAAACTGGATTTATAATGGATACAAAATAACTACATTTTGCATTGGCCTTGATACGTACAAAAGGACAATCTTATGTGATTGTGCTCACTTAAAGAAAAACAAGAGAGTGGGGGAAAAAAAAGACTCAAGCTCATCCCAGGCAAAGATCTCACAGACTGTAATGTTCATTACAGAGAGATGGATTTTAATAGAAGATCAAGGTCATGGGACTGGTTTACAAACCCCAAAAGTTAGTATATTAGTATTCTCATAATTAATAAAGTTATAGCAATTATAATTATTATTTTATAAGTTATTTTCATGGCTTCCTTTTGGGCCTTTCATTTCTACATTTAATTCTTGACTGGATTCTCAATCTTTATCCCTAAGAAGGAGTCTCTTTACTTACCGCATGAAGTACTAAACAAATGCAACTATATCGTTGTAAAAAAATTAATAGTTTATACCCGATAATAATTCAGGCTCGTTCAGCAGGCACTGCCTTTTTGGCAGACTTTCTATTTGTGTTGACAAAGGATAGCTCCTCAAAAGCAACAACTTGTTACTTATTTACTTTTCCTAAGATCTTTTAAATTTCATCTGCTTTTTATTACATTGTCTTTCCAGTTACCCTGTTTGTTTTACTCTTAATGATTTCCAAACCATCTTCCTATGTTACTGAGCATTGCGTTTCATTCACTATCTCTCTCACCTCTTCTTGGACTGCATTTTCTCTGTTTCCTACTATTTCCCTGTCCCTTTCTTTGTCTTCTCTCTACTGTGCTATCTGAACTGCCCATTCCCAAGAACCAAGGGGTAACAGTTCTTCAGCTGCAGTAGGATGAGGGATTTGAGGAGAAAAGTGAGAGATTCCGGCTGCCAGGGCAAATGCCTTGTCCAGGTTTGCTTTTTGCTTCATCTCTGTCCTGGCTTGTGCCTTTGCACAATTTCATTTACCTCTGCCTGCTCTGTTTCCCCATCTGTAAAATTACAACAGGGTGTTTAGGAAATAAAGGCACAGAAATGAAAACTAATTACTATTATTGTTTATGTCTTACTAATGCACAAGGCCCCAAACCCCTCAATGGCAGTAATTCTTTTTTTTCCTCTCATATAAAGAAATGAATCATTTACCTGAGAGGATCTGGACTATTTCTTTCAAGCTTATCATATCTTAAAGATCAGAAGTGGGCACTAGTATCATGTCACAGGTTAAGAGAGTTTAAGCATCAGCTTTCTTCAATCGTGTCTAAACCTTCTGGCATCTCTGAATCAGCTGAAATACGCTACTCGAGTGAGCTGATGAAATCAGTTCCATTTCCACCCCCCTGCACTATATATGAAAGACCAAATTGTGGTGTATGCACCTGAACTTACAGCCCCAGCTCCAGGAGTAGGGTGATGAGCTCAGAGTCTAGTCTTTGGGGTTGTGAAAATCACCTTGAAATCCAAATTGAATGAAACTGGCAGGTCAGGGCTGCTGCAGCCCATAGTGGGCTGGGAATGCCATGCCTGGAGCTGTGTTATGCGTGCTCCTCTGTGCAGCCCTCTGGAGCTAGTGGGAATGCAGAGTGCCAAAACAAACTTAGGAACAAAAGGAGCAAAGTGCGCTGAGTGCAGGTGTGCGGCTTAGATATTGTGGTTTGACCTGGTGGGTAGCTAAACACCATGCAGCCACTCACACTCCCCCCACAGCAGGATGGAGGAGAGAACTGGGGAAAAAAAAGTAAAATTAATGAGTTGACATAAAGACAGTTTCACGCAACAGAAATGGAAGGGAAAGTATTATTACTACTACTACCACCGCTAGTTAGAATATACAAAACAAGCAATGCACAGTGCAACTGCTCACCACCTGCTGACCAATGCTCAGACTGTTCCCAAGCTTTCCCTCAGCTTAATGTGCTCTGCATGGTGCCAAATGGTATGGAATGTCCTTTGGGTCAGCTGGGATCAGCTGTCCTGGCTATGTCCCCTCACAACTTCTTCTGCATCCCCAGTTCACTCACTGGTGGGTTGATGTGAGAAACTGAAAAGTCCTTAACTTAGTGTAAGTCCTGCTCACTAGCAACAACCAAAACATCAGTGTGTGTTATCAACATTATTCTTGCCCTAAATCCAAAACAAAGCACTATGTCAGTTACTGGGAAGAAAATTAACTCCTTCCCAACTAAAACCAGGTTACTGGGGAAACTTGGCTCTGCTACCAAATAGGAGGAGCCTTCTGCCATTTCTGCAGAAAAAAATGAGAAAGGCAAAGGAGGAATGCTATTGCCTCACACTCTTCAGGAAAGCATTTGAGATTTGAAACGTGTCTCAGAAAGTCCATCTTGAAAATGAGACCAAAAGAGAAGCTCAATTACTGGCTCTTCCCTCCCATTTTAAGGAGCCAAGGAACTTGACAGTCTCACATTATAATTGTACACTACACAAAAACTTACAGATGGAGTGCTGCATGAGATGATGATGTGGTTCAAATAGCAAAACATTTGAAATACCAAGAAGTGAAAGTGAAAGCCATCTAAATAGTTTTAGAGAACAATCGTCACTGCTTCTGGGGCACCCAGAGCAGAGATCCAGTTACAGAAAGCCTGTGTGTCTCAATGATGGAGATGAAGGGGAGAATGGCAGCGAAGAGATTCCACACCTTGTCTTCTGCTTGCTTAAGAAATCCTCCTCTGACTGAGCTTCACAAAGTCAAACAGGAAGCACCACAGTGGAACTGAAAATCAGTGGAGGCACTCACTGCTGCCCAGATGCGCCATCCCTGAGCAGTGTTCAAAGCCAGGTTGGATGGGGCCGTGAGCAACCTGATCTAGTGGAAGGTGTCCCTGATCACGGCATGGGAGTTGAAAGTAGTTGATCTTTAAGGTCCCTTCCAACCCAAACCATTCTATGATTCTAAGCGTTTCTGTAGTAAAAGCACTTTTGCATTTTCCAAAGCAAGAAGACCAGCAAATGTCTTTGCAAAGACATTGTCCTGCATAGTTTGGGCCAGTCTCAATACTCTGCCTTACAGGAAGAGAGCAGAATGTTGCACAGCAAGAGAACTAATGTTTGAACAGTCCCCTATTTTTTACTAGGATATGTTTTGTATTTTTATAAGAAATTTGTTGTGGATGATGAGGCAAAAGCTTTGTCATGTTGCAGTTAAAATTGGCAATAGAAACTAATTAGAAGTTCTGGGCAATTTAAAAAACAAATTTCATTCCTATTTTCTCTTTCCTTCACCAAAGCTTTCATGTGCTGAGTGCTAGAATAACTGTGGTGTTTTCACCCTACCAAAATTCCCCACTGATCCTTCTGCGCAGTTGTGGTTCCATGCAAGGAGAAAAAAGCTTTCTGCCATCTGTTCTAAATTAGATATCTTTTCCTATTATATTTCCCTGTTTTATTGTTTTTGTTGCTGATGAAGTAGTAAGTTAAATTTTCAGTATTTCTACCCTTAAGAGTTTAGGCAGTTCCCTTTATTTTCTATGCTGCTGCTTTTAAATTAAGCCATAGTATCATGCTTTTAACAGAGAGATAACACCACTGAGCTTTACCATTTTATCATTCATTATACCTGCTCCTAGCATGGTATTTAAATAATTACAAGAACCTGAAACCCTCACTTGGGTCCCTTCTAACACTGGAGGCCTTTGGATTTCCTCTTTTCCATCTCCTTTAGCATCATCAATCTAGTAACCAGACTGTCTCACCAACAAACTCCTTGACTATTTACTACTTTTCAACCTAGACGTTAATGGATCTTACTCTGTCTAGATGCACGTATCTCTTGCTGTCAGAGAAAATCTTTCCTGGTCAAAAGTTGGACTGGATGATCCTGGAGGTCATTTCCAATCTTGATGATTCTGTCATTCATAAATAGGCTTTTATGAAAAATTGTATCATTTCACGATTCCTTTCTTTCTAGCTGTCCAATTGGCTCTTTAATCACTTTGCCATATTAGAAACATTTCTGGGGAGCTCCACGTTACCTGCAGGATTTGTGTCATGCCAGCACACTCCACTAAACTCCCTTAATCTCTTATTTCTGCTCATGCTCTGCTTTCGGATTTGTTTTTAAACCTTCACCGGCGGAACCGCTGCCGCTTCCCCACCTACCCGAAGAGTTTGCTCCCATTTACCGTGCCTTGGGGTGGAACCCAGCCAGGATTAAGTTAAGCGGTCGTTCCCAGGCAAAGCAGCCGCAGGACTCCAGCTGGGACTATTTGCTTTAACCCTCCCTTTTCCCACCGTTTACTGGGGGCCGCCTGGGAGGGGGAGACCTTCCATTACCCCGGGGCTCCCCCCCTCGCCCGCCCTGTTCCCCGAGGGGGGGGGGGGTGGGGGTGGGGGAGGCGCGGGCAGGTGACAGCGGCGGCACGCGCGCCCGGTCCCGTGACGCGCGCGCCCGGCTGAGCGCCGCGTGACGGCGGCGGCGGCGCCAACAGGTGTCCCCGGGACACCCCCGGGCTGGAAGGGACCGCTGGAGATCATCTACTCCAAAGCCCCTGCCAAGGCGGGGTCACCTAAAGGAGGTTACGCTGGAACGCGTCCAGGTGGGTTTGGAATGTCTCCAAAGGAGACTCCACGACCGCCCCGGGCTGCCTGTTCCAGTGCTCCGCCACCCTCAGTGTAAAGAAGTTCTTCCTCGTGTTGATGTGAAACGTTTTGTGATTTAGTTTATGGCCTTTGCTCCTCGTCCTGTCGCTGGGCGCCACGGAAAAGAGTCTGGCCCCATGCTCTTGGCACCCACCTCGGAGATACTTATATGCATTAATGAGAGCCTCTCTTCAGCCTTCTCCAGACTAAACAGGTCCAGCACCCACAGGCTCTCCTCATAGGACAGATACTCCAGATCTCTTTCGGGTCTGTTCTCGGAGCGGGGAAAAACTGCGAAAAGCCTCCTTCAACTTTCGGGAGCTGGGAAGGGGACGGGACTGTCACCGAGAACAGCTCCGGCTCCGGGGAACGGCGCATCCCCAGCACGGGATCTGCTCGGGTCCCTTCCCACGGGGGGCTCGCCAACCCCGAGGGGGAGCCCGGCTCCCGCCACGCTGGGACATGGCGGTGGGAGGAAGGCGTTTGGAAGCTGCCGTGGGGCTGCTCGTCCCACGCAGGCGGCGGGAGGAACGGTGGCTCCGGCGGCTGCGGAGCGGCACCGCCAGAGCCGGGCGGGCGCAGCTCCGCTTCCCGGAAACCCGAGCACCGCCACTTTTACGCTTTTTATTTTCCATGGGGGGGTTTCCCCGGGGGCCGGGGGGGGGAGAGGGAGGAGGGGGAATCCCCCCGCGCGCTCCGCCAGCTCGCGCCCGCCGCCTCCCCGCCCCCGTCACGCGCGGTTCCCCCCGCTGCCGGCCCTGTCACCTGACGGCGCCCACGCCCTCCCCCTACCAGCGCGTGCGGACGGCGAACAAACGGCCCTTTCCTTTCTTTCCTTTTTTTTTTTTTTTTTTAATTTTTTTTCCCTTTCCCCTCTCCGCCTTCTCCCGGCTATAAATAGCTCCTGCGCGCCGTGCGTGTGTCACGTTCCCATTACGTGCGCCTTACGCTGACGCACGGGGGCGGTGCGCTCCGTGACGTCAGCGCGTATCCGGGCCAAGCTATAAATAACCTTCCGGCGGCCGGCGCCAGCGGCGGGCACGCGCTGCCGCTGGTGCTCCCGGTGCCGCTTCCCGCGGGAGCCGCCGGCCCCGGCGGCCTCGCTCCCGTGGGGGGGCTCCGGGCTGCGTGCGGAAGGGACCCCCGGGCAGGCAGGTCACTCCTCTGTAGGGCCGTGCTGCGCTTGGGCAGCTGGTGCTGCTGTTTCTGCCTCCCCCTTTCGCCCGGCGGCGTAACTGCCCCTGAGCGGTGGCAGTTCACAGCCCCGTGTTCAAAATCATGGAATGTTAAAGGGGTTGGAAGGGGCAATAAAGATCATCCAATTCCAACTCTCTCGGCTGTGGGCAGGCACATCTCCCACCAGACCAGGCTGCTGTATGCCCCATCCAACCTGGCCTTGAATACTGCCATGGATGGGGCATGCACGTCCCCCCTGGGCAGTTTGTTTCAGTTTCTCACACCCTCACAGTAAAGAATTTGTTTCATGTATCTAACTCAAAATTCACCTCTTTTCAGTTTAAACTCATTACTCCTTGTCCTATCACTACAGTTCCTAATAAAGATTCCTTCTCTGGCTTCCATGTAGGCCCACTTACGGTACTGGGAGGTTGCAATGAGGTTTCCACACACAACCTCTCTTCTCCAGGCTGAACAGCCACAATATTCTAAGCATGTCTTCATAGACACACAAATCACTATGTGCCCGAGTGTTGACTGTGAGTTAGTAATTCAGGAGTCGCTCTGCGGTCAGCCTGAGTCCATATGCAGCCGAGATGGGAGTACATAGCAGAAGCAGTAACTTCAGTGCTGCTGCTCTCCCTCTAGTCTGAGGTCCCAGGCAGGGTTACAGGGAATCTGTGTGTATTTTAGCTGGTTATTATAAATATAGGTAATGTGTTCCCAGCTATACAATGGGTGTCTCAATAGGCTTAGCTGCAGCCATCTCCCCAGGAGGTAGGCAATGGCTTTTTTGGATCCTTATAGGTCCAGGAGGGAAGTGAATGTTCTCACAGCCTAGGCAAGTGCTTTAGCCGGTGGTCTGCTGTGTGCAAGTGGCTGTGATGGCTGGTCTGTGTGTGTCGGCAGGCACTGGGCCCCTCGGGGCTAGGAGTGTAGCAAGATAACTCATTTTGCAAGCAGCTGTGCTGGCTGAAGATGTAACTCTCCTCCAGTGATTTGCTGCCTTTCTTCTGCCAGAGTTACCGCCCCCACAGCTCTTGAGTTGATGTTGGATAAGCGAGCAGCTGGATGAACTGTACTAATACTGCCTGAGGCACCCTAGGGAGGATTGCGATCTCTCTTGCTGACAGAGGTTTGGACTTGGTGTTGTCTATGGCTGTCTATGATGGCAGCACTGCCTGGCAATAATACCTGTTGCAGTAATACTCAAAAGAAGATGCCTGCCCCTCACTTTAGGCATTGGGACAACTTTCCCGTGAGTATGGGGGGGTGCCTGGGGTTCAGGGTGGGTACACAAATCCTCAGGTCAACCTGGTTGGTAGCACCTCTGGGTCTGTTCACAGCAGGGCTGTGTGCCAGGTGGCCTCTTTGGGTGAGAGTGGAGGCATGAGCAGTGTGTTTGGCTTTCCTGTCTGGGCATCTCACTTGTATCCTAAGTGTCTAGGGCTAGGTTCAAAGATAGGCCTGTCTGAAGAATTGAATGGAAAATAGTTCTGTAAAAAGAAATTAAATTCTAATGCTTAGACTGTTGCTAAATAGTGTGAAAATTAAATCATTACCTAGTTTTGATTGTAAGCTTTCTGGGTATGGGAGCATCACAGTTGTTGTCTGTCTCATACTCCTTATTGCTAGCACCAAAGTTTGTGTTTCTTCCAGAGTCTTTGCAAAGCAGTAACAAAGAAAATGTAAATAGCAGATTTACTTAATAGAGAGAGCTCTTCTAGTGCTTGGCATTTCAGGAAATTCAGCCATTTTAATGGTTTTCTGGTGTGTGGTTTGTTGGGGTTTTTTGTGCTTCATTTTGTAGGTCAACATTTAAAACTTGATTGGTTTGCTTAAATTACAGATTACAAAGTATTTGATACTACATTTTTCTTGTCTTGTGCTTTTATATCAATGGAGTTCAGAAAAGCAACTTCTTCCACTAGGGGAGTTAGCCACTTTGGTGATTTAGGGCTTCCACCGAGTTCTGTGCATTTGGGGAGTTTTGTATGTGTTTTCTAGCCCTGGTAGAATAGACAAATTCATTTCTGTCTGCAGATCAAGTGAAAATTTTACGTCTAGTAGTGTGTTGAATAGTGATACTTGTAATTTCCAATTGCTAGTCAGCTTTCTAGGGCATATTTGATACAGTAATTTCTTGGACAAGTGGGAACTATTTTAAATCTCAGTTTTTTGGATGTATGCCCTCCTCTGGGATACATGGTCTGTTGGAACATCATGCAGAGACTACGTCAGCCTTCTACCATCATCTTTGATGCTAATACCAGCTTCAGTTCTCAAGCAAAATGGTTTACTTCAGTAATTGCATCCAAGGAGAGAAACTCAGTGGTTCTGCATTTACTTTCCCTGGAAGGAGGAGAATTTTCCTACACTGAGAAGATGGCTGCAACGGTGAGTTGAAACTAGGAACAGCTCAGTTATCTGTGACAGATTTCTTCTGGTGTATTCCACCATTGCACTAGGAGAGATTATCTGTGGCATCATCAGTGGGATAGATGGTATCATTGCCATTACCTAGCCATCCCCAAATTATGAATTCCAAGCCATTGGCAGCTGTCTAGAGGCAAGGGAAAAAGATGAAAGGATCTAGTTATGAACAAGCCCTCAACCTACCTTTCTGAAAATGGTGGAGTTGAGTCACAGTACTGTCTTTCCAGGAAATGTTGACTTAGGATCTATATGCTGTGAAATTTCAAAGAGAACTTTGGTGAGAGCTATCCTACAGTGTACCACTGGTGGGTGAAATTAAATCTATAGATGTATTTGACCAAAAACACTCTTAGCAAGCTTTCCTTAAACTCGTCTTGAGGTTTTTGTTTGAGGTTCAAGTGTTTTACTAATTGGCCATTTAAGGGGTTTTGATAGCAAAAGCACTTAGGTGTGTAGTAAACTCTCTTCCTGTGGAAAGTCTGGAGTTGAGACACTTGAGAATGGGCCAAGAAAAGCTAAGTTTAACACCATGTCACTTCTCGATGGTGGGTCCCAAGGCCTTGAATCAAGGAGGATGAAAAAGGTGGGAAGTAAGAGGTGATCTTGGTGGGGCTCAGCCCAAACCAAAAAAAGTAGCAACTCTCTCAGCTCATGTGCACGGACAGTAATTCTACCAGTGTAGTGATTCGTTTGAATAGAAGAGAAATTTAACCGAAACAAAGATAGAGCTTAGGGAAAAGCAAAGGAAGATGAGTATGACACAAAGTCATAATGGCTTTGTAGGGTAATAAAGCAAAAAGCTAGTCTCCTTTAAAGCTGTCTCCTCTGTCTTGGATGCCTCTTAATGCTCAGTGCTGAGAGTAAACATCCCCTACCGTGATGCTGTCTGTGATCAGGCTAATCAGTAGTGTTTTTGTCATTGCAAATGGTAAACAGTAAAAATATATTTGCAGCAACAATTGGTCACAAGAAAATCAGATATTGATGTGACAATATTGTACATTCTTTGAGTACTTGGGTTTGATTGGGGGTTTTTTTGTTTGTTTTTTGATATTTGTTTATTTGTTTTGGGTTTTGTGTGGTTTTTTTTTTTTCTAAATATCTATTCTTTTCAAAGGTTTGCTCTCTAACTTCAGGTAGACTGGGATACTTGTCAGTGAAGTCACTCCAGTCTGTTTTACAGAATTCCATGTGTCAGATACATTTTCTAAATACAAAAAATAAAGGCATTCTGTTCCTTCTGAGATACATGTCTAGGAGCAGATTTGCAAAATTTTATCTTGAGCAAATTCCTGTTGCTTTTTTTCCAGAAATGATTCATTTGTTGAAGTGAAGAAATTTAGTTTAGAAAAACATGTTTGGATGGAATATAACAGTGTGCATAATTATATTAAAATCTAGTTTGTTATTTGAATTACTAAAAAGTGTGGCTTGGTACAGTTCTTGAATATGATTGTAACAATACTATATGCAAGGGTTCCATGTTCTAAAAAAGATTTAAGTGGCATTGTTTTCCTTCTTCCCTTGTTTTGCTTTTAATGAGAAGCAAAAATGGGATAGAGTGGGAAGTCCTAAGCAGATGAGCACAAGATTATGTGGTTTGTTAATGTCAGCCTTCAGCTTATGTCTGTGGTCACATGTTAAAATGCCCTTCTCGGTTTCTATGCTTTCTGTTCTTCTTTTCAGTCTAATCTCTCTTCTGCCTTGTACCTCTAGAGTTTCCAGTCTCTGTTTTGGGTCTCGTTGCTTCCACAGTAGGCCAGTTCTGGATTTTCCTGCTTCACGTGTCCCTAATTGACTAATTTTTTTCATTTATGTAGTAAAATTAAGAAGTGATTACATGCTCGCTTTCTAGGGTTTTAATAACTCTTATTTACCTTTTTTTTTCCAAGCTGGTCTCCTTGTCAGAGAAGTGCTAATGAAACCTGCTAATGTCTAAAGCATGGGTGTCTTTTTCTTTTCTACATTCAGCCTTTTTCTAAACATTTTTTGACATTTGGCTTTCATTATGAACTCTTTTACTGAATTTGTTGTTCAGAACTGACTTCAGTCATGAATCGAAACTAGTAAGGAGTTCTGGTCTGGGATCTGACATGTGAGGTACATACAATGAGATCTGTGCATGCCTTTATGTATCATGGCCTTTTCTCCTAGGGAGTAGATCTTCCCCAGTTTTTTGGTCTGCAACTTGCTTACTCTTCCATGGCAAAGCCAAGACTTTTGCACTGAGAAGAAGACGCAAGCCTGAGATGTGATATTCTTAGGGCTTTTAGAGCCATAGAGCAGCAAGTAGTCTTGGAGGACTGGTGACTGCTTTCCGTTTCCCGTTCCCCTAAGCTGATTTGGAGAAAGACTAATCCCCTCATGCTGGGCCTTTTAATTCTGTGTGTCAAAGTGATGTGATATTGTATGCATTCTCAGTAATTTATTTACAGAAATATGCTTGGGTAAGTTTATTGCTTGCTTGGAATTAATTCGATACTTAAAAAGTGAATGATGCACTTACTTAACTGCTTGCATTTAGTTGTGGAAGAAGTTCTACAAAAATAATGGAAGGTAGAAATAACCAGTGCAGTCATCTGCAGGTTGTTCTAATTTCATTTGAATTTCCTCAGTCAGTGGTGAGGGAAAAGTTAGAAAATCAGTGATTGAGGATATAAGTGATTGTTCTTGGCTGTGATCATTTGGACATTGGGCTGATTATTGGTGGAGATGGTTAGGTAGGGGAAAGGTGGATGTACAAGAGAAATTCTTTGGAAGTCATTGTTGATCGAACTTGATAGGAGTGATAAAACAGGAAGAATAGAAGGTAAGAAGTCTTGGTCATATTGGGGAATATCTCGTAAAGGTTGTAAGGGCTGGAGTAAGTGCATTGGGTGAACCAGAAGAAAAATATGGGGAATGTCACACTGAAGTTCTACAACTCCAATAAAGATTTTGTTTGATTTAGAGCTTGTTTTTGCAAAATTTTATGATGTAGACAAAACCTGATAGTTAACCACTACTTCTGCATGATGCTTGAATTGCCCTCGTAAAATCAGTTTGTGCATCCTGGTATAATAATTGTATAGATATAAAGGTTTGAGCTTCGATGTACACTTTCACATGAACTGTAAATGTTTGCTTTTTGAAAACTCTCCTAATTGTTTTTTAAAACTGAAGAAAAGAGTTAAGTGCTAAGCTAAAGTAAATTCTTGGCTGAACAGTGTGTAGGATTCACTAGATTCATGGATGCATAATTGTACTGATAGGAGGATTGGGTGTGTATGTCTTTACAAACGACTCGGGAACAAGGATCTGTAAGAATGGGTGTGGGAGTACATGGTGGAGGGGAGATACACAGTAATAGGATTGGGAAGGCTGTACCTTCCTAGTACCTCAGCCAATGGGAAGAGGAGGAGGGCAACATGCGGTCAGGAGTTTAGGATAAAAGGGGGCTGTGTCCTCCAGCAACTCGAGAGACCCCACAGGGGTATGGCCGGGTGGACTCTCCCTTTATCTGAATAAAGTCAATTTCCGCAGGACTCCTTCGTGGACACAGGCCATTGGCAGTGTGATTTTCCATACGGTATGGATTTATTTATATTTGAACAGTTTCCTGAATTCAGATTGTGCCTCTCACTTGTATAAGGACTGAACCACTCCCTCCCCCCATAATTTCACAATAACTTTAGAAGCTGCAAATCCCTGTGCTTGGGTTGGCTACTGACTTTTAGTAGCCACTCATATGGTATAGATTTGCAAAGCTGACGCAAAATGGAGCCATTCATCTCCTCCCTATTACAGGCTGCTGAAAGCATATTGCCCTGAAGTTCTGCTCATTGCACTGTAACCCCGCTGAGCACCAAGGCAAGTTCAAGGTTTTGGTTTTGGTCTTACACTTTACAATGCTTGACGGCAGTGGCCCAGGCTGCCTGAGGGAGCACCTTCTGCAGTCACTGCCGCTCATGACAGCTGCATTCCTCTGGAACAATGGCATTGTTGGCAAAATGGGGAATGAATGGGAGAGACAAACTGCTTCTGCAGCTAGCCCACAACTGAGGGATTGATTCCTGGAACACATCAGAGCAACTATAAACCTCCCTGTCCTCGGAATTAAGTGTAAAATTCACTTGCTTCAACCTCCAGTTTCCACAATGACCAGGGGAAAAAAATCCCTCGGGCATAGACAAGGATGATTTCCGTTTCTTTTTAAAAAGCCCAAATAACAATGTATATGAAAGTATAGGGTAAGAATAGGGTAAATTTTGTCTGCTCTTCCTGTGCAGTTTTTGGTAGTCTACCTCATAACTCCTGCCCTCACCACTTTCACTTTGCTGGCCAGCAGTAAAAGTATTACTCTGGCTTGTTTCTTTTGGGTGAGGAAAAATCCCAGTCAAAGAGGAGACAATAGAAAGTCAAGCAGAAAGGCAACTCAGAAGAATGTTTCTAAAAATTTTAGCTTAATTTTTTCTGCTTCCCTCTTCCTTGTGCACATCTATTCTTAATATACTTTTGATTTACAGATGTGCTATATGTTGTTGAAATGCAAGAGTCTAATTTAGTAACTGTTTGCAGGAATGTTGCAACTGCTCTTGGGACGAGAACCTCGCTGATCTGTTGTAGCTTGCATTTAAATTATAGATCAAATAGCAAGGAGAAAATACTTGCTACAATTTTCCCCAGAAAAGCATTGGACAATGTTGTTAGTCCATCTGGCTGTCGTCATCCTTTTGCTTGATAGTTCAGTTTTGAGCCTGACCCTAAAGAAACTCTGTGTCAGTTCAGAAATAGCTAACAAAATAGGCTCAGTCTTCGAAAACAGAAGTCCACCAAATCATGGATGTCATTAGAGGGTGACTAGAGCCTGAGTGTCTGTGGTGCCAAAGGAAGCTGGTGGGTGTCACGTTCAGAACAAGAGGAGGTGGTTCTTTGCACAGTGCGTGGCTAGGCTCTGACATTCCACACCCGATGACATGACAAACACTAGAAGTTTCTCTGGGTCCAAGGAGGCAGCAGTGCGGAAAAGCAAGCCAAAGCTATAAACACAGCATGCAAACTCAGGAGTGGTTGAGAGTGGTAGGTGTTCCAGGGTTGTGTTCTGATGCTATTGCTTAAGCATCTTTGTTTTTAGTCAATATTGCACAGAATGCTTGGTTAGGCGGATCACTGATCTGGCAGTCATCTGTATTTTTATGTTTAAAAGAAGTCTGAGGAGAATGAGGGGAATGACAAAGCTTACGGAGATATCAAACCTAAAGCTGGCTGTAAAGCAGTGCAGAAATTCTTGCAGTTCTTGCATGACTGGGTGAGAAAATGGCAGATGAAATTCAGAACCGGTAAATGTAAAATAGTGTGCATGTGCACTAATTATACATACACAGTGATGTGCTCTGTTTTACCTATTATCACTCAGAAATGATCCTGGACTCACTGTGAATAGTTATGTCAAAATGTCGGCTCGATACTCAATAGGGGTCAAAAAGGCAAGCAGAACCATGTTAGGAAGGGGTAGAAAGAGCAAAAAGTAAAAAAAAGGAAGTGGGAAAAAAAAGAACATTCCATCAAATTGGTATATGAATCAATGGAGATCTTGAACACTGCATGCATTTTGAGCCACCTTATCAAAAGGAAGGTAGAGTAGAATTTGAAAAAAAAACCACTCTCAGCAAAGAAACAAGAATCATTGGAATAGTTTTCATATAAGGACAGAAGAGTTTTCCCCCTTAAATAGTAGTTTTCAGGGGAGAGGAGTTGATAGCTCTTTACAGAGAGATAAATAGTGGATGGGAGGACACACACCAAGTAATTCCTTTCTCTGTAATAAACTGCAAATTAAAATGAAGTCTTCAAGATGAAAACTTACAAACAAGCATGAGGAGGTACTTCTAAAGGAAAAAAAACCCCCACAAACAAAGGTGGTGATGTCACTGCTGGTTAAGAAAGACCTTAAACTGGCTCTGGCTCAAGGGGAATGGTGCTATCCTTTCCCCAGAATAGCCAGTGTTGGCCACTGTCAGAGGTGGCAGAGTCAGTGAAACTGCAGCCTATTGTGGGGAACTCAGCCCTGACATCAGGAGAAGTTGCTGTGATACTCTCCAGCATGGCCTGTAGTGGAGGAAACATCTTGTGCACAGGATGTGGTGTGTGCATGTAACAGTTGAGAAAAGGAATGCTTTGTTTCTGAATATGAAAAAATGGAAATGATTGAAATTCAATGTAAAATCATACAGAAGACCATGGCCTGGTTCGTTACCCGCCACACATTGGTTTGATGGATGATTATAATACCAAAATGTTTATAAACTTTCCATAGGCTGTGAAGGATGATCGGTGAGCTGGTCCGAAGCCACAGAGCCTCAGGTGCATCTTAATGTCAGTGTACCTATTTTCATCCCTAAGCCTTTAAAAAGCAAGACAGGAATTAAAAAGTTGTTTTTACTGACCTTATGGGTGTGTTAACTTCATGGACTCAGGGGAGAACCTAGCAACAAAGACAGTCTTGTGAATATGTATCTGTACAGTGTGTCAGATGCATTTGCTGGACCACAGGCTAATAATAAAAAGAGAAAATGAAACTTATAAAGTTATTGTTTATTGTCTGCAAGCCTTAATCACTCACACTGGAAGTAACTTTACTCTTACCGATGTGTTCTTTTTCCTTTTTTTTTAGTAACATGTATGAAGCAAGTGAGATAATGCTGAAATATGTGTTTTCTAGTGCCTATCTGCTCAGCACCTGTTAGAAAATATCAGGAAGTTGTCCCCATGGAAAGGGTCTCCTGAATCAGACCAAAGGCAATAAGGGAGATTCTATGGTTAAAACTTCTGCTTACAACCAAGTTCTGAGTATTGGTGTTGCAACTCCTGTCTTCAAAAAAGGCGTGATAATTAGATAATGAGGAGAATAGTCCATATACCAGGAACAAAGATGCTCCATGCAAGTATACCACTTTTTACAATTAATAGACAATGCTAAGTGGTTTTTAACTCTTAAAATAATAATAAAAAATACCTGGTATATGTATGCTTGTTTGAGTAATTTCTTTCTTCAAGTTACTGGACTGAATTTATTTTTTCTTTAAACATAATGGCACACTTATCTCCTGTAGCTATGTCTTTGCTGAGGCCTTTACATGTCCATTTTTGTCAGACAAGTGATTTTCAACTTTTCAGTCGGAAGGCCCAGAAAAATGTGCAGTGGTAGAAGGAAGAGCAAATTGAAACCTGTGAGAGTTTTCCTGGTGATTTTGTGGTCCTTGAGTCCACCAATGCTTTGAGGGTCTCTGGAATTTGAAACAACTTATTTAGAGTCTTAATGCTTATAAAATAAATAAATGAAACTTCCAAACCCCTTCTCTGCATGAATGCTAACAATTTGTCCCAAGTACATTGCAGACTTTGCCAAGAGCTTACTTGGCACATTTATTCATGCATTGAGTAGAGATTTTCTTTCAAGTAACTTGCTGGCATATATGTGACTGGAGAGGAAAGATGGTCTGGCCATGTGTGAGTCTTCCCCCCACAGACATACTTCTTCTCCCTTGTGATTGTCTCTGATGGGCAGTATGATTTGTCCTAAGATAAGATACCAGGAGGGCCTCTCTGGATGCTCTCATAGGGAATACATTCACTTTTGGACAGGTGAGTAAAACTGCTAAGATAAGGTCACATGTGGAGATAAAATCATGAAGTAGCTCCATAGGTGCTTTGTGACTGTGTGTTCTGCAAAGCCAAAGACTGTAAACCTGTACATTTCTAACTTGACCTGCTTATATTGTAACCCTTTAGACCTGCTTATATTCTATACTTCATTGGGAATATTTAGATATTGTCTTAGCAATAAATCTAATCACGATCGTCCATGTAATCAGTGTCATATTTCTGGTGCCTGACTGAGATAGTTCTCTTCTACTACTCTCCTACAATATATTCGATCAAATTTAATTATTCTGGACCAATAGAATCTGTTTAAGTTTTCCTTTCTGCACTACTAAGGAAGTTATGAGGTGGTAAGAAAGCTGCTTTGTTCACATATTACTCCGTGAATTCTTTATTGTTAAAACAAATGACCTCTTCCTGTATGATGTTTTTCCCTTTCCCTTTTCTCTTTCCTTTCCCTTTCTCTTCTTTCAGAATTTAGTCAATTACTAGAGGCTTCTACTGGTTTAGTCAGCAGATCAGACATACTGGTCTTTGGTTTCTAGGATCCCTCTTCAAGTTGTTAAAAATCCTTCATGTTCAGTATCCATCATTTCCAGAAGCTGAAACAGACTGAAGTAAAAAATTACGTGACAGACATGATATTTTATGATTTGGGGAAAAGTACCTTTATATATTTGGTTTTGTCCTAACCTGTTGTAATTCAGGATTCAGCTGACTCCAGGTTTCTGGCCTAGTGTTCAAACTGGCCTTATAAAGAGCCTCATTCATTCCTGATAGCAGTGACTTCTGACAATATAACTGCATTACATTGTAATTAAAATAGTGTAAAAACCCCACAAGTTAAACCAACAAACAAATCCAAAAGGTAGAGAGGTCATGAGAAAAGACCCAGATTCCTTTTCCTAGAGCTCATTCTGGTAGTCAGTCTGTTGAAGAATGAGAATGTTTGTTAATCTCACAGCGTTTTGAATTTACCTGTAAAATGTTTTTTTTTTTTAGCAAAACTTCTGTTTGCTGGTTCATCTTATGCAGCTCTTCCGCTCTTTTTTTTTTTTTTTAAATCTGAAGCACAAAGGACTATGAAGTTGCTATGTCCTTTCTACAGGGGCAAAGGATCAAAGCTGTGACATGCACTTGGACATAGGCACTTACCATCCATGTTTCTAACACTTTCTCTCTCTTTGGTCTGCTTGCTCCTTTGGTTTTTTCCTCCATTCTGAGGGGGAACCAAGAGAACAGGAGGGTAGAAGAGGAGTGTTTTCAGCAGAATTGTCTTCCGCTGATACTCTCCTAAGCAGGATTTCTGGAAAAGGGGCCTTCTGCTTCAGGACTCTCACATGTTAATAGTGTGATGTCCTGACTCTGCATTCGGAGGATACCCGTCTGGCTTTGTGGTTTCTGCAGAGAGCTTTTGTATGGTAACAACTTCCCAGTGAAGTAGGCTCACCATGTGTGAAACTGAACTGGGCCAAATTGAGAAATTTTGCCAGCTAGGTGGAGCTCCCCCACTAAGTTTCTTCCTGTATTGATTTGTACAGCCTTAATCACTATTGCTGAATCTGTAAGTTCATTTAAAAGATGGCCAGTTTACACAGAAACTAAAATAAAAATGTGAGACAAGCTCTCTCCTCTTTGCCACAGGTGGAGGTGAGCACACAGTAATCCAGGGATGTATGCATCTGCACTGTTGTTGAGCCTCTATTTCTCTGTTGTATTTTCATTCAGTGTGGTCCTGGAAGTGCAGGTGACACTTGAGTGGTTTTCTTCTTGGAAAATAGAATTTTAAAAATACTTTGCAATTACTAAAACATAGCCCGTAGGTTGCTGTAAGATGAACTTACCACTTAGCTGTAGCAAACACTGGCTCATGGCAAAACTTACTCTTCCCCCTACAATCACCAAGTGATTCTCTAAGCTTGGCATCCTTTGTTTCCATACTTGCTGGGTCTCTAGAGAGCACCAAATCAGGGGATTTCTATCTATGTGTGAAAAAGATGAGACTTCCCACTGCAGCCTGATATCTGAGGATCAGATGAAGTTCACCACACATTCTATTTTGTGTCCATGGTAAAAAAATTGCAGAACATTTTAGACATTAATCTAACCTCATAATTTTTCTATAGGCCCTTAGTGGTGCTGAAGACACTTAATCTTCAATAATTTTCAGTAAATACATGAAGTGAAGCTTAGTACATTATTTTGCTGATAGTTTAGGAAGAAATGCAGAATCTACACTGCTGTCTTACAGCAAATTTTTATTTTGGAAAACCAGAACTGCTTTGTTGGGACTGTGAGAAGGGCCTAGTATATATCCTCACCAGTGTTCAAAATAATGGATCTAATTTTGTTAAAAGCACGTGTGGGGTCAGTTACTGCTGCTCAGCTGCTGAGCAGTAATTGTTACATTCCAGTGATATGTTTGTTGTTTGCTGTGGTATCCATATGGTGGAGTAAAAAGTTATGGTTCTGGATTTGAAATGTAATAAAATAGATCTAGTAAGAAGCTAATTTCTTTTTCCACAGAGCTACTTTTCATTGTACGTTTGAAGTTTTAAGGACCATATTGAAGTATAATTAAGTAAAGCTTTTTGGGGAAAAAATGAAATAGTGAACAAATAACTCTCTGTGCCAATAATCAAAGACATTTGTTTGAAACCAAATTTCACCAACAGAAATTGATGTATATATATGTTTCCACTGTAATACGACAGTAGACCATAGACTTTGGTGTAATACGTATGAAATATATTGAACCACTAGCAGTCATTGTTTAAATTCACCAAATAACCAGTTGAAAGGAGAAAAACAGTATCATGTTGTAGCATTAAAATTGGCAAGTCCTTTTTCTTTTTCCTGAGGATATGCATACGTTAGTGTAATGTCGGAATTACTTTAATTCCACTCTCATTGTGTGGGAAAAGTTTAAAGAGTTTGAAGAATCCCTTTAGTTCAGATGAAGGCAATCTCTGAGATACCTGCTGACTGATTTCTGAAAAACTGTGCTCTGGGGAGTAGCAACCTGCTATTAGTTAATGTCTCCTGTTTTAGTAAATAATGGTGACATTTTGTCACAACTTGGGTATAATATGGAAGATGAAACACCAGAAGGAGAAGACAGGAATTTGGAGAAAACATCAGCAAGTCATTTTCACATGCCTGATTTGAAGTGGTAACTACATTTATGAAGTTGTGGAAAGAAGGATATTTCAATGCAATGCTAATTTAATTTTATAAATACAGGATTGTTGTATCATGAAACCAAAATCTGTTTTTATATATTTGTCATTCCAATAACATTGGAGAAATTGTTGACCCTAAAGCATATACAGTTGTTGAAACTTAGCAGCCTGTGGATTTAATTGCAATTCCATTCACTTATTAACTGAAGATTTTTTAACATAGTGTGTAGAATGAGGATCTCATATAATTTGTGCATTATGCATTATGTGCCTTTTCCTGACAATGTAGACGTAAGCTCTGCAATGATGACATTTTCTTGTCTCTATGAGCACATTTAAATTTTGGAGGAAGATGAGGGTTTGGGGCCTTGGTCTCAAGGAACAGATTCAATCTTGTCTGCAACCTAAGTGCAGTTTTTCAGCTGATGGTTTTGAGCTAAGGAGTGACTTGATCTTCACTGCGTACCACTGACTGTTGGTTCAAGGCAAACATTCAAAGCATGACCTGCATCAGTGACTCAGGATCTATGTCAGTACCATAAGTTTTGGTTAGAACGGTTCATTCAACATCAAGATTATCACTTAAAATAAAAAAAATAGAATTGACTTCTTAAGCAGAGCTGTACAAAAAGATCTTCATGCTCTGGACAAAGTCACCAGAATGTGTCAATGCAAGTGTTCATAGAATCATGAAATCACAGAACTATAGAACAGTATGAGTTGGAAGGGACCTTTAAAGACCATCTACTCCAACCCCTTCTGCCATGGTGAGGTACATTCTTCACTAGAAGAGGTTGCTTAAAGCTCTGTCCCACCTGGCATTGAACACTTCCAGGGATGGGGCATCCGCAGCTTCTCTGGGCAACCTGTCGCAGTGCCTCACCACCCTCATCATCAACGTATTTCTTCCTTGCTTCTTGTCGAAATTTACCTTGTTTCCGTCACTTGCTTTGTTACTACAGGATTTGGTAAAAAGTATCTTTTTAAACTCAAACTTTTAAGCCTTGCAATGTAATGTTTCACTATACTCTACAATACTCTCAAAAGCTCTCTGTAAGATTGGCCATCAACAGTAATGAGTGCCGTGATATTTCATGCCTAGGGGAGAGTCGTTAGTTTGAAAACACAATGGCAAAATTGTAAAACCAGTGTGTCAGAGTAACTTATAAAAAATAAGTTTCACTTAATGAACTTCTCTACTTCTGGAGCTGACACTTTAGTGTTAGTGATATCCTAATTCTGTAGACACACAGCAGAGAATTTAAATGACATCATATAAGCTGCTAACGTTTCAAACCAAACAACGGGGCTGTACATGTGACCGGAGAAGAAGTTTGACTAAATATTTTTTGGAAACCTTGAAAACCAAAGATGATGGTAGTTTTGCCTTTAGGTAAAGGCATCACTGATGTAACTGAATGATTTCTTACCTGTTTGCATAAGACATCACTTTCCTATTGGGCTGCCGTAATCAAATTGCACAATAATGGAATAGTCAAGCTTTCACTGGTATCCTCTTATATTTCAGACCATTACCTGAGGACGTGAGGGTGTGTTTCAGTCCTTCTAAGAAGACGGAGCCACTGTTGGAGTCAGAAGCCAGATTTCCATGAGTGATGCTCACAGTGATTTAATATGTATCTGTATATTTATGGCAGGGGTTACTACCTATCCTTGAGGAAGTATGTAGGTATTAGGTTATCAGTCACTCTCTTTAGACCTTAAAGGTTCACCCTAGAGGGGAAGCCTTGAAGGCTGGACAGGGCTAAATACTGGATCCTGCCAGGAATTGTTTTCTTCTGAGTCACAGTCACTTCGAGCTGTGTTGGCAGCTGCTGACTTTGCAAATAGCTGGACTGGCTGGGGATGTTAAAATACCACCTCTTAATTCATTACCCATCTTGCTGCTGAAGAGTATCACCCTGGTGAATCTTGTGATGGAAATAAGTGTGCTTACTTTATCAGATACAGGCCCATCTAGAAGGTTTGATTTAAACAGCTGATAACCTGCAGACTGGACTGATGTGTGTGATGAAGGGCTCCGAAGGTCTCTTTTGGTAGTGGGGCTCTGCAGGTGGTAATCTGCACCTGATGGGCTGTGAGGAGCAACCAGAAGTGGTAGTAACTCCACCCTACACAGCTAGATCTGAAAGAGAATACATGCATGCAGAGGAGCTTGTTCTTTCTCAGAGTGGTACTGCTTCAGTTTATGTCGGTATGGGAGAACAAATAACAACTTCCCCTTCTCCAAACACAATTATTACTAGGACAATGTTATATTTTAACTATAAGTTGTACCAGTGTAATGCCAGATTGGTATCTGTGCCTCCTAATAGTTTTGCTTAAAACATCACACCCTTTACTGAAATCTTTAGGTGTCTACCGAAACAAAAAAAAGTTATATAGGTGAGTATTTTTGTGGTTTCTCAGTAATGTTGCTCTAGACAGGTAAATAATTTAAAATGTTAAGTCAGAGGGGTTTTTTAATAGTGTAGACTGCTCATAATAAATGCATTAGAATAAATAGGACAGGTATTTGTTTTTACTTGTTAAGTACAAATATTTAAAAAGTGTCTTAATCCTTGGTTGACTGTGTATTAGTTTTGTTTTGCAATTTGTAAAGAGAGACTCAGAGAAGGAAGTGAGAGGTATTTTATGCCTTCAATTAGCTGTAATCTCCAACGCACTTGTTGCAACATCTGTGGGAGGAGCCTGTGGGGAACATGAATATTCTGAAAAGGAAAGCTTCATACCTACTTAAAGACAATTGTATATATACTTACTTGTTTAGCTCAGCAAATGGAGGGGCCTTGGCACATCAAGGCTCTTGACTGGGAGAATGGTGTACGTCAGAATGACTGTAGTTTACATACTGTTTGTCTTATTTCTGCATACTGTAGGATTCATTAATACATATATATTTTTTCTTTTCAAAATACATTGCAAAACCATCATGAGATATATATATAAATATATATATATACTGCATAATGGTTGCAGAAAAGATTATACCTCATCAAGGATAGAAGGGGATTTCAGAATCATTTTAATATAAAGAGACTATTTTGAATCACAAAGTCTTGTTTCAAGGGCAAATGTATTAGTACAATGAAAACTGTTGATGTCTCTGTGTCACATACATAAACTTATTCCTCAGCTATAAACGAAAGGTTATAAAGGTAGCAAACAACAAAACAAAGAAAAAATGGTAATATTTTTCAGGTAAGGAAAAAGTAGTATGATGACAAGATTAGTGTGGCTTGATGTAGATAGGGTTTATGGTATCATGCTCTGTGCAAGTTGAAGGGGATTTTGAAGCAATGAAGAGCTACCAGCAGGTGTAGTTTTTATTTGTGATGATGGGTCTGGTAAGTAAAGAAAAATACACACATGGCATAGTTTCTCTGATATTAACCATGCTGTGCTTGTTTGCAGCTAGAGATTGTCCTGCACTTTTGGTTACAGCAATCATATCATCCGGATAAAACAAATTATGTACATGTTTCTCTCCAGTTTTTACACCACCAGATGCAACTGCTTCTGCTTCTCTGCTCTCTACTGTTGTCTGCACTGATGAACAGTTCTATTCTGACTAATATCGCCAGAGCAGTAGTGGTAGGACTCGTGTGCTGTGCTATGGAAAGAGGCTGTTTTAAGGGTATTCAGGACCTCCAGTGGAGTAGTTTTCAACAATGATGTTCTTTGAAATTATTGACAATTCACACAATATAGGGCAAGTACTTCACATTGTTCTTGCTTCTTGATGACAGTTTTCCTGCCTGTGTCTGCAAAGAAGTGTCCTGGCGAGTACAGGAAAAGGCAGAAAGGTGAATATAGCAGTGCCAAACACAGGAAAAGGATAGGAAACACTATCTGTTAAGAAAAGCTAAAACTTTTTGATGTTTCAAACCTCATTCAATGATTTATCTTCTCAATACATGATTTGTCCCTAGTTTTCCTAGTTTGTCAAGTTTCTAATGTGTCCCTGATCATATTTTAAGAGTACTAGGGCAAAATTTCTAATGAGGAAGTATAGTAGACAGCAAGTCTAATCTTGGGTATGATGGTAATTCTCAGAGAAGCAGTGAAACAAATTCTAATGCTAACTTGAGGAGCAACTTTCCTTTTTTCTCCTTCTAAACAGGATATACTCGGAGATATGGTCAAGGTCAGATTTAAGTGTTGTATTGACCAAGAAGACATTAGAAGGTGGTATGTTCTCCATCTGTGCATCCAGGAGAGAGTTTTAGAAAGTTATTTCTTTTAGAGATGTTAATGACATGTATTATGGAATTTGTAAAACTGTGAAACAGGCATCAAACTTACATCTAAATTTGATGGTAGCTGTTGCAGAAAAGATATAACCTATCGTATCACCATCTCAAAAAATACCCAAAGTGAACATCAAAGGTCCTATATATCCTGTCAGACAACTCACACAGCATTTGTAATTCCATAATCACATTTTTACTTTTGATGAGTGAATCAACTATGTAAAGAGTCCCCATATTGGTTGCAGTGCAGAAATGGGTGGAAAATACAGCATCATGAGGTAGGAAGAAATATAACCTTTATGGGAGTAGTTTTTGGGCTTGTCCATGAGTGAAGGCTGCGTTGAGAGCAGAGGTTAGAGTAATACCGTGAGATGTACCCTCAAGCCTGAGTACCATCTGCTGAATGGCACTGCATTTCTGTGACCTACCTGTGTTGCAGCTACTGGCTGATCCAAATTTGTAGAAACACTTCTTCTATCCTAAAACCACAATGAATGTGTCTGGGAAAGGCATCTTTTCTCTTTTGGTACTTGGAAGGAATAGCCATGATTAAGAGCAGTTTCTTAGGTAATGATCCAGGCATTGCGGAAACCACAGTGTGGTTTCAAGCACAGAACATCCTGGTCACTCCTTCCATGAGGGAGCAGACTGGTAAGAGAGGGCAGGACGGACATCTGTAGCAACATTGTTTGGTGTGAGCTCCTCTTGGTTAAAGGACAGTCACATAGTCAGGCATGCTGCATAGTCAGCAGCGGGGGAACACCACCACTTTAATTTCAAGTGCCCTCTTGTAAATGACAGGAGACTTGTAGGTGTCAAAAATCCATCATTCTCTTTCTTAACCACAGAAATCCTACGCAAGATGAAATCAGGCAATCTAGTGGCAATAAAACTAAGTGGGGAAAATGTTGGGCAATACCTGTTGACATCACTATCTCTAGACAGCCTGTATGTGACTGCCTTCAGCTGAAGCATGTAAACTTTACTGAGCTGTGGTGTGCTGCCAAGGCTAAGGTTAGTCATGCTGGAAGTGTAGCAAAAGGTCTCATGAAGGAAGCCCACTTCTGTGACGATTGATACCCAAAAGAACTGAAAAGGCAGAGTTTTTCTCTAGGCAGGGATGCCCACATCAGCAGGGTGGTCATCAAGCTGAGCATTGGTGTGGCTCTGGAGCCTGCTGCTCCTCAGAAGAGCCAGAGCCTTGATGGAGAAGGGGAATCCTGGTAAGGGTGTGCATATGCTGGAGCTTTAAATCTGTAGGGGGATAGCAGGCAGAAGGGGTCTGAAGAAACTGCCAGGAGTAGGAGAACATGGGGAAAAGTGGTTTAGGTTGGTAGTTGCCAAGGTTTCTGATGGATGGATGCTTGTTAGCCTCATTCTTTCTCTGGTACCACCACTGGGCTGTCTCATCAAACCATTAAAAGAGACGCTGTTGAAAACAGTGTTTTCACAGACTTTTCCAGACCAGCCTTAGAGCATTTAGCCTGGCCTGCTGCACCATACTTTGGGAATGCCTTCTTAAGGGGAATTCTAGTCTACTTATTGTTATAAAGTTCTTAATTCATTGTCAGAAGCCTGAAACTCTTTTGGGGATTCTGCACTATTGTCATTTGACATGGTGGCTGTCGGGGATTGTGGATGGTTTCGAGGCTTATGGGGGGTATTGGCCTATCACAGATTCCCTGGAAGCTGCTGTGTGCCATGGGGGGCCTTGGAGTCTATTCTGTCGTGCAGAAGGAGCATGCTCTACCACCCCCAAGGAACAATAACTTTCAGACAAAGAACATTTTTTCCAGATCTGTTTTGCAAACATGGAGCTGAGTGTAGAACCCTTTCTGAGCTGAGAGGTAGCTGAAGAATTTTGTGCATCTGCTCAACCATGAAGCCAGGATGAATATGGGGCAGAAGCTTCTTTGGAGGGTAATGTTTTGGGACTAAGTGCAGATGGTTCTTGTTGCTCTAAAATCAGAAGAGCTTCTGAACCCTAGACAGAAGGTTTTCCATCCTTGTTATTAAAAGCAGATCAACTGAATTACGGAGTAAATGCTAAAACACCTAGAAAAGCAAAATGGAGTGCTCTGAAGCCATAAGAGGAAGTGATTCCTGAGTAAATAAACTACTTTGATGGAATTCCAGGACAGCTAGTGCATCACCAAGATAAATTGTGGATCTAGACCAGGTGTGGAATGTGTGGGACAAAGACACAGACACATCCTCTCAAGCAGTATCTTTTTAGGGGATGAGACAGAATGAGCAGGCACACTAGCTCACCACTACCAAAAAGATGACATCCTCTACCCTTCTCTCTCTTTCCATCATATACTTGGTGCTTTCTCTGACACTTGTATTTCTCCAGGAACTGATTTAATTCACTTAAATGGAAGACCATTTGTGCCATCTATGTTGTGGGTAGCCTTCTGAAATTTCAGCCATAAAATGTGACAGTGGACTATGGTGACTTTCAGAAGGGGAGGAGAAAGACAGGAGCTGGGGCACAGAAAGAGAAGGAGGAAAAGAAGAAAAGGGCAGACAGACTTGATACTTTCAGCTGCAAGGAGACATTATTGGCTTTATCTACCCATTGAACTTATGCTGTGGCTTTATGCCACTTAAAACAATTTTTCCAATTAAAATTGAAGTTTTCCTTACTAATTTTTGCAAATGCCATTTTTTCCCTATTTTTTTCACTTGCATGAGGAACTGACAGATAAACTGCATTTTTAGCTTTTCACATCCCTGAATTTTTCTGAGCTTGCTGAATTCCATGACCTAGATGTTAGTCTTCTCTTGTTTCCGGAGGTATGTTCCATGTCCTCTGTAGTTTTTTTTCACATGAATCATTTAACATCTAATACAATCTCCAGCTAAGGAAAAAATAGATAAGTAGAAGTCAAACAGCAACAAAATACTGAATGTCAAGCATATGGAACTCTGATTTAAAATGTGGAGTAAGCTTCACTGCTTTACCCAATGCTTTGTTCCTGTGGACATTCAGATTAGAGCAAGAAGAGATGGGCCATAAATACTACGGTCTTTAGAAGCAATGACTAATAGGGGAAGGTAGGTCAAATATCAACCAACAATTTTAGTGTCAGACTCATGAGGATTATACACTAACAGCTAAATATAGGATCATTCTCTTAAATTCAGACAAAATAATTAAGGACAGAGAGAATTTTATGTGGTTCAGAGCCCACTAGGAAGAGCAAAGTCAAGTCATATATTTTTGTAAGTCTGAATTCTTGTTTTCAGTGAACAAACTGACTTGAATGACTGACAACTTCAACACTCGGCCAGAATAAACCTGGCCCTTTCACTGATGACTGTAGACTTTTCTTTACCACTGAAGATCCTTCTCTCTGTAATAGAAGCTTGGGAAAAACTAGGTTTTACATTTGGAAGTATTAGACTACCTAGGTACTTTGTTCTTTTAAAGATTGTATTTGTCGAATAAAAATGAAATGCAACAACGATTAGACCTCTTTTTAGCAGTGTGAGTAGTACCCTTTTTAGTGGTGTGAGCATTAGCGATTCAAGGATCCTACATTTACACTTCATAATATTTAATACATATCAGGGAGTGGTTCTCTCTATCATGACATTAAGTAAAAAAAGAGAGATTAAAAAAAAAGTGTTCAGAATAACGTATCTTTGCAGCCAGCTCAGACCTTTGGCCATGCACCTTTGTCTTGGCCGTAGGTCATGTTTTGCATACAACTTTGATGTAGGTGCTTCAGGGTTCCTTTTCCCCCTACATGCCAACTCAGAACTATGCTTGCTCTTTGGGTGGGACTAGACTCTGGAGTTTTTGTCTTTAAATTGTTGTTACTTATAATTACCAGTGGCAGCTGGCAGCAAGAAGGGATAAGAGGCAGGCAGACCCCCTGAGAGGGAAGGGGCTAGAACACTTGGACTTGGGGGCAGTGAATGTGTGTCCTACAGAGTCAAAGACCCTCGTATCAGGAACAGGGGAACAAAGATGGGGTCACATAGAACAATAACTGGAGATGAAGAATGGGAAAGGCGGGTATAAGGTGCACATGGAAAATGAGGAGCAGGAGCATGAGAAAAAGGGGGGAATGGGAATGTGACGTGTTACAGCAGTTATAGTGCTTTAGTCTGTCAGTATGATGTGACAGAGAATGACTGGGATCCACATTTCTGCCGTTCCTTACACATTCTTGTCATATTGGCTGGTTTGCAGGCATATATCAGAGAATTCATTTAAATTTTTTATTTATATCTGAAATCTGCTCTAGAAGAATTTGTAGGTCCTTTACCATGGATGTTTTTATCCTTTGTCTTCGTAAAAGCAAAGATGAACCCACAAACTTTCGTATTTCTTTACTAATTTTGTATTGAGATGTTTATTACATCTTTCTTGCCTGGGGAAAATCCCATTTGTCTCGAGCACACAGTAGCTTCTTCTGTTTCCTGTGAAAAGCTGTTCTTCTCAGTAGGCTGTGCCTCAAAGATACTTGCTCTAAAAGGCAGGCTCAACAAAAGCCATGCAGTTTGCTAGATCCTATCTGCTTTAAGCAATTGTGCAGCAAGGGCTTCTCCTAATACAAACAAACAGTGCATTCTAAAACCTGAGTATCTTTGGAAAGGTGTTAATGGAGAAGTGTAAATGAAAAGAAATCAAGTTGACAGTATTTTTTAACCTACTTTTAAAGCTTACTTTAAACTTAAACTTCAAGTAAGTAGAAGGGTTGGAAAGGGAGGGTGAGGAAAACAATCTCTTGCTCTTTCTTTCTCTCTTTCCAGTTTGTTTACTCTGTCCATGTGCCAGCACAGTGTGGGTATTCAGTTTCACTCTTTTCATAAGGGTTTTATACGGACATGCACTGGGATTTTTAAATATCTATGGTTATGGAATATGTTAGTGGGGGATGTGAAACCTGTTAAAAAAGTAGAGGTTCCATACTACAAAGCCACAGAAAATATCCCATGGGATTTAAGGACAGATGTGGGATTTGCCCCATTTCAAACCACCTTTAGATTGGTTGGATTTCACCGTATTGTAATTGCTTTGAAGAGATGGTTGCCACAAATTGCATGTCTGTGGACTGCTCTAAGGGTGACCCCAGGGCACGATAAACTACTTTTGGCAACTACTAGGAGCAAATTTACAACTTTTAGCTGCAGCAGCAGCATACTCCCCTTTATTGTCATGTGTGCTGGGTAATATATGACAGGAGAACAGTGTAATGATTCTCTAGATATCTGATCAGTCGCAGGAAATAGCTGGCACACAGTCTTGCTAATCTTAAATCTGAGACTGGCTGCATGGGAGAATTTTCTTGCTTCTTCTCTCCATGGTTATAATCTGGCCTTGAGTTTTTTTACTCTAGATAATATCTGATAAGAGATTAAGGATGCGATAAGATGCTGTTTTATATGAAATTTAAGAGGCCATTAACATTCCACTGAATTGTAAAATTGTCAAGCTAAAAACAGCTCTCCTGGTGTTCTGCACAGATGCAATAGCAAATCACTGAGTCACAGGAAATGATTCAGTCAACATTTCTAAACTTTCAATGTGTGTTTTATGGAAGAAACTTGATGTAAATGTTTAGACAGTTACGGTTTTGGAGATAAATATTGCAGTTTTATGTAGTTTGGGGTTTGACGTACCAGAATTGTGGTGCACAGTTGTCAATTTACTGAACATCTAAAGCTGTTCAATCATTGTATTCGATTCCAGTGTGGGATGTATTTTCTTTGGCTAATGAAACGTGGTGTTATATTTGGGCATAACAGATTACACATCAGAATATCAAAGAAAAATTATCTTTTAATGACCCGGGATTCCCTCTGCACTGCTGGAAGAGAACTTGCATGAGCCTCCACACAGTTCTCCTTAATTACGTGTCTCTTCATCCTGTAAATACAGTGCTTCAGTGATATGACCTCTCATGGCAGGTTACCCTCTGCCCTAAATGATCTCACTGGGTTAAACTGCTTTAGAAGGTTAAGTTAAAATATTTCCTTGCTTCTCATTTTAATTTCATTATTTACAACAGACAGAGTGCTGACAATGCAAAATTCACTTTTTCTTATGTTAGTTGCTTGTAGTTAAAATTTTTCTTGTATTTTTCAAATAATTTTTTTCAGTAGGATTTTTTAAGTCTAAGTACATGGACACGCAGTGTGCTGTGCTTCCAGGACATTAAATCAGTATTATGGTTCCTGTACAGAACTCTTATCCTTAGGTATACTTCTGTGAATGTGAAGCAGCACTAATAAAGCCAATATAGATTCTCTGTATTTATACTGATTTAACTGAGACCAATCCAGGCCTAAATATTATTTCTCACTGTTGAAATGTAAGCAGTGAGGAAGGAACTTAAGAGTATCTCTTACTTCTTAACATGAAGTATCCTGTGGCAGGACTATTGAAGAAGACTTGCTAGCACCAGCACGATAGACAGATTCTGGCTTCAACCATATAATTTCCTCATGCCTAACTTGTTTGTACAGGAAAATAATCCCAGGAGACAGCTTCTGCAGGTGAGCAAGCATCTGCTGGTGTGTGGGAATCAGTATTTGGACCTGAGACAGTGGAAGAACAGGGTGTCGAATGTTTCCGGCTGTAACACATGAGGACAGATGTGTCAAGACCAGTAATGTCTTTATGGTTCTAGATTTCCCCCTAGAGGTGGGCTGCACTGGAAGGATGGAAAAGAGACCCGTCTGAATGACCAGGATGAGTCAGCCACCCTAGACACCACAGAGAACCAGAGGGTGACCAAAGAGTTTGGTTCTGTCTGGGCCGTGCTGTACCAGGTGTGGGTGCCCAGGTGCTGTCAGGGGGTGCTGTAGAGACCTCTGTGGTAAACAGCCAAGGCTGCCCTTTGCTGGACACAGCCCATTCCAGATGGCTCCAATGGCCCCCCCACAGGCCTTGGCTGAGCCGTGCAGCCGAAGTGGTGGTGCTTCAGAAATAATGTGTGTAAGAAAGGGCAAAATGGTGACTGGCAGTGAGAGGTGAGGAAAAATACGAAAGAAGCAGCCCTAAGAGCCCTGAGGCAAGAGCAGCAGGAGGGGAGGGGGTGCTCCAGGTGCCCCAGCAGAGACTCCCCTTCAGTTCTTAGAGAAAACCGTGGTGATGGAGGTTGAGCCCCTGCAGCCCACGGGGGAGCAGAAATGCACACTGCAGCTCATGGAGGACCCCATGCTGCAGCAGTCTTGTTCTGAAGTAACTGCAGCACAGGTGGAGGGCCCAAACTGGAGCAGTTCATGAAGATCTGCAGCCCATGAAGAGGGCCCAGGCTGGAGTAGGGAACAGCATGAGGAGGAAGGAGCAGCAGAGAGGAGCTGTTATGGACTGACCACAGACCCCATTCCCCATCCGTTACACTGCTGGGCGAGGAGGAGGTAAAGGAGTCAGGGGTGAAGGTAAGCCTGGGAAGAAGGGAGAAGTGAGGAGAAGATGGTTTTACTTTTGTCTTTGTTTCTTGACATCTTATTCTAGCCTTAACTGGTAATAAATTAAATTCATTTTCCCCAAGCTGAGTCTGTTTTTCCTGTGTCAGTAGTTGATGGCTGATCTCCTCGTCTTTATCCTTTCTAATTTTCTCCCCCTGTCCTGCTGAGGAAGGGGAGTAAGAGTGCTGCTGGGTGGGCATCTGGCAGCAGGGCAAGGTCAGCCCACCAAAAAAGCATTTTGTTATATGTGGGAATGAATGAATATGAATATTCTAATTCAACCAAATAACTGCTGTATAATTCCTGATGATGAGGTCTTTGATGTCTAATTGTTTTTGAGGGAGATGTAAAGAAAAGATGAATAAGGAAGCAGACCTAATATTAAATAGATACTCAAGTGGCAAAACAAACACAGGTAGCTTTCACTGAAAATTGTCTTGTAAGATTTGTAATGACAATGTTTCTTGATTTTATTTTTATCTCTGGGGTGAATTTTCTTAAGTAAAAGGCAATAAATAGTAAAAGAAAAAAAAAACCCACAATGCTAGTGATAAGTAGCAAAAAAACCCCAACCAAACCCCCAAAGCTTTAAAAATGAAAATATGTCCTTTGTTCAACAGCCTGTAATAGCTAGCTTTGATAATTAAATCCTGAAGTTTTTGTATTTCTTTTTAAAAAAATTAAATTAAGTATTAATATGGCCCCTTGGGATTGCATAGTCTCCTTGAAAGGACAGAGAAAAACATCCTTATAGGGCTTATACCCTGTATTCAGTTTTGTAATTTATAGCATCTCTTTTTTGAAAACTGCAGTATTCTTTGTGAAATTTCACAGGCAGCACTTGGCCAAAAATAAATTATTTTTACAGCAAAACAAAAAATTCCTTAAAATTCACTGATATGTACAATTAATTGAAACTTAAAGAAATTACTACTAATTAACTTGTCAAACTTGCATCCCTCACCTATAAATCCTTTTCAAAATATCTGTTGCCAACTAACTTTCACTTTTCCTGCAGAGTCCTTATTACTATTAATATAAAATTGGCTTAAAGTATATAACTTAATGATTATCATAGCTAAGGCTTAATATTGAAATTGTTGGAAGTGTATGCACATAGAAAGTACTGTGACTCATGGCTTATCAAACTAGCTCAAGAAACAAAAAGTTGGGGCTTTTTTTAGTATAATGCTTCTGTAATTCTTCTGGGTCTGTCAAAGCCAAAGTAGTTACAGCAGCCAATGTGAAAATATACATGTCAAGCGGAACACAGTGAAAAAGAAATTCGGCATGAAAAACAGGACAGGCTTCTTTCTCTCTCTTTTTAATCAGATTTTACATTTATCCTGACTTATGTGATCCTTCTCTTTAAGCTAAATTGTAGTAAAATGAGTCTGCAGTAGCAGAGTAGAACAAAAAGGATGAAAATGTTAAGCTCCTGTTTAAGAATCATTCATGGAATTATCTGTCATAATGAAGTTAATAGAAATTCATCAAGGATAAATGCCAGACCCTGCACCAGGGAAGGAGGGACCCCATGAGGACCACAGTCTGGGGACAGAGTGAGCAGCTCTGTGGAAGGGGCCTGGAAGGCTCATGGACATCAAGTTGAGCAGGATCCAACCATCTGTCATAGCAGCGAGGGAGGCCAACAGCATCCTGGGCTATAGCAACAGGAGTGTGGCGAGTAGGTGGAGGGAAGTGATTATTCCCATGTACTCAGCACCTGTTAGACCACATTTGGATACTGCGTTCAGTTTGGGGCCCCTGCAAACAAGAAGGACAGTAGTAAACTGGTGTGGGTTTAGCAGAGAACCACAGCTGGGGGCTGGAGCACTTACCCAGTGGAGAGAGTCTGTGAGTGTAGGGTTTGTTTAGTCTAAGAAGGGAGAGACTGTGTTGGGGGCCCCTAATGGCAGCATTCCCCTACCTGGGACAAGGTCATAAAGAAGACAGAGCCTGGCACTTCTCAGTGACACAGTGTGGGAGAGTGACAGTCAACAAGCAGAAGTTGAAACAAGAGAAGTTCACCGTATGGGTGAGGTGAAACCTTTTCACATCAAGGAAACTCAAGATAGTGAAACATGTTTTCCAGAGGTTATGTACTCCCCATCCTTGAGGATTTTGAAGTCAGATTGAATGGACCCACAAGGCTCGTCCTGCTTTAAGCAAGATATTGGACTTGAGATCTCTAACTTGAGTTATCCTGTGATTCTATGTGAAGATGATATTATTGGAGGAGAGACTTTGACAAGTTAGAGGGCTGGGCAATCACTGACCATATGAAGTTCAACAAGGGAAAATGCTGGATTCTGCACCTGGGGTGGGACAACCCTGGATGTACAAACTCAGGAATGAGATGCTGGAAAGCACCTGGTGGAAAGGGACCTGGGGGTCCTGGTTGCTGGCAAGTTGAATCTGAGTCAGCAGTGCCCTGGCAGCCAGGAGGGCCGAGCGTGTCCTGGGGGCAGCAGGCACAGCATTGCCAGCCGGGCAAGGGAGGGGATTGTCCCGCTCTGCTCTGAGCTGGGGCGGCCTCACCTTGAGTGCTGGGGGCAGTTTTGGGTGCCACAATATAAAATATTAAACTGTTAGAGACCGTCCAAAGGAGGGCAACAAAGATGGTGAAGGGCCTTGAGGGGAAGCCGCATGGGGAGCCGCTGGGGTCATTTGGTCAGTTCAGTCTGGAGAAGAGGAGACTGAGGACAGACCTCATTGCAGTTACAACTTCCTTGTGAGGGGAAGAGGAGGGGCAGACGCTGATCTCTTCTCTGTGGTGACCAGTGACAGGATCTGATTAAATGGCCTGAAATTGTGTCAGGGGAGGTTTAGGTTGGATATTAGGAAAAGGTTCTTCACCCTGAGGATGTTTGGACACTGGAACAGGCTCCCCAGGGAAGCGGTCACAGCACCAAGCCCGACAGAGTTCAAGGAGGGTTTGGACAATGCTCTCAGAAACATGGTGTGACTCTTGGGGATGTCCTGTGCAGGGCCAGGAGTTGAACTTGATGATCCTGATTGGTCTCTTCCTACTTAACATATTCTATGATGATGATGATTATGTTTTTAAATTATTTTCTGTAAGAGGTTGAAAGACTGTTGTAAAAAAATGTCCTTTCCAGAGTTTGCATTCAGTCTCATTTCAAAAGTAGTCTTAAGTACTTTTCACTTGTGCTAAATGTGATTTGATATAGATGAAACAAATTGTGTCTGACACAAGACTTCAGAGCTTTTAATTCTATAATCTCAAGACGTTTAGATAATTACATATTTTTCCTCAAATAAAAATACTCCTCTGCTCATTTTGGCAAATATTTATTCGTCTCCCCTGTTTTAATTGGCAATTAAATGAATGTAGCATGACTTCTTTATCAAATAAATACTTACTTTAGAAATTAAGGGTATAATTTGAAAATAAAATGTAATCTTTGAGTTGAACAGATTGCTAATATTCAACAACTATTCATTATCTATTTTCACTTTATGTCTTGGCTGTTTAAAAGGATTTAAGAATATCTTCCTAAACTCAGCGTTAGATGCAGGAGCTACATTTTCTCATTGGAAGTTCTTGAACAGACCTTACAATAGGCTGAAGTGAGCTAAAAATAAACTTCTAGCAGTTCATATTAACTGGGTAATAACAGTCAACAGCAAAAAGCAGTATCCAGCTATGATGAAAACAGGAAGCACATTACACAATCTGCCCTTTCCAGATAGGTATGAATTCTTAAAGGCTTAACTAAAATAATAATCCCTCAAAGTTTTTAATAAAAGCAGAGAGTTGCCTATTGTTCATAGCTGAGTGGAGACGAAAAACATGCACCCCAGTACATTGTGAAAGATCTGCTGTGTCCTGGGAAACAACACTATTTCCATTTAGTTCTTGGTAACCCTGATTTCAATTTTAAGTCACTATGGATTTGATCCTGCAAAGGGCTGAGCATCTGAGCCTTTCCAGCAAAGCTGCACAATGCTGTTAAGCCTGGGAGCATTGTGAGATAGAAACCCAGAAGCTGACCCTGATTGACTGGGGTGAGAAGAGAGTGCTGAGCTCTTGTCATTCATTGATGCTGAAGATATCTGTCCTCCAGCATCTCCCAGGAAACCATGTTCCTTCTCTGAGGCAGTCGCATCATCTTCATCTTTTCTTGGCAGGTGGAGATGGCAACAGGGTCCTTTCCTTAGAAGTGAAGAGTGAAGCACTAGCTAGATCTAGACTGCCCCAAGAGAGGTTTTGGTACAGACCTACTACTTATTTTATTTCTGTGGTTAGGCAGGTAAAAGAAACAACCCCCCTGCTGCCAGCGAAAGGTATCTACAAAAGATCTGTTTCCTCAGGCCCTTTTTCTGCTTGTGAGGTTGTAAAAAGTAGTGGAAAGTAGTCATGTGCAGAACCAAATATCTGGTATATCCAGATTCCTGTTGTCTTAAGTCTGACACTGTTTTGAGCACCTAAGTAAAATGTTTTGGATGCAGAACCATCTTGTTTGCATTTTTTGGGGTTAACACTTTTTCTGATATGTTAATGGGACAAATTACAGCATCTTAAGCACAAAGTGTTTCAGAAGTTGTCGGAGACTGAAATGTTATAGTTTATGACTTAAACATTTTCATGAAGACTTTTCCCTATTATAGCAAAAGCTGTATTACAAAAGCTGCAGAGAAGACCACTTCACCCCGGATAGGCCTCCTGACTGAGGCCTTACACCGCTCGCTGATGAAGATAAAGTAACAACTCAGGGCTGGGGAAAAAGGATACATTCACAGAGCACAAGCCTAACACCTGCGGAGTGGAGACCACAGCCCCAGGGCTATCAGCTGCTAAGCTTCGCACAGACCCTCGCACCGAAGGCTGGGGGGAAGAGAGGCCTTGGGGTGTGTTGGAAAAGTCTCTGGTCAGAGGCGCAGTTAACACCCACCCTCGTCTGTGCAGAGGAGCCCAGCTGAGGGGCCTCTTCACCCGGGGAAAAGCTTATCCATAGCAGAGGGGGTGTCATGGCCCATCAAAGGCCCCCCCAAAGGAGTCCCCAGACCCAGCACCAGAGCACTGCAGCGTGATGCAACAAATCCAGTGTTGCAAGGGACAGCGTCAAACTGGCCCCTGCAAGGGAAGCACCTGGGCATTCCCACCTGCCCAAAACGTTTATTAATCCACGGGATTCTGTGCTCTTTGGCGCGTGGCGGTGTGGCACGGCGACGGGGGACCCTCACCACCAAGAAGACCAGATGGAGGGGAGCAATGAGACCTCGGATGGGTGATATGCTTCCACCTAACCCCTGTCACTCTCTCCCTGTCCCCCCACCACCCACGCACACTTCTTTCTCTATTTCTTCCTCTCCTTCTTTTCTCTTGCTTTCTCTTTGCCTCTTTTACTATTAAAAAAAATACATCAATTTTTTGGCACCAACACCTAACCTCATTTGGTGTTAATCACGTTTTTTGGGTATATTTTGAACCTTCAAAGTTCTTTCTGTTTTATACATGGAGACTTTGATTTCTTTGATCTTCTGGTTTTAAACTAGATCGTAGCAGAAGTGCCCCTTGCTTGGGTCAGGACCCAGCCAGATTGCAGAAACAGAGGGTGTTGCCTGCCCAAGAAGGGCATTCCTCAGCCTAGCTGTGGCTTTCTTCTGTCCTGCAGCCCTGGCTGATCCTTGCTGCTCTTTTGCCACTGTTGTCCCCGCACCACTGGGATGCCTCCTGAGGGAGGCTCTTACCCACCTTTCAAGAAGCCACCCTTCCACACCGTGGCTCTGCCTCTGTAATAGCCCTGTGTACCTGGTAAACATGATACAACACAGCTTTCTCTCACCCTGTGTGTTCAGGGTGCATTTGCATGACAAAGACATGTCACTGTGTATTTCTCCTGCCAAACAAAACCCTGTTAGACTTTTAGGTTTGCTCTGATTTGGGTGTTTTTTTATTTAATGCTGCCCATTTGATAAATTGACCTCTGAAATTAAGATGTTGGAAAGTCAGAATTGACTGTTTCCACCCGGCAGGATGGAATGCAGCCATATTATTAAATAATGACAATGTTGATTTACTGTTATCAAATTCTTCATAGAAGCTAAATACATTAAACAGTCTGTGCAGATAATACTGGTATAAACCCAGACCCATGGGCAAACTATTGCCATTATGATCTTATTCTTATCATACAACTTTGGTACCTTGGTACATTGGAAAAAAATGGTACTTTGTGTATTCATTGAATGATTGTATGGTCTGCAAATAGTCCTTATCATATTTCAGAAGTACATAGCCAAAATTATTCTTATGATATACAACAGCAGAAAGCTTCTTTGTAAACTACAGATAAGGTTTCCTGTGGAATCTCCTCAGGTTTAAAAATTGGAAGCCACGTCATTACCTACTTAATTTGTTTATGTTTAGTTCATGGATTACAATAAGTGCTTCCATTTTTAAACATGTGTTGCTCCAATGTATTTCTTTTTGCTGCTTATTGTGGTTTGACCCTGGCTAGATGCCAAGTGCCCAACAAGAAGGGAGAGAGAAATAAAGCCCAAGAGAAATAAGGGATGATGCACAATACAGTTGCTCAGTAACCCCTGACTGATGCCCAGTCTGTCCCTGCCAGTGATTGGTGCCTCCCAGCTAACTCCCCCTAGTTTATATCCCTTTGGCTAGTTTGGATCAGCAGTCTTGGCTGTGCTCCCCTCCAGCTTCTTGTGCACCTGCTTGCTGACAAAGCATGGGACACTGAAAAGTCCCTGATTTAGGGTAAGCAGGATGGGTTGAGGTAACAACAAATCTGACTAGAATGTGCTAGAACAAGTTTGTTGTATTAGTTTAATGGTCACTGGTCACAATGTTGATTCATTTTCTCTCAAAGCTGGTCTGCTTGTTCTTAAAGTCACATTATGTGATACCTTCCTTGCAGTATGTGTTCCCCACTGTGCTGTTTGTGACCCGTGGGAACTGGGCCAAGGTTATCATGTTGTACTTTGTAACTCGTTTTATGATGTGATAGAATTGCTGGCTCTGAAATGAATCTGGTATTTGTGCTTGGTCTTGCCATCATCGCCACACTTTGGGAGAATATATCAGAAACTATTAATAATTGTACCTTTTACCTTTCCTTCTTGGAGACCCACTCTGTGGTGGAGATACCTCCCTTCATCTTCCCCTTCTGTTCCAGGCTAATTACAACAGCTCCTGAAAATTTTGAATATATTTGGGATGTTGAAACCAGCATGTTGTATTGCTATGTTGTCCTGAGTGGGTTCCAGGTCTTGTTTAAGAATGAACAACTATTTAAGAATACTAGCCAGTAGTCTGCCCTGAGGCCAGATAGTTATGAGTGGCAAGGTGTATGGAATAGTATGGGCAAGTGCCAAAGACTGTGGGCACTTCCAGTGTTTCGGAACTTCATCCTTGAACAAGTGCAGAATCTGGAAAAGCTAGTAAAATATTTGGAATAGGCGTGCTGTCACCCTGGCAATTTCAGAGAGACAAAAATCACTGCAAAGTGCTGGGCCACGGCTGAGGCCTTCCAAGCCCTGTTCGACCATATTTGTTACCCTCAAGGGGAGAAAAAGGTCTCTGGATCAGACAACAAAACAACAGCCTGCTCCAACCCCTGTGACAGGCACTGTAGCTGAACCTGAGAACCAGCCTGTGCCCCTATACACAAGAAGAAATGGAGATACCGTTTTTGGTAAAAGAGGACTAAGCAGAGCCACCACAAGAACATGAGGATGAGGCAGAAAAGGAGCTAACCACTCAATCCCTATCCCTGAGTGAGCTGCAGGATATACAAAATATTTTAGCTGTCAATCAGATGAGCACATCTGGCTGCTCTGATGGTGGGGTGATGTTGTTAGTAACCTGCAATTAGAGAGGAGGAAAGCCAAACTGGTGGGAGCATTTTCTATGGAAGCGGGCATTGGTTTGGCACTTGGAAAAGGGATGCAAGTCCTCAGCCTCTGGAGGCAACTCCTGTCAAGGGTGAAGGAAATGTATCATTTCAAGGAAGATATTTATGTCACCCAGGAGAATGGACTACCATGGAGAGAATACCATGCGGTATTAGCCAGTACCTGAGGTAATTAGCCATGCCAGAGATGATTTATTATGACCCAAACAATGTGCAGCCACCCACAGATCCAGAAGAAGTCCAATTCACGTGTCCCCTGGGGCAGAATCTGTGTGTATATAGCAAAAGACAGGAAAGGTGATGGTGTATTGGAAAGTGTGGGACTTGGGCATGACATAAATGGAATAGAATAAGGGGTGGGTACTGTCCTGGTTTCAGCTGAGATAAGGGTAATTTTCTTCCTAGTACCTGGTACAGTGCTGTATTTTGGAATTTGTATGACAATAATGTTGATAACGTGATGATGTTTTAGTTGTTGCTAAGAAGTGCTTACCCTAAGTCAAGGAGTTTTCAGTTTCTCGTGCTCTGCCAACAAGGAGGTGCACAAGAAGCCTGGAGGGAACATGGCCAGGACAGTGCTATTTAGCCTAAGAGTGTATGGGGATACAGCTGATGAAAGCTTATTTGAAGGAGCTTTTTTGAGTCCTGAGGATGCTGGGATGTGACTGGCAAAGGAACTTAACTTTACTATGTCTCCTTACCTTCATTTTGCCTTCTTGTGAAAGATTCCCTCTTAAAATTGTGGTGGGGTTTTGAAGGCTTGGAGAGATCTCCACCATCTGCCTTCAAAAAACCATAATTAAGCTGCGAAGACTTAAGGACTGACACTAAGATGGCACAGTCTCAGTGGTTTTGACCGACAAAGATGGAGAAATGCCAAATTATGAGAACCGTGGGTGAGGTCCTGTCTCTGAAGAACTGTTTTATTGTCTCCTGCTGACAGAATAGTGGGGAGGGAGAGAGGCAAGGAGACCTTTCTGACTGTAATTGCTTGTCCTTTGCAGAGTGCCTGTTGGAAGTGCTGCTGCAGTGGATTGTGATCAAAAAATGCCCCTCAGCTGCTGCTTGGAGGGAATGGGCAACAAAAGGAAGGTAAGTGACTAAAGAAAGGCATGGGACAAGGAAAGAGCATATCTGGAAGAAGAGATCTAGAGATAAAGTTGTAACTGCAAATGACAGTGACAAAATTTTAACATGTTAGGGTAGAGGTGAAGAAGTACTTTTTATTTTCCAAGATAATTTTTGAAAGGATTGAAACAATTATTTATACAGTTTTCTGTATACTCTATATATACGCCCCTTGCTATACTTTACATCCCCCCCCAATTCTTAAAAGAATGCAATCTGAAATACCAAAAAAGATATAAAAACTTCTAATAAAATGGCAGTTTAATGGAAAAATTACCAACTTGGTTTGAATTTTTTTTTCCAAAATTGCTGATCAAAACCCCTTGAAACTTCTTCTGTATTCCCTGGTTTTGCCTACTGGAGTGCAGGATCATTCTCAAATTATTGTCAGTGCTAGTGTTTATCTAATCTACTATTTTGCCTATTAATTGAGTGTCAGAGACCAGTTAAAGGTTTTTCCTACTGTTGAACTTCAATGTTCATAACTTAATTTTTCCTTGATATTTGTGTAATACTCTCTTGTATCTCTCTAAATGATTCTGCTTACGAACCAGTGTAGAGTTTGCACATTTTAAATATTTGTTGTAGATGTAATTGTTAATTTGATGTCATTTAATCAACACTATACATGTATTTTCTTTTAGTTCAGTCTCCCCTAATTATTTTTGCAGCTTTTCTTTGAACTTCATCCAATTTGTCTATGCTTTTCTGGTAATTAGGTGCTGATAGCAGAAGAGCGTTTGGACAAATTCCACCTGTTATGTGAAGAATCATCTCCTTTTATTTCTTCAAACCTGTGTCTTACTAGCTCTCGTTAATGCCCCTGATTCTTCTGTTTGAAAAACCAGTGACCACTTGATTTCTAGCCATCTTCCCACAGGTAATGTGATCATTTTGCATTTTGTAACCCCTTCATGGTTCATTTATTTTGACTTCCCAAACTACTTGCCTTGTTATTTTTGTGTAGGAAATAAGTTAGGTTTGTTCTGCTCGTGGTTTCCGGGGCAGTGTGGTTTTCTTTCCTCAGCAACAGAGCTGTCTCTGTTTCTCTCTAAACTTCTACTATTTATTTAGTTATAGATTCATTACCTAACAACTTTGGCAGTTGTTGATGCTTGACCTTTATCTATGATTATGCACACAGTTGACCTGTTAAAATAATGTTAGTGTGTCAAAGTGAAGATCTTAAAAGAAAAACAGAGTTACAGTTGCCTGGGCAATACTGATTTTGAGACTTCCTTCACTTGTATGATGATTGCAGTCCTTTTTTAATTTTTTTTTCTTTTGCATAGGATTCTGTCTCACTAAATGCAAGAATGGATAACACCAAGCAACAAAAAAACTTCCACATCTCTTCCTCAGCCTTTAGCTGTATCATCCTTATTTTAAAAACAAGGAAAATATGTGAGAAAGGACTTTTAATGAGATAACAGACTTTTGCTGACAATTACGATAATGTCTGTCAGTGTGGAAGCTCCAGCACTGCTCTGGTCTTCAGAGCTGGCCATGAGCATGCCTAGGAATGCACACTTTAGAAAGTGCGTGGTCACATCACACCCCTGAAAGTCAGCACTTCAAGCACGACACACCCAAACTGAGGACTGCAAAATATTTCTATCATCTTGAAGGCAGGGAGGGAAATCTGGAAACTTCTGTGAAATCTATGGAAGAATCAGGCATGGAAGTGAGTTCATCTGTCTGAATTTCTGCTTCCTGAACTTTACATCTGCTCTCACCCTGAAGTCCCTCTGCCAGCCTCCTGTAATGCATGAAACCACGTAGAAAATGAGGCAGGGACAGAATCAAGACTATTGGTTGCCCCAATCTGTGTGTACATACCCTTCTTTCTGTGAGCTGTATCAGACCCAGGGGAATATCAGAAAAATCAGGATTTGAATGTGTAATTTAAACCAAATTGTTCTCCTTGTGGATGGTGGTCATTATTCTTGCTTAGGCAAGAGTCTTAATTCTGGACTTGTAAATCCTTGAGTGCTAGGTCCTAAAAATTACTCTTCAAATGTTAGTTTAGGGAAAGAAAGAAGGAAACAAGCAAAATTCAAGAGTTCATTAGAAGATGGAAATTGGGCTTCTTCTCATTGCTTTTATGTATAATTCTAACACTGGTTTCTGGAAATCTTTTTAGTCAAACAAAGGTTAGTATCTTCAGAATCTATCTACTACTGTTTGTAGACCGAGCAGGGGAAGATGATGTGGCCTGTGACACACTGAAACCCTGTGATATGCACTATACAAACCCAGCAACTTTTATTGTATTGATTCTAAGGGTCATCCTGAGGTTGTCTACAAAACCACCTGCAACCAGGTCTCTGTTGTCAATGAGCCTGCAAGGGAGGCTTGAGGTGAGGCCAGCTTGTGCCATGCATGATGTGCAGATCTCTCTGACATGATGCGTGCGTATAGCTGTCGTGTTGGACTGGCAGCATATGACCTTTTCTTTTCTTTTCTTTTCTTTTCTTTTCTTTTCTTTTCTTTTCTTTTCTTTTCTTTTCTTTTCTTTTCTTTTCTTTTCTTTTCTTTTCTTTTCTTTTCTTTTCTTTTCTTTTCTTTTCTTTTCTTTTCTTTTCTTTTCTTTTCTTTTCTTTTCTTTTCTTTTCTTTTCTTTTCTTTTCTTTTCTTTTCTTCTTTCTCTCTGTCTTTCCCTTCCTTCCTTCCTTCCTTTCCTTCCTTCCTTCCTTCCTTCCTCCCTTCCTTCCTCCCCTCAATCTCCTTAATACATCTTTGCCACTTTAAAAAAATACCCCAACATTTCTGCTTCTTATCAAGCTGAACATTTATTGTGGGTTGGACAATGTTATGATGTGAGATACATTTTCTTATTTTCTTTTCTCCCACCAGACGTTTCATTTCTCATGCTGCCATTCTGTGATGATTATATGCTCAGTCTGTGCATGACTTTGCATGTGCTTGCACATTTTTACAGCTCCCCCTTGCCTGTAAACCAGTGCCTGCTGAGTGCTGCATCCCCTCTTGCCTGCCTTCCCTGAGTGCCTGTGGAGCTGTGTCCAAACTGCTGGAAGGAGCAGTGCTGCAAGAGGAACAGGGGAGGGCAAAACCGGTCAGTAGGTGAGTATCAGCCACTGCAACAATCCAGGAGACAGTCTGTGTAAATAATGTAGTTGGTTTTTATCAGTATTTTTTCAAAAAAAAGCAGGCACCATAGTAGCAGAATGGAAAAATTTGTAGATAAAATCTGTATCAGTTCCATGTACAGAGTAATTCCCTGAGGTGGTAGGGATTTCCTTCATCTCACAGTAGATTATTGTATAATAGCCAATTACATACAATTGTGTACTGTGTAATATTTTATCAAATGTCAGACAAGAGCCTTAAAGCTTTACTCTCAATGAAAGATTATAAAGGTTCTGGGCAAAGGGAGAAAAATTAGCAGGTGATTTAAAAGCATTTAGAAATTGGATGTTGAGGACTCACAGAGTAGTTGGACAAAGAAACAAAACCTGCAACTACAATGGACTATCATAAGTGTTCTGTGTTATCATTTAAAGTGAGATAATTTAAGGAAGTATCTGAGAAAGATTACTCCTTCCAGATCCTAGACACAGAAGGATGCCAGGACAACTGGGGAAATTTTGTATTCAATGAGGTTTGTAAAAACAAAGAAACAAACAAGACCCTTTCTCTATTTTGTGAACGTTTCCTTAATAAGTAATTGTGAACACTGGGGGTTTCTGCAGATTTTTTTTAGCAATGTAGATTTTGGTCATCCTTAGTAGTTCCACTAACATGTTTATTTGTTCATTGCTCATGGTTCTGCTACGATGAAAGAACTTGATCTTTTGGCATCCAGTAACATTTTTGCTTTGATCCTGTAACCAAATGATGCTAGCCACAAAATTCTTTTAATTTTGTCATTATTTCACATGGTATACTTATTATTCATTTTGGTTTTTGCACACACAGCATGGAAACTTAACCCAAATAACCAGTAATGTCTTTGCAATGATGTCAAGCAATATTTGGCAATTATTTCACTGTGTGTTTTAGGAAGGTGTTTGACACTGACCTGATTTCAAATGGGAACAATTGTGAGTTTGTGAAACCAAGCATGGAAATATAAACTAAACAGCCAGTCATCTCCAGCAGGAACACAGCAATTATACTCTTCCAATAATATTTAGTTTCAACTGGAAATCAATATACAACAAGTAAGGGGTGAATAGGAGGCCAAATAATTCCTACTAAAGAGGCTAAGAAGGTGGCTAGGCAAGACTTTGTTTTGACCTTTACATTTTGTCTTAATTCTGATTCATGTTAGAGTACTTAACTGGACTTTACAGTATCCTTGAAGTCATTCAGCCTGCTGTACAATAATTAAAAGAATGTTGATTGATATGTGTTGCTGTATTGGAAGCCACTGATACACTGTTTGTACAAAGAGTATTGTAAAGGGAGTTATATACAAACCTTGAGTTTTATATCACAATGAATTTTTAAAATCGATTTTTGATCTTGCTAAATGAAGAAAAAAGAAATTATTCCAAAACACAGGCATCCTATAAGTACAGGTGAGTCTAATAAGTAAGGTAGGAAAACAATGCATTGCTTATGGAAAGAATGGTTGCTGCGACCTGACTGAGGGCACAATCTAGGAGAAAAAAAATTATGGAGTAATATGATATCAGCCTTGATAGGAAGTCTGTAATGGTTAATATTATTGACATGTAAGAGTTAGAAATTTTTGGGACAGAATCAGTTAAAGGTATTTGGTAAGGAGCAATGATAGTTTAGGGGTTTTAGTCTGGTTAGACTGGATTTAAAATCTCAAATCCTTATTTCATTTTAGGACTCGTTTACGCGTCTTCATCAATTTTAAGAGCCAGGTAATATCATCCATTTTTTATAACTTAAACATAGAACTGAAAAGATTGATAATATCAGCATCAACTAGGTGATGGGTTTTGAGTCATGAGTGTGGTGGTAGATGATGGTATTGTTGTTATTGTTATCATCCTCATCATCATTGCCATCATCCTCATCAATTCAGATTTTCACAAGATCTCCAATCAAACTTGTTTAATCTGGATTTAGGTGATAATACTTTCTGCCAGCTCCTAGTGATTAAGCATAGTGGGAATAAGTACATAAACTACATCTCAGTCGCATTTTCCCATGGATACTGGAAGTTTTATTTCACATCGGATAGTCCCAAATCTGCCAAGATATAAAAATCGTTAGGTAATTTTCTGTTTCCCATTGAATTCTGTGATAACCTGAGAAGAAATTGCTTGGACTGTGTTCTTTTCATATCACAAAATCTCAGAGGCAGAGTGGCAGTTCCACAAATAAATATGCAGCTTCAACATAAAAGAAACTTTCTGAAAAATCTGAAGAACTGTTTGCCAGAGATGAAGTATTAGATGGTAGAAGTGCTGCTTTGATTTTGTTGCACAAGTCCAGGTCTGTTTCAGATGCAAGAATAGCTCAATTTTAACAGGATAGTTCCAACCATGGAACCAAACACTGTATATGAATTATTGGTTAGTTTAAGATAACATATGCAATAAACCTTTATGTCTGTCCAGGCATATTTAAAATTAATTCCAAATAGCTGTTACTAAAAAGTTTTCCGAAAGAATGGAAATTTCTGATTTGCACTGTAGAGGAAAATGCTATCATATTACCCAATAAAACCCTTACCAACCATAATTACTGCTGATTGCCCTAACCTCTCAGTTTTACTTGGCAAAAAGAAACATGGAGTGTTGTTCCTGTTACTCTTTCCTTTGCTCCTCAATCTCCACAAGAATGTCTAGCTGAGGTGGCTACATGACCTTTTGGTGTAAACAGCACCACATTTTCTCCCACCAAATCCAGATAGTTCATATATGCAAGTGAAATGTTGCTCTCACTGGTTTTTGGGATACCATTCTCAGACTCCTATTAGCCACATACGCTGGGGAAGTGGGAAGAACTTGAACTGTCATTCTCAACAGGTGCAGGTATTTATTGGTGAAACCCCCCAAAATACTGATTTTCTGGCTTGCAATGTGAAAGACACTCCTTTTACTTTGACATTTAACTCAACACTCCAAAATTGCAGCCTCTGCTTTCTAATAGATGAATCCTAAAGAGGAATTATGAACAAGTTAAAATGTATTGTAATTTCTCTCCAAGCACTCACTGTGTGCAGGAGGGATGGATAAACAATTTTCGCTAATAATCTGAATCACATAATATATGTTATAATGAATTCTTAAAAAAATATTCAGTAGTTTTTATTCATAACTGCCATTCTTTATCATAAAAAAGCACTTTTGACATATACTTAGGGCCAATTCAGTCTTGCCTTTTCCTTAGCTCAAAAACTTGCCTTTGAATGTGGAGAAAATGCAATAGGTGGAAACTTCCTAGAACTGCAAATTACCTCAAATTTGTTTTGCCCAGCCTTTACAATAGCTAAAATTCTTTCAGTAAAGTCTACTGGCTGTTATTTAAATTGCAGACACTGAATCTCACACAGTTGTATGGTGAAGGGACAAGGGAACTCATGCATTGCTGGAAGAAAGGAGGTTCTGAAAGGAGTTACCTATCTAAACATTTACTTAAATACTTACTGTTTTGAATGTTTTAATTTCCATATCACAGAAGCACATTAATTATGTTAAAATACAGTAGGAGGGTTAAAACCAATCTACTTTCCCTAATTCTGAAGAGCAGAAATTGTTGGCTGTCTTGGTGGACTTTTGCTTTCTTCGGAGTCTCTCAGTGGATGTTGCAATTGCCAAATGTGGGAATTGCTCATAGCAGAACTGATAAAGGAAATGATTTATGAATCAAAGGCATTGCTAGACAACAAATGATCTGTCACTTTTGTAAGACCTATTTTTAATGACTGCTTTGAGTTCTTACATGGGGCTTCACCACAAAAAAACTTTTGGGATAGTCTTTTGCAAAATGGTGAATATCCTCCATTTCCTCCTTAAATTTTGTAGGGTTGTTTTGTTTCCTCCTGCACGCTTTGTAAGTCTCAGGGTGGTGAATGCAGTATTCAGCTATTCTGACATCCAAACGTTTCAAGCAGTATGTCTGTGCTCAGAAAGTCTTATTTTTAAGTGAAGTTTTCTTTTATGGATACCTTGTTTAATATAGTCCTACCAATTCAAATTCAAGTTGATGAATATTCCAAAAATATTTGCACAGAAACACTTCCATTTTTATCCTGTCCTGGTGAAGAAATCCTTGCATTAAGCAAGTCTATTTTCTTTCAGCCCTCCTCCAGTCTGCTGAAAGTCAATGGGCTGATGATGTTGCAGCCACTGCTGTTCTTGCTGCCAGGCTGAGGAGAGTTCTGTCTACAAAAGTCCTCTCCCGTCTACAGTTACATGCATGTGCTGCCGTCTCCCTTTCTCTCTGAGCCGAGAGAAGCTTCTTCAGAAAAGAGATCCCTGTTGGCCATTTGGCAATCTCTAAAAATGCCCAGTGCTGAGATGCATTCAGGCTCTGTTCAGGTTGATTGCTTGGGTGTTGTGGCTGGCCTTACTTGCAGCGGGAAGTTTTCAAATGTATTTGGTAATCCAGTCAGAGCTTGAAGCTTGGGGTGTGGAATTTAATAGTTGCTGTTCTAATTAAAACTGCTGCATCAAAAATTCTTTGTGAGCAACCACAGTTGTCTGATGAATGCTGAAATGAGGTGCTTTCTTTTTGAAAATTCTGTCATGCAATACCTGAAATAAAAGCCTCTAGTCAAAAAGGACATATTACAGATATTTATAATTGGGCACAGTTAAAAACAGATATTAAATAGCTACATTTTGGATGTAAAGGTTTGGAAAAACCAAGATAAATTCCTAAATGAGGTAGATTGATTCCCCCAAGGGACTACCTGCATTGTGTTAGTTCCAGTGTGGTAACTTCTAAGTGTTATTTTTATGTGCTACTCAAAATATTTTATAAAATCTTTTCCCCAGCATATTTCAATAGAAGGATCAGTTGTCTGGAAAGATACAAGTGGGCTTCTTTTTGCAGTACTTTGGATAGGTATTTAGCGTAACTCTAGGCTCTGGTACCGGTTCTAAAGAGTGGAAAGGAAACATGTCATTGTTGAATGAGAAGTGTTAAAAACCAAAGCAATTTTCTGTGAGCATTAGGCATCCAATTCAGCTTTTTAATATACATACTTTATGTAATCTTCAAGAACAGTTTTTCTTAGATGCAAAACTGCTGTTATAATACTTGTCTACGATGTGTAAGCTTGACAGACAGAAGAACTAAAAATGTCCCTTGTGTTGTGTGAAAACACTTGGAGAATACTTGGAAAGATGTACACTTGCAAAACAATTGCTTCTTTGTTTCTTGCAAACTTCAGTAAACTTGAAATTCCCCAGATGTCAAATAACTAAATTATTTATTACTTAGAATTCATAGTCTCCTTGCCTTCTTATACTCAGTGTTTGTTTGTTTGGTTGGTTTTTTTACATTTCAAGAAATGTTAAATCAGCTGACAATTATTAACGGACAGTTTGGAAATATTTATACAAGAGTACCTGGGTTCCATGGTCTAGTAGTGATAATCAGAAAGATGGCTCTTGTGCTCAAAGATAGACAAATGTTACAGAGAAATGAATTTGCTCTTTCTAAATAATGTGATTTTACAAGACAAACAAGATGCTGAAGTTTATAGAAAATCCTTATACCTTCCAAGAGGTTTGAGATTTCATGAGATTTAAATTTTTTTTTTTAATAACCAAACAAGAAATTCTGGAATCGCACCACGGTAAAAATTGTAATTCCTTTTATGACATACAAACCTCTGGTAGTAATTCTAGTTGGATGGACTGCTTAAAAGAAGTTATTTTTTAAGCTGAATTCAAGGTTTTTGGAAGATACTTATGCTGTGGCATTGTCTGTCCATCTGCCATTTTGACACGACTATCTTTCCTTCAAGTCATGTGAAAAATTAGGGGCTGCATGGAGGAAAGAGACTCAGATTTGTGTGCTGCTGAGGAAAGGGTAGGCAGAAAGCAAACGCTCCATATTATACTAGGCAGCAATGGGCAAAGTCTAACTTTGGAGTATCCACATTGCATATGCTCTCTTGCTTCATTTATGGGTTGAAGGGGACCATTTTTCATTAGTTCTACTACTCCCAGAAGAGCTCATTTGACTGGCATTGCTGTAGCTACCTTAGCTCCAAAAGACAGGATTTTCAAAACTAGTATCATATGCTTTATTAAACTCAAGTCTTAAGTAAGGCTATATATAATCATTTTAATTTCTGAGGCTTCACAGGTAATCCTACTTAAATATATAGAGAAGATTTATCATAAGTTGTTAGAGCCATTTTTCTTGATTATCACTTACTGAGGCTTCAAAGTACTCACTTCAAAGTGCTTAAAAGCCAAATGTTTTTTTTTTCTTGCCACAGCATCCAGTGACCTAATAAAAGACAGATTATACTGATTTACTGTGAAGTACTAGGGATAACTAAAATATTAGGGTTTTTTTACATGTTTGCCCCCACAGGTTTGTGAGTTATTCCAGTACTACAGGCAGTGTAGATAATTTTATATTACAGGTACAGAACTTTCATGTTTTTTAAAAATAATATTTGACTTTAGTGTGACAAAGGGCATGAAAGAAAGGGAGCTTTGCCTTCAGACTTGAAGCCCCAGGGACACACGGCCATTTGGCATTTCTGCCAGAGGAATCCCTCTAAAGACAGAGTCACTGGAGAAGCACTGTCCTGCATGGTTTTTGGCAGGTGATCATGAGGACGCTGCCTTCAGGATGCAATGCTGTCTTGCAGGCAATCTATAGGTGGCCACTCTGGTTGTGCCTGATGTGCCAGCAGGCTGCTTTAGGCCACTCTAAGCCCCTGGGCATCCTCGGATGCTTGCCTGGTGTCCCCCTTGCAGTTCTTCTGTAGGGGCAGAGACTTCTCAAGGCATCCTTCAAAAGTCAGTCTACACCTTTCTCTTGGCTTGCCAGAATGCTTTAGGTCACTACTGAGACTGTGGATTTCACTCTTTGAGAAAGTTTCAGTAGCAAATCATTTTCCTTTAGGTGAGAATCTAGAGCCCATGGAGGGCTCTGAAAGGAAAAGCAGTCATTTCATTCTGGTTTAACCTGACAGTCAGTGTGATGGGTGCTGAGTGACTGGTGTGGCTGAAAGAGTTGGGCTGATGCACTTTGAACTCGCTGAAGCAAGTCAGGCATCAGTTAAAAATGGCAAAGCTGTTCTTGCAGTGGCCAAACTTGGAAGCTGAACTTATAAGAAAGAACTTTAATTAAATCCAATCAGGATGGGACAGAAAGGTTACCTAGTGACCGAAATGATAAGAAATACTCTGCTATGTAGTATTCTGATTTCAGTAGCACAGCTGCACCATTTTGCACCCTTAAATTCTTTCTTGCTTCTTAGCAAGCATTAGAAATCACCCAATTCTCTCAGTTATGCTGGAGTCATGGAAATAATTATGGGATCTCAGCATACCAAGAGTAAAAACATTAATTTAGGAAAGTCATCAGGAACCAAAAATAATGTAAGAATTGTATCAGACTAGACTGACGGTACATAAGGATAATCCTCACTGTATATATATATGTATATCTATGTATATATTTGTATATATGTGTAATATATGTAGTATTTGGATTGCTGCAATGACTTAGATCCACACTCTTCAAAATACTTCACTATATATTATGATTTTGAATACATCTATGAGATATTATTTCTGTTATTTCTTTTATGGACCTTTTACATCTCAATAACCCTGGAAAAACAAAACGTCTCCTCCAGTCACAATGGGAGGAATGGGTGGATGATGAAGACACCATGCAGTCCAGCCTGTTTTTCCAAAAAAAATGATGCATAGGTAAGTTAAGTAATTGCTGATGCAGGTATCTGTGGCAAAATTTGGAACAAAGCTTAGGTATGAGTCGTGGTTCTCACTATCATTGCAATTATATACAGCACGTTTATGGGATAGAAATTTGGTGGTGTTTAATACTTCACCTCTAATACCCTGATGGTTCGGAAGGCCATGTTAAGTTTTCTGGAGCAGATCTGCAGAACTGCATGGAAATACAATGTTTATGAACTAACGTGGTGGATGTTGTAGTCTGCTGTCAGTATCTTCTGCTGCAATGTTTCTTCCTTGGTGTGTGACCTCGCATGACTGCTGACTCCCCAGCATGTGACAAGTCCCACATGGGTGGTCCACAAGATTCCAGGAGTGGTTCAGTGCTCCAGAGAAGTTTGGCAACTTTGATTTATCCCACAGATAGAAGGGGACTATCAAAGTTTTCTACTGTTTTATTCTCCTGTTAATTGCTGACGATGTTTGTGGAAGAATAGGTTCACTGTCTTTTTGGTGTGATCAAATGCTTCTGAGCTGGAGACAAGGCTGAAGGGGGGAGCAGAATGAAACAACAGTCCCCTTTTTCCCCTCCTTTCTTTTAGCAGTGTATTTTCATTCTCAATTCATTTTTCAACTTCATAAAGAAAACTGGGATTGGATCTGTGAAAAATCTTCACAACTTTCTTCCTTCTCCTGCGAAGTTAAGATTGTATCTATGCTCAGAAGAATGCAAAACTTGAGGGCTTAGTTATATCTCATGGTATTGTTTTCTGGTTTTATACTTCCTTCCCCCTGGCGATGTTGAGAAATTTGTATTAAACTTTAGGAAATAATAAATATTCTGTTGTATGTTTAATGGACTAGACATGTTAGTCCTTGTCTTGCCTTGTTGTGGAGGGAATAATATGATGTCAACCATGGAAAATCAAAATATACTCACTTGTAGGCATTTGCAAATCTTCAAACCAAGGGCACTGTAATAAATAAGGCAAATAGCCTGGAACTGTGGACCAAAGCCCTACTTCAGAAAGTTCTTTCTTGCAAAGCCCTTTTCCTCTCATAGTTTCTGTTTTGTGCTAGTGGGCAGTCAGCAGTGTTTCAGCAGTGAGCAGTATTTCCTTGAACACACAGGCTTGAAAGGCCTCATACAGGCTGTTTTCTTCACTGTCCTGGCGATGAATCTGTTTTATCAACATAGATTAGTGGATTAGTTTTGTGCTTGAAAACGATCAATTTTATGCAGTGAGATACAGTGGAAGTTAGGCTGAAGCTCAGTGATGGATTGTTGGGGTACACTATGTGGTGGCAGAGAGATAGGCCCTGAGGGCTGGAAAGAGAGCCTCTTTCCTGGACCCAGAGGTGACTCTGGGAGTGCATCCAGGTCACCGGGGATGGGCTGAGAGAGGATCGTGGGTTTGTGGACAGTGTTGGACCTATGGGAAGTGATAATTGTAGTTTGTGGCCTTATAGGGTATTGTTTACCTGCTACCATAATAGGTAACATCTGTGCAATACACCAGGTGATTGGGGGACACTGAGGTGAACATCTTTCCCGTTTATATGATGTGATATCCTGTTAGGTGCTGGTATTTAGGGAATTTTCACTGCGCAACAAAGGCTTTGCACTTTCCATCTCGTGTGTGAAGTCCATGCCCTTGCATGATTACTGCAATGGATGGTGGTTTTTTTTACTCTGCTGCTGTGATGTGTTGGTCCCTTACAAAAAGAGTGATGGATTCAAGTGGAGACTTGTGGAGAAAGGGGCAAGTCATTCCTGGAGATCATCTTGAGTGTGTAGGAGGAGAAAAAAGCTTTTATACATTTTCTTTGGGCAGAGGAAGGATGTCTGAGACTGAAAGCTGTCTGAGGAGCAGGGAAATGGCTAAAGAGAGCAGGAAGCAAGCACACACCTAGGCCTAAGTGATTCTCAGGATCGGGGGCGGAGGGCTACACAGAGTTGAAGCTCCAACCTCAAGAAAATAGATTGTTAGGCTGCCAAAAAGCCTAAAAGAAAGGATGTACTTCAGGAGAATAAGATAGTCAGAGGACCTTTTGTTGCAAACCATTTTAAAATTTCATTTCTGTCTTACCTAATTACTTGAGTTATATCCGTTACAAGAAGTTAACTCTTCTTGCTTGCATTTTACTAGAACCTGGCTTTTCACTTGAAAAGTCTTTCCATGTTTTTAGGAGTGAGGGAAGTTCTTCTGCAAAATTTAAGCAAATCTGCCTCACAGTTCCTATCCAACTGGAAGTTTAGTCTTGGCTCATCTGAAAAGTGATTTTCAGAAACTGCATCTAACTTTCATTTTTCTAACCACATGTAGACTGCATCATGACAGTGCAGGTTTAATTTGGAGGCTTAATAATTTGCAGGTTTAATTTGGAGGCTGTTGGGTTTTTTTTCTTTTCTTTTTTTTTTTTGGGAAGATGACCATCTTTTCTGTCCCTTAAAGGAGATTCCTTATTTCATTAGTTTGTCACATGAATCAAACATTTGCCATGTGATGTTAAAACATATGCTGTTGATTAAATGTTGTTTTCAGTGTGGAACTTGAAGAAATACTGGTACTATATAGAGCCATTCATATGTGACAAGAAATTTGAAACGTCCTCGCTTCCAAGATATATCCACAAGTAATACTTCTTGGTAGAACTACAACATGTAGTGTACATGATAATAATGTTTTTTCTTTCAGATAAAAAAAAATAAACAATTAAGTTGGAAGGGATATATACTTTCTGTCTGGCCACAATCTCAAGTTGGGAAGATGTGTCTGCTAGCTATTCATTAACACAGCTTTGAAAGGGCAAACCATCTCTGTCTATTGATTAATTTAAAAAGAAGCAATGGACCTGTATTAGGAATAATTACAAATGGAAAAAGTGCATTAAAATGATTTGTCTTTTGAAAACATAGAATCATTTATACTCATAAATCTAACACTGACTTTGCAGAAACACTGGTAAGTTCCTGATTCCTTTGCACAGCAAAGTATGCTGTACATAAGTTATTACTCAGATTAAAAAGAAAAGTGCGATCATGTTTATAGTAACCTTTCTTCAATGGCCAAAAGAGTTCCAGAGTTGCAGGAGATATTTCATCAGCATTGAAAATTTGGAACTACTGATGCATAACTCCACAAAAATTTTATCTGCGCTGTCAATTTAAGATAAATGTGTTAACTGTGCAGTTGAAGGGATCTTGAAAAGTTTCCTCACTATTAGAAGTTAGTTTTCTACATTAGGCGAAGATTGCTTAATTGCAATTTCTAATTTCTTTAAGGATGAGGAGGGTGGGAGTGATGCTTTCAATGACTAAATAACTACTTAAAAGGGTTTTTTAATGACACACTTAAAAATCATAACAACCTGCTCTTCTGTGTGTTGAAGTTAATGATGTCATACTTTCTCTGAGGGGTAATCTAGGAAAAGAATTGACAACTGATTCATGCATCACAGTCTAATTCTTAAATACACTTCACATCAAAGCAGAAAAAACACCAAGCATTTCATTCACCTTTCAAATACCAGAATTTGTATGAAAGCCACAACAAACAAAGAGAAATTTAAACGGAGCCAGTTACTTCCTCTGGAAAAAGCATTTTCCTTTCAGGAAATCACAGATGTTTGATGCAGGCTGAGCTTCCAAGTCTGGATAAGGAACCTTTGGCTGAAGAATTTGTGGAGGGTAAGCATGTCAATAATACACCTACAGCACGAGCCTTGTGTAAGGAAATTGTCTATGGCTCTATCTTTAGGCTCTTGTTCTCTCTATTTTTCTAAATTCGTTGACTTTAATATACCCTCTGCTGATTTCAGTGCACTGGAGAATATTTTCCTTTTAAAAACAGATTGTATGGAAATGTTTAAAATATTGCTTCTGTTAAGCCCAAGCTATATATTAAGGTTAACTTGAGCTGAGCAAGTGAAAGGATGTGAAAGCTGATTTTAAAAAATACCTTAAGAACTTATATATATATAAAGGTATTCACTAGTGGATTTATCTCAATAAATTTAATATGATAGTATACCAGTGAAGGCAACAGGAATGCTGAATGAGAGCAAATTGGAATGGAAATAGTATATCCCTTCTCTATTATGTCTTCACTCATGAAAGATGATGAGCCAATTTCTGAGGCAATTAAAAGCTATGTTGTCAAGAATATGGCATCCCATATGGATCTCTGGTAACTGTACTGCAGGCCCGCCCTTTAATCATAACAAAATTCATCTTTTTAAGCTGCACCTTGTATATAGGTATCCATATTAAGTGGCAGTAGTTTCAAGCTTGTTATATTTTTGCTCTTTATAAAGCTTCTACTCATAAACAAATTGCCCTTATTTGTTCTGGTCTTGTCTTCTTTATATTGGCATGTGTAGAGGCTTCATTTAGGTGTACAGGGATTATAACTGAATTTATCTAGATAAACTCCATAGTTATATTTTCTAATTGATTGTTTTTTGGCTTATTTGGGGGGATTCTTTTTCATAATCAGCTTCTAGAACTGTGGTACTTAAATCCAACTTCTTTAGTCCAATTAAGGCCTAGTCACTGCTGCCTAGACTGCAGTAATGATGTTGGTTATTTTCCTGTGATAACCCTATTGATAGGCCTCAAAACAGCACTGGTCTTTTTATTCGAATAGCTGACGTTTGCTGACTGTACAAATAATGGACTATGAGCCATTGGATGTAGTCTGTTTTTTGCTGTAATGGGAAACTGCATTAAAGATAAAAATCATCCTGTAAGTAAAGGGAAGGCTTTAGGCATGAAGGCATTTTTCAGCCCTACTTTGGGAAACTGTCATTCAAGCTCTCCGTATCAGGGCCGAGTCACTCTAGGGATGGCTCCTGTTCTTAGTCCCTCAAGGCAAAAGGGTGAAGGCAGAGGCTGTGGTCTAATGAATTGCAGGTTGAGGGCAAATTCACCTTCCTGTGAAAAATGTGGTTTAATACTTTTTCAACAAATTGGACATCGGCCTGAACCTTACCATATTATTTCTTGCTGTTTTACAAAAAGCCATCTTAGTTAGCTGAAACACCAAAAAGACCTATCTCTGTTACAAGTTGGGCTGGTGTGATGTAAGATTGTAAGTGCCTTGTCTGGCATTTAAATGTGTGAGGAGGTAGTTCCAGAGGGCGATTTGGCATGGCAAGAAGAATTTCTGCAGTAGCCCTCCATGGTATCAACATGTTCATATTTTTCTTCAATTTGGAAATCGGCAAATCACTTTAGTCTGAACACCAGTCTTAAGGGCAGGAAAGTACAATTGAACAAAGCTGTCACAGGGGAAGCCGTCTGGCATTGCTCATTGTCTTGGAGTCTGTGGTGAGTATTTTTGCACGTGAATCACTCTTTTGTATAATTTTGTTATTAATATTGTTGCTGTTACTGTTTGTTCTCTTATCTCATTGCTGTTTCCAGTAAATTGTTCTTATCTCAGCCTGTGATCTTCACCTTTTGTGCCTCCAATTCTCAACTCCATCCTGCTGCAGCAGAAGGGGGAAGGGAAGGAGGAGTGAGAGGGTGGTGGGTGGTTTGGGAGAGTCTCGGTGCGGGCACTGAATTAGGGAGTACCACTCCTAAACCATGACAACTGCACAAATATTCTTTGCATGTGTGTCTTTGGCTGGGAGACTTATCTTTTGTTTACTTGTTGCTGGTTTTTTTTCCCCCATTAGTATTCATGAGTTAATAAAGTAATGGATCACGATATATCTATGTATCTTGGATTACAGTACTTGTTACAGCTAAGGAATCCACACAAAATCACATGAGAGGAAGAAAGGGACATGACCAACTTTGAACGTGTGCTTCCCACACAACAGAAACCCACAAATATGTGCAGTTGATGAGCAGCTAAATCAAGTGCTTTGTTGGTGATTGTATTGGCTTCATATAAGGTGCTCTGCTTGACTGGCACCCAAGAACTTCTGCTGTAAATTCTGCTAGGAGCCTGAATTTGTTTCAGACCTTCCAGGGTGCTTGGGACAGTAATCCTACAAAGAAGGAGATAACCAGTCCCAGGGAATGGGACTATTATGTCAGACTGGACGTAAGCACATAGGCTTGAGTTTGTCTCTCCTACCTGGTGGGCACATCAGGCAGGGTGATAGAAATCAGTTCACTCTCCGTTGACTCTGCCAATGATCTTCTGGTGGTTCCTGGCAAATCACTTTGCCTTTCCCTGTGGCTTCAAACAAGGAATAATGTTGTCCTGGGGAAAAGTTTCACCTAGAAGAACCAGGAAGCTCACCATAACAGTAAAGTTTGGGCTTGTGAGGTTGCCATAGAAATTACCATAAGATTGTTGCAAAAAAAAAGATTCCTTGCCCCTAAGCGATCCATTTCCTTTATGCTGGGCCTTTCCACAGTGGTTGATCACTGATTCAAGCTGTTCAATTTTAAAACAAGACAGGACCGAGTGGCTTCCATTAAGGTGCATTCAGTCAGAGACACAAGTGGATAGAAATGGTGCACAATGCAACTGTTTTTCTAAGAGTATTCTTTGTAGGATCATTTATTGCTATCAAGGAATTTCTAAAAATAGAAGATAATGCTATTTAAATTTATTCTTATTGATGAGATTTATGCAAATATAAGATTGTGGGTTGTTTTTTTTTTTTATTTTCTTTGGGGTTTTTTTGTAAAACTCATATTGCTCCAGGGAGAGAAATTATGTTTAGCTGCCTTGGTGAGAAACTGACTAGGTCTTGGCTTGAATTTAGGCTGACAGAAGAGAGATTACTGGGCTTCAAATTAGAAATTCCTGAACATGATGCAATAAAGATACCATCAGGATGATACCATCAGGAATGGCAGAATCACCTGGATTAGAGTATCAAGCTATTTATGTAGCAACACTGAGGCCTGTGGGAAGAACAGTAAGCAGGAGTGGTTGGTGTTTATGCGGGAGAGACTGAGAATGGTGAAATAAAGGAGAGTGAGAAGGAGAAAAGGGAATATAATAGGTAGCAAGCTGTGATTAGTGCTGTCTGGGGATACCTGTTGGGAAGTCTTGTACTTTATCACTGTGGACTAAACTAGGGCAATAAACAAAGCTTCTTGTCCTGACCATAGCACATGCAACAAACCTGCTTCCCTGATGAGGAGGAACAGGGGAAGCAGCATGCTTTCCTTAGGCTGCCAGGGAACACCTGAGTCAGGTCAGGCATCAAGGTATGACTATGGCTATGCCTGTGCCAGGCCTGAGGGCGCTGGCGTCCTCCTGAAGACTTCCTGCCAACATCCACAGGTGCCAATGTAAACCTTGTGCAGTGAAACCCAGTAGTGGCTTTTGAGCCTGTTTCTTCATGGTGCTGGTAGAATGAACTTCAGGAACAGTATGAGATAGCGGGAAGGACCTCTGATCACTATCTGTTCCTCAGTTTGGCTAAATATAATTCCCCTAAAACTAAGAAGGTTCATTAATATGCCAGGTTTGGAAAACTGGTTCATCAAAAGAGCTCTGCAAATACTTCTGATAGGAGTGAGACTTGGAAAAATATGAGTAGAAGAATCAGTTTTGCATTGCTAGAATGCATCTATTGCTTTTTTTCTTTGACCTAGTTTAGTGTTAAGAGTGATCTCAAGTCATTGCAGGAATCAGTAGAGTAGATGCAAATAAAACCTTTTGTAAACTGCAGCCCAGGCAGTTGTAGCCATCCCTGTGTTGTCCTGCCAGCAAGCCAAAAGGCACAGTTTGAAAGCCAATGGCCCCAACAAACAAAGCTGGTCTGGTGGGGGACAAGTAGTAGAGAGGCAGCCCTTCACTTTGGGACACTCTCAATTATCACCAATAACTGTAAGAGATTTCTTCTCAAGCATTGTTTTGACTTTACCTTTGTGAATGATCATGTCTTTTGGATGGGGAAGTGTCTGTAGTGGTAGCAGGTGTCCATAACCATGCACTTGATACCTCCTGATGAACTATGCACCTGTCCAGATGGTAATTTTGAATAGCGAGATAAAACTGTCAGCTGTATATTTACTTGCCCTTTGAAAATCTCACTGCTAACAAGGCACTTTTCACCTGTCTGGAAATGATGGTAAAGATGGGGTGCAGCTGGGTGAAGCTCCTGTTTGTCATGTGGCAACACTGTCCTGGCAGACCCAGCTAAACTCTTGTGGAGAAAGCCAGAGATTGTGGTGGCAGCAAGACAAAGTGAGGCAGAAACTGCCTTTGGAATCTAAAATAGTTAATATTGCCAGAGGTATCTCAAAACTAGACAGCATAACAAGATTTTACAGTTTGAGATGCACCATTTGAAAATTAATATTTCTCCTCTATGGATGGAGCAGAATGATTTTTTTCCCCTCCAAATGGCCTAGTTTGCAGTTATCACACAGCCCTGTCTGCAGTCACCTATGGGTTCATAAATGCTATTTACAATCAAGTATTTACAGCCTTGTTGGCTAACAGAAACATCTTTCAAGACTTGGAAGATACTACTTGCCCCCACATTGACTATGCTTGCTGATATGCCTAGATGCATGGAAAATTTCTAAACTTTCATCATCTGGAATTCTGCCACCTCTGGCAAAAACCTGCTGAAATTAATTTTTAAAAAAATGTTTAACATGACTTTTGATTTGTGTTTAGTTTTAACAAAGTTCATAGCTTTCCCTCTCTGCAACATTATAAAATCAATTATAGAACTTCTCAAAATTTCACTAAGTTAAAGAACTTGACAGTTTTGTGGAGGAATTCTCCTTCCTCCTGTCTTGTTCTGTCACTGTTGTGACAGACTTTAATGGCTTGTAGGATGGCGGGAGGTAACTCGGAAGAGCAGTGAACTTGGGAATATTGTGCTTATCCTCTGTGAGCTCTCATATCATGTCCCAGTAGACTGATGGAATACTGCTTCCTGAGAGCAAACTTTTTCTCTTTTGGAGATCAGTGTATCCATAAGGCTCCACAGTGATTTGTGCAGGAGCAGGTTTTGCTGGCAAGAAGGGAGAGCTACAAACTGGTTTACAGTTTTCCAACTGAGAAGAATCCTCTGGTCAACAGATGGGAATAGTGCCAGAGAATATCAGGAGCTGCCAGCTTGGTGTTTGGGTGCTAACTCAGGTGGATTTAACTGTGGAGGTTTAAGGGATGGCTGGTCCCCTGCTGTATCAGTTCCCAGGGATTATTGCTTCTGCTGCAAAGGTAGCAAAGCAGGATTCGCATCAGTGCCTTGGCTGCCCCAGGTCACTGTCTAGTATTTCAGCATAAAATCCACCTCTAAAACAATTTATAAAACTGTGTTAAGTAGTGGACTGACAGGCAGACCCAGGTACTCTACCACTGCCTGATCTATCGAGGCAGCAATCTGTGGCGGGGAGGTGCAGAAAAGAGGCATTCGACAAGCTACAGTGATATTTTTGCCTCTGCTAAATAAATCTTCCAGAGTTTGTCTGCCACTCATCTTGGAAGAGGTAGAATCAAGGGAGAGCCTGGTAGTGAGTGGGGGCCAGCTGGAAACCACTTCTGCCTTCTCCTGTACCACTGGCACACTTCAGAATATGAATTTCCTAAAATAGATACAGGGTGTTCTTGAACATCCCTGCCACACTGACCTGCATAATCTGAGAAACTTCTGCCAGAGTTTGGTTGGTGTTACGAAGCTCTTTTTCTACACTGGCTGTACATACTGTTGTATCATAAATGCTTTTTTTATCCATGTGCATTAATTTTTGTAGGTGAGACTCTCACATCCCTTCAGATGAAGGACGATCGTTAGCTCCTGAATTTTGATGGTTAGTAATTGAAATATAAAACATTTGAGTCAAGGATTGTCTGAAGTTTAGAACAAACAATTCTGGCTGTCTTGTCTTTGAACTGACTGTATGGATTAAAAGAAAATTATCAGAGGTAGAAAAAAAGTGCATATAAATGGGGAAACACAGGAAGAAAAAAGATTGGAGACAGACGAAATGCTCTAATGGGCAAGTTGGGTTAAAAAAAATAGGGTGGTTTAGGAGTACCCTGTGTTGCAGGAGAAGGATGTGATCTGATCAGAAGTTCCCTGTATAGGTCCAAAAGAACTGAGCTCAATGGAAGGCTCCGATAGGATGGTGAAAAGAGAAAGGCCTTGTTCTTTTATAGATCCATGCATTTATTGTGGCATGAAGTAAGTAGTGGTGGAATCCATAACTCTGACTTGTTTTTTGTTTACTTAGCTCTACCGAGTACCTGTAGAGTGCTGCAGGGTGTAGTGGAGAGCTTGCGCTTCAGGAATAAGTTCTGGGAGATAATACATTTCAACCCTGAGGGACCAGCCTTAAATCCTGTGGGGACACAAACTGATTCCATCTTTTGGATGCCAAGGAGAGGATCCAGAAGCTGAAAACTGGAGACATCAGGTGCGTAAGTGTGCTGATCCTTCCCATATTCCAGAAGTTTGAGATTGGAGGGAGGTCACTGGCTGGATCTTGGCCTGTTTGGCTATACATAGCTGTGTAGCAATAAAGTCTTGCTCTGTTCAGTGTCTTCCTCTGAAAATGTAAGGTAGGCCCATTTGCACCAACTCATAATTATTTTAGGTAAGACACTCCATGTTTATTCCGTATGGCTTCCTTTCCCACATCTTACTTGTTGTGGCAAGGGCATGAGGCTGTTCCTAGGATCTCAGTAAGTTTGCATTAACAAACTTGTGATCCAGAAGAAAAGTCTTAGCTAGGGAAATGAGATATGGATGAGGGAGGCTTGAAAGACTACTGATAAAATGCCAAAGCATGGCCAGATACTGCCTGCACATACGTGTGTGTGTGTGTATAAAGTACTGGGAAAACCTAGGACAGGAGTCTTCTACTTGCCATACAGTGAAGGAAAGGACAGCCTGAACTGTGGTTTCACTGTCACAGAGCATCCAAAATAACATGAAGCATCAAGTGCTGGTCCTGTAAATTCCTTATCCCTCTCTGACAATACTCAGGGGTCCTTAGGATGGCCCCTGCTGGTGTCTGCAGGCATGTCCACTCGATGTCTGAACCACAGTTTTCCAGGAACCTTCCTGCCTTTAGAGTGGTTTCCTGGGACTCGAGCAGTAGAGACCCTTCTCTGAGTGAACTGACTTTATGGCCTACTCATGCTCACAGAAGCATCAAACTACAAGGAAATGGCAGTTTTGATAAAAAAGCAGCAGGCTGGTGAGCACTGAGCATAGAGGAGCTTGCTTAGGGCTGCAGGGCTGCCTTCAGCTGTGTAGGAAATAAAGTTAATTGTCATCTGGCCTAAGTTAAATGGATGACCTCGTGAGTAATAGCGTGTTTAATCACAAAGCCACTAGAAACATCTTGACATGAGATGGAATTGCTTTGTCAGAATTTGTTCTAAAGGGATTGGGAACAGAAGCAGCGAGGGTAAAACATACCATCAGTACAGAATAAACCTTGCTATGTCTCCTTCCTCACTGGTTTGTTGTGAAACGGTGGAACAAAAGTGCTTCCATCTGAAAGGCACAACCTGCCTTGAAAATTTAGGTCAATCCCACAACAGAGAAATGGGGACCATCACAAATACTTCATTGTAGAGCCCCACTTCATGTCTGAGGTCCTAGGTGAGATTTTCAAAATACGTCTGAATGAATTACTCACCACTTGTGTGGTGACTGGAACTCTGAATTAATTGAAGAACCTAGTGATTATCTCCAGTAAAGAATAAAAAAGGGGAGGGAAGGGAAAAGAAGGGAAGGGAAGGAAAAATGAAAGGAAAAACGAAAGGGAAAGAAATACAGTCTTCACAAGTCTCTCAAAGAAACTATCATTTTCTTTCTATTATTGTTCTCATGGAAGAACTGCTCTTGAGTGACTAAGTTAAATAACACAAGCAAAAGATGATGATTCATGCTGCTTTTTCTGATAGTTTCTAGTGTTCAAAAGCCAGTATCACAGCTGCAGCTTTGAATAAATGCGTGGGTAAAGGAATAAAATTATAGTAGGTATGTTAGCGTAATGTTCCCAATGTGCAGCCTGTGTATGTGATTACCTAATATTCCTTACCAGCTGTTTCTTAACATTAGTCATAGTGATCTAAAACAACCACCCTCTCTTCATTTATCTCAGTAAACATTGTTCTTTTTTGAAGAGGTAAGCTGTTTAGGAACAAAAGTTGTTCCCTCCTCCCCTTCAGCTTTTTCATCTGCATGTCGTAATCATCTTGAATTGGAAACAGCTATAGCTGACCGTGTAAGTAATAAACAGTGAGGAAATATTTAAATATGGTAATAGCTATATTTGAGTACCATCATAAATGTGTTTCCTGGTCGTGTCTAGAAAATGCAAGGCTCTGTTCTCATGCCAGGACAAAACTAAGATAAGAGGAGTAAATGTTTTAATTTTCTTGTTTAACACTGCACTTCTCTCTTTCCAAAGGGAATCAAGATATCCTCTTCAATTCAGTGTTTATCTTCTCATATGAAGCTGCTTGTACTGTGCAAACATTTTGGTTTTATTTCAAATGTGCTTTGTCATAATTCATAACCTGTTCATGCTAGCACTTTCGTAAGTGTCTGCCCTACTTACTGATGGTGAGCAGTGCTTTATTCCTGCAAAACTCCCACAAAACTCAGTGGGACATATGTTTCCAAATACACCGGGAGGCATTCAGTGGAGAAAAGTGCTGCTTGGGGTGAAGAAGATCTGCTCAAGGTCTGTCTGAAGAGGAAATGACAGGAGTGCTTGTGAGACTGAGGAGAGGCAGCAAGTGGATCTCTTCACTCTGTGGCTTCAAGTACACTCTCCAGGCAGGGCGGTGACCTTCCGTGACAAGGCAAGCTGCAAACCAAAACCTCTCTGTAGCTGAAACCACAAGACTTGTTCCTTTCTCCAGAAGAAGGCCAGAGTCAAGACATGAAATGATAATGGGTCACAAGCTGATCATAAGCAACCTGGTCTGGACCATGTGATCCTTAAGAGAGCTTCTTTGTTTTTGTATTATGTCAGTGTAAGCAAGACTAGAATTTTGTCCAGCACTTAAAAGCAATCATTTCTCAATGATTTGTCTAAGGAAAGACCATATTAGTCTATATTCTAGTATGTGTATGGTACTGAAGTGAAAGCTGAAATTTCATACCTGATCTTGAGCACAGAACTGATTGACAGGAATTCTTTCTTGTCAGCTGTCAGCAACAAGAAAGATTTGTGCTCCTCTGCAAAAATAAAGCATTCATGAAACAGAAATCTATTCTATCTGAAAAAGTTTATGAATAAGTATTCAGAAGAGGCTACTTAAAACCCTGAACAAAAAGAAACTCAAAGGACTAACCAATGTGGAGAAATAATTATACTGTGAATATAGGGAGGGAAAAAAAATCCCTATTTGCAAGTTTGAAGGCTAGCAGAGATATCAAGGAAAAACTTAGAGAAGGGCTCAGCTGGGGTTTGATTAAAGATCAGTGAGGAGGTCTCATTAACATGCAATGTGCAGTGCGTGTACCTCTTTGTCAACCTGTATCTGGTGCGAAATCAAGGTTGATTTCTGCATAAAACCCCACATTTTTTCTTTTATCTTTCTGCTTGCCTACTCAAGCAGTGTCGTCTTCTTTTTCTTTCACCTCCATGTTCCTGATCAAACTGGTGGACAACACAGAAAAGGAGTCTTCTAATCTCAGATTATGCCTTCAAAACTGGAGCCCATTGACCACATTCTGCCCTTAAAGTTGTTTAATACATGTAGAACACCAGCATGAAGCATGTACACTCATTGTTTCTCTTTGTACTTCCATTTATATGTTTGCTGCAGCACTAGAAAGAGATGTGTCAGCTGAAGCATATGTTGGGATACCTGACAGAGTAAAATTCCAGACACAGAATTCAAATACTGAGTTCAGGACTTTTTGTGTAGGTAACCAGATGCTATTTAACAAAAAGATGCCACATAATTATTCACAGGGAAAATATTTATAGTGAACACATAAGCAATGATAGCATGCATTCTCAAATAGTTTGAAAACAACAGTGTAAATATAATTTATTTCTGAGTAAGTTTAATCCAGTGTACTGCCATACCAGCTCACACTCCTGCTGTTGCCTATACATTATGTTTATGAAAAGTAACAGCTGTAACATCTGTCATCATCACAGCATAGTTTCAGCACAGCATTAACACACATTTTTACCATTTATACAGTCTTTCTCTTCTCCTCACCTCTTCATCTGAGATAACTACCCATCCTTCAGTGCAAACATGCTGTGCTTATATCACCTGAGTCTCCAGAAGCTGAAAGACATTCACAATATATCTGGATCCATTGCCAAATCCTTCTTGACTAGGAACATACAGAAGACTCTGGCTGGGAAAACCTCAGCAGTTAAAGCATTCAGGGTTCTTGAAAATCAGTACTTTCTTCATTTTAGTTTATCTGATTCAACAAGGATGTCCCCTGAAGTCAAAAAATAATTAGCCAGCTAACAGGTAACTCAGACACTCAAATTTCATGGTCCTCTCACACTGTCCTCCATATTTATAAATCTACTGTGAAATTTACCTCTAATTTTAGTAGGGCCTTGTCTACAAGAAAGATGAAGAAATAACAACTGTTTGTCATCAAGCTGTTACAGATGAGGAAAACCATGTCTGATGACATATCTTTGGTCTCCTTTTTCACTTTCTCTCATTCAGTTTGTGGGTGTTTGGTTTTCACGCGAAGCCTGACAGTCTGATTCACTGGTTATTTGAGCTTTAGCTGACTGCTGCTATGTAATATCAACCTGTATGCAACACAAAGGGTCACACCTGCACATTTAGCTAGCTAGGTCTCTGTTGTTCCACGTATCCTCTGTCACCACTCAAACATAACAAGAGTTCATGGTCAATATGAGCATAACATAGATTCAAAACCATTCCAAAACGAAAGTGCCAACATTCAATGATCTATGACTAATTGCTGATGTCTCAGGTGATTGCTTCCCTCTGTAAACTCTGGCAGAGTTTAATTCTTGATAGTCATTGACAATATTGACAATCATCGATAGTCATCTAAGGTTGCTGTCTGTGTTCACCCTGTCCAGGTAAAACAGCCAATTAAGAAACTCATATGTTTCTTCCTTATGTGATCTGAAGAAGGTGTAATTGAGATGTCTGTACTGTGGTATTGTATGAAATTATGTTAGTGTTCAACTTGGGTCACTGGTGTTATCTGTGATCTGTCTTGTTACAAATAGTCATAGTATCATCTTCATGAAATAATGGTAATACTCAGAACCTCACATTAAAATAAATCTTTTTTTTACACTAATCTACACTATTAATATCTGCAAATCCCCCATGACTTTGGTAGTAATTTTCTGAATGAGAGAATAACAGGCTATTGATGATATACTTCAACCTGTATGTCACTGCAAGCTGCTTACTCCTTTGTTACTAATTGGTGGCTTGCTATTAAACAATATTGTGTCAGGCATGGTGCATCTAGAGAAAGCTGTAACTTAAAAACCTTCTCGAAATCATATTTCAGGGAAATCAGGGGTGCATAGAGTTACAGCCCCTTTCCTATTCAGTATCTGGAAGCATGTTTTTCTCATCATCCTGTGCTTAGATTTTTCACCGTAATCTCATCTACAGCAGTTTCTGAAAATCACAGTTTACATTTCATCTAATCATGAAATAAAAGGTAAATAAGTACATTAACTTTGTATACTTATGGATCAAGACAGAAGTTTTTGCTTGCACTCATTGCCATGTACATTTCTGAGCTAATCATGCTGCTACAAGAGCAAAATCCCTTTCCTGAAGACTTTGATACACAGTTATCCTTGTTTCTAGAATGCATGAGGCTGAAAGGGAGAGGAAGCAGTCATGGGTTCAAGCAACACTTTAACGAGGCAATAAAAATCAATGGACATTATTGAGTGATTTTAACAAATGTTGGATACACAGTTTCCATGTAATAGAAGTAATATGCTGGGAGGGAAAAGCAATAAAACTGAGACCTTTGATATCACGGCCACCCATTCAGACAAGGGAAATGTGAAAGACTTGTTGGAAGCTGTTCATTTGGTGGGAAAACATGCCTTTGCTTCTTGTGCCACAGGAACCATTGTGCTACTTGAGCAAGGACAGTCAAAATGAAACAGAGTGAAGCTGTTCACTGTCTGGGAGGTGTCACATGTGGGATCAGGCCAGAGCACAATTGCTTTCCTGCCATGTCCCCCAGTACGGATGTGGAAACCTCAGCCTGGTTTCTGCAGTGCCTCCAGTAAACTCATTCTAACTCGACATATGCCCTTCTGTCTGCCTGTCTGCATTTAAGTTGCAATTTAATAGCATGCATTATTGTTTAATCTTCTAAAAGATTTTTTATCATTTTACAGAATGACTGCCATGTGAAATACAGACCATAAAATATTGATGGTGTTCATGCAGTAGATGGGAGCAACACTCCTTTAGCTCAAGAAGTTGCAGGATGAAATTCTGTGTCTGGTGTTATACAAAGAGGTCAGAACACATGGGACCTGTTGGTCTGAGTAACCTGTGAAACACCTCAATAGAGGTAGCACCTTGTGCACTAAAAAGACAAATGTCAAACCCAGACACTGACTTTTTTTGTCTTTGTTTAATAGCATACAAGAACAAAGAAATGAGAACAGGGATGACAAAAGTAATGACACTTTGAAAGTAGAACATATAAGAAAAAGAGACAATAAAAAGTTATGAGAACATATTAATCACACACAGTCTCACCATCTGTTGACTCCATATATATACCCCATCCTACTACTCCATATGCTACTTGAAGATAAATACATATAATGATGGATAACAAGCAAAAAATAGCACACAAAAGGTCTAACATACACATAGTAAATAAGCATATGGCATAATGACCCCATTTTGGTGTATCTGGTGGGACCTCCCAAAATACACAAGCAAGGAAAGGAGCTGATCAGCAATTGAGCAAATGTGGCATTAAGGAGATCTAGTGACTTCAGTCACTGAAAACTCAAAAACCTCACCCATGGAAGAAGCCTAACTGAATAAACAGTCTAGGAAATTAAATAATGGGACATAATACCAGAACAGAGCTCGGCCCGATTCCTGTCACTCCTCTTCCATCCTCCTCTCTCTCCCTTCCATACGCATCCAAATATGAGTGACTTTCTTTGATCAAGAATCCTATTTTGCTCTGTCAGTAGGTGTCTTCAGTGATGGAGTCTCCCATTTAAGGAACTAGAAATCTTTGAAGATACTTTTCTGTGGACTGTGGAGCAGAGAGGAGAGATGGAGAGTCTGTGCTTCCTCTTTTCCTGCTGGCTGTTCCCTGTGCAAGGTAGAACATCACTCAGCTGAGAGCAAGGTCCTCTTGCATCAGAGAACAAGGCTGGCCTCTGTAGGGCAAGTGGAAGTGATATTGCTCTGAAGGTGCTTGGTGTTCCAGAGGAGCTGGTAACTCTCACTTTTATTTCCCTCCTCTTGCTTCTCCAGCCTCCCACGTTCTGGGTAGGAAAGAAGTTGAACTCTCTGCAACGTGATGGTTAGCCTTGCATCCAAGTGCTGCATTATCTTTGCAGTCCCTGCCAGAAAAGTAGGGATTTTTACACCTGTGAACTCTGGGCACCAAGTAGGGGCATCTTCGGCATTTCATTCTGGTTAGAGAAGCTGGATTGACAAACACCCCACGGTCTTTTTCAGATGTTAGTTTTGCGTCCTCTAGTCCCATCACTGCTTGTTTGGCCAAATATATAGTCCCACAGTGTTTCATAATTTACTGTATGTGTAATTAATAGATGGATAGGCTGTTTAACATTGTCTACATTTCCCTCTCAAATATGTAGAACCCGGGATAGAATTTGTCTTGCTATAAGTGGTAGCAGTTCCTAAATGAATTTTCATTTGAGGATTGTCGCTGTTCTCACTGCGGACAAGTAGAGAAACGACACAAGAGTCCAGGCTCAAGGATAAATGGAAGCGATTTAATAATCTTTCCGAAGGCTTTTATATGTTAGTTTGCAAAAGTGTGTTAAATGGCATAAGGTAATTGTTTTTTTGGCCATCCACCCCTTGAGGGGATTGGTCAAGTTCTAAGACACCCATCTCTGAATGTTTTTCTAGTTAGAACCATAACAATTCTGCAAAACAACCTGCAGGTGCAAGAAGTTTAGAAAACTGTAACATTGTTTTGAGTTACTTGCATGGGAAAGACAGAGCTCCCACAAAATGCTGCAGAGAGCTGAAGAAATTCTCTGCTGGACCTTGTTCAGCATCCATAGAGGATCACCTCGCACATCAAGGAACTGTGCCAAACAGATGCAGATCTGATAACAGCTATCAGTTCCCAGTTCACAATAGACTTTCTGATTTGTAAGGAAGCAGGCAGCAGCCTGGTGTGCAAATCCCACTGGTAGAGAGGGACTTCCTTTCTTTTGCACCCTCTTCCCTTCACCTCTGTTTGTGGGCTTCCATGTCATGCAGAAGAGATGAACCTTTGGCCATTGGCTACTGTGGTTTTCGTGGCAGCTACAAAGACTGTTTTGAAAGGCAATTGACTCTAGCTGGGAACTTTGATCTTTATTTCTTAATGATTTTTACTCAATGTACAACTATTTTTGTATTTCTGCTCCTGTTACAATTCAGACGTTTCCCTTTGCTTTTTTAGTGGGAATATTTTCAACCCAGCACTAAAGTTATGCCTGTGCCTGAAGGAAAGCCATTGCGAACTGCTAATTTAGTGGCTGTGCTGTAGGGTTGCTGTCTTGGTGTTGCTGTGAGCAGCATGTCAAGGGAGTAACCATTCTCCATTCACTTTCCTGGTCCTGTGCAAATGATAAACCTGGTGTGTGCTGACATCCTTCTTCTGGAATGTGGAAGAAGCAAAGTCCTACTGTAGTGCTCTACCTTCCTCTGTGAGTAGCTCCAACATTAAGAGCAAGTGATGTTGCTACCTTTTTACAGAAGAAGGGAGGAGATTAAACCTGGTTCAATTCCTACTTTTGTGATTAAAAACACAGAGCTCTTGTTAAGCTCTGTTTACTGTTCTTAGTTATGTTTTCTTTTCTTGCAGCTATGTGATCCTGATGGATACTTATGGTTGCGGATTCTCTCTTTATCACTTCTGTTGTCAGAGCAGTAATATGTGTTCTGCCAGGCAAAATTTAGGGGTGTCTGTCTTTTTGTGGCAGACCAGTGAGCTAAGAGAATTTTATGAGGGAGGTTCTTATGAGAATTTTCTGTTTGTTGACCACAGGTAGCAGATGAAAGATCCAGTAAGAGCTTTCATTTCTCTCTAGAAAAGTGACTTTTTTTTTTTAATGGATGAGTGCTTGGCTGTCTTCACAGACAACCATATTCCCTGCCTTTGCCTCAGTCCAGGTCTGAGTAGGTTCTGTTTGGTATGCTAGCTATGAAGTCTGACAGACTCTGATATTGGCAGGGTTGGGGAGAAGGATTTCAGTATGGACAAAGAAAAGACACCCTCAAGAAATCTTTTGCCACTGTGTACTACAACCATTGCGTACTATAACTATTCCAAAAGGCACCTATCTAGAGTAACACTCACATAGCCTCAAGAAAACAAGATTGACTTTTTCTCTGTGATATTTTTATTTTACTTTGCTATGTTTTTTACAAAAAAATCTCATACCTGGCATCTGAGCTGCCCATAATGTGCCATCACAGGGTACACACTATGGACTGTTCTCCTATGTGAGGAGTTGCACTCAGACCTAGGCTGTGCAAAACTGATTAGTGTAAATGCATATCCTTATCACCTTTCCTAAGGTCCACAGCCCAGTCTTTCCCTCACCAATACCCTACCAGTATGTCTGACTGAACCGAAGTTTTTCAGAGAAGAATCTACTTATAACAGTAGTTTGTATAGTGTGTAGCACAATGGCCTAGTTCTCCTTTTAGACCTTTAGATTCCAAATAAAGAGTATTAACACAAGCAATAAATAAACATCTCGTGATTAGAAGGGAATTTTTTTCAAATGGATCTAATGTGACGCTTATTAACCAAAACCTTTCGATGATAGAAGAAGCTGGCATCACTTCCTGATTCCTTTTCAGTTAGGAAACGTCTGTGGTCAGAGCATTTTCATCTATCATGAACCCAAGATTCTAGATTAAGAGAAGTGGCTAAAATGGATTTTTATAAATTCAGCACAAATGCCACTATTTTGAGGAAGTGAATTTCTGCTACAAGGTGCACTCGCTGTTTGCTGTCCAGGTTTCGTGATGTAAATGATTTACTGTTTATTGCCTCCTGAGACCTGAGAAATTTCATTCTTACGGAGAAAACTCCTGGGGAGATGCACTCATTTGTAGAGTGCTTCAGTTCAGATGAACTATATGAGTGTGTGTATCACAGTACCAATGACAGATCTCCTTGGTTGATTTTTTCCAAGGTACACTTGTGAATTTTTTCTTTTTTAAAATTTTTATTTTTAGGGCATAGTATCTGGGGATTATAATCTTGATTGGGACTTCCAGTTCAAAAAGGCAGCAGTAATTCTTTCCTTTGTTTGACCGGGGTTTATCAGAATGGTGCTTACTTAACCTTGTGGGCGTTGTCGTGTGATACCACTTTTGGGTCTGACAGGCTCAGGAGATTTCCTCCTCTACCACCTATGACGTAGCAGTGCAAATGAAAAAGGGAACTTAGTTTACTTCAGGGAACAACTTGCTTCTAGTCTGATAAGATTTGGTGTCTTTAAGCTTACCCAGAGTTCCCAGAGATTAAACAGTGAAGGTAAACTGAGTTTAGATGAGCTGTGTTTTTAATCCTGCCATTTAAAAAGTAATACTGAACACTTTAGGGATTTTGTTTGTTTGTTTGTTTGTTTAGCTTTTTTTGATTTGGCTTTTTGTTTTGTTTTGTTTGTTTTACGAGTCATCTAGCAATCAAGGAAACTTTTGATATGAAGTGGAAATATTTCAGGCCTGGGACCTGTCCTACAGTGTGCTTTCCCTCTTTCTCAGTTCCTTTTCCTCCTTCAATAGCTTCTTAGACAAGCAAAAGGTTGAGGTCCTAAAGAAGTATTCCCTACAGAAATCATGAAGCTGCATGAAACCGAACAAGGTTATCTGTGCTTTTATTGAGGCGTTGACTTTGGTGAGCTAGTCTCCTTCTGGACACCAGAAGGTCAAAAAGAAGAACTTTATAAAAGCCTCAGCCATGAGAAAAGCTTCATCTGCATCTCTTGCCTAATTGGATTCCAAACTCAGACAAGTGTAAATCTGCAGAAAATGTGAGTCTGGGTTGATGGAATTGCGTCATAGCCTAATGCTCTCTCAAGACCCAGTCTCAGCTGAAGATTTTCCCTTTACTATCTCCATTCTTGTCCTCCCAGTCCAGATGAGGAGAAATTAATTTTCCAACCTTCAAGAACAAAGAGTAGAAATTAATAAAGAAAAAGTCCACAAGGGACCTGAAGAGAGAAGCCTGTTGCCTCATCTTCCCCTTGGCTGCTGTCTGGTACCGTGCTCCGGATGAATCCCTTGGGCTGCTGAAGGAAGCCTTGTGCTAGAGTCTGTGCTGCTGGTGCTCTGCTTGGTTCTGATGTGGGACACTGACTTATGTGAGAGGTTTAAGAGCTCTGAGATGGGGATGCCTTGGACCACACAGTATCCCTGGTGCACGGACCACATCTGTTCTTCTTTAAAAGATCTTGCACAGCTTTTGGAGTTATATTGAGAAGTGTTGAATAACTGCATCTCTATTCAGTGTTCTATGTAGAGAAGAAGCATTAAGTCTCAGCTAAAGGACAGCAATGAACGTAATTTTGAGACCATATGTGACAGATAATTTCCTCTCCAGGCAGATCAGGAGCGTGTATCAGCTGTGCTGTGTAATATGCTAGGCCTATATATAGGTGTCTATAGAAAGACATTCTTGCCTCTTCACTTCAAAGAGGCTGCAGGTTAAGCCCAAATTTCTGTTAACAGAAACCATACATTGTGTAATTTATAACCTCAGAAAACTTTCTGAAGTCTCTGCTATGAACCCAAGCTATCTTTTATTTCAACAAAGTTTCAGTGCGTAACCCTTACAGCAAAGTACAAGTCTGGGAGTTACTGGTGCTCTGTGGGAAAAAAAAAGTTACCAAAAAATTCGTGATGCCCTTCTTGAATTCTTGGTCACTGGGATCATGTACATGATCTGCAGTTTGTGTTAAAACATTTTCAGAAAGTTATTGTTATGCACACACAATAATGTTTTCTGTCATGGTTTGAGTCCATGTTTCATAAGCAATTTGAAAACCTAGATCTCTCAGAGGGTTTCACCCTTACACACAAAAATTGCAGAACTTGTTTGAAAGTGATGGCACATAACAGCCTTTTCTGTACAAGGACAGGGTTTCAGTTTTCTCTGATTTGTGATATAAGCAAATGTCAAGTGGCTTTGGAATGTGCATCTTGAATAGGTCAGCCAAGGAGTAGAGATGTTGCTCTTTCTGTCACATTTTCTTAGCTTTTGCAGGTTTCCTGCAGTAGAGGAGGCAGGGCTTCTGCTGAGGCAGGCACTGCTAGCTCCACTAATGAATGGAAAGTGATGTCTGACCATGTGATACGAGAACAGCACTTTCCATGTTTGCCTGATTATCGAAGAGCTGGAATCAGCATTGACGAAGATAATGTGATGTCACTCTTTAATCTGGCAAGCCTGCAAAACCACTTCCTCCTTGTGTAGGCTGGAGGTCTCATGATTGCCATTTCACTCTAAAGCATTCATTGAAAGTGATGTAAGACAGAAGAGCTTTGACTCTCTCCTGTTTTTTAAATGAATGAATGCTATTGTGAAATTCCTTGCAGCTATATTGGGAAATACACTGGTTATTCAACAGAATATAATGATTATCAAACAAAAAGGAATAAAACCCGAAAAGATAAGCTTCTTCAAAAAGTTTGGATATTTTTTTTGAGCTTTAGCTCTGATTTCATTTAACATAGATTAATAGGCGACCCATCAAGTTAAAATTCTTTTTCTGAAACACCAGAGCCTGGGCATTGCCAGGATTTAAACAAGCTGGTCATCATAAAGATGTGGGAGAGGTGGGTATTTTATACCATGAGGATCCTGTCTCTAACTTTATCTTAATATAGTTTTAATAGGTCCGCTGGAATAGAATACTTTTAGTTTCACATTTCTTGAGATTTCTAGATGGAAGACGGTGCAGAAGATTACTCCTGTCAGGGTTTTGTACTGCTGTGACTCATATAGTGGGCTACATGCTTTTGCAAGGAGTAGTCTCAGACTACTGCTGATAGTTGGGGGTCAGCTAGGGATGACAGTGAGGTCTCTTAAGTCCTTTTACATTGCACAGTGGCACAGCTGTTGAAGTAATGCATCCTGCTACTGCAGTATATATACATGATAACATATATATAAGTATACAGTGAATGTTTTCACATGCATTTCACTCGTACTGGAATGCACTCATAACAGGAGCTAGCAGAAAGACTTCTAACCGTCCCTCTCATGCTGTTCTCATTCTCTAGTCCTGCTCTCTCCTGCCAGTGAGGGCTGTGGACTCCTTAGCTAGGATGGCAGCTTCTCCCAGTAGCTTCACCATAGCATATAGGAAGAGAAACTGATTTTTTGGGGGGGCCTTTGCAGAGTTATGCACTTCAAATATTAATTTCTGTTTCCTTATTAAAATAGCTTAATTTGCTAATTAGGGCTGAAAGTGTAAAGCAAAACAATTAATGTAAATCCTTAAATTTTGAAAGGATGGGAAAACCTCCAAACTATTTTTCTCAACACATGTTTGAACTAGATCCTTAAAAGACCAGTAAAGCAAACATTGGATGCTGTTTGAACCAAAGGATGAGATGAAAAATGCCATAGTAGTAGATAACCAAATTAATTAATTAGTTTTTCTATTCCTGTATTTTGAGGAATATAGTTTGAGATTGTGGTTTACATTCTTCAGGATCTTCTGGCACATCATATAGTAAAACAAAGAATGAAGCATCTCTTTAAAAGATAGCTGGAAAAAATGAAATCTGTACAGGTCAGTTGTTCTAGGGCATTATCTTTTGGGGGAAAGAAGTGTGATAGCTACTTAATATGATAGATACTTAAGAGTTGGACTAGATTGTCCTTGTGGTCCCTTCCAACTCATTTTATTCCGTGATTCTGTGATACTTTTGTTGTTGACAGAAGCAAGGGAATTGAAGCAGAAAAAATATATCCTGGTTAATAAGAGTATAACTTAATCTTTGTTTTTTGTTTGCTTAGATTGCTGAACTAAAAAAATGATCAATTATTGGCAGAGCCCTGTTCAATTCAGGCTTCTGTGAGAGCAGGCAGCAAGAGCTCCTATTAACTGTATGTATGTGGCAACTGTTACAGAATAGGACAATCCCTCTTAAAATTATTCTTTATTACATGTGACGTGAAACACAAGCATGCCTGCACATGGACTGGGACAGAATGTGACACGGAGTCTGATGGCAAGGTATGCTGGATGCAAGCACCAGAGCTGGAGGGCACAGCCGAGCCCTGTGCGGTCACATCGCGTGTGCTGCTCTTACTCTGCCGGGGCTTGACGCTGGCTGAAGGGGACTTGGAAGGACACGCTGGTTAGAAGAGTGGACAGTGACGAGGTGTTCTCCTCATGGCTCAGGGAGAAAAGGAAAACACAGGCACGTCTAGAAGGCAAGGATTTATAGCAGTGGTTTGTTTCGAAGCTTCACCCTGTGTTCAGAGAGACTGCCCATCAATTTAATGATCTTCAAAGTCACTGGCTTCTGTGACGTCAAGATGAACCTGAGGCTTGCTTTTTTTAAAGAAAACTGAGAAGTCTGAGAAGTGTGTAAATTCTGTTATTCAAAGTCCTGGCCAACACCTGTCAGGTATTTAAATTTGGATGCTTTCCCTGTCTTTAGTGTCACCAGTGGCACAGCTGAAAGTGCCAACAGAAACAACTTTTGAACCCCAGCCCAAGCCATTACTTGGCAATTCATCTTGTGGGGTTATGCAAGGTCTGTGATGCTGAACACCTGCCAGCATGTTCCTGAGGTACTGCTGATGATGCCATTGAGAAAAGCATATTCTTTCATTAAGTGGGTGCTAAATCCACAGCAACAGAATGTATGTTCAGGCCATTTCAGGATGGATGTATCAGGGTCCAGGAGGAGTGGTGTGCTGCAGTGTGCCTGGCTGGTGCAGAGAAGCAGGGGTGGCCTAGACAGCTTTTTACTAAATAAAGCGTGTAAAGGCCTTCTTGACTTCATATGTAGTACTGGGATTGTAAGAAAGAAGAATGCCTTGAGAGGTAGGATAGCTATAATATGATGCCTTTAAAGGTCTAAAAGCATTAAACAAAGGTAATTGAATAACCTTTTTTCAAGTTTCTCTGATGACACAGCTTTCTTCTGCCATTCATGCCTTGTTCAGCTTCTGGTAAAATGCCTTATTAAAAGGTACCTGTGTACCATGCAGACTCCTAAAATTAGGGATCCACGTACAAGTATTCTTCCTTTTCTTCCTAAACAGCTTAACAACCTCTCCTGCTATGTCCTTCACTGATTCTTACTGAGTGGTTTCTTAGTCCATGAAACTTCTAGCTCTGGACACACAAATCAGGCAAATTTTTAATTGCACAAAATGTGAGATGCCCATATATGACCGAGTGAATTCATTTGGCAAAGATCATAGAAACCATTCTTTGTGAGAACAAAGGGAAGTCTATCTTCCTCACTCTTTGAAAGATCTGAAGAATCAGTTCAGACCATGTAAGAACTCTAAAATCAGCATGTGAGGGAGCTTCAGGTGCAGCTGCATGGCTCTTATTTTCTTTTTTCTCCCCTGTTCCCACAGCAATGCCAGCATCACTGAGTGGACCACTGAAAACTAAGATGCAAGATGCACTCTGTGAGGAGGTCCTCCCACTGACTATAGCTGCAAATTCAGCAGTTTGGCAGTTTCTGCAGGAGAATCTTCCCCCATCCTGCCTATGGAATTCTTGGAATTCCTCACTTTGTGCTGTTGTAACTGCAGGGAAATTTCCCCTCAACATGCTGGAAAAAGAAAGAGCTTTGAAATTAGCTAGTGACCAAAATTGATTTATAGATCTGTTCCTGTCCCCCCACCTTATCCCTCTTTGATCTTATACATATTGTACAAGATACAATACACTACCATGGGGTGCACCGCAGTTTGTTCTGAGTATATTTAAAACTATTGTTTTGTATCTCTTTTTGTATATCTAAACCAGATCACTGGGTTGCTGTAGTTAAAAGTTTAGTATCACTCTGGAGCTTTAGAGGAAGAAGGCTAAGGATGTGGAGGCCTTGGGATCTGCTCTTCTAGCACATCTGAATGACTCACTAAGGGTAATTTTAAATGCTGGTGGCATACCCTGTCATGTTGGCTTATTTTGGCATTATTCTTTAACCCTGAACCCAGGGCCGGCTGTAAGGTCTATGTCCTGCTCTAGTCTGATCGTTGGTGTTAAAAGTTCACATCACTGTGATCTGCACCAGTTGTTTTGCTGCAAAGTCCTCTGATAAAAGTCTTCAGAGTCCAATATAATACCAAAGCTCAGGAAGAGGTCAGATGACCAGCTTGTACATACCAATATTGTGGTTGACAGTTATGTTGATTTTTACATGGGAACAGAATATCCAGCAACACTGGAAGCAGTAGATGTATTAATTCTTGACCTTTCCATTGAGTTCATTTGTTGTCCTCATCTTCTTTCAGAGAAATCTGAAAGGTACCTGCCCTACAACAGTTCCCAGTTTTGATCTGTTTTTGAGAAAGTCATTGCAAAATGCTGATTCTTTCCATATTTATTTTCTATATCTCCCTTCTAGGTTTCTCTTAAGGCTTCTATATGGTGGTTGTCTTACAAATATTAATGGAATAATCTTGACAATTTCCTGTGAGAAGACTTCAGCAGGTACTTAGATTTCTGTCACAGAAGTCTGATTCTTTGAGTCGTCAGAGTTATTCTGAATTCTTTTGTTGATTGAGAGAGCAGAATTTTTTTAATGTTTAGTATATATCCCAAAGCAGACATTTTTGCATTTCAACAGGAACCAGAATGCAGAGAGACATAGTGTCTTGTTCATTGTGACACAGGAAGCCAGTGGAAACACATAATCTGTAGCCAGATCTCTGTTCTGCCCTAGGACCTTTTTCCTGGCTTTTTAATACCTTGTGTCTGAAGGCCAGATGTCAGGACTTTAAGAAATGGAAAGCTGTCATTTTTTATTACTGTGGAACATATTTGATGAGCTGACTGACCCCTGTTTCCTTCAGTCCAGGAATGGTCATCATCTTCTACTGTCATCTGTCAGATGTCAGTTATAGTAGCTTGACTTGCAAGACAGGAAAAGTGAGCTACAAGGCTTTCCTAAGGAGGAATGAGCTGAGAGCCTGCATAGCACTACTCTTCCAGACACTGCCTGGTTTTAACTCGCAGTGGAGAGTGAAGTCTGTCCCGCCTGGCACCTGTCACTGGCTGGGGTGTGGGTCTGTGCTCTGTAGCAGGGATGTTGAGTGTGAGAGCTCTTTCTCCCTAGGAAGTATTGGGGGACACTGCCATCTACTGTCTCCCTTACCTGAAATGACAGTTCGGTTATCGACTTTAGAGAAGAGATTCTTCTCCTGCTGCCACAATTTTCTTTTTTTGGATAGCTATTTTCAGGTTTTTTGAGTTTCCTACTTGCACATCTCTCCTAAATGTGGAGGGATCCTTTCTGAGGTGCAGTAAAGAGAATATGAAGCTGGGATTCAGACAGAATAGCTTCTGTGTCCACCACTTGGCATACTGGAAGACCTTAGGCAAGTTCCTCTGCCCCTATTTCCATCCTGCTAAATGAGGAGAATGGTGCCGATCAGCCTTATAAACTGCATTAGTGTTTTAGCAGCAGGTCACTGCCATTATTACTCTGTTTAATATTTACAGATTTGTAATAGTTCAGAGGAGGAGTAACTCTAGTCTGGGAAATCCATGCACAGGTGTGAGGGAAGTCATTGCCACAATATTTTCTTTTTGAGAAAAGTAGCCAGTGTGCTCTCTCTCTTTCCCCCTGGTGATGAGGGCTGAAGCACGACATGTTATCACACTTCTATTTATCCCTTCATTGGTCTCTGTACCTTGCCCTTGGACAGGGCATAGACAGAATCTCCATCCTCATCCATCCAGTGGGAGCAGCATATGTGCAGCAGTTGAGGGGAGCCCGTGGTTCCACATTCGTGATATCTAAAAGTATTTGCAAGAGAGCACTGCCACTCCAATGGCCTTAGATTAATCATACTGCTCAATACAAAACCAATACAAAGAATGCTGGGTTCAGTTCTAATTATCCATTCATAATTAATTCATAATTAACAGCAACAAACAGCACTGCTGTCCCACTCATTTAATGCCTTCAATATTGAAAGCTCTGAATCAAATTTTTTATGTGGTTGTCTCAAAATACACTTGTGTGAAACAGCTATAATTCAACAATGTACTCATCTTGTGGAATTTCTTATCTTGGATAGTAAAGCTAGGCATTCATGATAGGGAATAAATAAAATGTTAACTCCTTGTAGAGGGCTTATTAATTTTTGTGGCTCTATGTTCTGGACAATTGTTATCACTGGGCAGTAAACTACTTAGATCAAGCCCCAAGCACCAAAAGGCAGAAAAACTGGGAGCAAGCATTCCAAGATGTTCCCTTCTATTCTCTCTCCACAGGCACAGGCAGCTGAGAGCTGCATTGCTCTTCCCTGCTGGTCACACTAGATTTGCAAACCTGAGTGTTTCTAGGCAGTCAATGCTGCAAGGATGCTCTGGGCATGTGCCATTGTCTGACAAAGTCTTCACGTGGCTGGGAATTTTTATACCTCATCTGTAGCAAATAAGAGGTATGAGCCACCAGGTCGCAAGGGTTTCCTGGTGTTCAGATGGAAAATTATGTATTTCAGTGTGTGTCCATTGCTCTTGTCCTGTCCCTGGGCTATACTGAGAACTGTCAGGCTCCCTCATCATTCCTCTGATCAGATATTTACACGTTTGATAAGATCCCCCCTGAGCCTTCTCTTCTCTAGTCTTAATAGTCCCAGCTGTCTCAGCTTTTCCTCCAGTCCCATAATCATCTTTTCTACCTTTTTCTGGACTTGCTACTGTAAGTCTGTATCTTTTTTATACTGTGAAGCCCAGAGCTGGATGCAATTGTCCAGACACGTCCTCACCAGTGCTGAGCAGAGAGGAAGGATCATCTTCCTCTTCCTGTTCCTGATGCAGACGATTGTGTCATACAGTGCTGGGAGAGATCCCTCCAGCTGACAGCGACAACTAATTGTGGTTGGGTGCCATCATGCTGGACATGTTTGCTTGGACTGCTTGCGTTTGGAAAGGCAACCATGAAATCTCTCACCTTGACCATTGTGGTACAACTCTTCTCTGGCTATCACTCTTGCATGGAACTGATAAGCCATAGGCCAAGGTTTCTTAGAACGTCAAGGCAAAATTCTCATTTTTCTCATTTCTCACATTTTCCCCTCTCTCTAATCCACTTGGGTGTTTGAAGGTTATGTTTGTATCTTCAGATGTATCATGGAAGAAGCAGACAAGCAATGAGAACTGTGAGGGTTCTGAATCCAATTATTTTTCAGTGTGAGAAGCATAAAAGATTTATAGAACTAGAAAGAAAAAAAAGTCTTGCATATATTTCTCAGCTTCCTCATCAGATTATAACATCTTAACGAGCCCTATAGAACAACCAGAATACTCTTATTTTGCATCTCAGGGCTTCTCCTCAAACTACAGACTCTCTCTCTCTCACTTTCCCCCTCTCTCCTTCTCTGTCCCTTCTCTCCTTTGTCTTCTGTAGGTGACTTCTTCTTTTGATCATGACTAGCCTACAGATCAGTCCCATATGCTCCTTATGCTACTCTTGCTTGCTCTTCCCTTAGTTCCTAATGCCATAATTCTTTCTGTGGTCTTTCTGTGGTTCTAGAACTAAAAATCTCAAGGGAGTTAAAAAAAAATTCCTTAAAGTCATCCTGTCTTTCTGCCTATGCTAGTGAATGGTATTTCTTCTAGAGAAAGATTTGTAGCTGTGACTCTCCTGTCTCCTTAGCATAGACCATGAAAATCACTTGTACAGCTGTCTTCTAACCATGAGCACCACTATCTGCAGTACCAAGTCATCTCTAGTGTGATAGAGTTCATCAAAAAAGAGTTTATTCAGAAGCTAATAACTGATGAAAAGATACATGAAACCAAATTGTGATCTTAAAAAGCAGTGAAATTATTATGGCTGCCCTGTAGAGAATGAAAGTGGGGAAAAAGGGAAAGATTTTATCTATGATAGATTAACACATGTCTATGGACACCAGCAAAGTAATTTTTAACCTCTGTCAGTAAATACTGCTTTTCTGTTTATTGTGTCTTTAAGGAGAATGTCAACTCAAGATAAAACACGAGGCAGCTTTACTTCTTTGAGATGAAACCTTTCATTTTCTGTTAAGACCGCAGAATTTATAATAAATAAAATGGCAGGCTACATTTTTTGCTGGGTAGTGCCACATCTGGGATCAAAAGTAGATGAGGGATGTGGTTCAGAATTCAGTTACTGAACTGGGCAATTGTGATAATATCTTGAGGGTCTTCCTGTATCAATTACCTATTCAGCTGGGGAAGAAATGCTCTTCATCTCTTAAATCTGCTGCTGTAAAACAGAGCTGGCTGCCTGGGAGCTTCCCTGTTTTGGTGACATAGGGTTAGATCTCCAAGTGTTGACCAGATAGTGATAGCTACTGAGAGTATTTTATAGGATTCCAGACCATTTTAAGTTGGTTGGTTTTTAGTCAGATTAAGTCTCTTACTACCCGTACCAAAGAACTACAAAGTATTACAAAACTCAACTGTTCTATCAACTGCGTTGCCAACTGGAAAACACTTGATAGCATACATAATAAATCCTGTGATGTTTCCATCGCTGTGCAAGATTATTTGAAGAATTACTGCTCTCATCCCTTGAAGTGGTTTGCAGCATGTACCGCTGTGATGCAAGAAGTTGTTTAACCAATGAGCTGGTTATATCCTCAGGCATTTGAGTCTGAATGAACAGAGGGCAAAATCCTCTTTGTTGAGTCCAGATAATCCACCCAAAGTAAAGGGCCTCAGCGGTGGAGCATGACATATTCTGATCATAAGGACTCTGACATGGCAAAGTCAAGAGAGGATATATTTGGTTCAGTGTAGTATCATTCAGCACAAAGCGAGAAAGTGAAGTATCACTCATAAGGTACCAAGAAAGGATTGTGCATAATGCAACTTGGACAATTAGGCACAAGGCAAAAGAGGAAGAGACCATGAAGAATAAGCCATTCAGCATGAAAAAATAGGGTCAATAAAGCCTGAGGCATGGTGGAGACATAATATAGAAGACAATACTGGTCCTCAGAGCAGTTAGTACAGATGAACTTAGCAAGTCAGTATCTTTGAAGAAAGCTCTAAATGTCTTAATTTACAAAAAAAAAAAAATCTTTATTTTAAATAATCAAAGAACTACTTGAGGCAATCTTAGGATTGGTCAATAGCCATGTAACTGCTACATGAAATGCATGGTCAAATATTAGCAGTTTCTGCATAGCCTTACTCATGGTAGCCCACCCAAATATTCTTCAATTTGCTTTTAATGGAGGATGTCCTATTGTTCAGTGCAACATTTCACAGTTTAGTATAGACAAATCTCCTCCCTTTCTGTCTTAGAGGTAAGCTGACCTATTGATTTAAAAAGTATGGCCACTGAAGACTGAAATTTGTTTTCACTGTAGAGTTTGCAAGATACGTGGATCATGCAGGGTTCGTCACTTTTTGTCCCCTAAGCATGAATCCTTTTCCAAAATTGCCTGTCACGGATGATTCAGGACAAAGAAAAATGAACTGTTAATGCTTTTCTAGCAAAAACCTGAGTAGTTGCAATGTAACTACAGTCACCTGGATGTCAAGAGTGACCCTTTATGACAGTGTTTTGCTCTGCAAATAAATAGCCACTATGCTGACATTTTTATAGTGTAGCAAGTAGTCATCCAGAAATACTGGCTGCTCAGTACTTAGCCAAAGGCTCTGTAACTGCTTCTGCTGGGGACTGTCATTGTTTTAGTGCAAGGACTCTCAAGGTTAGTCTTGAGATAGCCATAATAACAACTGCGTGTTTTAAGCACAGTCTCTCAGTTGTTTATTGCCTGTTTTTCATAAAAAACAAAGTTCCACAGCCAGGAAATCAACATGTCTTGAAATTTAGATAGCTTTCTGTAGACACCAGCTCTGCTGTTTCCGACGACAGCTGGGCTCCTGTGGTTGAAGGTAAAGATTAATGTCTGTGCCTTCAGCTCAGCTGTGAACAGCAGTTAACTATCATTGCATTTTCCCTTTGCTTTGCCTTCAGATACAGGCAGAATTCTCCTCACATTGACACAGATCATAGAGTCTCTGTCAGAACTGATAAGCTCAGCATCCAAACCCCTCCTGAGCCATAAGGAATGACATACAAGCCTGTTGGTCCTGTTGGCTCATCTCTAAGAATAGGTGCACCAGTGTCCCTCTTCTGCAGCCAGACTCTTATTAAAGACATGCTCAATCACAGGAAAGATGAGTCTTTCTGAAGGGTGCATGATAGCATTTCCCCTGACAGGTCTTATTCTCTAAGCATATTTTTGATTTAATGGCTGTTCTCCATCAAACTCTGAAACATGGTATTCTGAGTTTATCTGGTATTCTGACCTGGACTTCAGAGAGGGAGGAGTAGGAATGTGACTGTGTTCTGCTTTTACTGGGGGAAAAAAAGGAGGAAAAGAGTGTGTAGGCTACTTTGTCCTCTCTGCAGCTTTTCTTCATTTAGTTATAACTCTTCTGATAACTCTTGATTTGCCAATGTATGGGCTTATATTTGAGGAAATACTAAAGAAATATGAGCTTGAGCCTCTGTCTCCATCCCATCGATCAAAAAACCCCTGAGAAAATGAAATTGACCCATCTGTTGTTCAGTGTGGTATTTTTCCCTTGACATGCATGATTCAACTGAATAACAAACACCAATTTATGAAAGAATAAAGGAAACAATCAGGAAGGCAAATTGACAGAGTAACATGCAGTGTCAAATGACGTTTTTCCTGAAGTCTAGCTGTTCACACTGTTCCTCTGCTTTTTTACTTGGAATGCTGATAGGTCACCTCATGGCTCCCCACTCCCACTGCCAGCATGTCTTAGCATTATAACACCAGATAGAGGGGGATGGCAGAGAGGGACAACTGAGAACAAGGTGATGTGTTAACTCCTCTTTATGGCCTCTCTCGTGTGCAGACAATAAATGCAAAAATACTGGACTCATAAAAATTATGAAGACACTGGGTCAAATCCAAGTCTTGTTACACAAAGGACTGTGGATTATGAAGCCCAAAGATGGAGGCCAGCTAAATCCTTCTTCTGAGAGTTCTTAGAAGACCAGGGAATGACTATTTTGTCTTTGATATACCTGTTTTCCTGATCAATGACTGGCATTACCATTGGACCATTCTGATGGTGACAGAGCCACCACCAGAATAGAGCACCTGTGTGTTTGTGCCTCTTTCTCTCTGTACACAGACTATATGTGGGTGTATCTGTCACATCCCTGCACATTAAAAGAATATCAGAATTCCTTCTGTGTTCAGACTGATAAAACTCCCTATGAAGCAGTTTGTAAATTGGTCTCTTGCAAAAAATTAGTCTGAAAATATCTTCAAAATCTTTCCTTTAGGGTGATGCAACCTTGTGTTATCAGGCACACGAGAGGACCCAACAGAAGCCAGCTTTGCAAAATAATTCTTACAAATTCCTGAAAGGCTTCCAAAAACTGAAGTAATTTGCTTAGATCTGTGCTAGGAGAGGTAAAGTAGCACAGCTCCTCAGAAAGCCCACCGTAATGCTGTTTATGCTTCAGTCCCTTTTAAAGACTTAAAAATATGGTTCACATTTCTTTACTGACCATTAGAGAATTGCTAGGTAGTCATCAGAGCTCACAGTTATCCAGGAGTTGGAATTAATAATGATTTATTAGCACTGCAGCATTGTCTCCTGCTGGCCACTGGCAGTAACAGAGTCAATTCTTTGGCGTGTCAAATCCCACCAGATCCCATCCCATTCCTCTGCATTTCAAGAACATGCTAGGAGTGTATTCCCTTGAACTCAGAAAGAAATGAAATATTTGCCAAGGAATACCCTCTCTTCCTTCATATCTACATGGTGCTTTAATGAGGCAGCACTGGAAAGGAGGTAAATGGTTTTTGTGGTTTTGGGGTTTTTTGGCTATTCATATAGACCACTTTGCTTTCATGTTGAACCAGAGGACGGGAAAGAAATAAGACTTATTTTTAGCCCACTTCTTCAAATGTAATAATTGGTGGCTGTGACAAACTCCCCGGGGAGCCTTGAGTTTGAGCATCTGCTCCCCACAATCTTTTCACAGAGACAGCCAGAGAGCCTCCTTGGTTACTGCTGTCCGCCAGAAGACACTTACGCATCTCCAGACTCGTGTGGTCCGGAACTAAGATTTCTGCTTGTTTCCTTCAAAAGAAAGCCAGGGATGTCACAACAGCCCAAAGTGCTTTATATATTTGAGCAGAACTGCTGTCCAATTTGGGTGCCCGTGTACTACAACTTCACTTATTTTCTATACACTTGAGTAATAAATGTATTGTCAGCCCTTATCTAGCTTGGAATTATTCTTAACTCATTATTTTAAGGTAAATGCAAATAAAAACTTTCAGAGAAGATGATGTAATTACAAACATTAGTGACTCTTGTTTGAGACCTCCAAGATCATAAAACAACAACAAAAGGCATGATAACAGGGTGTCTAATCCTTATTGCTTTTTTTTTCTAGGCATATTTGAGCAGTAAGTAAAAAAATCTGCAACACTTCCATGCTTTTCTTCTTATCTTAGGCAAAATTGAAAAATCAAAATAAAAGAAGATGGCTTTCTTGAGTGCTACTTTGACATTGCATTTATTCTCTGTTTCTTTCATTTATCAGGATTGACATTGTTCAGAGCTGGGAGATCCATGCCTTGGTCTCAGAGTGACAGGTTGTATTTTACCTTTGAGTGCATGGTGAAATTACACAATTGTTTTAAAGAGAACATAAATGTAGAGGTAGAATAAAAGGGCCCAGAGGGCCAAATTCTGCACAGACTAACACCTGTTTGCCTTAGAGGTTTAAATTAAGACCAAATTTCTTTTTGTGCTAAATTCATCTCTCTTATGTGCAAGAAACTTTCACTTAAGCAATTTTGAGTTATGCAGATCTAGCAAAACAAAATATGGCTTTTTGAGAAGAAGTGCCAAGTTTTATTTAATTTGAAACCCCACTGACTTCATTTGTGCTACACAAGTAAAGGAAGGCATTTTTAAACCCAGAAACTTATTGGTGAATTTATTATGATTTGGAATACTTACTGTCACTTGTTCTTCCAAAGGAAGACTTTTTCAACCACTTCACCAGAAAGGAATTCAATGGGTTAAGGCTATAAACAGCTCAGCTTTAAAATCCTTCCTGCTGCTGCAAAAAAGAAAATCAGAAGAGGAAACTCTATCTAAACCAGAAGTGATGGTGGACTGAGTTTTACTTGAAAAAAGTGGAAAAGATGAATGTCCCTAGTTCAGAGAATTCTCTGAACTAAGATATTGGTATGGGGCCTAGTGGGACCTTCTCAGACATCCTTTCAAACTGAACTAAGTTGAGTAATTGCAAACAAAGGCTGCAACAAAATGTGAAATTACTGAGATTTAAAAAAATCTGATCAGTGTTCAGTATCTGTGAAGTCTAGTCTCTAATCTTAACATTGGTCCTATGCACTCCGGGCTTTTGCAGGAAGACTAGATTCCCACATTTAACCATCAAAGTTGCTGTCATCTTAAAAGCTATCAAAAAGTTGTAGTGAGGTGCTGAAAATAATTAATACTCTCCTCTTTCCAAAGGCTGGTTGAACTGCCAGGTACTTGAATAACACAGGCAAAGTGCTGGTAACAAACATGCACATCTGCTGCTAGGTATACTCTTATGGAAATTATTTGGCTTGATTAAAGAGTTTTCAACCATATTTCAACAGCTGCTGAACATCTGGAAAGGGAAGATGACTTTCTAAGTAGTTTAAATGAAAAGATTAGGCTGTGAAGATGTGCCCATCTCCTGCAGACAGACAATAAGGTAAAATAGGTGTGAGAGAAAAATATATTGTATTATTATTTTATTTATTTATTAACTATATTAAATCTTCTTCCCCAACCTGCTTGTGTTATAGGAGCTATGAGCAGGTGTTGAGTTCAGTACATACATATGGCAGCCAGTGATTGGTGTCCTGTAGCTATTTAGAATAAACACAGTAGCTCCAGTAAGCTCTGCCTAATTGCATGTGCCTGTGACTTTTTCTGAAGCAGAAGAACAGGGAAACAACACTCAATAGGAGAAATATGGTCAATCTACTGGGCAATGTTTTTTGTTCTGGACTCTGAACTGCAGCTTGTATCACATCAGACTGTAATTTGCTTTCACAAACATGACTGTCTTCTTGTCCAAATCAGCACTAGCAAGAAAGGAGGGAATGGATGTGACTTTTACAGCCTTGATTGCAATGTGCCTTCTGAAAAGGAAAGGTATACACACAGTTAAACTATGGTTTCACTTCTCCAAATTCTAAACTTTGCCCAAAGACTTAAGTCATTGCTTGAGAGGGCTGCCAGGCCTCTGGGCAGCACGGGAATGGCAGGTAAATTGGCAAGCTTTCCAACCAAAAAGGCAACATTCACAATGCTCGTCATAATGTGACCGTTTCGAATCATCCAGCCCATTGTTTCAGATTCTTAAATTAGTTTGTAGAACTTGTACTGAAAGAGAATTTAGCCCTGAAAGCTCAGTGGAAGAGAAGTTGCTTTGCTGTAGTTTTTCCTTTACAGATCAGTTCTGAGAAAAAAAAAATCCTCCTAGTTGAACAACATTGCTAAAATTATTTTCTATTTTGAGCATGTGTTTAAGCTAATCCTTTTGTTCCATTCAGAGCTCATCCGGTGATGCAGTGTTCCCTTTTTTAGTTCTCAGAATTGCTGCCCATAGCTAATCTATGCTCATATCTAAGCCTTTAGAGTTTATACCCTGTTTACATGGACACCTCTGATTTCAACCAACTGGACTGGACTTTATGAAACTCTAAATGAATGGAGTGAACAAGGCTCTGATGACAAGACATGTCATAGGACATGCAGCTAGCAGGAAGCACGAATCATGAAGGAAAGAGTATACAAGCTCATCTCTGGTCTAATTTATGCTATAGTCCTGCAGTGGTTTGGGTCTCTGCATAAAGATAGACAAACCCTCAGATCCTTCCAAATTTTCCTTATATCCCTTAAAAGAACATACTTGTCCTTTCACAGTGAGCAACTAGCATCATCCTCAAATTGCTCTGATCTGGATAGGTTCCTATGCCTAAAACATAAGAAGTTATTTAAGAAAAGTACTATTTTTTTTTGTTTTGGGCTATATTCTTTTAGATGGCTTCAACACCTACTCACATTCCATGTATTATGTAAGGTCAGTGCTTAAAATTACCTTTCCAAGAAATACTTTCATTTCTCAACTGCTTCGTACCACTCCACTGTTCCAGCCTGTGTGTCCTTAGCTCCCAGCTACATACTACACCATTTCACCATTTCTCCCACTTACTACACTGTCATCTAAAAATAAAAGATGGAAAAAACCTCTGGATTGTGACTATGTTACTGTTATCTCCAGGCACTGACTTGCTTCCTATCCTGCCCTATGTGGCAGCTCCCAGCAATAAAATCTCAGCTTTTAGGAACAAGTAAAATAACCCTGTGCTTCCAGGAAGAAAAGGTCTGTGTTTTGGAATCACTGAAAAGATTTGATGAAAGTGAAAGAGTCCTTCTATTTTTCTAGTCCTTATGATTTTGCTGTATGACCATAATACTACAGGAATCTGTGAAAGTGAAAATAATGCTATACCAGCTGTCCATTGTCTCACATATTACAAATTCTCTACAACTCTTGGAATTTCCCAGTAAATCTTTGAGTCGTCTGGAGCTATTTCCAAAGTACAGAAGCCTGTCCCTTAATCAGTCCCCATAAGTCTTGAAGACTTTCATATTTCTCCAATTTCCAAATGTTTTTAATAGACCATTGCAGCGCCTTTGTAGCACCATGAAACATCCAACCCCCACTGCACCAGGCAAGTGACTTGGAGCATGCCCAGGATCCACCACAGGTAGGAAGGTACACTGTTCTAGCAGTACTGACAGCTGCAAACCTTTTATCTTGGAGACTAGGTGCAACACAGATAACTGAATGCACAATCCTAGTCCATGGACAATCTGTTTTGGGCTGGGACAGGCAATGGGAGCAGTGTCAGCTACTCCCATGGGTGCTCTTTTGTTAGCAAAGGGCATGCTGACATTCCTCTTATTCTGTGGTGTCTTATAATACCCTAAAATGCTCTAAAGCTGTCCTCCCTGGATAGGCTTCCAAATAGCTTGCTGTGGTCTTGCTGTTATATTTCTTGCCAGTTGAGACCTGCATTGGTTATCTCTTACTGGTCCTGTCAATTGCTACGTATTTGTAACAATTGTCTTAGAAAAATGTAAAACTACTTAGTGATTGAGGTAAGCCCTTTGGAAATGAATCAGGTAAGGAATAAAAAGAAGGGATCAATCCAGTCTTCTGTCTAAAGGTTTTGTTTTTAATACTAATGCCATTTACCAAGGGATGCCTTAGGGAACATTGTACTCGTATTGTGAAAAGCAATGGCTTATGCTAGACACAGCACTTCACATGCTCTTTATGACACAGCCTTTTCTGTTACTGAATGTTGTTAAAAATAAGCAAACAAATTGAGACTGCACCTCTGTAATGTCATGAAAGATACAGAGGAAATGCAGTACTGAAGATTCAGATGAAGTTCTGTAATAGATATGTACGCAAAAGATATTTTTTCTTTAATACATAATGACTAAATATATTTATATAATAAGTGCATGACAAAAAGGCTCAAAAGTGGATATATTCCAAATCCCATGCTTTATGAATAGATGAACTCAGAAATTTTTAAAAACTCCCTGAGAAGTTTCAACAGTACTAACACTCAGTAGGAACACTTGGAGAAGCAGAAATGATGGTTAAGTGCCTGAAAAGGATCTCTGCATGATATCCTGAAATAAGCACAGTATCTTAATACTGCCATCTATTTGTATGCACGTAATTAGATATCCATACATGGAACTAAGAAAATAGGCACTTGTATGATTGAGAAGTGACCTCTTTCTTTCCTTCGTGTAGGTTTTAGACTGCAGTTGCATCAAATTTACTGTAAATGACTGTGAACTATTATTTAACATTCACAGATTCTATCCATTCATCTCCTCAATTTGCTTGGGCTGATGTTATCAGCTGCCATTGCTTTTATGCCTGCTGTGGATACTACAAAGATCTTTCACTGTCCAAAAAATAGCTCTGTTTTGGATCTCTAAGAGGTAGAAAAAGGCTTTTACAGCAGTTACTGACATCAGTTTCAGCATGCTCATAATATCTAGCCTCACAGAATTTCCTCTTTTACCAGTGAAGACACTGGTTAAGAATTTCCTTCTTTACTAGTGAAGATACTGTTTAAAAACATGGATAAATTTGATGAGAACACAGCAACTTATATTTTCCTACCATAGAGAAAATGTTGTGCATGTTTTCATCTTTTTGCAAGCCTCAGTAAGTTGAAGATTAATATAAATCCTAGTTTTTACCCCAGGAAAGATTCCTTCCACATTTGAACAAAGCCAAATCAGAGCATTTTAAAAATAATAATATTCAGGGCACATATTGACACAACCAGAAAATTGTATCATGCAAAAGCAGTGCTCAGAAAACTCACAGAGATGCTAAAACAAGACCATAAAATATTTGAATTTGAAAATGTATGAAGTGATCCCTCCCCATGGGGCTGGTTGGTTTTGTTTTTTTGTTTTTATTGTTGATTTTTCTTTTTGTTTTCGTATTTTTTCTTTCTGAAAAAGTAGACACCTCCACTTGCATTCTGTTTGTTTTTGTCTTTTTTTTTTCCCTGCTAGAATCTGGTAGCAGAAAAAATATATTCTGCATCAGAATTTTTATTTGCATGTCTTCTTCCCTCCTTCCTCCCCAGTTCAATGCACAAATTTTTGATAATTTTCTGCTGTACTGCTCATCGCTGGCAATTTTGTGAGCAGGTGAAATGTGGTCTTCTCGGGTGTGTCTGTTTCAGTCACTTGTCCCTTAGAATACACTTTAACAAACCATTTATTTTGTAGGGATAAAAGATAGCCTAAGCAAACCCCAAAGGCCAGTCCTAGGATGCAATCAGTGGGAAGACTCCCACTGACTTCAATGGAAGGGAATAAAACATCCCTTCAATGAACCACTAAGATTTAAATAGTTTAGATAGCTCTCTTCCTTCAGCTGTATCACTGCTGAGCCCATCTCTGGATACACCAGGAGTGGCTGCTCTTTGGCCATGCTTGGACTTTGCATGAAGCATTTCAGAAATATGTTACTGGGACACAAAGAAAAATCTCCCAACAGCTGAACACTAAGGCAAAAGAAAATTGTGGTTTTGAAGAAACTTAGTGTCTGAGGAAATAACTGCTGGCAGGGTGTGATCCTCTTTCCCTGAAGCCAATGGATCTTCTCTCATTTACTTAAGGGATGCAGGACCAAACAGGTGGGCCATGAGTCGGAGTTTGGTCCTTGTGCTGAGCCATTGGTTTCTAAAACTTGCATGATCACAGATGGGGAATTCCTCTCATGAAGCGACAGCGCAGAATTGCTCTTTGTGCTCTCACAGCATCCCTTTGTCTCTCTGTCCCTCTTTGCTTTTTCTAGCTGCCATAGTCTCCCTGTGGTGGGTGTTCACGCTTTTCTTCCAAGGCTGGCCTTAACCCCTGCCTATCCACAAGTCAAGAGGTGCAGAGAGAGCATGCACAGCTCTGTGGGATGGGTGCACAGCAGGCAGAGCAGGCTGTGCTGACAGCCTCTCCAGGGCCTGCTCTTTCAGTCGTGTGCCACAGCTTCCTGGTTCTCTTGTACGAGCACTTCCTCCTCTTTTCATTTGGGACTGTTCTCAGCAACAGGGCTATAAAAGTGCCTGCTGATGGTATTTTGTAAAAGAATGGATTAGCATGCCTTCCAGATGTAAAAGTGATCATATTTAATGAATACTTTTTAATTTCAGGCTCATCCTCTAGATTAGAAAAAGATTACCAGGGTTTTGACAACATCCAGTACAATTTGAACACTTATTTAGAAGAATAAAGCAATATAAACATGCAAACATGAAGAGGCAAATGGTTGTCATTTGTCCTGTCCCATAGAAAACACTACAGGTAAGTGACCATAGTGGCAAAATGTCAGTGACGGAGTCTAGCAGCCCCTCTTTGAATATAGTGAGATCTGTTCAGGAAGAGGTTTCAAATACTTTTTCCTCTTAGCTTGTTTAGGGTTTGTTTCTTGTTTAATTATTTTTTGTTACATGACGAAGATCTCAGCCACACGCTCAGCTTTCTCTTGGTGCTGGTGGTATCACTGCTAATTTCAGGCTCTAGCATGGTAACGTCACTTCTGCATAGTTCCAGGAGAGCTGAAGTAAACACTCCCATGCAGTGCTCTGAGAGCCCACATACAGTGGCTCATGCTTGTTCTGCCAACAGAGCTGTTTCATCCCAGACACTATATTGTCTGCATAAATAAACTGTAACAGGAATTCATACACCAGCAATTCGTCAGAGATTTTATTTCTATTTTTGCAGCTTGCAGTAATTATTTCCTCATAGGGAAGCTGATTCCGCTTATATGGACTTTTCTTGAGATGGAGCATCTTTTCTGTACTTTTTCTTACACTTGTTATAAAGAAAGATTATTCATCTCTAAATTTGTAGCATCTAGACATGTTCCCACTTGCAGCACCCAGACAGACAGTTATTCACTTAGCTCTTCTCAACACCCATTTTGAAAAAAAAATAAGAACTAATATTTTCTTTTTGAAAACTACCAAAGTCTTTCGTTTTCATCAACAGCTTTTTGATCTTATGACATTAGAAATCCATGTTTTTCTTGCCAAATTCCAGGTGCCTTTCTGAACTTGTTTATTCTCCTGTGCAAATGCTACTATCAATGTGTTTGTGTCCGAAGTGTAATAAACTCCTGGAAAATAAAATATGCATTTAATTAGTCAAATTAATAAGTAGCTTTTAACATGCATATACATAAATGCTTTTCAATTAATAGAAGCTTGTAAAACTCATGTGATCAAGCCTGTCTCTAGGCTTTGCTTTCAGACTTCATAAAATTAATCCATGCTGATAATTTCTGGAAGTTAAATTGTTCCTCGTTGACAAGCTGATGCTGCAGATCTTTGAGGCATTTTCTCTGTGGGGAAGATGAAAGTTCTGAGTTGAAGAGGGAGGGTGCCAAGGTCTCGTTTTCTTGAGCACTATGATTTTCCAGCTCACTATTCTGGTGGAAGGCGTAAGAGATTGCTGGTAATACGTAGGGGTGTGAAAAGGCTCACGACAGTGGGAGGAAGTAAGTGAAGTAGGAGGTTCTCATTGCATCAGGTCCAACCAGGTCTAAATCTGTCCTCTGACTTGTCTGCATGTTCAGCATGTAGTACTTGCACTCATATTTGTTCCTGTCATCAGGGGAAGAGCGATGGCCCTCAGCTCTGCTGTCCATGTTTGCCACAGAGCCTGCTTTGCACTCCCGACACGAGGCCAGCCCAGGGTTCAATTCAGGTGGCTCCATGGCATGACATGAGCCATTTTGTCACACAACTGACCTGGAAGTGGGCAGCATAATGGCATCCCTGAGGATGAACACTGAACTCCTCACTGAGGAGGGCCAGTCAGCATGCCAGGGTCAGAAGGGCAGCTAAGGACAAGCCTTCCAAGCGACACAGCTCGGGCTGCAGCAAAGGGTACATGGAGCCCCCAGCCAAGAGGGAAGGGCCAGTGGAGGTCAGTCAGAGCCAGCATGGCATGTTGGTGTGCCCAGGGCCCCAGCACCTGTGTGTGGTGCTTAACTGAGGGCATGAGCTTGAGTTCTTGACCATGAAGGAGGAGCTTGTGAGATGGAAGAGGGAAAACAGGCCTTGAGTTTGTGATCTCACATACCGTTGACTGAAGTTTAGTTTCTGAGTCATTTGATCTCAAATCTTTGGCATTAAGCCTATGGGCCAGTGAGGAGACACCAAAGTTTTGTGAAACCAGACGCTCTGCCCTTGCTCAGGTCCACCAGGTCACTGGTGTGTGCTAGGTTCTGCCTTGTGGTCAGCAAATCCTTCTCCTCCAGAGAGCCTGGTGCTGTCTTCACAGGCCAGCTCTGTCACCCATGGCTTTGTCAGACCCCTGGCTACCAGAACTGTCTTTCTACCTGTGTCTTGACTTTCCTTTTCTTTCTGCAATGACCAATCTACTGAAATGCATTTAGAAATAAGGTGAAGAGACAGAAAAAGGAAAAAAAAAAAAGAGAAATATAAAAATGGAGACGGAAGAAAATTATCAGGGAAACTAGGATCTCAGTTTCCTTCTGCTAGACACTAACAAAAAGCTTTTGAAGTGTTAGACCACGTATTTTCAGATGGGATCACTCTGCTAAAGCTGCTGATCACCTGCTTTTAGCTGTGAGGTTGACTCTTATGCTAAATGCCCGCTCTGCCAAATCCATCGTCAAGGCAAAATACTTCACCTGCTGTAATTAAATCTCATGATTTTTAAAGCTTGTCTTCTGATTTTTGGAGCCTGACTCATGGTTTCTGTGGAAAACTTAGGCTTGGCAAATGCTGAAAGCAGTGGGAGTATTTGCAGCTTGAAGGCACTGTTCAGCGAGAGGAAGGGTGGAGGAATCTGCCCCTCAGCAATTAGTAGACTCGCTTTCTACGAAAGGACGTGTCATTTGGTAGGTTATTTTAGCATGCTGTACAGATGCAGATTATTTTTTAGAATTTTTAATTGGTGATACCATAGCAACTTTATACAATGAAAAACAGTCCAGGCCAGATTGTGCCTGACAACCACCCGCCTGTTTGGGGGTGGCAGAAAGCTGTACCGACCCAGGAGGACTTTGAGAAGCTTTTGACGCTCTGAGTCCTGGTGAGGAAGGCTGTCAGATAGGTGAAATGGGCTCCCAACCCCACAGCTAGAGGGGATCAGTCCATTGCCTTGTCACCTTACAGTCTTTTCCTCAGGACCTTGGATTGAACAAGATGTTACAGCTAAATCTCCAAGATGCCAGAAAAGGATTTAAATTTCAGGGCTGTGATGGATTTTTGCCCTCTGTGAATCAGAGATGGGAGAGAGTCTGAAGAAGCAGTGCAGGGCAGGAATACATGTAACAGATAGTTTAGTTTCTAGGCCTACTGATGCTGCAGCACTCAATAGTTTCTTTCAGAGATCAGTGGGATCTAGGCTTTTTGTCTGTGCATTCATCTTAAACGTTTCCTACCTTTTGGTGAGAAAAATCTAGATTTTGACAGTAAGGGGCAGGGAAGAGTGTCACATCACTACCTTGATGCAGGTGTTCTCTCCTTAGCCCTTTGGTGTTCTCTCCTTAGCTAAAGGACTGTTTCTCATACCTCAGGTACATGTAGATCTCAATCAAGAGATAAAGGGGCCATACTCAACTCTGTGCAGGGTTGTGTTCTCATGCACGGTCTTTGCCTTTCTGTCATGTCTAAGACATGTATATGTGTGTGCAGGCATATATACAGCTCTGAGACATTTTAAAGTCACTGAAAGGAGTGGAAATGGACTTGCTGGACTGGCTGAGTAGCCTAGGGACCACCATGAAGAGGTTGAATGTGTGGACAGTATGGATGTGAGTGTGTATATGAAAGGGAAGGATCTTGACTAAAAGATGGAGAATAGATGAATCATGAGAGCATCGTGGTTCCCAGCTCACCTACGGAAGCTGGAGAGCAGACAATGCCTTTAACTGAGAAACCCACTGCACAGTAATGGGATAAAAGAGACTTTGGGGAAGCAGAGTCCTTTCAGAGGAAAGTAAGATGTGATGTTCAAGGCCAGGTTGGATGTGACTCTGAGCAACCTGGTCTAGTGGAAGGTGTTCATGCCCGTGTCATGGGGGTTGAACTAGGTGGCCTTTAAAGGTCCCTTTAAAATCAAAATATTCTATGATCCTTACACTGTCATATGTAGTTAGAATAAAAGAAGATCAAAGCAGTGCTATGGATATACTGTTTATTGTGGACACATATCACAGCAAAACCAGTCTCTTAGTCAATATAAAGTCCTTATCTGGAGACAAAATTCAACACATGGTTAAATTGCACCAAATATGTGGAGAATGGTGACTACTGAGAAGGAATATAGTAACAAGAGAGACAGATATTTTACAAGTTGTGCAGAAGCTTGAATGCACAGAACTGAGACTGATCTGGGTAGTGAAGACATGACAGCAGTCTCCTGACAGAGACTTCTAAAAGCCTTCTGCAAGGCCTCCATCAGCCCTCTGTTGAACATAAATATGTGTGTGGGAAGAGGGGTTTGAAGGAAGAGCAAGTCCAACACTTGGGAGCTGTCTGCTTCATTCCCAACGTAAATTAATAGAAAAGCTAACATGGAGTATCACTGTGCAAAAAACTCATGCTCAAATGTTTTCCCACCCTTGTGGGTAGCCCTGTGTCCTTCGTCATTCCCTAGAGATATGCACAAATTGGCTTGAAAAATACAGCAGTAGAGGAATGTTTCTGAGTATCCTTTTATTCAAACCACTTCCCATCGGATTTTCAATGGGAGAGAGCAATCTGACTGTGGGAAATGAAACACTTTTGAAGCTGCGGGCAGAATTTATCATGAGCTAATGCTATCACAGTAGAAAAACACCTGAAAATATCCCCAGGAATTTTTTAATAACAATTTCTTAATGGATTTTTTCTTTGAAGATGGAAGAATATGCTGTGTCTGTGTATATGGATGTTATTATTTATCTATAGGAATTTAGCATTAATTAACAATTTAAAGAAATCTACCAAACACTAATTGAATGTATTTTTATTAGTTTTGCTGCCTATGAAAATGAAATTCTGCATTTTGAATAGTGGTCTATGAATCATGGAAGTGTTTCTTTTTTAATTAGGGAGATATTAAATACTGATCCCGATTTTGCCAATGTGGTCAATGAATACATCCCTGCTAGAATGTCACAACTTAAAACATTTGTGGTGGTCACCTATTTTTCAGAATGCATTCATAGTAAGAAGCGGAGTTTTTCTCTCAAAATTAATTTCTTTAAATGAGATGCTAAATAGAAAATGAAGCCAAAGCTTATGTATTTACTTCTTCATAATGCTGTGCTCCCCAAATCCTAAATAGAAAATGAAGCCAAAGCTCATATATTTACTTCTTCATAATGTTGTGCTCCCCAAATCCCTTCTCTACCTTATTAAACCATAGATAACTGTTCCCCTTCCCAAGTAATCTCAGTTTGGTTGAAATCTTTGTATCAGTTTATGATAACAGATTATGGTAACAGAATGTTACCGTTTTTTGAAGAATGGTATCACTTCATCTTTCATAAATACTAATTAAACAACTCAGGCTTACGTCAGTGCCAAGATTCATGTCAGCAGTTAGTGCAACTTGTTATTGTAAGATTAGTTCTGACACATTCCTTCCAGCACAGCAAGCAGTGGGATCCTGTGCAGCACTGGGAAGAAGTCATCTCTCTAGAGACTGCCGGTAGGTATCCAATAGGAAGGAAGACTGCTTTCTTTAACAAGATTAAAAACTCTCTGCTGACATACTCCCTAACTGAATCATCCTGAACTGTAAGTCTCACCACGCAGAAGGAACGAGCTCACTCATCAGCCAGGCTTCTCCCTTTACAGCACCCAGGCCCTTTGTATTATAATGTCTGTGCACTGCGCCCGGTGGGACTGGCTTCAGGAGCCTTCTCTGGTCTGGTCAGGGATCATTCACAGCTGCAATAATTGGCAACGATTTCTTGACTACAAGGACATTGAGTGAGGCTTGCTCCTTTGAGCAATTACTTGCTGTGAAAGAGATGTAAGGGAGAGAAGTGACCTTATTCTGTCCAGCTGGCACGTACACTGCTGATTCAGGGGCATTCACTGGGCTCTGCTTGAAGGGGTGCTGGTGGTATTGTCACTGTCTAAATGTTACTGTTTGAGCTGGCTGAGATATCATGGCTTCAATGCTCAGTAGAAACCTAACTAGAAAAGATGAGCTGAAAAGTTAAAAATACATCTTAAACTAAGCACACATAGTTTCAGTAGACACAATGAGAATTTGGGAAGTACTGCCCATCTCACGCACCTCGCAGAATTCAATGCATAGTCTTTACCCAATGCAAAAATATTATGCCAACACAAAAATTGTAATTTTAAGAGCTGTGTAATTCCAAGGCATCTCCTTAGTAGAGGTCATCCTTGAGAGAATTCTTTTAATTGTTCAGATTCACAGGGGTTACAGTGCCTTTTGGGTATAATTTCTTTTTGCTCTGAATGCTTGTGAAGATGTAGAGGATGGTGACAGGGAGACAGGCATAGACAGTGCTTCAACGCACTACAGAGTCTGCTTGCCCAGCACTGTGGGTTCACAGAATACTGGTTATTGCTCTGTCTTGTTTCACAACAGGTTAACACTCAGATTTTTCAGAATGGTGTAAGCATTTGTGTGTCCAGCTGGCACATGCAGTAGCCATGGATATGTGGCAACTGCAGTAAAAAGTAAACTTAAGGGACAGAATATGTATCTATTGGGCTGTGTGCCTAAAGTGATCCAGTGAGTAGCACAGTCACCCAAAATTGGATTTAAATCCCATTGCAGTTCTGAAAACTTGGATCCTCACATGGACTGAGGCATGAACTAACATTACTGTGTATGCTAGATATTATTCTCTCTTTTTCTCTTTTTAATTTAATTTTTCCTAGTCAGATACCCTTAATTTTCAGAAAGGCACTGCATATTCTCAATCAGAAAGTTATTAAGAAGGTAAGCCTTCTTTATCCTCCTGTTTGCTGCTCTGACTCGAAGTGAGTACATGAAGCTTTGCTCTCAGTTTGGGTAGTTAAGATGAGTTCAGACCTCAGTTTTAATGTGAAGAAGAAAATCATCATGACCCAAAGTGGTCTGACTGATTCAGGAACTGCATCAGATTATACCATGCCAGAAGGTGCATTTACACCCTGCAATCTGTAATCAAGTGATACTTGGAATCAATTGTATAATTCAGAAACTGTCTTTGGCAATGTGTCTAAACACATACTGGAAAATAAGCAGTTAAGATCAAATGACAAGATATGTGTCTTTCAGGTGGTGTGTGTATGGTGCTTTTCTGAGCATGCTAGTGCATGGAAAAGAGTTATAAACATGAGAGATAGCAGAACAATTTTCAATTTCTGTCTTCATCACATACTGAACTTCAAGGGGGAAAAACCAAAGCATCTTTACAGAAAGCAAAGCTGTGAAGTGTGGTGGTACTTTTTGGCTTTGTCACATGTGCTCCATGAGTGACAAGCAGTGTCTTGTTTGAAGAACCTAAGCTTGCACAACTGCTGAGGCTGAGCAAGACTTGGCCTCAGAGATAGATGCATGAAAGCTTTGAGTTCTCTAAACCTCGCTGACTGGAGGGTGCTTCTTAGCAATAGCTCATGAAATGAGCAGAGATGCAGTGGTCCTGGCTGGGTGCATCAATCATCATCTTTGTCATTATCCATCCAAAATGAAGGTGTGTTGAGATATTCTTTGCTGGTTTTAAATCTGCAAGCGTGGAAGAAAGTTATACCATAAACAAGTCCTGTTTTGTTGTTTTTTTCCTGAAAAATGCTGAATCCCTACTCTAAAGAGAACTTTCCATTATTAAATACATTAAATAGAGCAGAAAATCTTTATTAAGTTTTTTATGAACTGCAAGGGATCACAGCTATTTAATATGACTTTTTTAGGAAAGGTTTCGGATATTGTCATAAAGGGCACCTGGATATTTGTTTTTTTAAGAAAGAGAGAAATCATTTTAGTCTATTTTAAGCTAGGATTCCAGTGAAGAACTCATACTGCATTGGCACATGTGGGGCTGCATCTGGAGACAAAGGCAATTTGGGGCACATTTTTAAACTCTTTAAGAATTATTCAGAGATTTTAATGTGTTTGTTTCTTTGATTTATTTACTCTGAGCTCTGTATATTATAGCTTAGACAGAATGTCTTTGCATGCAGAATAATACCACAGAGATATGGGAGGGAGGTTGCTAAGAAAGGCTCTTACATTAAAGGAAAAAGGAATGGAAAATAGAAATTAGTCACATTAATATATAGGAAAGGGGTGGGAAAATTAATGATGATGCAGACGTTGCTGAGATGAAATTTGAAGTTTGTTCCTTCAGGCATTTTTGAGTTCTGAATGTATAAACATTTTGTGTAGAACATATGGAAGAAACGAAGCTTTATTTCTACTTGCATGACTCAAAAACTCTTGAGTTTATAGGAAAAGAAAGGAAAAAAGGAAAAAAGTAAGGAGAAAAGCAAATTTGGCTGAAATCAAGCATGAAACATTTACATTCAAAAGAAATAATTTTGTTTTGTTTTGTTTTGGTAAAGTATATTAGAAGGAGCTGTGAGTGACTGAGAAAGGGAATCTGAATGCGAATCAGAACGCTACTTTGACAGATAATCAACTACACATATACCCAGATATATTTAATGCTTGTGAGTTCCTTAATTGAAATTTAAGGAGTATGATTTATTCTCTCCTTATGCTTAAATTAACTGCATTTTCAAATGCAAAATATGCGTATACTGTAATGCTGGGGATGCTAAATCAGAGTGATTTTTAAAGTGTATACCACTGTTTAGTCTGTTGCTTATATTGGTACATGACAGGTATTCAGGTAGTAGAGTATGGCTGAAAGCTGACAAAATAACTGGACTTCCACTGGAAAGAAAGAATTAATTCTCTCCCCAAAGCAGAGATTGTTGTTAACTATTCCAGAACAGTAACTGTTAAAGCATTCAGTGTCAGAGATACTCTAATGAAGACAGAAGGTTTATATAGGCTTGGCTAGTCCCCATGGAAACAGCCTTTCTACTGGGTTACCATAGGAATCGTCAAAGCCTTTGTAAGCCTCCCTTAATAGCGCATATACGCTTTCCAGGGAGACTGGAATATCTGCTAGAGGATACACCTCCTGTTTTTAAATATAAATACAAACAGATTTTGTTTTGGAGTGGTACTCATCTCTGTTTAACTAGCTATGCTACTCTTTACGTTAGAGTTATATTAAACATTGGAGTCACCTGTGATAGAGGAAAATGTGTGAGGGCTGGATGGGTTTGTGAACAAGGCAAGCCGTGTGTGTTCGTAACCTGCGGGGAACCACCAGCAGGAATACCGTTCCATACAGCACTTCTGGCATCGCCCAAATCATGTCAATACATTACCCCTGCACCTTCCTGTGGACATTGCAGAGCTTTAGTCAGTCTGAAGCTTTGCTGGTCAAAAGTTGTACAACAGGAAACAAACAAGCAAGAAATGGAGCCAAAGGAAACAAACAGAACACTCTGCTGAATGAAACTAGCAGAAAGCAAGCCAGGAGGTGACTTCGGCTCTCTAAGTGTTCCAAGACAGTTGTTGTTTTGACTTCTAAATAACGTTACTTGAAGCCATTACCTGGGCACAGGACGAGTAGTTTCTTGGACAACTAATGAAGAATTGCATTTTCACATACTTGATCCTGAGGCTTTGCAAGAACAGGGAAGTACAGTGAGGAGCTGCAGGTTGTGAGGGAACCATGCACCTACTTGCTGGTCTGGTCATTGTGAGCTTAATTTTATTCAAAGTACCCTTTCAAATGGAAAAAAAAATATATATATAATTTTGGTTCTGTTTAAACTCCTGGGATAAACACACTGTTCTCCATACTGAGGATTGACATTAATAAGACTACTTGTTAAGGAAATCTAGCCAACATCTTCAGGGCTTGTTATTTTTCCAAACAAATGCCAGCTACAAGGCTTTCCACTGTAAAGCCTGACAGCATCATAATGCTTTTATATTCCACTTTCCAGTTGGCTAAATTTCATTATGCAGTTTGGGCATATAAATCAGTGGAGCTGAATTGCAGGACATGGTCTTTACAGGACGACACTAGCAGAGAATTTGGCCCTTGAGTTCCAGTTACCAAGATACCAGCTTCCATACATGTAAAGGTCCCCACAAAAAGCAGTGGGACTGCTTACATGTTTCTGTTAGGCATGTGCTTCCTTGCCTTACCAGAAAAAAAATTCTGATTGGACAAAACAAAGGTTTTGGAATTAACCGAAAATGTATTTGTTTTAAAATGGATAATTGGAACTGCAGATGTGAAAACTGCTATATATTGTGGTAAGTCTGCACAGATGGTATGGCAAGGCATACATCATGTATTACTCCTTTCCAGAGCTGGTAAAAAGGCAGTATATTTTTTCCAGGAATATATTTGAATGAAGCCAGAAATGTCTTTGATTTCCCAACTAACTGAGGTGCCACTATTAAGGACGTTTTTGGACACCCTAGCCCAAAGATGATCTCTCTAGTTAACCAAAAGTAGGCAGTGAAAATCTGAGCATTGCAGTCATCCAGAAGCAATCACTGAGACAGAGATCTATTTACAGGGAAGGGGGATAAGGAAAAAAAAAGAGAAGATTTGTGGAGGAGTTAATAAGGGATTCTTCTGTGCAATGATAATTTAAAGGCTGCTTTAACTGTCCTCTGCCAGTTATGAGTTGCTCTTAAACAAAAGTTGATCCCATAGTTTTGGTTCCATTTTAGGAGCTGACAGAGGTGTCAAAGATGGTATCTGGAGCAGCAAGAGAGGCAGACTTATATTGGGTATGACAGTGTGAGTGCTCTCCAGTGTGCTCTCCCACTAAAATTGTAGAATGCTTACTATTTTTGGAGGTCTGACTCCCGTAGCCATGCGTTGTCTTGCCAGAGAGAATGATAGTTGCAGGACTACCTGAAATGAAGGTCTAAAAATAAAGCCATGACGAATTCATTGTATGGTTCAACTAGTCATGTGTCCACCAAATGGAACAATGCAGCTGTAATCTCAGGCATTTTGTTCTTTGACCATGAAAACAAAGAGGATGATGTGGCCACATAAGATACCTTAACTCACTATTATTACACATTCCCTAGAAGGTCTTGTAAGAATTACTCTACCTGTAGACTTTCTCTAAGAAGCGCATTCAGTATATAAACTGCCCCTGTTTACCCTGCTTGTTGCCACTAAAATGTCCTTACTGGTTCACCCAGAGAGATTCTGGATGCCCCATCTCTGGAAATGTTCGAGGCCAGGTTGGATGGGGCCTGGACCAACATGGTCTGATGGAAGGTGTCCCTGTCCATAGCAGGGGAGGTTGGACCAGATGGTCTTTGAAGTCCCTTCCAACCCAAACTATTCTATGGTTCATGTTGCAGAAACCATCACTAAAGCTTTTTGCAGGTGCGACATCCACCTAGCTTGTGATTCATGTTTTGAGATTGTGTGGCTGCAATCTTTTGTCAAGTGTGTCAGGTTGTGAAGAAACTGCTGCACTCACTGCAGCCTCCCAACAAAAATAGCCATTATGTTTTGTATGTTTTTACGTCTGCATAAGAAATCACTGACAATCAAATTGTATCCTTGAGCAAAACATGACGTGAACAATTTGATTGGCCTGCAGGGCATGCACAACATCTGCTCCATTACTGAAGGTGCTAAAATGGGTGGGATAGAGTGAGCATGTTTGGCAATTTTATGGTAAGAGGAGCTCATTCTAAACTCCACTTGTGGGCTATCTGCTGACAGATGTACCATCTCAGTGGGAAAAAAATTGGGCATAGCATTTCTCTTCTGGCATCTATCTGCCCTTGGTTCCACCTGTATTCTCATTCCTTCGTCTCCTCCCCATTTTGTCTTCTCCTCCAGAGCCAAGGGTGTGGAACAGACCTTACAAAGGGCTGAAACATGCAGCCCTCTGTAATTCTCTCTCTGGTATGGGTTTTTTTGCAGCAGACGTTTCCATCTGTGGGCCTTGTTTTCCTTTCCTCACGATTGTGGGTATCCATGTGCACCACAGTGCATTATCTTTGACCTTCTGATCTGGAGAACCACGTCTCCCTCTGGCCATTCTCAGGAACATATAAACATACTTACATACACAGACACGTCTGCTGTAAAGCCCAACCAGTGAAATTGCCTCACCTAGGCACCAGAAGTACCTAAAAGGAAGAAGTAGATGATGACTTCTTCAGACAACAGGAAGAAGCCTCATGTTCACAGGCCCTGTTGCTCACAAGGGAACTTCAGCCACCACAGTAACTGCTGGAGGGACAACAGAGAAGGGCACAAGTGATCCAGTGGTCCAGGAGGTCTATAGAGTGCAGTAATGACAGTTTTCTAACACAGGTGATTTAGGGGATGACAAGGGGAGTCACTCTGCACTTTGTACTCACAAACAAGAAAGGTTTTACTGGTTGAGGATGTAAAGTTCGGGACAGCTTCTTCTCAGTGGTTCCCTGTGAAAGAAGAGACAATGATCACAAACTGTAATACAAGAAACCACTTTTTTTTTCTTGTTTCTTTTTTTTACTGTGAGGATGGTCAAACGCTTGGCAGCTGCCGAGAAAAGTTGTGGAATCTCCATCTTGGGAGGAATACAAAATCTAACTGGACAGAGCTGGGAGCAACCTGCTGTAAGTGGTGACTCTACTTTGAGCAGGAGGGAAACAGTAGAAAGACTCACGTAAGAGTGATGGAGAAAGGGAAAAACTGGGGTTGTATGGGATCCAGTGTAGCAGTAGAAGGAAGCACATATCAATTTAAAAGTAAAAGCAGAAGGACAGTAAAATAGGGAAAAGCAAGAATGTCCTAGCCTACTGCCCATCCTTTCTAAGCAATAAAACATTAGATAGCAGCTCTTTTCTGAAGAGAAATGTGGCATACCTGGGTTGGAAGGCGGTAGTGAGAAGGAGCCAGCCCAGGGACAGTACTGTTCTGCTATCTGTGTTGTATGCTGTGAGCTGTAGATTCCTACCTTCTTCCTGACGTGGTTCCTCACATGCCATACGTGCTGTATGGACTGGTAGGACTTCATGCTTCTTCCCTGCTCCTCACCACCTCTCTCTTGCTTTGGAACTACTGTGACCTTAGGGCCCCATGGTAGCATCTCCTCTCCTCATTGTGACCTGACAGCATTGTCCAGCTGGCCCCAGTATCTGCTGGACTGCAGAGACACGGAGCAGTCACATGTGGTACAGCACTAGAGGAACTTACTCCCTTTGCCTCTGTGTCTGCACATATCTCTTCAAACTTGTATGAGAGTGCCCTTTTGCCATCTTAAAATCTTTGTATTCTGCTAGTATTGGCTGGGTATGTCAAGCCTGAGCTGGTTTAATGTTCATGGATACTTTTTAACTTGAGGGACGACACGTCTTCAACAAAGAAAACCAAAAAACAGCTGAACATGATTATATCCCTGTTTGGAAAAGCCTGGGCAACCATCCCTAGGGTAACAAGGAAAAGAGGTCACTGAAGGAATACTGCAACCTACAGTAAGAATGGGAGGAGGGTTGAGGTATCTGAAGCATAGGAGCTGCTGACAAGGAAAACTGAAGGCTTTTTAAAGGAAAGCGAAATTGTGTCAAGGAATTCTGCCTGTTTCATCACAGGTACCTTTCTGAAAAAACTAAAGCACTGCTACAGGAACGGGCTCAGGGTGACACCAGCAGTGGCAACTTGCATGCCTAGGGGAAGTGATCAGCGTTAAATGCAGTCAAAGAAACTATGTAATGTTTTTTCTTGCTGCAAATGAAAAGTTAATGCCAATTATAAGGTAGTAGAAAGGCAGGAAAGTAGCATCTCTGTGGGTTTAAAGACTTAAAAGATTTAACACATGGAGAACAAAGTGAAGACTCTAACCCAGACAGCAGCCCAGAACTGAGAGTCAAAGGGAAGGGAGGTGTAAGATCTTTCGAGTTCATTCAGTTTTGTTTGTCTAAGATATTTCAGCAGCTCAACAGCCTGTAGAGCAGCCTTAAGTGCAAATGTGCATAAGTCTTTATTGGTATTTGTGGAAATGTTCGTGTGAATATAGTCACTAAAGGATGCATGCTTGAAAATCATTGCTTCATTCAGTTAATGCCTATTTCTTGAAGTATTAAGAAATTACATATCAGAAATACCAAGAAAATAAAATGGATGTATGTGGTATGAGAGAAAGGACAGTTGAGGTGGAGGTCAGGGTCTAGCGTAACGAGGCAGAGAACTGTGTGTGCCAAAGGAGCTGTTGAGTGGAACTGTGCCAGGAAAGACATTGGAGAATTTACGCTGTGCAGACAAAGATGATCTTTCTTTCTGCCCACAGTTAGTCTGTTAACAGCTTGCAAGATCACAGTAGACATGAGGAAGAAATAATTTTAAAAGACTCCAGAAACGCTGAGCTGAAAGCAAGGAAGTGAATGTTTATGAGAAACATTTATGAGAATATTAACTCGTGGCAATGTAGGAATCCCTTTCAAGCTGAATGGGAGGAATAGGGTTTAAAGGGTTATAAGGAACCACTTAAAAATTCATGCCAAGATACAGCCTAATGGGAGCAACAGAGTACTGAAAAATATTCCTGAGAGTATTGGTTGCATCCTTGTTTCATGTGCGTAAGGTATATAAAAAAAGATATTTAGTAGGAATGATAAAGAAGACATCAGGTGAAAAATGCACTCACAGATATCTGTCAACAGTCATTTATTTATTATTACTTGGTCAAATAATGAAGCCCTAGTGAAATATTTTCTCAGGTTTTGTTTCCTTTATTCTGGAAATATTGACTGACTAAGGTGTCATGGTTTGACACTGGCCCAACGCCAGGCACCCACGAGAGCCGCTCGCTCACCCTCCCCTGCCACAGCTGGGCAGAGGAGGGAAAAGGAAAAAAAATTAATGAAGGCTTCATGAGTGAGATAAGGACCAGGAGAAACACTTCAAGGGCGAAACAGGCTCAACTTAAGTTGTGAAGGGAATTTTTTACTAACAAAATCAGAACAGGATAATGAGAAGTAAAATAAGCCCTTAGAACACCTTCCACCCCCAGCCCCTCCCTCCTTCCCACCGACAGCACAGGGAGACAGGGCATGGGGGTTTGGTCAGTTCATCACCAAGATTTCCTTCCGCTGCTCCGGGAGAGGAGTCTTCCCCTGTGAGGCCGTGGGTCCCTCCCATGGGAGACAGTTCTCCATGCACTTCCCTGGCGTGGGTCCACTCTCAGGAGCAGCAGCCACACCGCACCTGCTGCAGCGTGAGCCCCTCCCTCGGGCACACAGCCCTCCCAAAACTGCTGCGCCGTGGGTCCCTCTTCCACGGGGTGCAGCCCTCCAAGGACAGGCTGCTCCAGCCTGGGAGCAGGGCCCTCTGTCTCCACCAAGTCTCCCACTGGATCACAGCCTCCTCCAGGCACCCGCCCACTCCGGCATGAGCACCTCCCTCACGGGCTGCGGGTGGATCTCTGGATCGCCTGTGGATCCATGGGCTGCTGCTTCACCATGGTCCTCACCACAGCCTGCAGAGGAATCGGCTCCGGCGCCTGAAGCACCTCCTCCCCCTCCTTCTTCACTGACCTCGGTGTCTCCATGTTGTTTTCCCTCACATGTTCTCTCCTCCTCTTCTCTGACTAGAATCCCAAAATCTTCTTACTTTGTTTTGACTTCTTCTTAAATATGTCATCACAGAGGCGTTATCACCCTCTCTCATTGGCCCAGTTTTGGCCAGCAGCATGTCCGTCTTCAGAGCCATCAGCCACTGGCTCTGCTGGACATGGTGGGAAGCTTCCAGCAGCTTCCTCACAGGAGCCATCTCTGGGGCCCCCCTGCTACCTAAAAGCAGGCCGTGCCAAACCAATACATAAGGAAAATTGAAATAAGAAATAATTACTTAAGGAATAGTGCCTGCAGTCCCTGTCCGTATGGACATTATGTTGTCTGTATGGCCTTTATAAATATATCTAGTGTATGGGGGCTGGAAAATTTCTTTTCCAGAAAAGGAAAATATTGCTAAGAGCTGTAGAAGATTCTGATGTTGACATTTCAACCTTTTTCTTAATTTTTCTTATACTGATATGTAGTAGTGGCATTGCAGAATGGAGATTTGAGAGGCAATTTTGGAAAAGAGCAACAAAACTATGGGTTATTCATTGTAAAGACAATATGAAGAAGTTGAAACTGTTTAGCTCCCATACTTCACAACAGAGGGAAAAACAGGCCATGGTCTTTTAAAAGACTTTGTAACTTTTCATATACATATGTGTATAATTTTCCAGATGCATGCTTTTTTTCCCCAGAAGAATTGCCACGTGTGACACTATGAGCCTGAGGACAAACAGCAAAAAACTCACTAAAGGCTACACCTTGTAGCCACCACTCTGTGTTGTAACTTGTTGTAAAAGACTATTCCTAAATGCTTACTTTTCTAACATATTCAAGTTAACCTTTTGACTTAAATGTTTTAGGGTTCTTGTGCGTTTGTGTATATTTTATTGTTTTGATACTTCTTTACCTGTGCCACTCATGTTCTATAAGAAGAAATGGCTCTGCTAAACATCAGTTATGTGCACACCCCTGCAACCCTACTGCAAAGGATTCTCTTGAGATCCCCACCACCTAGGAAGAATTTAAAACCGCTTTTTAATTTTAATAAATGGTGTCACTATATGTTGTTTAATAGATGGTTTCACTTGAGCCTTTGAATGATTCACACAAAAACTGAGTTAGAAGACTGAGAAATCAGAGATCATTTTGGTGTCAAAAATCATTTTCTTCTAAGCCTTGTGGGTGCAAAGTATGTGAATGGGCTTTGAGATGGAAATTATTAACTTCTACCTCCTGAGCAAAGATTAGTAAAATGGATTTTAATTGGGGATTTTGCTACCATCTCGGTAGAAAACTGTGAGCAAATGGAGGAAAAAGATCTAGAACTGAATTTTGTAAACTAGACTGATACCAATCATTGCAAATATAAACATTCACTGCTTCAGTTTTTAGTTTAGCAGCATTAAAGAAACACATTAAAAAGTCACGTGCACTTCAGCATCTGGAGCCTGTGTTTTTATATTTCAGAACAATATTCCTGACATACAGTCATAATAAAGCTACATCTCATATAACTGGTAGATATTTTGTGTCTTTACTGGTCATGGATATGCAATATTGCATCCAATCCTATTATTTAGCACTAAAATATTATGGGCTGACTATCATTTGTATTTCTGTTCCTCTCCAAGTGTCTGGTTGTGTAAAAGAACTGCAGATTTGGCAGGGGCTTTCATAGACATGGCAGCCTCAATGAGTTCATAATGACTTATAGTGCCCAATATGTGAATTATGCAAAACAGAAGACATTGGTTCATTTACTGTCATTTCCTACACTTGCCTCTGCTCATGCAATGTGGCTGTGCAACATTTTCATATTCACAATAATGTGTTTTGCTTGCATTTTGCAGTCATCTTCCACATGTGTAAATGGAGCAACAGGTGTAAGATTTCTGTGTTTTCAAACTATATCCCTTCCCACAGATGAAATTGTAAAACATAATAGAAGATGAGGGTATACATGCAGACAAGAAGATGTCTGTGCTTATGTTTTTTAAGATATTATGCATTAAAAATGCACACACATTTAACAAGCCCAGTCCTGTTGATATGAAGGCAACTTTAGACAGAGAAAATTGTAGATGTAGAAATATTATAGTATGCACTTGAATGCAGACTTGACATAGCACCACATAATAAATTAACAAATGCTGTTCATAATGCTTGTTGCAATTAGAGATTAGATTTAACTGCAGTGAGTGACATGACCAGATGACATCAGGGGAAAATAAAAGCTCTTTTGTCTATACTCTTATTTTCTATCTTGCTACTTGTCATTATAAAGTCAATATTAAGTCAGAAGTTTCCGTTTAATAGGATGCAAGATCATATTCCCAGTACCCAGCATATTCTGAAACCTGTATCTCAGTTGTAAATGTGTGTTCACTGTATTCAGAATATTTACGAATAGTGGTCACCAGTGTATATTCAGTTCTTCCTGTCATAACTGTTCAGATCTGTAGATTTGTAGAGGCTCTTCTGCTTGAATAAACTGGTGTGGTTCATGCAAAATTACACATAACTGAGCCAAAACAACACATGTTTTGCTTTAGTTTCCTGTTTGGGTTCAGTTGTGACTAAAGGTTTCTGCTTGTGCCAGTTAGAGTTCACTATGTGTAAATGGTATATATGATGTATATGTCTGCTCAGTCTTATAGCCCCTGTGAGACTCTCCTTTCTGATATGGTCACATAAAAGTCTAAAATTTCCCATCAACAAGGCCTTTTAAGACCGTAGACAATTACAAAGTGAATCAGTTAAAGGGATTCCCTGTGAACATTTACCATTCCGTTTTGAAGAGTGCTTTGCAGGAGCTTTTGTGTCTCAGGGTAAAGGCAGAGGTCTTTACAGCAAGTCACCCTAGTGGGTAGGGAGAAAGTGGGGAGAAAAAGAGAGAATTTCTGGCCTTATAAATTCTCTGATGAGTTGGATGAAGAAGGAAGGAGGGGATTACTTTCTTGTCTATTTTTTAAACTTAATAAATCTGAAATGACTAAAACAAAACCCGCAATAAGTTTCAGAAGTAGATCACCTTTCAAATGCTAATGTGATTATGAGAATCAAGAGCAGCAAATAATGGAAATCAAGGTAAAACATATGTAGTACTTTAACATGGTTAACTGAAGCCTGGTGTGAACCAGCAAGCTTTCATGGTTAATTCATATCCCTCTGGTAGCACACTTTGAGACTGGTTTGGAACATTTTTAAAGATAATGGTTAAAAAGCACTCCATTAACTCCATTATGGGGTTTTTTCCAAGCAGGTTAGTTTTATTAAATGACAAACATCCAAGTTCTTCCTCCTAAACATGCAATAATATTAAATGACCTATAAAAGGACTAGATGCTGCTTCCAGGTACGGTCTGGAGCAAAACCAATGGATAAAAGATGGTCTCAGGGGAAGCACAAGGAGAAGCTATCCATCTGAGACACCCATCTGGGAATGGTTCCTCTGATTTTCCTCCTTTTTCTGCCTCAGCAGTGCAATTCCACCTTAAAAAGGGCAGCATTCTCAATAGATAACTTGTCAGTGCAACAGGATGTGTGCATGTGTGGGGGGTTGCCTGGGACAGAGCAGTGATTCTATACACTTGTCAGTGGAGGGGCTCAGAAATTTTGAGCAGAATGTTTTTCAGAAAATGCCAATTAATTCTGTTGTAAATGTTATGTGGGAATGTGTCAGGATTGACTATACTTTGTTTGTTTTGCTTTCAATCAAAACAAAGCTTTCTGATAACTTTTTTATAATCTTGTCATGACAGAATATTTGAATGTTTCATTTTGGAACACATTTCATTCAGGATTGTGTTCAATAAAATAAATTGAAAAAAAAGAGAGTCAGAATTAAAACTTTTTATCCAAGTTTATCTTAGGTGAATTAAAAAATTGCTTCAATTTAGGACAGGTGAAATTTTAAGGTGTCAGTGTTTTCCAGGAAACGAAAATTCTACTTTCATGAAAGGTATCTGACAGAAGTCTATCTCTCATTGTTTAAAATGAAAGTTTTACAGTTTTCAAAACAAATTAAACATGTAGTTAAATGGGTGGAAATTGCCTGGAAATAATTTTTGGAGTTATTTATTTACATATTAAAAAATAATTGGATTTTTTATGTATTAAGTTACTGAAAAGAGTTTTCCAAATGTCCAAACCAATATCTGAATATTTGAGTCCTGTCACTGGGCACTACTGAGAACAGCCTGGTTTTCTTAATTGCCTCCCATCAAGTGTCTGCACACATTTATGAGATTCTCCCCTGAATCTTCTCCAGGCAGAAGAGTCTCTGCTCTCCTCATATGAGATGCCCCAGTCCGTCAGTCATGTCCACAGCCCTTCACTGGGTTTGTTCTGCTAAGTTTGTATGTCCCCAGTGCTGGGGAGCCCAGAAGTGGACTCAGTATTTCAGACATGTCCTCATCAGTATTGGGTAAGAAGAAAAGGTAACAAACACCCTTCAATCTGCTGGTAATGCTCTTCCTGATGCAGCTCGGAATGCTGTTGGTCACCTCTGTCACTATGGTGTATTGCTGGCTGGCATTCAACTTGTTGTCCACCAGGACCCCAAGCTCTTTCTGTACAGAGCTGTCCCTCAGAAACTCAGTTCCCAGTGTGTACTGGGGTATATGGGGTTCTTGCTCTGTGTTGCCAGAACTTTGCATTTCCCTTTTCTTATTTCTCTCTGCCCAGTGCCACACTGTATCGATGGTCACTTCCTCCAATTTTATATCATCTCTGAACTTGCTGAGGGTTCACTTTGCCCTGTTGTCTAGGTTTTTAATGAAGAGGTTAAACAATATTGGCCTCCTTATTGACCCCTGGGGTACACCACCAGTGGGTTGCCTCCCACTGCACTTTGTGGTGTCGATCACCACCCCCTGGGCTTGGCTGATCAGCCACATTCAATCCACCTCGCTGTCAATTTACCAAACATGTACAATGTCACCTTTTCTGTAAGATTGTTATAGGAGTCTGTGCCAAAGGCCTTAACACAGTTGAAGCAAACAACATTCATTATTCTTCCCATCATCTGACAAGGTAGTCCTTTCACTGTAGGAAGGTATCTGCTTGGTTCAGCATGACTTCCACTAGGTGAATCCACGTTGACTACTTCTCATCACCTTGTCCTTCGTGTGTTTGGAGAAGGCTTCCAGAATTACTTGCTCCATGATCTTCACAGGGACTGATGTGAGGCTGACCGGCCTGCAGTTCCCCAGATTTTCCTTCTTGTCCTTCTGGAAATAAC